>JAJHZJ010000309.1:685000-2030000 GCA_023548195.1 Bettongia penicillata ogilbyi
CATGACAAACAGGAGAGTTAATATTTGACCTTACAGACAATAGAGAGTTTATTGAGGAGAGCAATACCATGGCCAACAATATACTTTAAGAAAATTACTTTGCATCTATGTGGAGGACTTGAGGCAAAAAAAAAAAAAATTATTGCAATAATTCAGGAAAGAGGTAATGAGGGCTTGAATTAAGATGGCATCTGTATAAATAGAGAGAAAATGCATAAGAGAGATAATGGGATGGCAATGGACTCTTCATTTAGCTCTTGTTTCTGGTCATTTTCATTTGAACATCTTGGGAGTCAAATTGGCTTTGCAAACAGGACTACCACATAACTTCAGCAGGTGGAGAAGGGATCTCATGAGGGGTTACAATGAAGTCATAAGGAATGTCTAACCTTAAATCAGATAGTTGTCTGGTTCCACAGATTTTGCTTTGTCATTGTTGTTTAATTCTTTCTTTTTTTTAAAATCTATAGTGAAGCATTAAGCACCAAATAAGATGAGCATTTCCAGCTATAGAGTAGATCAGAAAAAGAGGTCTCTAAGTGAAACTATGAATCTGTATTATGAATAGTAGAATTTTCTTATTAGGTATATAATCAATTCAATGTTATTTCAAAGCCATCTTGCTTGTGCTTCCTGCTGACCTTCAATTTGTTCTCTTTTATACATTTTTTTAAATGCTTTAGTGACTTTTTTGGTAACCCCATTACAAGTCAACAAACATCTATGAAGCATTCACTCTGTTGCAGCACTGTTCTAAGCACTAGGAATACAAATAAAGGCAAAAAGAAGAACAGGTGCTTCCCACAAGGAGCTTACATCCTAAAAGGAGAAGATAAGCTAAAAGGCTGAAAATTGCAAGGGAGAGAAGGAACCCCCATGGGCATGGTAGAGAAAGTATTGAGAGAGCCAGGAGCAAAGTTCAGAGAGCAAGGAAGAATTAGAAATGCATGGTGTGGCCACTTTCCTTAAAGGGGAGTTTCTGAGAGGCACTGACTAGTCAGAAGTCACTCACAAGAATTAAGTTATCTTCCAGGGTCAGAAGGTTGCTGAGGTATGATGGACAAAGTCAGGAATGGAGCCTGGAAAAGAATGAAAGAGCAAACACAGTTGGTCTTAACATTTTCCTTAAAATAGTGGTTCTAAGAGGAATGGACCTGGCAAACCCTTTCTTCCAAAATTATAAGAAAGAAAAATCACTAGCAGTGTCGAAAATCTATGTCTCATTATTCACACTGAGTTCATCATATGTTTATTAGGAGGTAGGTATCATATTTCATCGCTTGTCCTTGGAATCATGGTTGGTAGGATCACAGGTTCAATCAGCATTAAACATAGCCAGTCAGAAGACCTAATCTTACCTGGGAGCACTCTATTAATCCCAACCCCCCCCATCTGCTACCTCACCCCTATTTACCTCCTAATTAATGGGGGTTGGGAATCTAAGGTTCATCAGCTTCAGTTTAGGACATAAGCCAAATTCTTAACCGGCACAAACTATGTAAATCAAGGGCTGGCACAAAAGTCACCCGTGACACAATGAGAGAGAAGGTAAGTGTTCATTGATTGACTAAAAAGGAGTCCAGAGACCTTTCTGTTACCCAGGTAGGTCCAAGTGAACTGCTCCCTCTCCCAGTAGCAGCATCCCCACAACCTACCTAGCCACTGTCTCCCATGCTCCCCTATTTTCTGATACTTGTCCAGATAGTAGACTTGCTAATTATAGCTCTGGTTAGGAATTTTCTACTTATTATTTTTTTGGTGTATGGAGCTAATCTCTGATGTCATTTTTAATTACCAACACCTTAATGTTTTGACCAAAAGGTATGGGGAATAAAGGTCACTGAACCTTCATCTTTATTAGGAACAATGATCCTAAACAAATCAAAGAAAAATAATTAAGGAAAAGCTATTTGAAATTGTCAAATGCAGAATGTTTGATATTGAGGAGTCAGTACAGAGAGTATCATCTTTTAATGTGTGTATGATAAAAATGAAAAGGCACTTCATGTCAGTAGAGTGTGTTAATGTTAATTACAAATACTTTGTTAGCAAGAAACTAACAAAGTGAATAGAGGAAAAGCTAGTTGCCTCTAGAGTTATTTTGTTTTTGCTTTTTTTTTTATTGATGGACAATTTTCAGGGACCAGAGCAAATAGGTAGCTCATCACCTAAATGGCCCAAAGAACAAAAAAGTTCAAATATCTGCATTTTCCAGTAAAAATACTGAAGGAGCTTTTCTCCCCTCTTCTTTTCCATATAACAAAAGTCTCCAGAATCAATGAAATCCTCAATAACTCCCTGAAATGACCAACACCAGTGGAGAATAATATTTAGTCTCAATTTAGATTTTTTTTTTAAGTTATCGGTGAATGAACCTGGACCTTAAGTACCCAGGAACTGATTTTCAAGATTTCAAAGAAATGAAGAGTTCTCTCCAGAGTGGATAGAAGTCTAAGCCATTGAGAATGGATGATGGTTGCATTCCAGTCTGTTCACATGTTAAGATTGCCCACACAGAAGGAACAGATATACACATCTCTTGGGTGTGTCGCAGCCTTCAGCCCTTCCAATTCCTGACAGATCAACTTCCATCCCATTGGGTGTGTGTTCGTCCTTCATTGCTGAAGAAGACCATGCTGTCAGAGAAATAATGACATGACTTGCACTTGACTTTGTTTTGAGTGAGGGAGGGCTGCCCATGTCACCAGCCTCACTTCTCCTCCAGGGCCATCTGAATCCAGTGACCAGATATTCCTCAGAATGACTGGAGATGACCCAGGATGAGGCAATTGGGGTTGCAGACTGAGTGGATGTGGAGCCTCAGAACCAATCGCAGAATCTTCTTTATTTCCTTATTCCTTTTCATTCCTCAGCCAGGGGCAATGCTTCAGCATGGAGGACAAATGTAAAAAAGGGGAACTATAAGCCAGATGTTCCTACATACAAGCCGCATTATTTCCTGTTTATGGAAATTTTTGCTGTAGATATGTATTAAACACTAGCACTTAAAGGAGATGATAGGAAGACAGGAGTAAGGAATACTAGACTGGCTTTTAGGTTACTGACTTTAGGAAGATTATAAATGCTTTAAGGAAGTTGTTAGCATAATCAAGGCAGGAGGGCAACAGCTGTCTCCAATAATTGTAACAAGAAGACCAGCCTCTCTCTGACCCTGAAGCTGCCTACAGGCTGTAGATAAAACCAGGGAGATCCAGACCTTGTGGACTGATGTTCCTAAATTGACTCCAATACTCTCTGGCTCCACAACTCAATTTGCTGAAAAGAATCAGGGGAAGAAAGTCAAGTAACATTGCAGTAGGAGTTCATAGAGCTGAAAAGAACTTTGCAGGTTATTTAGTCCCAACTCCTCTTTTATAAATGAGTAAAATTAAATGAAATTACTTTTTTCAGGGTTAAAAAAATAGGACAGGAAGTGATTATAGAACACTGAAAACAAATAAAACAATTTAAAAATTTTTTAAATAAGACATGGCAGAGTTGAGATTCAAAGAGATGGAATCAAGTTTTCAAACTCCAAATCCAGGACTTTTTAAAGGTCACGACAGCAAAATATACAGAGAACTGGGTAAATATCTAAAAATAAGAGGCATTCCCCAACCAACAAATGGTCAAAGGATATAAACAGACAGTTTTCAGAAGAAGAAATCCAAGCTATCAATATATTTTAAAATGTCCTAAATCACTATTGACTAGAGAAATGCAAATTAAACAGCTCTGAGGTACCACTTCACACCTATCCGATTGGTTAACAAGACAGAAAAGGAAAATGACAGATGCTGGAGAGGATGTGGAAAATAGGCACAGTTAATCTGCTATTTGGTAGAACTGTGATCTAGTTCAACCACTCTGAATAACAATTTGGAACTATGGCCAAAGAGCTAAAAAAAAAACCTGTGCATACATACCTTTTTACCCAGTAATACCACTACAAGGTCTCTATCCCAAGGGAATCAGAGAAAAAGGAAAGAAACTTACAAGTACAAAATTATTTATAGCAGCTCTTTTTGTAGTGGCAAAGAATTGGAAATTGTGGAGATGCCCATCAGTTGGGGAATAACTGAACAAGTTGGGGTGTGTGATTGTAATTGAATGCTATCATGCTACAAGAAATGACAAGCAAGATGGTTTCATGAAAACCTGGGAACACCTATACGAAATGATGCAGAGTAAAATAAGCAGAACCAGAAGAGAATTGCACAAAGTAATCACAATATTTTAACTATGATCAACTACAAGACTTACTCTGAAGAATACAGTGATCCACAGTTCCAAAGGGCTTGTGATTAAAAAAAAAATACTACCTTCAAAGAGAGAACTAATGAACTCTAAGTACAAATTGAAGTATATTTTTTAATCTTTTTTTTGCAACATGGTTAATAAGGAAATATATTTTACATGACTTCACAGAATAATGAATTCATATTGCTTTCTTTCTCAGGGGTTAGGGGACGGGGCTGAAGGGAGGGAGAGAATTTGGAACACAAAATTTAAAAACATGAATGTTAAAAGTAATCATCATTGTTCATCTTTATATGGAACTTTAAATTTTCCAAAATACTTTCCTCAGGAGAACTCAGTCACTCTCAGAAGCCATTAGTTGGGTCGGGATGGGGAGTAATATTCTTCCCATTATACTGTACTATTGCAGATTTCTTCCATTCCAGCCTCAGTATAGATCTATAATCTGTTTACTTTTGTGACTTTCTCTGTGTGTTGGTGTTTACATTCCTCTGCGTTGTGTGTGTCCTCAAGAGAGTTTCATGCATTGGGTTCTACTGCAACCTGCTTCCAAGGCGGTACCTCAGAGCAGCTTAATTTGCATTTCTCTAATCAATAGTAATCTAACACAGAATACACCAAAGGGTCAGGTGACAGAGACTTTGCACCATGAGATTAGAATAGCTTTCTCCACACTTTCAGCCCCTTCCCTATTCTCTCAGCTATGCCTATGTCAGGGGTTGTGGGACCCTGACAAAAATGAGCAAACAATCAGAAAGGATCTATTTGGTCTCCCAACAGTAACTTAGTCACTCACATCGTCCTTTCTCTCAACCTCTCCCTCTCCCCTTCTTTCTCCTCTCCAAAAGAAGGTAAATTTTGATGCCCAGAAACTGCCCAGTTAACTTGGGGTTTACTGGCTAGATTTCTTTTTGTTCTTTCTTTCTCTTTCTTCTTTTCTTTCTTTCTTCCTTCCTTCCTTTCTTGTCTTTCCTAAAACCTTATATCCAGTACAATCTGAAGCCCATAAGTTGAACAACAACGGGTCCCTGCCCAAGCTCCACTCAATGCCTGGAGTTTTTGGACCTTCTTGGCTTAGAGAGAATGTCAGTAGTAACTATTTCTCTTTAAAACAACAATCCTGAGGGTCCTGAGGCTCCTGTACCTCCCAACCTTGATTTATTTGCTTTTTCTTTTCTATTTAAAGGAGCCATCCCCTGACTATTTCTTAAAGAGGCCTACTCATTTGAATGGGCATTACCTCACTTTTAAGTGAATGCCTGAAAATGCCTTATCCTACAAGGTCAGGGTCTCCCACTACATCCTGGGCCATCTCCAGTCATTCTGATGAATATCTGATCACTGGATCCAGATAGCTCTGGAGGAGAAAGTGAGGCTGGTGACCTACACAGCCCTCCCTCACTTAAAACAAAGTCAAGTGTAAGTCATGTCATCATTTCCCTGATGTCATGGTCTTCTTTGAAAATGAAGGACGAACTCAACAATCAAAACATACAAGTATTTGGGCAATCAATTTCTTAATTCAGTAATATTGATTAAAGGCACTGATGTCTTAGCCAGTTCTGTTTTAGTTGGTTCTCATTCTATGATCATGGACATGTCACAGGATGTTTATCTCAGCTTCTTCATCTTTAAAGTAGGAATCACAATCCCAAGATTAATGTTGAAATTAAATGAAAACTAACTTTGAGCTATGAATGAATTTGAAAATATGCTTCCAAATTAAACCAGTTATAACTTCAGTTATAATGACACTGACAAAAATGAGCACATATCATAGAATCTTAGAGATGCAAGGAACCTCAGATGCCATCTACTGTAGCCTCAACATGAAGTATGACTCCCATAACTCTGACAAGTCCTCTAGCCTTTGTTTAAAGACCTCCAATGAAGGCAATTCTACAGCCTCCAGAGGCAGCTCATTCTGTTGTTTGAGAACTTCTAACTGTTCGAAGTTCTTCAACACAATTCAACATGTATCCCATACCTACCATATGTGAGCTATGATAGTAGATGCTGAGAATCCAAGAGAAAAAGGATACAACCCCTGCCTTTAAGGAATTTACAAATGTGTTCATTCTTATATTGTCAATCAACTAGCATTTATTAAGTACCTAGTATGTATCAGACACTTTGCTAGGCACAGGGAATGTGAGCAGAAGTGAAAGAATCTTTCCCTTCAAAGGGAGCTGAAACAGACTTTTCTCTAGCAAACAAAACATTGGTCCTATGTCTACCTTCAGGAGCCAAATGAAGCAAATCAATCACCCTTCAAATATTTAAAGACCACTACCTCATTCCTTTCCCCAGTCCTTCGCTTCTCCAGATTAAAAATCCCCAATCTTATGGTCAACACGCATATAGCAGTTTTTCATTCTTTCTCTTTCTTATCTCCTATGGAAATACTCCAGCCTACCCATGTCTAAGTACCCAGGCCTTAATACAATGCTCTAGAAGTGATCTACTCTAATACACAGTACAGTGGAACTAACACCTCCTTTGTTCTAAAAATTAGAACAAAGACCTAATTAGCCAAGATAATTACCAAGACAAAAGAAAAGCTGTATCATTTGGGAAAGCATCACTTCTTCAACTAAATAATCACTGGCCCCACTGCCTGGCATGCTGGGATTTTTATCCTGAGGCTCCAGAAATTAAATCTCCTGAAAACTGTACTTTACCCTTCTTTCAAGGGAAAAGTCTAGGTTATTGAGATAGTAATTAGGTTCCATTTTTGATAGTACTAAAATGGGAAACAAAAGCCAGTCCTCCAATAAGCATTTTGGAATTGATGGATAGCTTTTAAACCAAGGAGGACAGAGCCAGGAAGAGAATTAAGAAAAAGGAGAAGAAATGAGAAGAAAATTCATTGAAGGTCAAGGCAAATCACTAACCTGACAGGCTGGGAGTGAGGAAAACTCCAAAAAGAGATCAACAAGTTAAAGTGGAGCAAGTATTACAAAATGATTCAATATAAATATAGGTATGAGTATGGATAAATTTTTTGGTTTTGTTGTCATGTCCAATCCTTTGTGACCCCCACCTTGGGGTTTTCTTGGCTAAGATACCAGAGTGGTTTACCATTTCCTTCTTTAGCTCCTTTTACAAATGAGGGAACTGAGGCAAACAGGGTTAAGTGACTTGCCCAGAGTCACACAGCTAGGAATTGTCTGAGGCCAAATTTGAACTCTGGAACATGAGTTTTCCTGACTCCTGGACCGTTGCTCTATCCAATGCACCACCTAGCTGCCCTGTAGATAAATCTGGTAAACTATAAAATGCTATTTAATTTCTGCTGGTTGTCCATACTGAAAGTAACCTTTTCTGTTTTGGACACCACATTTTAAGAACATTGACACTCTGAAGAATGTTCAGGAAGGTGACTGGAATCAATCTTTCAACATTTATTAAGTGATATTTATAAATAGAGGAAGCAAGTAGGTTTGAGAGCCAGCTGTAGAGTTGGGAAGACTTGAGATCAAGTTCCACTTCTGACACATCCTGATTGAATGACCCTGGACAAGTTATTTAACCCTTTAGTGTCTCAGACAACTCTCTAAAATAGTACATTATAGCTCAGTTGTGTATTTGCATTCCTAGAGAGAGTTTTCTCACAGAAAACTCCTTACACCAGGGAAATCATTGGTCTACTGGAACACAAGTGGGAGGGAGGGGGAAGAGACAGAGAGAGACAGAGAAACAGACAGAGAGACAAAGAGAGAGATGGAGAAAGGCGAGAGAAAAGGGGGGGGGACTACATATAGAGACATGGTGCTAAGCCTTGGAGGGATAGAAAGATAAATAAGACAGCATCTCTGACCAGTTAGGAACCTATAATCTACTAGGAGTAGTAAGATATGCACAGAGATAAATGCAAAACTAATCTGAATAAGATAAATGAGAATGTATAATCAAAATGGTATAAATTCAGATTGAGAAGAGTTACTAACAACAACAAGGAGTTCAGGGAAGAGTTTTAGAAAGAATAGGCAAGTGAGCTGGGCTTCGAAGGACCAGCTATGTCTGAACAAGTGAAGGTGACAAAGGCATCCACTGGAATAGTGAATACTGCAGACGAAGGCAGGAAAAACAAGGGGGATTCAAGAAATAGTGAGTAACCCAATTTGACTGGAACCCAGGGCACCTAAGGGCACAGGAGTATAATGTGAAATAGGTGTGGAAAGATAAGTGGGAGGCAGATTGTGGAGGGCTTTGAATGGCTAAGGAGCTTCTCCATAATTCAGAAGGCAATATGGATTCACTAAAGGCTTTTAAATGGCTTTAGAATTGTGTGTTATGTGAAAAGATAAAAATTGATATTGGCTCTAATTTCTACTGTATTGATTCCATTCTGTAATTGACCTTATTCCCTATTTTGTCAAGTCGTATTTCTCAGTTCTGGAGGAAACTCAAGTTTTCTAGCTAGTGTAAAAGTGTGTTTGAAAGGGAATGTTGTCGTCACTCATGTAGTTGGCCCCTGGGACATTTGCTTATTGTCTGAAATCCCCAACCAGCTTCATCTGGTGCCGCTCTCCATGAAAGACAAGTTTTCTGTCTTTGCCTCTCCTTATAGCAATTAGGAGAAATCTGATCTCCCCTGGAGATCAAACCAAGTGGTTCTGGTCTTCTAGCCAAGATTACAAGAGGGAAATGAGTCCGATAAAACAATTAACATTTAATTGTCAGAAAGGGGAATGATTAGCCATATCTGAATGCCAATGCATTTCCCCAAGTACAGCCAATTGTAATGTTCCCCAACCATCTAGACCCCCCTACTTTCCTGCTTGTCAAAAAAGGAACATCCCTTTTCTTATGGGAGTTACTGGCTTTACTGACCTGCTTTGTTAATAGCTGTAAGTGTCACTGTTAATAAACTTATTTTGCTTGAAGAATGTACCTCAGTTTATAGCATATTATGGATTAAAGTAGTACAGGGTAAGGACAGAAAGACTGCTTGAAACATTACCACAGTATTTGGGATGAGAAGTAATGAGGGCCAGAAGCAGGGCAATAAAAATAATGTGAATACTAGAATTGATAAGACCAGGCTGTTAATTGGATAATGGGGGACAATGAGAAGGAGTCAAAGGAAGGAGTCAAAGGTGGCTCTGAGTTGATAAACACAGAAACATGGGGGGAAATAGTGCTATTTACAAAGAAATCAAGAAGAGGAGGGTTTTGCAAGTAAAGATGATTGTTTCATCTTTAGACATGTTGAGCTTAAGGTACCTGTATACTATCAAAATGAGGATATCCTTTCTGTCACTGGAAATATCTTAGTCATAGAAGAGACATGTGTGCTCAAGACATCAACTTAAAATCTTTGACTTAGAGGAAAGTAAATGAGATTTCCCAGGAAGTGGGTCTGGAAAGAAGATAGTTCCCCATAGCCTCGCTTCTTCTGTAGAATAAAGATTCCCTTTGGGATCCTCTTCTCCTTCCCCCTCTCCCCAGCACCCCAATAATTCTTCAGTTTCCAAGTTCTGCCATCAGTCTCTGAATAATTTGTTTTACTTTCTATTGTTTTCCTACTTAAAATCATAACCTCTTCAACATTAGCACTGGAAGGGTCCTTAGAGAGCATGTCAACTGAGTTATCCATATTTTTTCCATGACTTCCCATGTTACCTACAAAACTAGATTGCAAACTTCTTGAGGGCAGGGATTCTGACAACTACTTCTCTTATGCTTCTCTCAACCACCATCCCTTAGTACTTAGCACATTGTTGAATACATAGTAAGCACTTTACAACTTTCTGAAAAAAAACAAACTAGGTCTCCCTATCTAATCCCATCTGGAAGTACAGAAGCCATACCCTGGCTTGACTCCACTATTGAATAGCACAAAAGCCTTGACTTGCTCATTTCTAATTTGGTCTGGTTTGTCCCTCATTAAGCAGCCAGGAATGGGAGATGGGGACACCCTCATCCCAGGGCCTTGACATATTGATGCCAGCAAGTGCAGATACCTGATTGGCATTGTCCCTGAAGCTCCTGATTCCTGATCTCAAGAAACCTACAAGCCTCACCTTCCCCAGTGAGATCATTGACATGTGTTACCACATCTAGCTTTAAAAACCTTCTTGTTGAAGAACACAGAGGTACAAATCCAATCAAATATTTATAAAGCCGCTGTTTTAAGTCATTTCTCTAGGTGCTTGCAAAACTCAAGTGTGACATGAAAATCCTTGAACCCAACAAGCTTCTAATTTAGGTTTGAAGACAAGTACACACTCCAAAGTTAAATAACCATAAAAGATGGTAGCAGGAGCAGCTCAAGAAAGCAGCAGGAGTGCTGTCCCAGAGCAGCACTGAGATTTATTGTCAGGATATCTCCCAGTCTCACTCCCTCAGCAAATTTGCCTATCTAGATTACAGGATGACAGCACAACCAGTTATCTGCCCTTACTGAAGTCTGAAAGGGCTGAAGCTCAGGGACTGATCCGCTTCTGCAGACAGAGCCCATTCATCTTTTGTTTGCAGTACATCCTGTTTCTCTAATGCTCCCCACATCCCGCATCCCACATCCCAGGAACCAGCTGCTACTTCCACACTGTGCCCCAGCTGGACAGCTCCCAGACGCCAGTCACCTATCACTCCACACCATTTCCTCTTCCTATTGTCAATCCAAAGCAGCAGTTTTTCTATTGACCAAAAAGTTTCCCTTTGGGTGATTTCAGGTCTGTATCTTCTGGATTAAAAGTCATTTGCCACCCATTAATGTTGCTACCTCAGATCACTGTCCAATCTCCAATATCACCTGTAGTTAACAGCACAGAGCACTCAGCTATAATCCCTTTTGGAGAGACAAGCCAGCAGATCCATTCAGGGTATTACTATGATCCCAGAAGCCTGATGAGAAAACACAGTATATGACAAGTTTTAGCACTAATTTCAGCCTGAACATTTTCTAGGTTTTACTGCTCTGCAGAAATTTATGATCTTGCTATTTGCAAAAGATATACACAGGATGGCCTGTTATACAGGTTCTTAGATCTGCATTTCTAAAATGAAAGCAAATTTTGAGGGGTCAAGTATCATTTTAATCAAGCACTTTCACCTAGTACAGGGGGAAAAGTCAGCACCCTGAACTTTAGAGAAAATACAAACAAATATTAATCAGCAGGCAGGGCTTCCAACTGTCTGACCATAAGCAATACATGCATCACAAATCAACAGACTGATCCAACTGTTTGACCTTTACATATATACATAGTTACCAGAGAGAGAAGCACCAACATCTGTTTTTCAAACTCAAGGGGTTCTTTAGCAGCTGTCCAGAGTCTTGTCTGGCCAAGCACTTGCAATGAATAAGCTCCAAAGTAGTGTATTTATACACTTTTCACAGGCAGAGGACATCACAACCCTTAAGAACCAGTGCCTTATCGGAAAATTAACAAAAGGCGTGTGCCTCCCCTAATCAAGTTTCCTTTAATGGCAGGTCCATTAATGAGTGAGAAAGATCTTTAACTCTCATTAGCATTACACTATTACCCATATATTATACTTCCTTGATCAAGAAATCCAAAATTCTTTATTTGATCACCTGTTGTCATTCCATTTTTCCCTATGCTTCCCCCCCCCCCCAATAAATCTGTTCTTCCTCTTCACTGTGATTTTCAGGTTGTTTTTCCCTCAGTTTTATTCCAGATTATCATATGTGCTCTGGACTCACTTTCCACCTTTCTCCATCTTGAACAGTTCAACATAACACTGTCCTCTGCTCTCTAATCTTTCACCCCCTTGTCCTACTACCATTCATACCTTGCCAACCCCAACCCTGTTCCATCACCTATCTCCACTATTCCCGTCCATGGGATCTGCTTAGCAGGACCAGAGAAAGTTACAACAGCAGTGCTATGTCCAGGACAGATTTGTTCCCTGATCTCAACCAGTCCTTCATTTCAGTAAGGCAATCTTTTTGTTCCTCCCTAATTGATTCTCTTTTGCATTCCCCCACAGTGACTATCCTAAAGCTCCCCTCTCTCTTCAGAAATCCTATACCATCCCCTCTCCACATCCTCATAACTGAAGATCTCAACACATTCATTTCTAAGTAAAGAGATCATTTGGCAAAAACTCCCAGTATATTTCAAACTCCCTTGACAACATCCCCTACGATTTCCCTCCTTTATTCCAATCACTGACAAAGAGATAGCCCTTTTCACCAGATTCAATCCTTTTAAAAGTACCTTTGATCTCCTTCTGCCCCAACAATCACCCTCTCTCACACACACATATCTTTTATCTTTGTTGCTGTTGTTCAGTTAAGTCGTGCCAACTCTTCATGACACCATTTTGAAGTATTCTTGGCAAAGATGCTAGAATGGTTTGTCATTTCCTTCTCTAGCTAATTTTATAGATGAGAAAACTGAGGCAAATAGTGTTGAGTGACTTGTCCATAGTCACACAGCTAGTAAGTTCCTGAGGCCAGATTTGAAGTAAGGAAGATGAGTCTTCCTAAATCCAAACCCAGCACTCTATCCATTGCACCATCTACCTACTAATTACTTCCATGCCACCTTTAAACATGGTTGTATGTCCCTTCATCTTAAAAAAAAAATAAATCCTCACTTGACTCTAATATCTTCTAATTCTATCATCCCATATTTCTTCTCCCTTTCACAGCCACACTCCTGGAAGAAACTGTCTTCTCTTGCTGCCATTTCCTCTCTTTTCATTCATTAATTTCTCAGCTTTCTGCAATCTGGTTTCCTGCCCCCTTCACTCAACCGAAACTCCTCTGTCTAAAGTTAGCACTGATCTCCTGATTGCTAAATTGGGTGGCTTTTTCCAAATCCTCATC
This sequence comes from Bettongia penicillata ogilbyi, assembly GCA_023548195.1. NCBI lineage: Eukaryota > Metazoa > Chordata > Mammalia > Diprotodontia > Potoroidae > Bettongia > Bettongia penicillata. The sequence continues at coordinate 698,067 of JAJHZJ010000309.1, forward strand.
CTTCTTGATTTCTCTGCTGCATTGGACAGTGTTGAATTCCGCCTAGATAATATTTCTTCTCTGGGTTTTTGTGACACTGATCTTTCTACCAAACTATACTTTGAATAGCTGTATTTGTTAAAGTGGCTCTTCCATCTACATCTATCACAGCTCTTTTGCTAGATCATCACCCACTTCATGGCCCCTAACTTTGGGTGTATTCCAGGGTTCTATCCTTGGCCATCTTCTTCTCTTCCTATATTCTTACTTGATGTCCAGTACTTGGTAAGTTCTGGAAATATTACTTATTTATTCATTCATTTATTCATTTGTGACCACATTTGTTTCTCTGAGCTTAATATTATCTTTAGACAGGTAGATCACAAATGTCTATATCCAGCCCTAGTCTGTCTCCCGAGCTTTAGTCCTGTCTGTCCATTAGACATTACTTGGCCAGCACCCTAATTTGAACCTTCCTTTTCTCTTGCCTGAACTATTGAAGAAGTCTTTTCATTAGCCTCTTGGTCTTGCCTTGATATTCTTAAAACACAGGTGTAAACATGTCACTCACTTATTCAATAAATTCCAGTGACTCCCTATGAATTCAAGGATCAAATTAAAAACCACTGTTTTTCATAGTCTGGCTCCCACCTACAGAGCATTCTTATACATTTATCCCCTTCATATACATCACAATCCAAACTGGCCTTTTTAGAGTTCCTCATAAGAGGGAGAGTTGATCTCTCCCTCTGATCTCTGTCTTGTCCTGGCTGCAGCCCAGGCCTGGAATGTTCTGAACTCTTCTTACCTCCACCGCTTACAATCCCTACTTTCTTTCAAATCTCAGGTCAAATATGAGCATGAGAACTTTACTGATCTCCCCACCTGCTAATGCCTCCCACGTTCCCCCAAACCTTGATCTCAAAAAGGAGTGAATGCTTTCTAATTTTATTTTTAATTCAATTTCCAATATTACTTCTACCTGTAATATCTGGTTTCTTTGGGGTAGTTGCATGTGTACATGGAGGTGACAGGTAAAGACACATCCTATAGTTGTATGTGTATGTATGCATATATGGATGAGTGTACATGCATGCACATATATACATATATATGTGTATGTATGTATACACACACATGCTCAGAGGATGTCCCAAAAGTCTTAGTGTACTAAGCCTTTGTAGCTTTTGACTACACTAAGACTTTTGAGACATCCTGTAATTGTGTATTAATTGTGAGAAATCTCTTCCATTTTGGAATAGTATGTCTTTGAAGTACATTCCACTCTTCAAAGAAAATACAAGATCTGGGGGAGGAGCCAAGGTGGCAGAGTAGAAAGACTCAGGTATGCTAGCTCCGAACCCACAGCCTATAAATTTTCTGTAAAAAGAACTCCCCACAAATTCTGGAGCAGTGCAAGCCATGCAGCAATGCAGTAGAGGAGATTTCCATTCCAGAGAGCCCTGAAAAACCGACCCCAAAGGTCCGTCGCACACTGCACAGTGGAGCCCAGCCCTGGCCTTCCCTGGCCCCATGGCCCGAGAGGAGCAGATCCGAGCAGGCTTCAGGGACGGAACCTCCAGTGGCCACAAAGGTCCTTCCACCCACAGGTGCTACAGGTCAGTGAGAGAGACTTCTGGGCTGGCCAAGAGGGGAGTGGGGTGTCTCCGTAGCTCAGGCTCCCTCAGGAGGCAGTAGTAGAGGCAGGGGCAGAGGCAGCAGCACTCCCAGAGCAGGCAGGGGCTCCATTGTTGAAGGTCTCTGCATAAACCCCCTGAGGGAACTGAGCCTGGGAGGTGGCCCTGCCCCCACCCAAGCACCAGAACTTAAGCTCACATTGAATAGCAGCCATTCCCATGGCTGAAAGCCCTGAGGCTGGGGAGCAGCATTTGAATCTCAGACCCCAACCACTAGCTGGGCAGATCTAGGCAGGGGTGCAGAGGAATCTCAGAAGTCAAGTAACTGGCTGGGAAAATGCCCAGAAAAGGGAAGAAAAATAAGACCATAGAGAGCTACTTTCTTGGGGAACAGATGTTTCTGCCTTTCATTTCTGATGGGGAGAAACAATGCTTGCCATCAGGGAAAGACGTGGAGGTCGGGGCCTCTGTATCCCAGGCATCTGAGGTGGATGTCCCGTGGGCTCAGGCCATGGAAGAGCTCAAAAAGGATTTTGAAAATCAAGTAAAAGATCTGGAGGAAAAACTGGGAAGAGAAATGAGAGTGATGCAAGAAAAGCATGAAAAATGAATCAATACCTTGCTAAAGGAGACCCAAAAAAATGCTGAAGAAAATAACACCTTGAAAAATAGGTTCACTCAATTGGCAAAAGAGGTTCAAAAAGCCAATGAGAAGAAGAATGCTTTCAAAAGCAGAATTAGCCAAACGCAAAAAGAGGTTCAAAAGATCACTGAAGAGAATAGTTCTCTCAAAATTAGAATGGAACAGATGGAGGCTAATGACTTTCTGAGAAACCAAGAAATTACAAAACAAAACCAAAAGAATGAAAAAATAGAAGATAATGTGAAATATCTCATTGGAAAAACCACTGACCTGGAAAATAGAGCCAGGAGAGACAATTTAAAAATTATGGGACTACCTGAAAGCCATGATCGAAAAAGGAGCCTAGACATCATCTTTCAGGAAATTATCAAGGAAAACTGCCCTGATATTCTAGAACCAGAGGGCAAAATAAATATTGAAGGAATCCATCGATCACCACCTGAAAGAGATCCAAAAAGAGAAACTCCTAGGAACATTGTGGCCAAATTCCAGAATTCCCAGGTCAAGGAGAAAATATTGCAAGAAGCTAGAAAGAAACGATTCCAGTATTGTGGAAATACAAGCAGGATAACACAAGATCTAGCAGCTTCTACATTAAGGGATCGAAGGGCGTGGAACAGGATATTCCAGAAGTCAAAGGAACTAGGACTCAAACCAAGAATCACCTACCCAGCAAAACTGAGTATAATACTTCAGGGGAAAATATGGTCTTTCAATGAAGCAGAGGACTTTCAAGCATTCTTGATGAAAAGACCAGAGATGAAAAGAAAATTTGACTTTCAAACACAAGAATGAGAAGAAGCATGAAAAAGTAAACAGCAAAGAGAAGTCATAAGGGACTTACCAAAGGCGAACTGTTTATATTCCTACATAGAAAGACAATATTTGTAACTCTTAAAATTTTTCAGTATCTGGGTAGTTGGTGGGACCACACACACACATTACACACACACACACACACACGCGTACATGCGTGCACGCACACACACATACACACATGCATGCACACACAGAGACAGAGAGCACAGAGTGAATTGAATAGGATGGGACCATATCTTAAAAGAAATTAAGGTAAACGGTGAGAGAGAAATGTAGTGGGAGGAGAGAGGGTGAAACAGAATGGGGTAAATTATCTCTTATTCAAAAGGCAAGCAGGAGACTTTTTAGTGGAGGGAAAAAGAGGAGAGCTGAGAAACACTAGACTGTGCTCTGGGCCTGAAGTCAGGAGACTTGGGTTCCAATTCCCAGTCTACACTTGTTAGTAAGTTTTTTATCTTTTCCTAATCTCCATTTCTTCATCAATAAATTGATGATAATATCACTTGTACAACCAACCACACAGGGTCATTATGATGTAAATTCTATATAAGAAAACTCCTCCTCTTCTGCTATCAGCCTTCTTTCTGGCTCCTAAGCTGAAGGAGTCTCCTCTAGGAACAGAAAAAACTCTTGAAGGTCAATGGCAAGTCCCAGAATCATCTCATTCCCTGTCATTCTCCTGTGGATGTGATACTTCTGGGGGTCTGTTTGTTGGAGTTGAACCCACTTGACTGCCAACCTCAGCTAGTCAATTCCCTCTACAGAGGAGAAAATCACTTCTGTGGTGATGGGAAGCTAATTTATTTCCCTAATAGCTTGTGGCCTAATAACAAATGGTGGTTTCATGGCTGTCTCCCCAACTAATAAATGTTCCATGAATAATTAAAACTCTTTTAGCTATGCCATAAAGACTTCCCCCTCCTCTGCTGGGCACTCAGCCAAGAGCTGGACTTTAAAAGGAATGTGCCCATACATCCTCCCACAGAACTGGGTCTCTGGCACAAAGTAAGACGGAGAAGGGTTCAAAGGGAGGAAAAGCAGAAAAAGGCACCAGAGGAAGGAAAAATATAAAAGCTCCAATAGATCATATGGAGTGGAAAATTCCCTAATGGAGGGAACTGGAGCCATGTGTGAGAGGCCCTCAGCATGCTGTGTCATGCGGTACTTCATTGATTTGGTTCAGAGAGATAAACAATGCAGAAATTAACTGTAGACCAGAGACTAAAGCTTCTAAATAACCATATTGAATGAGAAGTTGGGGGAGAAAAGAGGAGGAAAAGGAGGAGGGATTGAGGGTAGTCTATGTTCTAGGAGTAAATGCTTTATGAGGTAGTATTTCTATATCTCTGTGAGGAAATACAAAGATGTCTCTTCATTCCCCCATTACCCATCAAATCTCAAATACCAAAAAATAACTGGCTTGTTTTGGGTGGCTGCATATTTTTGGGAGAGAAGGGGCATCCCCACTAAGCATCAACTAAAAAGTTATGTTTCTTTTCCACACAAACTCAGAACTGTGTAAGTGAGAAGGAAATGGGGTCTTTGTCCCAGCGTCAAACCACTTGGACCTCTAAAGAGTCAGTCAGTGGCCCTCCATGAAGTCATCAGGATTTGAAAGTGGAATTCATCTCCCACCTAGCTTATTCTCACCTGCACACCTAAGCCACTCCAGCTCATCACTCCTTTTGCCCCCTCCCCCAATGGAACACTAGATTCTACCTCTGGGGCTCCTGGTTCTGATAGGTGAGTTTTCACTTTAATTTTCCTGGAACCAGATCTAAACCCTTCCCAGATATCTGCACACCATGCTGCACCCTCCACCAATTTTCCAGAGAAACCCTCTTGCTTGTTTGAGTTTGTATTCTAGTTTTTAGCATAATACATAGAAAATATTAATATATGTTGAAATCATATTACATATCAATAGAGTATATTAATTAATATATGATATATTCCATTTATGTAATGCCCTCAGGTTGGTGAAGTACTTATACACAAGATCTCATTTGATCCTCACTGTAAACATAGCAGGTGACCACTATAAGTATTATAATTTTCATTTTATAGACAAGAAGCAGTGTATATAATGGGTAGGGAGCTGGCCTCAAAGACTAGAGTTCTTGGTTCCAATCTTGCTTCAAACACCAGATGGCTGTGACCCTTGAGAAGTCATATAACTTTCCAGTTAATTAATACTTAGTATCTTCTCTCCACCAGCTCCAGTTTATCCCTTATGCATCTTTTATGTTGTCTCCCCCACTAGACCTGGAGTTCTTTGGGAGCAAGCCTTTCTTTTTATCCCTGGTACTTAGCAAAGTGCCTGGCACATAATAGAAACTTAATAACACTTAACTGCTTAATGTCTAATAAATGTTTATTGATTGACTCAGGATTCTGTTATATGTAAGAGGGATTAGATTTGTTCTATTTTATCTTAGAACTTGGAGCAATGACTAGGAGTAAGTTGCAGAGTAGGTGGTGATTTGCATTGGCAGAATGAGTTACGGGGGTGTTCCTTATACCAATAAAATCATAGATTCAAATCCTGTCTCTCTACAGCTGAGGAAACTGAGGCTCAAAAAAAATTGACTTGCCAAGGTCACACAAAGTAGTGGATTTCAAAGGCAGGATTCAAACCCAGTGCTCTGCTGACTCCAAACCCAGAGTCATCGAGCTCAGACAGGGCTCTTTCTACTATACCATACATTAAAATGTCATGATGTGTTCTCCCTTGATCTCTACCCCTTATATCGATTCACTGTCCTATTTGACAAGGTTTAAACAGTGATAAAATAAAGTGCCAGGCGAGGAGGGAATACTCTTCTGGTTTCCCCAGTGCCTTCATCATGGCTCCTGTAGATTCTGGAGGTTTGGGGAGAGGCTAAGCCATGATGCAGTGTAAACAGTGTCTATGTTAGTGTCTCCAGAGTGACCTGGGAGGGGGTGGAGAACTCCATCTTGAGATCATGGAGCATCAAGGAATATGTTGGCTTAGGATTTTGTTAAATATTTCTCTCTGAATCAGATGCTGGTGATAACCCACAATTGAGTATACATTGAAGTCGTCTTCTGCAACTATTCAGTCATTTTGGTTATATCCAATTCTTCATGACCCCATTTGGGGTTTTCTTGGCAAAAATACTGAAGTGGTTTGCTATTTCCTTCTCCATTTCATTTGACAGATAATGAAACTGAGGTACACAGAATTAAGTGACTTGCCCAGAGACATATAGCTAGTGTCTGAGGCCAGATTTGAGCTCAGGTCCTCCTGATTCCAGAGCTGGTACTCTATCCACTGTGCCACCTAGCTTCCTTCTTTGTGCCCCTAGTGCCTAATAAATATATTTTGAATGTTTGAGAAAATAGATGGAAATTCTCCAGAAAAGAAGGCTGGGGGAGGAGGGAAAGAGAGAGAGAGCATGGAGAAGGGATGTCATTGAGAGTTGTCTTCAAGTATAAGAAGGGCTGTTATGTGGAAGAGGGATTAGATTTGTTCTATTTTACTTTACAACTTGGAACAATGGCTAGAAAATACGAAGAAGCAAACAACGTCAGGAAAACCTTCCTAACAATTGGAAGTATCCAAAAAATGGAATGGGCTGGGTCAGAATGGAATAGTCTCCCCTTCCTGGAGCTATACAGGAGGAAGTATGATGACTGTTTGTTGGGTGTATTTCAAGGAAGAGTCTTTTTCAGGTATTTGATTGCCCTAGAGTCTACTAAAATTAATTTGGAATTCCCTGAAATCCTCTGACTTTCATCTGATGTAGTTAATCCAGTGGACAAAGACCACATATTAAGAGCATCAACAAATGACATGAACATCTGGGAATTATTGCAGACCCATGTGGTTCTCCACACCTTCTGTCTCTTTTCAGACCATTCCATCACCATCACTGCAGAAGAAGAAGAAGATGGCATCAAACCTGGGGCCCTTTTGTATTCTTGTCCATTACATGAGGCACCCTCTGGTAGTAATTTGCACCTCAGCTGGGCTGCTTGCCCATTCCACACAGTTTGTGACTAATCCAGTTCTCTAGCTTAATATATCTGCCCAAATACTAGGGAACTCAGGGTTATCCCCCTCCCTACCCTGAATTGAGACAACAGAGGACATCTCTGGAGGAGGAAAACAGGTTATGATGAAATTAAAGGTGGCAAGAGGAAAAGAAAGGGCATCTAGGTGATGCAGAGGCTAGAGCACCAGCCCTAGAATCAAGAGCATCCAAGTTCAAATCCAGCTTCAAACACTTAATAGCTGTTTGACTCTGGGTTAAATCCCAGAACAGTGATAATCCCTGTTGGGGATCCATGAAATCACAGGTCCAGATAAAAAAGTTGGAGCTAGATTGGCATTCCAGGATAAGGAGTCTATGTTTTATTCTATAGGCAAAAGGGAGTCATTGGAAGTCTTTGAGCAGAGGGGGACAGGATGAGATCTAGAGATCAGGTCTTCCTCAGTTTCCTCATCTGTCAAATGAGCTGGAGAAGGAGATGACAAACCACTCTGGTATCTCTGCCAAGAAAACTTCGAAAATGGTCATGGAGAGTCAGACACAACTAAACTAATTACTATGTGCCAAGGACGATACTAAGTACTGATGATACAAAGAAAGGTGAAAAATTGTCCTTGCCTTCAAAATGCATACCTTCTGCATAAATAACAATGCACATAAAAGATGCACACGGGGTAAGAAGCACCTGGTCCAAACATCTCATTTTACAGATGAGGAAATGTTGGATCCTAGAGTGAATTGGTTTGATCAAGATCAAACAAGTACTAAGTACTAGAATCTGAACTGGAACCAAAGTCCTTTGATAAGCATTCTTTTTACCATGCCATGCTGCCTTTCTTTGGAATGAGGTGAAAAGTTGATTGCCTGTAATACAATATAAAAAATACAAATCAGGCCAAGAACTTAAGCTACCCAAAAATGTCAAGATTTCCCTGAAATATGTCAAGCATGAAATGGAATTCTAAAAGCCCTAGCCTGCCCCGAGTTACACTGTAGATTGAATGTCATAGGGCTGGCTTCTCCACAGTTCATGGCAATTTAATAATGTAGCTAGAACAACAGAACACCACATCTCATGTTCCAATTATGACCCTCCACAGACCCAAAGAAAGGAATTTAAAGAGTTTTAGAGCTAAAAGAATTTAGAAATAGTCCAATGCTCTCATTTATCCAAGGGAAACAGAGGCCCAGAGTGGGGAAATGACTGCTTTAAGTCACTAATGGCAAAGCTAGACCTCAAAAATTCAAATCTCTTGGGCCAGGACTCTTACCATTACAACACAGAGTTCTCTTCAAAATTTGGGAAATGGGGGAGGAGCCAAGATGGCGGAGTAGAAAGACTCATGTATGCCAGCTCTGAACCCACAGCCCATATATTTTCTGTAAAAGGAACTTCCCACAAATTATGGATCAGTGCAAGCTGCGCAGAAACACAGTGGAAGAGATTTCTGTTCCAGAGAGCCCTGGAAAGCCATCTCCAGGGGTCTGTTGTGCTCTGGATGTGGAGCCCACCCCTGCGCTGCCCTGGCCATGTGGCCCCAGAGGAGCAGACCTGAGCAGGCTTCAGGGACGGAACCTCCTGTGGCCGCAAAGGTCCCTCCACCCACAGGCGCTCCAGGTCAGTGAGAGAGACTTCTGGGCTGGCCAAGAGGGGAGCGGGGTGTCTCTGTGACTCGGACCCCCTCGGGAGGCACTGCGGAGGCAGCTGTGGTGGCCCAGGACTCCTGGAGCAGCAGGCAGGAGCTCAGGGCCATTACTGAAGGTCTCTGCATAAACCCCCTGAGGGAACTGAGCCTGGGAGGTGGCCCTGCCCCCACCCAAGCACCAGAACTTAAGCTCACATTGAATAGCAGCCACTCCCATGGCTGAAAGCCCTGAGGCTGGGGAGCAGCATTTGAATCTCAGACCCCAACCACTAGCTGGGCAGATCTAGGCAGGGGTGCAGAGGAATCTCAGAAGTCAAGTAACTGGCTGGGAAAATGCCCAGAAAAGGGAAGAAAAATAAGACCATAGAGAGCTACTTTCTTGGGGAACAGATGTTTCTTCCTCCTTTCATTTCTGATGAGGAAGTACAATGCTTGCCATCTGGGAAAGATGTGGAGGTCGGGGCCTCTGTATCCCAGACATCCGAGGTGGATGTCCTGTGGGCTCAGGCCATGGAAGAGCTCAAAAAGGATTTTGAAAATACCTTTCTAAAGGAGACCCAAAAAAATGCTGAAGAAAATAACACCTTGAAAAATAGGCTAACTGAATTGGCAAAAGAGGTTCAAAAAGCCAATGAGAAGAAGAATGCTTTCAAAGCAGAATTAGCCAAATGCAAAAAGAGGTTCAAAAGATCGCTGAAAAGAATAGTTCTCTCAAAATTAGAATGGAACAGATGGAGGCTAATGACTTTCTGAGAAACCAAGAAATTACAAAACAAAACCAAAAGAATGAAAAAATAGAAGATAATGTGAAATATCTCATTGGAAAAACCACTGACCTGGAAAATAGAGCCAGGAGAGACAATTTAAAAATTATGGGACTACCTGAAAGCCATGATTGAAAAAAGAGCCTAGACATCATCTTTCAGGAAATTATCAAGGAAAACTGCCCTGATATTCTAGAACCAAAAGGCAAAATAAATATTGAAGGAATCCATCAATCACCGCCTGAAAGAGAAGCATTTCATAGATAAGAAGTATATGTGGAAGGGGCCCATCCAGGAGAATCAATTGCCAAGGGCATTCAGAAGAGGGAGAGATCCATCTCAATTGATTGGCAGCAGCTGCAATGCAAAGGGCATTGGTCTTGCTGTCATGACTTTGGGTAAGTTACTTCACCTCTCAAAATCTTCAGTTTCCTTATCAGTAAAATGGTAGTTAGTCATCTTTTCACCATTTACCTGAAAGAATTCTTGTAAGGGAGAAAGCCCTTTGTAGCTTGTAATGTGAACTGTTAGTTCAGAAAGAGAAGATCAGGAGGAGGTAGCATTGAAACTGGATCTTGAATCAGTAGGTGGAGCTGGGTCAGGATAGATCAGACAGAAGAATGCAACCTAACCATGACTCAGTTTCTTCATCTGCAGATGAGTGGGTTGAATTCAATGGCTTCTAAGTTCCTTTCCAGCCCTGAATCTCTGATCAAGAGATATTTCCATAGAGTGGAAAATATTAGAAAACCTTTGGCCCAGCAAGACCACTATTATGTCTGTGTCCCAAAGAGATTTTTAAACAAGGAAAAGGAAATGAAGAAAATATTACAGAACTTTTGGCCCAGTAAGACCACTACTAAGTCTATATTGCAAAGAGATTTAAAAAAAAAAAGAAAGAAAAGGAAAATGATGAAGAGATGGGTGGATCCTAGTGTCCTGAAAGAATTCACTCAGACAGTCTCCAAGTTAAAGAAAGGCATTTATTAGGGTAATTCACCCATTAGGCTCAGTTTCTTATAGGAGGCCAGAGAAATTAGCCAGATTAGGTGTCTAGTCTATATATAGTTTAATGGGATAGGGGAAAGGGGAGCAGAAGGGGAGGAAAGGTCGGAATTACTCTGGAACGCCTGGGATATCAGGTAGTCTGGAGGTATCTTTGTCATACAGATAAAGAAAGGAAACAGGCAAGAGTGGGGAGCATTACTCTGGAATATCTAGAAATTTGGGGGTACTCTGTGAAAGTTCATGGATAAGTCTACTGCAGGGGCATCAATGCATAGTCTATGGCTGATCACATCCTGCGTCTTATCTCATATGTCACATCTTGCATCCTGCTTACTCCATCTGCCTCGAGCACTGCTTTCTATCTCATCAAAAAAGACCTTTATATACAATAATGTTTATAGTAGCTCTTTTTGTAATGGCAAAGAATTGGAAATTGAGGGGATGCCCATCAACTAGGGAATAGCTAAACAAGTTATAGTATATGATTGTGATGAAATACTACTGTGCTTTAAGAAATGATGAGCAGGATGCTCTCTGAAAAACCTGAAAAGACTTACATGAACTGATATAAAGTGATGTGAGCAGAAACAAGAGAACATTGTACACAGTAACAGCAACATTGTATCATAATCAACAGTGAATGACTTAGTTATTCTTAGCAATGCAACAATCTAAGACAACTCTGAAGGACATGATGAAAAATGCTATCCACTTCCAGAGAAATGACTGATGTAATCTGAATGCCTATCAAAGCACACTTTTCAAACTTTCTTTATTTTTCTTGTCTTTCTTCTCTGGTTTTTGGGTTTTTTTGCAACATGGTTAATATAAAAATATATTTTGTATGATTGTACTTGTATAATCTATATCAAATTGTTTGTCTTTTCATTGCGGGGAGAGGAGAGGGAGGGTGGGAAAAAATTTGAAACAAAAAAATTTAGTGAGTTTTAAAAATTGGTCTTACATGTAATTAAAAAATACAATATAAATTTTTTTAAAAAGAAAATATCACGGATGACATTTTTAAGTGACAATCAGTAATTGTTTTCCATATTCTTACTTTGTCACTTCTCTAAAATCTTTATCAGAATATTGTTTACGTGCATGAGTCAAAGGCATTCTTGATGAAAACACAAGAAAGAATCAGGAAGACTTTGGTCAATGATTATCAGGGGAAAAGAAGGTTTCTCTAATGCATGAGGAGCTGGTGGAACTTCAGGCCTTCTTACTTCAATGGCTGTGAGTATGGAATAGGATAGATTTAGGGAGTCTGCTCGAGGATGGACTTCCCCCAAGACTTTTCTGGAGAATACTTAGAATTAATGAAGGTTCTCCCACTGCTCTCTGATCATGTGGAACAATCTAGAACAAACAGCCTTCTTAGGGTCCCCCAGAGCAAATAAGAATTCCCTAGGGTGGAAGGGAGGCATTTGACAGGTAGCACAGTGGATAGAGCACCAGGCCTGGAATCAAGAAGACCTGAGTCCAAATCTGGCCTCAGACACTTATTAGCTGTGTGACCCTGGGCAAGTCACTGAAGCCTATTTGCCTCAGTTTCCTCATCTACAAAACAAGGATAATGATAGCACCTACTTCCCAGAGTTGTTTTGAGAATCAAATGAGAAATAATTGTAAAACACTGAACACTTGGAATATGGTAAAGGCTCTATAAATGTTAGTTATTGTGTTTATGAATGGTAAGGGCCATGTTGAGGATGCAAGACCCTACCATCACTGGTTCCCATGGTTATTTTAGCTTCTTCCAATATTTCATAATTTATGATACTTGACTCCCCAAGTGACAGTTGAACCCTCAAAGTGCATTGACTACAGATGAAAAGGCATGTTACTCTAGTAAGATTTTGTACCATTTTTTTGGTGTATATGTTAACAGATATCAGTGTGTCCCAGAGATGGAGAGGAAGAGGCTACAGATTGTCGTTGAACTGACCTCACCTCCAAGTAGGACTGCACTTGAACTTCTTATCTTGAACCACTCCATAGGACATTCCATAAACTCACAGAGTAGAGCTTGCCTCCATTTCAGTCCAACTCCCTCTTGATCTATTTTTGATGAAAGCAGAAAGCAACTGCTCACTGCTGCCCCCTACAGCATCCCATTATTAAATTCCACCATTCATTCATTTCAAACCATTTATTGAGTGCCTATTTGGTACAAGGCTAAGCTAGGGAAGGAAACCAACCATCCCAAAAGCTATTGCTTATTGAGCATTTGCCTAATGCCTGAGTGAGTGCCTCTAAAACCAATCTTTTTAAGCTTCAGGACAATTATTCCAGGGCCAGATCAATTTGGGGGGTTGTTATCTTTCATCAATGAGTAGGGCCAACCATTTGACTTAGGGGGTGGAAAAAACCACCTTCCTTTCATATATATAATACCCCATACTCCCCGCACACATACACTTCTACGCCCTTCTGATAAAAGAATGAACTGTCACTCAGACAAAGTATGTCTTAAATAAACAGATGGAAACTAAATCTCTGGGTTGACTTTCCTATTACTATTTGTGTAGATTCATGATTTCAGATAGCTGCTGACAGCCTCATTTTTAAACTATGTATTCCACTTGAGTCAGTTGAAGCCAGGAAGTCTTTACACCTATAATGGCTGTTTGATGTTGGGCAAGTCACATAATTTCTTGGGATATTCTGCAAACTATAAAACCTAGCATGCCATTAAAACCATTCTCAGCTTTCAGGCTGTAGGAAAACAGGCAGTGAGTCAGATTTGACCAGTAGGACATTGTCTGCCAACTTCTAATCTAGACATCTCTATGAGAATATAAGATTCAGACAAGATCCCACCCTACAATGGCACCAAGAATATTTTCACTTGACTTCCCTATTCCAATAAAACCACAGGTTTTTGCTAAGCACTATAAGGGATAAAAAGAAATGTAAGATGGAGTTCTTGTCCTAAAGTTACTGGGAATCTGACTGAGGAGACCAGATATAAACTCATAAAATAGGTAATGATTCTTACAACCTGTAGAGCTAATAAGCAGTGAAAACCAGAATTACAAAGAACCCAGATCTGACTCGATCTCCTTTTCCACTACAACGTTCCACCTCTTATATTACACTATAACTTCTATGGGCTTTAGTTTCCTCACCTATATGTCAGACAGTTATGTCCATATAGGTTTTCAAAATGTATAGGGGTCATAGATAAATGGCACAGACAGATATGATCTAAGCCTCTACTGGGGAGAACATCTGGCATCACCAACAACCTACTAGCAGGGAGTGGAGAGAAAGTAAAAAAAGGGCAGAAAATCTCAGAAATAGTACTAAGCCTGGGGCATTCGTTTCTCCAGTTTCTGAGAAGGTTTGGGGGCTAGAATTGTATCTATCAGGCTCACCTCAAATATCTATCTGGTCTAGGGGTACAAAATTCAAGAGTGTTTCACAGAAGGCACTAATTTTTGGACTCCAACCTCTACACAGGTAACACTGACTATGCCAAAGAAAGACAGGTGGAGACACTAGCACAGGTTCATTCTTGATTTGGACAGAAAGGAAAACAGGAATCTAGTCATAATAAGGGGTTAAAAAAGCTAGCTTACTTTATGCTAGTCTAGTCTTCTCAATGGGTTCCAGATAACAGGAGCTCCAACTCCTACAGAATCCCCTAAGCACCCTTCTTGTAGGGGCATGCCAGAAGGGTAGGGCAACTACCCCAACATCTTAATGGAATCAGCTGAGACAGGCACAGCATCCTAGCTTGTGCATTCCTCTAAATGCCCACAAGCTTCAACTTGGGGCCAGTTGAGGCAGGTACATGCAATCCCTTATGCATTACTCAAATCCCAAATTCCCACTCACTGACCATGCTCACTTGATTTACAGGGTGACAGACATTTTGCCAGCAAAGCCGCACAGGTTAACTTCGGCAATCTAGTCATTCAGCACAAGCATAGTAAACTCTACTTATGTCATATCTCGCTGGCAAGAATGGTGGGGATGTTTACAAATCATAAACCAGGGAAATATTATTTAACACCTGGGAACTAGAGATTGCTATGGCCATGGGTTCTGAGAACTAAACTCTAAGAAAAAATACCAAAATCCTCCTTTATCTCTGGTTATTCTTAACAGAACAACTGGGAAGTATTAACAGAAATAAATACCCATGAACTAGGGAATGACTGAATAAGTTGTAGAATATGTTTGTTTTGTTTGACAATACATGTTTGTAACAGGGGGTTTGATTTTCCTGCTTTTTCACTGGGAGTTGGAGAGAGTAATTTGGGGGGATGGGTCATTAAAGAATATATATCTAAAAGTAAAATTTAATTGTTAAAAAAGACTGGCTGGTTTAAAGAAGACCAACTATTCAAAATGTAAACTTTTACATATACATGTGTATATGTATACACATGCATACATATGTGTGTAGGTACGTATACACACATATATACACATACACACACACACACACACATATAGAGAGAGAGAGACACAGATATACACACATACATTTGAATCCTAAAACAGCATAGAATTCAAAATGCTTACATAAAAAGTTTCCATATAGAACTTTAACTTGGAAATTCTGCATGTCATTACCTCAAAGAAAACAACTGGTTTTTATTTTTTTTAAGGCGATTGCTTGCATGAGCAATATAGAAAACATTTAGAGGCAGAAGGAATTTTCATAGAAGTCTCTTTTTCCCCCAGGGTCCTTCATTATGCTTGTGCCCTCCAAAAAGGCCTCTCATTTGGGGGTGGGAAGGAAGAGACCCGGGAAGCACTTAATGAATTTGAATAGGAAATGTTCTTCCTAAATGAGGCTTCTCTTTCCTTTCATAATCCTGAATTGCCTCTGGTCAGAGCACCAACCCATTGAACAGCATGCAAACTCTAAACAAAGAGTTCACATCTTCCTTTCCATACCCCTACTTGGCTCATGGAAGGAAAAACTTTCCACTGGGAAGAGATGTTAGACTCCAGAATGTGAATGGAAACTGGGACCCTTGGAATGAGATCTTTATTGGCACATACTAGTGGATGTCAAATATAAAGTTCATATTAATAGTTTATAAAGGATTAGCTTTGAAGCAAAACAGGTCTGCTCAGGAGTGTGTGTGTGTGTGTGTTCATACTTCGCTGCTAAAGAAGACCACGCCATCAGAGAAATAATGACATGACTCACACTTGACTTTGTTTTGAGTGAGGGAGGTCTGTGCAGGTCGCCAGCCTCACTTCTTCTCCAGAGTCATCTGAATCCAGTGACCTGATATTCACCAGGATGACCGGAGAAGACTCAGAATGAGGCAGTCGGGGTTAAGTGACTTGCCCAAGGCCACACAGCTAGTGAGTGTCAAGCTTCTGAGGTGAGATTTGAACTCAGGTCTTCTTGACTCCTGCACT
The DNA here is from genome assembly GCA_023548195.1 of Bettongia penicillata ogilbyi. Taxonomy (NCBI): domain Eukaryota; kingdom Metazoa; phylum Chordata; class Mammalia; order Diprotodontia; family Potoroidae; genus Bettongia; species Bettongia penicillata. Next base: position 713,973 of record JAJHZJ010000309.1, read on the forward strand.
GGTGCTATGTCCATTGCACCACCTAGCTGCCCCGCTCAAGGTGGGATACACATCAAATGTAGGACCCTCTGAGAACCTAGTCACAGCAATGATGAAGATAAAGAGTTCCTGTCCAGGACAGCAGTATCTAGCATTTGTAAAATTAAATCTTGTTCTTACAGGATTTAAAAGCACATTTTTGGACATGGGAATAATTTTCAAGGACAAAAATTCTTTAAAAGACTCTTTTAAAGCACAATTATGAATAGTAAATTATCTGATTCTTGATTGTTCCATTTGATTTTTTCCATCATTTAGGAAACTGAAGCACACTAAGTATTATTATTATGTATGCTGAACCCTATTACAATACAATTCATTACGTTGATTTAGATAAGTAACAGAGAATGCAGAATGCCTCTGACTCTACTTACTCCTTGGAAGAGGCCAAGGACACTGCTTCCTGCAGAAGTATGATTACTTGTAATGGAAGTGTCTTGGGGAAACCTTAGATCAGACACAAACCCTGGCTCTCCTGACTCTAAGACCTGGGCTATTTCCAATATACCAGAAAGAATAAAGGAAAAAGAAACTAAGGGGGGAAAACTCACAAACCCAGCCCTTTTCAACCAGCACCCATGCCTCCTCAAAGTATTTCTTCTTGCCTCTACCCCTTAGTATCTCTCATTTAATAGCTGCCCAAAAAACGCCCTTGAAGGAAATTTGAAAAGAAAAATAGGAAGGAAGAAAGGAAGGAAGGAAGGAAGGAAGGAAGGAAGGAAGGAAGGAAGGAAGGAAGGAAGGAAGGAAGGAAGGAAGGAAGGAAGGAAGGAAGGAAAATGTGTATTTTTCAAATAGATCTCTGCAGACAGAGTAAGTCTCCAAGGACTACATGGGCCCCTGAGAAACGTCATTTTGTTGTTGGGTTGTTTTCCAGTTGTGTCCCACTCTTCATGACCCCATTTGGGTCTTCTTAACAAAGATACTGGAGTGGTTTGCCATTTCCTTCTCAAGCTCATTTGACAGATGAGGAAACTGAGGCAAACAGAGTTAAGTGATTTGCTTTGGGTCACATAGGTAGTAAGTATCTGAGGCCAGATTTGAACTCAGGAAGATGAGTCTTCCTGACTCCAGGCCTGGCACTTTATCCACTGCAAAATATAGTATAGCATCTCAAATGGATAGTGCCCTCTTCTCAGGAAGAGACTGTATCTGTCTTATGGTTTGAATTAGACTGAGTGGGGTTATGAGACAGACAGAGACAGATAGAGATCTGCACAGAGAGAAGAGTTGGCCAGAGGAAGGCAGAGGGACAAGGGAGCACCTGAGAAGTTACCATACAGAAGTAGAAATAGAGCAAAAGATTTAAATCTTCTCCTTCAGTTTTTTTTCCCTGTGCCTTGTATGCTAATAGATTATACACACACATATCTATGTACATAGTCACATATGTACAAGTATCATATACCATATGTTATATATCATATATCATCTATATTACATATCATAATAATATAACATAAATCATACATAACATCTTATGTATTATGTATCTATATTCTTACCTTCCTTTTAAATAAAAAAGAAAAAGAAAATAATTTAAAGGGAAAACATACACATATATAATGTACATATCATGTATTATATATATATTTTTTAATTCCTTTTCAATTACTTTCTTTTTTACATAAAATCCAAAACATTTGATTGTGAAAGTTGTGTACTTTGTGTACTTCATTATCCATATATTGGTCATGTCCAGAGAGTAGAAAATAAGGGTTAGAGGTAGCTATTTGAAAAAAAATGAATTATAATCTATTGGAACACCTCATGTCAGGAATAGGGAACAAAAGACACCTAGGGACCAAAGGCTGCCTGAGGACTCAGAGCTTTTACTATTATCATATTAATAATTGACATTAATAAGATTCTGAAATAGCAGAGGGAAAGGACAACCATGTGAATCTGTCACCATTGCTCTTGAATAAAACCACAGAGATTGGATCACTTTGAACACGTATGCCTGAGGCTAGAGTCCCCCGCCTTTGCAGAAGAGAGGCATTAGGGGTATGACCAGAAAGAAGTTCATGTCCAAAGCCCTGCCCCACAGGCCAAGACAGGTGGAGTCCAGTAGATTCAACCCTGTTCCTTTCTGTTGGGAAGTCCACACTCACATCTGCTGGCTACATTAGCCTGGACATTCAAGGTCTTTGAGCAAAAAGTCATTTTCTGTTTTGTCTGCATGTTCTCTCATAGATTGCAAAGACCTACAACACAATGACCTTGTCTTCCTTTACTCTGTGTATAATTTGGAACTCATTAGAGACCTTTGAGAAACTACCTTAAGGAGGCCAGTGAAAGCTAGATTATATGTGATTGAGGATGGAAGGACTAGTGTGAAAAGGGACACATCAACTATAGACCACTATTTTGAGAAATTTATCAATGAATAGGATGTCTAGAGCTGGAACAGTAGTTGACTAAGCTAGAAGGGTTTAGGGAAGGCTTTCTGAGGACTTGGGAAATGAATATGTTTGTAGGCATATATGAAGGCTGACCCTTGGGGTTCTTTCTAGCTCTACAAAGGTGATTCTAAAAACCAATGACTAATTGGAAAACTTCCAGAGGCAAGGATCCACGGTCATAAGAGGGTTCAAAATCTTATATGTTATGAGGGAGAGTTGAAGGACTTACAGATGAATACCCTTTCCAAAAGAAGATATGGAAGAGAGGTGGCATGTTGAAGTCAGAGTAAGCACATTTTATATGATGTCAGTGGGAAGGACTAGAAATAATACATGGGAATCTTTTAAAGGAGGACAGATTTCAGGGTGATACAAGGAATAACTTCCTAACAATTAAAACTCTTCAAAAACTGGAATGGGAAATTTTTGTAGGTATTGAGTTCCCCTTTACTAGAAGCATTTGATCCAAATGATTACTTTTCAGGGAAAATATGGAGGGAATCCATACTTCACATAGATGTTGGACTAAGTGAAATTGAATACCCTCTCCGTGCCTCATCTGTGATTCCCTAAGTAAGAAGAGGTAGAAAAGTTTATGGTTTTATCTCTGATGTTTATGATGGGCATTAAAATCTCTACCCTAAATGCCATCTGACTAATTTTCTCTGCTTTGAGTTTCAAAAGCAGGTTTCCAAACATTCCACAAGGGAACAGAGCTCTTTATCTGCATTTTCATTATTTGAATGATCTCACTGGACCTAAGATTTCAATTTAAATGCAGCTGATACTTTGAGAATATTTGGCTTCATACTTGTATTTGGAAGTTAAATGTTGTTCTTAAAACAGTAATCATGAGAGGGCAGAGCCAAGATGGCAGAGTAGAAGGACCACCTGTAAGAGCTCTCCCCCAACAATTCATAAAATACCTGTAGAAAATTACTCTAGACAAATTCTAGAGCAGCAAAAGCCACAGAATGACAGAGTGGAAGATTTCCAGCCCAAGGCGGCCTGGAAGGCTGACAGGAAAGGTCTATGGCACTGGGCTCAAAGTGGAGCATAGCCCTGCCTTGGCCATGCAGCACACCAGGGACAGGACCAGAGCAGGCTTCAGGGTGCCCCTGGAAGCAGCTGCAGTTTACCGATCCCTAAACCCACAAACACCAGAGACAGCTTCAAAGTTCAATGAGAAAGCTCTTTCACCTGGGTAAGAAGGGAGCAGGGTCCTCCTGCCCAAACCCCAGCCCCAGGTGGTCCCAGACAGCAGCAGTGTCCATTTTTGGAGCTCTTGGCCTAAAACCCCTAGGGGAATCAAGCTGCTGATCTGGGTCTCAGCCCTGAGTGGCAGCCCTGGGGTGAGAAGGAACTCTAGCTAGTGGAGCTGCTGGAGGCTCTGGAGAGGGAATTGTACTCATAGATCCTAGGCAGAAAAGCTTGCAGTAGCTTCTATACCAGAGTGTAGGCCAGGAGAGGAGTAAAATCCTCTCCCTTGATTATCCCACTTTGGAGGAACTGAGAACTTACAGGTCCTCAGAGTATACCGTCCTGTTGACAAAGGATTCAAAAGTCAAGAACTGGTTGGGAAAATGCCCAAAAAAGGGGAAAATATGACTATAGAAGGTTACTTTCTTGGTGAACAGGTATTTTCTTCCATCCTTTCAGATGAGGAAGAATAATGCATACCATCAGAGAAAAATTTAAAAGTCAAGGCTTCTGCATCCAAAACCTCTAAAATAAACATGCAATGGTCTCAGGTCATGGAAGAGCTCAAAAAGGATTTTGAAAATCAAGTAAAAGAGGTGGAGGAAAAATTGGGAAGAGAAATGAGAGCAATGAAAGAAAATTATGAAAAGCAAATCAACAGCTTTCTAAAGGAGACCCAAAAAATGCTGAAGAAAATAACATCTTTAAAAATGGGCTAACTCAACTGACAAAAGAGGCCCAAAAAGCCAATGAGGAAAAGAATACTTTAAAAAGCAGAATTAGCCAAGTGGAAAAAGAGGTTCAAAAGTGCACTGAAGAAAATAGTTCTCTCAAAATTAGAATGGAGCAGATGGAAGCTAATGACTTTATAAGAAACCAAGAAATTACAAAGCAAAACCAAAAGAATGAAATAGATCCAGGAGAGACAATTTGGAAATTATGGGACTACCTGAAAGTCATGATCAAAAAAAGAGCCTAGATATCATCTTTCCTGAAATTATCAAGGAAAACTGCCCTGATATTCTAGAACCAGATGGCAAAATAAGTATTCAAGGAATCCACCGATCACTTCCTGAAAGAGATCCAAAAAGAGAAACTCCTAGGAACGTTGTGGCCAAATTCCAGTTCCCTGGTCAAGGAGAAAATATTGCAAGCAGCTAGAAAGAAACAATTCAAGTATTGTGGAAATACAATCAGAATAACACAAGATCTAGCAGCTTCTACATTAAGGGATTGAAGCACTTGGAATATGATATTCCAGAAGTCAAAGGAATTAGGATTAAAACCAAGAATCACCTACCCAGCAAAACTGAGTATAATACGTCAAGGGAAAAAATGGTCATTCAATGATACAGAGGAGTTTCAAGCATTCTTGATTAAAGGACCAGAATTGAAGAGAAAATCTGACTTTCAAATATAAGAATCAAGAGAAGCATGAAAAGGTAAATAGAAAAAGAAATCATAAGGGACTTACTATAGTTGAACTGTTTACATTCCTACATGGAAAGATAATATTTGTAACTCATGAAATTTTTCTCAGTATTTGGGTAGTTGGAGGGATTACACACACACACACACACACACACACACACACACATATAGACAAAGGGCACAGGGTGAGTTGAATAGGAAAGGATGATATCTAAAAAAATAAAATTAAGGGGTGAGAGAGGAATATATTGGGAGGAGAAAAAGAGAAATGGAATGGGGCAAATTATCTCTCATAAAAGAGACAAGAAAAAACTTTTTCAATGGAGGGAAAAAGGGGGAAGGTGAGAAGGGAAAAATGAAGCTTACTCTCATAATATTTGGCTTAAGGAGGGAATAACATGCACACTCAATGTGATATAAAAATCTATCTTACACCACAGGAAAGTGAGGGAGAAGGGGATAAATGGGGTGGGGGGATGATAGAAGGGAGAGTAAATGGGAGAAGGGAGTAATTAGAAGAAATATTAGGAATAAACTATCATGCTCTATTGAAGAAATCAATGAAGGCTTCATTGAAGAAGGAGCTCCTGAACTGATCCTTGAAGAAAGAGAAATATTTTAACAGATACAACTTTAATGCAAATGAAACACTTGAATTATCATGGAATTGTGGTGGCCAATGTCTAAAAAACCAAGGTTTGGGAGGAATTATGATTATGGGAATGCAATTACAAATTTCAAATGTTAGGATAGTCATTAAAGGAAAATTCTCAAGTGAGTTACCGTTGGAAACAATTCTAGGACTTGATGGAGAAAAATCAAATTCTGTGACTTTTAATCATATGCCCTAGAGTCTTCTGTTGCTGCCAGAATTTTAAACAGAATAGTTTAGTTAAGGGAATTTTTGTTTTTACAGGTTTTAAGTGTTATATCAGATATCAAAACAGACAAGAAGAATTATCTTTGACTCCAAAACAGAGTTCAAATTTTTATTTAAATAAAAAAATTCCAATTTGAAAAAAAAACAGTAATCACAAAAATACTAGAGGCTGGTACAAACTACTAACTAGTTTCATGACCCCAGGCAACTTGTTAACTTCTCTGGGCCTCAGTTTCCACATCTGTAAAATGAGAAAGGGCAAGTAGATGATTCTTAAGTTCCCTTCTAGCTTATATGATTAGTAATAATAATGCTAAATACATTTAAATAGTATTCAAGTGTTTGCAAAACTCTTTTCTGTATATATAATGTATATATACATGTATATATATGGAAATGGCAAACCACTCCAGTTTCTTTGCCAAAAATCCCTGAACAAGGTCACATAGAGCTGGGAAGGACTGAAATGACTGAATAGCCACATATATACATACACATACAAACACATTTGCACATAATATAGATGTGTGTATGTGTGTATATCTTATATTATATATATACATATGTATATACGCAGAGCAGCTAGATGGTACAGTGAATACAGTACCAGGCCTAAATGCAATGAGGAAGATTCATCTTCCTGAGTTTAAATCTGACCTCACACACTTACTAGCTGTCTGACCGTGGACAAGTCACTGAACCCTGCTTGCCTTAGCTTTCTCATCTATCAAATGAGCTGGAGAAGGAAATGGTGAACCACACTCCAGTATCTCTGCCAAGAAAACCCCAAATGGGGTCACAAAGGGTTGGACACAACTGAACAATAACAACCGCATATGTGTGTATAGATGTAGATGTATACATACACACATAACATATTGAGAGAAATTATATGTGCGTGTGTACATAAATGTGTGTATATGTGTGTAAAATCTCATTTGCTCTTGGTGTCCAAATTGGGGAACCAGTTCTCATGGTCATTTTATATTCTGATTGCCTCTGATAGTTGGTAGGGAACCACACACATTAAATAAATAATAGACGCTGATTTATTTACTGGAGAAATGTCCCTGTGGCACTTCAGGTCCACACCTGTCTATTATCCGATATCCCAGTCCGATACCCCCTTGCTTGCCTGGTAGCTGATATGTAATTTATTCCGTTGGTCTTGAGAAGGCAGTGAAAGGTAAGGAGGAACAGGGCTGACTTTCTCATTTAATGACTGGCCCCAGGGCTAGCTGCTGCTGTGGGAATATTTTTCTTCTTACCTTTGCTGATTGAAGCCCCTCCCATTTATGCATCTATGGAGATACAGGCCAGAGATAATAAAAGTGATAAGAGCTGGCTTGTAGAAGGTTTTCTCACTGGATCCTTACAACAGCTGAGAGGTAAACACAGTGAGCATTATTAACTCCATATCGCATTCCACTTCCCTGGCGTCCTTCAAGTCTCAGCTAAAATTCCACTTTCTGCAAGAAGCCTTTCTCCCTTCCCCTTCCTTCTGGTGCTCCCCTCTATTGAAATGCTTCAATTTATCCAGTACTTGGCTTGTTTGTACATAGTTGTTTGAGTCTTGTTTACCCTCACTAGACTGAGAGTTCCCCTGGAGCGGGGGCTGTCTTTTGCCTTTCTTCGTCTCTTCAGCTTGTGGCACAGTGCCTGGCACATAGAAGGCACTTCATAAAGGCTTGTTGACTGACTAACTGAGGATGCTGAGTCTCAGGAAGTCTCAGTGATTTGCCTAGGGTCACACAACTGGTAGGTGATGGAGTTGGGATTTAAACACCTTCCAGGATCTCGGTTCAGCACTCTTTCCTCCATAGTCTATAGTGTGCTAGCTCTGCTAGAAATCTCTGAAGGAAAAGGCAGAATTTGGTGATGAACCACCATTGAGTATCAGTACACAAGCTCCTGAAGCCATAGAATTCAAGTTTGGAAGGGACCTTAGAAATCTAGTCCAGGAATTCTTAATCTTTATTTTTTTTTTTGGTCCTGGATTCTTTTGGCAATCTGGGGGAACCTATGGAATTTTTTTTCAAAATAATGTTTTTAAATATATGAAATAAAATACTTGGGATTACAAGGTTAACCAACTATAGTACAAATAAAGACATAATTATTTTCCCATCCAAGTTCACAGAACCACCCCCCCCAAAATCTAACTACAGACCCCTTGGAGGTTTCTAGACCCTCAGTTAAGAATCCTTGCTTTAGTCCAAAACTCATTTTACAGTTGAGGAAAGCAAGTTCTGAGGTTGATTAAAAGTTTGCCCTCTCACGTTGTTTATCCTTCATTCTCAAAGAGAACCAGTGACATCGTGGGGTAATGTCTAGACTTGCTCGCGAATTGGATTTAGGTGAGGCAGAGCTGTGCAAAATCATTGGCCTCTCTCTTCCAGAGTCATCAAAGTCAAGTGGCAAGACAAAAGTCGGGTCTAGTGGCCATGGCCCCGGATGCGGTGGACTTTGGCCATTCTAAATGAAGGTCTTTCCCAAGCCAAACTCTTTTTAAAGGGTATTCCGACATCCAGTCAGAATTATTCTGACGCTTATTTTTAAAACTTGTTTAACTGCCAAGCACAGCCATGAAACTGCATATTCTTGCACGCAAACTGGAGCAAGTTTCCTTATAAATAAAATCATAAAATAACAACAATTCTGATACCTTCTCCTAGCTGTAAGAATGGAATTCTACACGCCTTACTTAAAAGAGCATAAGCCCATAGGTATGTGCTTCTATTTCCCATAGACATTTGAAGAGTGTAGATCTTACTTATAGACCCAAATTTCCCCTTCCTCACTACTCTCTTTCCTCAATCACATACAATCTAGCTCTGAATCATCAAGTCCAGTGATATCTATTCATTCCTCATAATCCTGGAGCCCTCTGTAGCTTTTAATATCATCAGTCACCAACTCCTATTCTTTCCTTCCTTCTGCTTCAGATGCACTAGACTCTCCCATTTCATGTTTCTCTAGCTTGACATCCTCCCTTCCCAAGTTCTTGAAGGTGGATATTCCCCAACATCCTATTCCTTTCCTTGGGTTCTCTTCTTTCTTCACGCTCTCACATGGCAATCCCATTTACTCTACCACCTTCGTCTACCCCCTCCAGTCATAGGACTTCCAAATCTGTATTTCCATTAATTTCTCTTCTAAGTTCCAAACCTGCATTTCTAACTGCCAACATCCCATCTCTGTGTTAAATCGGCACCTCAAGTTCATTATGTCTAAACCAAACTTATTATTTTCTTCCCTAACTTTATTTCTTTTTTAACTTTAGTATTCTGTCCATGATACTAACATTAACTCAGGTTTGAAATATTGGTGTCTCTCCCTCACCTCTAATATTCAGTCATTTACCAAGTCGTTTCTCACTACAGTCCTAACATCTCTTGCATGCATCCCATCATTCCATTTCCCATGTCATCATTCTAGAATAGTCTCTCATTGTTACCCACTGGACTTTTCCAAGAGCATTCTCTCCCCTATTCATACCATTGCCAAATTAATCTCCCCTATACATAAATCTAGCTGGTCATCTCTTTCCTCTGCCCAAAAATCTGCTCTAGGCTCACCAATTTAGTACTGAAGTAGACCTCTAGATGTCCTGTGATTCAATTCCATCATTTTACAGATGAGGAGACCGAGGTCCAGAGAAGTAAAGTGATTTGACCAGTCACGCAGAAGGCAGTGCCAAGATTTGAACCCACGATCTCTGATTCTAAATCTAGGGATCTTTCTATCTCCCACAAAACTTCAAGACTCTAACAATGCTTCCATGTTTGTCTTCCATGCTTGTCTGTTGATTTATATTTCCACCCATGAACAAATTGCTACATTCAAGCAATCAATAAACTTTTATTAAGCATTACTATATGCTGGGCACTATGCTAAACACTTGGGATACAAGAAGTGGCAAAAGAGACAGTCTTTGCCCTCAAAGGGCATACAGGCTAATGGGAGAAAAAACATGCAAAGAAATATAAACAAAATGAGGTACAAAATTCAGGTACAAGATGCCAAGAATTGAGGCTTGGGTTCATATAATTAGTGCATAAAGAAAGGGTGAGATTGATAAGAGTGAAGTGAGAATCCCTAAATTATATTTATTAAACACAGGAGCTTACCAGACCATAAACTCTGGCAAAGCCCAGACTATATATTGTCAAAGATGTTACATCTCCTTCAGTCTTAGAACAGTGCCTAGGTAGGCAGGAAGACTCATCTTGCTGAATTCAAATCTGGCCTCAGACACTTAACATACTACTGTGTGATCCTGGGCAAGTCACTAAACTCTGTTTGCATGTCTGTCAAATGAACTGGAGAAGGAAACGCAAACCACTCCAGTATCTTTGCCTTGGAAATGCCAAATGGGGTCATGATGACTGAACAACAGTACCTTTACAAACAATAAATACTTAAATAACATACCTGATTATTTTTTTAATTTACCCTTTGGTAAATATACCCATCTAAGCCATATTGGTAAAATCACAAAGGACATTAGACAAATCCAATTAAATTTGGTACAAAGGTAAAGCTAGGCAGGTACACCAAATGAGGACAGGTACCAAAATCTTTCAGGGAAGCTTAACTATTCTTTTTTTTAATTCCCCCCACTGAGACTTTTAAAGCATTTTCTGCACTATCCTAGACTGGAATTCTAATTTGACCAAGAAAAAAAAGGATACATAGAAGGCAAGATGTTCAAATTACATTTTTTTAGCACATTGAGAGAAAAAGAGAGGTTTCTATCTACTGTGGATTCTCAGGTCTCCAATTCTACCCTAAAAAAGAAATCCATGACTTTGAAATAGATCTCTAGGGTTTATATGTCCAGGCTCCTGCCTCCAAGCAGAAAATCCAATAAGACATGCTCCCTTTCCCAGGCTACATGGCACAGTAGAGAGAACCTCAACTCTTGAGTGAGAGGATGAGTTCCCACCCTTCCACTGATGCTGAATAGCCATGCCACCTAGGGTAAATTATTTAACCTCTCTGGGCTTCAGTTTCCTCATCTGTAAAATGAGGAGATTGGAGTGGAATGCCTCTGAGTTCCCTTCTGTCTCAAAATAAATTATTCTTGCTTTTATTAAACAAGTTATTTTCCCTTTTCAGAGATGATCTTCAAAACCAGGTCTTCCACCCTGCTCAGCATTGCTACAGAGAACATTCTCAACCTCTCTTCTGTTTTCAGCAAGACCTAATTTCCTCTGCAGCAGGTCTTCCCAGTGCAAAGGATTACTTTTCTATTTTTGAGGACAGTGTTAGCAGCTGCTGCTACTACTCCTAATTTCATTTTCACAACTTAGCATAGGGTTCATTCACACAGGGTCCTGGTAAACAAGTGCTCCAGCTGAAAGGACTTCATCCTGTTTATGCTACAGCAAAATATATTGAGTTTGAAACTCCCACCAGTTCCAGAAATGTCAGTCCCTTCTTGGGCTTTTGTGTTCAGGCTGATGGTGTTTGGGTTAAAGGACTTTGTTGACATGATCTCTTCCCCGTGGGTTGGAGCTCTGACGCAGATGAACAGTTGTGCTAAATCAGCTTGGGCCAAAAGAATGGTTCTTGAGTAGCAAGGAACTGGATGTCACGGCTCAGAGCCATATTTTTGCCAAACCATCCACTTCCCTGGGGTCTCCTGAGTCCACAGTAAATAGCTTGAAGCTCCCCCTTTTTCCTTATATGTCATTACATACTGAGCTGTAAGAAACAGTTAACTATTATGACCGTGGAGACACATGGGAAGACATATAACTTATGCAAAGAAAAGGAAAAAGAAAAAATAAGAACAGTATATCCAGTGATGAGAGCAACATAATTGGAAAGAGCAGCAACCATGAAAAGCACATGCTGTCAAATTTTAACAACAAATGTTGTCCTCAAAAAAGAAATGTGAGAAGGTACCCCTTCCCTTCTTTGCAGAAAGGAGGCCTATGATGATAGACTTAGCTCTTCTCAGCAACGCAAGGCTCTAAGGCAACTCCAAAAGACTCATGAAAGAAAATGCTGTCCACCTCTGGAGAAAGAACTGTGGAGTCTAATGTAAATGGAAGCCGACTACTTCGCTCTCCTAGTCTTCTGTTGTTTTGTTTCTTCTTTCTGATGGTTCCTTCCATTAGCTCTAACTCTTTTTTACACCATGACTAACATGAAAATATGTTTAATATAAATGAATAAGTAGAGTCTATATCAGATTGCACACTGTTTTGAGAAAGGAGGAGGGGGGAATTTAAAGCTCAAAATCTTATGGAATGTTGAAAACTAAAGATAAATTAATTTTTAAAAAAAAGAAAGAAAGGAGAACTGTGGGTATACAACCCTTCATGTAATGTCTGATTTAGTTGATGTGCTGTTCAGTTTCACTAACTTGCTTTTCCTCCATCTATTTTATCTTTTGTTATATAGGAAGACTCTCTGGAAGGGGAAGGGAGGAGTAATATGTTGGAAAATACATTGCAGATAGTGAAACAAACAAAAGATATGAGTAAGAAAAATGTTAAGGAAAAAAGCTCCCCTATCATTTTATAAGAGGTTCATGCTATAGTTTTCTGATAGTCCTACTACTGTGACTGATGTTGACAAATGTGAATGTAAAAGGAAAATCCCTCTATGTGTTACCCTTGAATAAAAATAAGGAAATTCAGACTATTCACATTTAGGATAAGTAGATTGCTTCATTTCCTCTCTTTAAAGAAAATATCTTGCCAACCTCAGTGGCACACACTTGTAAATCCTCCTACCGGGGAGGCAGAATGACTGGAGAAAACAGACAATGGCTTAGGGCCATGGCCTTCATCAAGATGAGGCAAAAGGCAGTCCATCTGAGCTAAGAGATCTCAGATCAAAATCCAGGAGTGCTGAGCTGCAGTGGGCTAACAGGGCCACCATGGTACCTGCAGGTACATTATACATAAAGATGACTCTTGATTATCTGCATCAAAATTTTGGAAATTATCCATGGAACTTATGACTAGGACCAGAGGTTGGGAACCTATAATCTTGAGACCACATGTGGTCTTCTAGGTCTTCATGTGTGGCCTTTTGACTGAGTCCTAATTTTACTGAACAAATCCTTTTATTAAAGGGATTTGTTCTGGGATGTTTGGACTCAGTCAAAGGGACCACACTTGAGAACCTAGAGGGGCCACATGTGGAGGCTGCAGGTTCCCCAGCCCTGGACTAGGCCTTTTCTTTTCCTGGCAACTCTTCCCCCAGCCATTGCTCCTCCCAAACAGTAGGGTTCTCAGCTAAGTTTTAGGATGATCTCTAATTATCCACAGTAACCAAGCTAGCATTCAGGGATACCTCAGCAGCTCTAGGGGAATGATCGTGGAGGAAAATAGCATCACTCACCTAGTAATTTGGGTTCCACAAATAGATTATCTACTGTTTTTAATTAGTAACTATTACATTAACTATTGCATCATCCTCTGTAAAATGAGGAAATTGGATTAGACAATCTCAGACAATCTCTGAGGCCCAGTTCTAAGTCCTCCCCACGCATACACACACCCCTTCCTTTTCTTTTTTTAAACTTTTTTATTAATTTATTTGTTTTCAGTTTTCTATAATCACTTTTATAGGTCTAAGATTTTTCTCCCTCTCCCTTCTCTCCCTGCCCAAGATGGTGTGCAATCTTATATGGGTTCTACACATACATTCCTATTAAACACATTTTCATCTTGGTCAGGTTGCATAGAAGAATTTAAATGAATGGGAGAAACCACGAGAAAAACCAAAACAAAGCATACCACAAGTGAAAATATTTTGCTTCATTCTGTGTTCCAATTCCATAGTTTCTTTCTCTACATGGTGATGGCATTTTGCCTCAAGAGTACTTTGGGAATATTTTAGGTCCTTGCATTGCTGTGAAGGGCTAAATCTACCGGAAAAATCACTTGCACACTGTGTTTGTTGTTATGTACAGCGTGCTCCTGGTTCTGCTCCTTTCACTCAGCATCAGTTCATGTAAGTCCTTCCATGACTCTCTTAAGTTTTCCTGTTCATCGTTTCTTATAGCACAATAGTATCCCATTACATTCATATACCACAACTTGTTTAGCCATTCCCCAATGGATAGATATCCCCTTGATTTCCAGTTCTTGGCCATTACAAAGAGAGCTGCTATAAATATTTTTGTGCATTTGGGACTCTTTCCCATTTTTATAATCTCTTTGGGATACAGTCCTAGAAGAGATATTTCTGGGTCAAAGAATATGCACATTTTTGTAGCCCTTTGGGCATAGTTTCAAATCCAAAATGGTTGGATCAGCTCACAGCTCTGCCAACGATGAGTTAGTGTTTCAACTCTCCCATATCTTCTCCAACATTTATCATCTTCCTGTTTGTCATGTTAGCCAATTTGATAGGTGTGATGTCATACCTCAGAGTTGCTTTGATTTGCATCTCTCTAATCAATAGTGATTTAGAGCATTTTTTTATATGACTACAGATAGCTTTAATTTCTTCCTCTGAAAACTGCCTGTTCATATCTTTTGGCCATTTATCAATTGATGAATGACTTGTATTCTTGTAAATTTGACTCAGTTCTTTATATATTTTAGAAATGAGGCCTTTATCACAGACAGCAGTTGGAAAAATTCTTTCCCAGTTTTCTGCTTCCCTCCTAATCTTGGTTGCATTGACATCCTTTCATTTTCATAATAAAAAACACAGAATATCAGATTTGGATGGGATTCTTCCTGGAGTCCATGAACTTGATTTTTAAATACATTTTGATAATTGTATCTCCATTTAATTGGTTCCCTTTTTAAACTACCTGTAAATAAAAATGCAAAGTCTTATTAACTAGGGGAGAAATAGAAGTTCAAAGATAGATGATAGAGATAAAAGATAGATAGATAGATAGATAGATAGATAGATAGATAGATAGATTAGACAGATGATGGATAGGTGAGAGGATGGGTGGATAGATGGATGGATGGATGAATAGATATGCCTTTAAAAACATTATTCTAAGAAGTCACTGGGTTTCATCAAAACTGCCAAAAAGGGTTCATGAAACCTAAGAGGTTAAGGAGCCCTGACCTAGTCCAACCCCCTCATTTTATATTTGGGGAATGGAGGCCCAGAGAAGTAAAGAGACTTACACAGGGTCACAAAGTTAATTATTGGGGTCTCCCACCTCAACAAGCTGTCCTCGCTGAGCACCTGTAGCCCTACTTGTTACTATTATTTGTCCTTTGTTCTTGAAAAGGACCATGACCTCAGAAAGGTGATGCCATGACATGCAAGTGAATTGGATTTAAGCGAGGGAGGGCTGTGCAAAGTGACCAGCCTCTCTTTCTCCTCCAGAGCCATCAGGGTCCAGGGGCCCGATATAGATCAGGAGGACTGGAGATGGCCCTACTAATGATGGGAGCAACCAGATAAGACTAGGGCCAATCAGGTTATTGGTTCATCCTACAGAGCTTAAGCAGTGACTAGAGGGTACAGGTAGGGATCTAGAATATCCTTTTCCATAGAATCATGAATCAAGAGAAAGTTATTACATAATGAACAAGTTTGACTCCAGAAAAGAAATGAGAGAATTAGCTTTCTTCCCTTCTTTGCAGAGGTGTGGCATTATTGACAGGGAGTATTGCATATACTATAGAACTTAGCTAATTTCTTGGTTAGTTTTATTCAACTTTTTAATTTCTTTTTTATTCTTTGTAATAAGTATGAGGGATATATTTGGAAGGTGATATAAGAACCAATAAAATGAATAAAATGCAAAACAAAATAATAACCATTTACATGTGTACATATATATGAATATGTATATATATATATATATATATATATATATATATATAACATATATTTTAAGGCTTACAAAGAGCTTTGCATCCATTATTTCATTTGATTTTAAAATGGGAAGAGGTTTCTGGCTAAAGAACAAAAGGCAATACTCTGGTCTAAAGACATGGAGTTATAAATACCACCATTGCCTGAGGTGTATAGAAAGTGTGGGCAATACATAATGCAAAAGGACTGTATTAACCCTAATCTCTAAGTTATAATTCATGTTTCAAAACACCCCAGTTTTACTGTTCCATAAACACCAGCATTCGATTCTTTTCCTCATTACACAAAGCATTATGCTTCATGGCAACATTAAATTGGCAACTCAGTACTTAAACCATATGTTTTAATAAGCAGGAACTAATCAGGCATAGAATCGGGGCTTCTGCAATAAAAGGAACTCTTTCAGCACCTCCTGGGGATTGTAAATGCCCTTATTTGCAGCAGGCCCTGAGCTCATTAGGCGCACACTGGGAGTCCCCAGTTAGGCAATTATGCTACTGTAGGGGAAGTGGTCTCAGCAGGTGTGAAAATGAACCTAGCCCAGGTAATTAGGAATTAAACGAGCAATGAAGAGAAGCTTGGATATCTACTGGGGACGAAGGGGAATGACCCATCATTTGATTCCAGCTTTTGCCTAAATGGCTCCAATTATAAAATGAGTTCAGTCATCCTTCTTCGGGCCGTGCCTGAGCGGAGGTAGGTATTTTGCAAGTGTTGACAGTTAGGTACCCAAGAGCCAACTTTGCCCATCTTCAGACTGAGCCAATCGATTAACAAGCATTTATTAAGCTTACCTTAAGGTAGGGACTGTGCTAAGTACTTATGATGCAAAGAAAGGCAGCTGCAGAGCTTGTCCTAAAGGAATTCTAATGCTAACTGGGAAAACTACTTGTAAATAAAAATACAAAGGCTTATTAACTGGGGGGGAAACAGTAGTTCAAAGATAAATGACAGAGGTAAAGATAGATAATAGAGATGAGAGAGAGAGAGAGAGAGAGAGAGAGAGAGAGAGAGAGAGAGAGAGATACATAGATAGATACATACATACATACATACATAGAGATCATCATAGATAGAAGATAAATTTAGAATAGATAGAAGGTAATGTTGGAGAGTAAGACTGACAGCTTGAGTTGAGGGAGAGAGAAGGGAGAGTAAGGGCCTTACACAGAAAGTGTTATTTGAACTGAGTATTAAAGGAAGCCAGGGATCCTTTGGGTTGAAAGGAATAAATTAGTTCACTTCTGTATCTCAGGAAACAGTTAAAGCTAACTGTATAGGGTTTTTTGATGACATACAAACATGTCAGTGGTATATATAAAAAGCATACAAGGATGTGTGCCAATCAGGTCCACCAGTATCCCGATTTTTCAGGGGTCTGTTCTGGTTTCTGAAAGGCAAAATCACATATCATGACAACACCAGGAAAAATCATGCCCTATCCAGAACTGTAGGCCAACAGCAGTTAGAAGTAGCAATGTTTTATACCCAGAGGCTAAAGCTACTGGAACTCCTTTCCAAGATACTGAAAGACCTTGGAAATGCAACAAACATCAGTAGGCTAGATAAGGATGCGCTCGGGAGCTCATGGAGTTCACTTGGGGTAGCAGGACTGCACTTGGACCTATCAATCATCCTAGTTCTTTATCTTTACTTATCCTCTTCTCTGTATGAGTGAAGAAACCAAGTCTAGCTAGACCACATTAGGGATGCTAGTTTCTGCTTTGGAAATCTCTGGATAGATTGACTTTATATTTTCCCAATAAAATACAAAAAGGATGAGAAGAAGCACAAAGGACCAACTGACCTTATTTCCTTTCCACATACACAAACCACAGCTCCCCAGGAAGGTCAGCCTTAAGCACTAGTGGAATAGGCTATGGTCTATATGATATCATTTGAGAATTCTCTCTGCCCCAAAACATCTCCATCCCTCTTCAAAATGGATTCTCTTGGGCTACCAATTCCTCCCCTTGGAGTCTTCTTTAAAAACTCTTTTAGGTGAGTTACCTTGCTAAGCTGCTAACATTTCAGCATAAGTTAACTTCCTAGACAACATGAAGGGGCCTAAGACCAAATAAATGTCCTCAATACCTTGGAAGGAGGGGGAAGAACAGGAGAATTGCCAAAGAAAGTGGTCCATGGGTCTGACCATACTCCTCAACTTCCACCATGTTCCAAAGTTACAGCTATATCACTCTAATATGTATATCAGCAAAAAACATTTTTATCCCCACAAATGAGATGCCAAAGACCTTGAATATAGATGTATTGGTCTGCCACTGACTCTAAAAGGCGTCTTTGTCCTCTTTCCTTTTATAGTCAATTCATATTCTAGTTTATCCCACTTTCCTCCCCAGTTTCACACTCCTTTGGTGTTGTCCAATTGTTTCAGTCATACCCAACTCTTCGTGATCCCATTTGGGGTTTTCTTAGCAAAGACACTGGAGTCATTTGGCATTTTCTTCTCCAGATGATTTGACAGATGAGAAACTGAAGCAAATAGGGTTGATTAAATAACTTGTGCAGGATCACACAACTAGAAAGTGTTTGAGGGCAGATTAGAACTCAGAGAGATGAGTCTTCCTGACTGGAGGCCACTGAACCACCTAGCTGCCCCTGAAATACTCCTTGGCAATGATTAAATTAAGTTTTTTTTAATTAAATTTTTATTCATTTTTAACTTAAACACAAAAAGACAAAAAATGTTCCATGGGCACAGCACAAAATAAAGAGATACAATATAAGACATCAATTTCCATTTCAGAATGTTTACTTTTTTGAAAATCTACGTAATAAATACTAAACATCATTTTCAGAGCTACCCTACTGTTCTGTACTTCCTTCTGTTTTCTTTTGTTCTCTGCTGTGCATTTTTTCTCTCTCCCTCCCTACCCTGCCCTAGAGAAGGCTACCATTAGACACCAATATAAGTATATGTATAAAACCACACCATGCATATTTCTGTTTATCATTTCTTTCTCTGGAGGTGGGTAGCATCTTCCTTCACAGGTCTTTTGTAATTGAGTTGAGTATAATATTCAAAATGACTTAGTCAATCAAAGTTGTTTATAGAACAATATTGCTTTTACTGTGTACAACGTTCTCTCAGTTCTGCTCAATTTCACTCTTCATTATTTCACATAGATTAACTTTAATCAGCACTGATTGATAGCAATGAGCAGAAACAGTCCTCTAATTCCAGCCTTTGGGAGGCAACTATGGCAAGGCAGCTCTACAATGGAAAAGCACAGACATTTCCTCAGAAGATGACTCTTTCATGAGCAATTATTGGTCCTGAAGCCATCTCCCTCTGGAACTGAAATCCTAGTAAGGAAGACAGTTTAATGACTACAGCATAATTTATCACCAAATAGAGGGAAGAAAGACATCCAGTAGACATTGATGTGACATGAACTAATTGTGATACCCTGATTTAAGCAACCCAGGATGTGAAAATCTGGATTCATGCCTTTATTCACTCAATAAATATTTAGTGGGCTCAGCATTGTACTAAGCATCGGGGGACACAAAGAGATATACAACCTAGACTCTAAGAGTCTCTGAAGTTGCATGTACCACTGACATGTTTGTATGTTGTCAAAAAACCCTGTACAGTCTAAGAATATGAAAGGATGCACTCAGGGGCTTGTGGAGTTCCCTTGGGGTAGCAGGACTGCACCTAGGGAACTGTTGTAGCTCTTTATGTCTATTTATCCCTTTCTCTAGATGGGTGAAGAATCACAGCCTTCTAGACTGTATGTCATACAAAAAGCATAAAAAGATATATAGGCCAATCAACTCCACCAGTCGTCCAGGTTTCGGGGGCTCTCTGCTCAAAGATTCTCTTTGTTCCAAGGACTTGCCATGACGGTGAAATACTACAACTGAACCTGACGGGAAGAGAGGATGCCTCTGATAAGGGATGTAAAAGCTAAGGAAAGGAGAGGTAGGAGAAGCAAATAGGAAAGAGAAAGTAGGATGACTTGGAGAGTGGGATGGAAGGTTGAGAGAAGATTCAGGGAGTCCTGAACCAGAACAGTAAAAATGAGACTGGCATGAAAAAAATGTCTCACTGGTGAATGGTGAATCTCCTTCTGCTTCCCTTTCTTCTATCCCTGGTAAGGGTTGATGGTACCATTTACTCACTTTGACCTCCCCTGTTATCCTCTGGGTTTGGTAGGTGTTTACCTTTGTTTTAAAAGCATACTTTTTCCTTAAGCCAGCAAATGTGATTTGACCAGCTGTTGATCAACAGAAATGGTAAGCTGCATGTGTATTCTATTTAATGCTTAGAAGTAGGAAAGGAGAGAGAGATAGAAACAGAGACAGAGAGAGGCAGAGACAGAGAGACAAACAGAGACAGAGAACAAAGAGATGGATGTTGATTCCAACTGAAGCTGGGGGCTTGAATGCTACTTTGGAACTGTTGGGCAAAGCAGCAGAGTAGTATTGAACTGTCACAAGCCTGGCACAAGAATCAGGACTCCTATGCTTTTAGAAATAAAATTTCAAGCCCATAAGAGCAGGCTGCTAAGGGAGCAAACTGTGGGCATTTTCCATTCATTTTCCATTTTCTCAGCTGTGATCATCTGCTGCACCAGACTTTAAAAAGCAAGTCTCACCTCTCAAAGAAAAGAGAAGTGAGCTAAGAGGAGTGACGTTCCCTTTAGTCAATGGGAGGGGGAGCAGTTGTACCAATTTGCTTTATAGGTACACTGACTTAGTGGATGATTGACAATTCAGACTATTAGCTTCCCTGCCATACCTCCCACCTATGTATATATTGATGGAATCCATAAGAGTTGACCTGAGAGGCATGGGGGAATGGAACATCCTCAATTAAAGGAAATTTGGAGATATTCTGGAATAAAGTAGAGAAAATTAAGTCTATTTGTTATACCAAAATATTGGTGATATTATTTATCCACATAACTTATCATATTTAATATTTTAGGGAGGAAACTATCATTGACATTTGCCTTGAAATCCTTAATAAATAAATAAAAATACAAAAGACATGGATAATGTTAATATGTAGTTTTCTAAACCTTTCCAGCAGCAGGGAGCCTTATGTATGTTCAGGAACTCAATTTCTACTTGAATTTGACTCCACCAATTGAAACTGAGTGCTCCCTGAAATGAATAGGCAATTAAAAAAAAAAATTGTCGTTTGAGTTGAAATAGTTCCCATAACAATGCAGCCCCTAGGTTAACAAAGACGTCAGTGGACAAATACACAAATTTCAAGACTTCACATCATTTTCAGGCCATAGTTAATGCCCAAAGTGAGGCCATCTCTATTGGATGCAATCAAATGTCTTTTTCTAAGGTGGTTTTTGCTTGGCAGATTTCACCATCGGGCGATAGTGACTGATCCAAATGGTTAGGTTGTTTAAAGCCTCTCTCAAATATTATATTCCAACTTTAGATCACTGTCAAAAAAACTGAAATGCTACCCCAACCATGCTCATCTAAACTATTTGAAATAAATGTAGATCCTTGCTGAAGAGCTAAAATGTGGTGACTTGCTTCTAAAGGAAAAGCAGCCTGCAAAGAATAAGTACTTGTGGGGGGTTTTTCGTTCCAACAAAAATAGTTTATTTTGGATCTAAACATCCCTTCTTTTGTTGTGAATTAAAGTATTTCTGTATATTTAGCTAGAAAATGAAACTAACAAGAAGTGCAGGAGGAAAACAGGGTAGATAGCTGCCTTCTCAACATCCTGCTTCACCTCCTGTGCCTAGAACAGTGTCCTGCACAGAGAATAACTTTTTAAATGTTGGTGGAACGAAATCGAACTTGTGATGCAGAGATGTGAAGCAGGAGAAGGATACGGAAAAACTATTTACATCTTTTAACAATCATAATCACAGTTTTGCTCTACTCAAATCCCCAACTTTGAGAAGAAGGAAATAACAGCTGTCTTACTGAAGGAGTGCTCGGCTGGTAATGGAAGATCTGTCCTCCAGGTCTGGCTTTGCCACTTTTTATTCTGTCATTTCAACTCTTTGTGACTCCAGGTAGGCTTTTCTTGGCAAAGATACTGGAGGGATTTGCCATTTCCTTCTCCAGCTCATTTTACACATGAAGAAACTGAGGCCAACAGGGTGAAGTGACTTGCCCAAGATCCCAGGAAGTGTCTGAGGCCAGATTTGAACTCAGGAAGATCAGTCTTCCTGACTGCAAACCCAGTGCTCTATCCACTGTGCCTTCTGTCTTTTGTCACAGAGAAAGCCAAATAACCTTTTGTCTCAGAAGTTTCATCTGTGACATGAGGCTAACTCTACTCTCCCTTCTCCTGTAGCGATATTGAAGACCACATTACATGCCTCACACTCCACCCCTCCTCCCAGGTACTCTTCCATCCAGTGACACTGGCCTCCTGTCTACTCCTCCAACCAGACACTCCATCTCTTGGCTCAGGGCATTTTTACTGGCTGAGCTCATACCCGGAATGTTCTTCCTCCTCATCTCTGTCTCCTGGTTTCCTCTGGGTCTCAGCTAAAATTCCACCTTCTACAAGAAGCCTTTCCCAATCCTCCTTAATGCTCATTCCTTCCCTCTTGTGACTATTTGCAATTTATCCTGTATTAGCTTGTCTGTACATAATTGTTTGCATCTTGTTTCCCCCATTATACTGAGTTCTTCAAAGGTCTTTTTCCTTTCTTTGAATCCCAAGTACTTAAATGCCTAAAATACAGTAGGTGCTTAATAAATGTTAATTAAGTGATAATAGATGGACTTACAATCAAGATTAACAGACAAGTCACTTTACCTCTTGGGAGCTCTATTTTCTCACCCATAAAATGGGGTAGGGGGACCTGGGGAGACCAGAGCAGGATTCCTTTAATGGACTAATCTCTAAAGTCCCTTCCATTTTTAAGATCCAGTGCTTTATACTTCGGAAGAAAAGTAATGTGTGAAATGGCGATGTGAGCGTGCTGCAGAAAGACCTGATGCTGGGCTAGTTAAATGCAGTGGCAAAACAATGCCCTAGAATGCCACTGTGCTCTGCTCGCAAGTACAAGTTCCATGGTTTCCAAGTAATCTAATGAGTACATTCTTGGAATATTTCAGAAACCAGCACTGCAGCATGGGAATTTCTTATGTATTACCTCTCTCTCTTCTGTTCTCTCTCTCTTTCTTTCTCTCTCATTTTCCATTTCTCCTTCCCTCCTTCCTCCTTTCCTTCTCCCTCTCCATCCTCTCTCTCTCTTCATCTCTCTTTCTCTTTTGCTCTCTTTTCCTCTATCTCTTTTTCCCCCTCTCTCCATTTGGTTTTGTTTTTATACTTGCACCCTTGTATTTGTAGTATTAAAAGAATCATTGTTAATGGACAAATACTTTATTAAACAGCATATAAAATACATATAAACATCTTCCCCAATGTTGTGATAGGATTACGGTCAGAATTGACTCTTTCCTCCCTACCTCTTCCAATCATCTGAAGGGTTGTTGCAGAAAAGGATTGAGATTTAAACCCAGGATGGAAATTTTCCCAACTCTGGGGAAAAAGAGAGCAGTGGACTGGACTTCATTCAATCTCACCAAATTTGTGTCTGCTCCTTGGACTTGATCTATTCTCTCAACCTCTGGTTAAACCCAGGCCACTCCCATGGGGTCTCCTTCATGCACATCTTGCCTTTCCTGGCATCCATGTATGTTCCACAAAGAGATCTCCTCTCATTCTGTACATCCATTGTTTTTGCCTACAGAGAGGCAGGGCAAGCATTCTAAACTCCTTGTTGGGCTTGACAGGGTATGCATGAAGATCAGTGCAGTTTACAGTCTTCCTCCTCCCTTTCATTCTTGCCACCCATGTGGTTCCTAAGGGAAAAATTTTCTTCAAGGCCTCTGGAACTACAAAAATCTGAGCTCTCCTTTATATTTGCATATCTTGAAATCCAGCAGTTCTCTTTGATCCTGGAGAAGTCCTCCAAAGTCTCTATGATAAAAAAGTGATGGGGGAGAGGAGGGAGAGGAATCTCCAACCAAAGTTACATAGAGAAACACCATACAATTTTAATTTACTCCCCATGAAAGCTTGTGTTGCCAATATTTCCTGCTTGAAAATCTTCAATGACTCACTATTTCCTCCAAAATAAAATACAAATTCTTAGGCACAAACCTATGTTTCTGAACTTATATCACATTATCTCCTTTCATACACTCTGAATTCCTGTCAAATTTCTCCACTAGCTATTCCCCAGATTCAGCATTCCTTATCTCACCACTATGCATTCACACAGATCATCCCCCAAGTCAGGATGAATTTCCTCCTCAACAAGACTTTTCAGCATCTTCCTCCAGGATTTGGTTCAAGGCCACCTTCTCTCCATCCTTATATATCCCTAAAGGATCTTGTCTAGATCCTTCTTATTTCATCTCATCATTCTCCACTTTGTATTTTATTCACTGGACCTAGTCATGTAATAAGTATATGATGGAGTCGGGTCAAAACAAGAAGAACCAATTGCTAAGCGTGAGTATTAACACCTTGAAAACAAGCAAATGCTACAAATCAGACTTAATTTACATTTTTATTGATTATCTAGACTTAAAGTGATGAAGAAAATGTTAAAAATTCAAATTATATTTAATAATGAATCATTTGCATTTCCCTCTTCCCAGAGAGGCAGTTGTTAAACATCTACCAGCTCACCTTTGTGTGTGCAAGTCATACACAACTATATACATACAATCAAAGTACATACATTATATTTCACCCAGCAAAATGAAAATGCCTTGTGGGGAAGGACTATTTCATTGTTCCCTCTTTTACCCCCAACACCCAAGAACAGTTCCCAGAACATAGAAGTCACTTAATAAATGTTTATTGAATCATGGCATCACTGAATGGTTAAAATTGAATAAAAATCTCTAATGTAGCACTTAGTTTGATGAAATGGGCAATGGGCTAAGGAATATTTCCTGTGGAAGACATTATGTTAGTTACTACCATTTTGGTACCTACACAGAGGTGACTAACTCTTGATCACACAGCTAATCAATGGTAGATCAGAGATCAAAGACCAGGTCTTTAATTCCCAGTTCAGCACTCTTTCTACTCCCCTATGTGTCCTTCCTGAACATCTCTGAGTTTCTATAGAAACTCAGAGAATTCCCTAGTTTAACCTTGGAGGAAAGTAGCCTAAGTTCCCAATGCTAATTAGTAACTGAATATAGAATCAATGAATCTCAGAGCTTTAGGGGTCCTGGGAGATCCTTTTGTCCAACTGCCTAATTTTCCAGATACTGATTCCCATGGAGACAACAAATGTGTCAATGGACCATCTCCACACTGAGAAGCTTAGCATAGCATCATATATAGGAAGTGCTTTAAAAATGCTTGCTGGGGTGGAGCCAAGATGGCAGACTAGAAAGATGGACCAGTAGAAGCTCCCCCTCCATAGTCCATAAAATACCTGTAAAAAAAAATAACTCTAAACAAATTGTAGAGCAGCAGAAGCCACAAAATGACAGAGTGAAAGAGATTTCCAGCCTAAGACAACCTGGAAGGCCAACAGGAAAGGTCTATCACACCAGTCTTGGAGCACAGTGCAGCCCAGTGTGGGTTGTATGGAATGGCAGGGATAGGACCATAGCAGGCTTCAGGGCACCACCACCAGCAGCTGCAGTTCCCGGATTACTCAACCTACAAACACCAAAGACAGCTTCAAAGGTCAGTGAGAAAACTCTTTCACCTGGGTAAGAAAGGAATGTGGTTTGGCCACAGTGGCAGCAGCCACTGCAGTGGCAGCATCCATTTTTGGAACCCTCAAGTTAAAGACTGGGGGAATTGAGTAGATGATCTGGGTCTCAGCCCTGAGTGGCAGCCCTGGGGTGAGGGGGAGCTCTGGCTGGTGGAGCTGGTGGAGACTCTGGAGAGAGAATCCTACTCTCAGCTCCTGGCAGAAAAGTGCTTGTGCTTACTCTCAGACCAGAATGTAGGCCAGGAGAGGAGTAAATGCCTCTCCCTTGATTGTCCCATCTTGGAGGAACTGAGAACTTACAGGTCCCCAGAGTATACCCTCCTGTTGACAAAGGATGCAAAAGTCAAGTAACTGGTTGGGAAAATGCCCAAAAAAGGGAAAAAACATAACTATAGAAGGCTACTTTCTTGGTGAACAGGTATTTTCTCCCATCCCTTCAGATGAAGACAATGCATACCATTAGAGGAAAACATAGAAGTCAAGGCTTCTGCATCCAAAATCTCCAAAATAAATTCACAGTGGTCTCAGGCTATGGAAGAGTTCAAAAAGGATTTTGAAAATTAAGAAAGAGAGGTGTAATAAAAATTGGGAAGAGAAATGAGAGCAATGCAAGAAAATCATGAAAAGTAAGTCAATAGCTTGCTAAAGGAGATCCAAAAAAATTATGAAGAAAATAACACCTTGAAAAATAGGCTAACTCAATTGACAAAAGAGGCCCAAAAAGCCAGTGAGGAGAAGAATGCTTTAAAAAGCAAAATTAGCCAAATGGAAAAGGAGGTTCAAAAGCTCAGTAAGAAAATAACTCTTTAAAAAGCAGAATGGAGCAGATGGAAGCTAATGACTTTATAAGAAACCAAGAAATTACAAAACAAAACCAAAAGAATGAAAAAATAAAACACAGTGTGAAATATCTCATTAGAAAAACAACTGACTTGGAAAATAGATCCAGGAAAGACAATTTAAAAATTATTGGTCTACCTGGAAGCCATGATCAAAAAAAGAGCCTAGACATCATTTTTCATGAAATTATCAAGGAAAACTGCCCTGATATTCTAGAACTGAGGTCAAAATAAATATTAAAAGAATCAACTGATCACCTCCTGAAAGAGACTGAAAAGAAAATCTCCTAGGAATATTGTACCCAAATTGCAGAGTTCCCAGGTCAAGGAGAAAATATTGCAAACACCTAGAAAGAAACAATTGGAGGATTGTGGAAATACAATCAGGATAACACAAGATCTAACAGCTTCTACATTAAGTGATTGAAGCACTTGGAATATGATATTCCAGAAGTCAAAGGAACTAGGATTAAAACCAAGAATCACTTACCCAGCAAAACTGAGTATAATACTTCAGGGGAAAAAAAATGGTCATTCAATGAAATAGAGAACTTTTAAGCATTCCTGATGAAAAGATCAGAAATGAAAAGAAAATATGACTTTCAAATACAAGAATTAAGAGAAGCATGAAAAGGTAAACAGGAAAGAGAAATCATAAGGGTCTTACTAAAGTTGAACAGTTTATATTCCTACATGGAAAGATATTTGTAATTCTTGAAACGTTTCTCAATATTTGGGTAGTTGGAGGGATTATACACACACACAGACACACACACACACACACATATAGACAGAGAACACAAGGTGAATTGAATAGGAAGGGATGATATCTAAAAAATAAATTAAGGGATGAGAGAGTAGTATATTGAGAGGAGAAAGGGAGAAATAGAATGGGGCAAATTATCTCTCATAAAAGAGGCAAGAAAAAGATTTTCAATGGAGGGGCAAAGAGGGGAAGTGAGAGGGAAAAAGTGAAGCTTA
Source organism: Bettongia penicillata ogilbyi (assembly GCA_023548195.1). Classification (NCBI taxonomy): domain Eukaryota; kingdom Metazoa; phylum Chordata; class Mammalia; order Diprotodontia; family Potoroidae; genus Bettongia; species Bettongia penicillata. The sequence goes on from JAJHZJ010000309.1 coordinate 741,283, forward strand.
CTGTCATCACATTTGGCTTAAGGAAAGAATAACATGCACATTCAATTTGGTATGAAAATCTATCTTACACTACAGGAAAGTAGGGGAGAAGGGGATAACTGAGGTGGAGGAGATGATAGAATGGAGGACAAATGGAAGGGGGAAATAATTAGAAGTAAATACTTTTGGGGAGGGAGAATGTCAAAAGAGAGAATAGAATAAATGGAAGGCAGGATAGGATGGAGGGAAATATAGTTAGTCTTACACAACATGACTATTACGGAAGTCTTTTGCAAAACTACATATATATATGTATATATATATACATATATATATACATATATATATATATATATATATACATAGAGAGAGAGAGAGAGAGAGAGAGAGAGAGAGAGAGAGACTATATTGAATTGCTTGCCTTCTCAGTAGGGATGGGTGGGGAGGGAGGAAAGAAGAGAAGTTGGAACTCAAAGTATTAGGAACAAATGTCGAGAATTGTTTTTGCATATAACTGGGAAATAAGAAATACAGGTAATGGGGTATGGAAATCTATCTTGCCCTACAAGAAAAGAGAGACAATGGGGATAAGGGAAGGGAGAAGTGTGATAGAAGGGAGGGCAGATTGGAGGAACGGGTAATCAGAATGCACACCATTTTGGGGTGGGGGAGAGGAGAGATGGGGAGAAAATTTGGAACTCAAAATTTTGTGGAAATGAATGTTGAAAACTAAAAATAAATAAATAAACATTTTTAAAAATTTTTAATGCTTGCTGAATTAATTTGACCAATAAGGGGAAACCTCAGTAACAAATAATAGGACACAGTAGCAAAGTTCACTTGGATCTTACCAATTCTTTAAATAAGTACGTTGCTTTATTCCCAGCCCCTTGAAAAGCAGGAATACTGATTTCTCCAACAATGGAATTATTCTTGAAATAGAAAGAGGAGCACAGAGAGACCTTCAACTCTCTGAAACAAACAGGAAAAAATTAAGCTTGAGCCCTGGGATAACAGATGCTCAAAACTCAAGACCGTTGCTGACATCTTGGATAAATATAAGTAGGCAACACAAGGACACAAGCTGAATCAGCATTTTTCATCATTCACTCAATTTTCTTTTCCTGGAAAGCCAAGACCATGGAAGTGAAGTCTTTTCAGCTTTTGTATCCCAGATGTAGTCCACCATTTAGCCTAACATTTATTCAGTCAGTATATAATCACCCTGGAGATTACCTCAGCTGGGAAGACCTTGACCTTGACCTTCTCAATGGAAAGATTCAAGTTGTACAAAGACCACTAAAGAAAAGTTTTGCTAAAGTTAGCTCTTCTCACGTCAGAAACTCTGAGACAACACTGGCATGTGAGATAGGAAGGCATGAAAAGATAAGAAAAACATTTTTTAAAATAAGTTTTTTTGATGTTTCCTGTTTTTATATCATGGTCCTTTCTAACAGTACTTCCCCTCAAATAAGCCCTTCCATGTAACAGAGGAAAACAATCAAACAAAACCAATGCAGTGACCAAGTCTGGCAGCACATGGAACATTCTGTACCTATGGTCCACCATCTTTCAACCAAAAGGAGAAAGGAGCTCCCTTATGTCTTTTCCAGGACACGGTAGATTCAATACTTTTGCTCGGGGTCTGGCTTCGTTTTAGTTTTCACTTTTCATTTGTATTCTTTGAGTTATTGTGTATTTTATTTTCCTGGTTCAGCTTACTTCACTCAATACAATGGCTTAGTTCAGACTAACAGTAATAACTTTTTTCCAGTATTGATTGACTGCCCACTATATTCAAAGGCTCAGAGACAGAGAGACAAAGCCAGAACAGTCCCTGCCCTCGAGAACCTACATTCTACTGAAGTAATAATAGCTAACATGTACATAGCACTTCAAAGTTTACAGAATGCTTACTAGTTATTATCTCATTTGATTTTTACAACATTTGTATGTTAGATTCCATGAAGTTAGATGGCTTAGTGGATAGAGCACCAGGCTTTAAGTCAAGAAGACCTGAGTTCAACTCTAACCTCACACTTTTAACTAGCTGTGTGACCCTGGGCAAGTCACTTGTCCTCTGGTTGCCTCAGTTTCCTCACCTGTAAAATGGAGATAATAATAGCACCTGCTATTATTTGTGGGGAAGAAATGATATAATGTCTACAAAATGCTAGCACCATGCATAATAGGTGCTTAATAAATATTCTAAGAGAGGCTCAGAGACCATCACGTAGCTAGAAAAAGTTGAGAGATTCAAAATATTCAGAACCAAGTCTCTCCTGACTCCAAGTCAGCATTCTTTCTGCTGCCTCTCAGTGACCAGAAAACAATTCAAACTATCATTAATTGAGGGAGGAGGAAGGACAGGGAATGAAAATAAAACCTAGGTGTATGGGCAGTTGTCATTCATCCTTCATTCTCAGAGAGCCAATGACACAAGGAAGATGACGTCTTGTCTTGCAAGTGAATTGGATTTAAGTGAGGCAGGGCTATGCAAAGTCATCAGCCTCACTCTCTCCTCCAGATTCATCTGAGTCCAGTGGCAAGACATTGGTCAGGACAACTGGTGATGATGGTCCAAGATGCAGTGGGAGACCTAGGCCCTTTTAGGCTAAGGTCTTTCCCAGAATCCAGTTTGTCTGAGGCAACACCCATTCAATATTTAAAGGTTAAGTAGCAAGTGATTCAAAAGACGGCCTAGTTTGCTTTCACAAATGAATCAACCTGGGAGAGCATGAGCAGCTAAGTGAGCAGTGGATAAAAAGCACTGGAGTCAGAAGGACCTGAGTTCAAGCCCAACCACAGATACTTTATTAGCTGTGTGACCCCAGGCAAATCACTTAACCTTGTTTGCCTCAGTTCCTCATCTGTAAAATGAACTGGAGAAGAAGATGGCGAACCATTCCAGTATCTCTGTCAAGAAAACTCCCAATGAGGTCACAAAAAGTCAGACATGACTTAAATGCTTCAACAATACCACTTTTGGTTTAAGGATTTATACCCCTAAAATGAAAGTTCTCAAACCTCCATCAATGTGTTTTCCTTCCATGGTCAGGGGACACAATTTATTGAAAGCAAAGTCATTTACTGAAAATATATAATAAAAAAGTAGCAACAAAATATTATTCTCTACAAGTCTGGGATAAATTCTCCAATGAATACCCATAGCATCAGTTGAAAGAGCAGACACATATGGGTAACATATGTGAAGAACACATATACAGGCTACACATATGGCCAAGACACACATGCAGAGAGGCACCTCAGGCTTCTGATGCCAGGGGGCCTCCGATGTCTTCTGTTGATATCATCACATTTATCCCAATGACATTGGTCTCATTGTCTCTGTGACAGACCCCTCCTAGACACTTTGACTGTCATCTCTACCACCTTCAACCTTTGGCTCAGCTGAAATCCTTGACTGTAGTGTTGACAAGCCTTTTTTTGACAGATCCTTTAGAAAAAGTAGAAATCCCTGTCCTAGTATCTGTACATGCCTCCCCTGTATTATTCCCTCATAGTGCGAGCTCTGAACCTGACAATCTCCCAAGCAGGAGATCATCAGCTCTGGGTGACAAACTCTTAGAGCTTGTCTTGGGATCAGGATGATCCCAGTCATCTGGTCTTTTATTTGTACCTTTCTTTCAGGCCTGTAACTAGGTTCTCTCAGAGATCTTATCCTAATTTATGATGTTTATTGAAACCCAAATTTTCATCTCTGAAAGCTAGGCTGTAAGCCAAGTAATGACTATTTATCAAATGATTACCTAACATCTCTTCAAGGCCTGGAGCTTCAACAATTTTTATGCCTAAGTCTCTACTATGTGACCATGGAGCTAAACAAATGCAAAGTGCACAGGCAAGCCAAGCCCAGAGAGCAAGGCCATTGTTTATACCACCTGTGTTCTCCTCATACTTCAGTGCCACCAATGCAAGTCTAAGTAGGGCTTTGCCCACACTCTTATTAGGTATAAGGTTCCTGAGCATCCACTTGGCTGGGATTATATTGTGCACATTCTCGTTCATGAAATGAAGTGTGTTTCCTTTAGTATCTTCCCACAGAGACATGGTGTAAAGAACAGCAAAGATGAAAAACACTCTGCGTCATAAGACCCAAACAATGTGTGCTATCACATTATCTTGTGACTATTTTTTTAAAAATTGAACATAATTCATGCCTATCTCTGGTACAGTCAAATAGTGGCTAATCAAACATTCTTTGTAATAAAAAAATATATTATGAGAAACAGGATGGAGTAGGGGGATAGAGAGCTGGCCCTGGAACCAAGAGGACCTATATTCTAATGTTGCTTTTAATACATTCTACGTATGTAACCGTGGGCAAGTCACTTACTGTATCAGTGCCCCTGGCAACTCAGTAAGATGGAAAACTGTGTGATAAGTTTCCACACTAGGAATTCCCTTCACCTGTGTTTTCAAAAATGTAACACATGAAGTCCTCCACACATACACACACACACATTCACGCACACACACACACATACACACACACACACACACATACACACACACTGCCATGGCTAAAATTATTGGATATTTGAAAGCCTAGCTCCCACATAAATAGAACCATCTTTTTCAGTGGAAACAATGTTTAATAATAAAACTACTAGTTTACATTTATATAGTTTACATTTATATAGTGACTACTAGTTTACATTTATATAGTGACTAATTCCAGGCAATTATCATCTGCTTTGATTTTCACAACAACCACTGGAGGTAGGTGCTATTCTTATTCCATTTAAAAGTGGGAAGATGACTAATGTTATCATTAATCACTGCCAACCTGGGAGGTAGAATCTAGCCTCCTCTCTGCCCTCATGCAGAGGGACGAGGTGGGCACTTATGAGCATATGCCGATCTTATCAGATACCTCACCCTCCTTTGAGTGGGACAAGGATGGACATGAGGTCTGCAAAGTTTCCAAAGTTTCCATGCTCCTAAACTAAAGTAAAACATTATGGCAGCTGCTAAAACGATGGGAGTAGCCTAGCTTCTCAAAATTTGTGCAGCTCTTTGATGCTCTCTGCTGGTCGTTGGAAACCTTGCAGACAGCCTGAGGAAAGAGTCAATAGTATTAAGAATTTAAAACTGAAAGGGACCTCAGAGACCACCTAGTCCAAGTCCGTTATAGATGAGGAAATTGAGGCCTAGGAAGGTTAAGTGACCACTTCAAAGACAACAAACCACCCCACCCTGGCATTATATTAAGTGCAGGCGGTGTGGGCAATCACTGTCATTTATGATGTAAGGGGTACCATTAGCATCTCTGGTTTAGGCCCTTGGGTACGTTTTAACTGAATTAAGACCTTAGAGAACTAACAGATTTGAAAGGGAATAATTTAGCTAATTAAAACTTTTTAAAGGGCAGGGAAAACCCACAAGAAACTGGAACACAAAGATGGCAAGTCTTGATTTTAAGGAAGAGGTTTGTGGGGTTTTTTAAATCCTCTTCAGCACTGAAGCCAAACTTCCCTGCCTAGAATCAACCTTGGCCCCCAGGCTCAGAGATGTGGAATGGTCTTTGATCCTTCCCAGCCCGGTACAACACGTGCTCATTTATCACCCAGTGCCATCCATTCTGTCTCAGTCAGTTCTAGGGGCTGGTGATTCTCCCTCCCCATCTCCATAGCCCCAGCCAAAAGATCATAAGTACAGGTTATAAGTGGACAGAAGTCTTTCCAAAACATATTCTTGCAATGCCACATTTTGAATATATTATATACATGGTTCTGCTGGCAGTATTTAGAAAACATCCTATTTTAGGAGTGGAGCTGAGAGAGACAGCACTTGCTACGAACTAAACGATAGTGATGTTTAGAAAGATCCTTGCCACAGCTTCCCATTAAGCTGTATCCTCAATTTGTTTTCTAAACAGAACAGGGTAAGCCATTGAGCCCACTGAATAGGCTTATCTACAGTAAGGCTGAAGGTTTCCTAGTTGTTTAGTCTGCAAAGGTCTTTGGCCCCCTCTGCTGGTGCATGGAAGCACTATTTGAAACAAACTTTTTAGTTTAGGTTAGGTTAGGGTTTTTTTTGTAATTTTTAATACACAAAACCCCTAAAAATCTACCTTAGACTAAGATCCCAATAAGGAATTAACAATTCCATAGTTTGAGGGTCCTGTTTACCCTCATGTTCTACTCTGATCATTTTTTAAACTCCCTTTTGCCTTCAGTTCAGTAATTAGTAGCTGAGAGTCAACAACAGAATTCTCATCTTAAAAGTTAATACAAAAATCAGAGTCTTTGTTCAGCCAATATGTTCACACTCCTGGCTTTCTAAATGAAACAAGTTTTATCTTGCGCTAAGTAGATGGTTATCTTTCTCTAGGGTATGTTGACCTGAACACTTTGTTAAAGAAAAGGCAACAGGCTAAATGCATACATTTTATGATTTAATTAATTAAACAATTCCCTATAAAGAAACAGTAACATAATGTTATGGAGCCAGAGATTATCTGACTGTCCGCTACAGAAATCTTCTGGTTTAAATACATTTTGCTATGAGAAAGGAACTCTCATAGTTGAACAAATCATAAATTTAGTGAGACAAAACAATTTACAAAGTACTATCATTTGAGTTTTATGATCCCAAACTGTGTGAATTTCCTCTCTGTAGCATATGTCTCTGTGACATAAGATAAGGAGAAAATCCCTCCACTCTGTCATAAATAGATCCTTGAAGTTGCTGACGCAAGAAAGGATACCTTTAACAAAGTTTCAATTGAAATTACAACCCAGGACATCTGTGTTTTTCCTTATCACTAAGATGCCAAGAGAGGGGTCTGGTAATGAAGTTACTAAGTCAACCCCATTTGCTTTTCTGACACCAAAAGGCATTCTCTGAGTTTACTTAAGATAACAAAAGAGACTATGAGGTCCAGACTCTTCTTCAAGCTTTGGCCCTTATTAAGGTCCAAAATATATATTAAATATTATCGGGGAGTACATTCAGTTATCATGAACAGAAAATGTGCTTTAGGAACATTTTCTTCTGCCCTACTTAGGTACAGTTTCTTTTATAAATGTTTCCCCGTCTGGATTCACTACACTTTCAAAAATAAGTAAGGTTCAACTACTTTGGAGCCACCACAAGAGCACAAATGTTTACCTGAGTAACTGCGACCAACTCAGATGTGACTTGACTTGCTTTTGTTAACATTAACCACTTTTCCCCATTTGTAAAAGTAGGAATTTGTTAAGGAAGGAAATCACTGATATTTGGCGTTCTGCCTATTGAAGGAACAAAATTTCAGGACTATCAGGTGGTGCCAAAGAAAATTAAAGAAATGCCACACAATTTGGTTCACATTTTGCAATTAAGAGAGGGTTATTTTTCTTCCCCAATCAATTGCTTACTCATTGAAAGGCCTTTCAGAAAATCCCGTCTGAATTAGGTACTCCTACGCCAGGCGTGAAGAGCTCCAGCCCATTCTTATTTGCGGGCTTTTAAGTGAACTAAATTGCTGCTAAAATTTTGCAGACAAATTCTGGGTTGTTTCCTCTCCTTTCTTGAATATGAAAATTCCTCATTTGTAAAATAGAGATGTTGATATCTACAGCAGACCTACCATCCAGCAGGGAGAAACAGAAAGAGAAATTCCATTTAAAATAATTACAGAATTGTTGGAGTAGTTGTGAACTAATCCATGCATTCTGAGGAGCAATTTGGAACCATACCCAAAGGACTATAAAACTGTGAGAACATTTTGACCCAGTGATATTACTACTAGGTCTGTATCCCAAAGTGACTTTTAAAAAAGGAAAAACATAGAGAAAGACATATTTGTACAAAAATATTCATAGCAACTTTTTGTGGTGGAAAAAAAATGGAAATCGAGGGGACACCCACCTACTGGGAAATGGCTGAAGAAGTTGTGGTACATGATTGTGATGAAAATACTACTCTACTACAAGAAATGATGATAAGGATGGTTTAAGAAAAACCTGGAAAGTCTTACAGGAACTGATACAAAGTGAAGTGAGCAGAACCAGGAGAACATTGTACACAGTAATAGCAACATTGTGCAATGATCAACTGTGAATGACATAGCTGTTCTGAGCAATACAGTGATCCAAGACAATGCCAAAGGAATTATATCATTCACCTCCAGAGACTGATGAAATCTGAGTGCAGATTGGGCGTAATTTTTTTTTTACTTTCTTTTTCTTGCTTTTTTTTTAACAACATGACTAATTTGGAAATATGTTTTGCATATTTTCACATGTATAACTGATATCACATTTCTTGCCTTCTCAGTGGGTGGGGAAGGGAGGGAGAGGGAATTCAGAACTCAAAAAAATTATAAACAAATGTTAAAAATAAAATTAAAAATAATAAAATAAAATAGAGTTGATCTATCTAATAGAATAACAGTTAAAATTACTTAATCTCAAGATGACTGAGTAGTGGTCACTGATTAGTTTGGAGTACTGCTCTAAACTAAACAACCTTAAAAGAGAAAACAAATGACATAATCTAGAGTCATTAAAGCTGAACCCACAAGTTAAGAAGACAAAAACACCATACTGTATAAAAGTTTCATGGCATAATACCAGAGAAGTTAATTACTTACAGGCCCTATTCAGCAGCTCCAAATCTGAGGTCCTGCCTCTCAGCACATCTGCCTGGGCACAGCTGAGGAAAGCAACCTTAAAGGTTTGTGCTTTAGACTCTAACTGTGGGGTGCCTTCCTCAGTTCCCAAGTAGTCCCTCAATACCCTACAAGGAAAAGAAGGCACTGATTCTACCCTGTCATATGGAGGAAATGAAGTGGATCTTTCAATCAAATATGAGATGGTGAAGATGTGATCTGTTGTTCAATATTAGGTGCAAAGGCTTGCTTGTTTCCTATAAACACCCTTATCAAGAAATATCCTCTGTAAAAATGATTATTTCCCTCTTGTATTTAGTAACTAATTATTGTATTAGGACAAAAGTTTTTCCCCTTTTCTATTTCTTCATCCAGAACTTCAACCAAGGTAGAAAATTCTCTTAAAGATTTACCCAGGCCAAGATCTAATCAGACAATAAAAGAAATTCTAAGTTTGGGCTAATGGCTGCATTCCTGCTCATGTGTTTGCTCAGACAAGTCTGGGAAGTGTTGATTTTCCATTTTGTCAAATAAATGATATGAAAATTGATAAATATCTTTGAGTGAGATTTGGGTGACCCAAGTCACGTATCCCAAGACCCTCATTGTAATATAGCCCATCCTTTTATTCCTATTTTCATTTTATCATTAATTATTAACCAATCAGAGCTGATTGCCACCCTTTCAAAGGACATACAAACTGTGATCCCACTGCCAGGAAGGGTCATTTGTCTAAGAGAGATGGCCAAATGACCATCCTTTTATTAAAATGCTGGCATTATTAATAAAATGATTAAATTACCCAGAAATTAAATCTCTCAAACCATGTCATACCTGAAAATGTATAAATGACCTTCATCAAGCTTTTGTATAGATAAGAAAATTGGCATATTGGTCAGTCATTTGTTGATGTCATATCAATCATCTCTCTTTTTTATTGTATCTGAGATTTTTAGTATGGGGTGGGAGGAGTCTGAAATTTTTTTCCACATCTTTGGAAATAATAATATTAGTAATAGCACTTATATGCAGAGTATTTCATGCAAAATGCCAGGTTGGACAAATTAAAAGCCAGAATTAAGGTTGCCATGAGAAACATCAACAAGCTTACATGTGCAAATGATTCCACTCTGATGACAGAAAGTGAAGAAGAGTTGAAAAGCCTCTTGATGAGGATGAAGGAGGAGAGGGTCAAAGCTGGCCTGAAGCTCAACATTAAAAAAATACCTAAGATAATGGAAACTGGTCCCATCACTTCCTGGCAAATGAAAGAAAAAATGGAAGCAGTGTCAGATCACTGCAGTGACCAGAGCCATGAAATGAAAAGATGCTTGCTCTTTGGAAAGAAGGTTATGACAAATCTGGACAGCATCCTAAAAAGCAGAGACGTCACCTTGCTGACAAAGGTTCAGATAGTCAAAACTGTAGTTTTTCCAGTTGGAATCTACGGTTGTGATAACTGGCCTACAAGGAAAACTGAGCGCCAAGAATCAATGCTTTTGAATTGTGGTGCTGGAAAAGACTTTTAAGAGAACCCTGGAAAACCAATCAGTCAACAGTTAAAGATATTAATTCACACTGTTCCTTGAAAGGTCAAACACTGAAGCTTAAATACATCAGTCACATAATGAGAAGGCAGAACTCAGTGGAAAAGACCTTGATACTGGGAAAGCTTAAAAGTCAAAGGTTAAGGATGGCAGACGATGAGGTGGATAGTGTCATGGATGTAACAAAAATGAGCTTGGACAGCCTTCAAGAGATAGTGGAGGACAGAAGAGCCTAGTGTGCTATGGTCCATGGGGTCACAAAGAGTTGGACGTGATTGGACGAGTGAGCCGCAACAATAATTACATTTATAAAGCGCCTACTATGTGTCAGGCACTATGCTAAGTACTTCATAAATATTATTTTATACGACCCTCACAACATCCCTGGGAGGTAAATGCTATTATTATCCCCATTTTATAGTGGAAGAAACTAAGGCAAATCTAAGTGACTTGTTCAGGGTCACACAACCAGTAGATATCAGATTCAGATATAAACTTAGGTCTTCTACCCACCACACCACCTAGATACCTTATATACTAGTCCTTCAAGGTCTCCACAATGACATTGCCTCTAGAATTGTTTCCTTCTGTATATATCTGAGCCAATCTAACTGCCTTTCCTTTCTTTGTTCTCTTTAGTACCATTTCTACTCACTTTGGAAGCACTTAGGGATTGTGATGTTGGGGTCTTAAATGTGGTTGTTTCAACATTCTTGGAAGAGAAAATATTTTGTTAGAGTAACTAGATTTTTACAAATCTTTTCCATTTTTGTTCCATTTGTCATCTTTCCTTTTTCATTTTTGAATATCCTTGGGATGACTTTGCTTCATTAGATATGCTGCCAGACTTTCTTTAAGCAAGCCTTACCCTCCACATCATCTCTCTTTTTTTGAGATGATACAGTTTATAATCACCCATCATCCTTCCTTGTCAAATTTTACATATGATATTATATTCTAACCCAGCATTGCCTTTGACAGCCATCTCTCTCCATTTGGTAAGTCAAATATTTGTTAAGTATGACATTTTATGAGTTCTTTTGGTCTCCTTGTTGTAGCAAATAATTTAAATCAGTTAACTTGTTGAAAGTATTAATCAGAACTGATGTCATTTTTGTTGTCCATTTCTCATTTTTTTCATTTTCAAAACTTGTTTAAATAATTCTTGGTGAAATCCTTGTATACCATGTGTTTTCCCCACCACTCTTGTTTCTTTTTATTATAAATTCTGATCTTAACTCTGATGAGGAAATAGTCTGACAACATAGATAACTGACCCAGGGATAATTACCATGTCTGAAATGAGACTTTTCAGGGGAGGGAGGAAGAGAGAAAATTTGGAACTCAACATTTTTTAAGCAAATGTTGAAAATTATCTTTACATGTTATTGGAAAAACTATAATTCTATTTTGAAAAATAAGTCCTTTCCTGTCTATTAAAATGTGGTCACTTTCATTCTTTGTGATGTTATTTGGTGCTCATGTCCAAAATATACCCATGTACTATTTAGAGAAAATGTTCTTGATATAGAGGCATGAAGCTCCCAGACAATCTACAAGTCTCCATGATCTAAATCTCATGGCCTTTCAAAAGCATCTTTATGGCTGAGATGTGGAAAGTCACTCTAGTAGAAAGACAGTAGGTAAGATAATGATTTATTCCCCCTCATCCCAAAAGTGAGTAGAGAAAGAATAATAATATCTTTCATCTCTCAGTAAAACTGGTAGCCTCTAGGAGAAAAGAAAAAAAGCTACAGAGGAGATTAACAGGAATGATGATATTTGAAAATGTTTGTTTTGGTTTTTTCCACTGGTGAAAAAGGGGATAAAAGTGTATCATTCAAGAACATCCACATGGGAAAGGGGGAAGGTTCATGACTGGGATAATGGAGAAGGTGAACGACTGGAAAAAAAGTAACAAATGAAGGGAAATACAAATCTAATAATCAAACCCTTCCATGTGACTGGAGTAAAAGAAATCCAACAAAGTGAAAAAGTAGCAGAAAATGACAACAAAAAAACTTAGTAATTTACTACAGAGAAGAAATGAATCTAAAAATCAAGACAATAAAAATGAGAGACTGGGGGGAAAATACTACATCAAGTGAGTCCAAAAAATGAAGAAGTTGCAATCATAATTTTAAGAAAGATAAACAGGAAAACTACTATACTTAAAAGTACCACAGGCAAGGATACAAAAGCAGTACTGAAATATATGAACCCCGTGACACAGCATCTAAGTTCAAAAAGTAGCAGTCAACTGAAATACAAAAAAAACCAAAAAGTATCTCATAGGAGATGTTAATATTTCTGTCAGAGCTAGATAGAGAGGCAAACAAAAAGGGAATTATAGAACTGAATATACTATAGAAGTTATATTTGAAAAACCTATGATGTCTTCTAATTGGGATCACTAAAGAATACATACCTCCCAGCTTCACATTGCATTTTTTTGAAAAACAGACTACATGTTAGGGCACAGAGAATTATAAATAAATATAAAAAGTCAGAAATATTCAACCCATCCTTTACAGATCATAAAATAATAAAATAGCATTTAGTGAAGAGAATACAAGAAAAAAAATAGAAACCCAGCTGAACATTTAATAATGATATTCTTTTGAATATCAATTGGATCAAAGCACAGATCATAGAAACAATTAATAAATGTGTGAGAAATATGAGTAATTATAAAAACAACATGTCAAAATTTGGGGGATACAGTCAAAGCAGTATTCAAAGGAAAAATATCTCTGAAAAAATATACAAAAAAATTACAAAACATAAACAAAAATATAAACAAAAAAATAATAAAAATAGGAAAGAACTAAATATTTTAAACACCTAAACAATCTAAAAAGAATGTTGAAAATTAGTAGAGAAATAAAATGAAACAGAGAGACTATAGAAATAATGAGCAAAACTAGAAGTTAAATCTTTGACAAGTTATAAAATTGACAAACCTTGGTCAAAAAAGAAAGAAAAATCAAATAGCAAAAATACAAAAATGAGTAAGAAAAATGCATAAGAAAACCATCATGTTAGAAAAATTGAGAAATTTTAAAAAATGAATTAATTACCTGCAAAAATATTTAAAAACAAAAGTAATGGAATATGTAATAGAGATACCAAAATATCCAATTTCAGAAGATAAAATTGAATAGGCCACAAAAAAATACTACAAAAAGAGGAAAAAACTTTTTTGATTATGGGCCTCCAGGTAAATTGGGGTGCATGAGTCTTCAGGGAGGACTAGCACCGCTGGTATGATGGTTTGTTGAGTTTTTGCAGGGCTGCTCATTCATGTTTGGTGTCCCCCTGATTCACACAACTTTCGCCTGTGGCCCCAAGAAGCTGTAGAATGTGCAGAAACCACACACTGGTAAACTGCTTTGTTCAATAGGCTAAACCAGGTTGAGGGTAACTAAGGGGTCTCAAATCCATTGGTGCTGTGAGGGGAGGGTTGTCTACCCCAAGCATGTACCCTGGTGGGACAGATAAGAACAATTTCCTCCAATGGCCATAAAGGCAGCTGGAGCAGGCTCTGTGGAGGGTTTAGAGCTTGGTTAAACATTGAAGACATTAAAGTCATTCACTATATCCCATCTGAGCCATCATCAGTTATCATGACACTGAACTTCTACAACTCTGGAAGAGCAAGTGAGGCTGATGACTTCACCCAACTCTGCCTCACTTAAATCCAATTTATGTGAGAATCAAAAGACATCACTCATACCATTTTACCTACTTCAAAGTCCTGTGGGGGCAGACAAGGGATGAAGTAGCAGGTGTGGATACACAGGGAGCTATAGTCACAAATCTGCACACGTGGCCCAGGCCATAGCATCTTCTCACTGCCCTAAAGCAGCAGTGAGATTCAGCAGCCGCCTAGGAGTCTGAGCAATCTTTTTTAAGGACTGCAATGCTCACCTCCAGGCATGAAGAAGAGACTAGAAAAGATGCCTTAAAAATGTCTGCTTCACTTAGCCTAACCCTGGCCTGCATCCTGCAGCAGGCAGGAATCCTACCCTGCGGGCAAAATACAAAAATTGTGCAAAAGCTTTTGCAAAAAATGATCCCACTGATATGGGAGACACTGGCACAAGACAGCCCAGCATAGCATGCCCACATCAGAGAATATGCTGTGCTCTTCTGTGAACCAAGCAGAATTGCAGTACTCAAAAGAAATGTGAAATATGCAAATTTAGAGGTATCTCCACTCCAAATGTTCACATGGAGTATTTGTGCCCAACGTGGTAAAGCATTCCGAGGTTGTATTGGTCTGATTAGCCACATTTGGACACACAGCACCTTGGCCTTAACACAGAGACATCATTTTGATCCACTGTGAACTCAAAGGACCATAACTAACAGGTAAATTTTAAAGAAGAATTAATACCTATGTAACAGAATGTATTTTCAATAATCAAGAAAGAAAATGCCCTCCCAAACTCCTCCTATGAGATAAATATAGTTCCATTACCTACATCAGGGAGGGTCAAAGCTGAAAGAAGGAAACTATAGACCACAGGTTCCCAAAGTGGGAGAAACCACCATTTGGGGGGCACTGGAATGATCCAGGGGTGTGGTAGTAGCCTCGGTGCACTTCGTGAGATGTTGAATAAGAATAAGGGGGCTTTGGAAGCATAAGGAAAGAAGAGAAGAAAATTTTGAAAAACTATTCATGCAGGTTTCATCTGTTGTGTAACAGTTAAAGTCCTCGTGATTACATTATTTTCCCAATAAATACACAAAATGCAAGGTATAACCAATCAGTGGTCAAGTCCACCAATAGGCCATAACAAGCAAGTATTAGCAGGTGAGTGTGCTGTCCATTATTGGAAAGTCCAGCATGCAGCAGCAGGAATACGTGAGTGTAATGATTTGTTTATGATATGATACTATATGGTTATATATATATATATATATATATATATATGATACTTTTTTACTACATGGTTACATGATGAAATATTTCATCTCCAAAATTTCAATGCAGAAAAAGCCACAAATTTACAATCAATTATTAAATTTAAGATGTGTAATTTTTTAATTTATTTTTTTTGAAATGATGCAAATTTCAAAAAAAAAAAACTTTGAAAGAGTTAAAGAAAGTAGATTTCCAGGAGGGTGCTGAGTAATTTATTTTGTTTTATTTAATAAAGTTATTTTAATAGGAAAAAAATTAGGAAAAGGGAAGAATGTATTATTTCTCATAATGGAAGCATGTCAGAAGTATACAAATATGGAGATTGAAGGAAAAGCAAGGATCTCATGAACCTCATTCCTACCTGAATCAGGAGAAGGAAGGTAGAACACATGTACACAGAGCTTACTCAGTGTAAACAGATGTTAAAATAAATAGGGAAACAAGGACAGAAAGTAGAGGAGTTTGAGAAAAAGGTAGAATTGGAGAGAAGATAATCCAAAGCAAAACAAACTTCAAATTCAAGAAGTACTTATAAAGTGGAAATTAAAAGGAGAGAAAAAAAGATGTAGATTCAACAACTTGCATATGGGGTCAATGAAGAGAAAAAGGGTAAAGTAGCAGACCACTATAATTATAAAGAAATAATTGATCCCATTTCCTTTCTTTCACCATCTTTTTCTTCACAAAGAATAAAAAGTGGGAGATGGAGCAAAGAGAGGAAATATAAAATGGATATGATGAAAGAAAAATCACACCTAAGTAATAATTACAGCTGTGAATGTGAATGGGATAAACCCCACCCATAGATAAGGGTGGAAGAATGGATTAGAAAGAAGGATCCAACAAGAAGATGTTTTTAAGAAATACATCAGTGTGGAGATGAAAGACTGGAGTAGAATCCATTATGCCTCAAGGAAATCCTAAAACGGATTAATAATCAAATGAAAATTATATAACAAAATCCTAAAAACTAGTGAATTAAAAAGTAAATCATAGAAATGACAGATAATTTTGTTAAAGACAATGACAACAACGAGACAACATACTGAAATTTGGGGGATGTGGACGTAATATTCCTTAAGGAAAAAAAAAGTATCTTCCTAAACACTTTAACAAAAAGCACAAAGGACAGCTCAATAAATTACATATGCAACTAAAAAAAGAAAACTAGAAAATCAACAAATTTTTAAAACTCCAACTAAATCCCAAAATAGAAATCCTGAAAATCATGGAAATGATCTACAAATTTTAAAAAATGATTAATAAATAAAACCAGAAGCTTTTTTAAAAAAGAAAAGAACATTCAAATAGACAAACTATTTGCCAATGTATCTAAAAAGAGAAAAGTCAAATTACTGATACAAAACAACCTTAGAAAATCAACGAAAATACTGCTT
Organism: Bettongia penicillata ogilbyi; assembly: GCA_023548195.1. NCBI lineage: Eukaryota > Metazoa > Chordata > Mammalia > Diprotodontia > Potoroidae > Bettongia > Bettongia penicillata. Next base: position 757,756 of record JAJHZJ010000309.1, read on the forward strand.
GAATAAACCCAAGGACACAACTGCTGGAGTAAGGACTCCCTGTTCCACAAAAGGTCAAGGATTCATATGCAGAAGAATATTTATCGCAGCACTTTTTGCTGTAGCAAAAAAAAAAAAAAACAAACCTAGAGACCAAATTAGGTGCTCATTAATTAGGAAAGAGGTGAACAAATTGTGGAACATGGCTGAAATGAAATTTTACTGCATCATATGAAAAATGAAATAAATTTTAATAGCTGTTATTTATTACATCACATGAAATATAAGATGAAATGTCATGAGAAATATGAAAAGGCATATCTGAACCCTCATGCAGAGCGAAATGAGCACAGTCAGAAGAGCACCTTCTAAGATAACCACAGTAATAATGGGAGGGGAAGCAATTCTGAAAGCTCTCAGAACTCTGCCCAAACTCATGACCAATCATGATTCCAAAATACAGATGATGAGGTAGGGAAGAAAGTAAGCACTTATTTATACCAAACCTCCTACGTGCCAGAAACTCTGCTAAGTGCTGTACAAATATCATCTCATTTGGCTCTCACAATAACTCTGGGAAGTGGGTCCTGTTATCACTCATTTTACAGTTGAGGAAACTGAGGCAAACAGAGGTTAAGTTACTTGCCCAAGGTCACACACCTAGTAAATATCTGAGTTCAGATTTGAACTCAGTCTTCCAAATTCCAGACCCATTGTTCTATCCACCTAGTTGTGTTCATCCTTTGTTGCTGAAGAAGACCATGCCATCAGAGAAATGACGACATGACTTGCACTTGACTTTGTTTTGAGTGAAGGAGGGCTGTGCAGGTCACCAGCCTCACTTCTCCTCCACAGACATCTGAATCCAATGACCAGATATTCGTCAGAATGACTGGAGATGGCCCAGGATGCACTGGGAGACCTAGGGATCAGATGAAAGAATGGATGGGAAACTGCTTTGAAAACTGCAAGATACTGGATGTGTAGTAATGCACCCAGAATTATCCCACTGCAATAATGTCTGGGATTGTTATGCATGTAATCATTCCATCACGGAATATTAGGACTAGGTTTACTCTAAATAGAAGCCTTGGAAATCTGTGTGAAAATCACTCTGTACCCTAAAGAATTGACGCAGACCCCTACCCAGCTTCCTCCTTCTGCTTACTGACCACAACTGATGAACGCGTAATCTGGCTATTCCACCTTGATTCCTTAACTAATCTCTTAACTATCCAACCCAATTTCTAATCTCTCTATCCTTCCCTTCTCAAAGGAAGTCTGTCAAAGTCTGAAAGGTTTACATTTATTGAGCAGAATGGGGAGGGCAGAAGGGTACAATTGTGGAAATGAACTTGCTTCGGAGAAGGTGGAAACCATTTGTGGCTAGTAACAACTCACATTATATATACAGGGTTTGACTGTTCATAAAACACTTTCCCCATGGAATCCCAAATTAAAGAAAATGCAGTTCATAAGGAAGAGTTACCTCTAGGTAAAAGGGGAGTTAGCAGGTAGTGATAGGCATGGGAAAAAAAGAGCAACAGCCAAGTATTTAAAAAAATAAATAAAAGTGCAGAAGGAATACAGAGCAAGTTTATTTCTACTACGTTAAACTTTATAATATAAAAGATGTTTCTTAAACTATAATGCATTAAGTGTTTCTTAAGCAATCCTCTTCTTTTTATCTTGAAATGTTTGTTTGTGATTAACATTAGTAGTGATGGGTAGAATTTTCACAGAGTGTCCCAAAATTTTTTGGACTACCTAAAATTTCACTGACTTTTGAGGCATACTGTATCATGTTTTAAAGTTCCCAAAATACTTTACTTATTGTATCTCATTTGATGATCCTCCTACAAGCTTACAAAGTAGGGACTATTATCAGCCCATTTTACAGATGAGAAAACTGCTACTGAAAGAGGCTAAGTGGTTTATCCAGGGTCAATCCAAAACTTTTTGCTCAATAGGTGGTAACTCCATTCCCTATAGCAGTGTATTACATCTGATACTGCCATCTCCCACTGGTCCACCAATTATGTATGACACATTCTTTGATGTTACTCTTTGATATCGTTTCAAACTATTTCTTCTCTCCTTCCTGGGTGTTACTCCATTTTCCACCTTAAGAGCCCCGCCTCCTCTTCTTTTCATTTGGGGTGAGGCAGAGTGAGTCAAACTGCATAAGCAAGCATTGCAAAAGATGTCAGGTCTCATATATTCTCTTCATCTCCAAATATGTCTTGTTGCAAACAAAATAGTTCCTAGGCTCAAAGAGCATACATTTCATTGGGGAAGGAGAGAATGAAATGGACAGGGACTCTGAAAATTAAACACAAAATATACCTAATTTCAAGGGGAGAGCCTTAGCAACTGGGGGGAATCAAGACAGATCTTGTAGGAGGTGGCATTTGAGCTGTGTTGAAGGAAGCTAGAGAGTCAATGAGGTTTTTAAATCAATTTCTGTGAATTCTATTTACAATACATGATGATTTCACATTAGACAATAGGCAATCTTTTCCTCCCCCTTTATCTCTACCCACCCTTCCAACCCAACTTTATAAATGACAACTTAATGAATAGAGATCTGGTCTTTCCTAAGGGCATGCATTCAACACGAGGAAAAGATTGTGCAAAGACCTGGACACCAGAGATGGCATATTAGGCACAGGCGTATCAGGATGTTTGGAATATAATGGGTGTGAAAGAAAGGAAGATACTATAAGCCTGGAAAGGTAGGCTAGAGCCACATTAGAACTGGTCAAAGGCAAAATGGGGTCCCAAGATTTTCTGAGCCAGGGAATAAGATGGTCAGATTTAGGAGTATCAGCCAGGTAGCTGTTGAAGAGGGGAGAGACTGGAGATAGTAAGAGTAGTTGGAGGCTTTTGCTTCCTAATCCAGGCAAGAGATAATAAGGACCCAAAGTAGGGATGTGGTTGTGGGAGTAGCAAGGAGATGACAGATAGGAGATAGAGGGTAGGAGCGGAATCCACAAGACTTGGTTCGTGATTGGATAAGACTCTGCAGAGTTTCCCAAAGTGGGTAAGAGAGTTTCTGAGGATTTTGATGACCGTGGGAAGGTTTCAGGGTTCATGGAAGGAGTGCCCTCATCAGGGAAATCACAGATCCTTAAAGTATTGCTTCAAATACTTTGATTCTTCTGAGACATCATCACCTCCTGTTACTCACTGGCAGAATTTTCTGTTTCCATGTCCTTAGGCTTTAATGAACACAATTTGAAATATGGTTAAAAAAAAAAAAAGAGGATTATGAGGGAGAAGCCAAGATGGCGGAGTAGAAAGACACACATACGCTAGCTCCTGAACCCACAGCCTATAAAATACCTGTAAGGAAGAACTCCTGACAAGTTCTGGAGCAGAGGAAGCTGCGGAACGACGGAGTGGAGGGGATTTCTGTTCCAGAGAGACCAGAAAAACCGACACCGGGGGTCTGTTGCACACTGGACTCAGAGCAGAGCCCAGCCCTGCCCTGGCCGCATGGCCCTGGGAGGACCGGATCTAGGCTGGCTTCAGGGACAAAATCTCCAGCGGCTCCACAGTTCCCTTCACCCACGGGCACAAAGGTAAGTGAGAGGGCCAGTTTGGCTGGCCGAGAGGGGAGCAGGGTGTCTCCATAACTCGGGCCTCCTCAGGAAGCAGCAGCTGACAGGAGCTCCCAAAGTAGGCAAGCGCTCTGGTCCATTATTGAAGGTCTCCACGTAAAACCCCTGAGAGAACTGACCCTGTGAGGAGGCCTGCCCCCACCTGAGAACCTGAATTTAATCTCACATTGAATAGCAGCCCAGCCCCCTCTGAAAGCCCTAAGGCTGGGAAGCAGCATTTGAATCTCAGACCCCAAGCACTAGCTGGGTGGAACTCGAGGCCAGGTGGGTGTGGAAAGGAATCTCAGAAGTCAAGTGACTGGCTGGGAAAATGCCCAGAAAAGGGAAAAAAAGTAAGATCATAGAAGGTTACTTTCTTGGTGAACAGATATTTCCTCCTTTCCTTTCTGATGAGGAAGAACAATGCTTACCATCAGGGAAAGACATAGAAGTCAAGGCTTCTGAATCCCAAACATACAAAATAAATATTCAATGGGCTCAGGCCATGGAAGAGCTCAAAAAGGATTTTGAAAATAAAGTTAGACAGGTGGAGGAAAAACTGGGAAGAGAAATGAGAGAGATGCAAGAAAAGCATGAAAAATGAGTCAATACCTTGCTAAAGGAGACCCAACAAAATGCTGAAGAAAATAACACCTTGAAAAATAGGCTAACTCAATTGACAAAAGAGGCCCAAAAAGCCAGTGAGGAGAAGAATGCTTTCAAAAGCAGAATTAGCCAAATGGAAAAAGAGGTTCAAAACCTCACTGAAGAAAATAGTTCTCTCAAAATTAGAATGGAACAGAAGCAGGCGAATGACTTTCTGAGAAACCAAGAAATCACAAAACAAAACCAAAAGAATGAAAAAATGGAAGAGAATGTGAAATATCTCATTGGAAAAACAACTGACCTGGAAAATAGATCCAGGAGAGACAATTTAAAAATCATGGGACTACCTGAAAGCCATGATCATAAAAAGAGCCTAGACATCATCTTCCATGAAATTATCAAGGAAAATTGCCCTGAGAGTCTACAACCAGAGGGCAAAATAAGTATTGAAGGAATCCATCGATCACCGCCTGAAAGAGATCCAAAAAGAGAAACTCCTAGGAACATTGTGGCCAAATTCCAGAACTCCCAGCTCAAGGAGAAAATCTTGCAAGCAGCTAGAAAGAAACAATTCCAGTACTGTGGAAATACAATCAGGATAACTCAAGATCTAGCAGCTTCTACATTAAGGGATCAAAGGACATGGAATAGGATATTCCAGAAGTCAAAGGAACTAGGACTGAAACCAAGAATCACCTACCCAGAAAAACTGAGTATAATACTTCAGGGGAAAATATGGTCTTTCAATGAAACAGAGGACTTTCAAGCATTCTTGATGAAAAGACCAGAGCTGAAAAGAAAATCTGACTTTCAAACACAAGAATGAGAAGAAGCATGAAAAAGTAAACAGCAAAGGAAACTCATAAGGGACTTACCAAAGGTGAACTGTTTACATTCCTACATGGAAAGACAATATTTGTAACTCTTAAAACCTTTCAGTATCTGGGTAGTTGGTGGGACCACACACACATACACACACGCACATGCACACACATGTACATGCGTGCACACACACATACACACATGCACGCACATACAGAGACAGAGAGCACAGAGTGAATTGAATAGGATGGGACCATATCTTAAAAGCAATTAAGGTAAATGGTGAGAGAAAGGTAGGGGGAGGAAAGAGGGTGAAATGGAATAGGGTAAATTATATGTCATTCAAGAGGCAAGCAGGAGACTTTTTAGTGGAGGGAAAAAGAGGAGAGCTGAGAAAAAAAAAAAACAAGATTACCCTCATCACATTTGACTAAAGGAAGGAATAAAATGCACACTCATTTTGGTATGAAAACCTATCTTACAGTACAGGAAAGTGGGGGAGAAGGAGATAAGCAAGGGGAGGGGGATGATGGAAGGGAGGGCAATGGGAGAAGGGAGCAATTTGAAGTCAACACTCAGGGAGGGACAGGATCAAAAGACAGAATAGAAACAATGAGGGGCAGGTTAGGATGGAGGGTAATTCAGTTAGTCTTACACAACATGACTATTATGGAAGTCATTTGCAAAACTACACAGATAGGGCCTACATTGAATTGCCTGCCTTCCCAAAGGGATTGGGTGGGGAGCGATGGATGGGGAGAATTTGGAACTCAAGTTTTAGGAACAACTGTTTAGCATTGTTGTTGCTACTAGGAAATAAGACATACAGTTAATGAGGAATAGAAAGTCATCTGGCCCTACAGGACAAAAGAGAAGATGGGGACAAGAGAAGGGAGGGATGACAGAAGAGAGGGCAGATTGGAGATAGGGAAAATTAGATTGCTAGGTTTATTGGGGTGGGGGAGGGAATAAAAAGGGGAGAAAAAATTGGAACCCAAAATTTTGTGAAAATGAATGCAAAAAGTTAAATAAATAAAAATAAAAATTATAAAAAAAAAGGAAGGAATAAAATGCGCACTCATTTTGGTATGAAAATCTATCTTACAATACAGGAAAGTGGGGGAGAAGGAGATAAGCAGGGTCGGGGGAATGATGGAAGGGAGGGCAATGGAAGGAAGGAGCAATTTGAAGTCAACACTCTTGGGGAGGGATAGGATCAAAAGACAGACTAGAAACAACGGGGGGCAGGATAGGATGGAGGGAAATACAGTTAAGTCTTACACAATACGACTATTATCGAAGTCATTTGCAAAACTACACAGATATGGCCTACATTGAATTGCCTGCCTTCCCAAAGGGAATGGGTGGGGAGGGAGAGATGGGGAGAATTTGGGACTCAAAGTTTTAGGAACAACTGTTTAGTATTGTTGTTGCTACTAGGAAATAAGAAATACAGTTAATGGGGAATAGAAAGTCATCTGACCCTACAGGACAAAAGAGAAGATGGGGACAAGAGAAGGGAGAGATGAGAGAAAAGAGGGCAGCTTGGTGATAGGGAAAATTAGAATGCTCGGTGTATTGGGGTGGGGGGAGGGGATAAATGGGGAGAAAATTTGGAACCCAAAATTTTGTGAAAATGAATGTAAAAAGTTAAATAAATAAATTTATTAAAAATTTTAAAAAAAGAGCAAACACAAATGCTACATAATTTAGCATCCAGCTGCATGCTACACTTCTCCACATGACCCCTTCCCCCCTAGAAATATCTTCGTTCTGGAAGATCCCCTCTGCCCTGGAATTCACACCCAGAAAGCCTCTCCCTCTGGCTCCTCTCAGAATTGTTGTTTAAGGAAGGTGCCTGGGTCAGCCATCTCTTCATTTCTCTAAGTAGGTTATCTCCCCTCAACCCTATTTCCCAACTCCATGAAAGGATGACACTCTAACATCACAGTTATTCATAGTCTTATACAAATCAGTTTTGTTACCAATCAGCAGGTGCTGCAATCAATCAATCAACAGATATTTATTAATCACTTGTTATATATAAATATACTAAAAAAAGGTTGGGGAGAGACACAAATAAAAAGGCCCTGCCCTCAAAGAATATATTATCTCATTTTTTAAATAAATAAAAATTTAAGGGAAGCATTAGCAATAGCACTGAGATGCTCAACCTTCACCTTGCATTTATTCCCATACTGAACCTGGGCATCTTGAAGGGACTAAGGAGTCCCAAATAAAAAGGCCCTGCCCTCAAAGAATATATTATCTCATTTTTTAAATAAATAAAAATTTAAGGGAAGCATTAGCAATAGCACTGAGATGCTCAACCTTCACCTTGCATTTATTCCCATACTGAACCTGGGCATCTTGAAGGGACTAAGGAGTGAGGCAATTCAATGAATCTTTCCCCTTGGTGAAGGTCGTGGTACCCTTGGGGATGGGGGAAGGAAGGAAGAGTACTGTTGGGTGCCAAATATTCCATGGCAAAATGGAGAAATAATTCCAACAGTCTCCTCCTCACCCCAACCCCATGGTGGCAGCTGCCCGCCTGGTGCCAGCCTGATCTCTGACCCCAGGATGTCCAAGCTGCTTTCAGAATGTCACTCTCTTCTTGTGGCATTGTACTCTGCCAGTAGGTGGCACAAAAACTCTAGAATTAGAAATTGCAGGGTTTGGGGTTTTTTTGTTTTTGTTTTTTCAGAATGAATAAAAAGTTGATCATGATGTAAAGGTCAGTAAATAAGTATTTAGGATTATTTGCTACTGGTGGGTGTTTTACATGTCTTTAATTTTCAAGTTCTGAAACAGTCATGTCATGCAGTATAAAGTATTAGGGTCCAAGGGAAAACTCCCATCAAACTTTCCACTTTTTAACCCAGCTTTGGTCTCCTATTTTGGAGAAAATGTGTGACAATTTGTTGTTGTCTAGGTCTATTATCCCCTGGGAAGGAAGGCGGGAGGAGGAGGAGGGAGAAATACAACAGCAAAATTCAGGTAACTATTTCCAGTCAGAAGGGATTGAAAACCTTAAGATTTATTGAATGCTTATGTCGAGCAGTCAAACAAACACAAAAAGGTAAGTGAACCACAACTGTTCACAGAGGCTAACAACTGTTAGCTGGGAAAGATGATGAAGGTACTTGATAGTTGGGGGTGGTGGGTGTGGGGCAGAGATGAGAAACAACTTTGGGAAACAAAGTAAGAGCTCTTCTATATCAGCACGGTGTCATCCATGGCATCAACTAGCAAGGACCTGTTTTGGCTAATTGAGGGCTCCTTTCTAATCAGGCCTGACAGAACAGGGTGGATGAAGGAATAGCTGAGTCTGCCCTCAGAGAATAAGATAATCTAGCCTGTCTTCAAAAGTGTCTATGGATCAAAAAGCACAGCTGGAGAAAGTGTCATTATCAAAGCTGGCACCACCTGGCCATTTCAACAGATACTTCCTTCCCCTCTTTCCTCACTCCCTCACACACACACACACACACACACACACACACACACATACACATATACATACACATATACATACACCCAATATAGCTGAAACTCAAGAAAAAAGTGACTAGGATTCCTACTGCATTTCTATATGGTACTATTAGGTAGAAATGACCATAATATGAGAAGATGGCTTTGTTTTTCCAAAAATTATAATGACATTTACTCATACTAACAAGCATTCATCGTCCCCTTCAAAATATGTTGTAATGGGCTTGTCTAAGACCAGTACCCTATTAGTAGATGGAGTTCAATACTGGAACAAAATGGAATGGGCACTTGAAGTTCTTTCGAGAAAGCCACAAAATTTTTATTGAACCATAGAATGGATGTTCAACAAGGATGCTCTAGCACTCAACCTGGGTAGATGCAGTGCCCCCCATATCCAAATTAAAATGCCTTTGGTCAGTAAGGCAGGGTAAGGTGATTTTGTCTTGCAACACCTGCCAGATGTGGAGGGCCTAACTCCACATGGCATGACCTTTTAATATCCTTAGATACCCAGGAAGCCACAATAGGCTAGAGGCTACCAGGAAGCCACCTTAGGAAGCATGTCTTGAGCCTTGATCCCATGGGCCAATCAATTCCAATTTGTCACCTTTCAGGAGAAAACAAAACAATCCCTAGCCTGATTCATGTTGCATGTGTGTAGAGAGGGGAACTCTGGTATGTATGTAGTGGTCTTATCACATATGTAAAAGAAGCAATACTGAATTTAAAGAGAGATGAGGATTGGATTCAAATCTCAGGATCGTCCCTTAATACCTCTATGATCTTGGGTCAGACACAACTTCCCTAGGCTTTGGTTTTCTTCTCTGTAAAATGAGAAGGTTGGGCTAATCACCTTCCAGCTCTAAATCCTAAGGTCCTATGGTCTTAAGTAATAATCTTCGGAGGCTATATATTAATCTCAACAATGCTGCCATTGTCCATATCCAATCAGTTGCAAAATCTTATTCTGCCTCCACATTTGTTGTATCTGTCACCTTCTCTCCACTCACCCGGCCACCAATTCAATTAGGGCCCTTATCAGCTCTCACCTGGACTAATTACAAGGTGATTGGAATTGGGCCTTACTCCCTCTTATCTTTTCACTTGACAATAAACTCCCAGTGCTCCACATCATTCATTGTCACTACCCTGCTCAAGAAACTCCCTTGGCTTCCACGGGCCCTTCAATTTTAGTTAAAGTCCTCCACAACCTCCCTCCAGGGAACCTTGTCAGGTTAATAGTACTTTACTCTCTTTTACATACTCTAAATTTTAGCCAAAACTGATTATTTGTTGTTTCCTGTACACAGCATTCTATTAATAATACCAATGCATGATCTCTACACAAAAGCACTTTGACTCATATGTCACTGAAAAAAAAAAATGGAGGCCATTCACAGAGAGCTCCCTCTTCTCCCTTCTTCCCTTTCTCACATCACTGAGATGCCTTCTGCCACCATTTCTTCTTCACCTGTTTCAGCTGGAGAAGTAACCTTTATCCTTGCCAAGGCTGTCAGCTCTGCACGCACAAGTCCATCCCAAATTCTCAAGCAGACCTTCTCCATCATCCCTACCTTCTGACTCATCTTCAGCCACTCCCTGTCTTTTTGCTGCTTCCCATCATCTCCAGACACGCCCGTGTCTCTCCCATCCTCAAAAGCCCCCCCCCTCATTTTAGTTGGTGTTGATGCATCCATCAATGACAAATAAATCATATCTCTCCTCCCTTTTATGGTTAAACGAGGTCAATGCCTATAGATGCTTCCATTACCTTTGTTGTTACTCTTTTCTGAATTCTTTGTGTCATTCCATTAAAACTGTTCTCTCCAAAATGACTAATTTACTAAAATTACCAATCTCTTAATTGTCAAATCTAACGGCCTTTCTCAGTCTTTCTCCTTTTTGAACTTTCTGCAGTCTTTGCCTATTGATCACCCTCTCCTCCTTAATACTCTCTTTAGGTTTTTGCAATACTTCCTCCTCATTGATTCACCTTCTGTTCCTCTGATCTTTCTCTGTCTCCTTGCTGGATATTCATTCATGTTATGCTCAATAACTACGAAGATTTCCCAAAGTTCTTTCCTGCGACCTCTTCTTCTTCTGCAATATTTTAGTTGATAACCTCATCACCTCTCATGGTTTCAAGTATCATTTCTGTGCAAGTGACTCTCAGACCTGCTTGTCCAGTCCTCATGTCTCTCAATCTCCAACCTCAAATCTCCAACTGCCATTTAGGCATCTCAAAGTGCATTCCAATAGACATCTTCAGCTCAGCTTGTCCAAAACTGAACCCATTATCTTTCCTCCAAAATGCTTTCCTATTCTTAACTTCCTTGCTGTGGTTGAGGGTACCATCATTCTTTCAACAGCTTGTGGGTTGGTCTCTCTGACACAATTCTTTCCATTCTAGCACATCCTCCACTAAGTTGTCAAAGTGATCTTCCTAAAGTGCAAGTCTGACCAGGTCATCACCTAAGCAATAAACTCCAGTGGCTTCCTGGCATCTCCAGGAAAATAAAAAATCCTCTGGTGTTCCTCTGGTCTTCATACTCTGTCCCTACACACACACACACAGACACACACACGCACGCACGCACACACACACACAGACACACACACACTCACACACGCACGCACGCACACACACACACTCACAGAAGGAGGAGATAAAGACTTTTACCCACCTTTTCATTAATATATCCACCCAACTCTCGCCTGCTTCAGCTGCCTTCATGGCCATTGGAACAAATTGTTCTCACCCGCCCATTCCACCAGAGGAAGTCTTCACATGCTAATTCACCAGTGGGTTTGAGACCACTTGGTTACCCCTCAAACTGGTTTGGTCCATCTGCTGCTCATGCTACAATTTCTTGGAGCCACAGGTGAGAGTTGGGTGGAAAATGTGGACACCAAACATAGAAAGCAGCCCTGGAAAGGGCTCAGTAGTCATCTCACCAAAGGTACAGGTCCTCCCTAAACACACCCTACATCCCTGAATATTTAATGAGGGGGTGGATATATTAATGAAGAGGTGGATAAAAGTCTTTATCTCCTCCTTCTAAGAATATAGCTTATCACGAGACCCAGCTGCCTCTAGCAGTAGGGACAAAGGAATCCATCTCTACCTAGACCTCTCTGATTGGCTTTTCTATTCGTAAACTAGATCACCCTGAACTCCAGTAGCTGGGGGAGGGGGGCGGGGGGGTGTATAACGATATGGGCTTATTGCCTAAAGGCAAGAATTCACCTAGATTAGATTCTGTTTATGCTCTAAAACAGAAGTAAGGTCTTCTAGTTGGGTGGAGTCCTGCCCAAGATCCCAGAGTATGTACACAGAGGATTTGGGCAATTTCTTCTATTAGCAGTGTCCTTCAGAGCCTGACTAACAGGGACCAGGAGATGGTCCCTGAATGAGGAAACAGAAGGGAAAAGCTTAATCCTAATTTAATGATTGGTTACTAATATAATAATATATAACATATATAACAAACTGATAATTTCTCGTTCTCTTACCTTTCTTTGTATCCCCAGTGCTTAGCATAGTGCCCAGTACATAGTAGATGCGTATATGATATATGTGTACTGTGTAAAATAATAATAAATATGTATTGAATAACAGATTATTGCAATAGCCTACTAGCTGGTGTCCCTGTAACTTTCTCCACTCTAGTCCATTCTCTACTTAACTGTCAAACTGACCTTCCTAAAATATAGCTTTGACCATAGCTCTTTCTTTTCTATTCCCACCATTCAATAAACTGCAATGAGTTGCTGTCACCTCCAGGATCAAATATAAAATCCTGTTAAGCTTTCAAAGTTCTTCATAACTTGTCCCCCTTCTGCCTTTCCAGTCTTCTTATATCTCACTCTCCAAAATATTATGTAGTCATAAATGGCTTCCTTGTGCCTTCCACAAGACACTCCACCACCAGACTGTTTTCACCAGCTATCTGTCACATTTGAACTGTTTTCCTCATCTCTGCCTACTGGCTTCTGGCAAATCACAGCTAAAATTCTACCTTTTGCAAGTAGCTTTTCTTGATCTTACTTAATGTTAGACCCTTCCCTCTAAGACTATCCTCAAAGTATCCTGTATATACCTTGTTTATCTGTAAAATGAGGGTAAGAAAAGCACCTACTTCCTGGGTTGTTGTGAGGCCAAACTTAGTGAGATTCAAATGCTATGTGATTGCAGTTGTTTACATGGTATCTTACCCATTAAACTGTGACCTCCCTGAGAAAAAGGAACTTTTTTTTCTGCATTTCTTTGTATTATCACACTTAGCACAGGGCCTGATACATGGCAGGTGAGTGGCATGGGGGTAGGGGGGAAGGTAATAGAGTGCTGGGCTTGCAGCCAAGAAGACGAGTTCAAATCCAACCTCAGACACTTTATAACACTTGGCCAAGTTACAGCCCGTTTCCTTCACTGTAAAATAGGGATAATAGGTATCTACCTTCCAGGTTATTATGAGGGTTAAATATTTGTAGTGTTTAGCACGGTGTCTGGCACACAGCATCTGTTATAAATGCCAGTTATTACTATGACTGATGGTCTCAGTCCTTTGTTTCCTCACAGAATTCCTGGCTTCATTCAAGGTTCAGCTCAAATGTCGACAGTCCATCCTCATCTCTATTTCCCCTCCAATCTCCAGATGCTCGTATTTTTAACTGGGAAATTACATAGTTCTATGTTTGCCATTTATCTAGATGCCCAGCAAATGCTTGGTGAAATGCAGTTGGCCATCCTGTCCATACATCTTACTTTTCAGAACTAGCTGCTGAATTCTTTTCCATGTCTTCAGAGGCAGCAAAACTGCATTTTAGACTTGAGACAGCTTCACTCTTATCTTCCCACATCTAGCCTATGACGAAAATAATATACTTTTCTGTTATATTTTTTTTAAAATGGGGGGAGGCTGCAATTTGAGATGATTTAACAAAAGACAATCTTAGAGTTTGCAGCTAGGTAGTTCAAAGAACATACCTTTATTTTCCAGAGTTCATAGTACAGTACTGTTCTTATGGTCACGTCCAACCATCTACTAAACTCCTGGAGAGCAGGAAACCCACTTCTACCTCACTGACCCTACGAGTAAGGGTTGCATATTCAGTACTTGGTAAATGTCTTATTTGTATATATGTGTATATATACAAATATACATACATGCATTTCCATATACATATATGTATACACATGTATAAAATCCTTCCTGAATCAATGTGTCAACATTATCTAATTCTGAGGATAAAAAGTTCCATATATATGCATACATATGCATATAGACACACATACATATGTGTATGTGTGCATATATGTATTTTCTTCTGAAATAAAAAATGAGTGTTGCTCACAAAGGCTGAGTAAATTATTTTAAATGGAAAAGTAAACCTGAAGATAGCTTTAATAATTCAGGACTGACTGGTCCCCAGGAAGATTAAAAACTATGGAAACCAAGTTTGTAGTAATCTATGCTGTGCTGTATTGGTTTGATCTAGATTTTTTACAATTTAAAATTTAATACTGTAAATACTTGGCCATTAGATTATTCATTCAAATATTGCCAGGGTGAAGGAGGACATTATCTCCACAGCTTACATATGACTTTTTCTTTGTATACGTTGCAGCACAACACATGGCACAGAGTAAGGCACTTAATGAACACTTGGTGGGTGATCCACAGAAAAGAAACATTGACCTTCCTTCCCAGTAACATCTAGTGGAAACCACCAACTCTACCACAGGAGCATCACACGTGAACTCACAACACTCCCCAAGTGCAACAGAGTAAGATTACTCATTGGGAAATACTTAACAAAAATGCAATAAAGCATAAGGAACATTACATTTCTAATGTAGCCAGTGGGTCCCTTATATATGGATTAAAGGCCCTGTTTTTGAGTTTGTCTCTGCTGTTCAGGATCAAGATTCCACATCTGCAAAATGAGGGTGTAAAGTGATGGCCTTTCAGCTGATGCTATAATTGATACTCATCAATTTGATAATGAACCTATTGAGAAGCAAGTATTACAAAGCTCCATTTCGCAGAAAACTGGCTAGGAGGTACTTTTGTTGTTCAGTTGTATCCATTGGGTGTTTTTTTTAACAAAGATTCTGTAGTGGTTTGCCATTTCCTCCTCTAGCTCACTTTACAGATGAAGAAACTGAGGCAATGAGGGTTAAATGACTTGTCCAGGGTCATACAGCTGTATCTGAGGGGGCGACTTGAACTCAGGAGGAGGAGTCTTCCTGACTCTAGGGTCAGAATATCTACTGAGCCTCCTCACAACACTAGCTTCTCCTTTTATGCACAGTGCTGAGTTTGTGGAGTTTTGCGGTAGAGACCTGTTAACACTTCTCATTCATATTATAGTAAAAACACATTTGCCTGACAATTCAAGTGTAATTTTGCTCAATCTCAAGGACACCTAACAAAAGTAACATTGTTTCAAGAACGTGCTGAGGTAAATTTATAACTTTAAATTATATCTTAACTAAGGAAATCACTTGCACAGGATTCAATAGCTAGTTAGCTAGTTTATTCTTTTCTAGTTCCTGTATTTTTGGAGCACAGCAAGCTAGAAGCAAAAGTGAAAGAAAATTTAAGACTGTAACAAAAACATTCCCAATTGGAAAGAAGCAGCTAGACCTCTTAGAAAACACCCTACACCTATGCTATGGTCTTACTGTTTATGTGGGTGAGAAAATTCTATTAAGTGTTTTACTCTGGGAGCAGTACAAAGGGGAATGTAGGAAGAGAACTTAAGAAAGTTCCCTCCTCACTACTTACATGAAATGCGTAGAACCAGAACATTGCACACAGTAACAGAAACTTTGTGAGATGACCAACTTTGATAGACTTAACTCTTCTCAGTAACGATCCAAGAATTCCAAGACTCATGTTGGAAAGTGCTATCCACATCCAGAGAAATAACTGGAGTCTGAACGCAGATTCAAGCACACTGTTCTTTTTTTTCTTTATCCTGGTTTTTCCCTTTTGTTCTCTTCTTTCACAACATGACTAATGTGGAAACATATTTAATGATTCCACATTTATACCCTATATCAGATTGCATGTTGTCTTGAACAAGGGGGAAAAGAGGAGGAAAAATTTAGAACTCAAAATCTTATAAAAGTGAATGCTGAAAACTAAAACTAAATGAAGTAGGAAAGTTCTCTCCCTCCCATTCATCGCCTTTTAAATCATAAGCTCACTTTCTCTTTAGCACACAAGAACATAACTTTAAAAAGGAAAAAAAAAAACCACAGGGTGACTAATTCGAATCGGTCATTGGCTTACACTTATTAGCCTGTCCTTGTTTCTACAAAGGTTCATAATCTATTACATCTGAATCTGTTATCAATGTGGGAATGTGGGTACTCCCCCTATGGGTGCAAATCACAACACATTCATGTATTTTCTTCTTGAATTCTAGTCCAACCTCATTTGAGAACTCATTTACCCCATGCCCTGAAGGTTGCTCTTCAGTTCTTTTTGCTTTACAGATACCAATGCTAGCTTCTGGCTAGCCAGTTCTCATTTTCATTATAACTTTTTCTGATCAAAGATGCACCTGACTATATTTTATGTCTCATGTCATAAAGCTGATGCTGAAATCCACTACACAGGTACTGAAGGCCTGTAGTGTGCCATGCTGTAAATCCCCTCTACATCAGTATGAGGGCAGATATTGTAGCTGGTGAATGAACACAAAGCAAATTATCAAGTTGAGTTCTATTATCACACATTTGATTCCACTAATAAGAATAGCATATACTCTAGTATAAAGAAATCAGAGTAGCTCACAGTGAGGTCACTGAAAAATCAACCAAAAAAGCTGAAGCAGTCTATAGGTATTTATAAAGTTTTCTCCACGCACACACAAAGCACATGTGTATATACATATACACATAGGCTGCCCTTCTATATTTTTAAGAGCAATACTAATGATCAAACATTCATGATTATCTTTCTAGGATTCGCAAATTTCAAAATATTAAAATCCTTGCTCACAAAATAGGTTTCTCTTAATAAAGTACAGGTTGAATTTATGGACATTGTTAGCAACTGGTAATAAAGGAAAGGTATCCTTATAACCACTGGGGAATTTTTCCCTATGGAAATATAGTGAAAAGGAAAAAAATTAAAAGGCATATGTGTGTGTATATAGTTAAGACAACAAAATGCATCTATTTTGTAAGCATGGAATACTTGGTAGATAGTCTGAATACTCACTGTCTAACAAAAGTATTCCCTGACTAAAAACTTCTAATATTTTTGAAGTTTAAAGGTGGAAGTGTGAAAAACTAAAATTGTCTGAATGCAGGAATAATTGAAATATTTAAGGGCAAAAAAAATGTGAATTAAAGCCAAAAAAATTGTAATTTAGGGTGGTATGCAAACTTAGCTGTGAGACTTCATCAACTGTACTTTCACATTTTAAATATAAGACCAAAACTATCCAGTGATAAAAGTTAAAATAAGTAGGAAAGTAGAAAGTAGTATTCAGGTTTCCTAGAAAATGACAATATTCATTTATGACAGTGTCTAAGGAATTTAAAGATAATTTGCACAAAATATGAACAGGCAACAATTTGAAACGAAATTCATTTTTACGTATGATATACTCTTAAGGACGAAAACCATTAAGTCCTTCAAATACACTGAAATCAACACATTAGGTGCAATGGTGGGGTGGAGGGAGGGGCAAGCATTGTAATAAAATAAGCCATTACCTATTTTTAAGCTGACCACTTTATCTCCCAATTTTAACTGAAACTCAAGAAACTAACATCTTTTTAGTCTCATAGCTATGAAGCCACAAATGTGGTCACATGATTCATAACTGTTTCCATTACAAACAATTTTGCCCATCATTTTACAGAAGAGTTGCTCAAACTTAATCCATCTGGTGACTCTATCCCTCTAATATCAGTGGTATCACAAAACAGAACACTGATAGAAACTGGATCCTTGAAGGCTACACATTTGATTTAGAAAACCATAAACTGTCTATGCTGTCATGTATATGTTTTGTTAAGCGTTTCTCAATTAAATTTTAATCTAGTTCAGGCTACACTCCCGAAGATATGTGACCAGGATGATTTTGATAACCTCTGTTCTAGATTACAGTCCCTCCAAGGATGAATAAAGTTATGTTTTCTAACTAGGTCCCAACATAAATTCATTAAGCAGTAGAGACTCATGGCCATTAACAATGCTTTTGGGGGGAAAAAGTGACCACCACCACCGTTTCTTTTCTCCACTCAAATTCTTCACCAACAACTAGTTTCAAACAGATCCAAGGAATATATGTTTTACTTAAAAATCTGTTTAGCAAAACCCTTTACCATCCTTTTAAGGAGCATTAAAATGATTTTGTGTAGATAGTAATGTAAAAAATGACAAGTTCAGTAGTTGAGATGGCAACCTACCTGCTTAAAAAATGGAATGACCAAACCCAATTCCAAGCTTTCCCAAAAGACTATATACCAACTATGAAAGGTCTTGATTCACATTACATGAAACATTACTGTATTCTTCTCTAACAATGATAGCAGGAAGTTAACTGCCGACACTGTTTTCTAAGCACGGAGGACAATTTGGTCCATACCTGAGTAATTTTATCCTCCATTATACTTACAAAATTACTGCAGACGTGATACGTCAACAGAGTTTGAAGTTGCCAGAACTATACTGCCTCTGCCTAAAGGTTCCAAGCCTTTTGGCTAATTCTGAAATCAGGTCATTTTTCCATCAAAGCTATTTCAACCTAATCCACAGCCTTCTTCCTTATAAAATCAATAAAGCTATAAAACCCTAACTTTCAAATTAATCATTATTTTGAATTCCACTTCTAAATTATTTGCAAATATTAGCTTCTCTCTTCAAGTAACATTTATTAATGCCATTTAAATACAGTAGTGATGCTACTTTAAAATGTCTTTCAAAGTATTCACTTAATGAATTATAGCTTATTTACTTCAATCTTCATATTTAAAAGTTGAAGACATCAGAGAATATTCTCTTGACTACTAAAAAATGGAATTTAAGAAACAAGAATTTCCTGGCTATGAGCATCAAGAGATTGTAACACATTATTCAAATTATGAAACCTTTTTGGTGAAGTTAATTTAGAAAGTTTCTAGGATAACTAGAATAACCAATCAGTTAGCTTCCCAGCACCCTTTTCAGTCTTGCAGTTAACTATCTTAAACATATTCTAAACTTTTACGTCTGGATCGAGTTAACTAATGAACCTCAATGGTGACTCCAAGTCACTCCAAGAGCTCCAGTGATGTAATTGTCAGTGAACATTATCATATTACTGACTACAGCTAAGAATGTGTTCAGATAACTAGACTGCTTATGTCAACTCATTGCATACCTAAAGACTACTTAATAAAGACAACCTAACCAGGATTAGAACCAAAATTATTTTAATACCACCTTCTATTATGCCTACAGTCCAAGATTGGGGATGTTATTTCTCCAACACTACCTGTCCCCTTTTTTCTTCCTTTTCTCCCAAGGGTTGAAGGGAAAGGGGGTTCAGGAGGAAGATGTTGCAAGAGGAAAAAAATGGAGAGGGAAAACCAGTTAAAAGAACTGAAATGTTAAGAACACATAATTTAAAGCATTTTTTGCTCATAGAACAATTATGCTACAAAATGAAATGAGAATATATTTCATCCACAAGAACAAAGAAGCTAAAAAACTGGAACAAAACAAACCTGTAAAAATGTAAATTTATGTGTTGCTAAAATACTACAAATGGTTCTGGGATTAACTATGCAATTAAAAATAAAGTTTGTTATTCTCTAACAGTAATCCATATAACATACTTGTCAAACAATGGGAAATGACTGCTTTTCAAAAGCTTTTTCTAAACTCAAAAACCAATAACCATCTTAAATAAATATGGTACATTTTGTTTTTAATAAAGGTGAGTAAAGCACATCTGTGTTTACAAGACCAATACCTTTGACACTACGCAGTAAGACAATGTTATGAAAATCCAATTTATTTTTCATGTAGTGGACAGATTCAGTAAATGTGAGCAATTTTTTTTCATGTGTAATAACTTATCAAAATATGGTGGGGGGGAGGGAGAGAAGGGGTGGGAGGTTTAATCCACAAGATTCTTCCTTATTGTCCACTCTGAAAATCTTGGGTTTTGCAGCACACCCAAATAAAACTCTTGATTTTAGATCATTTCTATAAATTTGGAAGAAGTGTGGTGAGTCTTTTCTGTAACATTCACTGCACTACAAATAGTTAAAGAGCAATTATGCTTCAAAAAGTGAACACTGACAGCTCAGTTCAGGAAATTAAAGTTTTAGTGCACTTTGCTCCAGTTTTAGCCAACATGCTACATTGCCCCATTTTTGTTTGTTTAGGTTTTTTTGCGTACAAAGTGGACTTGAGGATTTCCATTGTAAGAAAGAAATAAGACACTGCAAGCAAAACAGTGTTAAATTGCCCGTTTTTCTTAAAGATCTGGACATTTTAAGACAGAAGCTTTGCAAAACATTACACATTTTTTTTTATTAAATGAGAAACAATCTCATTTGTTACATCGTCACATTGCTAGTCAGAGAAACGCTGCAGTGATGAAGAAAGTCAATGTTGGATCAACCAAAGTCCTCATTTCTACAACATTCATTTACAAAGAAATTATAGTAATGTTCAACACAGCCCAACACAACATTCTTGGTTTTCTTCATAAAGAAGTCCCCCCAATATTTTCTTCTAATGGGGTATTTTACTACATAAATTATAGTTCTTCATTTTTACAATTCACCCCAAACTGTATGAGATGTATCACACTAAAACTTCTAAAGCTGTTAGAGAATCCTTCACACATCATCATCATCTGATGTGTCACTGCTGCTTGTCTCTGTGTCATCATTCTCAAAAGTGGGTTTGAAAGTGCTGTTTTTCCAGGGTCCAAACTTGAAGTCACAGATCAGGCCATTTTTCAAAATACCATTTTTTCTAAGACCATTCTTCTGTAACTGTAATATAAAAATACAAAATGTCCATGTTTTAGCAAATGAAAGAACTGCTCCAATAAAATATAACTATGTATCAATACTATACATAATCCATACCTACACAAAGGCATCAATTGCATATATAATCTATAAAACTATCTATCTCTGCTCTAAAACTCTGCACACTAAAATAAGAAAGCTAACTAGGAAACATCATAATACAAAGGAAAAAGCACTAGACTACAAGTCTAATAAAAATGCATGTTTTTGTCCTATTGACATTATGCTTTTTAGTCCTCTGGAAGTCAGAACTAGAAATCATTATAACAGGTAGAAGTAAGGGGTAAAAATTAAAGCTGGATGTGAAAGAAGAATTCCTACTAGTCATACAAAAGTAGAATGGCTTGCCTTGCCTTAGTCTTTAAGCAAAAACTAAGAAACCCTTTTAGGTATGCTGTAAAGGAGACTTTCCCTTAGGTAAAGACTAGACTAGGCTGCCGAGCACTTACATCTCTGCCAGTCCATTACATGGTATCTTATGATGCCAAAGACTACACTCTCATACTCTGTTTCTATTTTAAGTCACATTTTAACTCATTAATTAAATAACATAATAAGTTTCATTGTTTTAATGAAAACTCCAACTCCTTACCTAGTACTAAGTCTAATTACAGTCTATATTTAAATCCAGATATATTAAGCAATTATCTCAGAGAGGAAATGGATTGTAAGTCGCAATCCTGTTAATGAAGTTAAAAGTGTGTTGTTAACACCACTGTTATCCCAACTGCATTGGATGTAGATCTCATACCTGGAATTCACAAGCTATATGTAGTAGAATAGGCTGTACTACATGCTATGATCTCTAGAAATTGCCCATTTATATAGCTTATATTGTCTCTTTTAGGTAAAATTACAAATAATCTTGGTGGATAAAACTGTTTTTCTAATACATTTATTATTAACAGCTTACTACTCTACCTACCTGTGCCATACAAGCTGACTTTTAGGTTAAGTTTCTGATCTCAATTATCTTAGGTCATCAGGGTTTTTCTTTCATTAATAAAAACAAAAACCTATGCGTGAGTAAAATGTAGCATAATCAATTTCTCCTTTCCAATTAAAAACTGATCCCTAAATATTCCATTGTCATTCTCACAACTACCTCTTTAAAAAGACCAATGTGGTTCCCTATGAATTTTTTTTTTATTTTCAAAGAGATACGACTGAAGCAGTTAAATCAATGGAGCAAAATAATGGAGCTGGTTACTGTATTAATTTCCTTCAAACAAGCTCAAGATGATTTACAGGTAACTAGTAAAATAAGAGGTTTGGATCAGATTTATGATCCTACAATCTAAAGAAAACTAACATCACTTAAGTAATTTTATAGATGAGAGAAAGAGATACACAAATAAAGAGACAGACACATGGATAGAAGAGGGGGAAGAAAGGATAAGGGAGAAAGATAAGCACCCCAAAAGAAATAGTAAAAATTGAGACAGAGTTGGGCACATACACCATGCCATCACCAAATTCAATGCAATACTGAGAAGACACGGGATAACAAAATACAAAGTTTTAGAATGAAAATTGTTTCCCTTTTTTTTTTAAAAAAAAAAAAAAGATCTAAAAGTTAAAATATTATGCTTGGAAAATTATATATAGGTGAATACTAAAGGCCTCTCAATAAATTTTTTGCAGAAATTATGCAAGGCCCTATTTCACTTTTTTATTTATTTTTCCTTTATAGATATGATGAAGTTAAAATAGTATTAAATATTATTACATTATATCACTGGGGGGAAATTTCATAATGATGTGCTTCATTCATTCTACAAAGATTTCTTTCTGAGTTATGAGAAAGTGAAATAACAGTATTATTACAGCAACTAGGCTAAAAAGCTTATGAGTATTGTTTGTAAAGCAAAACATTACCACAATTCTTAATTTTGCCCATTTATGATCCCAAATAAAACTACTTATCTTTACTTATGCCACTTTGAAAAAAATAAATAAAATCATAAGGAATACTTGTCCCTTAAAATAAATTACAGTTATTACCTGTTCACTAATAACTTGGAATTCCCTCATCTCATCCTCTGTTAAGGGAGCACATGTTTCATCATTTTCACTGTCTTCCTGCCAACCCATCTCCTTTAACAACCTTAAAAAAAAAAAGATAAAAGACAAGATTTGAAATAAAATATGATAAAAACATTTATAATATACTTAATAGATATGGAGACAACATCTACCAGTGCTCTACTGGTGAAAAGAATCCTAAAGTTAAGTCTAAATGGAAATAAAATTGCTTTGTCTTAAATCAGGTATGAAAACTACCCGTCACTAAAACTTTCGAGTTAAGATAGCTAAAAGAATTTGCCATAGATTACAGGGAGCAATAGCATTACTTTTCTTTCCATAAGTTTGTCATATACCTAATAGATTTTTCTACTTCTAAAGCAATCCTGAAATAGCTTTTTCAGTTGTCATGACAATGTGAAATACAATCTATGAATTAAAATGACCTTCAGAAAAGAAAATATTTGGAAAAGATATAGATTTCTCAAAGTGTGTATACACAGTTGTATTTTTAAATCTCAAAAGGACACTTATGGTAAAAAAAACATCCATATGAGCCAATAAGAGTGAACACACTAATAGACAGGCAATGTGACTTCCAAGTATGTGAACTACCAATACTTACCTTGATGCTTTGGACAGAATTGGCACTCAACAAATGCTTAATAACCACATCCTTACTTAACTTGTCTCACTTTATAATCAGCAAGATTTGATGCAATGTCTTTTTAAAAAGTGATTATCTGGCTGACTGGAGTGAGGGGAGTAGGAGGTCTGGACCTTTGAATTTCACTAATCTAAGGAGCTCACTAATGAGGAAACTCCTACCAGAGCCTGCCGTTCTGCAACTTACAACTCATGCGATACAGAGGTGCATGAGTTACTGACAGTTAAGTGATTTACTCAGGCATCACAGGGGCCAGTATTACCAGAGCTGAAACTTGAACCTAGGTCTTCCCGGCTCTAAGACTAGCTCATCATACACTATGTTATGCTGCATCTATCTACCTGATTATGTAAAACATCATAATCATTAACACATAAACAATTATGGTATAAGTAATTATTATTTTGCTTAGTAAAATTTAAAATGTATCATATTTAAGATATAAAATTATACTATTACAGAGAAAAAATCCGAAGCCATGGAGGGAATTTCAATGAAACATTTAATATACACAATACAATAAACTAGTCTCATTATGGGCAGAAGTGTCATCACATCAAGATACTAACATTTCTGTATCCAGTGATGAGGAAAAAGAAATTGTACTCAAAATTATGAAGTTGGGAAAGTTGGGCAAGCTAAAACTGACCAAATACATACTAAGGAAATGCAAGCTGGAGGGAACAATTTCAAAAAAACTCAGGAACCAATTTTCAAGATATCACAGGGAAGGCGAGACACCAGCCTAATGGAAAAGACCTCTGTCATCATTGGTACAAAAAAGGTAAGCAAGAAGACACCAGAAAATAAGTGAGAAAAAATTGGGGAGGGAGAGTGTGTGAGAAGCAAAATAGGGAGTTATGGTATGAATCAAGGGAAAAAAATCCACTACCATATAAGTCCATGAGTAGGGAACTGATTACCTTAATTCAAAATTAAAATACATGGACTATATTTCTTAAAAGGAATAAAATGGTCTTCAATCAAAGCAAAGATGTGAAGAAAGGTCCACATGCAGGGAGAGAAGTTTTTAAAGTAGGATTTCCAAAAGATGGTGCTACAAGTAGTCTTATCCAAGGCTTCATGGTGCAGATATAACTCTGGGTTTTTGAAAGAACATTCAGTTTCTTACTAAGCTGGACAGGCTCTGGAATTTGGGACCAGTTCTAACACCTGTATGCTTGTCATTCTATTAGGTTAAAATCTTGCCTACCCAAGGTCAGAATTATCTACTGAATAACTGCTTATCAGATGACTGTTGTTTGCTCACAGCAACTGTTATGAACACCAGTTATAAAGGAGAGTGGAGGTGTGGGAAGGAGGATTCAGATCTTGCAATGTTAGTGGGAGATCCTGTAACAATGAAATCCTAGATCTTTAGGGGTACTGAACTACTATCAATTATGACTCTAAAACTCAGTTTTTTGGAGCCTGCTGTAAAATACTGACAAGTGAAATCAGCTTAATCTACTGATACAATCAAACAAAATGTTGTGTATGGTGTTAAGAGATTTATTAAAAGACTTATAAAATCAAAAGACATAAAATTAGCCTAAAGCACAACTATGCCCTTCCATTTCTCAAAAAAAGTGCTATCAGGAATCAGAAAAAGTGATAGTAGCACCAGTTAGTAACCTAGTGACACCAGGGAGACCAAAGCCAAAGTTTCGTCACACACAAAAAAATGTTCAATTCAAAAAAAGAGCAGGAGGACAGGAGTGTGAAATGATTAGAAATAGCTGATAGATTCTTCACCATAGAATCTAAGCTGTGAGTCCAGAAAAAAAACATCAGAAATTAACAAGTCATAATCAATTTTCAGTCAAGTTGGCAACAGCCATAACTCAGTTTCTTATGATCTATTACATAACATGATCGTATAATCTTACAATCTACTTTTAAGCATACTCTGCCTATAGAAAGTTATGTTCCATAATAACTGTTCTATAATGCATGTGGAAACACATAGCATTACAAAGTCTGACACAAGACTAGAAAAAAGAAGCTAAAATGAATGCGATGCAAACACCTCTATACAAACATAAAATTACAGGGATATCCGAGCTGATGTCATTATTTAACAAAGGCCTTACATTATGAGACACATCACAGAAAACTAGATTATAAATGTTATTTCATAGCAGCCAAAAATAAAGACTATTAAAAAATTAAGTCTTCAAAGACTATAATTATATAGCTATATATATAAAAAACTATACATGATTTTGTATGTACAACTACATATGATTATATAGTTATATATGTTTGTATACATATATCTGTGTACATGTGTATAATATATGTGTGTACGTATAATATTGACTAGCCTCCCTTTTTCTCAGATACTATTTCTAGTATAATGGGAAGCTTGGGGGAAAAAAAGTTCTATACACGCTCCCCTTCACATCATTCCTATGGCTGGTAATAACTCCTGACTCCCAGTCAGAAAAAGTCATCAATAAGGAAAACCTACCCAATCTGGATTAATATCACATTAGATTGGAAAAAGGCAATAGGAAGATGTGTGCACTGGTACTCACTGTGATTCATTTGTATCACGTTTCGAATGAGCCTGCCTAGTAACTTTTCCAATCAAATCAATCAATAATAACTCAGATGAGTTACAAATCAGGAAGACTAAAAGAGATCTGAATCTCAAGCTAGTTATGTAACTGCAAAACAGCACTGGTTAGAGAAACTATATATGGGATCCATCAATCAACTTAGGAAGAAAAAGACTAAAAATGGACATGAATAACATTTGCTCCCGTAAGAGATTATAAAAGCTAACTATGTAACTTGGTTGAAAAGGAGGTTTATCCCTCATTAATTATAATAAAATCAACTCCATGTTCCTACTGATAGGTCAACCAATAAGTAACTTGTTGAATAACTTCTTTATGTACTCATAAGATTCAGTTCCTGACTTCAAGGAGCTTAAAAGTTAAAAGGTAAAAAACATATCTGAGAATAATTCAAGAAAATAACTCATTAGCACTTGACTGCCTAAGTTATATGACAAGTTACAAATGAAATACTTCCTTTTCTACTTTAAAAAGTATTCTAATTACTATTCTAGCATCATTTTTTTGTTCTAGTAAGTCATATCCTTTTAATTATTAGAAAGAGGTCTAGTGGGATAATAACTAAATAAAATTCTATGTATCATTGGAGAGAAGGCACAGAAATGAGCCTTAAGCAAAACCATACCCTCAATCAAGATAACTGAAAGGTGGAGTTAATTATTATCAACCATAATTCTAATCTTTCAACTTTTATATTTCTGCTAATAATGGACACAGGACAAAAAAAAACCCAAAATAAAGCATAGGTTCAATAACTATTTACTGATAGTTCCTCCCATGTCACCTAGTTTGTTATCTTTAAGACTGGAAAAATCAATGAAATTTGTCCTATTACATGTAAAATTCAACAACTAATACTACAGAGTTTGTGGATGGTAGAGTAGATAAAGGTGTTGGGCTTGGAGTCAAAAAGACTAGAGTGCAAATCCATCCTTCAGACACTAACTAGCTATGAGATTCCAAGCAAATTCACTTAACCTCTTTTAGCCTCACTTTCCTCATGCACAAAATGGATGTAGAAGAGCCATTACTTCAAACAGTGGTTGTGAAAATTAAATGAGATCATCTATAAAGTGCTTTTAAATCTTAAAGTTCTACAGAAGGATTAGCTATTACTACACTCAAAGATTTAAAGCTTACAGTCACTGAGATTTCCCCTAATGATAGTACATTAAGATGATGTGCATTTTGAAAAAAATTAATCATTTGGTAATCTGAGTATCAGCAAACATGAAGATTTTCACATAGAACAAAAAAAGGGGGGGGGAACCTACAAACTAATTCTACTATATAATGCTTATCTCCTTTTTTGTTCCTTCAAAGCATACAATAAATTTAGCATTAGTTCCCAAACTATCCCACTTGTCCAAATCTCCCACGTCCTCTCTCTTTTTGGTGCTTCACTGACACTCATCCTTATTTTTTTGGAACTCTATTCCTACTTTTGCCCTGCTCCTTCACTGTCCCACAAAGGAGGCAGAGATACCACCTAAAATGTTCCTTTTTCGTTAATAAGCCTACTCAAGTAAAACCAACTGACAAATTAGCCATGTCTCAAAATGTGTGTTTCATTCTGCACTTCTTCACCTCTTTGTCAAGAGAAGGAAAGCCTATGTGATAACATAGTTCCTCTGAAATTGTGGTTGGTCTCTGTGTATTTCAATGATGATAAAAATCAAGATTACTTCAAATCAGGAAAAAAAAGCAGAAAAAAATTATGAGCTATTTCAGAATGATTCAGATGTGAAGCCAGTAAAAAGCTGAAATATCTAAAGATATTTTTATTGTTTTCAAGAACACAGTTACACAAATTGGTAGCTAACAAGAGATATAATCAGATAGTTCTTAACAGTTACCCATAATATTTGCATGATTATATGTAAACATCATATGCTTGAAGGTAATTCATTAAATACTGTGCCAGTGATTTTATTATACCACTCATTACTATGCAACTCTCTTCAGACAATCCAAAGACAAAGTTTTAGTTTAAATTACCATAAATTTCAAATTAGTGGAGACTGGCAACAAATTTGCACTAATTTAAAAGCCTTTCTGAAGGCTACAAAAATCAAACAAGAATCATTAGGTTCACTCTTTGAAATAATCTTTACCATGCAATACAGATAACAGCTACAAGAAATAATGATATTTGACAAAGTGAAAGAAAATGAATTTAATACTAACCTATGTTCTGCCTCAAGTGAACTTGAAAGGACATCAGCTTGTGGAAAGGTAGAAGACCGAATGATCTGTTGGGAAATCATGGAGGCATTGCCATTCTCTTGAGAAATCTCATTTTCATCAAAATTTCGGTTTATGTCCCTTTCATGGTGAGTGTTGTTGCTATTATGCAAATTAAATGAGTCATCATCCTAATAATTTCAGAGAGTAAAAAGTTACAATTACACATCATAGAAGTCCTGAAGAGGATTATAAAATACTTTCTAAAAATTCTTGATACATAGCTTAAAAGAATTATTCACAAATTTGTGATTCAACATGTATATTTACTAACGTAACTATCATAAATCCCATCTATTCCCTGGGAGTCATTTAAACTAGAGGCATACCACTGGTATAAAATAAACATATCACTCAAAATTATTTTTTATAAATCATGTTTCCTTTTGACTTCCTTTAAAATAATCTCAAAGATGTGTCCAAATTTAAAATTTCAGGTGCTTCAAATAATTATTTTTCTCATACTGTAGTTTCCTTTAACTATTTTACATTTCTTCGTAGATTCTTTAAACTGCTGAAAATACTTCAGTAGCAAGGCAATACTGCATGCCTGCAATGATCCTCAAGGTACATTGTTTCTTAAAAAATAATGGGGTAAGACAATATTCCAGTCAAGGATTTCTGCCAACATGAGGCTTTCCTGTCAGAACTGCAGGATATGTTTCTTAGGGGTAATAGCTCTTTTCATAAGAATGAATAACTTGCTCCTGACAGGAAGACATGTTCATGATTGTTGCAAGTGGCAATGGCTCCATTCCTCACCAAAGAGGATGCCATACATTAGATGATAACATCTACTCCATGGAGCTCCAGTGAGAAGATGAAAGGAAGTTAAGGAAAGGTCAAACAAACAAACCAGGAAGAATGCAATTTCAGATAATCAAGAGTAATACAGACTAATCAAGAAGGCTTACTTTAGTAGAAAAAAGATAAAGCACATTTTTTCTCCCTCCCTTACTTCCTCATCCCCCATCTCCCCTCCACTGAGACTGGAATCATTAGGACTGGAGTTTGAACCCAGCCTCAGACACTGATATGACTCTGGGCAAGTTACTTAAACTGTCTGCTTCAGTTTCCTCATCTGGCTGTTGTGAGGATCAAAAAAGGTAAAGCCTGTGCCTATGTGCTTTCGTACTGCATGTTGATGTTAC
Organism: Bettongia penicillata ogilbyi; assembly: GCA_023548195.1. Taxonomy (NCBI): domain Eukaryota; kingdom Metazoa; phylum Chordata; class Mammalia; order Diprotodontia; family Potoroidae; genus Bettongia; species Bettongia penicillata. Next base: position 786,987 of record JAJHZJ010000309.1, read on the forward strand.
TCAGTCAAGTCCAACTCTTCATGATTCCTTTTGGGATTTTCTTTGTAAAGATACAGAAGTGGTTTGCCATTTCCTTCTCCAGTTCATATGACATATGAAGAAATGGAGGCAAAAAGGGTTAAGTGACTTGCCCAGGGTCACACAGTTAAGTGTCTGAGACCAGATTTGAATTCAGCAAGATGAGCCTTCCTGACTCCAAGTCCAGTACTTTATCCAAGACCTAGACTCTATCCTATACCTAGCTGCCCTAAATACTATGTAAATGTTAGCTACCACTATGATAGATAAAAGCTTTTATTCTAACCAAGAGATATTTCTATTACACATAAAAGCTTATACATATAAAATCAAGTATCTATCATCAGCTTGACAAAATGTACCTGGCTTAGTGAATTTATCAAAGATTTTATTTGTTCATGCTCTTTTTCCCTTGCTCATTACTGGTATTGTTATTTGTGAACAAGAGTTACAACAGCACAGGTAGGCAAGGACTGGATGAGATCTAAATTACTGGAAAGAGTACCCCAAATCAATGTAATCACACAATCACTAGAGTACTATTAATACTTAAAGTTATAATCAGAGGCAATATGGAATACAGAGAAGAAAGCCTTGGAGACAGAAGATAGCAGTACTCTAGAAATGCTTACCAGTGTAATCATATGTCCAGTCCAAAATAACAATAATGAAACAACTTTATTTCCAGGTAGTTCTTTTGATTTTTCTTTATTCTCTCTTCATGTTTTTATTTCTTTATGTTATTTCTTGTGGTACAACAATCTATCACACAAATATACTTTGTTCAACCACAATTTCCTAAGTGTAACTGTCAAGTCATCTTATGTACCACGTCACCTTGTTGTAATCACTAATTTCATGTATTAAAATTATTCTGAGCACAATGACTTATCTAGATAAGCTCGATTTGTATTAACAATTCAACTGATGGATGAATATGCCTGCAATTAAACTATATCAATCAAAGGTTTTATAAACTCAGGTACCTTTTCTGGTCCAACATGACTTCCATCTTCATGTTCTTCTTCCACTCTGTCCCTTTTCAAAGCTTTTAAGAATTCACTCTTCTTATCAGTGCGCATCCGAGTCAGTTTGGTTAGACGAGGCTGACTGAGTTTGTCCACAGGAGAAGAGGAATTTGAGCGATTACACTAATGGGAAAAATACAAATAATGACCAATTCCTGAGACAGAAATAACAATTAACTAGACAACATAATGAGTTGTTTTCATAAAGCAGTACTTAAATTCACAATTAATATGGTTTTTTTACCTGTATTAATATTAGAATGATACAACAGTTCCCCACATTTCCTGTACATTCAAATTTGGGAAAAAAAAAAAAAAAGAAAAATTCTTTTCTTGAAACACAAATTTTCTTTTGTCAACAAAAGCAGGAAACTTCTGATGGATGGGTTGCCATTAGTGGTTTTGGCTTAAAACTAAGATTTTTTGGCACTTCATATAACTCACTGTAGCAATACTTAAACACTTCATTTACTAAAACTCATTATCTTTCCCCTGAAATATACTCTTCTCCCTAGCTTCCCTATTTCCGATGAGCACACCACTACTACCTTTCTGAGAGTCCTTCTTAAACCTCCCCCATTCAATCACTGCCCTCTCCCCTTCCTTCTTAATTAATGTCAGTTCCTAAGCCTCCAGAATATTTCTTACAGTCACTTACACCATCATAACCAGCTTTGAAACTGGGGTTGCTAATTGGTCTCCTCCCTGCTTCCAGCCTCTTCCCTCTCCAAAACATGGTCCAAAGTTGCCAAATATATCTTTCTAAAATGGTTCAACAAGTTTTAGTGCCTCATTCTTACCCCCCAGTTCCTAGAGTCTAGAATAAAACACAAACTCCTATGTTTGACATCTAAAATATTTCACCACCTGTATTCCCACATTCTCACTTCCTTCACATACTCTTTGTTCCAAGCTAACTGGCCCTACTTGCTGCTGTTACTCTGCTTGAAATACTATCTCTGGATGCCGCACCTCTAAACACCTTCCCACCACAATGCCTCATTTTCTCTATTTGGATGTTCCTTTAAGATTTAGTAAAGGGAGCCAAGATGACAGAGTAGAAAGACTCATATACTCTAGAGCTTCCCCCACAGCCCACAAAATACCTGTAAAAAATAACTCTCCACAAATTCTAGACCAGCAGAAGACACAGAACAACACAGTGAAAGAGGTTTCCAGCCAAATATAACCTCGAAGGCTGATGGGAAAGATCTATCTCACAGGGACACTGAGCAGAGCGGAGCGCAGCCCTGGCCATGCAACACAGGGAGGAACAGGACCAGAACAGACCTCCGGGGCACAATTCCCAACAGGGAGGGTCCCAGACCCCTCAACCTACAAGCCACAAAGAAAGCTCCAAAGGTCAGTGTGGGAGGACGTTCCCAGCTGGGTAAGAGGGAGAATAGGGCGGGGTCCCCCAAGCATTGGCCCCAGGTGGCTGCAGCAGGCAAAGCAGCCTGGGTGCATTGTCCAGGCAGCTCAGCTTAAAGCCTCTGGGGGAATTGAGCAGGGGATCTGAACCTCAGCCTTGAGCCTAGTACTAGGGAGAGGAGCACTAGGACCCTCCTCTCGACAAAGGATTCAGAACTCAAGTTAACTGGCTGGGAAAATGCCCAAAGAAGGGAAAAAAAGTAAGACCACAGAAGGTTACTTTCTTGGTGAACAGGTGTCTTCTTCCATCCTTTCAAATGAGGAAGAACAAGTCATACTGCCAGAGGAAGTCAAGGCTTCTGCCTCCAGTACCTCTAAAACGAGTATGAAATGGGCTCAGACTAGAGCTTGAAAAGTGAGTCAAGCAGCTTGCTAAAGGAGAATCAAAAAAATGCTGAGGAAAATAACACCTTTAAAAAGAGGCTAACTCAACTGGAAAAAGAGATCCAAAAAGCCAATGAGGAGAAGGAGGCTTTAAAAAGCAGAATTAGCCAAATGGAAAAGAAGGTTCAAAAGCTCACTGAACAAAATAGTTCTTTAAAAGAGAGAGTGGGGTTCAGGGAAGCTAATGACTATGAGAAAAACCAAGAAGTTGAAAAGCAAAAACAAAAGTTTGAAAAAAGAGAAGATAATGTGAAATATCTCACTGGAAAAGCAACTGATCTGGAAAATAGATCCAGGAGAGACAATTTTAAAAATTATGGGACTACCTGAAAGTCACAATCAAAAAAGGATTATCTTTCATGAAATTATCAAGGAAAACTGCCCTGATATTGTAGAACCAGAGGGCAAATAAATATTCAAAGAATGCACAGATCATCTCCTGAAAGAGACCCAAAAAAGAGAAACTCCTAGGAATATTGTGGCCAAATTTCAGAGTTCCCAGGTCAAGGAGAAAATACAGCAAGTGGCTACAATGAAACAATTTGAGTATTGTGGAAATACAATCAAGATAACACAGGATCTGGCAACTTCAACACTAAGGGATTGAAGGGCTTGGAATATGATATTCCAGAAGTCAAAGGAACTAGGATTAAAACCAAGAATCACCTACCCAGAAAAACTGAGTATAATACTTCAAGGGAATAAATAGTCATTCAATGATATAGAGGAGTTTCAAGCATTCTTGATGAAAGGACTAGAACTGAAGAGAAAATCTGACTTTCAAACATAAGAATCAAGAGAAGCATGAAAAGGTAAATGGAAAGAGAAATCGTACAGGACTTTCTAAAGCTGAACTGTTTACATTTCTACATGGAAAGATAATATTTGTAACTCCAGAGACTTTTCTCAGTATTTGGGTAGGTGGAGGGAGTATACATGTGTACACACACACACACACACACACACACACACACACACACATACACAAACAGTACAGGTTGAGTTCAATCAGAACAGATGATATCCATAAAAAATAAAATTAAGGAGTGAGAGAGGAAAATATTGGGAGGAGAAAGGGAGAAATGGAATGGGGCAAGCTAACACTCAAAAGAGATAATAAAATCTTTTTCAATGGAGGAGAACACAACGCATCCCCCAACCAATAAATAATCACAGGATGTGAATGGGCAGTTTTCTGATGAAGAAATCAAAGTTATTTATAGTCACATGAAAAAATATACTAAATCACTACTGACTAGAGGAATGCAAATTCAAACAACTTTAAGATGCCACCTCATACCCATCAGATTGGCTAACATGACAGAAAAAGAAAATGGTATATGTTTGAGGCAATGTGGGAAAAGTGGGACACTAATGCACTGTTGGTAGAGCTGTGAAGTGATCCAATCATTCTGGAGAGCAATTTGGAACTATGCCCAAAGTGCAACCAAACTGTGCATACCCTTTGACCAAAAGCAATGCCATTATTGTTAGGTCTGTATCTCAAAGAGATCCAAAAAAAGGGAAAACTTCTATATACAAAAATATTTATAGCAGCTCTTTTGGTGGTGGTCAAGAACTGGAAATTGAAGGGATGTCTATCAACTGGGGAATGGATGAACAAGTTGTGGTATATGACAGCAATGGAATACAATTGTAATATAAGATATAATGAGCAGGATGCTTTCAGAAAAACCTGGAAGATTTACATGAATTAATGCAAAGTGAACAGAACCAGGAGAATAATGTACATAGTATCAGAAATATTGTACCAATGATCTACAGTGAACGACTTAAGATATTCCCAGCAATACAAAGACCCAAGACGATACTGAGGGAACAAATGAAAAATGCGATTTACTTCCACAGAAAGAACTGATGGAATCTAAATGCAGATCAAAGCATACAGTTTTTTAAATTTTATTTTTCTTGAATTTTTTGTCTATTTTCTTTCACAACATGATTAATATGGAAGTATCTTTCGCATGACTGAATATTTTTAATCTTTATCAAACTGCTTGCTTTCTCAAAGATGGGGGAGGGAAGGGAGGGTAGAGAGAATGTGGAACTCAAAATTCTAAAGGAAGGTTAAAAATTGTTTATACATGCAACTGGAAAAAATAAATATTAAAAAGAAAAGGAGAGGTGAAGAGGGGGTATGCAGAGTGGCATGCCCAAAAAGACTCCAGGAGACAGCAAGCATTTGGAGAGGGATATTGCCAGGCAGGCCAGCATCAGATTAGAAGCCTGTCAGTGCTCTGACCAGGAACACCTGAGGGGTACTTAAAAACTGAAACACTTTGGTTCTAGGTACCAGAAACCCAGACTGTTCCTGATAAGGGAAACTCAAAGGGGCCAGTAACATTCTTATCAAAGAGATTGGGGGGAGGCGGGGAGAGAAGAGGGGCCCATGCACACAAAACAGGGCCTGAAGACTATAGTTCTCTGACCCAGAATAATTCAGAAGCACTGGAAGATCACAAGAGTTCTGACCCATAATGATCCACTAGGTTTGACTCCAGGCCCATTCTCTATACACACTGTACCACGCTGACTCAAATTAAACAAAACAAATTTTAAATAATTAAAAATTTTAATTAAATAAGACAAGGAGGAAGAAAACTATACTCTCAAATACAACTCTCTTTCTAAACAAAAAGCAAAATAATAAAATCATCCAGTGTTCACACTCTACCTTTCGGAGGCGGTTCAAAGTACCTTAATATGTTTCATAACCATATGACATATTTATATATATCATTCACTTAATTTTATTTCCACTCCATGTTTATTGAATTACTAGGATTTAAATATCTGACAAATGATATAAAATATTACTATACCTCTTTAACTGAATTTGTTGATAAACTAAAATTCTTGGCAGTTGATTTGAAGGCATTAAAGTTGCCAATGCCGTATGTAGACTCATGAGGATAAGGAGTTCCAACTTTATTTTCTTTAGTTTGGCTTTTCCATTGTGTAGGCTAAAAAAAGGGGGAGAAAAATAATAAATATATGATATACACATAAAAAATAAAATATCACTTAAAAAAACACTTTTACAAGACTTTCTAATTACTGCTACACAGGTCTCTTTCTACTGTTTTAAAAAGAAAGAAAAATATATGCTATCAGGTCAAAGGTTTAAGAAAACTATGGAAGTAGCAATTTATTTAGTCAATATATTTTCCCTCCACTTGCAATACACTGAAGAATTTCCTGAAATCATAGTAAGCTTTTGATAAACCGCATTTTCTCGTCCACCAAGTAAATAGCACAATGGAGTAAAGAATGCGCTAGATTATAACAACTACGTGGGCAAGTCACTAAGCCCTTTAGGTATTAACTTAGCAGAAATCCAGGTCTCTGGACCAGGGATATATGCCATTTTTCACAACAGATGTTTCAGTTCTGTTATCTGTGAAGTAGGGACAACGTTCCTTGCTCACAGTAGATGTCTGCTAAGTTTATGCTGAATCCAATTTGGACTACCTGCCTTAGGCTTATTCTGAGGAGAGGATTTTGTAAACCTTCCAAGTGTTTTATGTCAGAGGTGCTAATAAGACAAAATACATACTCTTTCCCTTCATCACTACTAAGTCTCCGACTAAGATTTCCACAACTCACACCCCCTGCCTCTCAAAGGACTTTTCAAACTCTTACTTTGAATTCTACCAATTACTGAATGTGCCATTAGCCCACTACTGTAGAAAACAGTTTTATTTAAGGGTGGTATTTTCCACAGTCCTTCATGTAACAGATTTTAGTGACTACCTAATTGCAATATTTCAAAATTCAGTAAAGTTACAAAGAATCAGTCTTAAAACCAAGAAACAGTGGAAGTCCTGCCTGTGACACAGACTAAATGACCTGAGCAAGTCACTCAGCATCTCAATGATCTACTCTCTAAAGCCTACAGACTGCAAAAAAGGTGCCAACCTGAATTGACAGAGGGATTTTTCTTACCTAGGAGTTCCCTATACTAAAGAAATCATACACTAAAGAAGTCCTGTCCCTATCCCTAATGTCTCACTTTGGGCATCTATTTTGTATCATAAATAGAACAAAGAGTTGAGAAGTAATTTTAAAATGCAATAGAAATTATTACATTTTAGGAAGACACAATGGGTCAGTTCCAGTCATTGAGAAATGAGCAAAACTGGTAGAAGTTTGTGCAGTTTTTCAGAACACTCATATTTTAAGTTACTACTACTGTATGTCAATTTCAAATACTTTTTGGGGAAAAAAGCTTTAAAAAACAAAACAGGAAACAAAATCCTTACCTTTGCAGGTGGAGCAGCAGGTTTAGGGACTAATCCTTTATAAACACTTGGACCAGTTCCATTTTTAACTGGCTGAGAATGAAGATTTCCTACTGCAGGGAATCCAGATATCTGTAAATCTTTTGTACTACCTTTTTTAATGACCAGCATTCTTGGAGCTCTAGATTTAGGATTCAGAGGATATTCTGCATAAACAAAAGAACAAACTACAGTTATCTTTCCCTAGATCTTAAAATAAATCAACAATAAAAGAGAGTAACTTAGCCCAATCATATTATATTATCTTTATGATCATAACTATCTAAACTCTCACAAACTTTGTTTCTGGAATAAATTAAACCACATATTCAATAGATGCTTAAAAATTAACATTGCAAATGAATAAGAGTTATTTAATGTTGACTAATTTCGTATCCTATTAACTATACAGTGTTTAGTGTGGTTAAGAAATAAACTCTGAGAAACACAATAATCAACTATGTTTCCAGACAAGTGACACAAAAGGGATGGACTAAATATAAAAAATGAGATGCATTTTTGGACATTGCTAATATAGGAATTTTGTATGACTATGAATATTTGTTAGAGGGATTTTTTGTTGTTAAGTAGGAGGGAAAATAAATGCTTAACTGAAAATTTTTAATTAAAAAAAAAATTAACCAAGTGTAAATGTTAATTTCATTCTTTATGTTCTAGTCATTATCTTGAAAAATGTTTTCATTTTTAAATTACAATGAACTCTTGCATTATACATTACTCACATTCTTCTCCCTCAACCTATTTTGAGAAGAAATTAAACATTTTCCCCCATTAATTCCTCCTTTGCACCATTTCTTTTGATAACTCCTGTCATAAAGTTGTCACCAGCAAACATCTCTTCTAATTTAAAGAAAAAAAAAGATGATTATGGTTACCAGTAACTGTTGCTTCAAGCTCTGAAGAAAGCTTTCTTAAAGGCTGCTAAAGCTACCAGCAGCTTTAAATCAGAGAGAAAAAAACTGTTCCTAAAATTCAAAAGAACCACAGTATAGTTGTCACAATCCTCACAGTGAGACATAATTACTATAGTTCATTATGGAGAGAAATGTCTCTCTAAATAAATCCTGCAAATGAAGTTCACAGAGTAGTCTGGTTAAGAGTATTAAGTGTGAGAAAGGAAATGTAAGGAGGATCTAGATTTTAGATTCTGCTATTTTATACAGAGGTGACTGGTTAACACAAGGGAAAACAGATAAGCAAGGTTAAAAAGCATTATGAAACAATGCTTAAGATAGTGGGTAACAAAGAATATGCTACCAACAAATGTTTCTTGATAAAAACCACTACCACTTACAACAATTACAATAAGAGCTCCACACAGATGATTCCCAAATATATGTATTCTGCTAACCAGTGCTCTTTATTCCAATTTCCACCTCCAACTACTTGTTGGTTATTTCTATAAGCACAACAAGAAAGCATGCATTCCAACATGAACCATTCCCTTCCCTTCACCTCACCTGACCTACAAAGCCTCCCAACTTCCCTATTTCTATAATGGCACCCTGAGTCACCAAAGCTCAAAACCTCCATCTGTTACTTCTCCCTTACAACACATATCAAATAATTTCCCAAGTCCTATTCTTTCTATTTCCACATCATCTCTGGAACCTCCCTCTCTCTACTACTCACACTGCCTTGCTGTGAGCTACCAAATTACCTGAAGCAATAGATGGAAGGGGATATAGCTTAAACCAGGGGCAGGGAACATCTGGGCTTGAGGTCACATGAAGCCCTCTAGGTCCTCAAGTTCAGTCCTTTGACTGAATCCAAACTTTTCAGAACAAATCCCCTAAATGAAAGAATTCATTCTATAAAACTGATTCAGTCAATAGGCTTCACTCTGAGGCTACAGGTTTCCCCACCTCTGGCTCATAACAATGGAAAATCCAAAAACCACTTATGATCAGTTCTCTATTACTCACAGGCAAATCAACCTTCAAGCAGGTTATATTATCTTCAATAAATCTCTCTCACATAATTATTCATTTACTTGGTCAACAAACCTTTAATGATACCCTACTATGCGCAAGATACTGTTCTGGGAATACAAACATGAACAAGAAGGTAGTCCAGTGTCCTGAAAAAGCTTATCACTTTAGTAGGAAAGTTAAGATAGTTCCATAAATAAATGTAGCTATTAAAACTGAAAGCTAACTGATTTTACTTGGGTTAACAATTCAGGCATTAATAGGTAGTATCTAATCCACTAATGACTGTTTTCTTGACATTCAAATCCTATTTACTTTACACACCAGTAAGTATTTTCAAATCTACTCTAGAGTATCTTAGGAAAATGTACAATTTTCAAGTACAACTGACTCCCAGAATGGAGGAAGGGGAAGAAGCTGATAAATGGGAAACTAAGTAGCTTCTCAGTTTTATATCTTTGAAACATAGCTTCTGTTACTTTTTTTGAAATGAATTCCTAGAAAATCAAGAAACAACTATATATAAAGTGTTTAAGAATGCACTCTCCCCTCCAAAGCCTATAACTAATTTTTGGATTATCTATCCCTCATTTCTCCATTAGTGTAAATAACTGAAAATTTATTATATTCTCTTTGCCTTTTTTTTTAAATCACATTTTATATTTTATCTTCCTATGTTTTCTTCATGACTAATGTAATAGTTAGTACTTACATAGCACTTTAAGGTTTTGCAAAGTGCCGTACAAATATTACCTCAATTTTCTCTACAACCACCCTGGGAGGTAATTATCCACTGTTGATAGCTGCCTCAATAATAAATATTAAAATCAATCATCATTTCTTAAGTAGTATCAACTGATAGTAGAGGGAAACAGTGCCAAAGTTGGCTGGTAATCAGCTGACAATTAAAATTCTGTCAAAATTAAACTAAAGCAGATCAAACACAGAGTGTATAATTGAGTGCCCTCACTTTTCTTCACTCTTCTCCATTAAGCTGTCCCTCCTACATTTTCAGTTTCAATCTCCATACTGAATATTTTGGTACTTATGATCTTTTGATATATTTTCTCCAAATTCTTTTTGGTTTTTTAGTAAATCCAGAACTTCAATCTTCAATTCCACTTTAGCCTTACACTGCACTTAATTAAAAAACATACACATTATAGAAATCATATATAAAGCACACCAAGCTTCTCCATAGAGAAGTTTATGTTTCTATTTCTTGAATACAAGGCCAGCCAATGTATACAACCATTTAACTAATTGGTACTTGTAAACTGTAAGAGTTGAAGCCTAGGGGGAAAATGAATAGTAGATATAATGCCTTTCTCACAAATAAAGATTATGCATTGCCCTCTAGATTCCTTGATTTCTGCTGAAGGCCAAATCAGCGTTCCAGGTTTACAGCCTCTCATTTCTGACTCATCATAACTTGTATTATATCTTCTCAGTTTCGTTATACAGTACTCTTAGTCTGGACTTCCAGTCCTCTCTTCATGGTACTCCAATTCCATCTCCTTGCCTTTTTTACTGGTAGTCTCTCGATGCCATGATTACAAGTCCACTCCCTCACCATTTTAGCATCAGAATCTCTCATTTCTTTCAAGTACCAACTTCAACATAACTCCAATTATTGCTAGTGCTTCTCCCTCCATAACCATCTTGCTACCAAATTACCCATTTGTTGCAATTTGTTAAACACAGTCAAATTTAAAAACACTATTTTATATTCCACATATGTTCCAAAAAGTACTTACCCCATACACCTGCAGCTAAAGATTTATTTTGATTTGGCTCTCTCTCATATTCAGGATTTAAAGATGGCTGAAAGAAAAGTTTGTGGATTTAATAAATATTGCTCAACCTCAAGACATATATAAGCAAACACCCAGTTGAAAATTACTAAAATGTATTAAATTGCTAAAAGGCTATGATACAATCAACTCCAAATAGCCAAAAGTCAAATATACACAGTACTGCGTAGTATAGCAGAAAGGCTACTGGCTTGGGCAAATAACATGATTTTCCTAGACTTGAGTTTCCTCATCTGTGAAATGAGGGAATAAAACTAAATGCCTCTGAAGTCCCTTCTACAATGACCTTTTATCTCATGATATCAGTATCAACAGAACTCTGAAAGTAACATCTATTTAGTTAACATTATCACTATGCCCTTTCACTGGGGTCAGAAGATAGAAGACCTTTGACATTTATTTCCCCAACAGAGAAAACGTATGAATAAGAAAGATGGGAAGTTTGGAGAGAAGTAACCTTTCAAGACTATTGTTTTACCTTAATTTTAAATGTTATCTGCCCATCTTTAGCATTGGAATGGAGTATAGGGAAGAGCTAAAAGTCAAAACTAGACCAGCACGTAAGTCAAGTCAGGTCTTCAGATGTGGCCTCATTATACTGTCTTAACACTAAATACCAGAATATTCAAATATATACATAATAAAATCAACTAGTTAAATATGTCTGACATACTAATTGTAGCTTTAATACCATTGGCTATCATTTGCTTCCTTTTGCCATTTACGTATATATGCACATACACCTCCCACTTTCAGATTTTAAGCTGAGACCAAGGACTGTGTTTAATATGTTTGACTCACCCACAGTGTCCTGTTTATAGGGATTCAACAAATATTTGCTAAATGAGTGAGTGAAAAAAGCCTACAAATAATTCTTTTCATCATCAATTCTAGATTATTCAAGTTGCTGTTCCCCCTGGTATAAAAAATCATTAGTGAATAAAGGTAAAAAAATGCCTTTATTAAAAACTGAATGAAACATCACAATCATTTAAATGAGTACACTGCTGCAAATTATAACCATCATCTAGAAGCTGGAAGCTGACCTTTATATAACTAATTAGAAAGAGAAAAGCCTAAATGCAGTATAAGATGACAGACGAATTATGCATACTGCAGTGTCAAGAATGCTGGCTTTGGAGCCAAAAGACCTGTGTTCAAATTTAAGCTGTCTTTTGCTAATTATGAAACAACAAGTCACTTAATTTCCCTTGGGACTTAAGTTTCCTTTCATTCATATAATGGGGGGATTAGCATAGCTGGTCTCTGTGGTCTCATCTAGCTGTAGTTCTATGACACTACACAACCTTTGAGGTCCTTTCAAGGTCTGAATGTACTGTCCTATGAACTTTGTGTTCCCCCTAGCTCATATATTTTAGTATGTTTTGTTGCTTTTAATAAGGGGATTAAGATGCTTGAGGTGGCAAGGATGGGGAGTTGAAATACAACTGCTACTTGGTGACAGGACAGAAAACAACATCAGCTACAGCCAGCTCTCTAAACCTACAATGAAAACAGCACAACATCAAAGATTTTCCATCACAGAGAATAGCTATTACGTGGATAAAAAAGGGAAGAAAAAACACTTCTTGTACTGGGTTTTTCATTATATAGAAATTAGTATAAACTCATAATAAAGCAGTAGTGATATGAGATGGGCGGTCATATGCTATTTTCCCCGTATCTTAATATAATGGGATTTTAGGCCTGCTTTCTCTTGCAAAGGTTGGGGGTTAGGGTTTTCTGGTCTCACACAGCAATGGCTAATGTAGTAAGCTCTACAGACCAGATCCTATACCAGAACCAAAACAATGTGATGTCTCGTATCTTCACATAATAGCTTGTATGTTAACTATTTGTAGCATCCCTGGCAAAAAGTTTAATCTACAAATTTAGCAACATCAAGCAATGTAAAACATTAAATATTAAATATTAAGTGGGATTTCAAATGGACGCACAGATCAAGACTTTTAGTTTTTGAATATGATTTTCTTTTTGTGCCAGATTTTCCTTTTGCCATACAATTTTGGATTTTCCTATCGACTTTCAGGAAGGCAAACTTATAAGCACTGTAAACTAGCAAGGAAAACCTAGTCAGGAAGTAACTATTTTCCCCCAAGAATAACCTAAAAATAATTGAGAATTGATATTATTTGGGTAAGACTAAGGGAAAAATAACTGAAAAACTTTTTAGAACTGTTACCAAAAAGTACATTAAGGCTACTTTAATAATTATTCTCAGTAATATTTAAATAATTATACAAGTCAACTTCCATATCAAATTAAATAAGACAGAGTTCTTACAAAAAATCATTAAAAGTCAAATGTAATCCATAGCTAAGAAAACTTGCAAAGGCAAAAATCTATAATATTTTGAATCAATAAGATTATAAAATAGAAGTCACTTTCTCCTACAAATGTAATTTTAATTCATCCCATTTCATGTTTGCAGTTTGGAGAAACTGAAAACTACTGGAAAACGAGGGGCCATGCAGTGCTTTATTTTTACCAGTGTTGCATTATGGACATAATGACACTTAATAATTATTTTAATGATGTGTAACTCCTATTTGTACAGTTATATTTTGTTAGAATACAGTTAATGAGGGCATAAATAAAGGATGAACATCCTATTTGTGAAATTCTATTTCAGATTAACGAAAATTATGATAACCTGCAGCCACACAAACTGCTGCGTCAGCACAGCATGTCAAACAAAACAGAACAAATGGAGGTGAAAAGTCCAAATCCAACCTGCTATGTCAGTGGGTGAAATGAAAGGACACTTAAAAGTATGTGGATAGGTGGATGAGCATAAGACTAAGTCAGGTTACCAGTAGAGGCTCAAATATAGAGAAATCCAATAGTGGTAGCAGCTACTATTGAAGATCAGGGGTCTTCCCACCATGTCACAGCCAATTCAGTTGTTCCACAGTGGTTTCAAAACAACTAGGAAGCACTACCTAAAGTATAACTCAGAAATGTTAGGAAATCCTATGATAGCAAAATAGTCCTGACCTGACCTGGGTCCCAATATGGTAAAATGCTTAGAGAATCCTGTTACAACTTTGCCACGAGTAGTCCTTCTAGATTAGAAGTCTGGGTTGCTTGCTTTTGCAAGGTCAGTGAACTAAGAACAATATTTACACTTTCAAATAAAGCTTTATTGTATTTTAAAATGTAAATAGAGTTCCCTGTTCTAGGTGGTTAAAAAAAAATGATTTTCTGTCACTTTTGTTTTAAAATAAATATCTACTACTCCACCTGTTACCTGATGAGTGGTCAAAAATAAAACAGAGAGTTCAGGTCTCCTCCTACCCTAGTTTTAGTATCTATAAGGGATGCTAGAAACCATTCTCTTATTTGAGTGGACAACAATGTGTTTAAAGTCAGTAAAAGTGAGTATTCCTAAAACAAAGCTACATACTGTTCAAGTAAAAAGGGAAGACAGTTTGTTGCAGTTAAAAAAAAAATTTCTGAATCAACAGAAGTTTAAAATCAATCTGAAAATGGTTCCTCAAATACTTCAAAAGTATAATGCCTACTTGCCAAGTCCCATGATACAAATAAACTATGAAACAATATGAATTAATAAAAAGGTTTTTAAAAGCATAAATAAATCTGTATCTCCCTCTTTCCTCCACCCCTTCCACACCATATCTTTTTGTTCTCTTGGCATAAATGACGCAGACTGTATACAATGTGATTTTATTACACAATACTAGCAAACTCCCTAGTAGTTGCAAAGCTTTATGGTGAAGTAAATTTAATAATATTTGTTAGATCAATAGTCAAAAGTTGAGTTGTACATAGTTTAAAAAAAAAACTACCCACTAAACGAAGGATTTTTAAAATAAAAATTTTAAAAAGTAGTCAAATGACTAATACCTCTTACCTATGTAAGGAAAGGGTGATCCCTACATAAGATGAGCTGTACTGGTGAAACCTCATGAAGTAGCTTGCATAATGGATAAAATGGCACTTGAAGAAATAATGAAAGCTCGTTTTGTATTATAATTACAAGAAACTTACAAAATCCTCAGCCTCAAATTGTTTGCGTTCTTCCTTGTCTTCTTTTTTCCCAGTTTCATTGTCAGGGACATTGTTTTCATGCAGTCCTTGGCTTTTTCCAGAGTGGAAAGCGCTGCTTCGAGAACGGGAACTTCCACCATGGTATCCCCCTCGATGATTTATGTTTTCAGTACCATTTCTTCCATGTGCACGCCATCCATTTTTTTCTTTCCTTCCAAAGTTCCCTACATTGGCAAAAACAAAATAAATGCAGCAACAAGGACTTTGCTCAAGACAAAGTAAAAACTCATATATGTATGACAATATTGCCAAACAAATAAAATGTTCAAAAGAAAAAACGAATTAAAAATATCGAACCAATTTTAAAAATGTAACAAAAATCCTTAGAAAAACTTTACCTCCATTAGAACGTCCAATACCAGAATCAAAGCCATCTGATGAGTTGTGTCGTCTACGATTTACATCATAACGATTCTCTGTCCACTGAAAGTTTTCAGAATGTTTCTCAAAATTCAGTGATGACTGAAAGAACAAAGATTTTAAGCATAAATACAAGAAACATTCTACTTTTACTCTACATAATTTTATTAGACTGAATGCTTACTCCTTATAGGCATTTCAAGTTTTAAAATTATTTTTGAGAATACAATCAGGAACATTTTATTACTTATCATATTCCAGGTATTTTAAAAATTAGGATTAAATTACAGCTGTTATTTAACATCATTATTTACCATTTTTTATCCTATCCATTTTTTTAACCAAAATGTTAATTTTTTTAATTCCCTTAAGGAGGGAATTTAGAGTAGGTTCTTAAAACTTCATTGTCTAATCATAAAACTGTCAAATTATACCGGAGAATAAGAGTAATACTGTCATTAAGAAAGCAATGGACAATTTGATGCATTTTTTTAAAACCGTTTTTCAAAGTACCTTTACTTAAGTACAATTCCAAAAACTTTTAAAAACTTAACAAAAATTGGAAATTTTCCACACAATTCCATACATTATATCAAACTTAAAGCTTCTCCCAGATGCTAATAGCCCCACTTCTCTTAAAATAAAAAAAAGTCCAGAGTATCCAAAACAGATAAATACCAACAGTCTCCACCACTATAACTATACTCAAAAAACTTTTAATTTATAAAGTACAGACTACATGCACGCAAATCTCAACTACAGTTGGAGGTCATTAGATCACAAATTTAGAGGGTTGTCATCTAGTTTAACCCTCTGATTTTACAAATGAAGAAACTTGAAACACAGAACAGGTTATCTGGCTTGCTCAAGATCATGTCATAATATGTAGCAGAGAGAGGTTTCAAATCCAGGTCCTGAGACTCCAGGTCCTGAGACTCCAGGTCCTGAGACTCCAGGTCCTGAGACTCCAGGTCCAGAGCTCTTTCCACAATACCATGCTATCTTGGCTCTTGAAAGCCAGCAGAAAGTTTTCCTCCCATTATACCTAAATTTGCCTCTGATGCTTCTACTCATGGCTGTCTTGTAACCAAAGAAACAAGTTTTATCCCTCTTACCTGCTGAAAGTCCTACAAATACTTAAAGACAGCAATCTCCTTAAAAGAGTATTTTCTTACACAAAAAACCTTGATTTTAGTAATTATATACATACACAGACATATATTTCTCCAAGAATGCAACTAAATACACATTTTTATCTTACCTAATCTCAACTGGGTTCTCACTAGGCAAATTCCTTTAGTCTGTCCTGAAAGACATTATCCTTCACCTTAAATTTATTCTACATCCTTATCTTGATGAAATTCTGCCATCCTTTCCTGGTCTCCCAGTTTACATCATATGCTCTTCTGGACTCACTTTCCCCTTTTCTGATCCTATGGTTAACCAATTCAATTATGATCTATCTTTGAATCCTTTGTCTCTTTATACTATTTACAGTTAAGTCCTGACAAAGCTAAATCTAGGTTGATGTTCACCCACTGTTAAGTGTAGCTACAGTCTTGCAACTGAATCTACTACACATTCATTTTATCCACTCTCCCATGGGCCCTCACTCTGCATGGCAATCCCATATTTTTCCCTTACTACCACACTCCCAATACCTTCACTTTTCAAAACTCCTCTCTATTCATGCTCCCTATTCTACCAACACCAGCTCCTTCTTTACTGAGAATATGTCATCTTTTTCTTTTAACACAACTTAACACACCTCTACATAATTCCTTATTTGTTTCTTTGCCTCCAATATCTAAGCAAAAGGTGGCCCTGTAGTCTTTGTCAAGACCAACAACCCTTGTGCTTACAATATCTTTCCTTCCTTTCATCTCCTTTTTCCTCTCTTCCTCCACGTCCTCTCTTATTATGCGCCCTGGGTCCAAAAAAAAACTTCCCTTGACCCTGCCGTCTGTTTCTTCATTTTACAGTCAGCTCCTAAATCAATTGCATTTGTTGCCTTCATTTCCTAACATCCCCCTCACGTCTCAATTCCTTGCAATCTGGCTTTCTAAACCCTCCTGATTAAGACTATTATTTGAGTACCAACAAAACACTTTAACCATTAAATCCAAAGACTTTTTAAAGTTTTGTTCTTGTTCCATTCTCATGAAGATTCTCTGGGCTTCTATGACATTGGTCTCTCCTCCTACATATTTGAACTCTTCTCCTCAGCTTCCTCTGCTGGATCGTCATCTATTCCCCCATCCATTAAACCTAGGTATTCTCCAAACTTCTTTCATGGGTCCTTGTTTGCTCTATATATACCACCTTGTAAATCTCTACAGCTCCCCTGAATTTTATTACACTCTCTCTTATTTCCTTCCAAATCTTCACTCCCCAATGGCTTGTAAATATTTTCACCTAGATTTTTCATGACAATCAAAGAACTAATTTTTACCATCAACTCA
Source organism: Bettongia penicillata ogilbyi (assembly GCA_023548195.1). Classification (NCBI taxonomy): domain Eukaryota; kingdom Metazoa; phylum Chordata; class Mammalia; order Diprotodontia; family Potoroidae; genus Bettongia; species Bettongia penicillata. Next base: position 804,829 of record JAJHZJ010000309.1, read on the forward strand.
TCTTTCCAGTTTCCGTACTGTTATAAGTGTACCACCATACTACTAAGTTACCCATGTTTGAAAACTTGACTCTTTTCAACCTTTTTATCCCCCAAGTCAATCAGTTCCTAAATCCTGAAGACTCAACCTCAACACTTTTCACATCCATCTGTTTAATCATTCATTCACCAATACCTGCAGTCACAAGAATAACCTATTTAATGATTTCCCTATTTCTGGTCTCTTCCACTCTCTAATCCCACCTCCTGTGAAATACTCCTAAAGTACACATCTGATCATGCCATTTCCATGAATAGTGCCTCTAGATAAAATATAAACTCTTCAACCTAGTATTTAAAGCCTTCCATAGGACTTTAGCTCCTACTTTTCCCAGACCATCTTCATATACTACACATTTCAGCTAAAGTGGCAATAGTAGCTTTTTCCTAAACCTGACTCACCAATTCCTATTTCTTTAAACAGGTTTTCTCCCATGCATGAAATGTATTCCCTCTTCAGGTCCAGCTCTTTTAATCCCCACCTTCCTTCCAGACTCAGCTCAAGTGTTCCTTATTACATCAGAGGAAGGTAGGTGAGAGAGTGGTTAAGGGTGCTGAGACTGAAGTCAGAATAACCTTGACCTCAAACCAGGTCTCAAATACTTACTAGGTGTGTAACCCTGGGCCAAGTCACCTAACTTGTCTGCCTCAGTTTACTCAATTGTAAAACAGGGATAACAATACCTGCCCGGCAGGGCTGTTGTGAGGAATAAATGAAGTAGTATTTGTTGAGTGCTTACACAGTACTATTATTATTACACACCCCTCCTATATTATAGAATATCTTTCCAGATTCTCACCTTCTCCTAAAGTTGCTCCCTTCCTTCTAAAATTATTTTGTATTTATGTATGTACATATGTAATATCTTCCTCCTCAGGCCCTGAGAAGAATGTAAACTTACAGAAGACAGAGACTAGGTTTGTCTTTGCATCCTTAACATTGTTTTTTGCAAAAATACCTGTCCTAAATGTCTGAACTGATCTATCAAAAAAATATTTTCATTCAGATGTTTTAAAGTCTGTGATTAAAACACTCTTACAGGATGACAGGAGTTAAAAGGGACCACAGTCCAAAATTCTTGTTTTAAAGATGAAGAAACTGAGGCCTGGAGAGGTGTAAGGGACTTGTCTGGGATCACACAGCTAGTACAAATTTAGGGCTTCCTGAAGCCCTACTCACTAATATCATGTTGCCTTTCTCCACATTTTCCTTAAATTAAGCCTAAGTTTTAAGAGCTTCTTAATCTTTTGTTCTTATAATTACCTAAAATAAACTTGTATGAAGCAGGAAAGAATCTGAAGTCTTTAATCTTACCACATTTGTACAAGCTAAATGTTTATATTTGTCCACCTTGTAAAAGGGGAAAATGAGAAAATAACAGAACAGAGATTAAGGGTGGAAAGAGAAGGGGAAGTTGGGTAGGACTGATCTTCCAAACCAAAAAAGCAATTAGAATGTCAAGACTAGGAACCATGAGAGTCTGGCATACTTTTAGTTACAGCAATGAAAACAAATGATAACTATTAGAAAAAATAATAAAAGTCTTAAAAGACTCATACGATAAAAACATTTTTGCTATTATTTCCAACAATAAAATAGAACACTTTGAATGTGTCCCCCGGTCCATAAAAGTCTAAAAATTTTTTGAAATGACAGTTTAATCCATAAACAGACTTGAAAAAGAAAGGTATAAGAATGTGCAGCATGGCTGACAGCCAATCCAGGACTTGGGGAAGAAAAATAAAGCAAAATGTTACCCAGGGTTTAAAATTAATAGGAAGCTCTCAGATGCCAACAGGGAGTCAATCAAGTTCACCACAGCAAACCAAAATCAGCGAAGATCAACAAAGATTAATAATCTTGAAGAGTAGCTGTCTAAAATATCCAGTTCATTGTATGAATATAGCCTAAAGGAAAATTATCACAATTAAAGCAGTGTTTGCATTAAATATCTACAGCAGCAACTTTTGGCTGCCAGCCATGTTTATACAAATAGAAAAGCAAAGCTGTGGGGAATGTTACAAGCTGCTAAACTAGTGTCAATTACCAAATAGTAGATAGGCTAATAGAGAGCTTCACTCATCTCTTTGCTGGGAAATCTCAGAAACTACAAGTTAGTAATAATTGAAAAATAAACCCTCAAGGGCATTCACATCCTAACAGCCACTTCCCTTGATCAGCAGGACAGTTTTCACTGAGTCAGTCTGGAAAACTATTGCTAGTGGTTTCTTTCTCCTTTTTAGGGGGGGTTAGGGAAGAGGTGTTTTTTTTTTTGGTTGGGGGTGGGAGGGAGCCTAGGAGTTAAAATTATTTCTAAATGAGGGGATATCTTCATGCTAAGCTGATTCCATGTACTTTATTCCTTGGCAGACAAGTTTAAATAAATAGCAGGATCAGTTTGGAATGCTGCAAATTTTATCTTCCCACAATTTTGCCCAGTGTCATCTCTCAGGTTCATCCAAGGATTTCCCAGTCATTTCCCCACCACGGAAGTGAACTTCTTGGTTAAAAAGGAGGTAAAGACAGAAAGACAAAAAAATTTCAAGTTGATTAAACTCAACCATGATATACAGCTTACAATTACAAAAATAAAGGAAATCTGTGTCCTCAAAGTTTATAATACAGTAACAAACTATGTTGTTATTACCTTTATTTTCTTTTTCTCCTTTGCCTGCCAAAAATCCCATGGTGACCAAACACTACCCATTATATTCCAAAATCTCTCAATCTTATGACTGCTTAAAAGATTATATCTCGCTATGTCTATAGTGACCATGTTCAGAACCTACTGGGATAGTTCCTAATTCAAGAGGGAGCATTTTTTAACAAAACTTTATAAGAGTTATCTTTTACTAGACTACTCGTCCAGATTTTCGGTACAGAAAATACAGCTATACTTCTAATGAGTTCTGTCATGCTATTCTCGGCATGGCATTCTACACCTTCCTGAAGCAACTGCTTCGGCCAAAAAGACAGTGAATAAATGAAACCTTGGCAAAACCATCTCTGAAAAGTCCATAGTAAAATCAATACTTTGAATTAAGTTAGATAGACCCTTCCTGTCTTAAGAGTTGCTCCATTCTTTTTCTGTACTTTTCTCTTTCCCCTTCTTACCCGCTGTATCTCATTCCTTTCCTGATCAAACTCCATACAAATATTTTTTTCAAATTACTTTCCATTCAATTATTTTTTTGACACAGATTGCTCCAAAGTAGGAAAACTGATAAAATACTAGGCTAGAAGTCAAGATGATGTGGGTTCAAATAATGATTCTGATAATTTACAGGCTAAGAGACCCAGGGTCACAGCTCCCTAAGCCTCAGTTCTCTTCATTTAAAAAATAGGAATACTAAAAATAGTATCTAACTTATAGAGACAGTATAAGGGAGAGGATAAGAGTCAGGAAAACCTTAGCTCAAGTTTCTCTTCTGACTAACTAAAAAGGCATTCAACCTGTAGATGTCTCTGAGACTAGAAGTTGTAGGGCAGGCGCTGATTTGCATTGATAAGAAGGCATTTTCTTCATTCATTAAACAACTTTTTAATTGCTCTTACCACCTCAAGTCTCTCCCAACTTCACTACATCCTCCAAACAGCTGCCAAAGTGTTTTTTCTAAAGCTTAGGTCAGACTCCATGTCTCATCACCTTTCCCCCTCCCCACATCAGTAAAATCCAGGGGGTTCCCTATTGCCTATCAAACCATATATCAAGTCTCTGGATGTTGCATGTAAATCTCTTCTCAATCTAGTCCCTTTTTACCTTGCCAGTTTTTTTATATTGACTTATTTTCTTTTCTTCACACATGACATTCCATTATCCATCTCCAGTGTCAGGTAGTTGCCCATTCCCTGGGGAATAGTCTCTCTCTGCAGTTCTATTAGAATCCCTAGTCTTCCTTCAGGACTCAATTCAAATGCTACTTTCTGCAGGCCACTTCTAGTTCCCTCAGTGGCAAAAGTTACGTTCCATCTAATCTGCATGGATCTTCTATATGCCTTTTTAGTAATAAAGATATCTCCCTCATTAGAATGTAAGCTTCTTGTAAGTAACCAAGAACACAGTTAAGTGCTTAATAAAATGCTCATTCACTTCATTTCATCTAATTATCATACAGTTTTTGTGAAACTCAAATGAGAATCTATGTTAGATACTTTGCAAACTTTAGTGATATATAAATATCAGCTACTATTATTAGGCTTCCATTCCTGTCTTGGAAAAATGCCTCAATGAGAAAATATTCATGAAAATACATCCTGTTAACAAAGTTTATCTTGCCATGCTAAGCAAAAACAAAAAACAGGGAGAATAAATTAGAGAAGCAGCAAGATCAAAAGATGATTCCCTGGTTATAAAGTCTTTCATATATCGCAGGGCAGTCTAGCCCAATATTCCTAAAATAAAAACTGTAATACAGAACTCACTGAAACCCATCCTTATCTCTTGAAGTGTAATTTTAAATTTTACCACAAGATGGAGGTAAAGCTCTATTATTTTCTTCCAAGATCACTAATGATTAAAAGAAAAATTTTTTTTTACTTAATCCTGCTGGGTTTACATTATGCCAAACAAGTAAAAAACAAGAACTGAAAAAATGTTAATTCTGTTGGAATGGGCAAAGTCAATAATCAGTAATGATACCTTTCTGCTGGAGCATCTCTTTGGGGGTAGGTAAAGGACAAAAAAGAAATGCAGAAAGTACACAATAAAATAAGATGCACCAAGATAGAGGCCAATTTGGTAGTGTGATAAATGAAAAGCTGCAGGGAAAGAAGAAAAGAGAACATTTTGAGAAATAGTCATTCTGAGCTGCAGAGAGACAGAGAAAGAAGAGAGAAGGGGGAAAAAGGGAACAGGAGGGGAGGAGGGGGAGAGGAGAGTAAAAGGGAAGGGAAGGAAGGGTAAGGGCTAACATCCAGGTATAATTTCCCAATTTGCACTTCAATTCATTCACTTAATTAAAAACTTTATTACTGCAAATACCTGCTGAATTTCAAGAGAAAAGTGCTACACAATAAAACACAGTATACCCACCTTTGTGTTATTATTTCATCTGAATTCAACAAATACTGAGTCCCTATGAAGTGCAATAAAAATGGCACAACCTTAACTTCAAGAGGCTTCCATTCTATTAGGACACAGGGCAAGGAGAATCAATAAGAATAAATAAAAAGATCAAGTGAGACTGAGCAAGAAGAACTTCAGCAGAAGGGTTCTGGGAAAATCTGAGGAAGGAAAAGATCAATTTTACAGGAATACATTGCTACTCCCTGAAATCTAAGACCCAAACAAACTGGTCTTCTCAATACTTCTCACACTCAACATGCCATGCCTTTGCACTGGCCATCCCTCAACCTAGAATGTACTGTCTTCTCCTCACTTCTACCTCATACGGTAGAAATTTCCTTCTATGAATTAATAAACATTATGTGCCAAGCATTAGTAACACAAATAGAAAAAAAGGAGATAATTGGGGTTCTCAAGGAGCTCAGGTTCTAACTAGTATAAACAATTCAATGTATAAAAGAAAATTCAACGACAAAAAGTTCATCTTCAGGATGGATGGAAAGGCACAAAGTACTAAGGACAGATGGCAAAACCCAACGGTCCTTAGGTTAAGTGAGTTGTCCTGTATTGATTCTGGTACGATAAGGGGGGGGGCGGGAGCGGCTGGAATGAAGGGAGTGGGCCTTTCCCCAGGGATCAAGAAGGAAAGGGAAGGACAGAAGGGTGCCCCCAACCATGGGGATGGTTCTGGGACAGCTGGAGCAAAGGGGGAAGAGGAAAATGATAAAGGGGGAAAGGGCAAGTCAAATTTAGCTCAAGCACTATCTTAGCTTCAAAGCCTTTCCTGGTTCTAGTTGCTAGTATTCTCCCTTCCCTCACCAGACTTCGTATTTTTGTAGAAATTTACATATGGGCATATTTTCTCACCCAATAAAATATAAGCTTCTATGACAGCAGAGAATGCTTGGTTTGGTTTGGTTTGGTTTTTTTTGTCTAGCATTTAGCACCCAGATAGGACCTAGCACAGCGTCTGATACATAGCAGGAATTTGAGAAATGCTTATTGAATGACTGAAATTTCAGCTTCAAATAAGGTAGGCAATCTGGTGCACTAGAAAGTATTATGTTCAAAGGCAAAAGATTTGGGTTCAAAGTCAAGCTCTATCACTAACTGTGCTCTTGGATATTTCAAGTAACTTTTCTTCTTAATATATAAAATAATGCAGCTATCTGGTACTTGTTTAAAAAAGAATAAGTAGATCAGTGAAACACATAAGAAACAATCAAAAACAGAAATCCAATATTCAATAAACTATTAACACAAACTATTCACATTTCAATAAGAACTTCAGGGAAACTAAAATGTAATTTAGAAGAAATCATCTTTAGACCACCATAGTAGAGTAAATACCAAAATAAACTCCTAAGGGAAAAACCAGACATACTTTTCAGATCTACCAATTCAGGTAAATATATAATAAACAAGGGACAGGAAAGATCACAAAAACATACAACTGTAATTATATAAAACTGAAAAGGTTTTGCATCAACAAAATGAATATAACTAGAGAAACTCATTTGGGAAGGAAAAAAACTGCATCTAAATTAAGGCCTGATATCCAAGAAAGGTAGAGAACTGAAAAAAAAAAAAAAAATAGGAGGAAGATCAATAAATAACTGATCAGAAGTTTTCACAAAAAGCTTATCAACTAACACATGGAAAAAATGTTTCCAATCATTAATTCTAAATTTAAATAAAAAGTGCTTAAGTTTTTGCCTCACACCCAGGAAAGTGCCCAAAATAACGTAAGGTGTAAAAGGAAGAGAGGGAAGAGAGGGGAAAGGATAGGATGGGAGGGGAGAAGAAATAGGAAGGTAGAGAAAATACAAAGCAGGAACCTTCTAGCTGATCAGGATAACAGGAACATCAACTAAAGTTGTTCACCTAATTATTAGTTTCAACTTTACTGTTTCAGCAAAATGAATGAGACTGTGAGTATGATGTAGAGACTCAGAGGATCACATGTCTCTATCTACCTCTATATCCAGAAGGTCAGAAACTATTGAATCCAACTCCATCCTTTCACCCATGACAAAATCAAGGACTAAAGAAGTAAAATGTACAACTCCAGAACTGTAATTCTAGAATTACAGTCAGCACACAAAGATACTTAGAGCATGGGGAAACTGAGACCAACCAAGAAAGCAGGAGATTTCAATTTCTGAGGCATACATTTACTGAAACGTTTTCTCACTCTTTTTTCATCAACCACATAGCTGAATTCATGTAACTTAAGCACATCTGGATGAAATTCCATTATAGACTCAGGCAATGGAAAAACACTGTTGGCTTCCAAAAGGAAATTTAAAGTATCAGAATTCTATGTTAGGAAGATTATTGAAGAGGAAGAGCCTAGAGGTGGGCAGGCTGGAATAGACCTATAGAGATTAAGAAAAAAATGACTACTTACATTTACCTCATATTTACAAAGCACTTGTCCTCACAACTCTGAGACGCACAGAACTAGAATTACTGTCCTCACATCACAAATGAGAAAGCTGAGGCCCACAAAGTTTATGTGATTTACCCACTGTCAAACGACTAACAAGTGTCAAGAGAAAGAATTATGAACTCTGATCTCCTGATAGGAATTTCAGAAGGTGAAATTAATAGACAGGTCTTAGCCAATTAACTTGATGTGAGATGCTAGTATAACATGATTATTCAAAGAAAGTGACCTTTGACCCAGAGATTCTACTACTCACTACATATGCCCTAAGAAGGCCAATGACAAAAAAAAAAGTCCCATACATACAAAATGTTTACAAAGTGCATTTTCTGTAGAATCGGATTTGAAACAAAGTAGATGCTCACCAACAGCTACTAAGAAGAAACAATGAATTTGACTAAATTCAGAGAAATATGGAAGAATTATAAGAAATATAATTACTGAGTGAAATAAGCAGTATCACGAAAGCGCAGTGACTACAACAATGAAAATGGAAAAAAACCAAAGCAATCATCAAAAGTGAAAGCTGTGAAAATATAATCAATGACCAAGCTTGGCCCCAAAGAAGAGATAAGAAAGCATCTCCCACCTCTTCTTTGGGTAAGTATGGAACACTGCATGTAATGTCAGACTTTTTTGATATGTTAATGAATTTATTTTTGTTCTTTTTAAAAATTCTTTTATTAGAAGAAATGGCCTTGTGGAAGAGGAGGGAGATGCAATAGGATATCGAGGACAAAAAAAGGATAGCAATTTTTAAAAACTAAAGGATCTACCTTAATGCTGGGGGACTAGCTCAACTTTACAACTAAAGAGAATAAAAATATACACTTTTTATTTCTTTAGAATACAAACAATTAGAGGATGTGGCTTTAGAGAGCAGAAATAAATCTAATGAAAGAAATAGAATCTAAGGTCATAGAAAGAACCAAATTCTAGTGCTGTATTCAAATCCTATACTGCTGAAATGGCAGAAAAGTATTCTTTTTCTTTTCTCAGGTCTATTTCATTCAGAGAACATTTCCCCATGAGGAAAAAAGAAAGAAAAAGTTAAAAGTGCCCTTATCAAACAGCCCACTATGTCTACCAGCTAGAGCTAGTAGTAACTACCAGCTAGAGCTAGTAGTAATTCTCCAACTTCGGAGAAGTGGATACTGATGTCAGGTCAGGAATATGGGTAATACACAGTAAAAGAAATACCTGATAATGCATAGGAAAAACAGGATGTGAGTCCCAGCTCCACCGTTTACAAGTTGAATAACTAGAGAAATTGTTCCTGGTCTGTAAAATGATGACCACTAAGCTCCACCCTTAACATGAAGTCCTTGGGTTGACACGTAACCCTGTTCCTTTTGGGGGAGGGTGGTGGAGGTAGGAGGAGAGGTACATGAGTAAGACTAAGGACTTTCCAATGAAAACTCAACAAGGAACAAGAGCCTTTAGAATCCACAGACCATACTACAGGCTGTGAACTGTGCTAAATGTTGAAATACAGTAAGCATTAATTAAAGAACTCATGCGCCAGGCATCATAGTAGGAATGGAGATAGTGAAGTACAAAGAATGAAATAATCACCACTAACAAGAAGCGCATATTCTAAGGGGTAAGACAAGTATGTATGCTAAGGTGTATAACATAAATACAAAGTGATTATAAATATATACAGGTTGGGTTTGTCCTTCGTTTTTGAAAAGGGCCATGACATCAGAGAAATGATGACATGACTTGCAGTTGATGTTGATTTTGAGTGAGCAAGGTCATCAGCCTCACTTTCTCCTCCACAGTAATCTGGATCCAGTGACCAAATATTCATTCATCAGGATGACTGGAGATGGCCCAGGATGCAATGGGGACACCCTGGCCCTTTCAGGTTCCCACTTTGAACGAGATAACACCCATTCAGTGAAAAAGCTTCTTTAAGGAGTCAAGGGATGGCCCCTTTAATTAGAAAAAGAAAAAAAAAAATCAAGCTGGGAGGGGAAGACTCTCAGGGTTGCTGTTCCAAAGAGAAACAGTTACCATTGACATTCACTCTAAGCCATAAGGACCCAAAATATGGCCATTAAGTGGAGCTTGGGCAGGGATCTATTGCAGTCCAATCTACGGGCAGCAGAATAGACTCGATTTAAAGTTTTGTGAAGAAAGGACAGAAGGACGGACTGACAGACAGAAGGAAGAAAAAAAGGAAGGGGAAAAAAGAGAGAGCAAAAGAGAAAGATTTACTTTCTACCCTGCTAAAATTATTGCTTCAACTAACTTTTTAGTTGAGTCTTTGGAATTTTCCAAGTACGTATCATCATATCACCTGCAAAGAGATAGCTTTATTACCTCATTCCCTAGTCTGATTTCTCCTATTTCTTTTTCTTCTCTTATTAGCTATTGTAAGGATTTCCAATACAATACTGAATATTATTGGTGACATCCTTGTTTCACACATGATCTCACTGGGAAGGCATCTAGCTTATCCTCATTACAAATAATGCTTGCTGATGAATTCAGATAAATGCTTATCAATTTAAGGAAAAATCCATATATATCTATACTTTCACATGTTTAATAGAAATTAGTATTTTACTTTTATCAAAAGCTTTTCTCCATCTACAGATAGAATCATGATTTTTTTTGCTTTTATTGTTATAATTGATTATGTAAATAGCTTTCCTTATGTTTAACCATCCCTGCATTCCTGTTATAAATTCCAATTTGTCATTGTACACCTACCTTTTAATATATAGTTTGTCATCTTTTAGCTACTACTGTATTTAGGATTTTTGCATTCATATTCATTAATGAAATTGGTCTATAATTTTCTTTCTCTATTTTTACTCTTCCTAGTTTAGGTATCAGTATCATATCTGTTTCATAAAAGGAGATTGGTAGGATCCCTTCTTTGCCATTATGTCAAATAATGAATTTAATACTGGAATTAGTTGATCTTTAAATGATCAATAGAATTCACTTGCAAATCTGTCTGGTCCCGGTGCTTTTTCTTAGGAAGTTCATTATTATTAATAGTTTTATGTTTAATTGTTCATAGGAAGGCATGGTCAATATAATAAAAATAACAATTTCCCCTAAATTAATTTATATATTCAATGCATGCCAATTTAATTACCAAAAAAAAAAATTTTATTTAACTAGAAACTAGAAAACTAAACTAGGAAGATAATAAAATTCATTTGAAAGAATACAAAAGTCAAAAATGTTAAAGAAATTAATGAAAAAAATGTAAAGGAAGGAGGTCTAGTAGTATCAGATCTCATAAAGCAGTAATTATCAAGACTATCTAGTATTGGCTAGGAAACAGGAAGGTAGGTCAATGTAACAGAGTAGATATACAATTTTCAGCAGCAAATAAATATAGTACCCTTGTATTAGACAACTGTAAAGACTTAAAATGTTGGGAGATAAGAATTCATTATTTGGTAAAAAAAAATTCTTGGAAAAACTAGAAAGCAATATGGCAGAAAGAGGGCATAGATCAATATCTTACACCATTTACCAAGATTTGATCAAAATGGATACGTGACCTAAATATAATGAGATAGTACAAGAAAATTTGAAGAACATGAATTATTTTACTTATCAGACTTAGAGACAGGTGAGTAATTTATGAATAAACAAAAGAACGAACATTTTAAGGTATAAAATGGATAATTTTGATTACATTACATTAAAAAGGCTTTGTACAAATAAAACAAATATAGCCAAGATGAGAAGGAAAGTAGAAAATTGAGAGGAAAATCTTACAGACAGTTTTTCTCTGATAAGTCTCATATCTCAAACATATAAAGAACTTTGTCAAATCTATAAGAATATAAATCACTCCCCAATTGACAAATAGTCAAAAGATATAAATAGGCAGTTTTCCAATGAATATATGTTAAAACACTTTAAAGACATGAAAAAAATGCTCCAAATCACTACTGATTAGAGAAACGCAAATTAAAACAACCTTTAGACATCACTTATCAGATTGGCTGAAATGACAGGAGAAAGCAATACTTGCTAGGAGCAGACACAGAAAAACTGGGAAACTAATTCCTTGCTGGTGGAATTGTGAACTGATCCAACCATTTTGGAGAGCAATGTGAAACTATGCCCAGAGTTATTAAACCACCTATACCCTCTGACCCAGCAATACTTAGTACATTTTCAAAGATAATTAAAGAAAAAGAACCTTTGTGTTCTAAAATTTTGTAGCAGCTCTCTTTGAAGTGGCAAAGAAATGGAAGTCGGAGGGATGTCCATCAACTGAACAATAATTGTATTGGAAAACTACTGTGCTATAAGAAATGATGAGCTCAATGATTTTAGAAAAATAGGGAAAAACTTGCACAACATAATGATGACCAAAATCAGCTGAAACAAGAGAATGTTGTATATGGTAACAGCAATATTGTTTTAAGAACAACTCTGCGCAACCAAGTGGTTTTGACTATTATGAATACCCAAATTAATTACGGGGGACACATGAAGGAAGACCCTACTATCTGCATCCACAGAAAGAACTGACAAATAAAAGTATGTGTATTATGATTTTACATATTTGTCTAAACGCAGCTATGGGGGCAGGGAAGAATATAAAAATAAAAATACAAGTCACTATTCTGAGGAGTCTATAGGCTTCAACAAGACTATCAAAGGAATCCATGACACCAGAAAGACTGAGAATGCTTGAATTAAGAAGAAAAATTAGTTCAGATGTCTTTGGAACATCCATTTAAAATGTCCACAAAAAATTGATACAGGACTGAAGCAGGTAAGAGATCTGGGAAATCACATACATAAAGATGACAGTTAAACAGAGTTGATGAGGTTACCAAAACGGACTATAGAGGAAGAAAAGTAGAGAGCCAGAGACAGTGCTTTGAAGAACACCTAGAGCATTTAGTAGATTATGGCCCAGTAAAGATTGACTTGACTGAATAGCAGTATTACTATTAGGTAAACCAAGAGAAAAGATGGTCAATAGTGTCAAAATGCAGTAAATATACAGGTTAAAATGCAGTAAATACATAGGTGTTTATATATACACACAAATAATATACAGAGAAAAGATGGTCAATAGTGTCAAAATGCAGTAAATATATAGGTAAAGAAGAATGATCAACCTATTAGCTTTGGCAAAAAAGAAATCACTGATAAACAGAAAGGGTGATTTCAGGTTGAAAGAGTTTACCAAGGGTTGAGGACTGAATGAGGAAAAAGAAGTGGAGACAGCAAACACAAAAATACATCAAGAAGTTTGATTGAGAAAAGTAAAAACATAGGACGATAGGCTCTATCGAGTGAAGGATTTTTTAATATAGAGAAAGCTGGGCATATTTAAAGGGAGTAGGGAAGCAACCCTAGATAGGAAGAAGTGAAATAAAACAAGTAACTAAAAGACTTTCCTCCAAATTACTTTATGATGCTTTTCTCAAACTACTGTGGTTTAGTACTGTTGACATTAAAAATAAATAAAAAACATTTTTTATTTAACTTTAGAAGAGACCAAAAGAACATATGTATACATACATACCTGTACATATACATACAGAAAGACAAAATATAGCGAAGATCACGAGTCTGAGAATGGTATGGGATTTATTCAGCTTCAACATATTTGAGTTTTAAGAGTATACAGTAGAAATAATTTCTATTATGTTTGAAAACTTGTGAGTAAATGCAATCAGTATAACTAGGATTACTGGGGAAGCTGTCAAATGTGGGGGAAAAAAATCTTTGTATCAACGATCTCTGACAAGCATCTAAAGTGGAGTCTGGGAGGGGGAGAGACATGTATGTGAATGTGGCTATGTAGACATGAAACCAGACCAGGAAACATAATGCAATGGATAAATAATGAAAGGACGTAAACAAATAGTTCCCAAAAGAACTGCTAACTATTAACAATTATATGAAAGATTACTCCAAATTTTCAACAATTAAGAAAAGCAAATCCAGACAATTCTGAGATTTCACCTCAAAGACATTAAACTGGTAAAGCTGAGAAAATGCTGGAGATATAGAAACACAAGCACTCTTAAATAACTTGATGGAACTATGAGTCAGTTGGATAATTCTTAAAAGTCCATACCCTTTGTGTTCCAGAAATCCCACTGGAATTTCTACCCTACAAGGTAAAAGACAGAAAAAAAGATATTATACACACCAAATTATACATGTAAGTTTTTTGGGGGTAGCAAAATAACTAGAAACAAAGTAGATACCCATTAACTGAAATAGCTAAACAAAACATGTCACATAAACATAATGAACACTATTGCATAATAAGTGACTCATATGACAAAAAGAGAAACATCTGATCTGACGCAGAATGAAATAAGAAAAACCAGAAAAATAATGTACACAATGATTACAATGAAGTAAATGGGGGAAATAAAAGCAAACAATAGGATTGTAACAAGGTGGCGGAGGAGAAATTTTGTCCAATTCATGACCTCTCAAAGCTCTCCATAACACAAATTATGCATCAAAAATAATGGTCTGAACCCCAAACTCCACCCCCAAACCCAGGAAGTAGTGCTCATTCGCCCTGAGCTCAATAAGCCCCACTTTAAAAGGAATCTTTTTGTGTCCCCCACCAGACACGCGTGCGCGCGCACACGCACCCACACGCACCCACACGCACACACACGCACGCACACGCGCGCACACGCACACACACACACACATGCACACACAGAGCCCTGCTGGAACAAAAGCCTTGCAAGGCTCTACAAGGGAGAAAGGCAGGCTCTCAACTTCGGTGCCAAGCCAAAGAACTAAGCAACAGAGGGACAGGTAACAAGGACAGCACACTATTGTATGTGGGGAGCTGTGCTGCACCTCACCCCAACAAACCTTTAGAAAAGAGCACAGTATCCAGCTAGGGGGTAGCTCTGACCACCCAAAAGTCAGTTGGGACATAGACCTAGGATGGTAAGCTGTGACATTCCCATTGTTGGAGGAGGCTGTGGCACTTTCAGATCTAGCCCCCAAGAAAACCACAAAGGGAAGTCATGATATGGAAAATGTGGGAGGAAGGGGGAGAAAAAGGCTGAAAAGTACCCAAGATTTCAGGAAGAAAATTAAAAGACCTTGAAAATTGATAAATCAACAGGAAAAACAATTACAAGGAAGGAAATATGGCCTCCAATCTAGTAATGAGTTCAGAAATCTATAATACTGTAGAAAAAAAGGAAAATGATCCAATATTTGATGAGATAAAGGACCTTGTGAAATCTGAGGAAACAATGGAATGGAATCACAGTAGGCTGTTACTGAGTGGTTTAAACAAGAAATGAGCTTATAAAAGAAGGGAATTTATATCCAGCAAATTAAAACAATGGGTGGAAAAAAATATAACGGCAAACCTCACAAAAAAAACAAAAGACAAAACAACAGATTCAGGAAATGTAAAAATAAAGACCTGAAGAACAATCTAAAAAAAGAAAAGCAAAAAGGAAGTATGTTCACCAAGCAAGGAAAACATAACAAACTCAAACACAGGATGAACAACAACCTAAAAATCATAGGTCTCCCAGAAGAACATGGGAGGGGTGGGGGTGGGGGGGGAAGAACCTTAACACCTTAATGAAGGAAATAATAGAAAAGAATTGCCTAGAAATTCTGAACAAAGAAAATTAAATACCAATAAAAAAAAATACATAGGTGGGTGTGTGGCCGGAGCAAAGGAGGCAGGCTGTTAAACTCCAAGACACACTGTGGTTACATTTAACAATTCAACCCAGAAACAAATTCTGCTAGCCATCAGGAGAAAGGCGTTCAAAAATACAGAGTAAGAGACATTTGAATAATACAAGACTATTCTATGCTTACTACTAAAAAGGATGGATGGGAATGATGTATTCCAAAATGCAACAAAACCGAGGATGAAGCCTCAGGAGACTTATCCTGCAAATCTGAGCTTAACCAGGAAAAAAGATGGAAATTAATAATAAAAAGGATTTGAAACTTTTTTAAAAAGAAAATCAGAACTGAAGAGATCACGTGCCTCTCAAATACTCCAAATAACTGAAATGTAAGAGGAATGAATAAATGCAGAAGACAAGGACATTAACGTCAATAGGGTAACCACTTAAGAGACTAGTTTCTAAATGTACACAAGGGGACAGGGGTGTGGGGAAACAAAAGAAGTTCTGTTTCCACAGGGTTAAGACTCCTCCCAGCTTTGCATGGTCAGATAAAAGGTCAGAAACTTGTGAACAGGCTTGACAAGCTGTTTGAGGGGAAGCCTATCAGAGAGAACATGAAGTTACAAGCCCAACAGATGGTGAGGCAGGAAGTCCAATTTGGGACAGTATACAAAGCTTACATCGGCCTGAACAAATTCTAGTCTTCCTGTTGCTTGGGTTGGTGGTTGTCCTTCATTTTTGAAGAGGACCAAAATGACATGACCATGATAAAGTGAAGTTTCAGTGTGTCCAACTGTGGCTGATCAGACCAATATGAGCTCGGAATGTTCTATCAAAGGTTGGGCATTGATAATCCTATGAATTTTTGGGGTGGATACTCTAAATTTGCGCATCCTATATTTACTTTGTGCTCTCTCAATTCTGTTTTGCTCATACAGTACAACACCCTTTCTGATATGGGCACGCCATGCTGAGCGATCTTGTGCCGGTGTCTCCCATGTTGAACAGTCAAATCCAAAGTTCTTGAGAGAGACCTTAAGAATGTCCTTGCACTGCTTCTTCTGACTACCATGTGATCACCTGCCCCATGGGAGTTCTCCATGAAACAGTTTTTTGGCCAAGTGTACATTTTGCATTCAAACAGCGTGACCAGCCCATCGGAGTTGAGCTCTGAAGCACAGTTTGAATGCCTGGCAGTTCAGCTCAAGCAAGGACTTCAATGTCTGGTACCTTATCCTGCCAGGTGATCCTAAGAATCTTCCTAATACAGTTCAAAAGGAAACAATTCAGTTTCCTGGCAAGGCGCTGGTAGACTGTTCATGTTTCACAGGCATTAACAATGAGGTCAGCACAACAGCTTGGTAGACCTTCAGTTTGGTAGCCAGTCTAATACCTCCTCTCTCCCAAACCTTTCTTTGGAGCCACCCAAACACTGAGCTAGCTCTGGCAATACATGCATCAACCTCACTGTCAATGTGTACATTCCTGGAAAGTACACTACACCAAGGCAAGTGAACTTATCCACATCATTCAAAACTTCTCCATTTGTTGTAATCGATGGTTCCATGTATGGATGGTGTGGTGGTGGCTGATGGAGCACCTGTGTTTTCTTGGTATTAATTATTAGGCCAAAATTAGCACACGCAGCAGAGAACTGAGCCATACTTTGTTGCATCTCAGCTTCAGAGGCTGCATTGAGTGCACAATCATCTGCAAACAGAAATCATGCACCAACATTCCCTCTACTTTGGTCTTGGCTTGCAACCTTTTCACATTGAAGAATTTACCATCAGTATGGTAGCTGACCTTGATGCCATGTTCATCCTTATTGAAAGCATGACAACATGGCTGAAAACATCATACTAAAAAGTGTGGGAGCAAGCACACAGCTCTGTTTCATTCCACTGGTGACTGGGAAGGTACTAGAGCATTGTACATTATTCAAAACCCAGGCAAACAGCCATCATGAAATTGAACATACAATATTGATGAACTTCTCCGTTCAACCAAATTTTGACATAGTTTTCCATAAGCCCTCACGACTAACAGAATCAAAGACCTTGGTCAGATCTACAAATGTTGTGGACAGACCTCTGTTCTGCTCCTGGAATTTCTCCTGGAGTTATCAGGCAGCAAACACCATATCAACTGTTCCTCAGCCCTTTCTAAAGCCACACTGGCTCTCAGGCATATAAACATCTTCCATGTGAAGGATCAGACTACTAAGGAAGACTCTAGCAAGAATTTTGCCAGCAATGACTAAGAGAGAGTCCCCCTATTCGCTTTGCCTTTATAGAGATGGACAAATGGAGGCATCCTTGAACTCCTGTGATCTAACTTTCTCTTGCCAAATAACCTGGAAAATTTCAATCAACTTTTGTATAAGCAATGGTCCCCCTACCTTGTGTGTGTGTGTTCATCCTTCACTGCTGAAGAAGATCATGCCATCACAGATATAATGACATGACTTGCACTTGACTTTTTTTTGAGTGAGGGAGGGCTGTGCAGGTCACCAGCCTCACTTGTCCTCCAGAGCCATCTGAATCCAGTGACCACATATTCATCAGGATGACTACAGATGACCCAGGATAAGGCAATTGGGGTTAAGTGACTTGCCCAAGGTCACATGGCTAATCAGCATCAAGTGTCTGAGGTGACATTTGAACTCAGGTCTTCCTGACTCCTGCACTGGTGCTCTATCCACTACACCATCCAGCTGCCCTCCCATCCTCTTCCCATCCTCTTGTAAATCTCAGCTTGAATAGAATCAGCACCAGGTGCTTTCCCACATGAAAGGAGCCTAATGGCCCTCAAAACCTGTTTTTCAGCTGGAAGTTCAGCTAAGGAGGGACTGACTTCAACCTGAGGTAAATAGTCAATGGTCTCAGCACTGATTGATGATGGTCTGGTCGAGAACACTATGGAAGTGTTCAACTCATCTCTCTAGGACCATGTCCTTATCACTAATCAATGTGGCTTCATCAGCACTGAGTAATTGTGATGCACCATAGGTTTTTGACCCATAAATAACCTTCAGAGAATCATAATAGCTCTTTGGATTGTTAGTATCAGCACAAAAATGAATTTCAACTGCCTTCTTACTGAGCCAGGAATCCTGGCATCTAATACACTATACGATTGGAAAGAGAAGAGACAGACAAGATATGACAGTGACAAAGGCAATGTGTAGTACAGAATGCTGGACTGATCACAGACTTATCCTTTCCAAGTTAAACATTCACATTCATCAAAAGTGCTGCCCCCACGGCAAAATGACCACCAGACGAATCAATGTCAACAAATTAGAGCTCTTCTCTGTGCATGAACAGTTTGTTGATAACTTGGTGGGAAAGTTGAGCCAACACATAGTTGGCAACCGTGGAACAGAAAAGGAGTGGGCAGCTTTCAGAGATTTGGTGTACAGCACCGCATTTGCTCATCTGGGTCACAAACACCAAGACTGGTTTGATGAAAATGATGGGGAAATTCAGAAGCTGCTAAATGCAAAACGAGAACTGCACAGACTATACCAACAGGATAGTTCATCCATCCCTAAGAAGGCAGTATTTAAAGCAAAATACAAGCAAAGCTTAGACAGTCTTCTGTAGCCCTACTTAAAAGGAATCCATTCATTCAGGGGAATGAATGTAAAGATTAATGAAAGCTTTGCTGATTTCACAAGTATTGTTCTTTGTATTTAGGGTGAGCATGTTTCTCACAGTTAGGGGCTTGCTGGTTGGGCTCGTTTCTCACAGGGTGTATTCTGGACAGAAGGTGAATGCTTTTTTTGTGGGACTACATTACAACTTGGGAAGGTACTTGAAAAGTGAGGAGCAGGTAGATAGAGAGGAATGAGTGTACCACGGTCAAATCAAGGGCTAGCAATGAGGAGAAAAGTGATTGATATATTCTCAGAAAGAACCTACCAGAGAGTACGGTGCAATTAAAAAGCGAGGAAGACACTTTTTATTTTCAAAAAATATTCTTACGAGTGTATTTCATTATGATTGATTTTCTCCTACATACTGCATTTTATGCATCTAAAAGCATTCTCAGAAGGGGTCCAATAGGTTTCACCAGTCTGCCAAACCACCCAAAAAAGGTTATGAACCCTAATATATATTGTCACATATAACAGATGTAATCGTTAGTTTACTGAACTGCTTACTTCCTACCACTTCCTCATGATTCCTTTTATATTCTTTGCTGCAATAGATACTGTTTTGGAATATGAAGTGATGATACGTATACACACACACACACACACATGCACGAATAAAGGTGTTATTAAAAACAAAAGATATCATCAAAAATTAAGAGCACAGAGTAGGTAAAATATTGTATTTCACAGTTGTAACTCATTTTATATAGCTGATGTGATAATGAACCCTTTATGTAAAAAGTTTTCATAAGTCAAATGTCAGACAAGAACTTGACATTCAAAGGGACTCTATCAAATCCTTATGAAAGTTAAGAAATCCTTTAGTAAAACAAATAAAGAACACACTACTTTATCTTATGTAAGTGTGAACTTTCACACTGGATTTGTTTCACATTGGATTTGTTTAATGCAGAGCCCAAATACACCTGTAATTTGGAGTGACTATTATAAAATAATGAGCTTTGGGTATAAAGTAGGTTGCAAAGATTGGGGAAACCATGTTATACCTTGCAAACAAGTAAACAACACAACAGACTTCATTTGGGATCCTAGTTACAGTCAAGTTAGCAATGTAGCGATGACAGAGTACAAAGCAATGAATTGGAAATAGAACTAATGGTGAGACCGACAAGGAACATGTGAGTGTAGAACCAGGAAACTCAATGGGTATGGGGTTTGAAAGATCAGTTTGGAGGCTATGGTGAGGAAAGATTAGAGTAGGGAAAGACTTGAAGCAGGAAGACCAGTTATGAAGACTTGTAATACAGACCTGGTTTCCTCAATCCCTGCAATCTGCTTTCTACTTAAAGCTACCTAGAATATATGGTATTAGCTAACACTAAGGTGACATGCGAGAGGAAGAATCAACACAGAGGAATGAGATGGGGGAGGAGGGTGGTAGTTCTGGAAACCTATTTTCATCAAGAATGGGTTCAAAAGGGAATACACACGCACACACGCACACGCGCACGCACACACACATACATACGTATAAAAGTCTTCTAAATTCAGAAAGAAAAAACTGCCAAGGGGACAGGGAGGAAGAGGAGGATAAAGGAGGGATCTTTAGAGGAGAGGGCGGGAGAATAGGTTAAAGGGGAGTATAGAAGGTTGTTTAGATTAATGAGAATGGGAGAATAAAGGAAGAATAGGTTAAATAATAAGAGGGCTAGGTAGCAAGTAGAAGTAAAGTAGAAGAGTCAGGAGGGATAGGAAATAAGAAATATGCACAAAGATAAAATAAAGATCAGGAGCAGAATTTGTTTGGGAAAAAGGAGCAGGGGCAGTACTCATGAGCTTGGACAAATTTAAGGCTAAAATAGATTTAATCTAAAGTAAGAAATTGTGAAACTACACTGTGTCAGCCATATTCATCAATGCTGTTTTTTACTATTTAAAACAACTAAACAGTGTAAGGTTGGAATATTGCTGTGGTACAGGGAATGACAAGTTGGTGGACTTGGAAAAACATGGGAAGACTTATTATAAAGAAAGAGGTTATCCACTCTCAGAGAAACAGGACAAATAAGGACAGCATTGCCTTACATAGATGCATATGAATGTACATACCTATACAGGAGTATGATTATAGATATCTAAGTATATGTATAAGTGTATGTACATAAACGCATACAAATGAATATGTATATATGTATATTTTGTGTGTATATTCTATGAGTGTGTATGTGAATAGGTGTCTAGAGGTACATATATACACACATGTACATACATACACATGTGTATGAATACATGCATGCATACATCCATGTTTAATTGTAGCCTGGGGCGAAGAAAGAAAAGTAAAAAGTTCACAGTAGAGAACAAAGAAAACTTACAAGAAAGCAAGGATGGACAGTTCTCAAACAATGCATAGTACTTATTATATAGGCTTTCTTGAAATGGAAATTTTTTTGCTATATACTTTCAATCACCTCTCATGCTCCGCTGTGTGTATGGCAATGCCTTTTCTTTTCTTATTTCGTATTATTTTAATTTTGGTATTGTAAATTATAAAAAATTATGTTTTAAACAGATAAAGGAAAGGAACTTTCACACTTCCTTGCAAAAACAATTCTCTGAATAAGGAGATAAACAGGAAATCAATTACTCAGAAACCTGTCTTAACCAGGTCTGAGGTTAGGATTGGATAAGTAGGCCAGCTAGGCTTCAAGCACACGTGCTTAATGGTTTCATGAATAATAATTTCTCCTCTCTAGGAGGAGCTAAAATGCATTTACATGCAAATGCAATGTATGTGGAAGGAGGAGCAACATATGAAGGGGGTAACATGAAGTAGGTGTACCGGGAAGTTGTACACCTAAGAATACTAAGCCAAAGAGGAAATGAGGGGAGGAACTTTGCATTTTGGGAAAGAGATATATTGACTTGCTCTCACTTCTGCAAGTGTAAGGATTGCAAGGATTGAAAAAATAAATGAGCCTGCCTCACCTACCTGGGGAGTCTTTGTTCTTCCTTTGAAAATTTTATCCCTAACATGTTGTATTTCAGTTTATTTCTTTTTTTTATTTTGTTTTCAACTTTAAAATTTAAAAACTTACCCCCAAAAACACCTTTTAAAAAAATACTTATTCAAGAAGTTTTACCTTTTAAAATTATGTGAATGCTTAAAGATAACATCTCTATAACAAGAAGTCTATCAAACCATATTAAAGTGAGTCTCACAAAGTTCATAATTAATAACATTTGTTAATAGTAAATTAGTAAATTAATAAAATAGTAAATTAAACATTAGTATAATTAATAATGGCTAACATATATGTAGTACTTTATGTAGTACAGTTGAGAGGGCTTTCCATATGTATCTAATGTATCCTTCAAAAAAAATATGAGTTAGGGTTAAACAAGCATTATTCTACAAACTTTACATGCAAGAAAACAGATTTGAGAAGCTGGTCATTATCAATGATCACATTATCTACTTTAAGGTCAGGAAGAACTATGAATGATCTGAACCTAAGTTGCAAAAAGTTGCAAATTAATTTCTACTTATGTAATTTTATTTACTCTCAATACACAGCACTAGACTCCATCCTTACCTAGTAAAGAACAAGTGCCCATTATATAGATACCTATTAATAATCTTTCCAAAGGGGTAAGGAAAAGAACTAGAACTGTTACCACCTCCAAGTGAGGAAATGTTTTGCAAATACAAGTTGGCATTTTCTTCACAACTTGTAATCTTAAGAGAGTTGACCAGAGCACTAAGGAATTAAACTGACTAGCCAATATGTGTGAGAGGTTGAATTTAAACTCAGTTCTCTATGCCAAGCTTCCACCCAATCTTTGCATAATGCTAAATATAAAAGAATTTAAGGTTAAGTTCAAGTATTTTAAAAATATGTCTTGATAAGACTTTAAATGAAAGTCACATTAATGAAGTAAGGAAAACAAAGAACAATGAAATGATGCAACTTTTAGCAACAAAACTCTTCTAAAGACACAGAAAGCATGATGTTCCAAGACAAATTTATCCTCACTGAAAACTCCCATGTCATGTTGGATAAGCGGGGTTTTTAGTTTATTTGGGCATTGTCTTTGTCTACCAGATGGGCTATGACTGTTGGGGATGATACTTAAGCAAGAGGGAGAAGAATGCAAGTCCAGGGATAATTCTTAGCTTGTGTTAACAGAGTATGTTTATTACAATCTATGTGCTCAGTGTTTAGGGAGGTAATTGAGGATTTTACTCAGCAGGAGGTCACAGATAAAAAATTTTGAGTCAGTTCACCCAAAGGATGGGAGAATCGTTAATATCTTGGATGGTGAGAATCAGTGATGAAGGCGCCTGAGAAGTATCTATAGATGGTGTGAACTGCTTGAAATTCCTAGGTAGTACTCAGAATCCTTTTGTACAGCAAGCTTTTAGAAATTACAATATGCAAGGAAGTGACTTGAGGAAGATATGACTAATCTTATTAGCTTTGGGTGTAACAAGCAATATCCTACTGACTGACTATGTGGTGTTGTGGAGATAGACCCTGATATTCACTGAGGGACTGACTGTCTGAGAAAGTTAGAGGAGGAGGTAATGAAGACTGCCATAATGACTGAAAAGACACATACTATACTATGATACCCCCTTTGCAGTTTCCCATAGGAATATTGTAATAGTGAAGACAGTTCCTCCCGCTTACAAGCACCTGGTTTTGACTTTAATAACTGGGGAAATACGGCAGTCTCTTTTGGAGGTGCTGGACTAGATTTCACAGTTAAGTGACTTAGGGACTGGGGAAAAGACAAATTTCCTTGAGATAGAAGAATAAATAGCTAGTGGGTTCAAAGTCGGAATAGATTGACAAGAAAAGAATTATTCACTGCTCTAATGAGAGCAGGGGTAGATTTTGGCAGCATATATGGTATTCCAACTAATGAATTGTACAATATGTATCAAAAAAGGGGGCTTGATACTAGAAGGAATAGAGATGTTAAGAACTGCCCCTACAGATCCTCCTGAACCCTTGAATCCAAGTTTGTTACACCTTCAGAGAGAACAGGAAAGCAGTTGAGTCCCAACTCAGATTAAAGAAATTCACAGATGGGATTACAGACCCCATATCAATCTGAACATATACTGGAAAAATGGATCAAATACTATAACTAGGGCATTAATAGATATGGTGCAGAAGCCTCCCTTATATTTGGAAACCCTGGTAAGTAAGTTTAAACATGGAACTCCTGTCACTATCACAGGACTGGAAGGAGCGGAAATATCTGCCAGACAAGTCAAACTAATGATGAAAATTGGACAATTACCTAAGAAAGAATGAACCATGATAATTGTACCCATTCCTGAATACATCACTGGAATAGCTATATTGAGAGGCATGGCTTTAAATTTACCTGAGGGTAAATACCAATTTGTAGTAAAGAAGATAGGAATTAATAGTTTTAATGGGTAAAATAAAAATGGACCCAATCACTTTACCTGAACCTTCTTAAGTAATTACTTTAAAGCAGTATTGTATGCCAGGTGGGCAAGATGAAATTACTAATACTATAAAGGAATATGCTGAGGCAGGACTGTTAGTCCCTACAACCACTTGATGGAATAATCCTACCTGGCCAGGACAAAAGTTAGATGGGACATGGAGGATCACAGGGGATTATACACAACTGAATAAGGTGACTCTTACTTTGTATGCCACTGTCCAGACATCATTACCTTAATAGAAAGGGTCCAGAAATATGATGGATTTTGGTACCAGCTATTGATTTAGCCAGTTATTTTCTTTACTATCCCAAAAGATTCTATCTTTCACTTGGCAGAGCTGACAACATACTTTTATACACTTACCACAAGAATAGCTGCATAGTCACATTATTTATCATAGGATTGTGGCTGAACATTTAGATGAATTAGAGCTACCTGGTATACAGCTTACCCACTACATATATGATACAGGGAAAAAAATGCAAAAAGAGTGGAGAAGAGTCTGATGTTTTTAATTGAGCATGTGAAAAGTAAAAGATGGGAAATAAGCCTGCAAAGATTCAAGGGCTAGCTCAAACCATAAAATTTTGAGGGAATGGAATAAAGTGCTGCAAAAGATTCTCCCACAAGCCTGACAAAAGATTCAGGATTTTCCTATCCCCACCAATAAGAAAGAGGCCCCAAAATTTACAGAATTATTTGGATACTGCATCTAGGACAAATTTTAAAACCCTTATATAAAATTACTAGGAAAAAATTATGAATTTGATTAGGGACTTGAGCAGAGTAAAGCTTATGAAGAAGCAAAGGCCACTACACAGTTGGCCCTAGATTTATGGCCTATGCAAAGTGGCCTGGTGGAATTGCAAGTCACTGTACAGGATGAATATCCAAACTGGAGTTTATGGCAAAAACAAGGCCAAAGCATACCTTTAGGACTTTGGTCTAGGAAATCCCCTTCATCTGGAGCTCAATGTACCCCTTCTGAACAGCAGTTGTTCACTGCAGACTGGGCTTTGGTAGAGATTGAACAGCTGAGTTTAGTCCATGAGGTAATACTAAGGCCTGGAATCTCAATTATGACCTGGGTAGTGAGAACCCCAGCTTCTCAAAGAACTTGGACATGCACAAGAGGTCAGCATAATTAAATGGAAATAGTATATTCAAAACAGATCTAAAGCAGGCTAATGTGGAGTTTCTGCTTTACATGAATCTGTAGCAAACATAGATAATGAGGGAAATGGTACACCCCCTGAACCAAAGCAAGAGGTGCTCCAGTCCTTGGTAAAATGGAATGAGGAACATGATGGATTAACTGAAGAACAAGAGGCATGCAAGGTTTACTGATGGGACAGCGAAACATTTGGGCCACAAATGACACCGGAAAGCAGGAGCCTTTAACACTAGGTGAACTCTGGAAAGTACTGGGATAGGTAGAAGTAGTCAAGATACTGAACTTAGGGTAGTAGATCATGCTGTCAAAACAGAACAAGGAAGACTACGTCATAGTCACCGATTCATGGACAGTACCCAATGGGTTAGCTACATGGATGCCCATGTGGAAAAATCAAAACTGGGAAATTCATGGCAAACAAGCCTGGGGCAAAGAATTATGGGAAAATATATGGGGCAGGTCTTTGGTTACTACTTTGCCAGTTTTTCATGTAGATGCTCACGTGGCCCTCACCACACCAGAACATGAGTACCAAGCAGAAGTTGAACAACTAGCAAAGATTGCCACTCAACGTATTTTCCCTACTCTGACACCAACTGATGATGATCCACTACTGGCAAAATGAGTCCATCAAACAACCCGCCACTTAGGGGTCCAAGCCACACATCAGTGGACACAAGACCAAAGTACTAGTATCTCTCATCCATTGTTAAAACAAGTAGCAGAGGAATGTTACGGATGTCACTTGGAAAAGGAACAAACTGTTCCTCAGGGAGTAACTGGAGAGATAGTAAGGGGAAAAGTTCCAGCCCAAATTTGGTAAATAGTTTATATTAGACCCCTACCCTAAGATAAAGGATGCAAATTTATATGTACTTCTGTTAACACCTATTCAGGAGTCCTAGTGGCTTGTCCCTATAAGAATGCTACCCAGAAAACACTTGTAAAACTCTAGAACCATAAGTCTATTTTATGGAACCTCAATGCAGATTCAAAGTGACAGTGGGTCACATTTCAAAGGTAATAAAATAAAGAGATATTATGTATTAAACAATATGGAATGGATGTCATTTTCCATATTATCCACAAGCGTCTGGGTTAATTGAAAGAACGGTTAAGGAAGCTAAATTCTAATAATTCTTATCAACATTGGAAAGATAATACTGCTTGACCTAATTTGGATAATGGACCTTGGGAGGAAGTACACCTGTAGTCAGAATGACGACCCCAAATCTACAAATTAGAAAACAACAAACATCTAAGTTTGCAAATATTAAGTATTGGACTATGAGGCCAGATGTCCCAGCACCACACCCAGAGACACCTGTTTTGGCAGGATATAATTTATATTGTTTAGAGGACTTTAGGTTGAACAGAAAAGAAATAAGAAAAATCTCTACTGGAATATGTATGAGAATCCCTAAAAATCATTTTGGATGGGTATTACCTAAATCAGGGTTATCAGCTCAAGAAATACATGTATTTCCTGGAGTGACAGATTTCTAATTATCAAGGAGATATTACTGTGACATTCCAAAATTTAGGTGAGGAACTGATAAAATAGTTCAAGTGATTATTATTCCTTGTGAAACAATACCTCTTGTGAAAACTGACCCTCCTTCCAAAATAACTAGCAGAACTGAAGGGTTATGTTTTACAGATAGAATAAAATTGGGAACTAAAATATGGGTAAAACCAAAGCCAGATGATGTTCCAAAAGCTGCAGAAATTATAGCACATGGAAAAGATAATACTGTAACTGTTGTTTATTCAGAAGAAGATTACCAAATCGTACCCTTAACTCATATATTCTACAGTGAATGAACTCCAGAAGGATGGCTAATCCTACCCACCCTGCTTCTGATTACTGTCTCCTTGCTTCTTTTTGGCTTTTTGTCTGTTAAACTTGTTTGCTAGATTTGTTTCCTGTGGGCTGGGTACCCTTCACCTGCAAAAATGCCTGATTACTTAAGCTGGAAGTCACCCTGTTCACAAGTATAATGTGTCACCCCTGGACCGGGCATCGACCCAGCTCCAGATGCTAGCCAAAGAACTGATTTCTTGATTGGGACCCTTGGAGTAGGAACATCTCTATGTCCATTCTCAGCAGGAAGTAGCTACAGAATAAGAAACCTTCACCCCTTACCCAAAGATTTTAGGCACCATTCATTCAAAGGGGGAATGATAGGGTACTTAGTTCCCACCCTAAGATATTGTTTTATGTGCTTATTGTGTGGTCCCTGTTATACTGTTCTTCTACTGACACCAGTTACTAAGTTATCATTTTATATGCTATTTTCTGTTATCCCTGTTACAACTCTGTTGACATTAGTTGCCCCACTGACCTACATAATGCATACCAAAGATCTTGGAGCCAAATGTAATAGTAATTTAAACGGGAAGATCTTTCCCATTCATTAACAGGCCCGTGTGAACTGCTTAAATGATATGGAAGCCTAAGTCACATGTGGTAGGAGGAGCTTGCTAAACAGGTAGAACAGGAAGGGTAGAACACAACTGGGAGGAAGTTGGTAAAAGAAGTTAGGAGCAGAGGAGAAAGGATGCAGGTAGGCAGAACTAGGTTCATAAGTATTTGCTTGTGGGAATGGGTTTTGTCCCCTGCAGTGATAATGTGTATTGACTTCTTGGTTACGATGACAGATTCAGCTTTCTGGTGGTCTGAATAAATGTTTTGCTTCTGCCATCTATATGGAAAGTCTATTATACTTTGTAATTCAGAACTATGCCAGCATACTCATAGTTACCCTCAGGTGCTGGGAATATTGCCTATGTGATACACCAGGTCACAGTCAAGGGTGGCAGGCCCAGGGTGAGGAGGAACACTAGTACAGCAGAGCTTGTGGCCACAGGGGAGGAGGACCCTCATCACAATTCCAGGGAAGAAAAGAGTGCTTGTGGTCTCTCACAGACCAAAGCACAGGCTAGAAGAGCAGCAAACATACTTCTCATTAGACGATACTACTTTGGAAGAACTGAAAACTTAACAGATCCCCAGAACTAGCTCTGAAAACAGCTGCACAAAATCCTTCAAGTTTGGAACAGTGCACCTGCCACCATGGAGGCAGAGCTCCATTTTGGCAAAGAGTTAAAAGTCAAGAAAATAAGACTATAGAAAAATGAGCAAAGCAAAGAAAAAAATTGTGACTATAGAAAGTTACTAAGGTGACAAAGAAGATCTAAACACTCAGAAAAAGACAATAAAGTCAAAACTCCTATATCAAAAGCTTCAAAGAACAACACGAATTGTTCTCAGGTCATGGAAGAGCTCAAAAAGGATTTTAAAAATCAAGCAAGAGAGGTAGATAGAAGAAAATTTGGGAAGAGAAATTAGAATGATGCAAGAAAGTCATGAAAAATGAGTAAACAATTTGTTAATGGGCACAAAAAAAATACTGAAGGAAATAATGTCTTAAAAAACAAGAGTAGGCCAAATGGGAAAAGAGATACAAAAATTCAATAAGGAAAAAAAAGCCTTGAAAAGCAGAATTGGCCAAATGGAAAAAGTACAAAAATTCATCGAAGAAATGAAATGCTTAAAAATAGAATTGGCCAAATGGAAAAGGAGGTTTTAAAAAAAAAAAAAACCTCAATGAATAATTCCTTAAAAATCTGAACTAAGCAAATGGACGCTAATGACTCTGAGATACCAAGAAACAATAAAAACCAAAAGAATGAAAAAAAATAAAACAATGTGAAATATCTCATTAGAAAAACAAATGACCTGGAAATAAGATCAAGAAGAGATAATTTTAAAATTACTGGACTACCTGGAAGTCATAATTAAGAAAAGAGTCTAGACATCATCTTTCAAGAAATTATCAAGAAAAACTGCCCTAATATTATTCTAAAACCAGAGGGTGAAATAGAAATTTAAAGAATCCATCCAATCCTGAAATCAATCCCAAAATGAAAACGCCCAGGAATATTATAGTCAAATTGCAGATCTCCCAGATCAAGGAGAATGCACTGCAAGCAACCAGAAAGAAACAATTCAAGTATGATGGAGCCACCCAGGATAACACAAGATTTAGAAACTTCTATATTAAAGGATAAGTGGGCTTGGAAATATGATATTCTGGAGGGCAAAAGAGCTAGGATTACAATCAAGAATCACCCACACAGATAAAATCCTTCAGAGAAGAATGCATATTCAATGTAATAGAAGACTTTCAAGCATTCTTGATGAAAAGACCAGAGTGAATAAAAAAATCTGACTTCCAAATACAGGACTCAAGAAAAGCATGAAAAGGTAAACAGGAAAGGTTAAATTGTTTACATTCTTACATGAGAAGATGGTACTTGCAACTCATAAGAACTCTTAAGGGCTTATAAAAAATGCTATCCATCTCCAGAGAAAGAATTAATAAAATTTGAACACAAATCTAAGCACACTCTTTTTACTTTCTTAATTTTTCTTGGATTTTTATTTTGGTCTATGCTTTC
This sequence comes from Bettongia penicillata ogilbyi, assembly GCA_023548195.1. Taxonomy (NCBI): domain Eukaryota; kingdom Metazoa; phylum Chordata; class Mammalia; order Diprotodontia; family Potoroidae; genus Bettongia; species Bettongia penicillata. Next base: position 834,776 of record JAJHZJ010000309.1, read on the forward strand.
TTTTATAATATGACTAATATGGAAATGTTTTCCATGACCACACACGTATATAACCTATATCAAATTTCTTGCCTTCTCAATGAGAGATGTGGGAAGAGTGGGAGAGAATTTAGAACTCAATTTTAAAAACTAATGTAGAAAATTGTTTTTAACAAGTAACTGGGGGAAAATAAAACACTAAATTTAACAATAAAGGCTGCTAAAGACAGAATTCTTGTCAGGAAATTTTACCTGTAGACAATGGCCTTGACATAATCTATTCTGGTCTTAAGCAGTTATAAAAATCTGGGTGGTTATGTGATTAACGAAGGAAAAAGCCAGAGAAGTCAGTCTTATCCCACGCCAAAAAGTAACTAGAAAGAGGATCAGACTATTTTAAACCTTGAGAAGATAAGGATTATAAATAAGTAATTTCTCAAAAGACAATCAGCTATATCAGACCTATAGCTATTATTAGGAAATTAAGAGTCAAAGTATGACTGATCTTGGTGCCATACTGAGGTTTGGGTTTGAGAAAGAATCTGTTTTTGTGCTTCACAGCCCATACCTAAATCTGAAAGATTCCCAATTTAATAGTTAGTTTCTACAATTAGACAATTAAAATAGCATACTAAATGCATCTAGCATTAGTGCTTTTCTCTCTAAAGAAATATCTGTAATTATTTCAGAGACCAAAGTTGTATAGAAAGTAGAAATTAGCTGGACTGCATCTGGGAAATCGTGCAGTGCTTTCAATGATGCTCCTCATTTCTCACCTGGCTATCCTACTCTGGGACTTCCTGTGACTTCCACCCCCCATCCCTTTCAATCCCCACCCCTGCCCCCCCCCATCCCAATTACTGAGAATACTTCATTATCCTGCAAGATCTCATCTGCTCTGAGTTCTCTATTTCCTTACCACATTGTGCCACGAACTCCAACATTTAAGGAGGCAACTCAGTTCAGAAAATCTCCGCATTTCTCTACTTCTCTACGTCTACTTTCACCATTCTGGAAATTTTCTTTCTTCACCACCACAATCTTATATTGGGTACCTTCAGAATCCATTCCCTCCCCACTTCAGCTTTCTTTTGTGTATTGTCTTCTCCCTTTAGATTGCAAGCCACTTGAAAGGTTAGGGGACTATCGTTTTTCATATTTGCAACCCCAGAGGTTGGCACAGTGCCTGGTATATAGTAGCATGTAATAAATGTTTATTGATTACTGACTAACCTGCATGCTGCTACGAACGTTTACTTCTAAAACCAATATTTTTCTCAGGAGAAGAGTTGCAAATGATGCAGCAAAGGAAAGTTATACATAATGGGCTAATAGTACAGGCATCTACTACTAAAATCAAGGTGTGAGCTACAAAAAAGTGAATGAATTTTGATGTCAGTTGTATCTACTGCTCATTTAGTCTGAAATCTATTTCTTTCCCTTGTTTAATATTATCTTCTATTCACTTCTCTAGCTTTTGTCATATCTTTTCTTTCAAAGATTGGCTCAAAACTCCCCTTATCAAACTTTCACTGTTACCTTACTCATTCCCAGTCACTCCCTCTACCCTAGTGTGTCCTTATTTATGCAAACTTATGGATGCATACACAAAGCTTTGCACTTAAGACAAATTAAAAGACAGGCCTTGTCATCAGTATACAAAGTATCAGCTCTCTATACAGTATTCAAGAAGAGGCACATTTCCCTAAGTTGTAAGTACATTTGGCATAGGTTAGCCAATGGAGAAATAAAAAATATAAAAATGAGACCAAACTCAATAACCCAGTGACTAATAAGCTACTTAGGATAAGAACTGCTAAGAAATATACCACAAATTAGGCTTAGAATTCAAGGGTTGGGAACCTGTGGCCTTCTGGGTCCTCTAGTGTGGCCCTTTGATCAAATTCAGACTTCACAGAACAAATCCCCTTAATAAAGTCAGTCAAAAGAACTCAGTCTACAAGCCGTGTATCCAAGGACTTAGAAGGCCACATGTCCCCCACCCCTGGCTTAGATCAACACCATACTCCACAATAAATTCAAAATATAAACCCCATCTGAATATTTAATATTCAAAAAAAAAATCTGAATAAGTACTCTTCACAACAATGGAGAGACAAACAAGGAATAAAGGTAATTACAAAAATATGTAATGGCAAGATGATGACATGAAATTGATAGTGTCTGCACAAACACAAAACATCTAGTATAGGGGAAGTAGTCAAAAGGAAAAAATTATTGTTATCAAATTTTTTAGACAAGACTTTAGTATCTTAGTTATTATATAGGCAACTAAAAGGAATAGACTGGATGTATGGATGGGATGAAGGGCTGAAGGACCAGAGTAATCAATCCAGAGTAAATATCCAAACTGAAACTAGAGGGGATGAGAGAAAGATAATTTATCCATGCTCTCACCCACAGACTAATACATTAGTATCTACTATTCTCACTCCACTAATGATGGCAACTATTAAACAGCTATGAAAAAGGAGAGCACCAGCTGGAGGAAGTAACCAGGGGTGGGGGAACTTGTGGCTTTAAGGTCGCCTGTGGTCCTCTAAGTCCTCAAGTGCAGCCCATTTACCAAATCCAAACTTCACAGAACAAATCCCCTTAATAAAAACTTTTCCTGTAAAAGCTGGACTCAGTCTAAAGGCCATACCTAAAGACCTCAAGGTCATATGTAGCCTTAAGGTTGCAGGTTTCCCACATTTGACTGGTAGCCTATTAAGTCAGATTTGATTCTTGAGACTACAAAGTGATCACATTGTGAAAACTGTTCCACAGTTTAGAACACAGAGACAATGTCAAATTTTAGTAATGGGAGTCAGACTTTCAAGCCTTTTAAATTTCTCAAGCAATGATGTTAAGATCTAAAAACTGAAACTCTTTTCTCCAAAGAAACCAATAATTTCTTGATTGCTAGATTCTAATGACATTTTTCTCAATCTTCACCTTTGTTGACCACTCTACACCCTCAGACACTGTATAAATCTTTTCTCCCTCTATACTGGTTTACTCTGTGATCTCCTCAGCTTCGAAGGAAGCCTCATAGATATCTTAAGTTCAATTGAACTGTTATCCCCTACACCCCTCCAAACTTCCCACCACACCAACCAGCCAACTAGGTTTACAACCAAGGTGTGATCTGGTCTTCTTAATCTCTTCATGTCCCATCTGTTACCAGATCCTATCAATTCTATCACTGTAATATCTCTAATATATGTTTCCTTCTCCCCTCTGATATTAACACCCCCTTAGTATGGTTCCATTACTCACTGTTGGGACTACTGCAATAGCCTACTAGTGGGTCTCCCTGCCTCAGGTTTCTCCCTATGTCATTCCACCATCTCTTCAGCTTTCATTCATCTTCCTAAAGTATACGTTTGATCATGTCACCATTAATCTTTGCTCAATAAACTCCAGTGGCTCCCAATGACCTCCCTTATCTTCCTAACTCCCCAAAACTGGTCATTTGTCTTTCATGGATCCATACTAAATTTTAAAGACAATGTTACAAGTCTACCCATACATGATCAAGACTAGGGGTCATTCAATCACAATCCACAAGCATTTAAGTGTCTACCATGTGCCACATTGTGCTAGGCACTAGGGATAAAAACACAAAATTGAAACAGTCCCTACAATCAAGGTGTTTAAAATCTAAAATTTGAATTTTCAGCATTTAGATTTTGGCTCAAATATTTTAGCAGAGACATATCCTACTAGAGCTGAATAACCTGATTTTTATATAAAATTTGTCTTTCAAAACAAATCTAATAACTTTGTTTATTAATGGGGAAAAGAAATTGAATTACAAAGATTAAATATTTTAAGATAGCTAAAAAGCTGATTTTGTAATAAAGAAACCAATAGATTAAATTTATAACAATTTGGATATGATATTTAAGATTTTCTCATAAAGGACTGTTTAAACCTTCTGGCAGTCATCTTTTTAAAATATATATATATGTGTGTGTGTGTGTGTGTGTGTATATATATACATACACACACATACACACACACACACACATATATGCCTACAGAAGGGATAAAGGAAAGAATACCTTTGTTGACGATGGTGGAGTAGGAAAATTAAGCCAGGCTGGAGCAAAGTCATGCTGCGCCATTTAGGTCCAGTCTCTCCGACTCAGTGAAACAAGGTTTCAACACCTCATGGCAAGCCCCTGCCATTTAGAAAAGGAAAAAATTATGCTTTAGCTTCATAGATTTTAGTCACAATTATACTTTTACATCTCCTTTACCCAAGTCATACTTAAAAGTACCTCTTGGAAGTATTTCAGAAATAGCATCAAAATATTTATTAAGTAATATAAAGTCTCAGGATTTATAGAACTAACAAGTGACAATATTAATTGGTTATCCCCAAAATCTGTTTGCTGTTTAAAGAAAATTATGGATTTTTTTTAAAGTAAAATCTATTCTAAAAGTAAATAAATTTTTTCCCCAGGACAACTGATTAAATATATGTCTTTGTTCTAGGGAGAGAGAGATGGAGAAGTATTGGTGATGAACTTCAGTAACCTACTTTTGGGGAAGCAAGTCCTTAAATTCATTGGTGTGGGGAACTGGAAATACAGAAACTCCTTCCACAAAAGCAAATCAGCAATTCCACTCAGGTAAAGAAAACTACCTAAGGGTTAAATGACTTGCCGGAGTTTACTGAATGAAATGAAAAAGCATTTACTAAGTACTTTACCTAAGTACTAGGAACACCAAGTACTTTTATTAAGTGCTAAACACTCAGTCAGTGCTGGGCATACAAACAGGAAAAACAACCCAGACAGTTTACTCTCCAAAAAGTTCCCTTCAAATAACACAAAATAAAATAAAATGAAATAAATTTTCATCAGATGAAGGACAAATAGATGATCCAGAGCAAGCTGGGGGAGGAGGGGAGGGAGAAGGGAGACATTTTACCTTAGGGAGGTCTTCAGAACATAGAAGCTGGATGGAAGACCATAAGAAGTGATATAAAGCAAATTATCAAGTCTGTTGGTCTTACCAGAATGAAATCTAGTAAAAGACTGCCTTCTTCCCATTCAAATATTGTAAACAAGTGGCAATCAGATGAACTCTAGGCAACTGGAGGGGGTGGGGGGAGAGAAGAGTAGGAAGAGGAAGGCACAACAGGAAGGGAACTCCACTCCAATTCTTTCCTGCCCCTATCTTCCACACCACATGTCTCAAAGTCTGAGAAAGGAGCCAAAAGTGGGCAAAGAGGAAAGGGCCCTGGTGGTGGTAGACAGGAAGGACTCAAATCTAGGTCCTCCTTCCTTACTCCAATGTCTGCCCCTTCCATTCACTACCTCCTATAGACATCAAATAACATTTATATAATACTTTACAGTTGGCACAACACATATATTGTTCAAATTTGCATCTCACAACTACCCAACACAGTAGGCACCACAGGCAGTATTATTCCCTGTTATACTAAAGGACTTCTAAATACCTATTGACAGACCCTCCTACCCTCTAATTTCACAGTTCCGCAAATCACTCATTTCATATAACCTACTTCTCCACAGCTACACACAGAAATAGCCATGCCTTTGATTGTGTCCTATAAATGCACCACTTCCATCTTATTTGATCACAATCTACTGTCATTCCAACTCTCAACTTTACAACCCCAAAAGCTATTCTTTGTATATACAGTGATCTCTCCAACCCCACAGTTTTCTCCTTTCCTCATCTTGACTCCTTAGGAAACAACTTTAACTCTACACTGTCCTCCAGTTCCTTGCCCTCTTTCCCTAACAATCTTGCCCTACACCAAGCCTCAACCTTGATCATTTCCACCATCAGCTACCTTCATTCCTATACCCATGCTAAGAAATAGATGGAGAAAACATAAAATCATACTGACTGGGTTCATTACAAATTTATGTTTCACAACCTCCATTAGGCCCTCACTGCTACAAGACAATCTTTTTACACCTCCCTAATTAACTCCGCTCACCTCAACTGCTCTTTAGTCAGTTAGTGGCAGGCACTGTGCTAATGCTAAGTGTGCTGGGGATGCAAAGAAAGACCAAAGACTTTGCCCTCAAATGGACTCATAATCTAATAGAGGAGACAAGCAAACAAGTACGTACAAATAAGTTATACACAGGATAAATAGGAAATAATTAACAGACGGAACACACTAGAATCAAGGATTGGGAAAGGTTTCCTGTAGAAGAAGGGATTTTAGTTATAACCTGAAGGAAACCAAGGGAGACAGAGATGAAGAGGGAGAGCATTGTGGTCATGAAGATGGAGTGTTCTGTTTGAGAATAAGGTCACCAACCATCCTCACTAACTTTGGCCATCCATAACACTTCTACCTTCTTGAGGCTACACTTCTCCAGAAGGCACTCTATAGCAGTACCTCTGCCTTCTTTCCTCTACTCTTCTTAACTCTCAGCAATCTTGCTTCCAACCTTGTCATTCAACGGAAACCTTACTCTCCAAAATTTCTAAGAGTTCTCTTAATTGCCAAAACTAACGGCTTTTAGTCAATCCTCATCCTTCTTGACTTTTCTATAGCCTCTTATACTGCTGATCACCCTGTTACTGATACTATCTTTTTTCTAGGTTCGTGTGTTCTACTTCATCTACCTGACTGCTCCTCAACCTCTTTTGCTGGATCTTCCTTCAAGTCAGCCTACTAATGATGGGTATCCCACCAGGCTCTCTTCAGGGCTCTCCTCTCCCTTTATAGTATTTCATTTGGTTGATCTCTTCAGCTCCCATCACCTCTGTACCAATGATTCTCCAATTTATTTATCCAGTCCTAACTTCTCTGCCAATCTCCAGTCTCACATCTCTAACTGCTTATTGTACATCTCAATCTTGATATTCCCCAAAAGGAAATTAAATTCTCTTTTCCTCAAAATCTTCCCCTCTTCCAAAGTTTTCTATTATTGTCAAGGGCACCACTATCCTCCTAGCCACCCCTGACTCCTCAATCTCTCATCTCCCCATATCCAATCTGTTACCAGGTGGTCCTGTTGATATTACCTTCATACTATATCTCACATATACTCCTTTCTTCTGATACTGACACCACTAGGATGCTGTAGGCCTGAATCACCTCAAGTTTGGCCTACTGCAATAGTTTACTGGTTGGTCAACCTGCCACAAGTCTCTCCCCACTTTAGTCTACCCTCTACTCAGCAATCAAAGTGATCTTCCAAAAGCATAGCCCTGACTGACTTCCCTATTCAATACTATAGTGAACCCTCCCCCTCATGACCTCCAGCATCTAAAATAAAATCCTGTTTGTCATTTAAAACCCTTCATAACCTGCCCCTCCACACACCCTTCCAGGTTTCCTATATTTTACTCCCTTTCATGTACTGTACAATCCAGTGACACTGGCCTCATTATTCCTCAAACAAGACCTGCCACAGCCAGACTCCAGGCATTTACAGAGTGCTCCCCCCAATTCTCAATTCATGTCTAGAATGCTTCTCTCCATACTTCCACCTCCTGGCTTCTTTCAAGTCCCAGTTAAAATCCCACCTTCTACAAAAAGCCTTTCTTAATCTTTCTTAATCCTAGTGCCTCCTCTTCATTATTTCCAATATATCCTATATATGGCTAGGTGACACACGTGGCCTGGAGTCAGAAAGACCTAAGTTCAAATCTGGGGCAAGTCACTTAATGTGTATGGTCTGCCTCATTTTCCTCACCTCAACAGCACTTAATTCATAGCACTGGTGTGAGAATAAAATGGGATATTTGTAAATCTCTTAGCACAATGCCTGGCACAGAGCAGGTTCTTAATAAATACTTGTTCCCTTTCTCTCCCCCACAGTTCATTTGAACAAGTTACTTGTATCCTGTCTCCCCTATTTGGTCATGAGCTCAAGGGCAGGGACTATCTTGCACCCTTGTCTGTTTTCCCAGTGCTTTGTACAGGATCATGCACACAGTAGGTGTTTAATAAATGTTAACTGATTGACTTGCCCATGGCAATAGATAGTAAGCATAAGAGACATGAACCTAGATCTTTCTGATTCAAAGTCCTGCACTGTATCCCATTACACCAAGTTGTCTCTCTAGCTCTCAAGTGTAACTGTTTTGCAGGCTGGTCTTGATGAACAATTTTTTTCTTGTGTATGATAATGGTAGGTTTTATTGGGATTTGGGCACACACATTAGGAAATATATATGGTGCAAAGAGCATGAGTTAAATTTTTATAAAGTTAATGTCTGAAATAAAGGCTTTATTGGAACTTACAAAAGTGGTTCATAAACATTTGCAGGAAGGATCAACACAGCTTAGAGACAGAATACATTCAGGCACCCTTGGCTTTAATTCATGTTCTGCCTCAGCCTAGTTTACCATCCACAATTAAGCAAGAAAACATTCATTTTTGAATTTCTCTATCATGTAAAATAGTTCTTGAGGAACACTATACTAAACAATAGGGAATAGGGATGGGGACTGGGCCTACGACTTCACTAGTAGAAAGAACTCCCTCCAGCAAAGCAGACTGTCAACTTCTCCTCGAATTAGTAGTCTCAGAGTTGCCTAGACCTGAAGTGTCAAACTTACAACAAATCAGATTAAAACATAATCAAAGGAAATGCTTAACAAAATAAATAATATAATAAAACACAGATATTAATTTGTAGTTTTCTAAGTCATCATGTGGCTCAAGGATATACTTCTATCTCAGTTTTAACAACACTAACCTAGAGTACTGAAGAGGGTAAGTGACAAGCCCAGGATTTCACAGTCAGTAGCAAAGGGAGAACTTGAACCCAGGCCTTCCTGGTTTCCTACTCCTTCCTAATTTCTCTCACATACAACACTTTCTCTCCTCTTACACTGACACCTCCACAAAAAGTGCAGGCCCTTCTTATATCTTTGCAGTAGCCTACCGATTGGTCTCTCTGCCATAAGTCTCTCCCCCCTTTAATTCAGTCCATTTCCTCTACTCTACTGTCTAAATATTCTTCCTAAAGCACAGGTCCAACTACCTCAATTCCTTATTCAATACCTTCTGGGGATCCTCATGATTTCCAGGATCAAATATAAAAATCCTGTTTGTCATTCAAAGCCCCTCATAACCTGCCCCCTACAAATCTTTTCAAGCTTTCTACATTGTACTCCCTTTCATGTACAGTACAATCCAGTGACACTGGCCTCCTTGCTATTTCTCAAGCAAGACATCTCATCTGTAGATTCTGAGCATTCTCACTGGTTATTCCATACCTAGAATGCTAAATTCCACTACTTGGCTTCCTTCAAGTTCCAGCTAAAATCCCACCTTCTATAGGAAGCCTTTCCCAATCCCCCTAAATTCGAGTGCCCTCTTGCTGTTATTTCAAAATAGTCTTGCATATAGCCTGATTGTATATAGTTGTTTTCATGCTGCCTCCCCATTACACTGTGAGCTCCTGGTGAGAAGGGAATGTCTTCTTCCGCCTCTTTCCATCTCCAGCTCTTATCACAATGCAGCCTGACACATAAGAAGCACTTAATAAATCTTTACTGATTTGCTTCCTTTAAAATGCCAGAATTTTATAGTGAAATAAATCTCCCTCTTCTCGGTATAAAAGCAAAGGGCTGAAAATGTTGAATGTGGTAGGATACAACGCTAGATCTTCACTTAGTTCTGCTTAAATGGTTTTCTTTATTATAGCAAAGAGTTGGAGGCTGGAAGGCAGTAAAGGGTTAAAAGTGAATTAACATGCAAAAAGAGGCAACAATAAAACTTTTTTATGGAAAACAAAATCCTTCCAAAAAGGATTGCATGAACATAATAGTGATCAACTTACATAACTTATTTTTAAAAATCTAAATATACACACTTCAGAAATCATTAAACTCTTTTAAATTAAAAAAATTATCCCTTCCCTCAAAAAGCTTACCAGTAAGGGAGACAAGGTTCAGATAGTCAAACGAACTCCATCTCACCTGGGGGGGATATTTACTCCAACAATGCAGATCACAACCCAGCCAACTCTCTCTACTTTGATGGGTGGTTTCCCCTAAATGCACCATAAAGAGAACCACCCAGAAGGACCTGGAGATCCTACTCTTCTCTTTGTATCACAATACCAATGGCGCACACTCTCTCCACATTTTTTTATCATTTATCTATTTCTTTGATTATAGCCCCCTCTCTTCAGTTTCTAAAAGAATAAATAATCCCTTGCTTTTGAAGAGTTGAGGCCTAATTCACACTTTTCCAATGTTTTTTGGGTGCTACCTACAGTCATATGACAACATAAAATATGTTAAAAAAAAAAAATAAGGCCCTGATTTCTAGTCTAGGGAATCAATTGAAAGATCTATGCAATTTACAGTAATTCCACAGATTGTTCAATTCCATCCAGTGCCCAATTCACCATCTGCAATATTTGTTTTGTTATGTATAATGAAGATAGGTATCCCTTTCCCTCCAGATCAAAGATATAGTCAGTTCTCAAAAGAAAAATCACAAAATATAAATGACACCAAAACATGCCCAAATCACCAGTATTAAAGAAAAAAAAATGCAAATTTAAAACAACTGTGAGGTTTCTTCTCCTACTTAGGAAACTGTCAAAGATGGGGAAAATGGGAATAGTCAATGTCGAAGGTTATATATGAAGGGAAACACACTGACACACAATGTTGGAGCTGTGAATGCCAAGTTGGAATTGTACAAGTGTTCATATTCTTTGACCTTGCAACTTCCACTACTATATGCTCCAAGACGTCAAAAACACAAGGAAAAAAAAAGGTTTACTATAGAGTATTTAAAGCAAGACTGTAAGCAAGAACTAGAAACCAAGCCAAATAACTGGGAAGTACAGGGGGAAAACTATGACACACAAATCTAATTATTGTGCCGTTAAGAAACAGTGAGATTCAGAGAAACATGTTAAAGTAATACAGAGAAAAAACAAGTAAAACAATACAAACAGTGATTACCACAATGTAAATTAAAAGATCACTAAAAGGAAACTGAACTCCCAAATTCTTCATAATCAGCAACAGGTGCATGGTAGGTTCTCACAGTTTCTACATCTTCTAAGTAATCATGCAATAGAAAAATCTTGTCTACTTCAGAATGTTGTTTTCAAAAATCTTAATACTACCCTTAAAAGGAACTTTTACACATTGGTATTATTCTCATGGAAGTTTTACATATCTGGGAAAGTAGGAATATACAAGCTGACAATTAAATTTCTATCCACATTTATGGTATCTTCCCCTCCTTAAAATCTTTTCTGAACCCCTCTCTCAATACCCTCATAAATGTGTCACTCTAGCACAGACCTTCTCTTCTGAGTTTACTTGGGTTTTCTAGTCCAGCTACTTTCACATCTTTGTTCTTCTCCTCAATGCCATTCCTACCTTCCTCTATTAGTACAGAAGGAATTAACTACTAGATCCAAGTATGCCAGATATGCTGTCTTGGATGATCAATCAGTTCATACTGCTCTTCTCTGTTTTCCAATATTTTAGGAAATATTGTTCATAATCTTCCAGCATCCTTCTCTATAATATTTTACAAATCAGTGAAAAAAAGCAAACATTCAGACTCTGGTCTCTTTATAAGAGCAAATAACCTAACAGCAAAACTTCTGTATGAAATTACTGTAAATGTTTCAACGTCTTTTCCTCTAGACACACCCCATTTTTCAGCATTAACTTATTTAAATAAGTGAAGTTAGTGTTATTTTAATATGCACCCCCTATCTTTTTCTCATTTCTATTCTTCTGACTTTTGTTAAATTCTGATCTTGGCTTTAACAAATCAGTGTTCAGGAATGGCTCCCTCATCAGTAACAAGTTATTTCCTGTCCACTGAAATATAATTAATTTCATTTTTTGTCAAGTTTATTCAATGATCCAACACTTTAATCTTAGTCTTTTTTCTAAGAATAAACACGATATATAATCATGAGGCTTACATGGAGCCTATAAGTTTTTGGCCTCTTTCATTTCTCACTCCAAGACCATATTTTCCAGCATTTTTTTCACTATGTTCACCTACTGTATTCCCATCCTTGCACTTCAGCCTCCCAAGCATCACAGTGTATGGTTATTCAATTTGGAGGACCTTTATCAAGGTTTTTTTTTAATCAAATTTCTCTCTCTCTCTCTTCAACCTGCTCACATGTTGGTCATAAGCTACAATTACTTCATAGTAGTCTTTGTTGTGAAACTTATCATGAGCACATAAATATGAACTCACCCACAAAATGCAATTTTTGTCCGCACCATAAGTTCTACTCCACCAACTTACTCATTGCCTTTTCAAGGAGATTCTTAAAAAAAAAAAAAAAAATCACCCCTCCATCCAGCTCCAATTTCTGTCTTATTATTTAAGACGATAATGTCAAGTGTGATACAATTGAGTTCCTTCCAAATAACATGTGAGGTTGGTCACTGCACAAGGGCCTCACATTTAAAGTGACAACAATTTAAATATTTATAAATGATCTAAGAGCTCTGTGATTATGATCACTTTCTGCCCCCTTTTCAAACACCAACCTTACTCCATTAATGAAGAAGTAGAAAGGAGTCACACAAGACTAGGGAATATTTTGTATTTTTCCTCATGGGTTGACAGTCAAAGAATTCACAATCAAGTAGCCTAGTAGCAATAATCCTGTTTATCTATCATATTCAAAATCTTTTCATCATGATAAAAGCCTAAAAGAGCTAACACTCCACTGGGATAGTCTTCAAGAACAGTCTCTTCCAGATAACAAGGAATCCCTGGAGAAGGACTTCTGGATCCCATAAATAATAGATTAAGATGAACACAGCTGGGGGGAGGAGCCAAGATGGCGGAGTAGAAAGACTCACCTATGCTAGCTCCAAACCCACAGCCCAGAAAATTCCTGTAAAAAGAACTCCCCACAAATTCTAGAGCAGTACAAGCCGCGCAGAAACACAGTGGAAGAGATTTCCGTTCCAGGGGTCCGTCACGCACCGGACAGCGGAGCCCATCCCTGTACTGCCCTGGCCGCACAGCCCCAGAGGAGCGGATCCGAGCAGGCTTCAGGAAAGGAACCTTCGGCGGCCGCAGAAGGTCCCTCCGCCCACAGGCACGCAGGTCAGTGAGAGAGACTTCTGGGCTAGCCAAGAGGGGAGCAGGGTGTCTCCATAACTCAGGCCCCCTTGGGAGGCAGCAGCAGAGGCAGCGGCGGCCAGGCTCTCATGGAGCAGGCAGGAGCTCAGGTCCATTACTGAAAGGTCTCCGCATAAAGCCCCTGAGGGAAATGAGCCTGGGAGGCAGCCCTGCCCCCACCCCAGCACCAGAACTTAAGCTCACATTGAATAGCAGCCACGCCCACCACGGAAAGCACTGAGGCTGGGGAGCAGCATTTGAATCTCAGACCCCAAGCACTAGCTCGGCAGATCTAGGCGGGGGTGCAGAGGAATCTCAGAAGTCAAGTAACTGGCTGGGAAAATGCCCAGAAAAGGGAAGAAAAATAAGACTATAGAGAGCTACTTTCTTTGGGGACAGATGTTCCCACCTTTCATTTCTGATGACGAGGAACAATTCTTACCATCAGAGAAAGACGTGGAGGTGGGGCCTCTGTATCCCAGACATCCCAGGTGGATGTCCAGTGGGCTCAGGCCATGGAAGAGCTCAAAAAGGATTTTGAAAAGCAAGTTAGACAGGTGGAGGAAAAACTGGGAAGAGAAATGAGAGAGATGCAAGAAAAGCATGAAAAATGGGTCAATACCTTGCTAAAGGAGACCCAAAAAAATGCTGAAGAAAATAACACCTTGAAAAATAGGCTCACTCAATTGGCAAAAGAGGTTCAAAAAGCCAATGAGAAGAATGCTTTCAAAAGCAGAATTAGCCAAATGGAAAAAGAGGTTCAAAAGCTCACTGAAGAAAATAGTTCTCTCAAGATTAGAATGGAACAGATGGAGGCTAATGACTTTCTGAGGAACCAAGAAATCACAAAACAAAAACAAAAGAATGAAAAAATGGAAGACACAATGTGAAATATCTCATTGGAAAAACAACTGACCTGGAAAATAGAAAAAAGAGACAAGTTAAAAATTATGGGACTACCTGAAAGCCATGATCAAAAAAAGAGCCTAGACATCATCTTCCATGAAATTATCAAGGAAAACTGCCCTGAGATTCTACAACCAGAGGGCAAAATAAGTACTGAAGGAATCCCATCGATCACCACCTGAAAGAGATCCAAAAAGAGAAACTCCTAGGAACATTGTGGCCAAATTCCAGAATTCCCAGGTCAAGGAGAAAATCTTGCAAGCAGCTAGAAAGAAACAATTCCAGTACTGTGGAAATACAATCAGGATAACACAAGATCTAGCAGCTTCTACATTAAGGGATCGAAGGGCGTCCACCTTCCATAGGATATTCCAGAAGTCAAAGGAACTAGGACTCAAACCAAGAATCACCTACCCAGCAAAACTGAGTATAATACTTCAGGGAAAAATATGGTCTTTCAATGAAACAGAGCACTTTAAAGCATTCTTGATGAAAAGACCAGAGCTGAAAAGAAAATCTGACTTTCAAACATAAGAATGAAAAAAAGCATGAAAAAGTAAACAGCAAAGAGAATTCATAAGGGACTTACCAAAGGTGGACTGTTTACATTCCTACATGGAAAGACAATATTTGTAACTCTTAAAACTTTTCAGTATCTGGGTAGTTGGTGGGACCACACACACACACATACACACATACGCATGCACACATGCTCACACATGCACACACACACACATGAACGCACATACAGAGACAGAGAGCACAGAATGAATTGAATAGGATGGGACCATATCTTAAAAGAAATTAAGGTAAATGGTGAGAGAGAAATGTAGTGGGAGGAGAGAGGGTGAAATGGAATGGGGTAAATTATCTCTCATTCAAGAGGCAAGCAGGAGACTTTTTAGTGGAGGGAAAAAGAAGAGAGCTCAGAAAAAAACATGAAGTTTACCCTCATCACATTCGACTAAAGGAAGGAATAAAATGCACACTCATTTTGGTATGAAAACCTATCTTACAATTCAGGAAAGTGGGGGAGAAGGAGATAAGCAGGGTGGGGGGGATGATGGAAGGAAGGGCAATGGCAGGATGGAGCAATTTCAAGTCAACACTCTTGGGGAGGGACAGGATCAAAAGACAGAAAAGAAACAATGGGAGGCAAGATAGGATGGAGGGAAATACAGTTAGTCTTACACAACAGGACTATTATCGAAGTCATTTGCAAAACTACACAGATATGGCCTACATTGAATTGCCTGCCTTTCCAAAAGGAATGGGTGGGGAGGGAGGGATGGGGAGAATTTGGAACTCAAAGTTTTAGGAACAACTGTTGAGTATTGTTCTTGCTACTAGGAAATAAGAAATACAGTTAATGGGGAATCGAAAGTCATCTGGCCCTACAGGACAAAAGAGAAGATGGGGACAAGAGAAGGGAGGGATGATAGAAGAGAGGGCAGATTGGTGATAGGGAAAATTAAAATGCTTGGTGTATTGGGGTGGGGGGAGGGGAGAAATGGGGAGAAAATTTGGAACCCAAAATTTTGTGAAAATGAATGTAAAAAGTTAAATAAATAAATTTATATTTAAAAAAAAGATTAACACAGCTGAAAAAATCGAACAATGCAAGAAAGATTTAAAAAACAGATTATTTTACTATAAAGTAGAAACTATAAGGGCTAAAGTATTTCAGAAGAAAAGGGGAAAGAATGATGAAAGTTAGCTAGAATGGTCAGAGTAAACACCATGGTTGCTTTGAAAGAGATGGAAAAGGCATTTTAGGTGGAAGGGACAACATGAATTAACATACTCAAGTTGGTAATTTATTTTCTGTCACCTTTCTTCAGAAAACAAAAACCAAGGCTCAATATCAATTTATCGGACTGATATCACATTTAAGTAGCAATCTTTAATGTGTTTACTCCAATGAATGACATTATTTGAAATACATGGTTCTGTTTCTGCAAAAGCAATTTTAAAGAATGGGAGAAAGAAGTGAGGAAGTGGAGGCACAAAAAACTTAGACAATTTTTTCAAAAAGCTTGGCTGAGAAAGAAAGGATAGATAAAGGATGATTATCTGAGGGGATGATAGAGTCTAGTACAAGATTTTCAAGGATATGAGAGAAGATTTGGGTTGAGGGTGGGCATGATTGAGGATACAATATGCTAGAGATGATGTGAAGGAAGAAGATTGAGTGCACATGTAGAGGAGCTGGCCTAATTACCACTTAATTATAATATTTGGCACACCACTCACTAAATAGGCCACCTCTGCCAGAGATGGGGGAGGAGTAGAAGATGATATAAAGAAAGTCTGATATGAGAATGGAAGAAAATGTAGTTCACATACAATTGTCTCAATTTTTATTAAAAGTCAAGATCCTCAGCTGAGGGAGAAGAGAGTGAGAAGGAAAAGCAAGTTTGTAATAGTTTTGCGTGGAATAAGGTAATTAAGAAAGAACAAAAAGACTGCCTTGCTGCAGTAAGAGCACATGTGAGGTTAGATAACGTGATACAACCACCCAGTCATTACGGTTGTGAGGCTTCCTTCTGCCTCATTCAGTCATTTCTGAGTAGCAGCAAAGGAGGTAGATGATGGAGAAAACTCAGCTTTGGCAAGAGAAGAGCATCAATAGGGCATTTTAAATCACTGACTCAGAGTAACAGCACACCTGTCAAAACGTGCAGATAACACAGAAAGCTGGGAGTGAAAGTTAACAGTGGGGATGACAGGATCTGACAAAAAAGTCACCAGGCCAGAACAGAAGAATGAGGCTCAAACGTTCCTAGGCAAGGCCCCAATGTTCTTTACCTTGAGCTAACACTGACACATGAATGCTACCTACCATCAAGCTAAAATCTGCCTCTCTCTGAAACTTTACCTTTCTGGTCCTCGATCAGTCTTCTAGGACCAAGCAAAACAAGCCTGCTCCCTTGGATCATTTCAAAGATGACATAACAGGAGTCCTGAGGAGTAAAACGATATGTGGCCAATAGGAAGACAAGGAGAGAAGGGAAGAAAGAAAGAGGAGGGAAGGAAGACAGGGAGGAGCAAAGAGAAAGAGAGAAGAAAGAAAAGAATACCAGAAGCGACCAATGCTGAAAATTCTTTGCTAACTATGACCAGAATAAAGACACCACACTATGCATCTCTAAATTGGGGCAGTTAGGTTTAATGTGAATATTGGTTTGTCTTTAAAACTATCAAAAGACTTCGAATCCAACTGAAAAAGAAAAAGATCTAAGTACCTGGAACAGAGGTAAGTTATGGAAAATTTTCTACACAATATTAGACACCAGAAAGCTGAACATATAAGATTTATAATGTATAAATTAATATGTCGTGTAACTAATGCTAGACCAGGTCTACACCCTAAATAACTTTATAGTGATGTTTATTTAAACCCATCTGTTTGCCTAATACTTTACCACATCTATCTAATAATAAGTTCAAGGAGAACCTAGTTTCACCAGTTTTAAGAGGAGTAAAGACTAAATTTACAGTGCCTGGCATATAGTTGGTGCTTACTAAATATGTGATTTATTAATTGGTATTCTAATGCCAGTCATAAAAAAATGAAACCTTGGAGTTTTTTAAAAAGGCAATCCTAGATCATTCAAAAGTATAAAAGTATCACACATGTACCTGCTATCAATTACAAGTCATCAATAAACAAAAACTGTTCAACTTTATTACACTGTTTTTCCACTTCTAATGAAAATATCATGAAATTTAATTGTTAGCCAATTCTGGAATAGAGTTGTCCAATAAATATTATTTTCATCATCCCCAAAGTGTTACTACAATCATTGACTCAATTTAGGAATCAAGATGTTATCCAGAACATCAAGTATTATTATAGAAAAAGCATGATAAATAAGCTTTAGTTAATCATTCTAGTACAATGTCATTGCCATTTTCAGTCATACTCAACTCTTCATGACCCCAACTGAGGTTTTCTGTAGAGATACTAAAATGATTTGGTATTTTACTCTCCAGTTCATTTTACAGATGTTTAAAATGAGGCAAATGAAGTTAAATGACTTGCCCAGGGTCACACAACTAGTAGTGAATGAATTTGAACTCGGGAGGATGAGGCTTCTTTACTCCAGGCTCAGCACTCTATCCACTCCGCCACCTAGCTTCCCCATCTAGCACAATACTGATGTTTAAATCTCAGAATTGTTTCTGAAATTCTCTAGAAAGTAAAACACTAGAAGAAAAACTAGAGACAGTTGCAGACAGATATTACACATGCAAAAGTGTCTACCTTATAAGGAATTTGAAAACTTCAGAGAAAACTTTATTAGCACAAATAACCGAAATGGTAGCAACTACAATTTAAAAGTTGTAAAAAATAGCTACTGCTCATAAGAGTAAGAATGTTCTGCATACTTTAAAATCAAGTGTCACTGAAAACTATAACAAATATATTTCTCTTTTACCAAAATGCCCAAATTGTACCAAACTGTAGAGAGACTACATCACTCAGGAGTAGCCTATACCAGTGAAATCACAGGCCATCTCAAAATCTTTATCCCTGTCCTTCACTAAAACAAACATGGGAAAGAGCGTTCCCTTCAGCTCAATATTAATTAAATTTGCTTTACCAAGACATCTTTTCTAGCCAATGTATGTAATTAGACAGAGAAGTAGAAGAAAGGGAGGAACCCAGAATCACAAATACCACGATCTCTTGGGGCAGCTAGGTGGTGCAGTAGATAGAACACCAGTGCAGGAGTCAGGGGGACCTGAGTTTAAATCTCATCTCAGACACTTGACACTCACTAGTTGCATAACTTTGGGCAAGTCACTTAACCCCACTTGCCTCATCCTGATGAGCATCTGGTCACCAGATTCAGATGGCTCTGGAGTGAGAAGTGAGACTGGTGACCCTTCCTCACTCAAAAACAAAGTCAAGTGCAAGTCATGTCATCATTTCTCTGATAGCATGGTTTTCTTAGGCAATGAAGGATGAACACATACACACAACAGCAAACTGATAAAAGATTTCAAAACACAGGAATAGCCAGGGTTGATGGGAGTTATGGGAAAACAGGTTACATTAAGTGCATTTTGGTGAAATTGTCAAACCATTCAGGGAAGCAAATTTAAATCACGAGAAAGGGGTGACTAAAGTGTCCATACCATCTAATCTAGGGAATCCAATGACTTCCCAATGAAGCCAATGAAAAAAAGCAATATATTTAGGGACTATAGCAATGTGAATAGAAGCAACAATACAACTATAAAAAAATTATAATCCAGCTTGACCTCAAAAGATAGAAGTGAACTCCTCTGCAGAGTTGAGGGCAGGGGTGGGGAAGAACATGCTGTGCAGCAATGCAGATAACATCAGACTTTTGAGATGTTTGTTAGCTTTAGTGACTTTTCTGCCTCTTTTCTATTGTGTACTGTAAGGATGGCTCTGTAGGGGTGGAATTACAGTGGGTAACATAAATGATATAAAAACACATAATATAAATATAAAAAAGAATGAGCAAATAAGCTACAACACATTAGAAAATTTACATACTATATCCAGGTTGGATTTACACAAAGAATACAGGGTTGGTTTAATACAAAGAACAATAAATAATAAAATACAAATAATAAAAACAATATAATCATAACAGTGGATTTTTAACAGGCCCTTTGTCAATGTTAATGGGTCTTTCCAATCAGATCAGAATAAAAATAAGGATGTCCATTATCACCATTTTCATTTAACAGTACTAGAAATACAAAATATAGCAATAAGACAAGAAAGAGAAATGGGGAATAAACACAGGCAAAGAGGAAAACAATTTTCACTTTTTATTGCTAAAATACTTAAAAGAAACCCAAAGTGTCTATGAAAAACTGACTACAAATTAATAAATTTGACAAAGTTGCAAGATATTAAAAAAAATCAACATTTCTGTACATTACCACCACCCCAAAAAACAAACCACACAAACCATTCAGATACAAAAGAAAGAAAAATTCCATTTGCAGGAACCACATTCTATATGAAACATTTGGTAATCTACCTCACAAGAAATACCCAAGAACTCTGAATCCAACTACCAAAAAAAAAAATCTTTACAGAGATAGTTAACTGGAAAAATTAATTGCCCCTCATATATTTTAAATTTTGTTATTTTTTTCTAATTAATAAGCATTTTTCTCTCCCCCCTCCACAACAAAAAAGAAAATCCCCATAACAAATGTTGGGTAGGTGGTGTCAATAAAATAAAAACTACAATACTATCCAAATTAATATACTTATTCAATGTACCACTCATGTTTAATAAAAAAAAAAAATTCACACAGAAGAGCAAAATGTCAAAAATCTGAAGGAACTAAAGGAGATAAAAAAAAGAAGAAGAAATAAAGGAATCTATGAAGCACCAGGTCTCAATCTAAAGCAGCAACCACCAATAAAACTCATTAAAAATAGAGAAAAGTCTTATCAGTAGAACACAGTATAAACAGACAACACACAGAAGCAAATGAACATAGTAAGTAGCATAATGCTTGAGATCCCAAGTCCTCAATTACTGGGGTAAGGACTCACTCATTTGACAACTACTGGGAAAACTAATGAAAAGTCTGAGAGAAATTCAGCTTAAACCTGAATCTCACAACAAATACCAAGATAAATGCCATCCAAATGGATACATGACTTAAAAAAAGAAATAAAATGAGCTAATTAGAAGAACAAGGAAGGAATTTCCTTTCAGATCTATGAACAAGGGAATGGTTCACAACCAAACAAGGAATACAGAGGTTCACAGAAGATAAAAGTGCAATTCTGAATATCTGAAGTAAGTTTTCACAAACAAAATGAATGCTGTTAAAATTAGAGGAAAAAAATTCAACTGGGGGAGGGGAGAACCACTGCAGTAAATTTTTCTGATTAAAGTCTCATTTATAAAACATGAAGAACTGATCCTAAATTACCATTCCCAAATTAATATGAACATGTGAATAAGCAGTGTTCAAAGGAAAGAAATCCAAGTTATCAACAAACACGGAAATGTTGTAAATCACAATTGTGAATGGAGAAATGCAAATTAACAATTCTTGGAGATTTCACCTTAAACCCAACAGATTAACTAAAATGAGAAGAGGAAAATGTTGGCAGGACTGTGAAAGAACAGGAACACTAGTACTCTATAGGTGGAACGGAATATTGGTTTAGTCATTCTAGAATCCTAGAAAGTAATTTGGAATTTTACTTCATACATCACTGAAATTGTCCATGCCCTTTGACCCAGAGATACCAGTACAAAGCACATACCCCAAAGAAATCAAAGAAAGAGGGGAAAAAACCTCTTTGTACAAAAATATTTATAGCTGATCTTTAGTAGTAGGAAACAAAAAAAAAAAAACACCAAAAACACTAAAACAAAACCAAACAAAAACACCAAAACACTTAAATAAGGCTGGTGTTATATGAATATCAAATTTACAATTTTCAGAATAGCTTTAAGAACTGACACAGAGTGAAGTGAGCAGAACCAGGAGAACAATTTATACAATGACAGCATTATAAAGAAAAATCCCAGGAGATTTTAGGATCAATGCAACACAATTACAACTCTAAGAACAAAGTGAAATATGCTACCCACAGCATGACAGAGAAGTGATGAACTTAAAATGAAGAATCAGACATACATTACTGATCATGATCAATGAGGGAATATACTTTAACTACATGTATCTGTATGTCCCAGCCCTCAAGGTCACATTCTAATGGGGGAAACTATATGCAAACAATATATTGAGGGTAAGACACAGGCATTAAGGGGGAATCAGCAAAGACTTTTCATACAGAAGGTAGGATTTTCAAAAGACCAAAGAAAGTAGAATTTTCTCAACTCCAGTTTTGACCTCATTGGAAATATTTAAAAATCACACCAACCTAACAGTGAACTCTTGAGAAGTCACCTATGCAAAAAAAGAGAAAGAAGCATATTCTCATGTAGCTTCTCTAGAGCCTAACTTTATCACTATGATTGCACAGGAGTTTCCATATGTTGTGATTCCTGTTCTTTCCATTCACAATGTCGTAGGTATTGTATTTATTGTTTTCTTGGTTCTGCTTATTTCATTTTGCATACGATCATACAGACCCTTCCTCTGCTTCTTTGTGTTCTTTATTTTCTTATAGCACCATGGCATTTCATTATATCCATTAACACAATTCCCCTGCTACTACAAACACACACACCCTCTTTTCTATTTCTGACCACTATATGGTCAATAAAAAAATTTAAAAGTTATGAAGCATTTTAATTTTACACATGATTCCTCTGAAGTTTAAGGTCCTAAGTTGTTGGAGTTTTTTTTAAAGAGAAAGGAGAGAAATAGAAAAGGTCATATACATAGCATTAAACTTCTAGTTAGCATCATAATGGATATGAGTAGAATAAATACTGAGTTGTTTTTACAGTGTAAAATAAGAACCGAAGTTAACACCAACAAGTTAATTTCAAGATTAACACATTTATTGATCACATTCACACAAGACTCGGTGTTTTCGATTAGTTTAACCTTTTGAAAGTATGTATGAATCCCAGAAACAGTTGTAAGTGATGACTCATGTGGCAGAAGATTTTGCTCTGTTAAGAGTATAAAAAACAACTTATTTCCTCTATAAATATAGTTTGTGTGATTTTATTAAAATTATATTTTTATAGAACTACTCAAAGACAACTACTATTGGTTGACAATTTTTAAGCTACACTGAGCACAAAGGAAGTTTTCCACTGCTTCCTTAAAATTCAAACGAGTGTTATTTCTCCACTGTTAAATCATCCTTAAGATTAATTTTAAATAAGCACATTGCAACAATATTCTAATAAAATGCTATGATTTGCTTTATTTATATTTACATTATAAGCCACTCTGTCCTGTTTAAAGCCTGTATCTGTTGAGTATTTGTGCCAACTATTTTACAGGCTAAGAATGTTGGATTTGGGTTGTATCAGATTTAATCCAACCTCTTCATTTTATAGATGAATCCTGGTTTCAGCCTTAACTAGCTGTACAATCCTAAACAAGTC
This sequence comes from Bettongia penicillata ogilbyi, assembly GCA_023548195.1. Taxonomy (NCBI): domain Eukaryota; kingdom Metazoa; phylum Chordata; class Mammalia; order Diprotodontia; family Potoroidae; genus Bettongia; species Bettongia penicillata. Next base: position 857,808 of record JAJHZJ010000309.1, read on the forward strand.
ATAGACTCTCTGACTCTTAAGCTGCCTCATACGTAAAAACTAAAATAATATTTTTGTTACACCTTGCTACTTCACTCAGATATCTATAAGGAAAGCTATTTAAACACAAGCTATTAAATTACTTGCCCATGGTCATATAGCTAGTTTGTGGCAGAAATGAGGCTAAGCCCCCCAAGGCAGGTCCTATTCCTAACTACCAAACACAAGGCTACCTCCTTTGCAGAATCTTCCAATTCCAATCTTCCTGAGTCACCCAGCATTCTATCTATGCTATGCTACTTCTTATCTTTTCTCATTATCAGCAAGACAACAATAAAGAAACAGGAATAAAAGAGTAACATCTCACTCATCTAGCTTCATTGGGGGAGAACTGAGCTGTTCCAAATATGACTCATTTATCAGGAAAATTCCCTTCCCTTAAGAGCCAACACAACTGTATAATAAAAGATAAGGCTATATTCTATCTTGGGCATCTTCCAGTTCAATCTAAGAATTTTACTCATTTTTTGATGGAAATTTATAAAAAGGTGTTAAATTCTTCCTCATCAAAAGTCTGATACCAATATCTCAGTATGTCCAGATAGTGACCATGGGTTCTGAAAAGCTACTGACTGATCCCTTAATTAGTAAATCCAATGTCCTTTTTCCCTCAATACCTATCCTTCTAGTTTTTATCTTAGTATTGAACATCTAGAACCAGGGAATCAGCAAACTATGGCCTGAGGGCCAAATCTGACCTGCTTTTGTACAGCTCACAGCTGTAAATACTCTTCACATTTAAAACTGGAAAAACCATTCTTTGCTCATTTTGCCTTTGACCATTTCTATCCTTGGATTCTCCTCTCTGATTTTTCAATGATATTGGTTAAATGATCTTGGGCCCCCTACCTCTCTAAGAAAGCAGATTTTCAGATGGAGAAAGCTTCACAGACCCTACTCTCTGTGATATGTGCCTCTATTGCTGTGATAAGAGAAATATCCTAAACCTCAGTTGTTTCCCGCCCCCCCCCCCCCCCCAATGAAGGTCAAACTGTTGAGATTTGATTGATGAAGCAAGTTTTTGTTCACTTAGGTACAAAAAAAACAGTATGAGTGATTAGAGCCCCAACCTATCATTTCAGTCCACTACCTTTAGCAGCATGAACAAGGCAGGGTCAAGTAAACATTTAGTTTTGTTAACTGTGAAATGAGTGCTCATTTCATTCCAATTCTGGATCTAAATAATCAAGAAACTAATCTGCCTCAGGAGCAGGTTCTACAACCCCTAAAGGCCTCTTTGCTCCTCTCACTACACTCTCTCTTTAGTTCAGCTCCCATCAGTTCAATGACTATCTAAAGAGATGACGTGTGCGTGTAAGCCTAAAATGCCTACTGTACATTTTAGAGTGGATATTCCAACAACATTGTACCATAAGCATCTCTAATTAAATGTTCAAAAGAGAAACAATTCTGTTTCTTCCCAAATTCACACCTCTTCTAAACATTTTTCTCACATGTACCACCAACCTTTCAGTCATTCAGGCTCCCAAACTGTCATGGCTGCCTCCTCACTTTCTTCTTACCCCTCCTATCCAATCAATTGCCACATCCTATTCATTTCCTTCCATCCCTTTCTCCACACTTACAGGGCCACCTTATAGTTCAGCCCTTCATCATCTCTCACCTATTTAAATAGCCTCCTAATTAGTCTCCCTGTCTCACATTTCTTACTTCTATAAATCTATCCTTCAATCAATTTCCAATGTCATGTGAGGGGAAAAAAATGGCACCAAAAACAAAGACTAGCTAAACTAAATCAGAAATATACAGAAAGGGTGCATGATAGAAACACCACAATTTTGATAGCATTGAGAAATAAGAGACTAAATATATCTAAACAAAAGAAGAGATTGACTTGGGAGAAAACAATCATACCTTCCTACTGCTGAAAAAAGAAGAAAACATAAAAGTAGGCATACACATGTCAGCAGTTCTTATCAAAGATAGAAAAATCTAGGCGTGTATCAAGGACAAAAATATGAGAAAATAGGAAGGAAGTTTTTGCAAACTATTTTATACATAACTTACACAGATCCTATCTTCAAAATCAAATGAATAAAATGTACATCAAATACAAGATTCCATCATCTTTCACAATAAAAAGGCATTTTACTTTAGTAAATCAAAATGAAGCCTTTTCCAACAAGGTATGTACCTATTAAAACCATAAAAAGTTCCTTCACAATCATAAAAGTGAACTGTCTTCAACAATCTTGATCAACAAAAAGCAACTGAGTTTATAAATCAGGAAACTTAAAATATTTGTCTCTGTCATGGAGGACATATCCAGTACACAATCCAATTGAAGATGGATTCTCTAACAGATGAAGTCCTCCAGATACTCCTGTTTGTAGATAACACTGTACTGAATCGATCCAATTCTAAAACATTAGAGAGTCTCCTAAATCAGATCCACAATTACTCAACGAGTTCAGCACTTGACAAATATGATCATGAAATTTATTTGGGAAAACACACAGGTAAATATATCAAAGGGCACTCTGGGGCCAAAAATAATTTAAAAAGCAAGGAAACAGTAATGGTAAGGCTGTGAAAGCATAGGTAGCACTAATCTGTTGCTGGTAAAACTGTAAGGCTGCTAAACAATCTGGCAAAAAACAACAAAAATTTAAAAAAAAAAAACATTCCTTTTGTAATTCTAATGTAAGCAATATACCCTTTAAAGTATAAAAAGAAACAGAAAAAACTATCTGTTTAAAATCTTCATAGAATTACTTGCAATCCTAAAAAACTGGAAGCAACCTAAATTTCAACAATAAGGAAATATCAAACTTTGGTATATTAGTGTAACAGATAATAAAATTTAATAGAAGCAAAAGGAATACAGGGCATACCTTATTTATTGTGCTTCATTTTATTGCACTTCTCAGATACCACATTTTTGGTTTTTTAACAATTCGAGAGTTTGTCAGAACCATTTTTCCAATAGCATGCACTCACATTTTCTCTGTGTCCTATTTTGGTAATTCTCACAAGATTACGAACCTTCTCACTATTATTATATCTGTTACGCTGACCTCTGATGTTACTATGCTGCTGTTACGGTGATGATGAGTGATCTCAGATGTTACTACTGAAATTGTTTTGAAGAGCCACAAACCACACCCATATAAGGTGAACTTAATAAATGCTGCATTCTAATTGCTCCACCAACCCCAACTCCCTGTCATTCTCCTCCTTGGGCCTTCCCAATACATGAAACACATTAATATTGAATTTAGGCCAATTAATAATCCTACAATGGCCTCTAAGTATTAAGACTCAGGCAAACTTCATTGCTGTCTGATTTTAAGAAACTGCCACTGCCACCCCAACCTTCAGCAACCACCACCCTAATTAGACAACAGCAATCAACATGCTGAGACAAGACCCTCCATCAGCCAAAAAATCATGACTTGCTGAAGGCTCAGTTGATGGTAGGCACTTTTTGTTAGTAATACAGGATTTTTTTTAATTAAGGTATACACATTAGGGTTTTTTTTAGACATAATCTTTGACTACAGTACAGTGTAGACATAACTTTTATGTGCACTGGGAAACTAAATAATTCATGTCTCGCTTTATTGAAGTGAGTTGGAACCGAATCCACCAATATCTCCAAGGTATTCCTACATAAAGAAACCTGCAAAGATCCTTATGAAATAATATAAAACAAAAACACAAGCAGAAGAACAGAACACATACTAAACTTCAACTACTTAACAGGAAAAAAAAATCAATGTGAATATATAACAATTCTGCAAGTTTAATTATGAAAAGTGAAATTAAACAAAAAAAATTAAAAAGCAAGCTCTGTTCTACAGATGTATACTAAGTTTATAAATAAATTTTAAAAAAGAATTCACCTACACATACACATAGAGGAAGTCAAGGGTGTAAAGAATGACTAAATCCTAGATTATCTTGGGCTTAGAGTTGGTCCAAGAGCACATCTATCTAGACACAAACGAAAGATGGACAACATGCTGGGCCCAGAAGCTTGGGACATATAAAAAAAAGGGCATAATGTTCTAATGCTACCATATAGTGATAAATGATGAATTCTCAGTTTCTAGAGAAAGAAATTTCAGGTGACCCAATGCTGATGGAGAAAACAGAGATGGCAGTATATTATCAATGACAAAACGCATGCAAGAAGAGTAAAAGATGATGGAAATATGACTGGAAAAGGCAATGGGTAGATCATACAGCAAGAAAATAAATGTATGGAAAGCATATTGCTATACTATTATCCACTTAACATGAGTCAGATGTACCCCCTCTAGAGGATTCATAGGACAAAGGCTAGAGTCACAGAGCTGGGTTGTGGTCTGCATGAGTGAACTCCCATAACAACTGAACATGATTTCTTAAAGATAAGGATTATTCTTGAACATTATAACTAGCTATTTCACATGGTATTAGAGAAACACTTTGAGCAATTACTGTTCGAAATAAATTGAATGCCATAATGGAAATAAAAAAGGGTATGTATCATTTACAGTAGTAAGGTTAGTATTTTTTTCCAATTGAGATTTTTTTTCTCCTTTTGATTGTACAATACAGCATAAAAATTCAGAACTTCTTGCTAGTAAACAGTCAAGTAATATAATCTATATTCTCCTAGGTGCAAAGGAGATAGTTCCAGCTTATCAGCAACTTTTTGTTTCATTCTTAAAGTTCCTTCATTCTTGAAGAAGACCACAACATCAGGAAGATGGCATGACTTGCAAGTGAAATGAAGTGAAGGAGGGCAAAGCAACCCCAATCTCTCCTCCTAAGGTATCTGGGTCCAGCAGCAAGATATAGATCAGGATGACTAAAGATGGCACAGACACAGTAGGAAGTGTTGGCCTTTTTAAGCTAAGGTCTCTCCCAGGTCTCAGCTTTTCTGAGGCCTCACTCACTCAGAGATTAAGGCTAGATAAAAAACGAGATGCAAAGAATGGACTCTTTTACCTAGTCCAAAAGAAAAATCAGTCTCAGACTCAAGATTCCTGGCCAAAATAGAAACAACTGCTATCTACACTCACTCAGACTGAATCGGAATCGAAACAATGACTGAGTGAGGCGTGAACTTGGACCTACTGCAGGCCAATCAATGAGGCCCACAAGGTATCTGGGGGGCTACAGGCTAGATTTCTTTATGACCATACCTTTCAGCAACTAAAATTGATAGTTACGTCAAAAGATTTAGATGGTACATGTATGTAAATCCATCATGATTCAGGGTCAGAATGTTGACCAGTCCTTTTTTGAAGGGGAAAGGAAGTGGGGAGAAGCATCAGAGTCTATTTTAAAGATGATCTTTCAAGACCACCTAACAAAAACTCTATTTTAAAGACTACCCAATTTAACCCTGTCATTTCAGAGGCGAGGGATTTGAACTGAGACACAGGTCAAATCCAGGATGAATCAGCTAGGTAATGCAGAGATAGGAACCGAACCCAGATCTACTGCTTTGTTGTTAGTCATGTCCAACTCTTTGTGGCACTATGGATTATTACTGGAATGGTAGCAAACCACTCCATTTTCTTCTCCAGGGGATTAAGTCAAACAGAGGTTAAGTGACTTGCTCAGGTTCACACAAAAACTCAGTATCTGAGCCTGGATTTGAACTCAGGTCTTTCTGACTCCAGGCCCAACTCCAAGTCCACTAAGCCATCAAGTGCCTCCAGATCTACTAACTCCCACCTAAATCTTTCCATTAACAAATTCAGTTGCCATTTCTTTATGGCAAGATTATCAAGATCATCCAGTCTCTTAATCTTCAACATCAAGGGCAGAATGAAAAAAAAAAATTAACGTTTACGGCCACTGTCATGGAATCACTAGTCTCCAGGGCCAAAACCTGGATAATCAGAACTATGTTAAAGAGTCTCTATTGAGTGAAAGAGTTAATGAAGACTTCTCAGTACTTGACCACATGCTTCTAGTAGTCAGTTAGGCCTAAGTTTCTATCTCCCAGAAATTAAGTGACCTTGAAGAAACTTGAAACTTAACCCCTACCGTGGAGTGCCACCTCAGCATATTGCAGGCCAAATTAGGTTATGAGCATTGTGCTAGCTTTACATTGGTTGTTTTACTACTTTCTTGCTCCTTATTTCTAAGGTAAATTGCCATGTTTACATTGTGAGCCTGCCTCTCAGCCAATGGGAGTAACGGCCAACAAGGAGCGTGGTGAATTCCATGTTAGGACCATATAATCTTTCGTCTATATAATCTTGCCTTCTGCAAGCGCCTCTTATCAGAGAGGAGATGCCCTTTTTCGAGAGATCATAATGAAATCTTGCTGCTTTGCTTCTACCTTGAAAAGTCTCTGATTGTCATTTGAGTCGGTGGTCTCTGACCCACACACTATCAACTCTGAAATAGAGACTTAAGACATACTCCCAGCTATCCAGATGTAACAGTGGAAGCAATATATTAATAGCTCTGTCGTCATGACAAGCGTTTATTCTCTCTGTGGGAACAATATCTCCAGCTTTATAAAAGGAAGTCAATGAAAAATAACACAAAAATACACATCAGCAAATGGCAACTATTCTTAAACAGTGGTCAAGAACCATCTCTTCACTGATTCCTTTCTTATCCCCCTAAAATGGAAGTTACATTAATTCTGAGCATCACTCTGTGCCTCTTAACGTATTTTCTTTATTGCTGTTGTATTTGTCCTTCGTTTTCGAAGACCATGACATCAGAGAAATGGTGACGTGACTTGCACTTGACTGTTTTCAGTGAGGTGTGTAAATTAACATCTCACATATCATTGAACAGAAAGCCCTATGAGCATAAGTGCACTGCCTTAGTCTTTGTATCTCTACTAACCCTATATCCAAGCTATATACTACGTAAGTAATGTCTATTATAGGACACACTTGTCCTTTAACTCTTTCTCATTAATTCTTTCCCTCTATTTCTTCTGATTCTTTTTCTAAATATTCTCCAGCATGGACCTCCTAAAACACAGCAAACAAGACAGGCAATAACAAATTAAAATAACTCAGTCTCATTCACTTTCTCAGGTTAGCTAGTTCAACATTTCTTACTAAATACTGTTATACTTTTTTTACAGGACCTAATACCTACAGATGATTCTGAACCTAATTCTTCACACAAGGTATTCTAAACCTTCTCTTCCCTCTCAAGCCTCCGACAATCTCTCTCTATCCCCTACCTTTCTCAACTGCATACCTTGCCTCTAATACGACTATAAAAACTGAGACCATTTGACTTGGGTTACTCTTCTCTCACTCTCTTCATCTCAAAAACCTTTAGGATCATTATCAGTCTTTGAAACACTTCTTCCTTATACCACTTCTACATACACAACTGACCTCATCTCCTTTGTTCTTCTCCAACAGAATGCATCTTCAAGCATTCCCCACCACTACCTGGAATATTCAACCTCCCCCTATCAAATGGTTCCTTCACTATATCAAATTCACCCAAGTTTCCCTCTTCCTCAAAACCCTTTGACAAATCTTACTATCCCTATAAGATATCATTTTATATCTCTTTATCTTTCTGCATTTTCTAATTGTCCCCCCACACCTAGAAAGCTGCCTCCTCAACTCTGCCTACGGACTTCCCTGACTTCCTTCCCTTTAAGTCCCAACCAAAATCCTATCTTCTACAGGAAGCCTTTCCCAATCTCTCTTAACTCGGTCTTCCCTCCCTTAATTATTTCCTATCTACCTCGTACATATTTTGTTTGTATTTATTTGCTTATTTTCTTCCCCACTAGATTATAAACTCCTTGTGAGCCAGGACTGTGTTGCCTCTTTTTCTATCCCCAGCACTTAGCACAGTGCCTGGCACATAGTAGGCACTTGATAAATGTTTACTGATTCCTCTTTCCCAACCAAACTCTTTAAAAACCTGTCTATATATACAATGCCCCTACTTCCTCTCCTCTTACCACTCATTCATTTGCAATCTGTCTTCCAACCTCATCAACTCAACTAAATTACTTTCTCCCAAGTTACTAACGACCTTTTATTTGCCAAGTCTAATGATCTTTTCTCAGCCCTCATCCTTCTCAAATGTAGCATATAGCTACATTTAACCCTGCTAATCACTCTCTCATCCTGGATTCATTCTCCTTTGTGGATTTTTGCAATACTATTCTCTCCTAGGATACTTCCTATCTGACAGTTTCTTCTCCCAAAGTTCAAACCTACAGCCTCTTTATCTTCTCCTTCTATACTCTCAAAAACTTCATGAGCTTCCATGTTTATCTCTCATCTCTAAACAAATGCCCCCACAGATCTAAATATACATCCAGCTCCAATCTCTCCCCTGGCTTTCAATTATCTATTGGATACCTGACACTGGATATCCAAGAGAAATATTAACTCTTTATGTCCTAAACCCTCCCCTCTTTCAAACTAATCTACTTCAGTCAAAGGCTCCACCCTCCTTCCAATCTCTCAGGATCATAATCTTAGCATTATCCTCAACTCCTCATCCACACACCCAATCAGCTGCCATTTCAGTATCTCTCACAACCATCTCCTTCCATCCACTCAGACTGCCACGAACTTAGTTCAAGCCCTCATAACCTCTCACCTAGATTACTGCAAAGGTCTCCCTCCCCCAAATCTCTTACCATCCCCATCCTATACACTGAAGTTGAAGCAATTTTCCTTAAAGACAAATATGACTGTATGACTCTCCCATTGAATCAACTATGTTTACTTCCTACTGCCTCTACAATATAAAACTTTTTAGTGAGTGAAAGGATTTGCTTTGAACAAATTCTATTACAAATTTCTTTACAAGGCTAAGAATGAATAATGAATCTATTTAAAAGCATTTAAAGACATACTATATGCTGAGAGCAAAGAGAAAAAACTAGAGACCCCACTCTCTAGCACACACTAATTAGGGGAAACAAGCCATAAAAGAAAGTACAATTACTGAGCACATGAGGTCCAGAAGGCAAGACCCAGACCTCCCTAGCTACAAAAATAGGTCAGGTGACAGGTCAGAAGGACTTCAGGAAATAGAGATAAGGCAGATGGTTTTAATACCTGGTGGTCCTTCTCATCAAAAGACAGACTCCCATCTCATCCAAAATGTGAGCAGTCAAGGAACTCAAGTTATATGCTTATGTCAGGGACATGGGATGGAACTGGAGGTGGCCAGCTTTTCCACCACCTAGCCATCCTGAATGCCAACACACCAATAGGATACACCTGTTCAGACCTGTCATAATTGAGGGAAGAAAATGCCAACCATAATTGAGAGTCATCTAACTTCCAGGAGGATGGCCAAGTACAAAGTCTGTGCCAAAACCAATTCTCTCCAATCTGAAAACAGTAAGAAATGCCAAAAAATAAAGTAAAAAGATTAATGTATCGAAAACAAAGCAAGTTGCAGATACTATAGTTGGTTAAGTGTACTTTAAGGAAACTGAAAGGAATTTTCAAAACTATAGGGTAAAATTCCCAACCAAACCAAAGCTAGAGAGAGGGTGTTATAAAAGATGAAACACATCATTTCAACTACGTGGCATTTAAAGAAAAAAACTGTGCAATAATCAATACAAGCACAATAAGAGAAGATGTTGAAAAGGAAGAAGCTCTAACAAATCTCTCTGAAAAGAGTCTGAAATGCAAGATGTAGAGAATTGACATAAACATAATGGTAAATAAGTAAGTGGTCAAAGGACACAATTTTCAAAGGAAGAACTGCACACTAACCACCACCATATGAAAAATGTTCTACATGTCACTAAGAGAAATAAGAATTAAAGCAAATTTGAGGTTTCACTTCACTTCCAGGAAAACGGCAGAGGCAATCAAAGATGAAAATACAGGCACATTAATATACTGTTGGTAAAGTTGTGAATTGATCCAACTCTACAGGAAAACAATTTGAAACTGGGCAAGAAGGGTCACTTAATTGTTCAGACCCTTTGACTCAGAAATCCTGCTATTGGTCATATATTCCCAGGTGGTCAAAAACAAAAAAGAAAAGTCTCATTATACCAAAATATTCACAGCAGCACTTCCTTGTGGCAGCAAAAAATAAAACTATAAATAAGTGGATACCTATAGATTAAAGAATAAGTGAACTGTGACATAAAAATATAATACAGTAATACTGCACCATAAGAAATGAGGAGATTCAGAGACGTATGAGATAACCCATATGAACCAATACAGAACGAAGTCAAAACAAGTTAGCGGATGACCACAAAACCCTAAATGAAAACAGAACTGAAAGGTAGGTGTGTAGGAGATCTCTGATTAATGCTAATGATAAATTTTGGTCTTGATATGTCAGACACATCATTTTCCCCTTTTCTTATAGAGTTCAGAAACGACAAGTGCAAAGTGTTGCATTGTCTGATGGGTTGGTTTTGCAAATGATTATGTTAAAGATAAGGTTCTAAGCTCTAAGGATACAGACAGGAAAAAAAGGTCACAAAGATTCCCTGACTTCAAGAAATTTACTTTCTACTGAGAGATAAAACACATAAGCAGATGTGTAAACAAAAGGCAATGCTAAAATGAGAATTTCAAAAACTAGAGGAATCAGAAAAGCTTTCCAGAAGTGACACATAAACTGAACCTTCATGGAAGCTAAGGATTTTAAGAAGCAAATATGAGGAAGTAATATATTCCAGGCACAGGAGAGATCTTATACAAACACATGCACGTAGTAGGTGGAATGCCCAGTTCAGTCTGTGAATTCCAGGAAATACCAGACCTAAACTGGATCACGGACAAATGCAAAATGGTCTCAGACAGTGTCAACTGAAAAGGGGACCTGGCAGAGGACACAGTGCTCCCAGGTAGGGTGGGAGGTCCTGGGTGATATAATGAGAAAAGGAGTTAAAAACTCAGCAGTAGCAGTGTGGCTCAGACTCCCAGCACTGTCCCTAAAATCCTGAAATAACACAACACTCAATAATCTAAGAAAGCAGGAAGACTAGTCCAAACATTCCTCCAAAAGTACCACAGAACCTAGCCCTAACCTCAAGTACAAAGTCAGGAAGAAGGCTTGAAAAGTAAGCAAAAAAAAAAAAAAATTAAAACTTCTCAGAGCTATTATAGTGGCAAGTTAGCTAAACACACAAATCCTGAAGAGAATGATCTCAAAATACCTACCCCATCAAAATCTAAGAGAAAATCATAGTATGGGCACAAACTCAATCAGAATTCCTAGAAGAGATTAAGTAAGAGTTAAAAAAAAAAAGTTCAAAAGAATTTTTTATAAATGGAATGACACTACTTGAGAAAAAAATTGGAAATGAGAGCTATAGAAGAAAGAATTTGAAAGGAAATGGGACAGCTTGTTATAAGAGGTACAAAAAACTTACTCAAGTAACAAAGTCCTGAAAATTTAAATGGACTGAATAGGAATAAATGACTCCATGAGGAAACAAAAAATATTAAAAGAAAGTCAAAGTCAAAAGACTTGGAAAAAAAGTAAGAAAATGTAAGGTATCTCACAGCAAAAAGGATTGACCTAGAAAACAGAAAGAGGAAAAAAATTAAGAATTATTGGTCTATCTGAATGTCATTACCAACAAAAGAACACAGAGATCCTATTTCAAGAAATGTTAAAAGAAAATTGTCCAGAACTCTAAAGAATCAAGGGGCAAAGTAGACAAAAGAGAACCCACTGATCATTTCCTCAAAGAAACCACCAAATGAAAAAACTCCCAGGAACCGGCCAAAATCCAGAGTTTTCAGGTCAAAGAAAAAATACTTCAAGTATCCACAAAGAGGGAATTTAAGTATTGAGGAACCACGATCAGGATCACCCATGATTTAGCAATCACCACCATAAAGGAGTGGAGAATTTAGAATATGATATTTCAGAAGGCAAAGGATATGAGCTTACAGCAAAGAATAACTTACCTAAGCAAAGTAAGTATAATGCTACAGGGGGGAAAGTGCAACTTTAATGTAAAGAGAACTTCTAAACAATGAAAAGACCAGAGTTGCACCAAAACTTAGAAGTTCAAAAACGGAAATGAAAAGATACATAAAAAGGTAAACATAAGGGGGGGAGGAGCCAAGATGGCGGAGTAGAAAGACTCACATATGCTACTTCTGAACCCACAGCCCATATATTTCCTGCAAGAAGAACTCCCCACAAATTCTGGATCCACTGCAAGGTGCGCAGAAACACAGTGGAAGAGATTTCCGTTCCTGAGAGCCCTGGAGAGCCATCCCCAGGGTCCGTCGCACCCCGGAAAGCGGAGCCCACCCCTGCCCTGGCGGCCCTAGAGGAGCAGATCCCAGCAGGCTTCAGGGACCGAACCTCCGGCAGCTGAGAGGGCCCCTCCGCCCACAGACGCTACAGGTCAGTGAGAGACACATCTGGGCTGGCCAAGGGGGGAGCGGGGTGTCTCCGTGGCTCAGGCCCCCTCGGGAGGAAGCGGGGGAGGCAGAGGCAGAGGCAGGAAGTGGTGGAGGCAGCAGCGGCAGCCCGGGACTCCCCGAGCAGCAGGCAGGATCTTCATTACTGAAGGTCTCTGCATAAACCACCTGAAGGAGCTGAGACTGGGAGGTGGCCCTGTCCCCACCCACTCCATTACTGAAGGTCTCTGCATAAAGCCCCTGAGGGAGCTGAGCCTGGGAGGCGGCCCTGCCCCCACCCCAGCACCAGAACTTAAGCTCACATTGAATAGCAGCCGTGCCTGCCGCGGAAAGCCCATTTGAATCTCAATCTAGGCAGGGGTGGACAGGAATCTCAGAAGTCAAGTAACTGGCTGGGAAAATGCCCAGAAAAGGGAAGAAAAATAAGACTATAGAGAGCTTCTTAGAGCAGGTGCAAATGTTCCTGCCTTTCAATTCTGATGACGAGGAAATGTTCTTACCATCAGGGAAAGACGTGGAGGGCGGGGCCAAATAAGACTATAGAGAGCATCTTTGAGCAGATGCAAATGTTCCCGCCTTTCAATTCTGATGATGAGGAAATGTTCTTACCATAAGGGAAAGACGTGGAGGGCGGGGCCTCTGTATCTCAGACATCCCAGGGGGATGTCCGGTGGGCTCAGGCCATGGAAGAGCTCAAAAAGGATTTTGAAAAGCAAGTTAGACAGGTGGAGGAAAAACTGGGAAGAGAAATGAGAGAGATGCAAGAAAAGCATGAAAAATGGGTCAATACCTTGCTAAAGGAGACCCAACAAAATGCTGAAGAAAAAACACCTTGAAAAATAGGCTCACTCAATTGGCAAAAGAGGTTCAAAAAGCCAATGAGGAGAAGAATGCATTCAAAAGCAGAATGAGCCAAATGGAAAAAGAGGTTCAAAAGCTCACTGAAGAAAATAGTTCTCTCAAAATTAGAATGGAACAGATGGAGTCTAATGACTTTCTGAGAAACCAAGAAATCACAAAACAAAAACAAAAGAATGAAAAAATGGAAGAGAATGTGAAATATCTCATGGGAAAAACAACTGACCTGGAAAATAGAAAAAAGAGACAAGTTAAAAATTATGGGACTACCTGAAAGCCATGATCAAAAAAAGAGCCTAGACATCATCTTCCATGAAATTATCAAGGAAAACTGCCCTGAGATTCTACAACCAGAGGGCAAAATAAGTACTGAAGGAATCCCATCGATCACCACCTGAAAGAGATCCAAAAAGAGAAACTCCTAGGAACATTGTGGCCAAATTCCAGAATTCCCAGGTCAAGGAGAAAATCTTGCAAGCAGCTAGAAAGAAACAATTCCACTACTGTGGAAATACAATCAGGATAACACAAGATCTAGCAGCTTCTACATTAAGGGATCGAAGAGCGTGGAATAGGATATTCCAGAAGTCAAAGGAACTAGGACTCAAACCAAGAATCACCTACCCAGCAAAACTGAGTATAATACTTCAGGGGAAAATATGGTCTTTCAATGAAACAGAGAATTTTCAAGCATTCTTGATGAAAAGACCAGAGCTGAATAGAAAATTTGACTTTCAAACACAAGAATGAGAAGAAGCATGAAAAAGTAAACAGCAAAGAGAAGTCAGAAGGGGCTTACCAAAAGTGAACTGTTTACATTTCTACGTGGAAAGACAGTATTTGTAACTCTTAAAACTTTTCAGTATCTGGGTAGTTGGTGGGATCACACATATACACACACACACACGTACACGCGTGCACGCACACACACATACACACATGCACGCACAGAGACAGAGAGCACAGAGTGAATTGAATAGCATGGGACCATATCTTAAAAGAAATTCAGGTAAATGGTGAGAGAGAAATGTAGTGGGAGGAAAGAGGGTGAAATGGAATGGGGTAATTATATCTCATTCAAGAGGCAAGCAGGAGACTTGTTAGTGGAGGGAAAAAGAGGAGAGCTGAAAAAAATATAAGAAGTTTACCCTCATCACATTCGACTAAAGGAAGGAATAAAATGCACACTTATTTTGGTGTGAAAACCTACCTTACAATACAGGAAAGTGGGGGAGAAGGAGATAAGCAGAGTGGGGGGGGATGATGGAAGGGAGGGCAATGGGAGGAGGGAGCAATCTGAAGTCAACACTCAGGGAGGGACAGGATCAAAAGACAGAATAGAAACAATGAGGGGCAGGATAGGATGGAGGGTAATTCAGTTAGTTTTATATGACACGACTATTATCGAAGTCATTTGCAAAACTGCACAGATAGGGCCTATATTGAATAGCCTGCCTTCCCAAAGGGAATGGGTGGGGAGGGAGGGATGGGGAGAATTTGGAACTCAAAGTGTTAGGAACAACTGTTGAGTATTGTTCTTGCTACTAGGAAATAAGAAATACAGTTAATGGGGAATCGAAAGTCATCTGGCCCTACAGGACAAGAGAGAAGATGGGGACAAGAGAAGGGAGGGATGATAGAAGAGAGGGCAGATTGGTGATAGGGAAAATTAGAATCCTTGGTGTATTGGGGTGGGGGGAGGGGAGAAAAGAGGAGAAAATTTGGAACCCAAAATTTTGTGAAAATGAATGTAAAAAGTTAAATAAATACATTTTTTTATTTTAAAAAAAGGTAAACATAAATGAACAATGATAAAGGGCTAAACAAACATAAAATGCTTACATTCAAATATGGGAAGATGACACATGTCTCCTGAGAACCCTATCATCAGAAGTCATACAGTATAATTAGACAAAGCCTAAAAGTGATTTATTATGTCTTGGTGACCTTAAGAATAGAAAGACAAGGGAAGAAGAAAATACACTGAAAGTTAGGGGAGGGAAAGGAAAGTTAGATAAAATTATCTCACACAGTCATGTGTAAATAGACTCTACAAAGAGGGTATGGAGGGGAGCAGCTAACACTTGAACCTCACTCTCATCTGAAGTAGTCACAAAGAAGACTACCCCCCCACACACACAGAGTCAGAAAAAGAAAAACACTTCACTCAACTAGGAAATAAGAGGAAAAGAAAACAAGGCGGGAGAAGGAATAAGAGGGATGAATTAGTCCTAATCTAAGTAAACTGAAGGGTGCACAAAATATTTTTAGTTCTCTGAGATGGCAAAGAAAGGGAAATCCAAGGAGATGTCCATAATTGGGGGATGGATGAACAAGTTATTGTATATAAATGTGATGGAATTGCATTGTGCTGCTTTATCAGTGTAATGACGAACCATGATTTCAAAGGACTAATGATGAAACATGCCACTTGCCTGATGATGGAGAGCTAAGATAAAGGACTCAGAATACAAAATGAGATAATTTTTTTTAACATGACCAATGTGAAAATTTGTTTTGAATGACTATATATGTTTATAATGAATTTTATTTTTCTTGTGTTCTGAGTAGGAAAGAAGAGAGAGGGAGAAGACAGATTTTGGGTGACTGACAAATATTTTAAATGATTAAGGCCTCTGCTACAATGGTGGCCATGAGAATAGAGAATGGAATACATGGAAAAGATGTTTAGAGATAAGAGTTCTTAAGATTTGGGAAGTAACTTGAGTATGATGGGTAAAGCAAAATAAAGTCTTAATTTCAACATTGGGAATTGAGCAAAAGGATGCTGGTGTCAAAAGAGTTTGGAGAAATGTCAAATGTGGAGGGTCAGAGAAGGGAGAATGTTTTTTTTTTTTAAACATGGTGAGTTTCAGTTACCAATGCACATTCATATGGTACATACAGTAAGGTGCAGTAAGCAAGTAGTTGATACAGCACTGGAATTCAGGAAAACTATTATTAGGGCTAAACATATATAAATTTGCAAGTTATCTGCATTTTCCTCTATAGACCTTCATTTAGAAAGTATAGAGATAGAACAGAGTCTCATTACGAGGAAATATTCTCTAAAGAAAACATTTTATGCAACAAACTAATTTCTGCACTTAGTTATATTACACTAAAGATATTTTTCAATGGAAAAATTTCAGCCTCCTCTTGAAGCAAGTTCAGAACAACTCTTCACTTTGCCCCAATGCTGGGAAGTGACAAATAAAAAATGGAAAATAGGTATGGGTAGTTGTCAAAAGCAATAACCTCAAGCTACATATACAATATAAAAACCACAAATATGCAACATAAAAATAACACCCATATCAATATAAAAATAACCTTGATTCATGAGCTAATTTCCTTCCCTTACCAGTCTACCATTTATCCTGATCATGAATATTCAGTGACAGATAGGTTCTTTTGTTTTTGAGTGTCAGACAAGAGCAAGGGTTCTTAACCTTTTTTGTGTCATGAACCCCTTTGGTAGTCTGGAAGTTTCTTTTCCTAATATATGTACCCCAAGTCAGGGCCAGAGGAGTGAAGTGACAAGCCCAAGGTTACACAGGTAGTAAAAGCAGAAGATATTTGAAAAAGATGGTAAAGGAAGAACACTGGATAAGAATTATTCAAACCTTTAAAAAAAAAAAAAAGCAGGTTTGGGCAGCAGGTAGTCAATCAATTTCCCAAGGGCTATCCCAATCTGGTTCACTTAGGACCACACCTTAAGACTGATCTCAAATTTCACACTTCAGGGACTTTTTTTAAAACAAGACCTTTTTGGTATTTGAGTAATTACAACTCCTTGCACAGTCCAAGAAAAATGCCTTCATTTTACTTCACTTCTTAAAAAACAGTTTTATCTCAAGGTCACCGTGAAATCTGTGTAACAATCATTTTTGGAGAAAGAGTTGAATACCAAAAATCCATTCTTTAGACATAAAGCTTCTCATCCAATCCTCAAATTATATTCTTGTTGTTGTACTTCCTTCCCTGAACATATATCATTTAGGCTACTAGTAATAGGAAGACACTTCTTAACTTAATGAGATTTACACCTAGAATTTTTATAGGTTCAAACATTTTTCAAGACCCTCTCAACAGGACATTAAGAAAATTTTTCTATTCTACATTTATGGCTTGGAAAAAAGATAGTTTGAGATTGCCTAACTACAGGAGAACCCCTTTAAAAGGTTGGTGGTTATGGGAGAGAACTACTACCACCTACCTTTATAGGCTAACCTTGTTATAAAGAATTTCTACAATATAGTTAAGACCACCTAGGAAAACCCACTTGTATATTCTTCACCAAAAAACAAAACACAAGATGACTCATGAGTCTAAAAGAGGCAGAGAAATATTTATTTGGTTTGGGTGGAGAACTCCATGGAGTTCATTATGGTGGAATTTTTTACCTCTTGTTCAGTTAATACAGGAAAACATAATTTTCAAGGCTTTTAAAGGATCCCAAACTTAAAAAAATACTTATCTACTATTTGCGAAATGAACACAAAAGGGACATGGCATGATGGAAAGACTACTTAAAAAGTCTTATAATTCCTAGTGCTTCCACTTACTAGCTCTGATGACTTTAGGTGAAGTCATCCTTTTGCATCTCATTTTCCTCATTTCTCAGGTGGAGAGAAAATTTATAATAAATTACTCGCAGGGGTGCTGTGATTATGAGCATCACTTCTTTTTGGTCTTGCTCTCTCCCCCATAAAATGAGGGAGTTTTAGAAGAACAAAAAGAAATGACTTGCCCGACTTCACAGGCGGTAGCAGAGACAAGTAATTCCAACCTAGATCCTTCTACTCCAAATCCAGTACTTTTTCCAATAAACCACAAATCTGAACAGGAGATTTACTGACATTCAAATTAAATGAAAAGCAGAAGAGAAGAAAAGGACTAATATCACTTATCTCAGTTTTCTCTATGTTGGTCATTAAAATCTTTTAAACCAATGAAGGATACTAAAGAAAAACTAAGTCACCTCTTTTTCACCCTTGCCTTCCCTTTGTGTCTCCCACAATCTTCTCATCCTCAAAAAGAAACTGAGAGGGGATGACAATCTGTAAGATGAAGAGGCTGGACCAGATGATCTATAAAGCTACTTCCAGGTCTTAGGTCTCAAGCTATGATTCTAAGAAATACAGATTAAGAGCTACTGGTTTTCTCCTAATCTGTAACCTAAACCACATTTTCAGAGATTAAAACAGCAGTATACTGTTTCAGAGAAATCACTTAACATGAGTCCTAGACTGAATTCCATTGATGTCTATAGGAAATAGATATATGTACATAAATTACTTTATGCTTCTATGCCACATCTTGCAAATGAAAAAAAAAAAAACCTATAGCTATCACCTTTCACATGAATAATAGATGTTCACAAAGACCTTTAAAGTCAAGATGATGCTTTGTACCATTTTCTCCTTCAGATTACCATGTAAAACAGTGTTCCCCCTTCACATTTCATCATTTTCCATTTAAAAGTTTTAGGAAAACAAAAAAAAAATTCAAGTGCTTCAATTTTTAAAACTTAAGATAGAAAGGAAAATACAAATTGCAAAAATAAAACTCTTATGTGCCTTGGACAGGAGATCAAAGAGTTTCTGATTAGTAGTTCTGTGGATAAAATGTTAGCAGGCAAATTGTAGTAGCCACAGAACTTTTAAAATGTATTATATATGTAAAAACAGATGATTTACCCACCCAAGTTAAGCAAAACTACTTGGTCCTGTCAATTCTTTTCTTCCTGTCTACTTGTAAATGAGTAAATGCTCTGACCCTTTAATTTTTCATGAAGCACAAAAAGTCTGTGATTCTAGTTAGAACTCTCTTTTTAACCTCTGTACCCCAACAAAAAAGAAAAGAAAGGGTTGGAGCCAAGATGGCGAAGTAAAAGCAGGGACTTGCTTGAGCTCTCCCCCAAACTTCTCCAAATACCTGTAAAAAATGACTCCACAAATTCTGGAGCTACAGAACCCACAGAATGATAGAGTGAAACAAATTTTCATCCCAAGACAGCCTGGAAGGTCAACAGGAAGCATCTATCATGCTGGGCTAGGAATGGAGCACAGTCCAATGTGAACCATGCCAGCATAGACAGGGCTCAAGGAAGCTGTGACAGTTTCCAGATTTCTCAACCTCAAAATTTGAGAACAACTTGGAAGGTCAAGTCAGAAGAAAAAGCCTGTCAAACCTGTATGAAAGAGTAGAGTGGTTGGTCCAGCCCCAGTCCCACAGTGACAGAGGAGGTAGCAGAGCAGTAGTAGCAGCAGCAGAAGCTCTGTGTCCAGGCAAGGTGGTGGATCAATCAGCTGATCAAAGGGAGATAACAGGCATCTCTTTGCCAGTATTGAGGCAGGATTCTCTTACTTTGCTCATGTTTGGATCTGAGTCATAGTACTGGGTGGTAGTCCTGGGCTAAGGAGGAGCGCTGGTGTGGTCGATCTTGTGGTGCAGTGCAGAGCAGAAAAGAATACTTGTGGTCACTTACAGACCAGAGCACAGGCCATAAGAAGAGTAAACTTTTTTCCTTTGATCATACCACCTTGGAAGAAGTGAAAATTTATAGGCTCCCTAGGAGTATCTCTGAAAACAGTTGCACAAAACCCCTGAAGTTTGGGACAGGACAACCTACACACTGGAAGCAGGGTCCTACCTTAATAAAGTGCAAGAAAGTCAAGTGTTTGGCTGGAAAAATGAGCAAACAGTACCAAAAAATTCAGACTACAGAATCTAACTTTGGTAACAAAGAAAATCAAAACATACAAGCAGAAGAAGAGCACAAAGTCAAAGCTTCTACATCCAAAGTCTCCAAGAAAAATATGAATTGGTCTCAGGCCATGGAAGAGCTCAAAAAGGATTTTGAAAATCAAGAGAAATAAAGTAAAAATTGGGAAGAGAATTGAGGGCAATGCAAGAAAATCATGAAAAGAGAGTCAACTACTTGCTAAAGAGGACCCAAAAAAATGCTGAGAAAATAATACCTTAAAAAATAGACTAACCCAAATGGCAAGAGATCCAAAAAAGCCAATGATGAGAATGCCTTAAAAGGCAGAATTGGCCAAATGGAGAAGGAGGTCCAAAAGTTCACTAAAGAAAATAATTTCTTAAAAATTAGAATGGAGCAGAAGGAAGCTAATGACTCTATGAGAAATCAAGAAATTATGAAACAGAACCAAAAGAATGAAAAAATAGAAGACATTATGAGACATGTCGTTGGAAAAACAACTTGATGTGGAAAAGAGATCCAGGAGTTATAATTTTAAAATTACTGGACTCCTGAAAGTCATGATCAAAAAAAGGGGCTAGACACCATCTTTCAAGAAATTATCTAGGAAAACTGCCACAATATTCTGGAACCAGAGGGTAAAACAGAAATTGAAAAAATCCACCCATCACCTCCTGAAAGAGATCCCAAAAGGAAAACTCCTAGGAATATTGTAGTCAAATTCCAGAGCTCCCAGGTTAAGGAGAAAATATTACAAGCAGCCAGAAAGAAACAATTCAAGTACTGTGGAAACATAATCAGGCTAACAAAATCAAGATCAAAGGAGCTAGAATTAAAACCAAACCAGCAAAACTGAGTATAATCCTTCAGGAGAAAAACGGACATTCAGTGAAATAGAGGACTTTCAAACAGTCTTGATGAAAAGACCAAAGCTGAATAGAAAATCTGACTTTCAAATACAAGACTCAAGAGAAGCATATAAATGTAAACAAGAAAAAGACACCATAACAGATTTAATAAAATTGAATTGTTCACATTCCTACATGAAAAGGTATTATTTGTAACCCTTGAGAGTTTTCTCAGTATTAGGGTAGTTGGAGGGTTTATATATAAAGACAGAAGGTACAGGGTGAGTTGAATATGAAGGGATGATACCCAAAAAGTAAAATTAAGAGGTGAGAGAGGAATACATTGGGAGAAGGAAAAAAAAATAGAAAGGGGTAAATTATCTCACATAAAAGAGGCAAAAAAAAGCTTTTACAATGGAGGGGAAGAGAGGGGAAGTAAGAGAGAAAGATTGAACCTTATTCTCATGGGATTTGGTTTAAAGAAGGAATATCATGCACACTCAACTGGGTATGAAAATCTACCATACCCTAAAGTAAAGTAGTGGAGCATGGGGGGAAGGAGGGAATACTAGAAAGGAGGGCAAATGGGAAGAGGGGGTAATCAGAAGTTAACACTTTGAGGAAAGACAGAGTCAAAAAAGAGAACAAAACAAACGTAGGGCAGGATAGGACGGAAGGAAATAGTCTTTTACATGAATGTTATGGAAGTGTTTTGCATGACTACACAAGTATAACCTTTATTCAATTGCTTGCCTTCTCAATGGGGTTGGGTGGGAAAGGAGGAAGACAGAATTTGGAACTCAAAGTTTTAAAACAAATTTAAAAATAAATGTTTAAAATTGTTTTTACATGCAACTGGGCAATAAGACATACAGGCAATGGGGTATAAAAATCTATCTTGCCCTACAAGAAAGTAAGGGGGAAGGGGATAAGAGAAGGCAGGGGTACGATAGAAAGGATGGGGGGAAGTGGTAATCAGAATGCATGCTTTCTTGGAGTGGGGGAAGGGGAGAGATGGGGAGAAAATTTGGAACTCAAAATCCTGTAGAACTGAATGTTCAAAACTAAAAAAATCATTAATTATTTAAAAAGGAAAAGAAAACAAGTTTACGTTAACAGTGTAGATATAGCACTGGGCCTGAAGTCAGAAGGTGTGGATGCAAATCAGGCCTCAGTTACTTACTAGCCATGTAAACATGGTAAAGTCACTTAACTTCTTCTCTATGCCTCAATTTTCTCAAGTGTAGTTATAACAGTAGTTATAAGAACACCTACTTAATAGAGTTAAGAGAATCAAATGAGATAAGGTTTGTAAAATGCTTAGCACTATTCCTGATACATAGCATATCATCAATAAATACAATTTCCTTCCCTTCTCTCCTTCCTTTGCAGCCATTTCTATGGAGAGTTACCATGCTGTAGTCTATATTGAGTCAATTATGAAGAACTCAAGAAATACTGGCAATATGACATGCCAAGAAAACTCACTTTGAGTAACATTTACTACCCAACAGGGAATTTGTTTTGCATGAAAAAACCTTCAGGACACATTCTTCTACGAAAGTCAGAGCCTCTTCTCCACAAAGGGGAGTTGCCACACTCAATGAGGTGCTCACAAAAGTAAGAAATTGTTGACCAAATCATATGATTGGTACACACTAATGAAGTTACAATGATTTGATGATATCAAGAGGGACAAGTCATAGTTAAAAAATAAAACAATTTCACTCCTGGATAACTTAGAGCCAGCACTTTCCAAATTCATCGCAAAGAACAAATTTCTTTAAGGAGATTTTTAATAGTCTTACTTTTCTCGTATAAACACTTCACAGGTCGTGACCATGAATTAATCCGTTTTGTAAATAGTCATTCATTAAAAGAGTACATTTCTATAGCAATGCACTTGTGAACACTGTGGGGGATGGCGCAGTCCCAAAGTACAGAATTCATTCATTTGCTATCAGTGTAGTTCCTAAGGAGACAGGATGAAAGATCTGCTTGGACTAGTACATTCTAATTGAGTTTTTCAAAGAAAATGCACTTTAGGGTAAAGTATTCTTTGAACAGGGATTGAGAAAAAGTTATACTTTTGCTAAGATTATGTTTCTAAAGTCTTTTTAAATGAACAGTGAAACCTCAACAAAGAAAAATCTGATGAGAAGACCAATTCAGAAAACTAAAGGAGAGAAACCAAAAGTAACCAAGCTGTTATGAACAGAAAGATGATTTGGGACAAAGAATCTAGAATGAATATTCTATATATGAAACAATTATTAGCAAATTATGGTCGAAAAGGCAAAAAACAAAAGCTTAGTAGTGACATACTAATGGGGAAGCAGAATTACCTTCCTGAGCGGAGGGGGGGGTGGGAACAGACTACTAGAGAAGCACTGACTTAATAAAGTGAACAGAAAGGTAGGTTTAACCTGCCCTTCCTACAAAGCATACATAAGGTTTTATTTAATACCTTGTTAGGTACTTATAACTGCATTAGTCTAGAAAACCCTAGAACTGGATTGGAAGGAAATTTAAAACTAACCACAGAGATCCTTTACACAGAGTTCTTAATCTGGGGTACATAAATTAGTCTGTGGATAGATTTCATGGGTTCTGTCTACTTGGATGGGAAAAAAACTACATTTTTATTTTTTCTTGCCTTTGATTTCCTTTGTAAACCTATGCCTTTAAAAAAAATAACACACACACATTATGAGAAGGGGTTCACTTCACCAGAATGCCAGAGAGGTCTGTGACATGTTAAAAAAAAAAAATTTAAGAACTGCTTTAGGCCAACTCTAAGACAAAAACAGGTTACTCAACACACCTCATGTCACAAAGCTAAATTTCGACAAACCCTGGAACAAAACACAAATTCAGGGGCCATTGCTCTTTCCATTTTACGATGATGACCCAACTTAATTAAGCATTTAAAAAAAAAAGAAAACATTTACCAAGAGCTCATACAAAGGATCTTTATATAGGATAGATCTAGAAGGGAGCTTAAAGCTCATCTAGTCCAAATCTTTCAAAGGAGGGCCAGTATTGAACCTAGGGTCCTATGATTCCAAATCTAGCCTGCTGAAAAATCTTCTCTCCATTATCACAATTTTCTATCATACTTGGTTTGGATCTCACCTTTCTCCTGTTTTGTATTACTATATTTATCTGTGTGCATCATTTTCTTCTTCTCTTCCGTCTCTCTCCAGTAGAATGGAAGCATCTTTGAGGATAGGGACTAAGTAATTTTTTTTCTGCCTCTATCCCTAGTACCCAGCATAGTGCCTTATACACAAGTCTTAATGTCTTTGTGTAATTGAATTGAGGCAGAAAAACTAGTTGTGGTCAAAAGCACTATACCAGATAATACTATGTTAATTCCACTGCATTTCCCCCCTATTTTTTCTATTAAGTTGCATACTTTCAAACCCTTCTTTCTGTGTACCTCCTTAATTCTTCTATCCTTTACTAACACCCCCAATTTTATGTTATACCCTATAGAGACAAAATTTCTAAATAAAAACATAAATCTAATATAAAAAACATAAATCTAATAACCACATATTCAAGTGAAAAGTAAACAATAAACAGCCTCCAAAAACCCCCCTCATTTTCCTCTTTTGTTTTGGCCCCTCCTCCCAAAAAAACAGCTGCAAACAAATATTAACATGAGGGATGAAGTTTCCCTTTTTCCTTCTTCCTTTGGTTTTGGCTGTAACCACAATAAAAAGAACAATGAATTTGTAATCCCAAAACCTGAGTTTTAATCCTGGCTCTGCTGCTTACCTACTTGGATGACTTTGGGCAAGTCACTTCACTTCTATTTATTTGGCAAGATGAAGGCAGCTAGGTGGCACAGTGGATAAGAGCACACAAGCCTGGAGTCAGGAAGACTGAATTCAAATCCAAAAAGATACTTACTAGTGTGTGACCTTGGGCAAGCCACTTAACCCTGTTTGCCTCAGTTTCCTCATTTATAAAGTGAGATGAAGAAAGAAAATTGCAAACCACTCCAGTATCTTAGCCAAGAAAACCCTAAATGGGGTCTGGAAAAGTCAGGCATAATTAAAATGACTGAACAACAAAAATGGGAGCGAAGAATTACCTTGATCTCTAAGACACCTTTTAGCTCTAGATCAGTGATTCACAGAATAATAAAGGGGTCAACAGCCCATTCAATAAGCAATTATCAAAAGAAGCGCCATTAGGCTTACAGGCAAAGAAAAAGAACAGCATAAGAAATGTGGAGAAAAAAGAACAGCAGTGTCAGAAGGTGTATGTATTTGTGGGCCACCAGCAATTTGCTTGAAGTGTTTCTGGAACCTCAGGTTTCTAATCCTGAAGCAAATAAAGTACTGCCTGTACACACACGTACAGAATTTTTAAATAACCATGATAAATTTAAATGGAGGGATTTGGCTCAAATTCTAGAATCTTCAAGGATTAAAGTTCCAGGAAGGTTAGTGAATAGAGGGATGACCTAGGAATCTGAAAACCTAGGTTCAAGTCTTCCCCCTAATACAAACTGGCTCAACTTGGGCCAGTTACTGAACCTCTCAATGACCCAGCCAAGTGACCCAGGCCCAATTTGAAGTGGCAGAAGTTTCCATCCAGGGAGGAAAAAAAAGCACAAACTTTGACCTCAAAAACAATCCTAACCACTCCCACAAAAACAAAAGGACTAAGGCCATCTAGTCCAAACCATACCTGTAGGGGAATCCAGTGGAAACTATTTCCAACAAGTAATCCAGGTAGTCACTAGAGATCTCCGGTGAGGAAGAACATTTGCTATCCTCTTAGGCAACCCACTCTACATTTAGAATCACTTTCTAAATTTCATTTACTAGATTCATCCCATTATTCTACTCAGTTGAGATATTTTTGAATTCTATCATCCAAATGCCAATCTACAAATCTGACAGATATATTACCAATGCCTTCACTCAAGGCATTAATTAAAAAACAACAGCTCAGGACCAAAGATCACTGAAGCCTTCAAGTTAGAAGGGGGTTGGGAGGATGGGAAGAGGAACACTGAAACAGTTTTAAATTCCTCTAAATGACTGGTAGAAACTTTCCAATAAGTCTCTTCAACTCTCCTACTAAATTGGTTTCAATATCCAGGGTACGGTGGCCTTTTTGACAAGGCTAACTCAGTATGTTTCTGCTTCTCTGTTATAGTTCCTTCTCAGGCTGTCTACAAACATTCACACCTCTCTAGAATGCACATTTTAAAAAAAGCATTCATTTTGCCGTCTCCATAAACTTTCATCATTTTTGTTCCTAAACTTACAAAGCAAAATTTACCCTAGCTACCTCCACTTCCTCATTTGTGGTAATCTGGCTTCCACTCTCTGCCACTCTACCTAAATTCAAAGAACACTATTGACTTCTTAAATTGCTAAGTCCTGTGCTCTTTGATTACATTAGTCCTAATTCTTTCTTGACCTTCCAGCACCATTAGCCAAAAGTTGAATACCCCTTCCCTACTGAACACTGCCCGTCCCCCCACTCAAGTCTTCCAGAATTGCCCTTTCCTAGTTCTCTTCCCAAGAGGATATTCTGTTAGAAGAACACAAAATTTCAGTCAAAACCTCAAAAGCCATGTAATCCAACTTATAGCAGTCTGAGAACACTCCTTACACTAGCCCCACCTCTTGTTGGTCATCAGCCAAGAACAATAGAAGCAGCAAAAATAACTACCAAAAAAAAAACCAAAACAAACCCATCAAAAGAAATCAAAATCATTTTTGTATGAACTGGAGTGGACATAAGTCTAATGATAAAGACTAGAGCTAAGTGGCAGTATCCAACAGGCAACATCTCGCTACAAATCTAGTTCTGATTGCTTCACAATAACAGGTATTTATTGGCTTGAAGAAAAAGAGCACTCTCCATCTAAGAAGAAAAACTGGACTTCCTAATGAGGTTGAACATTATTTCCAGAAAGAAAACATACATTACCTAAGTCTATGCTGGTAGAGGAGCAAAGAAGAAAATTCAAGTTTCTAATGCATCACTCTCCTTTTTTTGGGGAGGTGACGAACTGTTGAGTGCAGATTGTTGCATACACAGGTAGATTCAAGTCCTAAGGAATCTGGTTTTGCTTAAGTGATTTCCTATATTATAAGGAAAGGCTCAATGATGGCGCAGAGAGAAAAGGTTATATCTAGAAAAGACTGATGAAAAAAAACAAAAAAAATCAATAAAACTTTTTGAAAAAGATTAAGATTTCTACTCTCAATGCAAGAAATTGGAAAATAATCTTTTTTTTTAACTTCTGAGTAATTAAAACACAAATTCTCCTGGATTCTATTTTCCTGAAAAAAATATGGTATCCAGTTGGGGCGGAAAAAATAAATAGATAGATAGATAGATAGATAGATAGATAAATAGATAGATAAAGGTTAAGAACAAATACTTGGAAAATTATCTGAATAGGTATCTTCTATGTCATAATTAACATTCTGCAGTAATAACTGATGGTATTAAAAACTACCTTTTGAAGGAAAGAAATTTAATGAAATAAACCTAAATTAAAATTAAGTGACATGATAATCTGGCCATTAAAATTGGGAGTTAAAGCAAGAAAATAGTAAATCATTACAAAAAACTGTCCATTAGAATTCTTTAAAGCTCCAAGAAATGTCAAGCCTCTAGGCTCCTGGTATCATTCAATTAATTCTATGAAGGGCAAATGCTAATTTAGTGTGTGGCACATTCGTTCATATTATTCAATCATAAAAAATTTAAGTATTGCTGAATTTTCTCCAATTACTGACAAAGGGGTTTATTCTTTTTACAACTAAATTTCAACTTTAAAAAGGAAGAAGAATATTGTTTAAAAGGTTAAGTCAGCATAAACTCTCTGGGGAAAATAATATACTCTGTATATACTTATAGATACTGTATATATCTTTTCTAAAAGTTAAGACAAGCTTTTGAAGAACTGGTCCTTAGTTTCTAGGGTAATGTTATTTGTTCTAAAGCTAAATATGCAGAGAAATCTATATCAACTATCCCTCTAAAATAAATATAATAAATTGTTTTATTTTTATGTGCATATACATACGTGTGTATAAAACTAAGCAAAAAATTCATGTTTAAATTAAGAGATTCATTAAGCTAAAACTTGTTAAAAATTAACCTTAATCTTAACTGAAAGATCAAGACACTCAGACTTACGTTTTGACACAGTGCACAGCTAAATCTGAGCTGTACGATATATACCCAATTTCTCCTATTTTAGAATAAACTAGATATTAGGAAATACCTAGCGGAATGGTGGAAAACATTGCATGAAACTAAAAGATAAACACTAACCACATAGATTGAATTCCAAACCATTTACAATTCAAAAGTTCCCTTAATAAATCTGTATCTCCTGACAGAAATTTCCTTCAATCTTTGAAGGTGTCAGAGGTTGGTGTGGGGAAATGAATCTTGACGTAAGTAGATACAGTGGTTTTGTTATTAGAGAACAGTATTGGAAATGAAACACAAGCAGAAATGCAAGAAACAGAAACCCTTCTAACAACACAAGATAAAATGTACAATCATCACAGTGTACTCAAAGGAATGTTGATTTACACACCACATAATACTTACAAAATCCAATGGGACTGCACAGGAAGGTGTCTGTTTTCCCTCTGGAATCTTCACTCTTTTCAGCTTGTTTTTTTATTTCGTATCCTCTGAAATGATATCCAAGTTCCTTGAAGGTATCTGACCTGTGGCTATTTGACATAGAGCTACTTCAAGTCAGCTACCCATCCTTTTCTTCCAAATTATTCATATGGCTATTTCCAGAATCAGCCTCGGATTTAAGACTGCAAAATCTTCTGAAAACTTTCTTCTTTATTATCTGGTGTACATGTCACTGTCATAAGCAGTCACTCAGATGAAATACCAGTTTTATAACACAAAAACCAAAAAACAAAAAGCAGATTTCACATCTGAAGCGAAGAGCAATTCCTAAGCACCAGCATATACAGAGAGACAACAGCTATCTCAATACCACCATACTGCTGGTTAAGGGCAACATTTTAGAAAATATATTTACACTTAAATAAAAGAAGGAAAAAACTTCTGAATTCTAATATCTCTTCATCTAGAAAAGACGATTCATGGCAAAGTGGGAAGGGTGGACTCCCAAATACCTAAAATTTGTAATAATGGTAAAAATATCTGCCATGAAACTTCAACAATGTTTAAACAGTACTTTGAAACTGTTTAAACTATTCATTACACAGATTAAACATATCTTACAGTTCTGGCTTAAGAACATTAACTAAAAAAAAAAAATCAGCAAAATTCTTCCAGGGGAACTACTTTAACCCTTAAAACAACTTGCTCTGAACCAAAACACTGAAGTCCCTGTGTTCCTGCGGTGAAGCAGTGAAACTGTTCAGGGCTGTCAATTCACTTCCAAGCTGCTTCTCGCCAGTCTCAATAAACTTCTGGGTCAAAAAAGTCCAGTCATAATTCCAAATAATGGCCACTTCAAATATCCAGGGTTTTTTTACACAAATAACCTGGAAAGGAAAAAAAGTTATTGTACCTTCCCGCTTAAGCCGCCTGTGAAAGTTTCAAAAACAACTGCCCAAAAGACGCCCGAGACCCAAACCAGGAGCCCGGGGGCTGCCCGGCACAGGAAGGTCTGGCGGAGGGCACCGTATTTACTCACAGAAAACTTCACTCCAGGGGGCGGGGGACGAGTGCCGAGGCCGGAGCTGCGCCTGGCAAGCCCACGTCCCAACTCCACGGAGGGGTCTCCGGCAGCCCAGGCGCTCTGAGCTTCACCGCCCCGAGGCTGGCCCGTCCACACGCCCGGGGACGCGGACCCACGGGCGGACAGTGTGGATGCCGCGGGGTCCACGCGGGAGGAGGGACAAACACACCAAGCCACGGTGGAAGCGTTTAAAAAGGGGGCGGGGGGTGATTCTCCCCTCAGACCGAGGGGCGGGGAGAAGGCGCCCCCCCCCCCCAGCCCAAGGTGCGAGTTCTCCTTCCTCGGGCTTAGCTCGGAGAAGAGGGGGAAGGGAAGCCCCTGCCCCCAGCCTCCCTCCCGGGAAGGGCAGCGGGTCTTCCCGGCCGCGGGGCCAGGGCAGCCGCTCCCGGCCCGGGGCCCAGAGGAGGAGGGGGGCGCGGGCCGGGAGCGGTAAGGGGGATGGCGAGGCCGTCGGACCCACCCCCCGCTCCGGCCCAAGCCAGCCCAGCCCCCCGGGCGGCGGCGGAGCAGCCACAGCCACCCCAACCGGACCCTCCGCCGCCCCCGCCCCCTCGGGCTCCCTTCCTCCCTCTCCCTGCTCAGACAACCTCGCACCTCCCCGCCCGCCGCCGCCGCCAGCTCCGCTCCCGGCCCCCCCCAACGCAACCCCAGCCCCGACGGGCACCCCCTCCTTCCCAGGGGACCCGGCGCGGAGCGGGAAGGAGGCCGTTACCTTCCGCCCCACCGAAGGTGCCCCTGGCCCGGGGGTGTCGCTGCGCTCGGTCCCGGGAGGAGGTTTTCGGTACTTTGAATAATCCCCTTTTGCCGCTTTTCCCTCCCCCCACAGCCAGACTCAGTCCCAAAATGGCGCCGGCCCGATCCGCAATGTTCTGCGCCAAGTCTCGCGAGATCGCGAAAGGTGGCGATGTAGGGAGGAAACGAGTGTGGTTGCGAAGGCAAAGGGGGAAAAAGAGGGGGGGCGGGGCGAGGAAGGAAAGAGGAGGTGGGAGAAAGGGTGTGGAAGGAGCCGAAGGAGGGAACGAAGTGGGCGGGGCAGCGGGAAAGAGCCGATTCGAAAGAGAACGTTCGGGCCTAAGCAACCGTCGACGCCGAAGCCTCTGGGAGGCTCCGCCCTCCTCAGCGGGTGACTGGAGGAAGTGGAAAGAAGGCGGGGCTGACGGGGGCGGGGCTTCGCAGGCGGACCCCGAGGCAGGGGCGCGCGGGAGGCGGTGGCTCCGCGCCGTGACGTCATAAGCAGCTGGAGCCGGGGATTACCCCCTGCTGCTGACGTGATGATGGTGAACAATCGGGAACGTTCCGTGGAAGGGGGAATTCCCCGCCGCTCCCCAAGGAGCCCCTCCTCCTTCCACTCCCTCCTCTCCCCTCCTCCCGCACCCGGCCCGAAGACTGGGGAGAGAAGGGGGAGGGGAGAATAAAGGGGCGGAGAAGGAGGACTGGGAAAAACGAACCCTGGGCAAAGGGAAAACAGTCGTCGGTTTGCAGACGCGCGGCGGCCCCGCCGCCTCCTCCACCTCGCCGCCGCCACGCACGCGTATTCTACTCCGGTCGTTTGGCGGCGCTTTGGGGAAATGAGCGATCACATGGTCGTGTGTACACACAACTGGGGGCCGGAGACGGAGGATCTCTCTGGGGCTCCGAAGGAAAATGCACGTAGTAAAGCGGCAACGTGCAGATTCGTGGCACTGTCTGCTTAGATAATTATAGTAGTAGTAGTAGTAGTAAAGGGGGTGGTAGTAAATAAGGGATCTGCGGCGTGTTAAGTGAAAAACCCCGGGAATCCAGACCGCATTTTGGGAGCTCTTGCACTTGGGATAATAAAACCGCGGTTTGTTCCCCCGCCCCCACACACAGCACACAGAGTAAGCAGGAGGTGTGGACCAGCCTCCGGAGCCGTTTTATGGGAGCTGGGTGGTGTTCAGGGTAGCATCTGAACGCTTACATAAACCCACACCCCACCTCCCGCAGCAGTAAGAGATCGGGGGTGGATGCCGCCGTGTACCCCAGGGGTACGGACTCCGGTGGGGTTTGTAGCTGCAGAGATATTTCTCCTCGTCTTGCCCGAAGAATGTCTGAATAAGAAAAATACAGTCATTAACACGTATTTAGGCTTGTTTGTGACACTGAGCTCTGGAGGTTTCCGTGCTGAGCCGGAGGAAAGTAACAAAGTAGCCAAGCGGCGTACGTGAAAGGCACACGCTGATGTGGCCAATTCAGCTACAAAGTATCCATAACAGCGTCACATCACAGAGAGAGAGAGAGAGAGAGAGCGGAAAGTCCCAGCGTGCGCTCCCTCGTGAGCCAGGGAGGTGTGAATCTGTATTGTATTGGGAGAGATATTTAGCTAATAAAATGGACAGCCAATAGGCAAGAGAAACTAATGTGCTGGGCACATATGTATTACTATTTCTCCAAGGTATTTAGAGGTTGTAATTAATAAAATACAAGTGTTTCTGAAATCCACAGCTAATATTTCATAGGCATCAGCATAGGGTTTTGTTTTTTTTTTTTAATTAAAAGGGGGTCCTCAGTTTCAAAAAGGATGGGAAACTTTTGTTGTCATATAACAGAGCAGAAAAATTGCTTTCACTCAAAATATCATTTTTAAAAGTTAAAAATGTTCCATTTTCTCTACCAACTGAAGTATAGGTAAAAATTCTACCATAATGAACTACAGGATACAAAGACAATTATGCTGTGGAAAATCATTACATCGTTGTCAGGCATGACCATATGAACAAGCCAGATATAAATCCAAGTTTCATATAGGTCCGGAGCCAGTTGTGGGAGAATCACAGATTCTATTTGCATCATATCCCTCCCCCAAATTTTCCAGGCATCATGGGACCTTGTGTCTCTCCATAAAAGGAAGACACAACTAGGTGGCAGGTGGATAAATTTTGGAGCCTGAAATCAGAAAAGTCAAAGTTCAAGTTCAGTCTCAGACACTAGCAATGTGATCCTGGGAGAATCTCTTAACATCAGTCTGCCTCAGTTTCCTTAACTGTAAAAATGAGGATAATAATTAGCACTTACCTCCCAGAGTTATTGCTGAGGACAGTGGTCCACACGTACTAGGTGCTTGATAAATGTTTATTGATTCGTTGTGAGTATCAAATGAGATAATTCTTGTAAAGCACCTAAGCACAGTAGGCACTTAATAAATGCTTGCTTCTTTCCCTTCCTAAAAGGGCCAGAGTCATCACTCAGTCAAACAGCATTTACTAAACAGCTACTATGTGCCAAGACTTATGGTTGGTTCTGAGGATACAAAAGCAAAAATAAAATCATTCCTATTCTCAAAGAACTTACAACCTACAGGCAAACAATGTGTACACAAACAATTAAGCAGAAAATCAGAGGCAGCATGGGATACTGGAAAGAGAGTTTTTAGGGGGCCAGGAAAACCTGGGTTCAAGTCCTAGTCCTTCAGCACATCCCCTCACCATTCTATAAATACCAGTCTGCATTGGTTGAGTGTTCACTCACCTGGGAGTTACCTACACCAAGTCTATTTCCTTATCTTATACAAAACAAACACAACATAATTTGGGGGGGTATGGGAGTATGCTAGCAGCTATACCAGGAAAGGGCTAAGTAGGAGGTAGCATTGAGCTGAGCTTGGAAAAACCTAGGGACTCCTAAGAAGTAAGGAACATTCTTAGTGTGGGAGACAGGGCAGACAAGAGACAGGGTATTATATGTGAGGAGCAACAAGAAAGTCAGTGTGGCTAAAACAAAGACTCTGGAAAGTCAATAATTTATAATAATGATAATTATATCACAATCACTATATTATAATATTAATACATTATTAATATATAATAAGATGGAAATAGTGAACTAGAGTCAGACTGTGAAAGACTATGAAAGCCAAACAGAGGGGTATATACATACTTAATGCTAAAGGAACTAGAGAACCACAGGCATTTATTAAGCATAGAAGTAACTCTGGTTTAGGATGGTGTTCAGAACCATCACTATGGTGCCATTATGGAGAATGAGCCAAAGAAGTAGAAAAACTTGAGTTGAGAAGACCAAATTGGAGGATACTGCAACAGCCCCAAAGAGATGTTCCGAGGACTTGAACTAGGGTGTGATGATTTTGTGAGTGGAAAGAGAGAAATAATTATTGTGGAAGTAGAATTAATTAAAAAACTAGCAACTGATTGGATGTGAAGGAAAAGTTAGCGATAGAAGGTGACCTCAAGGAGGTCATCTAATCTATGAGACCAGAAGAATCACAGTGCCATTAACTGAAATCACAGAGGCCAACAGGATGCTCCATATACTTCAGTTTTTACTTAAACCATCAGAAAAAAGCAGAATGAGCTCATCTCCAAATTTTTCAAAAGTTAGGAAAATTCCTCCTCTTTCTAGAGGACTTCAAGAAACCCAACCTTCTATTACAATAGTCCATGTGATGCACAGCAAAATTGGACTTGACTCAAGAGCTGATTGTCAGATCTTCATTGTGAACAATTATACTTCAGAAATCAGATTACAAATCAGGGCTTAATCTGTTGTTTTATTGTTTGTCTAGATTTAAGAAGGTGATAGATAAAATGTCAATAATGCAGAAGTCTAGAAGTATTTTATTTTCACGAGCCAGTTTTTGAACATTTACCAACTCACACCTGGAGGAAAAGCATATTAATGAATTATTAGGGAAATTGTAAATTGATCTAGACATTCTGGAAAGTAATTTGGAACTATAGCCTAAAGGTTAGTAAAGTCTTCATATCCTTCGACTCAGCAATATCCCAAAGAGATAAAAGAAAAAGGAAAAAGACCCATTTGTATAAAATATTTTTTGAAGCACTTTTTGTTGTATCAAAGAAGTGGAAACTAAGGGAATGCTCATCAGTTGGGTAATGGCTGAAGAAATTATGGTATATGAATGAAATGGAATTCTAGAAACAACTTAAGACAGTTTCAGAAAGTCCCAGGAAGACCAGTATGAACTGATTCAGAATACAGAAAGCAGAACCAGACCACATACAATAAAAATGCTACAAAGAAAACAACTTCGAAAGACTTTTAAAACTCTCATCAAAGCAAAACAACACCAGAGGACTGATAATGGAGTATATTAACCTACAGAGGTGTTATCCATGATGGTCACCATATGTATTTGATTTACTTAACTAGGCTTATTTGTTGAACTATTTTTCTTTTCTTTTTTAAATTGGGGGAAAGGAGTTAATAGTGATGCCAAAGGGGGAAAAAGAAAAAGAAAAGAGACCAATTGGAATATTTATATAAAATGTACAGAAGAGAACAGAAGGAAATTCACCAGAAAGCACAGACAAGCAAGATAGTGTTGGGAATAATATGTTGAATTCATGATATGCCTAAAATGGAAGGAGGCTCTATGAAATAGAAATTCATGGTGTCATATACAATTCTTTTCTTTTAACGTTCTATTTTGTATATGAAAATACTCATGGGTTTGGTTGGGTTTGGGTGTTTGGATTTTGGTTGGTTTTTGATGTTTCTTAAGTTCAGATTATTTTTAAATTATAAAATAAACCAAAAATGTATACATATAGTAGCCCTGTGCCAAAGGAAGAAAACATAATAAGAGAAGACTTTGGAGAATGGGTGTGGAGAGGTTTTTTACCCAAAGAGTTTTAGTTATTACTGGTATGCAAACATTTGAAATGATCAAATGAAATTACATGTGTAAAGTGCTTTGCAAACCTTAAAGCACAGTATAAATATTAACTACCATTATTATTATTTCTCCAAAAATTATCTTGTCATATAGATTTAACCATGCCCTTGAGATGCAGCTAGGAAATAAAAGGAGGATATATTTTAGGCCCTATGCAAATATATGTAATTATGGAAAAACCAGAAGAGTCTTATTTTTTGTTTTTATTTTTTAAAGAGGGCTGCATTGTGGTGAGATCTGTCTCAGGTAAATGTAATAAAGTAGACTGAGGTACAGACTCCCAGCAAGATCAGTTCATTAGCAACGACTCATTGCTAATGAGTCAGACTGGCAATCTCAACAAAGCCAGCAACCCCAAGAGAAAAAGAGGACTCCTTTTACTGACATACAACAAAGAAGGCATCTTGTTAGGCCTCTTTTTTTTTTTTTCCAGATAAGGAATCTAAGGTTCAGAGAGGGGAAGGCACTTTCCTAGAGTTACAAAGGCAATAAATATCTAAGCCAGAATTTAAACCCAGTCTGACTCCCAGATCCAGTGTTCCTTTCACTATACTATAATTATCATTATTATGGGTGTGTGGGAGGAGAGTTTAGATTAGTCTGATCTGAACTTCTCACGAGTATACGTAAGAAGAGGTGATAGGTTATAGGGTTGGGGCAGGTACACTGTGATTGGATATACTAAGAAAGGTAGGCTGGCATTCAGGGGAGACTAATCATACCCCTCTCTAACAATTAAGGAATGTTCATTGTTTTAAGGGACCCGTTTGCATCTCACAGTCTTTGCTTGGGGATCAAAACTAACAGACTTGCTGTCTCCTTTGAAAAGATAAAAACTTCCCTAACTACCTAAAGCTAGGACAGACTACGTATTTTGGGGGGATGGTAATTTGTAGGACTTAACAAACAGATATCCAGGAAGTATCCCAGGGGCTACCTATATGAGAGAGAAATTTTCTTTTAAACTAACTTTAAGCTAACTCAGAGAGAAAGCTAAATTCCTGAGCTCAACTCAAGGATACAGAAAGGTGGCTTTAGGCAGATGCAGATTCAATTATAAAATCAATACAGCAAAAAATCAGTTACATTGTTTAATCAATACAGTAGAAATAAGTTGTCTTTTCAGTTGTGTCCAATTCTGTGTGACCCCACTGGGGTTTTTCTGGCAAAGATACTGAAGTAGTTTGCCATTTTCTTCTCTGGCTCATTTTACAGATTAGGAAACTGAGGCAAACAGGGTAGATCAAATTCCCCAAGGAGAACATCTAGTTAAGTGTCTGAGGATGAATTTAAACTCAAGTCTTCCAGACTCCAGACCAGGTACTCTATCAACTCCACTTAGCTACCCTGTAGAAACTAGAGGTAATGTTAATTTTTATCTTTTCAGTGAGTAGTAATATATAACTGGCCTTAACACACCTGAAAGATTGAATCCACATTGAGGCAGGCTTTGGCAAACTGGTTGACTTGTTATCTGCTACCCAACCCTGTCTTTGTAACTCAATTCCAAGTTTTCTTAACTCTTTAATAGAATAGGAATATTCAGTCTTCTTTTTCAAGAATTTGCTACATTTTTAAAACTATTTATATAACTTTGGCCCAAGTCACTCAACTCTTCTAGACCTGTTTCCTCATTGGTAAAATAAGGAGCTTGACTAGATGACCTCTAAGATCACTTCCAGCTCTAAATTCTGTTATCCAGTCTTTCACTGAAGTCCATTTATAAATTTTCTCCACTGAAATCTAGATATAGTCATATACCTAGAAACTATTACCACAGAACTAGAGGATTAGTTATAATATGCAGGGTATCCCAGAAGCCTTAGTGCAGTTTCAAGCTATTAACATTTGATTTACAACTTCATTAAGACTTATGGTGTTGAGGGCTGGGATGTAGTGCTGTTGGCAGTTCAGGATAGAACTTTGGGAAACCTGTTGTCTGAGACTGTGCTCATTATCATCCAGAATGGCTCTCCAGGGCCCCCCACCCCCCATGTTCTGTTTCTGTGAGATAAACAAGAGAACTACAGAATACAAGGGATATGTAAAATAGAACCCTCTAGGCTAACATTCTTTAAGATAATAAGGCTGGCCAGATTACTAGAACAAGAGATGAGTAGATTGTCATGGAGACTTGTAGTTTCTGTCTTTAAATACCCTGACCCTTGGATCAATAAATTGAATTGCCCTATCTTCTCTTGCCTGCCCATGTTGTCTTTCTTTTTCACCGCTGTTACCAAGCCACGTGGGGACACAGGCCTTCTGCCACATTATAGGACACCGAATGTATTTGGTCACTATCCACACATAAATCCTCTCTAAGAAACATACTCAATGAGCCAAAAGTCTTTCTCTAGGTCTTCTATTATTTCACAGATGCCATTGCAAAACTCAAACTATCAATTATTCTTTCTACATGAATAGCCTACTTCCTTCTTCACAATAATATATACTTGTAAGATGGTCCGATTAAATTAATCTAAACTCTCCTCCCACACACCCCTAAAAATAGTAATTGTAATATAGTAAAAGGAACGCTGGATTTGGGAGTCAGGCTGGTGTGTGGGATGGCAAGACCCCTGCTCAGACTGACTACTCAGAGGCATCTCAAAGTACAAACAGAAAGTCAGACCACCCTCCTCCAAGCAGATTGGAGGAGGAGAAACATTTTACGGAAGCAGATGCAAGGTTATATAGCAAAAAACAACAAACTCCACCCCCCCCGCCCCCCGCCCCCCGCCCTCTTACCCTTTTGGTCAAGAGCCTGAGTGAACAGTCTTTATTTTCAGAAATAAGGAAATGGGACTCAGCCGCCTGAGCTAACAGTCTCTATTTCAGAAATAGGGAAATGGGAGTTAGCCCAACTGGGGTGACCGACAGTTTCACAACTTCAAGTTTCCCCATATCATATGATTTTTGATAAATTGAAACTCAGGTATTGTCTGCTTTACTTTAGACTTAGGTCCCAGAGAAGTCTTCAATGACTTATCATATTCACTGGGTTTAAATTCTGGTTTAGATACCTATTGCCTTTGTAACTCTGGGAAAGTTCCTTCCCCTCTCTGGACCTCAGATTCCTTATCTGAAAAAATGAGGAGCATTGAAATAGATGATTTCTAAAGACCTTTAAGTCCTGAATGCAATAATTTTGTAGCCTTAGTGATAATGGTTCTATTCAGGGAAGTGGCAGCATGGGTAACCTTTTCTTCATTCCAACTATGGCAATCTTATCCTCTGACATATTAGCAAAGTCTCCCCTTTCTCTACTCTGCTCCCACTAGCCCTATCCCTCCTGTTCTACATATATACCCACTTAACTCATTCAGAAATTCTAACCATCAGAGGACATTTACATAACACAAATATGTTTCCTGAAAAACGAGATCCACAGGGACTACATAATCTCCCACAGAAACTCAAGAAAGATCATAGTAGAAATGTGAATATTGCTTTTAAGGGCAAAAAAAAAAAATCAAAGGATTCCACACTAACTAGAACTAAACTCATTCTGAAATCTAAAGGCCCAGAAGTGGAACCCAAATTTGAAATCCCAAATTCCGCTCCTATTCCCCAACCCCTTTGGTACGTAATCTATTTCTTCATCCCTGTTTGAGACGAGTCAATTGAATGCAATAGTAGAAGAAGGACTGATTCATACAAATAGAGCTGCCAGACCCGCCCATTTCTTTGTGCCAAGAAGTGATTTCATTCTTTGAAGTTTCTAAGGGACATGAATGATCTTCTGACATAAAAGGTGCCAGAGCCAGATGAATAAAAAATAGGAGGGAGATTAGAAAATGGATCTGGATGATACTTAAAGAGATCATAAAATCAGAGTTAGAAAGGGCCATCTGACTCAATCCTTTCATTGTCCAGATGAGAAAATTGAGGCCCAGAGAGATCAGGTAACTTGCCTGAAGTCCCATAGGTAAACACCATAGAAGGGACTCCAATTCAAGTCATCTTACTCCAAAGGTAGCAATTCTTCTTCTGTGCCAGGATGCCTGCCTAGGGGATGAGTGGCAAGGAATTCCTAGGGTGTTTAATTTGCTCCTCCCTCCTGGATCTCTAACCACCACTGACACACTAGCCATTCTCATCCCAAGGGTAACTGAGCTAGAAGCACAAAGAGGAGCATGTCTCTGGTTCCCTTGGTATGTGGCATCTGGTCGAATTCTGCTTAAAAGAATTCCTAAACACATTTTACACATGTTTCCTGGGCATAGGGCCATGGAATGGCACTGGAGACCAGCAATGGAACAAAATGGGCTCCCATTGCTACCTGTGCCAGGCAGATCATGAGGAGGAGAATAATGTAAAATAATTTCTATAGCTTTTCTTTTCTCCATACGAACAACTGTAGATATCTGTCCTTGCTTCATCCTATCTCTAGAGATGATTCACCATAAACACAAGCAAATCAAAGCACGAAACTTTAAAAATGTATATTTTGGGGAATATTTCTCATTTTTGCATCCTCAACATGAACATCTACTTCTGCGTAGCTAGGCTTTTCTGGGGAGAATACTCACCACAGATTAAGTTATGTGCCCTTGAAATAAAATGGAGTTTTGGATTTAATCACCTGTTCCAGAAGGTAGTTAAGTGGTATTTGAGATTATAATAATAATGATGTTCCCCATCCCATAGCCAAATCCAGAGGGAAAAGATAGAGAGGTAGAAGGCAAATTAGGAAAACTAGTCCACTTTTGCTTGCACCTAAAATTGGGAGATTGCCAATGCAAACAAAAACTAACGTGTTTGAGTAAGAAGCACAAAGACAATTCATGTACAGTTAGGTACATGTGCAATTCTAGTGACTAATCCAATGTGAGTAAACACGTGGAAAACTTAAACCCATATATAGATATTGAATTGGGTAGCAGATACGATCAGAAACCTCTTTCCATGGAAGAACAGCACAGAAGGTACAGCACTGAAGCCCCTTTCCTGTTCTCCTTTGACAAAGGTTCATATCCTTTTTTGTGCCATGGCGCCTAATGACAATCTAGTTAAACGTATGAACATCTTCTCAGAATATTTTTTTATATGTATAAAAGAAAATACACAGGATTACAAAGAAATCCATATTGAAATACTATTATCAAAATAACAACAAAACCAAGTTTAGGAATTCCAAATTAAGAACCCTAAGATTTAGGGTAAAATAAAATGACTATTATTCTAGTCACCAAGCTGACCAAAAAAATTAACTATTATTAAATATTATCATTGTTAAGAATGTCTGCACAGATTTTTTCCAAAGTGAAAATGTGACTATTTTGGTCACATATGATTTTGTTACCTTAAAATCCCAGGAATCATGCTAAGCTTGCCATATACAATGGAATCCCTTTATATTCCTGATGATGGGGTTAGACAAAAATTCCAATTTATATTGCCAGTGTTTTATTTTTACATCAGAATTGAAAATGAGAAGAAAAAAATTTAAGCCTTCTAGATCTTGACAAAGTAAGGCATTTCTCAGGTTCAATTGTGAAAAATTACATATTGTCAAGAAAGATTCATTGTCTGATATGGGCTAGATACAAGCTTTAAAAAATGAAAGATAATTAGAAAATGAAAAGCTATAATTCTGTTCGTTCTTTGAGTTAAAGAATTGCAGGCTCCAATGATAATACCACCTAATTTTATTTCAAATAAATTACAGGTAGTTAAACTATTTTAGTTAAAGCTTTTATAGTCTGCTCTCGATTATTCAGGGATTATTCAGTTGAGGAATGATAGAGGTTATTTCCTTCTCTTTCTTTCCTCATGCTGCCATGCTTCTAGATATGCTGTTTTTTATTAGCCCTTCTGTCAGAAAGTAGTTAGGAAAATGTCCTGGAAATAACACTTAAATCTGGTATTTTCACTCCTTGGAGAAGAAATTAAAACTTTCAGTGAAATATTGGTTTGGATTATTGACAGATTTCGCATGCCCATTATACCAGGGTTAAAAATATAAAATGACTCCTGGGGTAAGCAGCACCAAACATATCCCTACTAGACACCATAAAGAGAGATTCACTAAGGGAGATACATCTGAGACTGACTCAGGAGGCATTAATTTGCTATGATAATAAAAGAGAAGAGCTGGGAAAAAACGAACCGATCTGATACTTTGCTATTTTAACAAGTTAGTCTTTCTGACTAAGATCATAGGTCCAGAATTAGAAGGCATTTTATGGGCTGGGCACCATGCTAAGCTCTGAGGATATAAAGATAAAATAAGACACAATTCTTCCTTCAAGAATCTTCTAATTGCTTGCAAGGACTTAAGAGCTTCCTCATGGACTCTTGAGGCAAAATGCCTTCCACATCCAGAGGAAGAATTATGGAATTCCATCGCAGAATGAAGCAGACCATTTTGTTTTGTATTATGTTTTGTTTTGTTTTATGATTTCTCCCATTTATTTTAATTCTTCTATGCAACATGACCAAGGTGAAAATGTATTTAATAGGAATGTATGTAACCTATATAAAATTTTATGGTGTCTGAGGGAGGGAGTGGGGAGGAAGGGGGGAAGGAGGGGGAAGGAGAGGAAAAAAAATCTAAGATACATATATATGGAAGTGATTGTAGAAAACTGAAAACAAATAAAATAATTAAAAAAAATTTCTAATTGCTTTCTAGCATTTAATTCTATAAAAATAATTTTGAAAGGCCCAAAATATTAATGGAGGGGTAGAGAATCATCACCAACAGCTATTATGCAATGCACTCAAAGTTCTGACAGTGGAAAATGACCTTATACTGTAATGTGAATGATTTTGACTAGATACCAGGAAGAAATTTCTTGTAGAATAACTCACAGAGGTTTTAACATTTTCTTCTTCGAATGTCTTTGGTGGTATTAAAAAAATAGGACGGAGAGCTTCGGAGAATTTTAGAACTATAAGAATTTTATAGATCACAAAGCACAAACCCTAACTTTACATATGAAGAAAGCTTAGGCCCGGGGGAAGGGGAACAGGATGCAATAGGAAAATAGGAAAAGCAGCAGACTTGGAGTCAGTGGACTTGATTCCAGTCCTTTTACTACCTGTATAACCTCTCTGGACCTCAATTTTCTCATCTTTAAAATGGAAGGTTTAGAATAATCTCCCAATTGTAAATCCTATAATCTTATAGGTGATTTACTCAAGGTCCCATGGCTGGCCTCTTCAGATCTGACTGTTCCTAGTCTAATAATAACCTTTCTGGGGCCCAAAGTGCTAGAGTACTCTACCTATTACCTTTCCAACAAGGGGCCCATCAACTCTGGATTAATGCATGTGGCCTCTACTGGGTTAAGTCCTAGGGAAGCATGGCCTATAATAAGAGGGATTGGGGGTCTCTTTTCTCAAACTGTTCAAATTCTTCTGTTCTAATCCCATTGCCCTGGGGAAGACTGACATGAAGCTTTAGTTTTGGCTCATGTCTAAAGTCTTTCCAAAGGGGAAGAAGAAAGCTCCTTGCACAATATGAATCAAGTATGAGATAGGTATTCATTTCCAACTACAAAAGACTCACAAGTATATACAGGCAGAAAGACAGCTAAAGTAAATAAAGTTGACAGTATTAACTACTGTTACACTCTTTGGGGAGGCTGATCATGAAGCAGCAGGTAGCAGATTGCTGATTAAGTATTTTACATTTCATTTCAGCTTTACACTGTCTCCCACAAAGTCCATGTCTTTTGAAAACTCAAGCCAGGAACTGGGCTTGTCCTCCAACTATCCCTCATCTAATCCAAGAGTGTCAGAGCAGGATACCAAAGATAACTACTAAAGTGTCACTCTTAATAAGCAGGCAGCTCTCCAAATCTTTCCAAATCAAAAAATGGCCTCTAAAACTAACACATACATTTTGTTAGCAATATTTGTTCCCTAAGATCAAGAAAAGAAGATATATAAAAGAGGTAGCCCAAGTCTCAAAATCAGAACCTAGTCAGGATGGGAGTTTTATCTGCCACGTATTCCTGACTGAATGATAACTGAAGTACAAGGTGAGAAGAGCTTTAGACTTCTTTCTGTCTCCTATGAGAAGTCCCAGAGCTACATAAAGTCACCTGGAAGATTGAAGGAACAGGAGACCAGGAATGGAGTCAACTTCTTATTTATAGGTCCACTCAGTCATTTCTTCTTCCTGCTAACAAGACTGCCTCATTATCTCAAAGCACCAAAGTTCTTCAATGCCAAAGTCATATAGGTGAGGCCAGCTAGAAGCTGGAAGGGTAGCCCTGCATAAGCTTTGTTAAACCCCTGCTTAGTGCTCTTAGTGCTTAGCACTCATTTCTATACTAGGTTATTCTGTAATAACAGTCCACAGTTCATTAAATATAAATGGATAATGATTTGTCCTAGGACCATTTTTATCTGAGTTTCATCAAATAAGATTAGGGGAATGAGATTATAATTTGGAAAATTAATAGGAACTAGCAATTATATGATACTTACAAAGCACTGCATACCTGTGAAGTAGGTGGTCAATATTATAATTCCTGTTTTATAGATGAAGAAAATAATTCCTAGAGAGCTTAAATAACTTATCCATGATCATACAGTCAGTAAATGTTGGAGGGATGGTTTCAACACAGGTTTCTTAACTGCAAGTCCAGCCCTTACTTCACTAGTGTAATTTAAAATGATACAGACTGAAAGCATGATAATGAGGGGGAAATTTTGACCTGCAACTGAAATAACTCAATTTTCAACTGTTTAAACAAGTAATTGAGAATAAAAAATGGGAGGGGTGGAGCCAAGATAGCAGAGTAGAAAGACATATATACTCTAGCACTTCCCCCACAGCCCACAAAACACTTCAACAAATTCTAGAACAGCAGTAGCCATAGAATGACAGAGTGAAAGAAGTTTCCTGTCAATGGTAACCTGGAAGACCAACAGGAAAGGTCTGTCTGAGCAGAGCAGAACCCAGCCCTGGCCACGAGGCACTGGGAGCAACAGGACCTGAACAGACCTCCAGGGCAGAGTTCCCAGCAGGGAGAGTCACAGATACCTCAACTCACAAGCGACAAGAAAGCTTCAAAGGTCAGTGTGGGAGGACTTTCCCAGCAGGGTAAGAGGGGAACACGGTTCCTGATGGCAGCAAAAGCAGCAGTAGACTGCAAGCAGCTATGGTGGCTGGGAATCAACCTAGGTTCATTGTCCAGGCAGTTCAGCTTAAAGCCTCTGGTGGTAGGGACCAGCTAATCTAAACCTCAGCCCTCAGTGACAGCCCTGCCCCCAGCCAAATCCCTGGGAGAATCAAGCAGCTGAGTCCAGTCTCAGCTTTGAACACAATACTGAGGAGAGAAGGGGCAATCCATCCTCTTGACAAAGGATTCAGAAGTCAAGTAACTGGTTGGGAAAATGCCCCCAAAAGGCAAAAAAATAAGACCATAGAAAGTTACTTTCCTGGTGAACAGGTGTCTCCTCTCATCCTTTCAGATGAGGAAGAACAAGGCATACAGTCACAGGAAGTCAAGACCCCTGCCTCCAGGGCCTCCAAAGGGAACTTAAGTAGGGCTCAGGCAATAGAAGAGCTCAAAAAGCCAGTTAGCAGCTTGCTAAAGGAGAACCAAAAAAATGCTAAGGAAAATAACACCTTTAAAAAGAGGCTAACTCAATTGGAAAAAGAGATCCAAAAAACCAATAAGGAGAAGGAAGCTTTAAAAAGCAGAATTAGCCAAATGGAGGAGAAGGTTCAAAAGCTCACTGAACAAAATAGTTATTTAAAA
Organism: Bettongia penicillata ogilbyi; assembly: GCA_023548195.1. Lineage (NCBI taxonomy): Eukaryota > Metazoa > Chordata > Mammalia > Diprotodontia > Potoroidae > Bettongia > Bettongia penicillata. The sequence continues at coordinate 902,748 of JAJHZJ010000309.1, forward strand.
GAGAGAATTGAGTTCAGGGAAGCTGATGACTGTGACATAAACTAATCAGTTAAAAAAACAAAACAAAAGTTTGAAAAAATAGAAGATAATGTGAAACATCTCATTGTAAATATAACTGACCTGGAAAATAGATCCAAGAGAGACAATTTAAAAATTATGGGACTATCTGAAAGTCATGATCAAAAAAAGAGCCTAGATATTATCTTCCATGAAATTGTCAAGGAAAACTGCCCTGATATTCTAGAACCAGAGGGCAAAATAAATATTCAAAGAATCCACTGATCACTTCCCTGAAAGAGACCTGAACAGAGAAACTCCTAGGAATATTGTGGCCAAATTTCAGAGTTCCCAGGTCAAGGAGAAAATACTGCAAGTAGCAAGAAAGAAACACTTTGAGTATTGTGGAAATACAATCAGGATAACACAGGATCTGGCAATTTCTACCTTAAGGGATATAAGGGCTTGGAACAGGATATTCCAGAAGTCAAAAGAACTGAGATTAAAACCAAGAATCACCTACCCAGCAAAACTGAGTATAATACTTCAAGGGAATAAATAGTCATTCAATGATATAGAGGACCTTCAAGCATTCATGATGAAAAGATCAGAACTGAAGAAAAAATTTGACTTTCAAACACAACAGTCAAGAGAAGCATGAAAAGTTGGACAAGAAATAAAAATCGTAAAAGACTTTCTAAAGCTGAACTGTTTACATGGAAAGAAAATATTAGTAACTCTTGAGACTTTTGTCAGTGTTTGGGTAGGTGGAGGGATTGTAAATACACACATATAGACAGAGAGTACAGGTTGTGTTGAATCAGAAGAGATGATATCCACAAAAAAAACCAAAAATAAAATAAAAATTAAGGGGTGATGGAGGAAAATACTGGGAGGAAAAGGGCAGAAATGGAATGGGGCAGGCTATAACTCATAAAAGAGATAAGAAAAATCTTGTTCAATGAGGAGAAAAGGGAGAAGGGGATAGGGGAAAAGTGAAGCTAATCTCTCCACATATGCCTTAAGGAGGGAATAACATGCTCACTAAATTTGGTATGAAAATCTATCTTACACTACAGGAAGGTAGGGGAGGAGACGACAAGTGAAGTGAGGGAAAGATAGAAGGGAGGGCAAGTGGGAGAAGGGAGTAATTAGAAATAAACACTTTTGGGAAGGGACAGGGTCAAATGAGGGGATAAAAAAACAAGTTGAGATAGAGTAAGATAGAGGGCAATATAGTTAGTATTACACAGCATGATTATTATGGAAGTCTTTTGCAAAACAACACATATTTAGTCTATTGAATTGCTTGCCTTCACAGGGGAGATGGGTAGGGAGAGAAGCTGGAATTCAAAGTATTAGAAATGAATGTTGAGAATTATTTTTGCATATAATTGGGAAATAAGAAACACAGGTAATGGGGTATAGAAATTTATCTTGCCCTACAAGAAAAGAGAGAAGATGGGGATAAGGGAAGGGTAGGGTGTGATAGAAGGGAGGGCACACTGAGGGAAGGGGTAATCAGAATGTAGGGTATTAGGGGGTGGGGAAGGGGAGAGATGGAGAGAAAAATCGGACATGTTACAAAGTGATGTAAAAGCAATTAGTATAAAACAATTGACTCAATTAATTACTGAGACTAAATCAGAAACATCTTTAGTTTGGGGAAAAGAATTTTAATCTAAGTTTCCTAGAGGCAGGTAAACGAGTAAAATTTGGCGTTGATGGAAAAGTAAGTTTTAATGGGAAAATTGATTTTATGATTGTTATGTAGAACATGTACAGAAAGGCATGTAAGCCACTTAATACTTGCCTCAAAAGATGTTCCTTAGCCAATGTGAAATTATAGTCATATCTGAAACCCAGTTATTGGAACTTGCTATTTTAAGATGCTATGGGACTATTAAATGACTGTTCTTCTGAGTCTAACTCCAGGTATGGATAGCAAGAAAGGCGATCTGAGTCTCCAATCCATGATGCCAATAAGCCTGTGAGATGCTGGTATGAACTGCAAAAAGTGATCTCATGGGAAGGGTGGGGGAGTGGCTGTTCAGCCTGGCCTGAGGTAGGATTCTCTTGACTCAGTTTCCCCACTGACACCTGGCAGACTTTAAACTTGACTGAATGCGAGTTGACAATCTACTCTTGCCTGGAACTGACATGAAGTTGGGGAGATATTGCTCCCCTGCAATGTCCCTACTCTTAGTGTCTATTTCCTATAGTCAAAAAGTTTGTAAGCTTAATACCAGATCCATTAAATTATAGATTGTTGGTAGGGGAACATCCGAGGTTAAAGTCTAAAATTAAGCTATTAGGCATAGGACTTTAGACCAATAACAATAAGTCAGGGTCCTTTAATTCTTAGTAATACTGTGGAGACAATTAGGTCAAGGGTTTGTGAAGTCAACATACATAGTTATTATTTGTCTCAGTTGGTTAATGTTAAAAAAAAATTCGTTTGTGGTCTATATTGTAAATGCTTTAAAAGAAGTATCACCTGATCAAAAGTTGGAATTGTTTTATGTGATATAAACTGTGTTAAAAATAAAAAAGAAATAAAAAGTGGGAAATAAACAATAGGAAATTCAATTAATACTGAGTATAATTATTTTGTACATACATTTAACTGTGGTAAATCAGTTGCCAGAGGACCAGACCACAGGAGCCCAGAAAGTACCTTAGCTAGGTAACATCTGACTTACAGTGAAGACAGGGGATGGTCAAAGGTTACACTGGTTTAGAATATAAACTCATTTGTAAAACTTTTACAAAAGATGGTGAATGCTTACCAGGAGTATTATCTCATACTGCAAAAAGCAACAGAGTAGGGGCAGGGCAGGGATGCCTGTTTAAAGGAAGCTTGGCAAGGTATTCAATTTAACAACATCATCCAAATGAGATTAAGTGAAATGAAATGAAAATTAGGTGAAAACAAAAGAAAAAATGGCAAAGATCTGCAGAAATTTATCTGGTAAATGGTTTTTTTTTTACAGTGGAATCACCATACTTAGAATATAACACTGTAGTCCTAGTTGTGCTTATGGGAGAGTTAGAAATGACAGTAAGGAGACTCAAAAGGTAAAAGTCCTCAGATTGGACCAAGTACAGAGGTGTGTTGGAGCTAGCTCAGACTCACTTTTACATTGAAAGACTGTTAAATTTCCAGTGTGAGCATTTACATCTTGCAAAGAGGGTTTACTGCTTTGCTGATTGTCAGCTTAATGTGATGGGGAAAATGTTAATGTGGGTTAAACTTTAAAGTATTTATTGCCTTTTTTGAGAGCTGGATGTTAAACATTTACCAGCATACCCCTGACCAAGTAAGTGTATATAAAGGAGATTCTTGTTAGAGGAGATACATTTGTAAAGGCATTAAGGATCAATGTGTAAGCTATCTGAAGAGGGGGTAATAACAAAGGCAAAAAGCAAAATCTCCATCTTAGTAATACTTACAGAAGGCAATTAAAGAAAACATCAGCTACCAATCTATAGGTTTACTCTCTCAAAATAGGACTTGGCTTGTTAATTATAACTAGATAATTGAGGGTCTTCAATCTATAACACCAAATGATCAACACTGTATTCTCTAGGACAGGAAGATGAAGAAACCTTCATTTGTTTGGGGCAATTGGGTTAGCTTATTATCTGTTTAAAAATAAAGATCATGAAAATTAATTGTACCTTCATATATACTTCATCATCATTATAGCAAAAATTTCATAGCTCATATCAGTTAAAAAGTTTTGTTAATTAAAATGTTTCTTTAAATTTTAGCTTCTTTAAGCTTAATGAGTAAAAAAAGTCTCATATGATAATTTAACAAATGTTCACCAGTAAAAAAAAACAAGTAAAATATCCTGAGTAACTTGTTGAAACAGGGCTGCACATGCCTATGGCGTAGGCCAAATGAAATGGTTACTTGGAACAGTATGAATACAAAGTTGAAATTATCAAGTTTCTTTAAGTGTTAGGTTTTTTTAGTTTGATAGTAAAAATAATGTCCTTTATGATAATTTAACAAATGTTCACCAGTTTAAAAAACAAGTAAAATATCCTGAGTAACTTGTTGAAATGGGTTGCACATGCCTATGGTTTAGTGTAAATGAAATGATTACTTGAAACAGTTATCAAGATAAAGTTGAAAATGTTCCCTCTTTTTTATTCTCCTGTTTAATTTCTTTTCTTTTTTACGTTTAAAGCAAAGGCACAATTACCCCCAAAAACCCACACCCACCACCCACCATTGGGAAGGATGAACATGCCTAATCAGTTATTCAACTAGTGTTTCGTTTTTAAATTTTCAGTTCCAGATTCTCTCCTTCCCTCCACCCCTCCCCTATCTATTGAGAAGGTATCTGTTTCTATCCCATAATCCTTCCCACATCTGAAAGAGCTCTGGGCAGAGAAGAAACCCCATTTACTTTGCACTCTCCTATCCCGGTTTCTGTTAGAGCTAATGCCCTTTGGAGAGAATATGTAGGGTGAAATGATTTATCTCATTCAGTTTCTCCCCTTCTTCAAAATCACAGCTTCTGTTCGTCTGAGGAGAGGCTGGAAAGAAAAAGTGAGGAGAATTCGAGGAAGGTTTTTTTTTTCTCTTTTCTCCTGTTGAGTTTAAATTCAGTGGAACTATTTTCAGGTTCGAAAGAGAAAGGGAAAGGGGAGGGAAAATGTGTGAAGGGAAACAGCTTTGGTGTAAGAGGACAAAAGCAAAAACAGATGGAAAGAAAGACGCCCTAGTGTAGTAATATAAACTGCTCGACTTTATTTCCCACCAAACCCTTCTCCTCCGCCTCCTCCCTCAGTGATTAGTTTTCTAAATATTCTACACCTCTTGGCGAATTGTCAGAATTTCATTTTACTGCCTAGGGATGACTTTACCGGCAGGGGGAGTTAGTTGTCCACAGGGAAGACATCTTCCTGATCAACTCTTCAAGGCAATGCAACAAATATTGAATCTTAGAACGCTGGAACTGAAAGACACATTATGGATAATTTAGTCTAATGCATGTTATAGATAAGGAAATAAATTGCTGGCTGTGTACAAGAGACCCGGGATGACAAGCTCCACAGATCTTACCTATGTAATACAGGGGTGAGGAACCTTTGGCCTCGAGGCCACATGTGACCTTCTAGGTCCTCAAGTGTGGCTCTTTGTCTGAATCCAAACTTCACAGAACAAATCCCCTTAATAAAAGGATTTGTTCTGTAAAACTTGGACTCATTCAAAAGCTAGAAGCTTACAATCTAAGCACCATAGAAGAGTTTTAGACAGCACCTTAGATATCGTCTAGTATAGATCTTTCACTTACAGAGGGGGAAATTGAGGCCAAAAGAGTTTAAGTTCTTGTCCAAGTTACCATTGCTATTAAGGAGAGCCAGGCTTGGGAAGGGGAAGTAAAGGATGCTTGGGATACCACGGTGATGTAAGAAATAGAAAATATCAATAAAAAATTTTTTACAGAAAAAAGAGAAGCTGATCCAAGACTTCAACCCAGGTCCTCTGACTCTGAATGTACCGTGCCTCTTGGGTCTAAAAGGGGTGCTGGGAAATGTACCCAAATAAGTACAGGGCAAGGTGGAATGTAACCATTCCAAAGGCACAGCAGTTTAGGTAGAGGGCTATCAGAATTGAAGAGGAGACACAGGAAAGGTCATAGGAGTATTTATGGAAGAGATGGTAGACAAGTTGGGCCTTGGAAGGCAGGGGATTTTTCCAGCAGAAGAGATACGTAGGATGAGTATTTTTGGCTTGGGGGACTGGCCTTAGAAATGAAGAGGTGGAAGGGTGCCAGAGAAAATTAGGGAGCAGCTATTAAACTAGTCTGGCTGGAATGATGAGTGCATGAGGATAGAGTAATGGGAAAAAGAATCAGACCCCAATTCACTGAAATAGCCTGTTGGCCTCCCTGCCTCAAGTCTCAATCCGTTCTCCACTCAGCTGTCAGATTCATCCTAAAGCGTAAGTTTGATCGTGTCATACTCTCCACACCCCTCTATCCACACCTCCATCCCACACAAACACATTCAGTCAACTTCAGTAGCTTATGCCTTCAGGATCAAATATTAAATTCTCTATCTGGCATTCAAAGCCCTTCACAACCTTCATGACCTCTTCAATCTCCTTACACCTTCTGTAGGTAAGGAGGATTTTGTTATCTAGAGTTTGGTTTCTCAGAATCCATGACCATGGCAATGTCTAATATCCAGGTGCTAGATAATAACTCCCAGAATAGCCCCAAGAATCCCAGACAGTAATTCTTAGAATCACAGTGATAGGCAGTCCTACTGAGGCTGCGCCGTGAGATATGGGGGTGACATAATGTGGCATTTGTGCAAAATGATGATATTGTGCAAAATGATGATAATGCTAAAGTTAAGCTGTGAGCTTAATGTTGGCAAGGTGCCTTCTTTGTCTGCTGCCCTATAAAGCAAGTGGGCACTGGGGAATGGGGAATTCAGAGGGAAATCCAGAGGGGAACCCAATGCATAGAAGAATGCATGTACCTGCTTTAGCCCCTGTTGAGGCTTGAGGGGATTTAGGGGAGTGAACAAGCTGTGCCTGTCTCAGTTGACCCCCACTGACACAGGGTCATTAGGGAATGCTGTAGGAGTTGGTCCTCCCATTATCAGCAACCATTTGAGAACACTAGACTAGAATAAAGCTGATTATTAACCCCATCCAAAACTATCTACTTGTCTGACCAGATAAGGAGCGAACCTGTTAGAAGCTGGAGTCCCAAATCTCCAGTGCCTCCCATGTGTTATCTGTGAAATATCTTTCCTTCTCTTCCACCCCCAACCTCACCCACACATACTCTTCCATCCAGTGACACTGGTCTCTGTTGTTCTTCTCACAAAACACTCCATCTCCAGACTCGGGGCATCTTCATTGGCCACCCCTATGCCTGGAATGCTCTCCCTCCTCATCTCCATTTTCTGGCTTCCCTGACTTCCTTCAAGTCCCAGCTAAAACCTCATCTTCCACAGGAAGTCTTTCTTGATCTCCTTTAAATGCCTCTGCCTTCTCCCCCATGTTGTCTCCCCTGTTAGACCATGAGCTTCTGGAGAGTAAGGACTCTGCCTTTTGCCTTTCTTTGTATCCCTAGCCCTTAGGACAGTTCAATCACATCAAGGCATTTAATAAAAGTTAATTTTTCATTTTCAAAGAGGACTAATGATATCATGGGATAATGTTTTGACTTGTGGGTGAATTGGATTTGAATGAGGCAGAGGTGCACAAAGTCATCAGCCTCATTCTCTCTTCCAGAGTCATTGAAGTCCAGTGTCAAGATGAAAGTCAAGATCACTGGCAATGGGCTGGAATGCAGTAGATGTCTTTAGCGTCTTCAATGTCTTACCTACCACTAATCCCTCCACAACACCTGCTTCAGCTGCCTTTGTGACCACTGGAAGAAATTCCATCAGAAGTCTTTACTTGCTTGGAGTAGGCATTCCCCAGCTCACCAATGGGTTTAAAGTCCATTAGTGGGCAGCTAGCTGGCACAGTGGAGAGAGCACCGGCCCTGGAGTCCGGAGGACTTGAGTTCAAATGTGGCCTCAGACACTTGAGACTTACTAGCTGTATGACCCTGGGCAAATCACTTAACCCTAATTGCCTCAAAAAACAAAAAAATTAAGAAACCTTTTGGTTACCCTCAACCTACTTTAGCCCATCTGCTGAGACAGTTTTACAGACTGTGTATAGGCTGCAGCTTCTTGGAGCCATGGGTGAGAACTGAGTGCCAGGTAGATACTAAAGATGGATTTGTAGACCTGAAAAGGGCTCAGCAAGCCCTCACATCAGAGGTGCCAGTCCTCCCTGAACACTCCATACACCTCACTTAATAAATCGCTTGCTAAACAGCTGCTGTTTTGGACAGGAATTCTCTGACGCTTCTTAAGGCAGGAAGTGATATGGCTAGATCTTGCATTAAGAAAACAATTTTAGCAGTTGTATAAGGAATAAATCAGAAAGAGGAGAGCGTGGAGTTAGGGAAAGCTGTTTAATAGGAAACTCAACAGTTCAAGTAAGACATGGATTAGGGGAGTGAAAAGGACACAAATACAAGGAGCACTGTGGAATCAAAATCAACAGGTGTTGGCAACAGGTGGATTCCTTCTTCTCCCTCCCTCCCCACAAAGCTAAATCTAAGGTTTCCAGCCTGGGTACCATAAGGATAATTGCATCATCAGTAATAATAATAAGAATTAGCATTTGTATAGCACTTTAAGGATTGCAAAGCATTGTAAAAAGGTTATCCCAGTTGATCCTCATGACAGTCCTGGAAGGCAGGTGTTAATATCACCCTTTTTTACAGATAAAGAAACTGAGGCAGACAGAGGTTAAGGGGCTTGCCCACCGTCACACAAGTAGTAAGTGTGTGAGGCTGAATTTAGACCCAGATCTTCTTGACTCCAGGTCAGCTGCTCTATCTACTTATGCCATCAAGCTGCCAATAGAAATAGGGAAGTTTGGAGTAAGGACAGGTTTAAAGGGAAACTGATGAGGGAAGCTGAGGAGTTCCTTGTTGACTTGTTTGTGAAGGCATCAGTGGGACATCTAAGTATACAGATTAGGGAGGCCATTGGAAAAATGTAAAGGGAAAGATTCCAACCAAATATACAGATTTGAGAGTTATCTGTTTGTTGAAGCCACAAAGAAGCTAAGATTACCCAGAGGAAAAACTGAAAGACAGGCAGACAAACATAGACAGAGAGACAGAGAGACAGAGGGACAGAGAGACAGAGAGACAGAGGGACAGAGAGACAGAGAGACAGAGAAACAGAGGGACAGAGAGACAGAGGGACAGAGAGACAGAGGGACAGAGAGACAGAGAGACAGAGAGACAGAGAGAAAGAGGGCCTTAATTTTTGACTCTCCTCACTGTATTCACCTAAGCAACCGAGAAGTACAACACTATAATAGAAAGAGAGCTAAGCTTGGAATCAGCAATCTTGGGTTAGAATCATGCCTTTGATATCTTACTAGCTGTGTGATGATGGGGTGAGTGACATCATCACTCTGAAAGTATTTCCTCATCTGTATGGAGGCATGCGGCAAGATCTCTGATTTTGGAGTCAAAGGGTCTAACCTCTTATACTGCTTCTGACAGGAATTACCTGGAGACCTTGGACAAATCAAATAACCTCCCTTGGTCTCAGTTTCCCCATTTGTAAATAGAAAGGGTTGAATTAGGTAGCTTCTGGGGTCTTGTCCAACTCTAATGATTCGATGAATAATATTTGTAGTGCTTAGCTTCTTAGAGTTGTTATAAGGGCCAAATAAAATAATGCAAAGCACTTTAAAGCTATGTAAATGCCAGCTATACACAGTGGCTGAGTGTCGACAAAGGAATCATCCAGCCAAAATGCTAATTAGAATCTTGGGTCCAATTTATCCTCTAAGCTTCTGTCTACTTGGTTCTCCCTGTGCTTTACTGCCAGAAAATTCCAATTTCCTTTTCTGCTTCCTGTCATTCAGAACCACAGGCTTCCTATGAAGTTTTTTCTCTCACTAATTTTCTTATAACTTTATCTTTGATTACTTTTAGCCCTTTCTCTCCCCACCTCTTCTAGTGTGCTCCCTTAAATTCTCTTATTTACTTTTAATCAACTTTCTATCACCCTAGATATCTTTCTCTTATAATCCTTCCAAATGACATAAACTGAAACTTCCTACCTTGCTACGCTCTCCAGTGGGTGGTCACTCCCCTGTAGCTCTGGATACACGGGGTCATTAGGAGGACCTAGTATTCTGCTTGCTTACCACTGCAACTTTCAGACCCTCACGACACTGTCACTGTGACTCAGTAACAAAACCATAATTTCATCTGGAACAAAAACATTTGTAGGAAGGGTGTGTGATGAGTAGTGGTTTTTGTACTCCAGGCACAGTCTGGACAAGAAGGAGGTGGGGGAATGATTTCTCACCAGGAGGTTGTGCCACCTAGCTGCCTCATAGATACATATAGTGTGTATTCTTCCTTTGTTGCCGAAGAAGACCATACCATCAGAGAAATAATGAAATGACTTGTACTTGACTTTGTTTTGAGTAAGGGAGGACTGTGCAGGTCACCAGCCTCACTTCTCCAGAGCCATCTGAAACCAGTGACCAGATATTCATCAGGATGACTGGCGATAACCCAGGATAAGGCAATTGAGGTTGAGTAACTTGTCCAAGGTCACACAGCTAGTGAGTGTCAAGTGTCTGAGGTGAGATTTGAATTCAGGTCCTCCTGACTCTTGCACTGGTGTTCTATCCACTGCACCACCTAGCTGCCCCGGATACATACACACATTCATATGGACATGTGTGTGTGTATTTATTATTGTGTCTCCTGGCTAGACTGAAATCTCCTTGAAGGCAACGACTACTTTCACTTTGTCTTTGAATTCCTAGCACCTTACATATTCCTGGCACACAGTAAGTGCTTAATTAATGTTTGAAGATTGATTGACTGATAGTTACCTTTAGGTTATTGTCCTACTTTCTGTATTGACAAGTACCTCACTAACAGTCTTCCTCTTCAGCTCTTGACTTCATCCTGGACACCTTCAAAATGAACATTTATTGCCCTTCTAATGTCTTAGCCTCCATCTCCATTCTACATTTGTCATCCATAGGGTTAGCCACACATTCAATATCACTATTATCCCCAATTGCTTCACCTCCATTATCCTAAACCCTGCAATTCATTTCTCTGATGATGCTTCTCCCCCTGCCTATCTCCTCCCAACCTCGGGGCCCTCTCCAGTCATCCTGATGAATAGCTGGTCACTGGACCCAGATGGCTCAGGAGGAGAAAGTGAAGCTGGTGACCTTGCACAGCCCTCCCTCACTCCAATCCAAGTCACCTGTAAATCATGTCATCATCTCCCTGATGTCAAGGTCCTCCTCAAGAATGAAGGACAATATAGAACACAACACAACAACCACCTCACTCTTCAGCCTCATTGGGACCATTTGGGCCTTGATTCTCCTCTGTTCTCTCTCAGTTCATCACCCCTGTTTTGACTTTGCATTTTTCCATTCAAGAGAGAACAAGTGGCATAATGGATAGAGAGTTGGCTTTAGAACTAGAAAGACCTGAATTCAAGTCCTACCTCTGACGTATACAGTCTGTGTGATCCTGGGAAAAATCAGAGAGAGACAAAGCAACTCTCCATGTTACAGAGAAGGTGCCTACCTGCATTGGTAGGGAAGATTCCCTCATCCAGGAATTCTTTATACAAGTGAAATCACAGGCCCTATCTGTATGCCTCTCTTCATGGTTTTATATTCTCAATACTCTCCCTGCCCAGAATTATTCCATACCAATACCTTTCCTCAACTGGCATTCCAATTAGACTAGATGGTTAGCTGTTGTCCTTCATTCTCTCCACTTTATGCATGAAATGCCAACCTTTACAAGTCCTTATCTAGCTTCCCAACTTTATTGCCTCCTCCTCCAGGAGACTTTCAATGATTCTCTCCCTCTCTGTACCCTCTCCCCACACTACTCCTTCTCATCCTCCCATACACATTTAATGAAAATTTTCTTAGAGCACTTCTTTTGGATTTCTCCTTTGTCTCTACTACTTTTTACCTTGTGTCATACTTTTGTAAAAAAAAAAATGTAAACAGGAGAGCTTGTTTCAATTTGATGACATTAAAGATGAGACTTTTTTTTAGAGCTTAGATTATGCCTTCTTGAGAGATATAAGATCCCTCTGACATTGACTGGGCATGATTTCACTGGGCCCAGAGTAGAGCTGAACCACACATGGGGACCTTGGGTCAATAAAAAGGGGGCAGATATATCTGCCAGAATCAGAGAGATCCGGAGAGAATTGAACAGAGACCAGAAACCTTAGAGTATATGTTGGCACCTGTTTGGTGAAGCCTGTGCATTATTATAGTCTCCAGATGAATCACCTATCAGTCCTGGAGGTGATAGCATTTCTAATTCTAATCCTAATTAAACCCAAGAGATGGCAGAATCCAGGCTTCTGGAGAGAAGAGGAGCACATATGTACCATGGAGCTGTAGAAGCCCAAGGGAGTGAGCATGAAATTAAAGAAAAACTATCTCCCCCTCCCCTTCTCTCACCCTATCTTGACCTATCCAAATAATGCAGGTCCACTGGGAAAGGAGTTTCTTCCTTAAGCAAACCCAAGGGGTAAATGCCTTTCAGGAAAGCCTCAAATCCTTAGGGTAGTACTCTAAGTATGGCGGTCCCTAAGAGAGTTGGAGAAATTACTACAGGCTAACAAGTTAATACTTTAGAAAATCCAAGTGAGTTTCCATTCTGGTAGGGAGTCCAAAACACAGAGAGGCTAAGCTTCTGGGGGTGGGGATAGTACTCTGTAAAAAGGAAGGGAGAATTATACTGGCTGCTTGTGGCTATGAGTCCTTTATGTTGTTCTACATTCCATGTGAGGGAAAATAAAGCTTGTTCTTTGTCTGAAATCTATTGTGAGCTGGGTGCTTACATGGAAGCTAAGGGTCCTTTTACTCACATCTGTACCAGACCTAGATATGTGTCTGAGATTACCCCAGGGAAACCTGGATGGGAGCAAATGAGACAAAGATAATTTTAGTAAGAACCCTTTTCCCCCTCTACTCTCACAACATAATTCAAACTTAAAGCTTGAAGTTCTAGGCCACAACTTAAAGTTTTGTGAATTTTTTTCCTTATGCTGGTCTCTTCCATTAGATTACAAATTCTTTGTGCCACTTCTCATCTTTCAATCTCAAATCAATAAAGTCAGAAAGCATTTGTTAAGCATTTACTAGGTACCTGACACTGTGATAAATGTGGGATATACGAATGGATTTTTTTATTCTTTATTCTTGAAGATGACCATGTCATCAGGAAGGAGATGTCATGACTTGCAAATAAATTGGATTTTAAGTGAGGCAAGGCCATGCAAAGTCACCAGTCTCACTCTCTCCTCCTGAGCCATCTAGGTCCAGTGGTCAGATATAGATCAAGACAGTTGGAGATGCCCATGGACATACAAATACAAGCAGAAAGAAAGACAGTCCCGCTCTCAAGAAGCTTACCTTCTAATAGGAAAAGACAACACATAAAAGGAAGAGGAAATTGGAGAGAAAGGTGGGGGGAAGTGTACTTCTTGTAAGAAGCCTAGGGATGGAGTGAGCTTCTAGGGTGAAGAGGTTTCTGGGACATAGTAGAGAAAGCATAGGAGAGTACTGCTTGTTTTCAGGGAGATAAGGAGAACATCCTCTACACCAGGAGTGGGGAACACTAGAGGGCCACATGTGGCCTCAAGCTCAAAGGTTCCCCACCCCTACCTACACCATCCTCACTTTTGCAACAGACAATGTCAGTGACTTACCTGTGTCCTTCAAGCTTCCCTATCGTTGATCAGAAGTATAGGGTCCAAAGACAGGAGCCTAACTCAGTGACTTATTCACTTTATAGACAGACATCAAGGTGAGCTGGGAGTCCCAAGCATAGTGCCTTCCTCCGAATGGCTTCTTTACAAAATTATCTTGAACTGAGAATTTAAAATTGTCCAGGACAAAGATTTAGGGAAAACTAATGCTTAGGGAAATGGAATAAGAACGTGAATGATAACAGAGAGGGAAGATGCTAGGAGGAGAGCCAGGAGAGAAGTGTCACGCAAGATAAGGATGGAGAAATGATCAAGGAAGGAGAGAATGATCTCCAGTCTGCTATGAAAAGGTCAAAAGGCATGAGGGCAATTGGATTTGTAAGTAAGAATTTATTTAGAGAGAGTCTTTTCTCTAGCAGTGGGAAAGGAAGTCAGACAACATGGATTGAGGTATTAGTGGGTGATGAAGACCCTGAATAAAAAGTGTACAATGAATTAACTAAAAAAAAGAGAGAGAGAACAAAAAATAAATCAAAATATATAACTTTAGCAAAGTGTGGGCTATAAGATAAACCCATAAAAATCATCAACATTTACTACTAACAAACCTAGGCAGAATAAACTGTTCTCACCCACAGGCTCCACCAGGGGAAATCTTCATATACTTGGGGTAGACACCCCTCCTAACTCACTGAAAGGTGACACCCTTTGGTTACCCTCAAACTGGTTTAGCCCATTTGCTGAGATGGTTTTACCAGGATGTGGCCACTGTGCATCCCACAGCTTCTTAAGAGTCACAGGTGAAACTTTGATGAATCAAGTAGACACCGAAAGTGGATGCACAGTCCTGAAAAGGGCTCGGCAGCCCTCACACAAGAGGTACTAGTCTGCTGAACACCTGTCCATCCCTGGTGGACTTAACCTAGGCCTTCTAAGAAGGCCTGTTGTATTCAGATCTGGCCTCAGACATTTTAACTGTTAACTCAGACTGTTTAATCTGGATTTAACTTTTATTTGCCTCAATTTCCTTAACTATAAAGTGACAATAATGACAGTGAGTTGTTTTGAAGATCAAATGAGTTAAGAGTTGTGAAGCACTTAGCACAGTGCCTGGCTCATAGTTCTATATAAATTATTTTTCCCTGCTTCCTCAACCTGTGTTCCCTTTCTGGGAATATCCAATTTCTCCCTTGGAGAAAGGTGGGAGGAGGAGACTTTAGAGATATCTATCTATTCATTCCTCCTTTAGAGTCACATCTAAACATACTACGTATGGACAATACATGTTTGCCATTTGGGCCAAGTCATTTTGAGTAGCCTATAAGACTCCACTAAACAGGAATTGAGCTCCATGTTGTCATTCCTCTGCCCTGCAGTCCCCTTCTCCAGTTGGTCAGTCTTTCCCAGAACTTGCATTGTGAGGAAATACCCAAGTTATCCATACTTTTCTCTCTGGAGTTTTCCACCAGTTGTCTTCTTCCTCCACCCCTTAAGCCCCTTCCCCTGTTGGTGAGTTCTCTGAATCTATTTTGAGGAAGGATAAGACTAACCATAGTTCATTCTCCAATGTATTACCACCATGCCTCAGCTTCCTTCTCTTTTACTACCACACCCCTCCAAGCAACCACTTTTTCAGCTCACAGATAAGATCCGTGTGGGTGGAGATTGCATTTTGTTTGTGTTTGGCACAGTGACTAGCACATAGTGAGGGGTAAATAAACATTTGTTGACTTGCCATTGGAACCACTGTCTGATATTCTGGTGGATCTCTGGTTCTCCTTTGGGGTCCTATCCAATTCTTGCTGGACCCATAGTATCATTGTGTGGTTTAGAGTTCTAGAAGAAGACGGACACACTTTGGCTCTGCTCCACAATTAAGTCCCTTCTTATTGACTCTATACTTCCCAAATAAATCACTAGCTTAACCAAGTAGAACATTGTTCAACTACTGTGTGGTGGATCCTGTTCTTTCTCCAAGGGTACAGGGTGCCAGAGAAAACTCTTCTCTCTCCAGAAGGTTAATTCCTTAAACTTTTGAACATGAAAACTCTTGAACATAGAATTAAGCAGGATGCAACTTCCAGGATTGGGACTCCTCTAGGGCAATGCAGGAATGCACACATCTACCTCTTCCATGTGCTTTTGATGGTTATGCGCTGACTGCTGCTTTTCTGGATCCAGGAAAATCTATTCTCAGGATCTCTAATGGTATAATGGGCCTCAGTTTCCTCATCTGCAAAATGAAGGAGTTGTATTGGACAGAGTAGAAGGTCACTTCCCACTCTAAATCTGTGATGTTATGATCCTCTCAGTTCTTGGGTAAGCACATAAAACTCTCACCTTGACAGTCAATTCAAATTCCTGGAGGTAGTGGACACTATGCATCTGAATATGACCCTTTTCTGTGCCCAACTCCCCCACAGATCTGCTCTACTCCCCAATACAGTCTACCTTTTGAATTGAGACAGAAAGGCAAAAAAGAAGTTCAAAAAGGAGAGCAAGTCAGTGTCTCAGCTATTTTTATAAACTGTAGATAGGGACAGTTCTTTTGATTAGGGTTCGTTCCCAGTGGGTATGTCCACACTCTCCATGGGGAGATGCATCTCAGAAGCTTGGAAACAAAGACTCAAACCTTATAATTTTATTAAAGTGACTGGAAAATTTTCCAAAATAATTAGACTCCCCAGATGACTCCTCTTAATATTTATTAAGGCATATTATGATATGTAGATAAAATGAAATAATATTTGCAAAGTATTTGGCAGAGTGCCTGGCACATAGTAGGTGCCATGTAAATTTTAATGATAATTATTAATATAATAATATCATTATATTAACAATAACAATTATTAATCACTGCTTAATTTTAATCTTCTTATAGAGGTAGAAGACCAAGGAAATGGAGTACACAGAAAGACTAACATAAGATGCCTTCATCAAATATTCATTAGAGTAATCGATCTCCAACAATGAGGAAAATCTTATAGAAATGGGCTTGAAGCCTCTGAATACATTCCAGACCCTCTCTACATATAATCTTAACCCAAGTGAAAAAGTTTCCTTGTTAAATGAGAGACTACAAGAGTGAGTTTTACTCTGTTAAATCAAATGTTTTTTGATAAACAGCAAACCACACAGTCAGATATTATATTTTCTGCATTTTCAAGTCAATTATGGACTTGTTAATCTGTGTTCTGCTATACAAATAATTTTTGAAAATATCTGTTTCCTTTTCATATCTTCACCAAGGATATTGATACTTGTGTAGGACTCTCATGAAATGAAGAAAAAAATACAATAGATAAGTATCTAGGGCAACTAGGTGGTGCAGTAGTTGGAGCACCAAGCCTGGAGTCAGGAAGACCCAAGTTCAAATCCAAGCTCACACACTTACTAGCTGTATGACCCTGGGCAAGTTACTTAACCTCTTTTGGCCTCAGTTTCTATATCTGTTAAATGGGGATAATAATAGCACTTATTGACCAGATGCCTCTTGAAACACTGTTTTGTCATAGTGAAGCTAAGAGCTATGCTGTACAGAGTTACCTAAGATGGACAGGTCATAGTGGAGAGTTCTGACAAAAGGTCATCCACTGGAGAAGGAAATGACAAACCACTCAAGTATCTTTGCCAAGAAGGTTTCATGGACAATACTAAAATGATAAAAGGCATGACACTCGAAGAGGAGCTCCTCAGGTCAAAAGGTGTCCAAAATGCTACTGGGGAAGAGTGGAGGACAACTCCAAGTAGCTCCGGAAAGAATGAAGTAGCTGGACCCTAACCGAGAGGGAGCTCAACTGTGGGTGTGTTTGGTGATGAAAAAAAAAACAACCCAGTCTAATGCTGTAAAGATCAATGCTGCACAGGAACTTAGGATATAAGATCTATGAACCAAAGTAAGCTGTATTTGCTCAAACAGGAGATAGAAAGATTAACGCTGACATCTTGGGTGTCAGTGAACTTAAATGGATATGAATGAGTGAATTGAATTCAGATAATCATTATCTCTACTACTGTGAGCAAGAATCCCTTAGAAGAAATTGAATAGCCCTGATAGTCAATAAGAGAGTGACAAAAGCAGTACTGGGGTATAACCTTAAAAATGACAGAATGGTATTTGTTTGAATCTAAGGCAAATTGTTCATCATCAAAGTGATACAAATCTATGATCCAAGCACTGACACTAAAGAAGCCAATGTTGATGAATTTTGTGAAGACTTACAACGTCTTTTAGAAATAGCCTCAAAAAGAGATGTCACCTTCTTCACAGGGGAATGAATGCCAAGGTAAGAAATTCAAAGGTAATTGAAATGACAGGTAGGTTTGGGCTTGGGATACAAAATGAAGCAAGGTAGAGACTAATAGAGTTTTGTCAAGATAAGTCGGGGGTCATAGCAAACACTCTTTTTCAACAACCCCAAAGGTGACTTTACATATGGACATCACCAGATGATCAATATTGAAATCATATTGATTATACACTTTGCAGCCAGAGGTAGAGAAGTTCTATACTGTCAATTGAAACAAGACTTGGAGCTAACTGTGGCTAAGATCATAAGCTTCTTATTGTAAAATTCAGGCTTAAACTGACAAAAGTTGGGAAAACTATCAGATCATGTAGATCATATTGCATAGAGAGGTATGACCTAAATAACACCCCTTATGAATATGGATTGAAAGTGAAGAATAGGTTTAAGAGATTAGATCTGGGAGTGCCTGAAGAACAATGGACAGAGGTTCACAATATCATACAGTGGGCAGCAGTAAAAAACATCACGAAGAACATTAATGAACTATTGGTGGAGTTGTCTGATCCAGTCATTCTGGAGAGCAATTTGAAACTACGCCCAAAGGTCTGTGAAGCTCTGTGTAGTAATACCCCTACTAGGTCTATATCCTAAGGACAGCCATGAAAAGGGAAAAGAACCTATTTGTACAAAAATATTTAAAGCAACTCTTTTTGTGATGGCTAAGAATCGGAAATCAAAGGATGCCTGTCAATTGAGGAATGACTAGATAAGCTATGGTATGATTGAAATGGAATATTAATATGCTATAAGAAATGAGAAGCAGAAAAACTTGGAAAGATTTACATGACTGATGCAGAATGAATTGAACAGAACCAGATGAATGTTATACACAGTAACAACTATATTGTTTGATGAAGAATTGTAAATTTCTTGGGTATTATCAGCAATACAATGATATAAGATAATCACAAAGGATTAATAATGTGTCATACTATCTACCTCCAGAGAAAGAGCAGATACTGTTTGAAGACAGAATAAAGCATATTATTTTCACTTTCTTTCATTCTTTTTCTTATTTGAGTCTTCTTATACAAAATGACTAATATGAAAATGTTTCACGTGATTGCACATCTATAACCTATATCTGATTGCTTGCTGTCTCAGGGAGGGAAAGAATGGAGGGAGGGAGAGAATTTGGAACTAAAAACTAAAGAAAAAATGTTTTAAAAAATTGTTGTAACATGTAACTGGGGGGAAATTTTGATTTATTTTTAAAAAAATTCCCAAGGAAAAAAATAAGAAAGAAGAATGACTACCTGATGGGGCTTTACAGGTAGCTGAGAAAAAAGAAAAATGAAAGGTAAAGGAGAAAGAGAAAGATATACCCAACTGAATGCAGAATTCCAAAGAACAGCAAGGAGAGATAAGAAGGTTTTCTTAAATAAGCAATGCAAAAAAATTGAAGAAAACAGTAGAATGCGAAAGACAAGGGATCTTGATAAGAAAATTAGAGATAGCAAGGGGAAGAAAATGGCAGAGATTTAGAAGCAGATGAAATTAAGAAGAGGGGGCAAGAATATATAGAAGAACTACACAAGATAGATCCTGACATCACTGATCACCGTGATGGTGTGGTTACTAATCTGGAGGCACACCTTGGAGAATGAAGTCAAGTGAGCCTTTAGAAGTATTGTTAATGATAAGGCTAGAGGAGGTGACAGAATTAAACCCTAACAGATGATGAAATTTAAGTGCTGCACTCAATAGCCAACAATGGCCACTAGATTGATAAAGATCAGTTTATGTCCCAATCCTAAAGAGGGCAATGCCAACGGATGTCCAAATTACCAAACAATTGCACTCACCTCACATGCCAGCAAAGTAATGCTTTAGGGTAGCTAGGTGGCACAACGCACAGAGCATCCAAGCCTGGAATCTGTAAGATTCATCTTCCTGAGACTCAGACACTTAGTAGCTCTGTGATCCAGGGCAAGTCACTTGATAGAATTTGCCTTAGTTCCTCATCTATAAAATGAGCTGGAGAAGAAAATGGCAAACCACTCCAGTATCTTTGCCAAGAAAATCCCAAATGGGATCATGAAGAATCAGACGTGACTGAAACAAATGAACAACGACAATAATGTCGTGCTTAAGATTCTGTAAGCTAGGCTTCAGCAATGCGAATCAAGAATCACCGGAAGAGAAGGAACCAGAGATCAAATATTCAGCATTCACTGGATTCACTGAAAAGAGCAAGGGAGTTCTAGAAAAACATCTACTTTGGCTTCATTGACTACAATAAAACCTTTGACTGTGTAGAATTTTCAACAAAGTATTCCAAGTCCTCAAAGAGACAGGAGGACCAGATCAACTTCTTGTCTCCCGAGGAATCTGTAGGTAAGCCAAGAAGCAAGAGTTACGACTGAACATGGAACAAATGGTTGGTTTAAGATTGGAAAAGGAGTACAAGGCTGTATATTATCACCTTATTTATTTAACTTATATGGTGAGCACATTATGTGAAATGCCAGGCTGAATGAATCAAAAGCCAGAATTAAGGTTGCCGGGAGAAGTAGCAACAATATACAGATGATGGCACTGTGATGATAGAAAATGAAGAAAAATTAAGAAGCCTCTTAATGAGGGTGAGAGAAAAAAACTAAGATTTTGGCAACTTGGCAAACAGAGGGAGAAGAAGTGGAAGCAGTGTTCAGTTTTATACTCCTGGGTTTAAAGATCACTGCAGATGGAGAATATAGCCATGAAATTAAAAAATGCTTGCTCCTTGGAAGGAAAGCCGTGACAAGCCACAGCACAGTTAAAAGCAGAGACGTCACCTTGCCAAAGTCTCTATAGTCAAAGCTAGGGTTTTTCCAGTAGCAATGTATGTCTGTGAGAGTTGGACAGTAGAAAAAAAAAACTAAGTGCCTGCAGAATTGATGTTTTCAAACTGTGGTGCTGGAAGGCATTTTTGAGAGTTTCTTGGACAGCATGGAGATCAAATCAGTCAGTACTTAATGAAATTAATTTAAGCGTTTCATTGAAAAGTCAAATACTGAAGCTGAAACTTCAGAACTTTGTCCACATAACGAAAAGATGGTACTCATTGGAAAAGACCCTGATGTTGGGAAAGATTGAAGTCAAAGGGAGAAGGGGACAGCAGAGGATGAGACGGATAGATAGTGTTATGGAAGCAATGAACACGAGCTTGCTCAGACTTCCAGAGAGAATAGATGATAGAAGGGCTTAGTGCGCCATGGTCCATGGGGTCACAAAGAGTCCAACACGACTGAACAAGAGTAACCACAAAATCCCCCAGGGTGGTTATGAGGACCAAAAGAGATAACGATTATAAAGCTATTAGCACAATGCCAGGCACATGATAGATGTTATCTAAATGTTAGCAATTATTATTATCTAGATCTGAGAGACCACAAAACCTTGGGGAGATAGCGGAAAAGGTGCTAGATTTGGAATCAGAATAGAAGTCCCTCAGAAATTTACTACCATTCCTTTGACTTTGACTTACACATCAGTTTCCTCATCTCTAAAATGAGGGAGTTTGGACTACATAAAACCCCAGTCAATTGGAACTCTAAATTTTACAGTCTTATGGATTCATTATTCAATTAAAAAAAACCACTTGGGTAAATAGCAAAGCAGTAGGATTTTTAAAAATGGATTTAGCTCCACATCTCATACCACATATTACAAATTCTATGAAGATGGCTCCCATTCCCCCACCCTCAAAGTATTAGTAAACCATGTAATAAAGTGTTCAAACTCTAATAATAAAAAAAGAAAGAAAATTCTTAGCAACTCTGGAACTAGCCACTATGGATAGATAAGCTATGGGTTTGCAATACGCTCAGTGCCCACCAAATACATACTATATTGCTGGGGAACTTGAAGCATTTAAATATTTAATTTAGCCAATGGGAGAGTTTCGCCCATACAAATGTACACAGCCTTCCAACCTTCCCCCTCCCTGCCATTTGATTACTCAGGGACTAAGGCTTAGAGTCAACTCAATTGACTGACTGCTGTTACCCTAAAAAGGTTATTTTACAAAAGCAGGATGCGCTGTGCCAACAAACGGGTAAACCACAATGTTGACAAAACCAATTGGGTGTTGCTGCAGCAACCATGGTCCTACTATAAAAATTCAGCTCTACAGTGGCCCAGGGAAGCCATTCAGCCAGCTTTCAATGTCCTGGGTGTGCCTGACCAATCCCAAAGTTATTATGCCTTGAGACAGGCAAACTGGAGTCCAGTACGGGTGTGAAGGGATTCTTTAGCTGAGGACAGTCCAAGAGAGCAAAAGACCATCCACAGGGACAGGAGAACACCCACCTTACAGCAAAACATAAATAATATCTTTCCAGTGCAGCAGTGACTGTGTTCTTCCTGTTTGTCTCTAATTCATCCTTGTAAGATTGATGGCTTAACATCACATAAGGCAGTACAGCAAACCTACCTATATGAATGTAATTTGTGCACAAAATTTGCCCACTTATTTTCTTAAAATACTTCCCCCTCCTCAGGACCTAGGGTGATGATAATTCTGGAAGAAAAAAACTGGCAAAGTGGTTTTAGATGATGCTGACACACCCAAAAGGATGAGTACATATCTCCCTTTCTTGGAGAGTACGCACTTGCAATGGACAAAAAGCAGGGCTAGAGATGTCCAAAATGTACCCACTGTTTGGGGTTTTGGGTTTCTAAGTTTTGATGAGGTAGACTCAGTGGTGTGTTGGAGCCCATCAGGGCTTATACTGTCATTTTGTTGACTAGATTAAGAAAGAGATGGAGAAAATATCAACAGTGCAGATTAAATTTAAAAGTGTGTCATCCACGCATTTCTCCCCTCCCCTAGAAAACTGCTTGTTAAATGTAACAGTCAGTAGACCAGAGTGACTAGAATTGTACTTCCTGGAGAGCCTGCAACCTGCAATATTCCCCAGTGTAGCCAGATTATAACATCATTGGGAAATGTTTAACGAAATAAATGAAAATACAACATAACATAGATTGTGTTAATTTGTGGTTTTCTAAGTCAGTATGCAGCCTGCAGTGATCTGTTTCAGTTCGAGTTTGATGTCACTGATCTAGACCCTTGCCCAGAAGAGACCAATTGGAGAATGAGGCAAAAGGATCTTGAATACGAAGACTAACGGTTTTTGGTATGTCTATAAGGCTTCTCACAGGTGTCAGATGCTTTGACTAAGATTATCTACTTTTTAAAACTGCCCTCTCCTCTACTGCCTCATCTGAGTCCTTCAGCTCAACTCTTATTTGACTTCTGATTAGAAAGCCTTTCTAGTTCTTTGTTCTTATCACAATCATAGGTTGAGGCAGGTATTCCCAGGAATCCACTTTATTTCCTTTTTTTCAAAAAAATATTTATTTTTAGTTTTCAACATTCACTTTTATAAGATTTTCAGTTCCAAATTTTTCCCCTTCCCTTCCCTCCTTCCTCCCCCCATGATGGTATGTAATCTGATACAGGCTACGCATGTAGAATCACATATCATGTTGTAAAAGAAGAATCAGAACAAAAGGGAAAAGCCACAAGAAAGAAAAAAGAGAGAGAGAGAAAGCAGTGTGCTTCGATCTGCATTCAAACTCCATAGTTCTCTCTCTGGGTGTGGATAATGTTTTCCAGCATGAGACTTTTGTAATTGTCTTGGATCATTGTATTGCTGCAAAGAACTAAGTCATCAACGATGTTGCTATTACTGTATACAATGTTCTTCCGGTTCTGTTCATTTCACTCAGCATCAGTTCTTGTAAGGCTTCCAGGCTTTTGCTGAAAAAGGATCTACTTTCTTAAAAAGAAAAGGAAATGGAGGGAATTGTACTGAGGAAGCTACTTTCAACTCTTCACAAGATGCTGTATTCTTCTATGTAAATTACAAGGGTTGGGTTGTTTAAAGAATACTGAAAAGGCTGGACAGTTTTGATTCACTTCCCCCTAACAACAAATGACAGCCTGTTTGCTAGATAAAAGCATTATATCTACAAAACTTTTTATAATCCCTGACCCAGTGATCCCACGATGAGTATTACTACTTTGCTGCAGTCATTTTAGTCGTGTCTGACTCTTGTAACCCTATTTGGGATTTTCTTGGCAAAGATACTATTTCCTTCTCCTGCTCATTTCATAGATGAGGAAAGAGAGGCAAACAGGGTTAAGTGACTTGTCCAGGGTCACAAAGCTAGTAAGAATCTGAAGCTGGATTTGAACTCGGGTCTTCCTGACTCCAGGCCTAGCACTCTAGACACTACATCACTTAGCTGCTCTAGCATTACTATAAGTAATGAAAATTATTTATAGAAATAAAAGATCCATCTGTAAATATATGTGTTTCACTATATTATATATAATGTTGCTATATCACATACACAATCTTATGCTATAATATTATTATATTACAGTACTATATTACAATTGTAACTATATATGCTATAATATAATACATATTATGTATAATATAATACAAATTATGTGTTATATATAATATAACATATATTATATATTACCATGTATATACTATATATAACTAGATTACAATATTACTACACTACAGTACTATAAATAGTACAATATTACTATGTTACATATAACACAATATATAACACATACCTGTATGTATTCTAAGCATCATGGCATTATCACAAACAAGTCAAGTCAAACTAAACTTATTTCTTGTTTTGATAGGATTATATGACTGGCACATCAGAGAGGTGCCATGAATGTAGAATCAAGGTCCCATGATTTCTGACATAAGCGCACCAAAGACAATAAGGGGTCAGAAAATGTCAAGAATGTGGCAGTTATTGGCCTTGTTTCAGAGTTATTGCCCATATCCTTTGGCGTTTTCTTGTGGGATCATAGATTTAGAGCTGAAAGGAAACCTGAAAACCGTCTAGTCTAGCTTCCTTATTCCACAGGTAAGGAAACAGAGGTCTAGAGAGATAAAGTGATTTGCCCAAGGTCACACAGATAGTGAGTGACAGTCAGAATTTTAAAAAAAAATAAGTTTTTATTGATCTTTTGTTTTTATATCATCATAGTTTCTCCCAATATTCCTCTACCACCCTATCCCAGAGAGCCATTGTGTATAACAAATAGCATTTTTTAAAGAAAAAGAAGAGGAAAAAATCAACACAGTTGATCAATAATATTGAAAAAGTCTGAGAACATGTACAACGTGAAACAATTGTGGACTTTTCACGTCCATGAAGAGGACAGGCAGGATTTTAATTGGAGTTTAACTTTGAAGAATATTCACTCCAAATTTGGTACTAGTATGTCCCCTCAGGTAACTTGAAGCATAGCCTGGCTGATATACAAGATTTCTTCAGAGACCCAGGGCAGAGAGTCACCCAACTATATAGAAGAAGCCATCCAGAAGCCCTTGCTGATCCCCAAGAGCTACACTGCTCTGCTCCAGGATCCCAAAAGACTCCTTTGCCCACCTTTCTTCAACCCAACGAGATCTGCTGCAGTTTGTATTAAGTCAGTTTAGGAACACCAGTCTAACTTTTTAGTATATTCTTACTCCTACCTTCAAGCAGTCTTAGGATGGGATCCTTAGTGTAATTGGCAGCAACTGCTGTCTTCCTGTTTTCACAGCTCAATTGCCCTATTTACCTCATTTTGGTAACAATGGTGGATCCAGAGATAGATGAGTAATGGCATGCAAGAATGGTGATTTATCGATTCATGTAAATCTGAAATGAGGTCTCTAATGGAGTGCTCTTTCCACATTCTTCTTTTATTAAAACAATTTTGATCAATTGCTTGTATAGAAGGCTGAGTAGCAAACTAATCTAATATGTAGGTGACAGAAAGCTTTTAGGGACAGCTTATATACTGGATACCAGAAGTGGAAGTCTAAAGGCTGGATTAATGAGCTGAATCTAATTTTTTTTGAGAGAGATAAAAAGAAAACTTTGTATCTGGGTGCATTTGCCTACAAACATGATGTGGTATGTAAAAAAAATCTGTCATGTCATCCCCCTAAACCTGGGTGTGAGCCCCATTTTGCTGCTATCTTCTCATTCTTATTCATCTAACCTTACCTACCCTTTCCTTATCTCTTCCTTTACCTTTTCTCACTATGTCCTTTGCAACCAGTATCTTATTTTTAATAAACTTCCCTTCATCCTTGATCTTTTCCTCTTCCAAGTCTCCAACCTTTTCTAAGCACCAAAAATCTATCTTTTTTTCCTCTGACCACAGGCTTCATGTTGAATGTACCTTTTTCTCCTCTGCCCTATCACCTCCTTCTCACTCAGGCTGGAGGTCTAGTCAGCCAGCCCATTTGTCTCTCCATAGCTACTACTTTTAGAATCTTACTCTCTCACTATCACTTAATAACTTTACCTTCCCGCTGCCACCATTTGTCAACAGGCAATCACAATGTCAAGAGCCTTATGTGAAAACCAGGTTTATTACAAAAGAAATGAATATGCATAGCGAACTCCAAGAGTTCACAGTCCTTACAGAGGTTTGCATACTTAAGACAGTACGACAAAAGGAGGAGGAAAAAATAGGAATAAGAGTGGCATGGGAGGGAACAGATGAGTAAAGGCAGGAAAAAGGACAAAACTCCTCTTGAAGGGGAGGAACTAAGTAATGGCAAAAGCCTCATTCTTTTCCCTTGGGAAATGATAGACTACGAAGATAGGAAGGTCCACTTGTCTACAAAGGACCCCAGCTGCACAAGCATTTTCCCAGCCTGGCACAATCTAGCTGGCACTTGTCTAGACTCCCAAGGACACACAGGGAGTCCAGCTTGGAGTACAAATAACAAACTATGTCAGCTGATAGGGGAAGAAGCTTCATCTTTGATGTGTTCAGGGCCTCCTGTATTCTCTGGGTTTGGTGTTTCTGGAAAATATGGCAACTCAAAAAGACAAGTTCAGAGGACCCCTTAATAATCCTTAACACTGAAAACATAGAATGACCATATTATATGTAGTCAATGTCTCCTGATTCTTGTAATGACACCCTCTGACCTCTTCCATTTTATTCTATGACTTTGCCGCCTGAGCCATAGTCAGCCTTTCCAATGACATTTTCCCTTGAGACTTTGATATCCCATCTAGCATTCTAGTTTCACAGTTCCTCCAAGTTCTCAATTCCTATAATCTTTATCTCCAGTCTATATCAGCTCCCTCAAAACTTACTCAAAACTGTTCCAGAATCCGGAACTCTGAATTTCCCCTCTCTTATAATAATAATCTCTCATCTTTTAACCCCTCCTACTCCCTTAATGCCTTCCTTCCCTTGCCTATTCAACGTTGGGCCCTTTTTGTTGTTCAGTCATAGTAACCCTGGAAGATTTTTGTCATTCAGTCATTCAGTTGCTTCAGACTCTTCATGACACACCAGGGCTTTTCTATCCTCCACTATCTCTCAAAGTCTGTCCAAGTTCATTTTCACTGTTTCCATGCTATCTAGCCATCTCGTCCTCTGCTGTCACCTTTTTCCTTTTACCTTCAATCTTTCCCAGCATCAGGGTCTTTCCCAATGAGTTCCATCATCTCATGTTGCCAAAGTATTTCAGCTTCAGTCTATTTTCTCAGTCTTTCAGTTTTGTTCTGGCTTCAATTTCCCCTCTAATAAATTTTGATTCTATAGTTAACCATTCATTGGCCTTCTCCACCACTGAAAGCCCCTTGACTACCTCATAGTCCTAACCTTCAATCCCTCCAAACCACTCCTACTGCCTAGTAGCCAAAATACTGTTGGAGAAATAAAACTATGCTACTATTTCCACTAGCAAAGAACTCTGATAAAAAACCTACAGTGATTCCTCACTATGTACTGAACTGTATAGAATTATAGTATATTATAAGTATACATTTCGAATCCTGAAAATTAGTTAAGACCTGCCCCAATTTTTCTCTAACTTACTTTTTCTGTCTAACTGCCTTTCTGATGTTTATATTCTGGCAAAACGGAACTTCTTTCTATCACCTATCCTTATTCTTTGCTTTCCCAGCTCGTCACATTTGTACAGGTGATGGACCCTGTCCCACCACCCCAAGTCTTAGTTTACTGATGATTTAGACTAGACTGGATGATCTCAATTTTTTTCCAATTTAGAGATTCTGTGATTCTCCTTTCTCTCCCTCAGAGCTAAATTCATATGATATGCCCACCTTCCCTGACCTCTCAATGAGGGATAATGCCAAGAGCACTGAGGTATAAAGTAGAGAAAAATGAGTTACCTACTCATTAGAAAATGACTTCTATTTTCTCATCAAATTATGAGGCAAGGCTTGATAGTGTGTGTGGAGGAGTTGTGGCATGAGAAGGTTAGGAAGTGAAGAAAAGGTATAGAAAAGCTGCCATGGTAAGTACAGGAGACGGTAAGATTGACTTTGTTTCAGGGGCAACCAAACTGAAATTAGGTAACACACATTTGCTGTGGACTAGAGAACATGGTTGTGTGACTTCCCATTCAACAGTATAAGATGAGGAGTAGAGGAGGTAGATAGTGAAAGTGATCTAGGGCTGAGATCCGGCAAGGCCGGAATGATGATAGGAACTCAGAGGAGAAGACAATATACTGTTGAATTAGTTAACAATAGTGTAAAGATTAAGAACTTAATAAATTCTGAATTTAATTAAATAAAACTGAATTGAATTGGGCCAGTGTGGTATTGTGGAAATGATTGATTTGACCATGAAGGATTTGAGTTCAAATTCTAATCATGCAGCTTACTACTTATTGGAGGGGAGGGCATCCTTAAGTATGGAGTATTCTGGGAAGAGCAGCACTTCCAACGAGATGGTTTGTTGAGCCCCGTTTTAGGCCTCTTCACGCACCTCGGATGTCTAACTGTCACCCAACTCTCACCTGTGGCTCCAAGAAGCTGTAGCATGGGCAGTGGCCACTTCTCAGTAAACAGCCTTGGGAGATGGGCTAAACCAGATTGAGGATAGCCAACCGGTTTTAACCCCGTTGGTGAGTTACGGGGATGCCTACCCCAGGCAAGTAAAAACTTTTCACAGAGGAGTGGGCAGATGAGAATAATTTCTTTCAGTGACCATGAAGGCAGCTGAAGTAGGCTCTGTGGAGCACTTAGAGTTAGGTAAGATATTGAAGATGCCAAGGTCATCCCTGGCAACCTGGGTCATTGTCAGTCATCCTGACTGTTGTCTTGCTACTGCAAGAGACAAACGAGGCTGATGACTCTGCCTCATTTAAATCCAGCAAATGGAACATCAAGACAGCATTCAATGTGATATCATTGGTCTTTAAAAACAAACAACAATAGTAACTTTCATGACTTTGGGAAAGTTTCTTAACCCTTATGGGACTCAGTTTCATTGGCAAAATAAACATGGCAGACCAGAGATCTTTAAGATCTCTTCCAGATCCTACTCCAATGCTGTTATGAACTGGGACCACCACTTGAGGAAATGTACGTACATGTTCGCTTCTCTCAAGTCTGCTTCTGACTCTTTGGACTTTTCCACCTTGTCCTCCTCCACTTCTACCTGAAGTATATCTGCAAAAAGGGAGGCTGAAATCCCCTTGGATTTTGTTTTGAACATTCCACATTGGGAGGATTATGTTTAGTTCTGGGCAACATATTTCCAGGAGACTGACAAATTGTAACACGCCCAGAGGAGGGCCATCAGTATGGTGATGAAACTGGACACCATGTCATATGAAGATGAACCAAAGGAACCAGGAATATTTTTCCTGGAGAAGAGAATATTTAAGGAGTACATGATGGTCATCTTTGAGTATTTGGAAGGCTGTCATGAAGAAGAGGGACTAACTTGTTTGGCTTTGCTGCAGAAGGAAGAAATAGAAGTGATGCAAATCTATTAGAAGGTAAATTTCATCTCAAAGGAGAGAAATATTTCTTACAATTAGAGCTGTCAAAAAGTGGAATGGCCTGCCTCAGGTGGCAGTGAGTCTCCTGAATTCTGGGAATGTTCCAGTGAAGCCTAACTCCTTTCTATTTTCCAGTCTTCCTTGACATTACTGCCCTCCCCATAGTCATACTGCCTTATAGTGTTCTGCACATGTACAATGTTCAGTCGAGCCTCTGTGCCTTTCTACTAGCTGTCCTTGACTGCCTGGGATGTGCTCCCTCTTCACCTCCACCTCATACCTTTCCTGGCCACCTTCAAGATTCTGCTCAAATGCCATCTTCTGTAGGAGGTCTTTCCTGATTACTCCTGGCTACTATCCCCCTTCCTTCCATAAACACTTTGTATTCATTTTATATATACTTCTATATCTACCTGTTGTTGGCAGTCAGGTGACACAATGGATACAGTGCTGGGCCTGGAGTCAGACTGATGATTTATCTTTGTGAGTTCAAAGCTGACTTCAGACACTTCTTAGTTATGTGACCCTGGGCAAATTACTTAATCCTGTTTGCCTCAGTTTCCCCATCTATAAAACAAACTGGAGAAGGAAATTGCAACCCACTTAAGTATCCTTGCCAAAAACAAACAAACAAACCCAAATGGGATCACAAAGAGTTGAACACAACTGAAAAACAACCAATGTATCTGTTGTCTTCCTATTAGAATGTAAGAAGCTTGAGGGCAGAGATTGTTTCACTTTTTCATCTTTGTATCATTAGCACTTAGCACAGTGCATGGCATATAGCAAGCCCTTAATAGATGCTTGCTGACTAAATGACACTTCTTGTTGGGATTGTTATAAGTGGTATTAATAAGACGGATAGGGATTAGGTTATATGACCTCTGGAATGCCTTCCAACCTTTTGATTCCATTATGTTAAGTCTAGATTCTTTCTCCATTTCCCTCAAGACCCTACTCTCTGATATATCATAATGGATGATAACAATTTAATCATATTAGCCAATCTCCAATAATGAATTGGACTGGCTAACATTTCACTTTTCCTAGATAATACAATTTGTTGTTGTTTTTATTGTCATGTCTGACTTCTTGTGACTTGATTTGGGATTTTCTTGGCAGAGATATTGTAGTGGTTTGCCATTTCCTTCTCTCTTTTTATAAATGAGGAAACTGAGGCAAACAGGGTTAAGTGACTAATCCAGAGTCACACAGCTAGTGGGTGTCTGAGGACAGATTTAAATCACATCTTCCTGACTTCAGGCCTAGCATTTTATCTGCTGTGACAATTAACCCTCAGATAATACAATAATTTAACCTAATCAGTAGCAGGTGGTGGTACAGTGGATAGAGTATAGGGTCTGGAATTAGGAAGGACCTGAATTCAAATCCAGACTCAGATTCCTCCTAATAGTGTGACTCTATGCACTTAATCTATGTGTCTTAGTTTTCTCAACTGTAAAATGTGATTTATAACGGCTCTTGCCTCATAGGGTTGTTGTAAGGATCAAATGAGATAATATTTATAAAAACTGAGCACATCATTTGCCTCATAGCAGATGTTGCATAAATGTTTATTCCCTCCTTTTCCATAATCAGATTGAATTTTATTTCCAAAAAATTGGTGAGGGCGATATTTGTTGAAGGACACCATTCCGTACCCCTGAAATTGGAGGAGACAGATAGTTACCTACTCTGCCTCCCCTATTCACTAGGGTTTATCCACCTAAGCTCTCCAATTTAAGAAGAACCTAAATAAATAAAGTATTGAGTGAATCTTCCAAAGTCATGATATTATTAAGAGTAGAGTTAACCAAGCATCGTGGTTCCCAGTCACTATTCTGGTCATTGCTTCCTCATGGCAAGATCCAGAATTTTAATAACATGTTCTCATAGCATATCTGATATTAAGTAGATGAAAAAATGAACAACTAACCTTCATTCATAAATTAGGCAGGTAAATGAATTTACAAAAAAAACTTTAGCAGTCTACAAACCCAGAGGAAAAGATAATAGGGTTTGTGAGATTGGATTCTTTATGCTACTACTGATTTTATAAATTAAAATGAAAAAATTTAGAAACACATTTATGTAGAAAATGAAAAATGCAGAGAGTTAAAAAGCATAATGCAAATCGGTTATCTATCTAATGTTGGGTTCTAATTTTTTAAAGAAGTTTTTAAGTATGTGTGTATGTGTGTGTATGTATGTATGTATGTATGTATATTTGTATGTCCCAAGTTCCCATTATGGCATCTAATAATTAGAAGGATTCCATTTTTACACATTCACTATTTTTCCCTTCAGACTGCCTAATCAGAACTATTTTACCTTTAAAATATCCCCAGTAGGACCACATATTTTCTCTCCAAAAATGAGCAAACATCATTTGGAATTTTGATGGTTCTTTGGTATTTCCACTTGAGTAAGAACAGAGAATTTAATAATATTCCAAGTGAAATTCATACATTCTATTTTCCTTTTTCTTAAATGCAGTTTTTCTTTCTCCTATCTGTTTTTTCTTCCTTTATTACAGGTTTTCATACTTTTCCTTTTTCCTTCACATAGTATTT
This sequence comes from Bettongia penicillata ogilbyi, assembly GCA_023548195.1. Taxonomy (NCBI): domain Eukaryota; kingdom Metazoa; phylum Chordata; class Mammalia; order Diprotodontia; family Potoroidae; genus Bettongia; species Bettongia penicillata. Next base: position 934,779 of record JAJHZJ010000309.1, read on the forward strand.
TATTCCATAGGAGCACAGGATTTAACACTAAAAGAGACAAGTCAGAGATGACAAAGTCAAATGCCTCTCCTCCTCTATTTAGCATAAAAATAAACTGAAACCCAGTTCTCAGTTCAGAGAAATGATTTATTCAAAGTGCCCTTAGTAACTGGTAGCAATAGATCTAGAATTCAAAATCCAGGTCCTTTGACTCAGATCCAAGTTTCTTTCTATTGTTTCTTGAAGCCCCATACTTTGCTTCTTCACCTTTCTTTTACCTTCTACCTTAGAGGCTGCTAGGTGATGCAATGGATAGAGTCCTGGAGTCAGTAAGACTTGAGTTCCAATCTGGCCTCAGATACTTACTGTATGACTCTGGGCAAAGCACTTAATCTCTGTCTGTCTCAGTTTGCTCAACTGTAAAATAGGAATAACAAAAAGCTCTATCTCCCAGGGTTATTTTGAGTATCAAATGATATAAATTTGTATAAAGTGCCTAAGTACAATATCAGGCACATAATAAAAACTTAACAAATTCTTGTCTTTCCTTTTCTACAGAGTATATTTTTTCTTTTCCTATGTAACCAGCAGATGGCACTGTGAGGCAAGGTTTGTAGGTATACTGACCAAGCAGCTCCCTCATTCTTTAGAATTTTGGAGGCTCCGACTTATGGCTTCCTGATGAGTATTTCAGAGATTATGGCCTTCCCTCAGCCCAAACTTATATCCTTCCCCTCAGTCTGGAGGCTAAAAGTTTCACTGAAATATCCCCTACTCTGAACTACTTCCATCTTTCTTACTCCTGACTCTATAGCCTGGGGAGAAATGGTTCTGTGTTATGCCACCTGTCTATCTCTTTCATTTAGGAACTTATAAGAGTAATTTACAAAATCAAAACTATGAGATCTCTTTTATGTGGCTAAGTCACATAAGAAATCCTTGCTCTGTTGCCACTACCAGTTAGTCAGAGAAGGTTCATCCTCTCTGTGCCATAAGCTATTCTACTACCTTCTTCCATTGCTAACCTCCTGTGTGCGATTAATATACAGACATGAATCACAGAGAAATTATGAAAGCAATTAGGAATTAGAAACAGCTTGGAGAAAGAGAAATTATGTAAAAACTGCCTAAGAGCTGCAAGCCAAAGAGGAAGGGGAAGGAGGACTTAATTGTCATTTTGTAGATCTCAAAGAAGTGGCAAAAGTCAGTAACTTCAAGCTGTTTCATCTGGTCCATCAGAGTTGTGGTTGTTTGTTTTGTCTTAATGAGTGGTGGCTGCAGCCACTGATGCCCAGCCTGAAACTTCAAACTTTAACCTCCAAACTGACATCACAAACCATCTGCAAGGGCTTTCCCTCTTTTTTCTCCAACTATCATTGTGGTACTGCCACCGTGTGCAGTCTTCTCCAAATCCCAAATATAAGGGAACTTCCTCCCAACCCTATTTGTTGTGGCAGAAGTTCCCAGAAGAATCTCTCCAAGAGGAAAAAAAGACTGTTTCTGGGACGACAAAGTTTGAATATCTGGTAACAGCTGTGAGTTCATCCCTGTCCTCATCTCAATATTTCCAAGCTCTGTGATTGTTGTGGTGAAGGAACTTGTCCCCTTGATAAAATTCACTATCCCTCTAGGATATGCTAAATCATCTTCAAGGTTGGTTGTTGCTGAAAAAATTGTCACCTGGAAACCATCCTAGTGATTCACTTCTCAGAATTATACAGACTAGTAAAAGACAAGACAAATATTGTCTTCTGCCAGGACTATACTCAAAGTCTTTCCAGTTTGAAAAAGAAGGGAGAAAACTAAAGAGGGAGAAAACCTGACCTGGTAGTTAGAATGACACATCCGAAGCTCACTATCTTTCATGGACTGACAGATGACCAATGTCCATACTAAAAATATAGACCTCAAACTATATTGCAAAAACTCAATCAATAAACTGTACTGGAACCAGATCATTAATGCAGGTCAAAATGTTGCCCACAATTCCCTGGACATGATACTGATTCACAGAAACTTAGGAACAATATTTTAAATTGATGTCACTCTACAGTGCCTGGAACAGAGTAGGTATTTAAGAAAGTTTCTTGATAGATTTACACCAAATACTCACAATTTCCAAATTACATGGAATAAAGGTTTTCAAAGTATTGAGATCTAGCACGAGATAAAAATCATATGAGAACAGGATAAGCTACATATCATCTCTATTTTTCTGTCTACTGCTGGAATTGTACCAAAGATGCTTTAAGGGAGTCTACAAATCATGAACTTACATATGAATACTTTTATTCAACTATAAAAATGCAATTATTTTCTTCACCTATGCAATAGTCTATACAACATAAAATATAAAAGAATTATTACTGGTTGGTGACTATCCCAAGACCATTTCTTATTGACCACGAACTTTATTTTTTAAAAACCCAAGATATTAATAAAAGCAATAACCCTCTCAAAGCCCAGTCCATCCATCATCCATGCTGCAGTTGGTGGACAGAGCAATGCCAGACTGGGGGAGTGCATCCAGGGTGAGGTACAACGCTAAATTTTTGTGCCTTAAGACTATCATGGTAGCCAAGAAGACCTGATAGGAACCCTGAAATGTTGATATATTAGGTTGTGGAAAAATTATTGAATTGGTTATGTACTCTTGTCAGTGTGATTGCTCTTAAGAGAAAAAGAAAGGAAGAAAGGAAGGAAGGAAGGAAGAAAATGAAGAAAGAGACAGAGAGAGAGACAGGAAGAAAAAGAAATGTGTGGATTGACATAGATAACAGGCTGTCCCATAATCAAAGTTATTATGATCAGTGTGACACAAAGGACAGCAGATTGAGTGGTGGTTCTTTGTGTCCCAGTAGCAAAAGAAACCAAGATACACCAGAACAACTCAGAAATACTGATACTCTTGCTAGAAATCCTTCAGTACAGATGGCATTGACCATTGCAATGGGCAAATCATAAGTATGCAAGAAATAGAGTGAAGATATGAATGATTGCCATGTGTCTGTACTATATTCCTATATTCTAACAAGAATGGAAATAAATCTTAACAGTTACAGGCAGGGGTTTCAGGCTACCTTTTGTTCATAGTACCCCCAGTTCTAAATCACATGACAGTATTGCAAACCAATACAAGGAATTTGCAAAACATAAATAAATAAATAACTTCACCTCTCACCTCTGGTTAGGTGAAATAAAAACTTAAATCAAGGAGCAAGTGAAATATGAAGATGGAAGTGTGAAAGAACCTGAGGTGACTGAAAAGAATAAAGCTATCCCTCTAGGACTATCATGCCCAGAATTCACAGTGAGATTATTCACTTAATGTAAACTCTAGAAATTCTCCTTACCAACAAAATAGACAAAAACCTATACTGATGTCTTGAATGATCATAAAGAAGACATTAATCATTTTAGGCTAGAATTTTGAAAACCCTTTTTTTTGAATGTGACAGAATGAACCCAACTGTATGAAAACAAAATAATTTTTGGAAGCTGGCATTTGCTATGCCTATTATGAACAAAGTCATTCTCCCACAATATTTGACAGAAAGTATAGAAACATTTCAGGAGCTACATATAACATGTATGTAGTCATTGTTGCCATAGTAAGAAATATAGGAGGAAAGGATGAGCTATAATTAGAACTATTTTGAACCTGAGTTCAAATCCCACCTCAAATACTTAACTGTGTGACTCTGGGCAAGTCACTTAACCTATCTCAGTCTCAGTTGTTTCATTTTTAAAATAGGAGTGACAGTAGCACAAGGTTATTGTGAGGATTAATTGAGATAATACAAGTAAAGAACTTTACAAACCTCAAAACACGATATAAACGCTAGCCACTATCCTCATTCTCAAGGGCAGATAGGTGGCACATTGGATAGAATGCCAGGTCTGAAGTCAGGAAAACTCACCTTCATGAACTCAAATTTGGCTTCAGACACTTACTAGCTGTGTGATCCTGGGGAAGTCACTTAACCCTGTTTGCCTCAATTTCCTCAGCTGTAAAATGAGCTGGAGAAGGAAATAGCAAACCACTCCAGTATCTTTGCCAAGAAAAACTCAAAATGGGTTTACGAAAAAAATGACTGAGTGACTGAACAACACCTGTGCTGAGAATAGGAATGCAATATTGGCATGTGACAAGCTAAATTCTGAAGAGTAAACTTTGGGAAATGGGGAGGGGGCCAGGAATAATGGCTGTTCTAGATGTTGAAAACAGGAATAATGACCTCATTCTCAAATAAGTCACCCCAAGTTGATAGAGGAATACTATCATTAAGGAACTTATCAGAAAAATAGAACTGTTTTCTGTTATAACTGTGGATTAGATTGTCAAGAATATATTAAATGCACTCAGCTGGGAGAAATCCCACTTGATCTGCAAAGAAGCTGATGCCCATGGAGCCAGTGTCAAGAAATTAGCAGACCTAGGAGGTTCAAATTTATTTCCAGGAACTGAAGCAAAAATAAGTTTTGAGAAAAAAAATTGGTGGTTAGAAATTATTAGAGAAACTTAATAATCAGATAGAAATGTTTAAATATGAGATCTCAAATGAAGAGATGATAACAAAGTAATGCATAAGTTCAACTTAACACAGAAGAAATCGTTACCTAAAACCAGCAACCCAAGACTACAAGAAACTATGTTTCCAAGGCAACAGAGAAAGTTGTTAAACAAACAAACACTGTTTCTAAAGTTTCCCCAAATTGAGCTAGAACCAAGGAGGAATCCACTTCAGATAATGAGGATATAATTGTGTGTTAGCTCTCTCTTCTCCTTCCCCCTCCCCTTAGAGAGTTCTGCCACATAGAGCTCAGTCAAGGGGGAATGAATCCCAATTCAGATGATGAGTGAGGGTCAAACCCCAAAGCAAGTTTAATTAAAACCTCAGCTGTACAGAGAGAGAGCACAGTATGTTAATATGGGATGTCTAAACCACAAGCTCACTTTCTTTTATACGACTCTAAAAATCAGGAATTTAAAAATTGAGAATCTTAAGGTTAAGAGTTTCATAACTATTAGGTCACTGATTAAACTTACATATGATGCACCAAGTAAAATAGCAGCGATGATTTCTTATAAGTTGTCATGTGGTCATTTCACTCATATCTGACTCTTTGTGACCTCATTTGGGGTTTTCTTTGCAAAGATCTTAGAGTGATTTGCCATTACCTTCTCCAGCTCATTTTACAGATGAAGAAACAGAGTTAAATGACTTGCCCAGGGTCACACAGCTAGTATGTATCTGAAGACAAATTTGAGCTCAGTTTTTCCTTGCTCTAGACCTGACACTCTATCCACTGAGCCACCTAGCTGCCCAATAATTCTGAAATGTTTTTATATGTAATCTGTGTTTTATGCAACTATATTTTTCTATATTTTATTCTGTTTTATCTTTGTTATTGAAATGCACAGATCTTTTTTACTCTTTATAAAATGTTGATAAATATTTTATGTAATATTCATCACATATTATATGTGTATATACATGCATATATACACAATGTATATATACACATATATGCATGTATACATATATACATGTGATACATTTATATATATATATATTATATACATGTGATGAACTTGGTGTAGCAGGCAGAGGGCTAGAGTAAGAGCCAAAAAGATCCGGACTCAAGTCTTGTCTCTGGCACATATTAATTATATGACTCAGTGCTTTTGGCAACTTCCTACGATTATGAGTTGAAGGGATGGTGCTGACATGCCTTGGTAGAGGCAACTCTCTTATCCTGGCATTCTTAGACCAATGGAATCACAAGTACAGTCCCTTGTCCAGTATTATCATTTTATTTAGATGTACAGGATAATAGGTGAGTTGTATATTTGGTTGCCTCTGTGCTTTATAAATCTGTGTGTGCATATATTACCATGGATGGGAATGTTTACTTTCAACTATATAATTATACACAGAATGCTGTGAATGAGAAAACTGTCTTGTATTTAAGGAGGGTGAAATACGTTGATTATATACAATATTTGATATATTACAGTTGTGTTCTGTTTGCCCCCCTCTCTGCCATTTCTGATTTTCAGAGACTGTAAATGTTCACCATGAGAAGGATATGCAGCACTGTTCCTTTCATATGTGGGCATTTTATATACTGAAAGTGACAGAAAAAAGGACGTTCAAAGGAAAAACACAGAGAAAAGTAGCTTGAGAGTTTTAAAGACGTGAGAAAAAAAGCAGTAGTGAGTGAATCTGTTTAAAAGCAGTTACTCACAGAGGTAAAAATACGGAAAAAAAGCTGCAATATGTTGTTGTCCATCAGCTTATTTACATATGACTATTTTCAGGGATTTGAAGGTTGTCACTGAAAAACTATGAATCAAAGCATTGGTTTGGGACTCTTTTGTAATAACCATTTGTGTTAGATATTTGAATTTGAGGTTTCTTAGCCCAAGTTGGAGGTGACTGGATCGTTTCATGAGGTGGCCCTGATTTGAGGCATCAAAAATCCAAAGAATGAGGCAGCTGAGTGGTACAGTGAATAGAATGCTGGGCCTGGAGTCAGGAGGACCTCAGTTCAAATCCAGCCTCAGACACTTACTAGTTGTGTGACCTTGGACAAGGTGCTTAACCTTTGTTTGACTTAGTTTCCTCAACTGTAAAATGAGGATGATGACAGCACCTACCTCATCCCGTTGTTGTGAGGCTCAAAGGAGATAATATTTGTAGAGTACTTAGCACAGTTCCTGGCATACACTGGGGGCTTTATAAATGTTCATTCCTTTTTCAAAGAATAAGAAAGATCCAGTTCTATAGTCCAGTTATGAATTATCTTATGTATATAGGTTTCCCTATTCCTGTACTTCACTGCTAAATTTCTTTGTGTGTTTGTGTGTCTACTCCTCCATATAGACACCGTTGCATTATCAATAGAGAGACTCGGGCTTATGGTTGAACAGTTATATTTTGATTTTTTATCTTCTTTGTAGTAAATGTTCTATTATGATTATTCTAGGTGTGTCTCATTGATTAGGAAACATAGTAAATATTTCTTGTTAGAGAGTCAATGGGATAGTTGTAATTGCTTTGTATAAAGTGGAAGTACACTGGTAGGCATCAGGAGTTAAGTTGCAAGGAGTGGGGGTGTATTCCCTCATATGAGGGTTACTCCTAAGACTCTCAGAAAGTAATTAGTAGCTATGTCGTTGAGGTTAAGGCTGTTCCTCTACCCAGAGAAAACTATCATACCTGCCAAGATCAGTACAGGTTGAAATGAGTGGCCCAGCTCATAGATAGCGAAGACCCTATAGAGAAGATCATTCAGATCCCTGTGAGTTTGCGCCATGCTTGAGCTATCCTAGGGACTAACGGGTCTAGAATTTGGACAGCTAGATATGCTTCTTCAGTCCTTTCACCTGAAGAATCCTCTTGGTGAGGGCATACTTCTCTGAGAAGTCATTACAGAAATTGCTTCCTAGCTGTCAACCACAGCCTGATCTCTTCAACTCCTGAGGTTACCCACCGAGGCTGGAAACAGATTTCTCAGGACTGCTGCTCGATGCCTTGTTCTTAGGATAGAAGAAACATCCTGAGAACTATTCTTATGATCACCTAGGTAAGTATCTGCTCTTGCCATGTGTATGAAGTCACTACTGCTTCTAGGAAAGAAGGGAAAGGTTTTTTTTCTTTTCACTGAACATCCAAAGGACAATTGATGTTACTTATGTCTCAATCTCCATGTATAGGACTATGAGAGGACTAACCTGGAACAAATGTTCATATATGCTCTTTTGTAGGAAACCAAAGCACATTTTTCTCCCTGTGGATACCCAGCTCCAAGAGAAATACCCTAGTCTAGCAGATCAGAAGAAATAATAATATTTCTGTTATGCTACACACACATACACACCACAAATACTAATGAAACACAGAATCCATCACTCTAAAACAGCTAATGGAAAAATGACTACTTCCTTGTCCGAAATAAATAAGATTGATAGATATTTTCAGAATGCATTATAAATGATCTAAAAACTTACAGAAATACTTTTGGAACAGATAGACATCACTTCATTCAGTCATATTAATAGATAGCAATAATAGACTCCACTGGATTTGCTGAAATCCAATTTGTATCAAAAGTGATTTGCCACCACTTAGATCCTATGAAATACCTAAGTTCTAACTTAGAACTTAGAACTTAGAAATGGCCTTCCAAAGACAATATCCAACCATGGAAACAAAGAAATATTAAATGTATGGTAGAATTATGAAGATTTGTTCATAGAAATGGAGTGATTTATGATGGCAATTCAAGATTAAGTCATCCCCACCAGATATCACAAGTGTTTTCTTCTTGAGGATCCTGGAGTTACTGATCTGTGATAACGATACAAGAAAATGGTAGAGACTGTGCAACATCACTGGGCTACACAAATTTAGTGCCCACCAAATACCTCGCAAGACACCCCCTGGTGGCCAGGATTAGACACGAGAAGCTCTTAATCTCACATTTACAGATGACATATTCCAATGGTACAAATACGAACTTTTCAATGTCCTTGAGAATTCAACAAATAAACTCTATTGGAACATGGTAATTATCACAGATTGAACTGTTGCTCACAATACCACAGATATGATCTTCCATAAAATTTTAGAATAATATTTTTAATAGAAATCTAGACCATATGAAACAAAAACTCGTAGGATGGATACCTCACTGGAAAAAAAAACAATATTGCTACAGGATGTGATCCATATCATCATCATCATACTGTCTGCTCCTGCCATTGTTCAAAAGGTGATTTTGGCGAGTCATCACAAGATAAGTTTACATCCCGATATTTTTATTCAATTGAAAAAAATTCAACTCTTCTATTCACCTGTGTAATAGTCGTCATAACATTAAACATAAAAGAAAAATGTCAAGATAGAAATTTATGCCAGTATTGTTTTGATCTGAACTCCATTGGAAAAGAGAATGAAATGAATAATAGTGATAATTAACATTTATTATAACCCTTCTGAGCTTTCAAAGCTCTTTTTACACTATTACATTTAAGCCTCATGATAACCCTGTGACTTAGATTCTACAGGATGTTCTGCTGGCATAGACTTTGAACAGTTGAATCACCTGTCCACCATAGTGAAATATTAAGGAAGAACTTCAGTTCCATTTAGTAAGCATTTATTAAGAGTGTGCTATGTGTCCAGCACTGTGCTAAACACTGGGCACACAAGTAAGAAAAAGACAGTCCTTACTCTCAAGTTGTTCATAATCTAATGGGAGAAAACAACACAAAAGAAAGCTGAAAAGGTTGGGGAAGACCAAGGAAGACCAATGATATTCTGTGGAGTCAAACCAAGCAGAGCTGCTGATGGAGAATGGACTTACCCCACGCAAGTCAAGTCCTTCATCCTTGGGAAATTAGGATAGGGGATAGGAGGCAGAGGGAAGAAACTGACAGCCTGAATTCCTGAGCTCTTCTTCAATTTGATGATCTGTCCTTCACTGACAAGGAATTTTGTGTGTATGGTGTATTTCATGCTCCTAAATAGTTAGTGGTACTGATCAGAAAATAGCAGGGAATGGGACAACATGGCTAAAGATCTTTGGTCTGAAATCACCTTCCATATTTTAATTTCATCATGGTTAAAGTGGATACAAGTCCAAGATGTCTTGAGAAATTAACTTAAGAAGAGTTATGGGTTGCTAAAGTGAAAGGGTCTACTGAAAAATTATCATATGAGATATAATCTATTATTTTGTACTGCTCTAAAACACGGGTCTAATCATATCACCTCCTCTATTCAATAAACTCTGGTGGCTTCCTATTGTCTGAAGGATCAAATACAAAATGGTCTGTTTGGCATTCAAAGCCCTTCATCACCCAACCCTATCCTACATTTTCAGTCTTCTTAGACTTTACTCTTCTACACATTTTTTGATTCAGTGACCCCTAGCCTCCTGGATGTTCTATGAACAAGGGATTCCATCTCTCATCTCTGGGCATTTTCCCTGGCTGTCCCGATACTTGCCACGTTCTCTCTCTTCCACTCCCACTCCTGACATCCCTAGTTTCCTTTATGTCTTTATTAAAATTTTGCCTTCTACAGGAAAATTTCTTCAACCCATCTTAATTCCAGTGCCTTCCCTCTATTAAATTTTCTTATCTTGCAGATAGTTTGCATTGTTTGCATGTTGTCTCTCCCATTAGACTGTAAAGTCCTTGAAGGCTGGGATGGTCTTTTGCCTCTTTTTGTATTCCCAGGGTTCAGTGCAATTCCTGGCACATAGTAACTGCTTAATAAATATTTATTGAGAGAGTGAGTGGAAGGAGAATTATTTCTCAATATGTTTGATCATGATTCTCATTTCTTGTAAAGATACTAACATTCTGAATTCACACAGTAGTTTTTTGTTTAAGAAACTCTCAGCCAAGGTGGCACAATGGATGGAATGCTATCCCTGGAGGCAGGAGGACCTGAGTTCAAATTCAGCCTCAGACATTTATTAGTTGTGTGACCCTGAGCAAGTCACTTAACCCTGTTTCACTCAATTTCACATTTTTAAAATGAGCTGTAGAAGGAAATGGCAAATCATTCCAATATTTTGCCAAGGCAACCCCAAATGGGGGCCACAAAAAATCAGATACAACTTAACAACAAATAACACTTTTTATAATTTGTTAACATAAAACAATGATAATTTTTATAATGGGTAAAGTAGCTAAGAAGTTTTTTTCACCTTCTTTAAGTGGACTAGAAAACTAATAAAGAGAAGTGAAATGGTTTGTTCTAAGCCTTACAGAAAATAGTTGGCAAAGCAGGATATGGAGCACACATTTTGACCATTTGGCCAGTTTTTATTGTCAAAACCAAACTGCTCAAACCTTTGAATTCACTGGTGTAGCTAATTCTCAATAGGGAAAATTCCATCTAGTAAAGCAGAGGGGCCACGAAGTCTTCAACTTACTATCTTAGGATGTTGTCTGGGCCATTGAATGACTCCAGTCCATTTAGTACATGTCAGGAGAAAAACTTGAATCTAGGCCTGCCTGACTCCAAGCCTGACTCCCTACCATACTACACTACCATTGACATTGTGTGTACACACTAATGTACTATATAGTAGTACAAATGTTGGAGTATATGTGTGTATACACATGTGTATAGCTATACAACCAATAGAATGAATATGAAATCCATAAAATATGATTCTCTTTATACCTTATTAGCTGTATTTATTTATTTGGTTGAATGAAGCCTTTCTTAGGGCCATCATTTCTGTAGGGGTTTCTCACCGGTAAGCACATTGATTGTCCTCCTTGCCATATAACTTCTAGGCCCCCTTGTTGCCTCTATGCAGTGACTTTGGGGAACTCAAAAGCTTGTGATTCAGATAAAAACCTGACTGGGCTTTCTTACTATGGCTGCCAGTTCAAGAGGAAGTAAGCATCTAGAACATAGTCCAACTCCAAGGGATGGATGGACAAACACACATACATACACATGCACACACACACATATGCACACACATACATACACAATTACTGACTTTCTTTCCTTTGCTTTTTTTTCTTCCTCCATATCCAATCTGTTGCCAAGGCCTGTTGAATTTACATGGCAACATTTTTCTCAGAGGCCCCCTTCTCTCCTCTAATGCTGCCAACCCCGTGCTGCTGGCTCTCATCACCTCAAGCCTGAAATATTCCAACAGCCTGCTGGTAGATTCCCTGCCACAAATCTCTCCCTACTCCCCACCATCATCTACTCATCTGCCAATCTGATCTTCTTAAAGCTCAGGTCTGACCTTATTACCCCTCCCCTCTGCCCCTATTCAACAAACTACTATGACTCCAGGATCAAATATAAAATCTTCTGTTTGGTTTTTAAAGTCTTTCATAATCTATACCCACCCTACCCAAACCCTTCCAGACTTCTGACACTTTATACTCCTCCTTCCACATACTTTTCCATCCAGCGACACTGGCCTCCTTGACTCTGATGTCCTTGCTGTGCCTTGAATAAGACACTCCATCTCCGGACTCCTGGCATTTTCACTGACTGGTCTCCTTTGCTTTGAATATTTCCTGTGCTTCCTCCTGATGTTCCTGACTTCCTTCAAGTTCCAGCTAAAATCCTACCTTCCACAGAAAGCCTTCTTGCTCTCCCTTATTTCTAGTGTCTTTCCTCTGTTGATTATCACGAAATTATACAGTATATAGCATGTCTATACATAACTATTTGCATGCTGTCTCCCCCTTTAGACTCTGAGTCCCTGAGAGCAGGGAGCATCTTTTGTCTCCTTTGTATCCCCAGTGCTTAATAGAGAGCTTGGCACATAGCACTAACTTAATAAATCTTTATTGATTGACTATGACTGATTCATTCCAGACCCCCATGACCCCAGTGGACTGCAGAATCCCAGCCTTAAAAGGTGCTGAATTACTTTCCCTGACTCATCCAAATTATCACGTCTACTCACGGCTTCTCTGGCTTTCCCATTCATAGAACTCCTACTCCCCACCCACACACAAACTGCCAAGGTTCCGGAGCCCTTGACATTCCCTCGTGCGTGCTGAAATGACTCTCATTCATGGCACTTTTCCATTTCCCTTCTCTTCACCCACCTAAGCACTGCCTGTAATGCTTCTTTCACTAAGTTCTGACTACCTACCATCCCTCCCAAGCACACCAGAAACGTGGGGATGACCCAGCTCTGCTTTTATGAGTCCAGGGATTACTTGGCAGCTGCAGGCAACTGTGTGCCCATGCCACCTCCCTTACACAGCTGTTCACCTTTTGTTTTCATTCTTTTGACACTATCACCTGCCAGGAAATGGGCACGTGTTTGAATTTATACCAACATGTGCTAACTTAATCATTACACAGAACTTACCAAAAGTCAATGTAGTTTAAAGCTTAACCCAGCGTGCAGGACACCCTGAGGTGAGCATTGAAATCAGTCCTTCCCCTTCAGGAAAGGGTTATAAGTTCTCTCACTTCTTTATAGGAAATTTAATGTTTTCATTAAAAGATATATTGAGAAATTGTTCTCTTTCATCTACAGTAATGTAAAGTGTAGCTTGTGCTATATATAGTATAATAATTTTTCAATGTTTTCTGGATCTTTAAAGGAAAAGTGAGTACTCTCCAGTGAGTACCTGAGCATACCAGGCCCATATTCCATAAATGCCTATATTAGTAATGCTAAATAATATTTTTATGTTTGACCTGCCGGCAGGCATCAGGAAAAAAAGCAGGGTTTTCACTGTAATCTGAATATAATCATATTGCCCATGCATAAGGAAGAGAGCAAGAGACCTTTCATCTTTGTTTGGGACTTTCTTTTAATTCACTTATGGATGGTGTAGACATGTATTAACACATTGTTGAGAGAAGGGAGACCTTCTATGGAGTCTGTGCATTTGTTCAAACATCTAGAATACACTGAGGATGAGTGATCAAATTTCAGGGTCCAGGGATAATTTGACTGGTCCATGGTGACTGAGAGCTATGAGAGCTATTCTTTTACAATGGGCTTATCAAAGAGAAACAGAGTCTTTCCTCAGGAAATTCAGAATCAGTCTAAGAGAAAGAATCACCTCAGAGTGAAGTCTAAAATTAGATGTGGGGATTGGGACTGGGGGCTTCCAGGCATCTGCAAAGTTATCCCCTGGGAGCAACTGTTGAAGAGTCGGGGCATGAGGACATTGCAGTTGAATGTGCTTTAAACCAAGAAGTAGGAGAGAAGTCAGTGAGAAGAGCTGACAGAGACCATGACGACGGGAGAAGATAGAAGCACATGGTATACACTCCTAAATAGGAAAGAGGTAATTCTTGGACAATGCCAAGATCTGGAGAATGACAGGATTCAGCCTCCTGAACAGAGAAGAGGATACATCTGGACAGTGTCACTTTCTTGGGAAAAGATGGTTCCAGGACCCAACCTTGAAGAGAGAGAGACCCAGACAGACAGAGACACACAAACACAGAGACAGAGAGACCAAGATATAGAAAGAAAAAGACAGGCAAAGAGGGAGAGAGAGAGAGAGAGAAAGAGAGAGATGTTTGATGATTGATTATTAATAGTAACTAAAACAGGGACAAATATACTCATCAAATTTATTTACCACAATGATGGAGGATGGCATGAGCCTTTCAATAACACCAAATTATTCCCTAAAATAAAAACTTATCCAGTATTGCAATCATCTATAAAAGACAGGAGGGTCCCTCAAAAAGGTGTGTGAACTCCTATACATGCCTAATAGCAGGATCTCCAGGTGAAGAGGCATGAACCTTTTAGTCACTTTTTTAAAAACATCTTTTCAAATTGCTTTCTAGAGTAGTTGGAACTATTTGCAGCTCCACCAACAGTGTATTAGTGTCTCTGTGTTCCCAAGGCCCCTCTATTATCATTTTCATTGTTCGTTGTTTTTGCCAATTGCATATGACATGAAACCACAGAGTTGTTTTGATTTGTGCCCTTTTATTATTGGTGATTTGCAGCAATGTATATGATTATGCTCATTGAGACATGCTCTAGAATACAGTAGAGAGAGAGTCCTCTAAATGGGATTTAAAATTTCCCAAAAAAGTTTAGCCTAACACTCTACATAGGAAAACCCAAGTAGATAAAGATTGCCTATTGTCCAGACCATACTATGCAGTGTAATAGATAGGACATTGAACTGTATGCGTATGTGTATGTAGATCTCAAAATGGATACTAAATATGGATAATGAGTTGGCCTCAGAATTAAGTAGAAATAAGAGAGTGGGGTGGATTGCATTTGCGGAACCACACATACCTTTCGGTAATCCCAAGTTATTTCCTGAAATAAAACCCCATATTTTTAAACCCAATATTTTTTAATATGTGAACTGTGAATCTTGTCTATGTACAGTTTGTTTTATATACATACATACACACATGTGTATATGTATATGTGGTACTGGGTGATGTTTGACTCATAGAAGTTATGTGTGTCCACATGGCTTTGCCTAGATGTGGCTCACAGGGAAACAAGAACAAGGAATTCTGAGTCTCCTCTCCATATCTGTCTCCAAAGGGACTTTGATTCTTTCCAGGAAGGGAAGCAGGAGGTTGAGGCCCGTGACTGATCACTCCACTTTCCCCAGAGGAGAGAGGAGCTGGGCTAAAATCATACTGACTTGCTCTCTTAAATATTGCTAATATAGGGGAAGTAATTTTTGGTTTCTGGCTATGTTCTTAATTACTATTCCTTAAAGGAGGAGTGTCCCAAGCAATATAACCAAAGCTTGACCCTGTTCCACAAGATGCCAATTTCACAATGAACACATAAAACAAATTGCAAATTAACCCATTTATCCAAACAGATAACAAACAGAAATAGGAGAATGTATCCAGATGAGAATAAAAACCAGACAATACACAGAGTGAATGAACTCTCCCACTGGGAAGAAGAGAATGAAGTTCAACCAAGACAGTCTCAGATATCACCCAAGGGGAAATTTTCCAAGGTCTCTAGTGTAGCAAGCCGAGAACAGGGAAATGATGGATGTCTCAGATCCTCTCCATGTCAACTCTTCTCAGGAGTGTTTCTCTACCTTCAGGTTAAAGGAGGTTGGAACCACATTTCTTCTCTTTTGAAGCTGGAAACCAGATCAGAATGTATCTTCTCACTAGTTCTCATCAACTTTGCCTCTCACACAGGCACAGAGCACTGAATGATCATTCTCCACTAAGGAGGAGAGGACCTTTCAATTGGCCCTTTGAACCAAGGGATCTCTCTCTCTCTCTCTCTCTCTCTCTCTCTCTCTCTCTCTCTCTCTCTCTCTCTCTCTCTCTCTCTCTCTCTGTCTCTGTCTTTCTCTCTCATTATTTATCAATAGATAGGAGAGATAGGTAGAGATAATTAGAAATTACTTTCAAAATTGTCCTGTTTCTGTGTTTCCCTCTGAATTTCCTTTTGTTCCCTTTGTTCTCTTTTGTACATTTAAAAACTGTTTTAATGACTTTCCTTCCTTTTCTTCTTTTATTTTGGCAGCAATGTTCCAACTTCTTTCCCCCTCCATTAAAAAAATAAAAATGCAATCTTAGTAACAAATAAGCATAGTTAATCAAAATAAAACCACACATTGGCGATTTCCAAAAAAAGTATATCTCATCTCATACCTTGAATCCATACTCTCTCTCTCTCTCTCTCTCTCCTTCCTTCTCCTCTCTCCATCAGGAAGTGGGTAGATGTTTTATTATGATTTTCTGGAGTTATGGTTGGTCATTGGATTGATCAGAGTTTTTGACACTTTCAAAATTAACCCCAATAATCTTTTAGTGATAATATAAGACTGTAATTCATAGAACACCACAATCTTTGACAAATCACAATTGTGGGTCACCCAAAGGGGAAGGAAGACCTATGTAAGTAGTACCTATATACTTACCATAAGTAAGTACCATATGTAAGTTGCTATATAAAACTAATGATGACTTGGATTCCATAAATTGGGGAGAAGTATGATTAAGAAAGGAGTGAGCTAAGCACACAGCACACTAGAGTAGGGCTGTTAGATGAGTAGTTGAATAAACTGTTTCTGAAAGGCTATGGCTACATTGAAAGGACCGGACTGATAGGCTGGTATTTTACATGTTGTCTTGACCATTAGAATGCAAGAACTGTGAAGGCAGGGATTGTTTGCCTTTCTTTGTATCCCCAGTGCTCAGCACTTTGAGTGGTATGGAGTAAGGGTTTAATAAATGCTTGCTGACAGCCTGACAATATTTTGAATGTTGGAGAGTTTCCTTTTGAAGACTTATGAGATAACTTAGATAAAGAAGAACACAGACTGAAAAGAATAGACATTTGCAATCTGCACTATGAGAGTACCTATGGTGATGAGATCATGGGTCCACCAAATAAGAAAAAGATCTACTCTGCCAATAGC
The DNA here is from genome assembly GCA_023548195.1 of Bettongia penicillata ogilbyi. Lineage (NCBI taxonomy): Eukaryota > Metazoa > Chordata > Mammalia > Diprotodontia > Potoroidae > Bettongia > Bettongia penicillata. The sequence continues at coordinate 951,673 of JAJHZJ010000309.1, forward strand.
AACCTTTTCACCTTAAATTTTCTAGAGCATTTTTCTTGGTATCTCATGTCTACCACCACAGCCATATACATGTCAAATCTCTCTCTCTCAGCTAAGTGTAAGCTTCTCATGTGCAGAAACTCTCATTTTTTTAACTTTATATCCCCAATGTCTAGCATAATACCTTATGTAGGCTAGGTGATTAATAAACATTTATTGAATGTGTTTGTTGAATTATGTAATGGAATGCAGGTGGAGGTGCTGAAGTTGAAATATAGAGTAAAGTTTGATAGGGTGAAGAAGGGACGGATGAATTTAAGGGAGATGTTGAGGGTGTGTGGGAGCTGTAATTGATGAGGTCAGCTAGATGGTGCAGTGGATAGAGGGCTAGAACTGGAGTCAAGAAGACTTGAATTCAAATTCAGCCTCAGAAATCACTAGCTGTGTGACCCTGGGTAAGGCACTTCAAATTTCCTCAACTGTAAATGGAGTTAATACGTAACCTCATCAAGTTGTTATCCTCAGGATAAAACATTTATAAGTCACTTAGTACATTGTCTGGCATAATAAATGTTGGTTTCTGTCTCCTTTCTTTGTGATAGCCAAGAGGTCAAAGAAAGTGGTCATCTAAAGTCTAGGGAAATTTAGATAGATTGTCTGTTTATTCCATTGTCTTTCAGGGACAGATTCAGTGATAGCTACTTGTTGATTTTTCCTTTGAAGGATGCCTTTTCTTATTTAAGGGCTATCTATAGATTGACCTGCACTTTCTGGAATGTTCATTCTCAGCCACAATAAGTAGGACAAAACAGAGGACAAGAAAGTACCTGAGGTAGCAACTTCATGCTCATTTTCATGTGTCCAAAGTTCACATGGAAAGAATTTTGTGTGGAGTGAATGATAGTGTAAAAAGGTAATATTGTTGAGAAGACAACCTCAGCCCACTCTTTGCAAAGATAATAGGTTTGGTACTGCACATATTTTCAGACTTTTTTTTTAGCATTTTTCCCCAGTTACATGTGAAAACAATTTTTTAGCACTCATTTTTAAAGCTTTGAGTTCCAAATTCTCTCCCTTACTCCATCCCCACCCTACCCCCCATCATTGAGAAGGCAAGCAATTATATATAGGTTATACATGTGTAATCACACAAAACACTTCCATAATAGCCATGTTGTTCGAGGGGTGGAGCCAAGATAGCGGAGTAGAAAGACCCACATATGCTAGCTCTGAACCCACAACCCATATATTTCCTACAAGAAGAACTCCCCACAAATTCTGGATCACTGCAAGGTGCGCAGAAACACAGTGGAAAAGATTTATGTTCCAGAGAGCCCTGGAGAGCGGTCCCCAGGGTCTGTCGTGCCTGGAAAGTGGAGTCTACCACTGCGCTGCCCTGGCCACGCAGCCCCAGAGGAGCAGATCCGAGCAGGCTTCAGGGACGGAACCTCCGGTGGCCTAGAAGATCCCTCCATCCACAGATGCTACAGGTCAGTGAGAGGTCTGGGCTGGCCGATAGGGGAGTGGGGTGTCTCTGTGACTGGGACCCCCTCGGGAGGCAGCGGCGGAGGGAGTGGCAGAGGCACCGGCAGAGGCAGCAGCAGCCCAAGACTCCCCGGAAAGGAAGCACCTTCATTACTGAAGGTCTCTGCATAAAGCCCCTGAGGGAACTGAGCCTGGGAGGCAGTCCTGCCCCAACTCAAGCACCAGAACTTAAGCTCACATTGAATAGCAGCCGCGCCTGCCGCAGAAAGCCCATTTGAATCTCAGACCCCAAGCACTAGCTGGGCGGATCTAGGCGGGGGTGGACAGGAATCTCAGAAGTCAAGTAACTGGCTGGGAAAATGCCCAGAAAAGGGAAGAAAAATAAGACTATAGAGAGGTACTTTGAGGGGGTACAGATGTTCCCGCCTTTCAATTCTGATGATGAGCAAATACTCTTACCATCGGGGAAAGATGTGGAGGGCGGGGCCTCTCTATCCGAGACATCCCAGGGGATGTCCAGTGGGCTCAGGCCATGGAAGAGCTCAAAAAGGATTTTGAAAATCAAGTTAGACAGGTGAAGGAAAAACTGGGAAGAGAAATGAGAGATATGCAAGAAAAGCATGAAAAACGGGTCAATACCTTGGTAAAGGAGACCCAAAAAAATGCTGAAGAAAATAACACCTTGAAAAATAGGCTCACTCAATTGGCAAAAGAGGTTCAAAAAAACCAATGAGGAAAGGAATGCTTTCAAAAGCAGAATTAGCCAAATGGAAAAAGAGGTTCAAAAGCTCACTGAAGAAAATAGTTCTCTCAAAATTAGAATGGAACAGATGGAGGCTAGTGACTTTCTGAGAAACCAAGAAATCACAAAACAAAACCAAAAGAATGGAAAAATGGAAGAGAATGTGAAATATCTTGTTGGAAAAACAACTGACCTGGAAAATAGATCTAGGAGAAACAATTTAAAAATTATGGGACTGCCTGAAAGTCATGATCAAAAAAAGAGCCTAGAAATCATCTTCCATGAAATTCTCAAGGAAAACTGCCCTGACATTCTACAACCAGAGGGAAAAATAAGTATTGAAAGAATTCATCGATCACTACCTGAAAGAGATCCAAAACGAGAAACTCCTAGGAACATTGTGGCCAAATTCTAGAACTCCCAGGTCAAGGAGAAAATCTTGCAAGTAGCTAGAAAGAAAAAATTCCAGTATTGTGGAAATACAATCAGGATAACACAAGATCTAGCAGCTTCTACATTAAGGGATCGAAGGGCATGGAATAGGATATTCCAGAAGTCAAAGGAACTAGGACTCAAACCAAGAATCACCTACCCAGCAAAACTGAGTATAATACTTCAGGGGAAAATATGGTCTTTCAATGAAACAGAGGACTTTCAAGCATTCTTGATGAAAAGACCAGAACTGAAAAGAAAATTTGACTTTCAAACACAAGAATGAGAAGAAGCATGAAAAAGTAAACAGCAAAGAGAATTCATAAGGGACTTACCAAAGGTGAACTGTTTACATTCCTACATGGAAAGACAATATTTGTAACTCTTAAAACTTTTCAGTATCTGGGTAGTTGGTGGGACCACACACACACACACACACACATGCACACACACATGTACACACGTTCATGCACACACACACATGCACGCACATACAGAGACAGAGAGCACAGAGTGAACTGAATAGGATGGGACCATATCTTAAAAGAAATTAAGGTAAATGGTGAGAGAGAAATGTAGTGGGAGGAGAGAGGGTGAAATGGAATGGGGTAAATTATATCTCATTCAAGAGGCAAGCAGGAGACTCTTTAGTGGAGGGAAAAAGAGGAGAGCTGAGAAAAAAATATGAAGTTTACCCTCATCACATTCGAGTAAAGGAAGGAATAAAATGGACACTCATTTTGGTATGAAAACCTATCTTACAATACAGGAAAGTGGGGGAGAAGGAGATAAGCAGGATGGGGGGGATGATGGAAGGGAGGGCAATGGGAGGAGGGAGCAATTTGAAGTCAACACTCTTGGGGAGGGACAGGATCAAAAGATAGAATAGAAACAATGGGGGGCAGGATAGGATGGAGGGAAATACAATTAGTCTTACACAACACGACTATTATCAAAGTCATTTGCAAAACTACACAGATATGGCTTATATTGAATTGCTTGCCTTCCCAAAGGGAGTGTGTGGGGAGGGAGGAATGGGGAGAATTTGGAACTCAAAGTTTTAGGAACAATTGTTGAGTATTGTTGTTGCTACTAGGAAATAAGAAATACAGTTAATGGGGAATAGAAAGTCATCTGGCCCTACAGGACAAAAGAGAAGATGGGGACAAGAGAAGGGAGGGATGATAGAAGAGAGGGCAGATTGGTGATAGGGAAAATTTGAATGCTTGGTGTATTGGGGTGGGGGAGAGGATAAAAGGGGAGAAAATTTGGAACCCAAAATTTTGTGAAAATGAATGTAAAAAGTTAAATAAATAAACAAAAAACCCCACAAAAATAAATAAATAAATAGATGATCTCCTGCTGATTCTCCTAAAAAAAAAAGAAAGGAAAAGAAAAGAAAACCTAGACCAAAAAAACCTCCAAAAACCTAAACCTCATGAAAAATAAAGTAAAAAAAGTATGCTTCAATCTATATTCAGACACCATCTTTGGGGATAAATGGTATTTTTCATCCTAAGTCTTTCAGGGTTGTCTTCGATCATTGTATTGCTGAGAATAGCTAAGTCATTAACTGTTGATCATCTCACAATATTGCTGTTACTTTATACACAGTATATTTCACTTTGCATCAGCTCATATAAGTCTTTCCAGGTTTCTCTGAGAGCACCCTGCTCATCATTTCCTATAGTACAACAGTATTCCATCATAATCACATACTACAATTTGTTCAGCCATTCCCCAATTGATGGGCATCCCATCAATTTCTAGTTCTTTGCCCCCAGAAAAGAGTTACTATAAATATTTTTGTACATATAGATCCTTTTTTTTTGTTTTTAATCTCTTCTGGAATACAGACCTAGTAGTGGTATTGCTAGTTTAAAGGGTATGCATGGTTTTATAGTCCTTTGGGCACAGTCCCTAATTGCTGTATCGAGTGCTTGAATCAGTTCACAATTCCACCAACAGTTCATTAATGTCTCATTTTTCCCACATTGCCTCCAACATTTGCCATTTACCTTTGCTGTCCTATTAGCCAATCTAATAGGTATGAAGTAGTACCTCAGAATTGTTTTAATTTGCCTTTCTCAAAACAATAATGAGTTAGAATATTTTTCTTATGGTTTTGATTACTTCATCTGAAAACTGATCATATCTTTTGATCATTTATCAATTGGGAATAGCTCTCATACTGATAAATTTGACTCAGTTCTCTATATGTTTGAGAAATGAGGCCTTCATCAGAAAAACTTGCTTCAAATTTTTTTTCACAGTTATTATTGCTAACTGTATTTCCCTCCATTCTATTCCCCCTATTTATTCTATTCTCTCTCTCTCCTTTCATCCTGTTCCCTCCTCAAAATGTTTTGCTTCTAACTATCTCCTCCTCCAATCTAACCTCCCTGCCATCACCCCTCCCTTCTCTTATCCCCTTGGACCTTACTTTCTTGTAGGATAAGATAGAGTTCTATACCCAACTGAATGCCAATGTTATTCCCTCTTTGAGCTAATTCTGATAAGAGTAAGGTTCAATCACTCTTCCCCCCTTCCCCCTCTTTCCCTCCAATGTAAAAGTTTTCTTGCCTCTTTCATGACACAATTACCCAGTTCTATCTCTCCCTTTCTCTCAGTACATTCCTCTCTCACCCTTTAATTTTATTTTTTAGATATTATCCCTTCATATTCAACTCACACCTGTGCCCTCTATCTATATATACTCCTTCTAACTTCCCTAATAATGAGAAAGGTCTTATGTGTTACAAATATCATTTTCCTATGTAGGAATGTAAAGAGTTTAACTTTAATAAGTCCTTCATGACTTTCCTTTCCTGTTTGCCTTTTTATGCTTCTTTTGAGTCTTGTATTTGAAAGTCAAATTTTCTATTCAGCTCTGGCCTTTTCCCAAGAAAGCTTGAAATTCCTCTATCTCGCTTATATTTACTTTTTTTTCCCTGAAGGACCGTATTCAGTTTTGCTGGGTAGGTGATTCTTGGTTGTAATTCTACCCCTTTGCCTTCTGAAATATCATATTCTAAGCCCTTTGATCCTTTAGTGTAGAAGTCATTAAATCTTGTGTTATACTGACTGTGGCTCCATCATACCTAAGTTATTTCTTTTTTTAAGTTTTTTTTTGTGTGTATTTATTTAACTTTTAACACTCATTTTCACAAAATTTGGGTTCCAAATTTTCTCCCCATTTGTCCCCTCCCCCCACCCAAAAACGCCAAGCATTCTAATTGCCCCTATCACCAATCTGCCCTCTCTTCTATCATCCTTCCCTTCCCTTGTCCCCATCTTCTCTTTTGTCCTGTAGGGCAAGATAACTTTCTATACCCCATTACCTGTATTTTTTATTTCCTAGGAGCAAGAACAGTACTCGACAGTTGTTCCTAAAATTTTGAGTTCCAATTTCTCCCCATCCCTCCCTCCCCACCCATTCCCTTTGGGAAGGCAAGCAATTCAATATAAGCCATATCTGTGTAGTTTTGCAAATGACTTCCATAATAGTCATGTTGTGTAAGACTAACTATATTTCCTTCCATCCTATCCTGCCCCCATTGCTTCTATTCTCTCTTTTGATCCTGTCTCCCCAAGAGTGTTGACTTCATATTGCTCCCTCTTCCCACTGCCCTCCCTTCCATTATTCCCCCCCTGCTTATCCCCTTATCCCCCACTTTCCTGTATTGTAAGATAAGTTTTCATACCAAAATGAGTGTGCATTTTATTCCTTCCTTTAGTCGAATGTGATGAGAGTAAACTTCATGTTTTTCTCTCACCTCTCCTTTTTTCCCTCCACTAAAAAGTCTTTTGCTTGCCTCTTTTATGAGAGATAATTTGCCTCATTCCATTTCTCCCTTTCTCCTCCCAATATATTTCTCTCTAACCCCTTAATTTTATTTTTTTAAGATATGATCCCATCCTATTCAATTAACTCTGTGCTCTCTGTCTCTTTGTGTGTGCATGTGTGTGTGTGTGTGTGTGTGTGTGTGTGTGTGTGTGTGTGTAATCCCACCAACTACCCAGATACTGAAAAGTTTCAAGAGTTATAAATACTGTCTTTCCATGTAGGAATGTAAACAGTTCAACTTTAGTAAGTCCCTTATAATTTCTCTTTACTGTTTACCTTTTCATGCTTCTCTTCATTCTTGTGTTTGAAAATCAAGTTTTCTATTCAGCTCTGGTCTTTACAACAAGAGTGCTTGAAAGTCCTCTATTTCACTGAATGTCCTTTTTTCCCCCTGAAGTATTATACTCAGTTTTGCTGGGTAGGTGATTCTTGGTTTGAGTCCTAGTTCCTTTGACTTCTGGAATATCATATTCCGCACCCTTCGATCCCTTAATGTAGAAGCTGCTAGATCTTGTGTTATCTTGATTGTATTTCCACAATACTGGAATTGTTTCTTTCTAGCTGCTTGCAAGATTTTCTCCTTGACCAGGGAACTCTGGAATTTGGTCACAGTATTGCTAGGAGTTTCTCTTTTTGGATCTCTTTCAGGCAGTGATCAGTGGATTCCTTGAATATTTATTTTGCCCTCTGGTTGTAGAATATCAGGGCAGTTTTCCTCGATAATTTCATGAAAGAAAATGTCTCGGCTCTTTTCTTGATCATGGCTTTCAGGTAGTCCCATAATTTTTAAATTGTCTCTCCTGGATCAATTTTCCAGGTCAGTTGTTTTTCCAATGAGATATTTCACAGTCTCTTCCATTTTTTCATTCTTTTGGTTTTGTTTGGTGATTTCTTGGTTTCTCAGAAAGTCATTAGCCTGCTTCTGTTCCATTCTAATTTTTAAAGAACTATTTTCTTCAGTGAGCTTTTGAAGCTCCTTTTCTGTTTGGCTAATTCTGCTTTTGAAAGCATTCTTCTCCTCATTGGCTTTTTGAACTTCTTTTGCCATTTGAGGTAGCCTATTTTTCAAGGTGTTATTTTCTTCAGCATTTTTTTGGGTCTCCTATAGCAAGGTGTTGACCTGCTTTTCATGCTTTCTTGCATCGCTTTCGTTTCTCTTCCGAGTTTTTCCTCCCCCTGTCTAACTTTATTTTCAAAATCCTTTTTGAGCTCTTCCATGGCCTGAGCCCATTGAATATTTATTTTGGATGTTTGGAATGCAGAAGCCTTGACTTCTATGTCTTTCCCTGATGGTAAGCATTGTTCTTCCTCATCTGAAAGGATGGGAGGAGATATCTGTTCACCAAGAAAGTAACCTTCTATGGTCTAATTTTTCTTCCCTTTTCTGGGCATTTTCCCAGACAGTTACTTGACTTCTGAGATTCCTCTCCACCTTTGCCTTGCCTCCAGATCCCAGAATCTCTGGGGGCTGAGATTCAAATGCTGCTTCTGAGACTCAGAGCTTTCAGTGAGGGCGAGGCTGCTATTCAGTGTGAGATTAAGTTCAGGTGCTCAGGTGGGGGCAGGGCCACCACAATGGGCTCAGTTCCTTCCGGGGGTTTATGTGGAGTCCTTCAACAATGGATCTGAGCTTCTGTCTGCTTTGGGAACACCTGTCTGCTGCTGCCTCCCGAGGGGGCCTGAGTTATGGAGACACCCCGCTCCCCTCTCAGCAAGCTCAAAAGACCCTCTCACTGACATTTGGCACCTGTGGGTGGAGGAACCTGTGCAGCTCTGGAGATTCTGTTCCTGATGCCTGCTTGGATCTGGTCCCCTCAGTGCCATGTGGCCAAGGCAGGGCTGGGCTCTGCTCTGGGTCCAGTGGGTGACAGACCTTTTGTGGCAGTTTTTCAGGTCTCCGTTGTTCTGTGGCTTCTGCTGCTCCAGAATTTGTTGGGAGTTCTTCTTTACAGGTATTTTATGGGCTGTGGGCTAGGAGCTAGCATATGTGTATCTTTCTACTCCTCCATCTTGGCTCCTCCCCTAAGTTGTTTCTTTCTGGTTGCTTGAAACATTTTCTCCTTGATCTGGGTGCTCTGGAATTTGGCTATAATATTCCTGGGAGTTTTCATTTTGGGATCTCTTTTAGAAGATAATTGGTGGATTCTTTCAATTTCTATTTTGCCCTCTGGTTCTAGAGTATCATGGCAGTTTTCCTTTTTAATATCTTGAAAGATGATGTCTAGGCTCTTTTTTTGATCGTGCATTTCAGGTTGTCCAATAATTTTTAAATTATCTCTCCTGGATCCATTTTTCAGGTCAATTGTTTTTCCAATGAGATATTTCACATTGACTTCTATGTTTTTATTCTTTTGGTTTTGTTTTACTGTTTCTTGATTTCTCATAAAGTCATTAGCTTCCATCTGTTTCATTCTAATTTTTAAGGAATTACTTTTTTCAGTGAGTTTTTGGACCTCCTTTTCCATTTGGCTAATTCTGCTTTGTAAGGCATTCTTCTCCTCCTTGGCTTTTTGGATATCTTTTGCCATTTGAGTTAGTCTATTTTTTAAGGTGTTATTTTCTTCAGCACTTTTTTGTATCTTCTTAACAAACTGTTGACTTGAATTTCCTTATTTTCTTGTATCTATCCCATCTCTCTTCTCAATTTTTCCTCTTCTTCTCTTATTTCATTTTCAAAATCCTTTTTGAGCTCTTCCAGGGTCTGAAACCAATTCATATTTCTCTTGGAGGCTTTGGATATAGGAGCTTTGACTGTATTTTCTTCTTCTGAGTGTGTGAGATACTTCTATGGACCTTTAAGTTTTCGGTTCTTCCAAGATGGTATGATTAAAGGAGAGGCGTTTACTAATCTTCTGGTCTGTGCTATGAGAGATTACAAGCCCTTTTTTCTGCCCTGGAACTGTGAGGAGGGTCCCTCCTCCATTGTGGCCACAAACTCTACTGTGTTAGTACTCTCCTCCTGGGATAACCACCCAGGACTTGACCTGGATTTGAGTATTAGCAAAGCAACAGAGTCCTGCCTCAGTGCTAGCAGAAAGATGTCTGTAATCTCCTTTGGACCAGTAGCTCCTTACCATCTGTAGGCTGAGAGTTCCAAAAGCAGCAGCTGCTGCTGCCACTGCCACTGTTGATCGAGTCACTCCCAAGGCCTGTTCCTGGTTTCCTGGGACTGGGGCTGTGTAATCCAGACCTGCACTAGACTGCGCTTCACTCTCATTCACATGTGGCAGACCTTTCCTGGTGACCTTCCAAGTTGTCTTTGTCATCTGTGGACTGAGAGGTCTGGAAACTGTCACTGTTGCCACTGACTCAGTCTCCAGAAGGCCCACTTCTATTTTGTTGGGGCCTGGTCTGCACTGGCATAGCCTATGTTGGACTGAGCTCCTCTCTCACCCTGGTGCAATAGACCTTTCCTGCCAACCTAGACATTTGTTTCACTGATTTTTTGTGGGTTCTGCTACTCTAGAATTTGTTTAAAGTCATTTTTCAGAAGGTATCTGGAGGGGTTTGGAGTAGAGCTCAGGCAACTCCCTGCCTTCACTCTGCTATCTTGGCTGTATTGTTTCCTAGACTTTGTTGATGTATTGATCAGTTTGCTATTTCTCTCTCTCTTTTGATTTTTAAAAAATTATTTGTTCTATGGGATGGTTCTCTAATATGTTGGAGGAGGGATGTATTTGTAGCAACCTTAAAGGGACCCAGCCTCTGTTAGGGATTGGTGAAGGAGGGGCTGGCCTTATAAGGGTAATATTTCCCTCTTCAATTTCCCAAGAATTCTTTGAGTTGGGTTAGGGAAGCACTAATCAATTATTTTAAAAAACATATTTGCAGTTAGTGAACCTGAGTTTGAATGTCAACTCTGATACTATCCATGTGAACTTAGATCTCTTAATCTCAATGTCCCTCAGTTTCCTCATCTACTAAGGGGAGGGGAGAAAATTGGATGATCTAAACTCACTTCTAGTTCTAAATCTATTAGTCCTCTAGTTCCTATTTGTCAGATTCCTTTTCTAGGAATCTGATCATGACATACAATCATAGAAAGGTAATGGATTATATTACAGGACATTTTATCTTGGCTATAGTAGGGTTTGGGAACTTATTCATACCCCATTATAAGGTGCATCTTTCTAGAGATCAGATGCCTATGAAATAGATTATCCCTCCACTGATCAGTTTAGAATAAACACTGACACGTTTTTACTCTTTGGTTCCTCTCCTTTTGCTAAACTCTGTGTGAACTCCTGCACTTGTATTTGATATGTTACTATTTATAGGACTGATGATCTGCATCAACAGGGGGAGTTTTCACCCTGAGAGGTCCATTTAAGTCACAACTTCCTTCCTTCTAGTTTTCTTTATAGTGAGAATATCAAGAATGATAAGATTTAATCCCTCTATATAGTATGTGTACTCTCATGGACCACTTTCACTTTGGAATACCAACAGCCAAGTTAAAGTTGTGGATATTCTAAAAACTGTGATTCTTAGGACTTTTTGCCTTTTGCACACTCTGCTGTGATGGTCATTTGTCCTTCATTTTGAAGAGGACCAAGGACATCATGGTGTGATGTCTTGATATGCTAGTGAATTGGATTTAAGTGAAGCAGAGTTGCACATTCATCAGGTTCACTCTTTTTTGAAGTTCAGTGGCCAGAAGAAAGTCAGGTTGACTGGCAATGCACTGGGATACACTGGATGAACTTGGCCTCTTCAATGTCTGACCAAGCTCTAAGTATGCCACAGCACCTGCTTTAGCTGCCTTCATGGTTGTTTGAACGAATTGTTCTCATCTGTCCCTTTCTCCATGGGAAGTCTTCACATGTTTGTGGTAGACGTCTGCCTAACTCACCAATAGGTTTAAGGTCCATCTGTCACCCTCAGTCTGATTTAGCCCATTTGCCAATATGGTTTTACTAGGATGTGGCCACTGTGCTACAGCTTCTTGGAGCCACAGGTGAGAGTTGAGTGAACACTGAAAGTGTCTACTGCCATTACGCAGAAATAGAAGGGGTGGTGGTAGCAGCTTAGAACATTTTGCACTTTTTTTGTTTGTTTCATAGGTTAATGACCAAAGAATTCATCACCAAATGACCACCCTACTAGTGATGAACCTCTGACTATTGGAACTTATAAGGGCCAGTCCATGGAAAGAAAGCTTGGTAATTTTTTTTTATTAAACAGACTTAAATGAATGAATGAATCACAAAGTTCAGCAACATGCTGGAGGCATTCCTATTTTCCTCCTGACATCAGAAATGTGTTGGTGGAGGCTCCAGCTGTCCACCTTCCATCTCTCACTCTTGCCTGATGTGAACTGATCAGTTCATCTTCTTTTCCTGACATATAATTTCCCCAATGACATCCTTTCTTCCTGTTCTTTTTGGAATTCCTCATTGGTTTTATGTTAGAACTGGTTGTACTATGTGACTTTCCTTTGCCCTCTATGAGATACTTATTTTAGAAAAAGTTAAGGCTTTTGATTTCATTACTATTGGGAACTCCCAGTGGGGAAATTTCATCAATCAATGTAAATTGTCAGATGTTCTGCAACCTACAGTCTTAGAGATTTGGCTGCGGTTAAACCACTTGCCACAGGTAGTATGTATCAGAGGCAAGATTTTAACCCAGGTCTTCCTGAGTCATTGATCAGTTCTCCATCCCCTACACTTCTCCTTCCCCACTTCCCTATGTGTATAATGTTTCCACCATCTTCATTTCTACTGGCAAGGATTGAGAGGCATCCTAAAAACTTGAAGAATTTGGTAGACACTATACTTGAAATCAAGAGACTTGAGTCCAAGTCCAGAGTCCTCAGCTTCTTACTTATGGATATTCTGGACCTATCAACTCTCCTCCTTAAACCTCAATTGCCTTATCTATATTGAGGGAATAATGAAATCTTCACTCCTTACTTCACAAGGTAGTTGAGAGGAAAGTATATTGTAAGTCTTAAAGCATCACATGAATGTGGGTTAATATTATCATCTTGATTATGTAAGATGGAATTTGAAGGACAACAAATTCCTGGAAGAAATTTAGATACTAGGTGCTATCCCACGTTCTACCAGCTGAGAGAGCCTTTGGATTCAGGGCTGGGTCAAGGATGTCACAAATGAAGCTGTTGCTATAGGAACCCAGTTGCTATAGGAGGTGCCCTCTTAGTTACCAACTATCACAGAGCTCATTCGTTCCCTGCATGTTTGTCACTTCTGACGTTGAAAAACTGTGCTGGTTACTAAGGGATGGGTTATGCAAGGAGGGATGGACAATTTTTCAGTGAAAAGCTCTGTTCTAGAGCTAGGATCTAGTTCTCTCCTGAGTCCATTTCTCTCAGGAATGCCTAAAATCTAGAAGGAGAATGTAAATACTTTAGCATAAATTCATCATCATTACTTTACACAAAGGTCCTATTACTGACAAGTTCATATCAGTATCTTCATAGGTGAAAGTCTGGCACATAGAGGCTGAGGAAAAGAGCTTATTCTGGTGGGAAGGGGAGACTTTGCAGGGGTTGAGGAAGACATAATTCAGACACACACAAAAGATGTTTTGTCTCAGTCCTGTTTTGTCAGCAGAGGAAAATGTTCCTGTGAAAAGGAGGTAGTTCCACCTTCAGTGACGGGAAAGCTTAGAAAGGCCTTGTGTGTGGTATAGTGAAAAGAGTGCTGGGTTTCCAGTCAGGACACACCTGGAATTTGAATCCTGCCTCAGACACTAACTGCATAACTGTGGGTATTCTTAAAACCTCTTGGCTTCAGTTTCCTCATCCATGAAATGGGGATGATGACTGTAGGATTTATGTTGAAAGGTTACTATAAGGGTCAAATGACAGGTAATAATATATGTGAAAAATGAAATTATCCCCCTAATTCTTACCCCTGAAACACACACACACACACACACACACACACACACACACACACACACACACACACATGCTAGGATCCAGTGACACTGACCTGTTTCCTATTTCTCACACAAGACACCTGATCTCTCAATTTTGGGCATTTTCACTGATTACGCCAATATGTGGAACGTTCTTCCTCATTTCAGCCTGCTGGCTTTCCTTGCTTACTTCAGGTCCCAGCTAATACTCCATCCTTTACAGGAAGCCTATATTGGTCTTCTTTAATTCTGATACTTTTCCTGTGTTGAATATCTCCAATTTACCCTGTATACAGCTTATTTGTACATAGTTGGTTACATGCTGTCTCCCCCATTAGCCTGTGAATGCCTTGGGAGCAAGGCTTGTCTTTTATCTCTCTTTGTCTCCTCAGTACTTTAGCAGAGTGTCTGGTTCATAGCAGGCATTTAATAAATGTTTATTGACTGTAAAGTACTTTGCAAACCTTAAAGGGTTACACAAATGTCGGTTATTATTACTTATATTCTAGATTCTCCAAGAAAAGATAAGTAAAGGCTCCATGAGCTTTGACTCGTTGCTAAATCAAACAGATTTCTATCTGAGAAGCTCTCCTTCATTCTCTCCACCCCCAAAACTATTTGTTCTGAGGTTAGGACCTTTTTCACTTTAGTTTGCACTAAAATATGAACAACATGTTCTACGTGAATCCATAATTTTTCTCTGGGCTTTAGCCTTGGGGGATAAAAGCCTGTATGGGGCCCCAGAAATGGAAAGAATCAAATGCTGTTATTTTTGCCAACTAGATTTGGCAATTGAGAAGTTCACATTTCTTTGCAATGATTCTCCAAAGAAATTCTCAACTGTATCATTTGTCATGTGGTCCATAAGTAACATTCTTTTGTTTTACTGGTTTCTTTAGCTGTACTTTCGACCTGTTGTTCTTGGCCTCTGTGTCTGGAAGGTATGGATCCTTGGCCACGTATGTTCTGTGTCTGAAATCCTGCATCCAGAATGGATAAAACTGAGATTTTAAAAAACATTCAAATGGTGATTTTCAAAGGGAAAGTTAAAGAATCAAAATGGCATCACAGGTCAATTAACTGATGATGGTCTAGTGCTCCTGAAGCAAGTGTTATATTTCTGTTGTGCATTTGGCTCCATTTCCAAAAGAGACAGCCGTCCAGCCTTAAGGATAACCATTTTACTTTCGTATTTATTTATTTTACTTTTAATTTTTGGAATAAAACAAGTATTTCCGCAATATAGTATAATAAAATAGATGATTGTATGTAATTGCAAATCTATTATGTACAACTCATTATTCCTTTTAAATATATCATAAAATTATTATGTAGTTCTCCCAAAGACGGCTGCCATTAGAGACAAATAAGTATATATATATATATATATTATATATATATATATATATACATATATATACATACATACATATATATATATATATTCTTTCTCTGGATGTAGATAGTATCTTCCTTCATATGTCCTTTGTAGTTTATTTGGATATTTGTAATAGTCAAAATTGCTTATTTGCTCCAAGACATTCTTAATATAATTTTGCTGTTACTGTATGCAATGTTCTCTCAGGTCTGATCTTCATTATTTTGTGCAAGTCTTTCCATGGTTTTCTAAGGTCATTTAAGCTCAATCTTTTCCTATACCACAATGTGATCAGGATGAAATATATAGCTTGCTTTCTGTATATTTCTTTGCATGTTGCCTCCCCCATTAAATCATAAACTCCACAAGGATAGGGACTGTCTTTTGCCTTTTTTTGTATTCCCAATGCTTAGTGTCTGTCACGTAGTAGGTTCTTGTTTTGTTTTGTTTCTTCTTTCTCAAGATAACAATTTTTAAAAGACAGATGTAAATAGGATTTCAGAAACATGAGTACTATTTTGTATCAGGAACAAAAATACCGAAAAGGAACACGTAGGTTAAATTCAAAGGACTTCAGGACACATGTAACAGGCCTCTAAGCCTAAGGATCTTACTCTTACCATTGTTAAAACATGACAATCTGAGTTTTAAAGGAAGAACATTCAAGGGAGCTTATGATATCTGTTGCAGCTTCTTATGCCCAATTTTTCCATTTGTTCTGACTGAAAGATAGAATACAGCCACCAGTTGGAATGTGATTTGTCCCTCCCTCTTGTGATTCTGAGAGACTGTCACTGGATCAGAGAAGAAAACTGATTGGATTGGTCAAGTGATTTGTTCTAAGGTAAAACAAGTTATTAGGAACACATTCTTAGATTCCTTAGCTCTTTCCATTGTACCACACTACCTCTTGTATATTTATTGCTATCAACATGAATGCCAGCAGAGATGTATCAAAGCCACCTCAATTATGATTTTTTAAATGTTCATTTATCGAAGGTCCAAAAGAGAGAGGTAAAAGCTAGATGTCTTACAGAAGAAAAAACATACTGTAATTATTTGGGAGAGGAAGAGGGAGTCACGAAAAAGACCTGTATTTCCTTTGTATAGGGAAATATTTCTCCCAGAAAAGAAACTCCTATCATCACAGCTCTATCAGCACTTCAAAGAGTTGCCTGGAGGTAGTGAGAGGTTAAGTGATTTGCCCAGACTCCCCCAGCCAGAATATTTCAGGTCTTCCTACTGTGAGCTCACCATGCCAGGCTGCCTCTAATTTAGTAATTACAACACTGTAAAGGTCCATAAATTAGCTTCATGAGTTCATAATTAAGGGAGCTCATGATTATTTTAGTTGAATTAAATTGCTTGGCATATGAGAAACCATTTCGATAAATTAGTGTTGTACTAGACAGATTTGAAGGCCTTTCTTGTTTTTTTTTTTATTATCTCTCTCTTCCTGTTTTTTTTTTTCAACTATGAAAAAGTACTCTGTCATTTTAGTTTGCTACTAGACCCACTTAGGCCAGACTTCCGGGAAATGAAGGTTTCTTCCCTCTCTAAATCTGCCAGATTAAGGTCAGTATGTGTTTCATTTTTTTTTAATTAAAATTTTTTTAATCCACAAAAGTCAACCTCCTCTCCTTTTTGCCTTTCCTCCCACCATGTGGAGAAAGAAAAACAAAATCCTTGTTATGGGTTAGTCAAGCAAAACAAATTCCCACATTAGCTATGCCCCCCCAAATATGTTTCCATCTGCACTCAAGTCGGTCACATCTATCATGAGGTGGGCATCATGTTTCATCATCAATTCTCTGGTATTACGATTTAGCATTCTGTTGATCAGCATACCTAAGGCTTTCCAAATTGTTTTTCTTTATAACTTATCACTGTCTAAACCATTCTCCTGGTTCTACTCAGCTCACTCTGAATCCTTTCATACAAATCTTCCTAGGTTTCTCTGCAATCATCCCCTATAATTTTTTGTAACATGAAAGTACTCCATCCCATTTACATACCATAACTTCCTCATTCGTTCCTCAATTGATAGGCACTCCCTCAGTTTCTAATTCTTTACCATCACCAAAAGAACTGCTATCAGCATTTGGTACATCTTTTTTGTGACTTTGTTTCACTCAGACTGCCTACCCTCTTGTTCCCCCTCCTTTCTTCTCCCCTTTTATCTCTTACTTCCCTATTGAATAAAATATATTTCTGTATGTGTATATTTTTCTCTCCTAGGACCAGCTCAGATGAGAGTGAGATTAAAAGTATTGGCTACTTCCTCATCCCTTCCTCTTTGTTTGCATAGATTTCTCCTTATGCACCCTGATTATATGAGATAGCTTTCCTCTCCTTTTTCTGCTCTAGTGTATTTCCCTTACCATCCCTTCTTATCACTTTCCATTCTTATTTTGAAATCATCAAAATATAACAGGACCACTCTCAGACCCTCTCACTAGTTGGACTCTACAAGCCCTGATAATAATAGGGTTCAGAGGAGATATATGCATCATCTTTCCATATTAGAATATAAGCAGCTAGTTCTTGTTTAGTCTGCTATAATTACTCACTCGTTTTTATGCTTTTAATCTTCTTCTTGACTCCTGTTTTTGTATGTCAAAGTTTCTATCCAGCTCTGGTCTGTTTATCATGGATGCTTTCAAATCCTCCAAATATCCACAGACCTTTCTCTCCATACCTGTCTGAGATGGAAAAAAATTAATTCCTTTGATTGTTTTTCTTTGGTTTTCTGATCAAAATTTGGTAGAGGAGCTCAACTGTACCTCTTCCTACTACTCCATCAGTTTAGCGCTACCAAGCTTTTTTTGGAGGTAATAAGGGTTAAGTAAATTGTAAAGAGTTACACAGCTAGTAAGTGTCTAAGGTAGGATTTGAATTCAGGTCTTCCTGACTCCAAGGTGGATGCTCTATCCTGAGGTGGGAAATCTACAGCCTTAAGATCACATGCAGCCTTCTAGGTTCTTAATTTCAGCCTTTTGACTGAATCTATTCCATCCATTCAGTCAGAACCTATTCAGTCAAAAGCTTCATTTTCAACAGACACTCAAGTTTCTACATTGAATACTTTCATTTTGTATTTATGCTCATTGTAAAAACCACAAGTAACACCAAATCTAAAAGGTAGTTGTTGCATCGTGGATAGAGAGCTGTCTTTATAGTCTGGAAGACCTGTGTTCAAGTCCTCCCTGTGACACATACTGGTGGCATGATCCTGGGCAAGCTGCTTAACTGTCAGAGCTGCAACTATCAAAGCAGGTACCGATTTACATTGATGGAGAGAGTTTCCAGGTAAGGGCTGAAAATCATGAACAAAGGAGGGGGGAGACAGAGAGAGAGAGACAGAGACAGAAAGAGAGAGAGACAGAGAGACAGACAGAGAGAGACAGAGAGACAGACAGAGACAGAGAGAGACAGAGAGACAGAGAGAGAGACAGAGACAGAGAGAGAAAAAAAAGCAGGGGATTTTCAAATATGGGCAAACATTCATTCTGATGCTTTGTTTAGAAGGCATTTTAAAAGTTTTTAGGTCCTGGGGAGTACTATGGCCTTGCTTTTTCTTTCATCATAGGCTGGTCATATGGAATTCTTTGGGAAACAAACATCTCTGGTAACACACCCGTGGTTAGTCATCAACATTCAGGGACTGTTCAGGGATCCTCTGTTCAGGGACCCTTCTCACCTCCATTTCTTACAGTCATTTTCGAAGTGTAGAAGGAGAAGGGGCTTTAGAGGTCACACAGTGACTCATATAATCACTTTATTTTATTTTTTCTCAAGTTCATTGGCGCCATTTTTATACCGCCTTCATTTCCCAATTTCTGCCTCCACCCCCACCCTGAATACTCCCTAGTAATAAGGAAAAGCAATTAGACAATTTGTCTGGTCTCTAGAAAATGAGGGTGTGGGACTAGATGGCCTCTAAATAAAGTCCCTTTATGTATGAACCGATAAAAACTGTTGGACAAAACAAATGTATCTGACAGCTGATACAGTATTGAGCTCCTGTAATCCCTTACTTGGCTGCTAGGTGGCACAGTGGATAGAGTACTGGGCTTGGAATCAGGCCAAAACATGAGTTCAAATCCGGCCTCAGACTCTTAAAAATTGTGTGACCCTGGGCAAGTCCCTACTTCATCCTGTTTGCCTCATCTGTAAAATGAGCTGGAGAAGGACATGGCAAACCACTCATATCTTTGCCAAGAAAACCCCAAATGGGAGGGTCACAGAGTCATACATGACTGAAACAACGCAACAAGAAATTCCTTACTTCTCTACAAATCTATCAATGAATCAACAACGTTTATTAAATACCTAGTAGGTTCAAATATTTTGCTGGAAAATGCACAGACAAAAATAAAATAAGCAAGGAGATATTGGGGTGGATATTATGGTCATAGGGACTGGACATGTGGTTTTAATGGTGCTCTTGGGGGACCTGACCACGGCAGGGTGCTACCTTCTTTTAAAGAACAGCATTGATCACTGCGAAGCTGAGTGAACAGTTCAGGGTCAGAAGCCAGTCGTGTCAGAGGCAGACATGAGCCCAGTTCTTTTTTAATCCAAAAGCAGTTTTTCATTTCCTGAGTCACACTGCCTGTCAATACATCAGGGGCATAAAAAATAAATACCGAGTAATTTAGCTAGGGGGTAAAGGTGAGTGGAGTTGGGAGGGCAGTAGCAAGGGATCAGAAAGTCTTCCTGTACAGGGAGAGCTTGAGTTGAGTTTTAAAGCAAATAAGGGATTTTAAGAGGTAGAGGAGAGGAGAGAGTGTATGTGGCTCAAACATGGAAGGAAAGAAAAAGCTTTTATTAAACAACTATTCTGTGCTAGGCATTAGAACTTTACAATTGTTATCTCACTTAATTTCACAACAACCCTAGGAGATAGTGCTATTTTTACTATTATTTTCACTTAATTGAGAAGGGTCAAGTGACTTGCCCAGGGTCAGTGTAACTAGTAAGTGACTAAGGCCAGATTTGAACTCAGATCTTTCTGACCTCCGGTTCAGTGCTTTATTCATTGTGCTACATAGCTGTATGGGTAATAGGGCAAGTCAAGGAAAAAGGAGATGGACATGTAAAAAGCTTGCAGAATGTGAAAAGGGGAGTAATTATTATGGCCCTGGGCTAAGCTGTAGAGAAGAGAGAAGTATGTTCCTGGACCCAACATCAGTCATTACAATTGATATGAGTAAAGAGCCTTCAAAGTTGGGGGAGGAGGAGAGAGTGGGGTTGACATACAAGACCCTCTCCCTGATCTAGCATTTAGAACATCTTTGGTAGACCCTGCCAAACTTTTCAATCTACATGTTCTCCAATCTAGTCATATAAACCTACTTTCTATTCCCCACATGTCTTCCTTCTCCTGCTCCATCTCCCATCTGCATGCTTTGCCCAGTATGTGCCCCATGCCTAGAATGCTCTTGTTCTTTCTTTCTGCTTCTTGGAATCCCAAGTTTCTTTTGAGATCCAATTTAAATGTCAACTTCTAAAGGAAGCCTTTCCAAGTCCTCTCATTTGCTAGTGCTTTCCACTCTTAATCAGTCAATAAATATCTACTAAGCACTCTCTATGTATCTTGTAGATCCTTATATATGTACATTGTACAAATTGTCTCCCTCATTGGAATATAAGTTCCTTGGGGCAGGGATTATATGCTTTTCTTTATATCTCAGCATCTAGCAAAGTGCCTGGCACCTAATAATAGATATATAAATGTTAGCTATACTATTGCTACTACTGCTACTAGTAGTGGTGGTGGTGGTGGTGGTAATGGTAGTGGTGGTAGTAGTAGTAGTAATGGTAGTAGTGGTGGAGGTGGTGGTGGTGGTAGTGGTAGTGGGTAGTAGTGGTAGTAGTTATATTAGTAGTAGTGGTGGGGGTGGGGGGTGGTGGTGATAGTGGTGGTGGTGGTGGTGGTGGTGGTAATGGTAGTGGTAGTAGTGGTGGTAGTAGTAGTGATGGTAGTAGTGGTGGTGGTGATAACGGTAGTGGTAGTGGGTAGTAGTGGTAGTAGTAATATTAGTAGTAGTGGTAGTGGTAGTAGTGGTGCTGGTAGTAGTGGTGGTGGTGGTAATGGTAGTGGTAGTGGGTAGTAGTGGTAGTAATAGCAGTAGTAATAAGTGCTTCACAAGCCTCGTTTATTGATTGACTGATAGAGTAATTTAGGGAAGACCCCAAGTGTAGAGGGCCCGCCTGTGGTGAGGGCTGGCAATGGGCTTTGGGACAGGGATTACAGTAAATAGTGACCTAAGGAAGTGCTCATAGCCTTTCCACAGGTGCCTTCTATAGACCAAAGCCCTCAGTTTACCTCTCTCTCTAGCCAATAAATTATAAGTAAAATGTTGGGTCTGAGCCATTGCCAAGATCCCACCTCTGAAAGCAGGAGATCTCTATAATGCTCCCACAGAATAAGGAGGACTTGTCTCCCTGGGGTCAGGAACACACATATTTCCATCTTTGTTACTAACGAGTGGGAATAGAAAAATCTTTGTTCACTAGTGACTATGTGAATCAGTCTGGGAGTAGTGGAAGACAATTAGGAGAATGGGGGCCTCTATCCTCTCAGGATCCCCTTCCAACCTCTGGCCTTTGAGGCACAGAATTCATGACCTCCTCCACCTCCTGAACAGCTTTCTCAATGGAGAGGCAGGTGCTCCAGGGACAGAGCCAGGCCTCTTGCTAGAGTTCAAACCTTGATATCCCAGAGGAGCAGTCCAGTTGTGGGGAGATCAGAGGCAACTCAATGAGTTTTGTACCTAACTGAACTTCTCAAGAAGTTACGCTCATTTGGGGGCCACCATCTGGGATCACTCTGACATCATAAGTTAGAGAAATCCTGGAAGAGGAAACCAATGCTCCCACTGTGGAGGGACAGACAAAATGGAAAGAAATACTGAGGGAGACCTGTGTAAGGGCAACCCAAAAGGATTCTGGGAAAACCGGTCATGTTGGAAAGTGGCAGTGGGCAAGTCAGCTCAGATCTCAGGGTTGGGTCCTTCTACAGAGCCTCCAGAATCCTCCAGCCAAATGGTGCTTCTGAACCATGCAGGGCATGACTTGAACTAGGTCTAACTATTACTCCCCTCAACACATATCCCTTGAATCCCATGGGACACAACTCTCCTGGCTGGGTTTGGACATTTTCTATGGAACTGGACAGGCCAAGATGAACCCTAGAGACAGAAGCTAGGCTGACCTAAGGTAGGGAGGCAGCATCCCCCATCCCCCACCTAATCAAACCATATACAGGATAAATTGGAGACATTCTCAGAGAGAAGATAACAAGCATTACAGAGGACCAGGAAAGACTTCTTCTAGAAGGTAGGATTCTGACTAAGGCTTGGAGGAAGCCATGGAAACCTGGAAACAGAGATCATCAGGAAGGAACCTGATCTTAGTGGGAGTCAGAAGGTGAAAGGAGTAGGACAGGAAAGGATTTAAGATGAAAGCAAATCTGTTACCTGTGGTCCAGAGCATACACTCAAGAGCCCAGTGGAAGGGGTGGGTAGTATTAGAACCAGACCTTTGGGGTGGGGTAGAGATTGAATTGAGGTGGATGGGTATAAGGAAGTGAGTAGGATTTAAATGATCACAGCCAGGGGGAGGGGGTTCAGAAAGCTTGGAACAGGCAGGGCACTAAGGAATGGGGATTCATTCATCATTGAGGAATGAGTTCAAGTAGGTTATCAACATCCTAAAAAGGTTTGGCTTCTGGATGGGGTCCTCTCAGAGGTTTAGACCGCTCAGGGAAGGGAATCAGTGAGTATCTGACACAGTGGCTTTTCTCTCCTTATTCACACTATGGCAGGAAGCCAGCAAAGATGGAATTGATCTCTTGTGTCTCCTTGTCCAAGTCACTTTTCCTCTTTCAGTCTCAATTTACTCATATGTAAAATGAGAACGGTAAACTAACGTCTCTAACGACTCTTTGAGTTCTAAATTCATGATCACATGAAGAAATTAGGGATACCTATTTGAGCTGTTTCTGTGTGAGAAAAAGGGTAAAAGTCTAAGCAAAATGAATTTTTTGCCTGATGTCTGGATAGAAGTAAATGATGGGCAAGGTTCCTTTCAGCTGTTAACATAAGCCTCTGACTCCTGGGAAAATCCTTTAGTTGACTTACTGACTAGAAGTCTAGAGTCACAGATAACCAAAGAAAGTCTCATTCTAAGAGACTTTCAGTCAAAACGATACAGTTCTACTGAAGCCTAGGGATATAGTGAGCATGTTGTTCAAGCAGTGATTAGTAGCAGTGGAAGATTAGTAAAATATGTAGTTCTACCTTGATGCTTGTATTTTAAAATTGTTGCATATTATCGTAAGGCCTCCAGGAGGCATATTAAATGGAACTCAGGGCTTGAAGTCACAAAGACCTGAGTTCGAATTCTGCCTCACACCTCCACCATCTGTAAAATTCTGGTCAAGTTGCTTAATCTTTCTCAGTTTTAGTTTCCTAATTCAAAAAAAAAAGTATTATATAAACGCAAGCTATGACTATTATCTATATAATGTTTATGACAGTTATTAATATTGGTGCTTAGTTTAGCTAAGCTTTCACTACATTAATACATGATGAAAGGGTCAAGGCTTTTTGATTGATGATATTTTTAGAAGAGAGGAGAAAGTTTGGCAGTGAGGGAAGTGAGTAGCTTGTGCTCCGGTGGCTGATTTTGGTTTGGAGCATGGAGGAGGCCAGGATGGGGTCCAAAGAAGAAACAGATTCAATTTCTTAGGGCTTGGCTCTAGGCTTTAAGGAAAGGGAACCTTCCATTTTCCTTTTAGGAAAGGTCACAGGAATTGTAAAGGCTGAACAAACACTCTGTCCAGGAATAGCTTGCATTCAGACACACCCTGCATACTGTTGCCCTGACCAAAGGTGTTTTGCCATAAAGTCATTACTCTACTATAGCCAAACATCATTGTGACACTGTAAAACCCTCCTGTAATGCCATTTGGTCAATTTTCTGAGATACAAAATTGAAAGTTGATGAGGAAATGAGCAAAATTTCTCTTATAACCTTGTTTTCCATAACTTTATGTTTTCAGATAGTAAGTTAATAAACTGAGACAGAAGTCCACTTAACTTTACTCATTTCCCTTGTTCTGTTTCTCTTAGAGATCCCAGGATGATGTGGGTGGGATGGAGGGTGTAAAGCTTCCCACCAGTTCTCTCCACTTTGATTCTTCCAATCAGCTCCAAGACTCTCAGTCTTTTCCTTGTTCCTCCATAGGTAATAGAGTAGTTTGGCCTTCCTTCCTTCCTTCCTTCCTTCCTTCCTTCCTTTCTTTCTTTCCTTCTTTCTTTCTGTCTAACTCCCACAATACAGCAGAGTTTGCTATGCTCAGAAACAAACATCGATTCAGTTACCATTTATTTTCAGGTTATTATTTTTTTTGTCCAATGATGACCAATTCATAAACTTACCAATCTTAGAGTAGACATGAAACCAAATTTATTATTCATATAACTATTGGTTATCATCCCTTCACCGGGTAACTTCTTCACTGGATCCATTATTAATTTGGATGATTTAATTAATTAATTTTTAATGTTACTCATTTTTCTTTTAATCCTATGCAGCCATTCTTTCCATACATATATGATTATTTCCTCTTTCATTCTAAAGGCTGTCTTGATATATCCCTAACTACAACACTCTACAGTTTCTGCATTATAAAGATTATGTGAATAGTCTCCCCTTTGAGAAGGAAAAAATGTGAATCATCAAAAGCCATAATAACAAAGGGGTTGTTCTCGTGAATAAGAATAAGGATGTGAATACTTAAGTGGTTTTACAGGCTCATGATCCTATTAAGTTATGAAGTTGCTCATCTAATTGCAAATTAGTCTCGATTTTTACATTTACATTTTTTTTCATTTCATAAACTTAGGTGTGAGTGAATGGCTCAAGAGATACATCAGAGGTCCTGCCAACCTTTAGGGTCACCTTTGCTAAATTTTCAGTGTGAGTATTGACGTCTCAGCAATTGGCAAACACTGCAGATCAGGGCTTGATTTATTATTTTTTTCATAAGATATAAGAAAGAGATGGAAAAAAATATTGTGTTGTACATACTGCCTCCCACCTCAAAAGCTAGTTGTTAAACATTTACCACTCTATGGAAGCATGAAAAAAACCTCCTCTGTTTCTTTAGAAATATAAAGAAATATTCCTCTGGTCTAAATTCCTTTTCCAGACCTTCCCCTCCATGTTTTGAGATAGGTTAAGAAAAAAAGGTTTTCTTTTCTTTTTTAAAGGAAATGGATTTAGTGTGGAAATATAACTTATAACAGAGTATGCCTTGTCTGGTTAAAAATATTGCTTTCCTTACCTACTGAAGGGATCGAGCTATTGACCCTTTTAAGGAAGCTATTGGAACTATGACCTACGGTTCTCTGTTCAGATAAGGCTTACCATATTGATGGCTCTTTGAGAAGACAATTACATGTTAACAACATAACATTTTTATTTTTTAAAAAAAACCTATTTTACAAAATAAAAAAATGAGAAGAATGGCATTATTTTATATATTTTGGAAAAATCTCCTTAATGTCTGGCTTAATGGAAGACAGCTGGATTTTCATATCTGCTTCTGTATTCAATCTGTTGTTTTGATTAATGATATGAAGAAAATCTGGCCTCACACAGATGTGTAGTTGGAAAAGGGAGAAGTATTTTAATAGTCTTTTCAGATAATTTTGGATATTCTTCTTTGATAAAACTTGTCCAAAACTGGACAAGTGATGGTTTCTTGACCATTTCTAGCTGTGATGTGGAATCTAAAACCATTTCAATGAACTTTTCATATTTGGTTACATTAAAATCCATTGCTCTATTTTGCATTTTTAATGATTCTTTGACATCATGTAATATCATTCATTAGTCATTTGGAAACTGTTGGTTCACTGAGCTATCAGGTCATCCATATGATAACACATTTCATTATGCAACATCAAAAATATCACATTCTAAAGCATCATTACTGATCTCATCAATTAATTAATCAATTAGCATTTATTAAGCATCTACTGTGTGCCAGACATTGTGCTAAGGGTTGGGAATACAAAAAAAGAGAACATTCTTTAAGTATTGGAAATCTGTCACATTCACAGAGGCAGATATGAGTTTTTCAAAATTCTAATTTGTTTGAAAGCTCAGATCCGAAAGTCGGGATCATTTGCATCTGTTCAAAAAAACTCTCTACAGTCTTATTTTTCTTCCCTTTTCTAGGCATTTTCCCAGCCAGTTACTTGACTTCTGAGATTCCTGTCCACCCCCGCCTAGATCCGCCCAGCTAGTGCTTGGGCTCTGAGATTCAAATGGGCTTTCCTCAGCAGGCGGGGCTGCTATTCAATGTGAGCTTTAGTTCTGGTGCTGGGGTGGGGGCAGGGCCACCTCCCAGGCTCAATTCCCTCAGGGGCTTTATGCAGAGACCTTCAGTAATGGAGCGGGTAGAGGCAGGGCCACCTCCCAGGCTCAGCTCCTTCAGGTGGTTTATGCAGAGACTTTCAGTAATGAAGATTGTGCCTGCTGCTGGGGGAGTCCTGGGTGCCGCCGCCGCTGCCTCTGCCACCACCCCCGCCTCTGCCTCCCCCATTTCCTGCCCCTGCCTCTGCCTCCATGGCTCCCTCCCGAGGGGGCCCGATCCACGGAGACACCCCGCTCCCCTCTTGGTCAGCCCAAGCGTGTCTCTCACTGACCTGTAGAGTCTGTGGGCGGAGGGACCTTCCAGGCCGCCAGAGGTTCCGTCCCTGAAGCCTGCTCGCATCAGCTTCTCTGGGGCTGCACCCAGGGCAGTGCTGGGGTGTGGTCCGCTTTCTGGGGTGCAACGGACCCTGGGGACGGCTCTCCAGGGCTCTCTGGAACGGAAATCTCTTCCACTATGTTTCTGCACACCCTGCAGTAATCCAGAACTTCTGGGAAGCTCTTCTTACATTAAATCTATGGGCTGTGGGTTCGGAGCTCGCATATGTGAGTCTTTCTACTCCGCCATCTTGACTCTGCCCCCCAGTCATTCTTTTAGATAAAAATGGTGTTCCATTTTTTCCATGAAAAAAGTGGCTAATGCAGCTTGCGAATCAAATAATTGCACAGATGCTTTGTCTTTAGAGTAGAGGTATCAGCCGTACTCCCTGAGAGCCACATGCAGCCCACAACATTCCCCACTGTGGCCTCAAACTAGATTAAAATGTCACCAGGAAGTATTTAACAAAATGAGTAAAAATATAATAAAACACCAACAATATTACATTTTAAAACTAAATCAACAGACCCTTATGAACAGTCTAATGACTCCTCTTTCCATCTGATTTTGATACCACTGCTTTAGAAACCATTATATTTTGGTATGAAGCAGAGATGCTTTATACTTATGCAATTGATTACCTCGGCCCTCACTCTGCAGGTCAAGTGTGTTACAATTCACTCATCTCTCAAGGTTCTGTGTTACTCCTAAGGGGGTTGGAATATCTAGGTTCTCTGCCAATGGCTCCGGTCCTCATGCATGGTGTTGACCTAGTTGTAGAGGGATCTCCTGCATCCCTGTTCCATTCAGCCACTAATAGATGAATTTACTTATACAAAGGAATATTTACTTCAAAGATATAATAACAAATTATATGTGACCTTGGGCAAGTCACTTAACCTCTGTTTAATCCATTGGAGAAGGAAATGGCAAACCATTCTAGTATCTTTGCTAAGAAAACCTCATGGACAGTATGGGCCATAGGGTCACAAAGAGTCAGACAGGACTCAGCAACTAAATAAAAATAATAACATATTCCTCAACATGTGGGCTATGATCCCCTCGTCCTACCCTGACCTACTTCATACTTTAGGGAAGGAGAAAGCATTACGCTCGCAGTTTAGCTTAGTTGCTATACAGGATGTTCCCAAGTTTCAAGTCACCCCACGAACTTGAGTCACAGGCACCCTGGCTTCTCCAGGATTTTCCTGCAGGCTTGCTGGCAGCACATCCAGCTTGGAATCCTGGTCCCAAGGTTGTTATGATTCAATTCTGGGTTCAGGGTGATTACACCACCACCACCCTCCCTTAAAACTGAGAAGGACAAATGAATCAGAACAAGACAAACACTCCAAGCACATTTCTCAGGGACACAGCATAAAAGGGGATACGGGTGGAGAAGGATGCCCTGCCTCCACCCAGTCAGTTCATGGTATGCTGATCTTGACCCTCTCTAGACACAGCTGAAAATGATTAAGGCTGTCCCAGTCTGGTAATTTTGCATCTTATACCAACTATACAGCCAATCAAAGGAGGCTACTCCTACCTATGTGTGAGGGGAATACAGGATGTCTTCTCTCCATGTTAGGTGATCTGAGCATGCACAAAGCAAGCCCAATTATGCATACTTTCCATTTCATAACACAGAATAATAAAAGGTGTATTCAAGAGAAGAGATTTAACAAAATTAACTCTTATCACTTCATCAAAGGTACTTTAAAAAAATGGCTTTCCCCCCTTATGCAACTATATAGCAGAGAAGAATGAAATAACCATAGAAGAGATGGTGCCATTGCCTTGATTTGTGCCAAGGCACCAACCCATCTTTGACCACCTTTGCTTTTGGACGATCAATGCAAATGCCAATAGTTGTTCCAGGATAAACCATGAGATTCAAAGAAGTTATTCCACGCTTTGAATATCTAAGCACCAGTGCTTGTGTTTCTTCCTAAACATTCACATTAAAAAAAAGGGTCTTTGATAAAAGTATGAGCTGGTACTGGACAAATGCGAGAGAAATAATAAGACCAGCCACTTCTTTAGATTTGTCTGTTTATAAAGCCAAAGTAGGGCGGTCAGGTGGTACGGTAGCTAGAGCACTGAGCTCTGAATCAGGAGATTCCTTTTCATGAGTTCAAATCTGGCCTCAGACATTTAGTAACTGTGTGACCTCAAGCAAGTCATCATTTAGCCCTGTTTGCCTCAGTTTCCTCTTTTGTAAAATGAACTGGAGAAGGAGATGGCAAGCCACTCCAGTATCTTTGCCAAGAAAAACCTGAAATGGGGTCATGGAGAGTCAGACATGACTGGACAACAACAAAGCAAAAGTTCAATTTGGCAAATGAGATGTCAACTTAAGCCATGCCTTCAGCTGAATCTTTAATTCACAGGTCATGTTGCCTTTGGAAGACTTCACTGGCTGCTCACAAGAGAATGAGAGAGAAAAAGGCAAATAACATCTCAGTGTAATTATGAAAATGGTCTCACAGACCCTCTGAAGGGATCTTGGGGACGCCCCGAGGTCTGTAGACCACCTTTTGAGAACCACTGTCCTAGGGAGGGCATGTGGAGACCATACAGGTTTGGGCATCTCTTTCTCTAGGCTAGAGATGCTCGGATATAAACTAACATTAAATTAAATGAAATTATTTCTGTGTCTGAAACACAGAGTACACCTACAGTGCTAATATCTTTTTTCTTTGACAACTCTGACGTCTGGCTATAGCTCTTCATAGCTTCAACATGGCCTTGGGAGGCTTTGGGAATTTCCTCAGCTGTACTGGTTCACCTCATAACTCAGTGTTTTTAAGTCCATCCATAGACCTCTTCTTCTATCTGTCACATGGTTGCTCCTTCTTTCTCTCAGCTGTCTCCTTTTCATGATGACAACTTGCTTCTAGCACAGCTTCTGGTGGGAATTCAGTCTCTTGGTCTTAATGAAGTAGGAAATGAACAAGAATTTATTTACTTATTAATTGCCTTATAAGTGCTAGGCACTGTGCTATACTTTTTACAGACATTATCTCATTTGACTCTCAAAACAGCCCTGGGAGATAGATACTACTGTGATCTCCATTATAGAGTTGAAGAAACTGAGACATGCAGAAGTTAAGTGACTTGCCCAAGGTCACACAACTAGTAAAATATCAGATAGGATTGGAACTCAGGTCTTCTTGACTTCAGGTCCAGCATAAGAGGAAGTACAACTTTCCTTTCATCTGAAGTCAGTTAAAATAGTATTACCTTACATTTATATATTGCTTTCATATACTATTTTTTTTAAATACAACTATGAGGTACTATCTTTCTTTAATGGACAAGAACACTGGAGTAAAGAAAGGTTGTGACTTGTCCAAGGTCACATGGCTCACCAGTGATGACAACAGCTGGATGGTTTTGGACTTGGGGTTGAGAAGACCTGAGTTTGAATCCTGCCTCAGATACTCATTAGCTATGTGATCCTAGGCAAGTCACTCAGTCTCAGTTTCCTCATCTGTAATATAATAATAATTATAACATAATATATAAATATAATACAAAATATAAATAATATAAAAATAAATACAAAATATAAAAATGAAAAATGTAATAATAATAGCTCCTACCTCTTATTTTGACGATCAAGTGAGATAACATATGTAAAGTGCTTTGCAAACCTTAAGGTGCTATATGAAATTAGATCTCAGATTTTCTGCTTCCTGCTTTCATGCTCTTACATACCATCCTGTAAGCCTCCCCTATACTCAGGAAATGGGAAACAGAACTACACATCAAAGTCAAGTCAAAATATTTATTAAGCCAGGTACTGTGTTAAAGGCTGAGTACTAGGGACACAGACAGTGAAAGAATCTGCTCTCCAATTGCTCACAGTCTAATGGGGAAACCATTTGAAAACAACTGTAGAAACAAGCTCTAGATGGGATGAATTACAGATAATCCAGAGAGGAAAGGGACTAGTATTAAGAGGGATGGGAAAGATTTCCTGTAGAAGGTGGATGTTAGCTGGGACTTAAAGGAAGCTGGGGAAGCCGGGAGGCAGACGTAAAGAGAGAGAGAGCATTCCAGGCTCAGGAGGCAACCACTGAAAGTCCTCAGAGTCCTGAGATGGAGGGTCTTGTGCAAGTGACAGCCAGGAGGCCAGGGTCACTAGACTGCAGAAGAGAGTGGCATGTTAGAAGCCTGGAAAGGTAGGAAGGGGCCTGATTAGGAAGGATTTTAAAAACCAAGTGGAAAGTCTTATAATTGTTCTTGGAAATAATGTTTATGATATATGAGTTTATTAAGTAGGGGAGGTGACATGGTGAGACCTGCACTTTAGGAATACAGTATACAAAAATGATGGTGAGTCTTGGTGCTTCAAAAGCACCAAGTAGCCATCTTCACTGGACTTTCCCTTTTCATACTGGCAAGGTATGCAAAGTGAGAGGAGTTCCTTCCTGTTCTTTGTCTTTTTATGACGATTTTGTGCAATACATTACATTATGGTTTGACCTTTGATGGGCTACCAGGAGTAGCCTTATAGATCCTTGGGTGCGACCTTTTGATTGAGTCCAAGAAATTTCTGAAGAAATTCTTTTATGAAGGGGATTTGTTTTGTGAAGTTTGGAATCAGTCAGAGGACCATACTTGAGGACCTAGAGGGCCACATGTAGCCTCGAGGCTGCAAATTCACCGCTCCTGGACTAGAGGCTACTTCACAGTGCACATTGTTGGGCTTTAAATGACTTTAAATTTCCAAAAGGATGATTTTCTTTTACCTTCTCTCCTCCCCTAACTTCAAATTAATTCTTCAGGTCCTGAAGGCCATAGATGACTTATTAAAGGTCTTATACTCCCAAGAGGTTTAGGCCAGCCAGAAGATTGTATTAAATCTAATTAGATAAAAATGAAAAGAGATATTTGGGGTAAAACAAAACAAAACAAAAAAACAACTTTACAGGTACCAGGCAGGGGAGGTGTGGCTGGTTAGCCTTTCAAGATTTAAGGGTTTTGTGGCTTGCAAGTTAACTACAAGTCTATAGGATTTGAAGTTGTATCTTAGCTTAAGAACGAAAGAGGATCAATGATTTCTTCAGAGAATAAAGTGTCTGCATTTTAAAACACTATTTCTGTTCATTCCCCTATTCTATATTCTAATTTTGAATAGTACCAAGAATGAAGTGAAGATGTGGTTTTTCTTTCACTTTTTTTTGAACAATGTAGGAAGGATATGTGGTTCAGTCATTTCCTTCTCTCCTAGACAAAGAGTCCCAGAGCTCAGGCCACCCACAGAGAGAAACTTTACTGAAAAGCGGGTACTATGGAAATCAAGATGTTTCTTCTGAATTGGGACTTGTGAGAGGAGATCAGAGAAATTTAGAAAATCATGGGGTGTTGGATAAAGTCATCATTTTTAATTTCTATTGTTGTTTTCCCTGATGCTGCTGTTAGTAAGCTGAGGTCCATGACTGATGCAGGCATGAGCAAAGCATGACTTCAGGAGTAAACGACCGTCCACAAAAGTGAAAAGAAAAATATAATCGCAAAAAGAAACAATTTTGTTATTTTTATTTGTAAGACAAAATTTGTAGTTGCTTTTAAGCGGGATGGGGTAATCAATGGAACCGCATCCTTGCAATCATATTGCTTTGTAACTGATCTTGAAACATACGAATGTCAAGAAAACACGAACAGTAAGAGAAGAAAATTACCCAGTGTGACTTCTCTCAATCATCACGTGTGTTTGCCTGGTTACAAACAAGGTCACCCCACTGGCACACATGGGTGACCACAGTTCACACTAGATATCCCTGCTATGGAGCTATTCCCAAGCTCAGGTATGACCTGGAAGATATTAATCACTTTTGCCTCACATAAATCACTTTGAGTCACTACACATTACTAACACTGCAGCAGGATCGTGATTTGCCAATTGCTCTCACATCTTGCTTTTTTCTGACTTGGCTCATCACGTTCCCTTTACCTGTAATGTCCTCCCACCTCTTCTCCATTAATTTATGTCCATCAATTCCAAGACTCAGCTCATGACTCACCTTCCTTATTAAAGCCCACACTACCCTGCTGTCTTCCCTATCCCCCAAAGCACTTACAGATCTGATTCATCCATAATTAAGTGATTTTTGCTGTTTTTCCATTCCCATCAACTGCTGTGCTCTAATCGCAGTTAGAAAAGCCAGGGTCTTTAGGCCAGAACAAAGGCCACCCTCCCTCACCTGTTTGCTCGGGTTTATCCTCATCTGATAGCGCAGCTGGTTAAGCAGGTGTTTACACATCAATAAGTAGCTCTGCCTGCTTTTTGAAAATTGTTAACACCAGAGAAAGCATTTCTTATGAAAATGCTAATGCCGCAGCTAGGTCTATTAATTATTCACATGTCATATCAGATGGGGGACTTGTCAAAAACACAGAGAGCTATTTTCCCCAAACACGTCATACTAAATTCACCTAATATCAGGAGCTGTTTATGCTCATTTGAAATGATTGCTGCTTCATTTGGGGCCTCTGCTATTAAATGTGTATTGCCTTAGGCGAGTTGTTCATCAGGACAGAGTGTTAGAACATATGTAGTCTAAGACTGTGATTTATTTTATGTTCTAATATATTGTAATCTGGGTGACATTGAACCCCGGCTCTTATTTCTCTTTTTGTGGAGCCTGTAGTTAGCTTACCACTGTCCTTCATTATGGTATTTAATAGACTCTACCTCCCAGAATTCTTGTGAGGATAAAATGAGATAATATTTGTAAAACATCACATAAATATTAACTGAGGTGATGATGATGATTTGCTAAATGAAAAAATTAAAACAATTGGCAACTTTGAAAATTTTGAATAGTTTATTTTAAATTACCTTTGGAGCACAGGACAGTAATAATGCTTTTTTGCGGCTCATGATAATTAACTATTCAATTTGGGTAAAATGTGAAGTTATCTACAACTAAGCATTTCCACATCCCTGAACTCAAACTGATTTGCTAATTTATACCTGCTCATTAGGCCAGTGAGGTGGCATGGTAGACAGAGCACCTGACCTGGAGTTAGGAAGACTCATCTTCCTAAATTCAAATCTGACCTCAGATACTTACTAGCTGGGTGACCCTGGGCAAGTCACTTAACCCTGTATGGTTCAGCTTCCTTATCTGCAAAATGAGCTGAAGAAGGAAAGGGCAAACCTCTTCAGTATCTCTGCCAGGAAAACCCCAGATGGGGTCACGAAGAGTTGAACATGACTGGAAGAACTGAACAACAAACTTGCTCAGCACTGAAAGAAATTGGTGAAGGGAAGGGTATAAGGAAAATATTTCATACAAGGGTCAAGGGAAGGAGAATGCACTTACGAACTTCTTGGGACATGCGTTCCTCATCATCTGACACTAGATTTTAGCCCCAAGGTTGAAATATATAATGCACTGGTAGATACATGACAATTTCAACAAGTTTCAAGTTTTTGCAGCCATATGGGTCCCCCTGCATATGCATATTCTCTGATCCCATGAGAGCTCTCGTAACTAGTTAGGATAAAAAAAAAATACACATCATTTCTCTAAAGCTAATAATAACACAAAAACATAAATCTATTCACGTGGCAATTCGGTCATTTAAAAGGACTGTAATTAATCTGAGGGATAGAGAATGGGCCTACACAATTACATTGGCACAGAAATTCCTAGATGAGGAAATTCCTTCTACTAATGCATATTGGTTAATAACATTCTCTGCAACTTATAATCTTTTTAATATATTATTTTATAATATTATTCAGTTCTTAATATTCACTTCCACAAGAATTTGAATTCAAAATTTTCTCCCCATATCTCCCCACCCTCCAGTCCAGGACAGCATGCACCACATCCACTCCTTCCTCCCATCTGTCCTCCCTTTTATTACCCCCCTTTCTTCCATCCCCTTTCCCCTCTATTTTCCTATAGGGCAGAATAGATTTCTATACTCCATTGCCTGTATAGATTAATTTCCAGCTGCATGCTAAAACAATTTTTAACATTCATTCTTAAATCTTTGAGTTTCATATTCTTTCTCTCCTTTCCTCCCCACCCACCTTCATTGAGAAAACAAGCAATTAAATATAGGCCATATATGTGTAACAATGCAATACACTTCCTTAATAGTTATGCTGTAAAAGACTAACCAAATTTCCTTCTGTTTGATCCTGCCTTTCATTTCTTCCATTCACTCCCTTGACCTGTCCTCCCATAATAGTGTTTGCTTCTGATTATTCCTTTCCCCGATTTCCTTTCCCTTCTATTATCTTCCCTCTCCTGTCCCCTTTCCCCTTGCCTTCCTCCAGGGTAAAATAGATTTCCATATCCAATTGAATGTGTGTTATTTCCTCCTTAAACCAAATCCCAATTATTTCCTTTCATCTCCCCCCTCATCCCCTCCATTGTAGCTCTTTCTTCCCTCTTTTATGTGAAATGATTTGCTATATTCTACCTCTCCTTTTCTCTTACTCCTAGTACATTCTATTCAACAGTAAATTTTATTTTTTTAGGTATTCTCCCTTCATATTCAGCTCACCCTGTGCCCTCTGTCTACATATATAGATAGACAAATATGCACATATACCCATATACATACCTACAAATATATAATATGCACATACATACATACCCATACACCCCTACATAAATATATTCCCTCTAGCTACCCTAATACTGAAAAAGGTCTCATGAGTTACAAATAACATCTTTCCATGTAGAAATGTAAACAGTTCAACTCTTATGGGTTCCTTAAGATGTCTCTTTCCTATTTACCTTTTCATGTTTCTCTTGATTCTTGTATTTGAAAGTCAAATTTTCTATTCAGCTCTGGTTTTTCCAACAAGAATATTTGGAAGTCTTCTGTTTCACTGAAATTCCATTTTTCCCCCTGAAATATTATATTGAGTTTTGCTGGGTAGGTGATTCTTGATTTTAATCCTATCTCTTTTGACCTCTGGAATATCATATTCTAAGCCTTTCGATCTTTTAGTGTAGAAGCTGATAAATCCTGTGTTATCCTGATTGTATTTCAACCATACTTGAATTTTTTCTTTCTGGCTGCTTGTAATATTTTCTCCTTGACCTAGGAACTCTGCAATTTGGCTACAATATTCTTAGGAGTTTTCTTTTTGGGATCTCTTTCAGGAGGTAATTGGTGGATTCTTTCCATTTCTATTTTGCCCTCTGGGTCTAGAATATCAGGGCAGTTTTCCTTGATAATTTCTTGGAAAATGATACCTAGCCTTTTTTTGATCATGGCTTTCCGGTAGACCAATAATTTTTAAATTATCTCTCCTGGATCTATTTTCCAGGTCAGTTATTTTTCCAATGAGATATTTCACATTGTCTTCTATTTTTTTCATTCTTTTGGTTTTGTTTTGTAATTTTTTCATTTCTCATAAAGTCATTATCTTCCATCTGCTCCATTCTAAATTTTAAAAAACTATTTTCTTCAGTGAGCTTTTAAACCTCCTTTTTCATTTGACTAATTCTGCGTGGCATTCTTCTTCTCATTGGCTTTTTGGACCTCTTTTGCCATTTGGGTTAGTCTGTTTTTAAAGGTGTTGTTTTCTTTAGCATTTCTTGGGTCTCCTTTAGGAAACTATTGCCTTGCTTTTCATGATTTTCTTGCGTTGCTCTCTTTTCTCTTCCCAATTTTTCCTCTACCTCTCCTACTTGGCTTTCAAAATCCTTTTTGAAGTCTTCCATGGCCTGAGACCATTGCATATATTTTTTGGAGGTTTTGGATGTAGAAGTCTTGACTTTGATGTCTTCTTCTGGTGGTGTACTTTGTTCTTCCTCATCCAAAAGGATGAAAGAAAATACCTTTTCACCAAGAAAGTAAACTTCTATGCTTTTTCCCCCTTTTTAGTCCTTTGTCAAGTGGAGGGTATACTTTAGGAACCTGTAAGTTCTCAATTCCTCCAAGGTGGTACAATCAAAGGAGAGGAATTTACTCCTCTCTTGGCCTGCACTGTGGTCTGTGAGCAGGATTCCCTCTCTACTATCACCATCAGCTCCACCACACCAGTATTCCTCCTCACCCCAGGATTGCCACTCAGGATTGAGACCCAGATTGGCTGCTCAGTTTCCCCAGGGTCTTTAGGCCAGGGGCTCCAAAAGTGGAAGTTGCTGCCACAGTGACTGCTGCCACCCTGGGGCCAGGGTTGGGGCAAGACTGGGCTCCCTTCTCACCCAAGTGAAAGAGCTTACTCACTGACCTTGAAAGTTGTCTTTGGCATTTGTGGGTTAAGAAATCTGGGAATCACAGCTGCTGCCCATGATTCTGAGCCATGAAACCTGCTCCAGTCCTGTCCCTGCCACACCAAGCAGCTAAGGCTGGGTTGTGCTCCACTCTGAGCCCAGTGTGATAGACCTTTCCTGTTGGCCTTCCAGGCTGTCTTGGACTGGAAATCTCTTTCACTCTGTCATTTCATGGCTTCTGCTGCTCTAGAATTTGTCTGGAGTAATTTTTTACAGGTATTTTATGGGCTATGGAGGGAGAGCTAGATCAGATCTGTCCTTCTACTCTACCATCTTGGCTCCACTTCCCTGCAACTTATAGTCTTAAGAGAATTGCTTAAAGCAGAGGTGTCCAGCACCTGGCCCCAGGCTAGAAGCAGCCCAATGGCATGCTGGGTATATGTCCTAAAGCAGATTAAAATATGAGAAATATTTGACAAAATAAGTAAAAATAAAATAAAACATAGATAATGTTACATTTGAAAAGGAAGATGATGCAACCGGAACTGGCATCAGGAAGACCTCAGTGTATGTGTGTATGTGTGTGTGGGGGGGAAGTTGCTCAAACTTCATTTGCTTCAGTAAAATGGGAAGAATAATAATATTAGCATCTACTTTCCAGGATCGTTGTGAGGATCAAATGAGATAAAAATTGCAAAGAGTTTGCCACAGGACCTGACACATGAACAAATATATGAATGTTAGCTTTTTGTTGTTGTTCAGTTTATTCAGGTTTTTCTAACTCTTCCTTACTTCATGGCCTTTTATTACATATAATTTTTATTGCATTATGATCTGAGAAGGATGCATTGATTATCTCTGCCTTTCTGCACTGGATTGTGAGATTTTTATGTCCTAGTACATGGTCAGTTTTTGTAAATGTTCCATGTACCACTGAGAAAAAGGTATATTCCTTTCTATTCCCATTCAGTTTTCTCCAAAGATCTATCATATCTACGTTATCTAGAGTTTTATTTACCTCCTTAACCTCTTTCTTGTTTATTTTGAGGTTAGATTTATCAAGTTCAGAAAGAGGGAGGTTGAGGTCCCCCACTAGTATAGTTTTGCTGTCAATTTCTTTCTTCAACACCCCCAGCCTCTCCTCTAAGAATCTGGATGCTATACCACTTGGAGAATACATGTTTAGTAATGATATTGCTTCATTGTCTATGGTGCCTTTTAGCAGGATATAGTTTCCATCCCTATCCCTTTTGATTAGATCTATTTCTGCTTTCACTTTGTCTGAGATTAGGATTGCTACTCCTGCCTTTCTTACATCAGCTGAAGCACAATATATTCTGCTCCATCCTTTCACCTTTATCCTATATGTATCCCCCCATTTCAAATGTGTTTCTTGTAAGCAGCATATTGTTGGATTATGGCTTTTAATCCATTCTGCTATCCATCTCTGTTTTATGGGAGAATTCATTCCATTCACATTCACAGTTATCATTACAATTTGTGTATTTCCCTCCATCCTCTTTCCCACCATTTGTGCTTTTAGCTCTCCTGTCTCCCTTCCCCTCCTCAATAGTATTCACTTTTCACCACCTCCTCCTGCAGCCTTCCCCTCCTTCTTTTAGTTCCCCTCCCTTTTACTCCCCTATACTCTTATTGCTTCTTCCCTCCCTTTTAGCCTCCCTCCCCTTTCTTCCCCCTTCCTCTCCCACTGCTTATAGAGCTAGTTAGGATTTTCTACTTAAGTTTATTGTTCCGTCCTTTAAACAAATCCGATGAGAGTACCTCTCATACAATGCTCATCTCCCTCCCCTCTTTCCCTCTACTATGATTTTGTACTTCTTCTTGTGATGTAATTTGCCATTTTCTGCTTCCTCCTTTCCACACCTCCTATTACAATCCCTTCTCATACTTAAATCATATTTTTGTCATGATATCATTTACTTTATACTCATTCCCTCTATGCATATCCCTTTTATATTTCATAATAGTTGCACAATTCTCAAGATTAACAGGTATCATCTTCCTTTATAGGGAGGTAAACAGTTTGCCCTAATTAACAAGTTGTTTCCTCCCACCCATCCCTGTTTACCTTTTTATGATTCTCTTGAGACCCGCATTTGAAGATCGAATTGTCTATTAAGTTCTGGCGTTTTGGTCAGGAAGCTCTGGAAATCCCTTACTTTGTAGAATGACTTTCTCCTTGCCTGAAATGTTATGCTGAAACTTGCTGGGTAGTTGATCCTTGGTTGTAGTCCCAACTCCTTTGCCTTATGGAATATTGGGTTCCAATTCTTTCAGTCTTTTAATGTAGAAGCTGAGATGTCCTGTGTAATCCTGACTGTATCTCCTTGATACTTAAATTGTTTCTTTCTGGCTGCTTGTAATATTTTCCCCTTCACTTGATAGCTGTGGAATTTGGCAACTATATTTCTTGGGGTTTTGAGTTTGGGATCCCTTTCAGGAGGGGAATGGTGGATTCTTTCGATGACTATTTTGCCCTCCGAATCTAGCATTTATGGGCAGTTTTCCTTGATGATTTCCTGGAAGATATTGTCCAGGCTCTTTTCTCCATCATGGGTTTCTGGCAGGCCAATAATTCTTAAGTTTTCTCTTCTGGATCTATTTTTCAGGTCAGTTGTTTCTCCAGTTAGATATTTTACATTTTCTTCTATCTTTTCATTCTTTAGATTTTGTTTGACTGATTCTTGCTGTCTCATTGAGTCATTAGTTTTTGTTTGCCCAATTCTAATCTTTATCAAATTGTTTTCTTCCGTTAACTTTTGCATCTCCTTTTCCATCTGCCCAATTTTTCCTTTTAAGGAGCTATTTTCTCCAGTTAATTTTTGTACTTCCTTTTCCATTCGACCAATTTTCCCAGTTAGGTTTTGGGTTTCCTTTTCCATTTGGGCTTTTTAGGGAGTTATTTTCCTTTTCCATTTGTTCAATTTTCCTTTTCAGTGAATTCTTTCTTAATAATTTTAAGATCATTGGCCAGTTTATCTTCTATTTCCTTCTTCATCTGTTCCAAGAGAGCTGCTTGTGCTTGCGAGAAGTTCATAGTCCCTTCTGAAGTTTCAGATGAAAGTACAGTCTCAGCTCTGACCTCTTTGGTGTTTGTGTTTTGGTCCTTATCCCCATAGAAAGATTCTATGGTTCTTTTGACCGTCTGCTTTTTCTTGTTCATGATGTTGATTGAGTGTTGTGGCTTCTGGTTCTTTCAGTCAGAAGCTACAGAACTTTTTGCTGAGCTGATGTGTGAAAAAGCTGAAAGCAGGTTTTTGTTTTGTGTTTCCCCTATCAGCTCTGGGATTAGCTTGTTAAGTGTGGGGAAGGAGTGGTTTGGTCACAGGAGATCTCCTCAGCTGAACTGAGGCAAAGGCAAGCTCAGGGGCTGGTAATCCCAGCTGCCCTATTGTCTTGTGATTCCCCTGGACAGCTGAGGCACGCCTAGATGCTAATGCATGTTCCCACCCCTCCTAGGGCTCCTCTCCTGGTGCTGAGGCTTGCCTGGGTCCTAGTGCGAGTTTTCTCTGCCCTGGGTCCTCTGTGCTTCAAGTTTGCCTCACCACAGTAAGAGGAATCCCTCTTAGCTCTTTTCCTAGCCTC
The DNA here is from genome assembly GCA_023548195.1 of Bettongia penicillata ogilbyi. Classification (NCBI taxonomy): domain Eukaryota; kingdom Metazoa; phylum Chordata; class Mammalia; order Diprotodontia; family Potoroidae; genus Bettongia; species Bettongia penicillata. The sequence continues at coordinate 992,002 of JAJHZJ010000309.1, forward strand.
AGGTGTTATGAGACTATTATTGGCCCCTTTGCTGTTTCCACTGATCTGGGATTTTTCTGGAGAGCATTTACTGATCACTCCACCATCCTGACTCCCAGAAGTTCAAGTAGGTGATTTACAGATGTTTAATCTTCGAGCTGAAGATCAGGAGCTGCTGCACTGATATCTGGTGTTCGGCAGCTCTCACTGGCTGAGTTTGGCTTGTCTCCTGCCCTCAGTGCTGCTCTGCTGGTTCCGCCTGCTGTTCTCAGGTTTCTCAGGTCCCTTCCACTCTGCTGTGCTGGCCCTGCTGCGCTGTGCGCTGTGGGCTCACCCCCATGGAACAGATCCTTCCTGTGGGCCTTCCAGGCCAACCTGGGCTTTGAGTCTGTCACAGTCTGCCTCCCACTGGATTCTGCACCTCCAAAATTTGGTCAGATTCTCCTTTCAGAGGTACCTGAAGGAGTTTGTCTGAGAGCTTAGGTGAGTTGTTGCTCTCACTGGCTCTGCCCTGTTGGCTCCGCCCTCTTGACTCCACACTCTTCCTTACTGTATTTGGGGTTTTCTTGGCAGAGATACTGGAGTGGTTTTCCATTTCCTTCTCCAGCTCATTTTACAGATGAGGAAAATGAGGCAAACAGGGTTAAGCCCAGGGTCACACAGCTGGTAAGTGTCTGAGATCATATTTGAACTGAGATCTTCTTGAATCCAGTTCTGGCACTCTATGCACTATGCCACCTATGTGCCTGTTATTAATTAATTATTATTAGTACTCATGGATTAGTGGCTCCCATTTCTATTTGAGTTTCACACCTGTGAGCAGGAGTACTGAGAGATTAAGCAACATTTTCAGGATCATAGAGCTCATCCATGTCAGAAGCAGAACTGGAACCCAGTTCTTCCTACCCTCAAGAATAGCTCTCTCTCCATTATATCGTGTTACCTCTATTGAATCTTACAGTAATTAAAATGAATAGGAGTACGAGCTCATTAAAAACATTTTATTACATGCCTCACCAAACTCAAATGAGTTTCCTTTTGCCTAATGTGGGATTCAGTAGCTGTAGTATATTCCCCACAGTATGTAATGACAAAAGAATGATCCTATCCAAGGGAGATATCTGAAGAAGGAAGCCGTGATGCCTACAGCTACATGGCTCTTCAAAGCCCTTGGAGAATCTCTTGCCTGAGGTGCAGAAAGGGATGACTTTTGCTATCTAATACTCTTACCTGCCCCTTACCAGTGGCCACAGGTCTAGTGGAGGTGTGGAAGCTATGGCCGATGGGCCTCCCAGGGATGCAGACCAGAGAAAAAAGGGGAAACAAGAGCAAAGATACAATGATTTATATAGCTGATTAATGGCTCAGTGCTACAGTATTATCAGTCAATAAATCAACTATTTATTGAGTGTATATTATGTGCTTAGCACTCTGCTCTATCTATGCAACTGAGAGAAGAACTCACAACCTATAAGTGGAAATGAGAAAATATAGCCTGGTTCAAAGTCTGTCTCTAAAATGGTAAAATATGCTCATTGCTGTACTCTGTCAAATTATAAACCATAATGATCTCATAGAGAGAGTGTTTCAGCCTTACTTTCAATTCAGCCATTTTTTTCCCTTTGCTCCACCCAAATAATTTGAGACATTACAGACTCATTTTGTGGTTTATTGTATTTTGGAAAATAAAAATAATAGTTAAAATGAGAATACTAAATTCAATCCAGAGCTGAAGAAGCTTAGTTTTAAAATCTCTAGTGTTCTACACACAAAAGATATTCAACCTATAGATATTTAACAGATAACAGAATGACAGATCTAACGAAGAAGGCTAAAGAAATAATTGCCTAATAGAAGGGAGGAAAAGTGAATTTTAGATCTACAACTTAGTGTACTGGAAAAGTTCAGGGTCAAGTAGAACTTTTTAATGCTACTAAAACCAAAGTGTATTGACCTAACAGAGACATGACCAAAGCAAAGTGAATTTGGTTTTCAGAATTTCCATTGTGGTGTTTAATTGGGGATTTTTAATTTGTTCTTTTTCTAATTTTTTTAATTGCATGCCCAATCTATTGATCTTTGATTGCTGTATAGAGACAGAAATGTTTTCCTAAGTACTGCTTTGACTGCATCTCACAAATTTTGCTACGTTTTCTCATTGTTGTCATTTTCTTTAATGAAAATATTGATTGTTTCCATGATTTGTTCTTTGAGTCATTCACCCTTTAAAATTAGATTAGTTAATTTTTAATCTATATTTGAATGTAATTTTTATTGCATTATGATCCAAAGGGGTTATATTTAATTTTTCTGCTTTTCTGAATTGTGTTGTGAAGTTTTTATGCCCTAACACATTGTCAGTTTTGTGAAGTTTTACAGTTAAGAAAAAGATATAATCCCATTTTATTCCCATTTAAATAATAATTACTATATGCCAGATACTCTGCTAAGTGCTTTACAAATGTTATCTAATTTGGTCCTCACAACAACTCTGAGAGGTAGGTGCTATTCTTAACCCCATTTTACAGAAGAGGAAACTGAGGCAGACAGATGTAAAGTGACTTGCCCTTCTATTAGTATATTCATTTAAACTATTATTTTTATTTTCCAAAATACAATAGATTACAAAATGAGTCTGTAATGCCCCATATTATTTGGAGCAAGGGGAAAAAAATGACTGAATCGAAAGTAAGGCTGAAACATTATCTCTATGAGATTATCACGGTTTGTAATTTGACAATGTGTTTGCTATCATACAGCTCACATAGTCTGAGGTCAAATTTGAACTTAGGTCTTAACTGACCCCAGGCTGGGAGCTCTATCCGTCATGCCACTTAGACTTATTCTATGTGTTTTCAAAGGCAGAACCAAGATTAATATGTGGAAGGACAGCAAGATTGCAGTTCTGTATAAAGAAGAACTTTCTAATAATTTGAGCTGTCTACATGGTGAAATGAGTTACCTCTACAGTTGTGAATGCTGCATCAATCGAATCATTTGGGTTGAAGCTGAGTGACCAGGGGTCAGCAATGTTGCCAATTGGCCTCTTGCTTTGCATAGCTGCTTGGTCCAAATTGCCTATTGGGGTCACATCACTTCTAATTCCCAAATTTCTATAAATTTGTTTTAATAAATGTATTCAATTTGATGTATTATCTGAATCTAATTATATTCCAAATTTGAAATTTAATTAATACTTTAGCAAGTAATAATATTCCTATGGAAATTGTAACTCTCACATGCTATTAAAATGATAGGATATTTTCCGCTATCAATATCTTGAATTTCACGTAATAATAGCTAGCGTTTATATAACATTTTAAGGTTTGCAAAGTGCTTAAAATATGTAGTAAAAAATGTAGAAGTCAAAGTAAAATGAAAGAAAAGTTTATGAAATGCTTCAAAGTGGGCATTTTGGTGCCCATAACAACCTGGGACAGGGCAATCTTTTTGTTTCATTCTTTCGTGTTGTTGATCTATCTCAGCTCCCTATTGGCACATAAATTAACTTCCCAAGTTCTACTATTCTTGGAAGCAGTGAAACTAGTATTAACTAAAGCTGAATTGTTATTTTCCTTAAATTCACATTGTCAGCATTTTCTTACTGCTTAACTACAAGCAAGTAAATAATTTAATCATTATTTTCCAACAAATCTTTTAGAAATTAATGCACAGTATTCTCTTAAGTGCCATTTCAATGCAGAAGTCATAATTTTCCAGGAAAGTTTTAAATGTGTCTTGTGAAAATAGAAATAAGCACATATCATGTAGAGTTTAAAATTTTAGCATATTTTTCTTTGGAGATGAAGGAATGGCTGATTTTAAGGTGATGCCTTCAATCAACAGATAAGCCAATATGTATTTTTTTTAAGGTGCCTAAAATGCTCTCAGTATTGGGCTATGTAGGCGATGTAGATGAATTTGGAAAAAGCACAAAATTTGGTCTTTACCCAAAAGGAGCTGACAATGTAGCTAGGGAGATAAGAACATCTACAAAAGTTATAACAGCCATGTGATATGTATGGTATATCACTGAGTATTAAATTTCCTATTATAGGATGAGAGTTTTAGAGAAGCAAGAGATTAAAAAAAGGCCAAAGTGGTCACTAAAGACTTCCTCAAGGAAGTGGACCTTGAAAGATGGTTAGGATTTTGTGAAAGGGATAAGTTTCCTGGAGAAGGGAAATACTCTAAGAGAATGCAACAATATGAGTAAAAAGCATGTATAGAGGAAGGAATGGGAAAAATGTGTAGGACAGAAAATGAAGTGGCCATCCTGGGTTAAAGCAGAGGGTGCATATTGGGGAGAGGAGGGAAATAAGATTAAAAAGAAGGATGGGGATGAACTAGGCCCTTGAAATTCAAGTAGAAAAATTTAGATGTATCTTTCAGGCCTTAGAGATGCAGCAAGGAATAATGGATAGAGGTCCATCTTGGGATCATGAAAATCTGGATCCAAGTTAAATTCTGCCTCTGACATATACCAGGCCTGTGATCACTAGTAAACCATTAAAATTCCCAGTACACCCAGGTAATTCCCTAAGAATACTAGTTTCAGAGGAATTCCTGGTCTGCATTGGTGGAAGGAGCTTAGACAGTGCTCCCACAATGAGAATTACGTACTGCAATCAGAGTGCAGGTTGGGACCAAAATAAATAAAATAAAAGTCTGAGTTAAAAATGGATCCTCATTAACAGTAGCTTTAAGCTTCATTGGACAGGAAAGGGCTGAGAACTCCATGCAGACTGGTACTGCTTTAGCCTCAGGTTGTAACATAATCTTCCTATATCACCATAACTTTACCACCTTTCCATTCCCACCATAATTTTGGTTCCCACAGGGAAGAAGAATCTTTGGGTCCATGCAGGAAGTACAAAGAACAGTCACTCCCCCCTCACTGTGGCAGACTTTGAAACAGTTTGGCCATGGGGTTTGGAAAACACATCCTTTCCAGTGTATGGAATTCGTAGCAAGCCTCACCCACTGACAGGCCTGTTTCCATGTACACGATATCATACCTTAAATTACTTAGTTTATCAAATGCTTTATTTTTATCAGTCTTTGAATATGAACTTCATTCTTTAATACTTTGAGGAGTCCATCAGTGTGAATATTCCTGTTACTAACATAGTTCATAATTCCTTCTATACCTTAGTTGGGATGTTGCACCTACGCCCAAAAATAATTATCACCTACTGGCCAATCTTCTGATGACACACCTATACAAAATGATGCAAGGGCTGAAGAGGTGGAAAGTCTAGCCAAGAATAAGAGGTTCAGGGTCAGGAGAGCATGAGGGTTAGCCAGGGAGAGATTGGAATAAAATGGTAGCTGTATCTTGAGTTCTGGAACCTCTTTCAAGTCCCTTGTTGAAAACCAGTACTTTCAAGACCTTTCCTGAATTTCAATGATGGTCTGGTTCCCCTCAAAGAAGCCCAACATTCCCTACAGCTTCAATGTATTTCTTTGTCAGCTTTCTACAAATTGTTATTCTATTCCAGTCTTGCTATGTCTTGAATGTAGATTAACTGGTTAACTGAGAGCTGAGATGAGCACTCTCTGAGGGACATGTGGAGATGACAGTCATTTGGAAGTAGGAATGGGAGTGTTTAATACTTGGTTTTATGGAATTATGCTGTTTCATTAAATGTTTTTCCTTTGAACTTATGGTCATCTGGTTCACTATGATGAAAGAAGCATCAACGGGGGCTCATCAGCTACAGAGCTGAATAGATGACTACTCCAGCAGTATTTTAGACCTGGAGATAGCTTAGCAGCCCCACTCTGAGGGATCAGGAGTAGTAGGCAGATCCTCAGGTGATAAGTACAAGCTCTTTGTAGGTCTTTTTGTTTGAATCTTTTCCTGCTTTGTAGAACCAGAGGTTGGGTTCCATTAGCACTCCGGGTCACCTGCACCCCATCATGACATAGCAGGGTAGGATTTCTTTGAGCACATATTCATCTATAAAAACCTCAAGATCACCACCATCCATGACCATTATGCCATTGGGCAATAACTTCTCATTGAATAGATGCATTTATATTGTGTTCTGGACTTTCATGTGTTTGGACTAACTACTTAGCCCAAATTCCTGAGAAGAACCTTTCCACAGATAGTATGATTCAATGACATATAGGGTGATATTAGTGGATGATGAAAAAGACAAATTCTCAGATAATTAAGCTAGGGCCCAAACCACATATGCCTCTAAAGTAGAGGTTGATAGCCTTTAAAGAGTGATAGGCCAAGATCATGACTTCTTTCTTCATGGTATTTAGTAGAAAAGGAGGAGGTGAAGGAAGTCACTGGCTATCCTAGCTTATGAGTTTTGAAGTCAAAGAGGGACAATGACAGAGGGTAATGCATTGTCAGAGATTACTTGAAAGGCTAAACTCCAATATTTCACAAAAATGAAAGTTGTCAAATGCCACAAATATTTTCTTTTCCTTCTCCATACACTTGTTAGTGATCTCTGGTCCCCCATTGCATCCTGGATCATATTCAGTCATCCTGATGAATATCTGGTCAATGAACCCAGATGGCTCAGGAGGAGAAAGTGAGGTTGATGACTTTGCACAGCACTTCCTCACTTAAAACAAAGTCAAGTGCGAGTCATGTCATCATTTCTCGGATGTCATGATCTTCTTCGAAAATGAAGGACAAATACAATCTGTGAATAGAGTGAGCTACCTGAGTGGGGACCCAACTAGCTGGGCAACCCAGCTCATCTTCTCCCTTCTGTCTCCCTCTCCTCTGCTTTTGAGGTTTACTGGCTGGTAAACCTTCCTTCTTTCTTTCCTTCCTTCCTTCCTTCCTTCCTTCCTTCCTTCCTTCCTTCCTTCCTTCCTTCCTTCCTTCCTTCCTTCCTTCCTTCCTTCCTTCTTCCTTCCTTCCTTCCTTCTCATTCAAAAATCTTAAACCTAGTGTACTCTGAAGCTCATAGGTTTGACAAAAATAGGTCCCACCCAAGCTCCACTTAATGGCTGCCTTAGAGTGATTATCAGTGGTAACATCTTCTGTTTCCCTCCCAGTTTGATTTAATTATTTTTTTCTTTTGCTCATTAAAAGGACCATTCCCTGACCACTTCTTAAAGAAGCCTATCCACTCAATGGGCATTACCTCCCCCTAAGAGAGTTTGTGAAAAGGCCTAGCCTAAAAAAGCCAAGGTCTCCTATTGCATCCTCCAGTCATCCTGATGAATATCTGGTCACTGGATTCAGATGGCTTTGGAGGAGAAGCAAGGCTGGTGACCTGCACAATCCTCTCTCACTCAAAACAAGGTCAAGGGCAAGTCATGTCTTCATTTCTCTGATGTCATGGTCTTCTTTGAAAATGAAGGATGGGGGTGGAGCCAAGATGGTGGGGTAGAAAGATACATATAGGGAGGCTGCCCCTACATACCTGTAGAGAGGGACTCTCAACCAATTTTGGAGCAGCAGAAGGGGAGAACAACAGAATGGAGGAGATTTCCAGCCCAGGGTGACCTGAAAGACCCACAGGAAATATCATTTGCACTAGACACAGAGCAGAGCTCAGAGCATGGAGCCCAGCCCAGCCTTAGCTATGGGCACGTCTAGTGAACAGTGCTCTAGGGTGGAATCTCCACTTGTGGAATCCCCACAGCAGAGGGTCCACAGATCCCTCAACCCACAGGCACCCAAGGTCAGTGACAGGTTTATTCAGCTGGCTAGGAAGGGAGAAGGGCCTTCACATCAGGCAGGTGGCAGGAGTTCTCAGGGCAGCCCCTACAGGAGACTGAGACCATAGCTGGATCGTAAAAACCCCTGGGAGCATTGAAGAGTTGAGTCTTACCTTAGCCCTGTGTAGATGCCCTGAGGCAGCTGGTCTTTGTCTTGCACTGAATGGAGGCCCTGCCCCTGCAGCTTGACTGAATCCCACCCCCCCACCCCCCAGTGCTAGCTTGCCAGAACTGGAGGTCACATGCCTGTGAAGAGGAATGCTGCTAAGATTCTGGGCACATAAATCCTTCCCTGTGCCCAGAACAGCACACACTTGATTGTGCTTCCTTGGAAGAACTGATATCTTACAGGTCTCCAGAGTATACCCTACTCTTGAGAAAGGACCCAAAAGTCAAGTAACTGGTTGGAAAAATGCCCCCCAAAATGGAAAAAAAAATAAGACTACAGAAGGTAACTTTCTTGGTGAACAGATATCTCCTCCCATCCTTTCAGATGAGGAAGAACAATGCTTACCATCAGGGAAAGACATAAAAGTCAAGGCTTCTGTATCCCAAACACCCAAAATAAATATTCAATGGGCTCAGGCCATGGAAGAGCTCAAAAAGGATTTTGAAAATAAAGTTAGACAGGTGGAGGAAAAACTGGGAAGAGAAATGAGAGAGATGCAAGAAAAGCATGAAAAGCAGGTCAACACCTTGCTAAAGGAGACCCAAAAAAATGCTGAAGAAAATAACACCTTGAAAAATAGGCTCACTCAATTGGCAAAAGAGGTTCAAAAAGCCAATGAGGAGAAGAATGCATTCAAAAGCAGAATTAGCCAAATGGAAAAAGAGGTTCAAAAGCTCACTGAAGAAAATAGTTCTTTCAAAATTAGAATGGAACAGATGGAGGCTAATGACTTTATGAGAAACAAGAAAATCACAAAATAAAACCAAAAGAATAAAAAAATGGAAGATAATGTGAAATATCTCATTGGAAAAACAACTGACCTGGAAAGTAGATCCAGGAGAGACAATTTAAAAATTATGGGACTACCTGAAAGCCATGGTCAAAAAAAGAGCCTAGACATCCTCTTTCATGAAATTATTAGGGAAAGCTGCCCCGACATTCTAGAACCAGAGGGCAAAATAAGTATTGAAAGAATCCACAGATCACCTCCTGAAAGAGATCCAAAAAGAGAAACTCCTAGGAACATTGTGGCCAAATTCCAGAGTTCCCAGGTCAAGGAGAAAATATTACAAGCAGCTAGAAAGAAACAATTCCAGTACTGTGGAAATACAATCAGGATAACACAAGATCTAGCAGCTTCTACATTAAGGGATCGAAGGGCATAGAATAGGATATTCCAGAAGTCAAAGGAACTAGGACTCAAACCAAGAATCACCTACCCAGCAAAACTGAGTATAACACATCAGGGAAAAAAGTGGTTTTTCAATGAAATAGAGGATTTTCAAGCATTCTTGATGAAAAGATCAGAGCTGAAAAGAAAATTTGACCTTCAAACACAAGAATCAAGAGAAGCATGAAAGGGTAAACAGCAAAGAGAAATCATAAGAGACTTACTAAAGTTGGACTGTTTACATTCCTACATGGAAAGACAATATTTGTAACTCTTGAAACTTTTTCAGTATCTGGGTAGTTGGTGGGATCACACACACACACACACACACACAGAGCACAGAATGAGTTGAATAGGATGGGATCATATCTTAAAAAAATGAAATTAAGGTGTGAGAGAGAAATATAGTAGGAGGAGAAAGAGAGAAATGGAATGAGGCAGGTTATCTCTCATAAAAGGCAAATAAAAGACTTTTCAGTGGAGGGAAAAAGAGGGGAGGTGAGAGAAAAAACATGAAGCTTACTCTCATCACATTCAACTAAAGGAAGGAATAAAATGCACACTCATTTTGGTATGAAAGCCTATCTTACAATACAGGAAAGTGGGGGAGAAGGAGATCAGCAGGGTGGGGGGATGATAGAAGGGAGGGCAGTGGGAGGAGGGAGCAATTTGAAGTCAACACTCTTGGGGAGGGACAGGATTAAAAGAGAGAATAGAAGCAATGGGGGGCAGGATAGGATGGAGGGAATTATAGTTAGTCATACACAACATGACTATTATCAAAGTCATTTGCAAAACCACACAGATATGACCTATATTGAATTGCCTGCCTTCCCAAAGGGAATGGGTGGGGAGGGAGGAATGGGGAGAAGTTGGAACTCAAAATTCTAGGCACAACTGTTGAGCATTGTTCTTGCAGCTAGGAAATAGAAATACAGATAATGGGGTATAGAAAGTTATCTTGCCCTACAGGACAAAAGAGAAGTTGGGATAAGGGAAGGGAGGGATGTTAGAAGAGAGGGCAGATTGGTGATAGGGGCAATTAGAATGCTTGGCATTTTGGGGTGGGGGGAGGGGAGAAATGGGGAGAAAATTTGGAACCCAAAATTTTGTGGAAATGAATGTTGAAAACTTAAATAAATAAATAAATTTAAAAAATAAATGAAGGACAAACACAGCAACTAGTTACTGATCTTTATTACCACTTTCTTCTTTTCTCATCTCACTTCTGTTTACCTCTGTTTTCTTCTTTCTTTTTTTTTCATACCTCCCTATAAGATCTCTCATGGTGAATAATAGCTGACATTTATCTTGCCAATATTTATAACAACTTAAAGTTCATTGAGTACTTAATTTCATTTGATCTACACAACAACTTTATAAACTGGATACTGTTCCACCCCCATTTTGCAGATGAAGAAATTGAGACTCAAAGAAGATAGATGATGTGTCCATGATGACATACTTAGTGTCAGAGGAAAGAGATCTGAGTCGCTCCCTGACTCCATGTTTTCCCTTCTATTAGAGGCAGTTAGGTAGCATAGTGGATATAGTCTAGGTTTAGTGTCAGGAAGACCTGAATTCAAAAGCTATCTGTCACTTATTAGTTACATCACCTCTCTCTACCTCCATTTCCTCAACAATAAAATGTAGATAATCAATAGCAGCTACCTTCCAAGGTAGGTTTTTGGGAGGATCAATTGAGACAATATTTGTAAAGTGCTTAGTACAGATGTAATACTATCTACCTAACACACAGAAGATGCTTAATAAACACTTGTCCTCTTACACACATGTGCACACACACACATCTACTATGCCACATTGCCTTCCCTCAATCTGGGAAGTTATACTACTGAAAAACATAATGATAGTTATGTACATTAAATTTTGATATTTGGAAAGCGCCATACTGTTTAGGTGTTCTTTTGATTTATGACAATTCCATTTATACATACACATACACATACATTTACATGCAGTTAGATGTCTGTATATTTAAGTGCATATCTATTATATATATGTAAAACCAAGTAGGTTATAATCTTTCAAAGATATCTTCTCTTTTATGCTTTTATTCAAAGACAAAGAGTATTGGAATGGTTGTAAGTAGTTATACACACACACATATAATAAACTTTATATGTATATACATACATATCTATATATATCTATGCAATGCATATTATATAAACACAATGCACACTAATAAACATATAAACACATATATGATGTGCACATATACACAGATATGAATTTATATGTTATATATCATCTACACAACATACACACAATATATAATCATTATATACACATTATACATACATAACATATTATATACACATAAACACATACTTATAACCTATATACTATAACCACTATATTTGTGTGCATAACCATTTGTAACCATTCCAGTACTGTTTGTCTTTGAATAGAAACATCAAAGAGAAGATGTCTTATTTTTGGAAGATTTAAACCTACTTGGTTGTACTCATGTCTGTCGCGGCACTTTTTAGTTAATGGAGTTCGTCCTCATCTCTTTAAATGCTGCCTCATCTTCTAAGTAAATGCTACCTTTTCTATGACCCATTTTTGCATCTCTCCCTTCTAGAAATTCTGTTCAGTTCAGATTCTAGTTTGACAATATCTCTCCTAAAATGTGGCATCCAGAACTCGATGCAATACTCCCAAAGCTGACTTTCAGCTGAAGTGATCTCTCCCTTCTCCGTTCTCTCATAGTACTTTGTTTCCTCTCTCACTTGTGTACTGATCATACTCTGCTTTGTATTATGTTTATTTATTTATTTCCCTACGTTGTAAGCTCCTTAAGAACTAGGACTATGCATTCCTTATCTTTGAATCCCACTCAGTACCTGGAACAGCACCTTATTTGTATCAGACACTCAACGTTTATTGAATTGAAATGTCAATGAAATGGCAAATGATCACTCATTTATTCATTCAAAAACATTTACTGAGTACTTGTTCTGTGAAGAGGAAACATATTTTTAGATAAGATGGTCTATGATATTAATGAAGATGACATTGAATAGACTCCATCAGAACATTTACAGGAGTCTTATAAGAAGGAGTTATTGACATATGACATTAAATTTAAATTACCATTTATTTTACCCAGAGTTCAAAGCACTTTGCATCATTAGCCAATCAACAAGCATTTATTAAGTACTTGTTGCATGCCAGGTACTGTATTAAGTCCTGAGTATACAAAAACAAAAAAAGAAATGGTCTCTGCCCTCAAGGTACTTAAATTCTATCAGGAAAAATAGCAGGTACGTATATATGGATTGAATATTTATGATCCTCAAAATAATCTCACACACAGTTCAGTAGGTGGTGGGGAGGTGTTCTTGTCTTTATTTTATGTGAGGAAATTGAGACAGAATGTGGTTCAATTACTTTTAGAAGCACACAACCAGTTGCAGTGAGGAGTTCAAGGGATAGAAGAGTAGGGGTAGGAAGGCTCCCGGACTTCCCCCTTGAAGCTTTTTCCATTGTACTAGGCTGTCTTTCCATTCCCCAGGGCTGGTTGGTTTGGGATGGAAGGTCACTCTGGCTGAATCACGCAAATATTTGATTTGGCTGCTGTTCAGAGGGTGCCCTTCATTGGGAGGCTCAACCTGCTCTGTTGAATATTTTAAGGTGTGGTTATGAAACTCTGCACACCACCCAGCCAGCCCTAAAAAGCATGTCACGCACTTACTAGTCAGACTTCTTGAACCTTAATCCAGTTCATCCTCAACAACAGCTTAGTAAGTATACGATTCTTCTAATAATAGCATTGGTAGAACATACACCACATCTGTCATTCTGAGGAGCCTTTTGGAAACTATGCACAGGTGTTCCTCTTTCTTTATACCTAGGGGAGGGGACTGGACTCGTTGACTTCTCAAGACTCTTATAGCTCTCAAGATTCTATCATATCATACCATCTATATTTATTTATATTTATTTTTATATATATCTATATTTATTTATCTATGTACCTACAACCCGATGTCGTGTATACAACCGATGCATTGCATACATTGAATGTCAGTGAGTTTGGTCACTGAGGAGCCATAACAATGTGGATTGATGGAGGGCACAATTGGATACATCCAGTTGCTGTGACAGACATGTAACCTGTCTCTTACAGAAGGCTGTCATTTGGGGAACAGAAATCAGCACATGCTAAGCACGTCCTAAGATTGTTTAGGTTTCAGTGTGGAATGTTAGGCTGTGATGTGTGTAGCAGCTGCAAAGAAAAGCCATCTGTGAAAGAGTTAATAGGTCAGGTTGTCAAAGTGCTAATATTAGGGATGAAGAAGGTTGGAGTTGGTACAACCTTGGGGCATTTGTTGGATGTACAAAAATAGAAGCTGGGGGGTGGGGGAGGGGAAAGGCATGGAGTGGGAAAGGCATTGAAGACAGAACATCAACATTGTCTATTTGGGGGTAGTTTGAAGTGTGAATGGAAGAGATCATAGGTGCCTTGGATTCCCAAGTTTTACTGACAAACTAGTGCATGGTGACAAATAAGGAGAAGGTTGATTGTGCTCTAGATAGAAATGCTAAAAAACCTGGAGTGAAGTCCATTGTATCTCTCTTAAAACTATTCAGTTAGATTAAGTTCCTGAAACATGAATGATTCTATAAGTTTCTTCAAGGAAGAAACTTTGGCTTGAAGTGACTTAATGAATAAAAATCCTTCGTTGGGAAAAACCATATAGGACAGAAGATTATTTCTTATTTTCCTGTTCTCCACTGGTTTGGGTTTGAGGTTTATCTGAGAAGTAGTGCTCTGCAGGACCACCTCATTTCCATCTCATCCATATTGAGCCAATTTTGTGTCTGGTCCTATCTAAAGGGAGGAATGATCCTATCAAGATGAACTGGTAATCTCTAAGACCAAAAAGTGATGAACCTTTAATGATTCATACCTCCAGAGAGGAACACAGTTAATGTAAAAGAAATTACAGTGGGCAGGGCAGAGTTGGAGTTTCATTTCCTTCTTCAGCTGTAACTCCAGAGGAGTGGTCATACCACTTCATAGTTTAAAAAAAGCATTTATTAAGCACAGAGTTGTACTCACAGGCACAAGTCTGATTGTTATGGTTCAGAATGCTGAATGTCTTCACAGAAACCTGAGGTGTCACAAAGGATGGCAGAAAGAATGAATACTCTTTCTGACAAAGTTTAGAGGGTATGGTCCTCTTTGTAGGCAGAGGGATGGCTAAGACAATCTCACGGCACCTCTTTCTGTGATTACATCCTGTAGTTGATATCATACTGATCTACCATGATGACATTTTGCATAGAATACATAGTGAGGTAGCAAGATGACATAAACAGAAGATCTGAGTTCAGGTCCAGTCTCGGATACATACTATCTGCCCATGGGTAAGTCATTGCCTACAGTCATCTCTCTTAGACGGTTAGTTCTATAACAGTGTGGTCTTCTTATTCTTCTCATCGACAGCGCCCCATAAGCAGGTTCAATTATGCTAGATGTTGTTGGTGTTTGTTCTTTCTTCCAGAAGAGAACCTATGACATCAGGACTTGCAGGTGAATTAGATTTAAATGAGGCAAAGCTATGCAAAATCATCAGCCTCATTCTCTCCTCCAGAGTCATTGGGGAGGGGGAGGGATGTCATCCAGTGGCAAGACAAAGGTCAGGAAAACTGGAGATGGCCCCAGAAGCAGTGGGAGACCTTGACCATTTTAAGCAAGGTCTTCCTCAGGTCTCACTTTGTCTAAGGCAACACCCATTCAGTGATTTAAGCTAGAAAAGAAATGAGACAAAAGATGACCTAAAAAAAAAACATTCTGGGAGGGGAAGATTTTTAGGGTGTCTGGCCAGAACAGGGGTGCAGCCGATAGAGTACCTGTCCAGGAGTCATAAAGACTTGAGTTCAAATCCAGCCTCAGTCACATACTAGCTGTGTGAGCTTTGGCAAGTCACGTAACCTTATTTGCCTCAGTTTTCTCATCTGTAAAACGAGAAAGAAATGGCAAACCACTCCAGTATCTGCCAAGAAAACCTCAACTGCAGTCATGAAGAGTTTGATATGACTGCAACACTGGCCAATTCCTCTTTTATGGATCTACCTCTTAGAATTTTGTTTCCTTCAAGACTCCGTTCAGGCACCACCTTCTCCAGGAGGCCTTTCTGGATCCCACAGTACATTCCTCCCCTCTTCTCCATTCCCGCACTCTCAACTTCAGACCAGCTACTAGCATTCTCTCCCTGACGATCACCTTTTATTAATTCTGTGTTTTCTAAATAGATTTAATAAGTAGAGTTTGTTTTTACATTACTTACATTTCCCTCTCTACTCTTCCCTCTCTCCCCTGAAAGAGAGAACAAGAGGGAAAGAGGGAGAGAAGAAGAGAGGGGGAAGTAGAGAGGAAAGGGAGAGGGAGGGAGAATGTATTTCCTAAGTGCTTACTAAGTTTAAGATTGTACTAGGGATACACATCCAATAGAACAAAGTGGTCCCTACTCTCAAGAAGATTACATTTTAGTAGGGGAAGACAAAACTTAAAGGAAAGCTGGCAGTGAGGAGGGGGGAGAAAGAAGGTTCCCCTTGGTGTTGGTGAGAAGATGGAGCAGTGAGAAGAGTGAATTGATCTGGGAGTGAGCATGGCTGGGACTGCTCATGAAATGACCATCCTGGCCCCAAACTCACCAATCAGGAAAGCCGTCCCCAGGGCAGGGAGGTCGTTCCAGGTGAGCAAGGCTGCTGGTGAGGAGGTGGAAGAGAGCCATCTCTCAGAACAAAGAATTTTTTTTTAAACATTGAGTGAAAAAAAATCAATCAACTAATCAACCCATTAAAAACATCTGATTTCATTTACCATGTTTCATATCTGTGTACCCTCCCCTCCCCCCGGCCCAACCCTAGCTACTTTATGCTATCTCTTCTTCAAGGCCAAGTGTCCTCTTTTTCAATTTATAGTATTCAGTTTCAGTTGTTTGAGGGAGGGATTTCTTTACATTTAGATCATCATAGTCATTTGTTGTCCTGCCTCTGTTTACTCTACTTTGCATCAGTTTCTACAAGTCTTTCAGCACTTCTCTGAATTCATCAAATTCATTGTTTCTTACAGCATGATAATATTCCCTTAGATTCATATCTCATTATTTATTTAGTTATTCCCTGGTGGATGCACATCTACTTCCCCCCCCAGTTCTTTACTAGTATAAAAAGTGCTGCAATATGTATTTTGTTATGTAAATGGAGCTTTTCTTTTTGCCAGTGATCTCCTTGGGATACAGATTCCACATCTATAGCATATTTACCTGTACATCTGTCTATAGGTCTCCTACCCATTGAAGGGATGGGCAATTGCAGGGATTATTTTATGAACCCTTAAGTATCCAACACATTAGAAAATACCTAATAAATACTTGATGGTTGGTTAATTAAGTAGCATATCTTCATCAGTAGAGGTAGTTTCCATACCAGAAGTCCCTTACAATGATAAAAATCACAGATTTGGGCCCCTAAAACATTCTAAATCTCTGGTTGGTTGAGAAATCAACAAACATTAAAATCTTAATTTTATTTTTCTTATCTACATATATGAATACATTCTCCTCCCATCTACCTGTTTTCTTTATCCATTTTAGGATATACACAAATCTCCATTTTGGTGTACTACACCAAATACCAAAAAGATGGAATTATCTTATTTCAGGAAACCAGAAAGTAAGTAAATACTGTGATTATTTTGAAGTGAACCTTAGAAACTATTAAGGAGGGATAAAATCTTTCTTTGTTTTCATCTGTGATGAATCATAAAATACTCTCTTTTCAAAGGCGAAAGATATTAAATACCACTTTAATGCTTACTGACAGTTAAAGGCATTACTGGGTAGTACATTGTGATGTGTTTTTTTTCTTCTTCAGAAAAACAATTCTTTACTTTTAGCATAGTCCTAACATCTAGGAAATTGTTGTGTTGCTTTTATGGTCCTAGCATATTTTGTACACACACACCGAACCTACTTAATCAGTGGCAATACTGCAAGAGAGGGGAAATGGTCATTAGGAAAATACAGATATTACTTCTTAGCTTAACACAAGAGGATTTTATTAAAAGTTCTAAAAAACAAAACAAAGCAAAGCAAAAGGAAAGACATAAGGCACCTAATCAGTCAGTTAGAGAACCACACTGTTTCTCCTACACAATAGACTCCTTCTCTGTTACATCCCTGGACTTCAATCTCCACTTCCCTTTGAACTCATAAAGAGCCCCATGCAAGTCTAAGAGAAGGCATCACTTAGATCACCAATATTGACAGAAGCATTCAGGACCACTCTTCTAGGTAAGGTAGTCTGAAAATCAAACAAGGTGTCTAATAAAATGATTTTAAGCCATGGGCTTATTCTTCTCATCACTTTTGGCAAAAGATCCAAATGGATCTTGGGGTGTCAGAAGAGCAGCAAAGCCTGAATGCTTTGAAATATGAATATAAAATAAAATAAAATGAATATATAAACAAAAGAATAAATGTTGATTTATTCTCAATTAACCAAGATTCTGTTTGCATTGGACATAGAATAATAATTACAGCCATTTGTATATGGCTTCAAAGTTTGCAAATTACTTTGCATATGTTGTCTCATTTGAACTTTACAACATCCCTGGGTGATAAGTACCAGACATATAATCATCTCTGTTTTACAGAGGAGGCCACTGAAGCTTAATGACTTGTCTTTCATCTCCCAGCTAATAAGTGGCAGAGGTAGTATTTGAACGCAGGTCTTCTTGACTCCAAGTCTAACACTCTGATGTGATACAGAGCCATAACTAGGAATTCTTGTACCTGAGTCAGTCAGTTGAGGGGGGATGTTGTGTATTTCAGAGGACAGTCCAACCCAAATTCTGTTAAGCTAAGAGAGCAACAGCCCATCTCCCAGAGAGTCTGGGCTGTGCTCCACACCATATGTCATAACCTAGAGTTCTTGACATTCCACTCCCAACCTCTAGGAGGAAGTAGCTGAAGGGGGGCCTGCTGGTGGGGAAGATGAGCCCTGGAAGAGGAACACTATAGTTTATAGTACCCTACAGATGGTACTATGAGACCGGGCAAGGGAGGGGGAAGTAGATCAGATTCCTCCTCCCACACTTCATACTTGAATCCAAGGGCAAAGTTCTGATCATCTTCCATTAGTTATTGGTCTTCTGTACTATTTATTATCCTACCTCAAATATAGGAGAGAATGATCATAGTCTTTTTCTTTTAAAAAATTTTAATTTATTTTTTAGGGACGGGGAGGGCAAGGCAATTAGAGTTAAGTGACTTGCCCAACGTCACACAGTTAATATGTGTCAGAAGACTGCTGAACTCACATCCTCCTGACTCCAGGGCTAGTGCTTTATTCACTGCACCACTATGGTCTTTTTGTAGCTACAACATTGTTCTGAGTCTATCCTCTCTATTCTCCTACTTCATTTATGCACCATGGCCCAGGAGAAATATGTGAGTGCGCACCTCCTTCTCATCTGCCACATATCTCCTTCCATCATCATT
Source organism: Bettongia penicillata ogilbyi (assembly GCA_023548195.1). Classification (NCBI taxonomy): domain Eukaryota; kingdom Metazoa; phylum Chordata; class Mammalia; order Diprotodontia; family Potoroidae; genus Bettongia; species Bettongia penicillata. Next base: position 1,010,567 of record JAJHZJ010000309.1, read on the forward strand.
CAACAGCCTTTCCTCACAGTGAGGTTCACTCCATTCATTTTTATCACTTGTTCTACATCCTTTTTCCCATTATCTACTGGATACAAGTCATTCTTGCTCTTTTCTCAAGCAGTTCAACACATGGTTCAGTCTTTCTCTCAACCCCAAACCTTATTCTAACATCTGGGGACTTGGATCTGCACTTTGATGTCCCCGTAACACCCTGGAGTCATGCTTCACTGATTTCCTTTATCTTCTGTGACCACCACTGTACCTCAGCCACACAGCTCCCTTAGATCTCATGATTACTCATAACTATGCCAACTCCATGACCTTGAACACTGGAATTTCCCTTTCTCATAATCTCTTGTCCTTCCACTTCTGCCTCATACCAGTTGGCCTCTTCATTGCCTTCATCATAGATTCTAATCTCATCATCCCTCACCAACCATCATCCCTGCTTTTCCCTCACTTGCGTCTCTTCATCATCTTAATCCTGTAGTTGACCACTTCAACCAGTCATCTGACTTCTCCACTCCTACTCCTGTTCTGCTAAATGCTATCAGATGAAGTCACACAATCTTGCCAATTCACTACAAATCATGTCACCTAACCTCAGCTGTTTCCTCCTTCCAGTATAAGAATCTTTTCTAGTTGAAACAGAGTCAGTAGATGGAGCATTAGACTTGGGATCAACAAGACCTGAATTCAAATCCCACCTTAGTCACCTACTAGCTGTGTGACCCTAAGCAAGTTATTTCACCTCACTCATCCTTAGTTTCTTCTTCCGTTAAGTGAGGATAATAATAATCCCTACTGCACAGGGTTATTGCAAAGGTCAAATGAGATGATTTATAGTACTTATATCACTATATAACTTCTGTCTATTACCATTTTTTTCCCTTCATTGATTTATCACACTCCGTACTATGATTTTTTCAAGACCTCTCATTTTTCTCTTTTTTAAAAATTCTATCGATGTTCCTTTTTATCTAGTTGTCACTTTGGGATCACCGACTCCATCTCCATAAAAGAACAATCCCTTGTAGCAAGTATGTGCAGTTAATCAAAACAAATAAACATCGGCCACATTGGACAATGCATCCTTGTTTTACACCAACCAAATACTCCACCTCCTCTCTGGTGTGAGACGGCAGGCACGGTTGCACAGCAGTGTTATGAAGGCCTGATTCTTCTCTTATCTTGAGCCCCCTATAATAACTCCACTGTTCTCTCTTCTTGCTCTCAGCGAAAGTTGACTAAGACCCTCCATAATGAATCACATCATCACAGTATTTAAACATTGGAAGAGACCTTAGCAGCTATCAGTCTAAATGCAGTTCAAAAGTAAAAAAATCAAAAAAGTCATTTTTTCATCTTTCCTCCAATCACTGAGGAAGACGTCTTGCCAAGATCCACCCTGTTCCCTGGGCTCTTGATTCCAACCTATATTGTGTTCCTATGGCATGTTATTCATCGTCTTTCACTCGGCTTACCTCATGTAATAACTAATGTAACTCACCCTCTCAGATACAGGGAGGCCCCAGAAAAACAACACAAGGTTCAAGGCACTCTGTGGGTCTACATCAATTAAAAAACCATAGCTCTATTGGTATTGTTCCTTTTCCTAGTCAACCAGGAGAGATAATTAGTTCAAAGCAAAGGCATTTATTTTGACTTAGTTCTGGAAGTCATTTGGTAGAGTTCTAAAAATGCTAGTTAGAGAAATATGAATTGAGGAAATGAGTATAGCCATAGAGGAAATATAATTATTAACTTTTGTAAATAATAAGATAGTCTACTTAGAGAACCCTGGAGATTCAATGAAAATTAATTGAAACAATTAATAACTTCAGCAAAATAGCAGGATATAAAAGAAATCTACACAAACCATCAGTATTTCATTTTATTACTGACAAAACCCAGTAGGAAGAGATAGAAAGTGGAATTTCATTCAGAAAAAGTACAGAATATATAAAATATTTGGGAGTCCACCTACCAAGACACAGAGAAATTATACGGCTGTGGCTACAAACCTACAGCTATACAAGCTATAGAAATAAAAGTGACCTAAATAATTGTGGAGATACTAGTTGATCCTGCTTTAGTGGTACGGTGGGTAGTGCATTGGGCCTAGAGTTAGGCAAACCTGAATTCAAATACAAGCTCAGATACCTAATGACCCTGGGCAATTCACTTGACCTATATTTGCCTCGGTTTCCTCAATGGTAGAATGGGGATAATATGAGCACCTGCTTCTCAAGGTTGTTGTAAGAAACAAATAACATGATAATTATAAAGTATCTGGTATGGTTCCTGGAACACATATGTGTTATATAAATGTTAATTACTAATATCAGTGTAATAAAAATTATAATACTACCTAAATGAATTTACTTATTCAATGTCAAAACAAATAAACTACCAAAGGACTACTTTATAGTACTCAAAAAAAAAAAAATAACAAAACTACTCTTATGAAACAAAAGCTCAAGAGTCTCAGAGGAAATAATGGGGAAAAAAAAGAAAGAAAAGAAATAGGTCCTAACAGTACAGGATGAAGAACTATATTACAAAATAGTAACTAATCATCCAAATGGTTTGGTACTTTTTATGAAATAGAAAAGCTAATGAGTGGGAGATTAGGAATCAAAAGCAAAGAGACATGGGAGCATAGTTTACAACTAATAATGTAAGAACTTTTTATTCAGCAATAACAGTGGAGAAAATTAGAAAGCATTCTGGAAGAAATAAGATCTAGAACTTGACACCCAACACCTGGCACCACACACCACAATACAAATTCATGTCTTAGATATAAAAAGTTATGTCAAAAACAAATTAGGGAATGGAAAAGGAGATACTTTTCACAATTACAGATAGAGAGAATAAGCTCTTTACCAAACAAAGGAGAGAGAGCATCACAGAGGATAAAAAGTAATAATTTTAACTCCATAAAATTGAAAAGTTTTTGTACAGATAAAAGCAATGCAGCTAAAATGAGAAGGAACATGATTAATGGGAGAAAATTTTCGTAGCATATGTATCTGATAAATATCTGATATCCAAGGTACTTGGAAAATTAATTCAATCATATAACAATAAGAGCTATTCCCCAGTAGGTAAATGGTCAAAGGATACAAACAGATAGTTCTCAGAGGAAAAGCAAGCTATAAACAATTATATGAAAAATGTCCCCAAATTAATGAAACATATGAATTAAAGCAATGCTAAAGTTCCACATCACACTCATTAGATTAACAAAGATGATAAAAAGGGAAAATGGCAATTGCTGGAGGGAATGTAGAAACAGCTACATTAATGTGCTGTTGGTGGAGCTGGAAATTTAGAACTATACCCCCAAAATCACTAAATTGTGTTGACTTCTTGACCTTGCAACTCCACTACCTACCTTACACCCTAAAGACATCAAAGAAGGAAGGGAAAGAATCCATATATACAAAAATATTTACAGCAGCTCTATTTGTCTCAACAAAGAAGAAGAAAATAAGAGGGCAGCCATCATTTGGAGAAAAACTAAACAAATTATGGTATATGAGTGAAATGGAATACTACTGTCATATTAGAAGAGATGGAAGAAGTAGATTCAAAGAAACCTGTGAAGATTTTATGAATTGATGCAGAATGAGATGAACAAAATTGGAAGTATGGTTTGTACAATGACTGCAACATTGTAAAGTAAAACAACTTTCAGAGACTTTAAAACTTTGATCAATACGATGACCAACTAGAACTCCAGAGGATGAATGATGAAGCATGCTTCCCAAAGCATTTATGGATTAGAATTATGAATAATTTGTGGATTCCTAAAGAAATTATGGATGAGAGATGCAGAATAAGACAGGCATTTTAGAAAAGGCCAATGTGTGAGTGTATCTTGCATCACTATGCTAACTTTTTACAAAGAAGGGGAGGGCAGAGGGTATGATTTAGGATTGGATCTAGTGATAGTAAAGAGTTCTAATCTGACCTCAGACACTAGTTGTGTGACCCTGGGCAAGTCACTTAATGAACTGAAGAAGGAAATGGCAAATCATTCCAGTATCTTTGCCAAGAAAATCGCAAAATGGATTATAAAGAATTGAACATGACAGAAAAACGATTAAACAATAAAAACTTCTTTAAAATTATACATAATGAGCTTTACAGTTTTATATGAAATCTTTTTCGATTCTTTGTATTTGGAAATGGTTTGGTTTGGAACCTATCAAGTTTAGAATGTCAAAAAATTTTTAAAAGGAATAGAGTTACACATTTTTGAAAAGTCATTAATAAAATAGCATAGTAAGAAATGTAATAATAAAACATTTCTACACCATAAACCCGGGGCACATTCTCCCACAAATTTTCCACAGTAGTGGGAAAAGTGAACAAATCTAAGGAATGTTTATGGCAAAGTGCATAATTAAGAAACCCATGCAAGAGGCAACTCAGGTCTCATCTAGCTAGCAAACTGTCAATATCTTCCAGTGATATCATCGTGCTACTAGTGCTGGACCTACTCCCCATAGTTCTCAAGTAGTATGCAGGCTCTGCCAGGCACATACTCTCCTCCAGGAACATATACTGCCATGGTCACTCCTGGATGGATCTCATTGATCTTGTGGAGATCTTTCACTGCTACCAACTTCTAAGGCTTCACTTCATCAGAGAACGTACTAGCCATCTCAGTTCCTGTCTGGTAAAGTTCAGTGGCTAGCAAGGCTCTTATTGATAAACATGGTCTGACAGTTCTTTAGTTATCCCCGTGACTGACATTGGGCAGACATAGAGCACCAGGCCTGGAGTCAGGAAGACTCATCTTCCTGAGTTCAAATCTGGCCTCAGATGCTGACTAGCTGTGACCCTGGGTGAGTCCCTCAGCCCTTTTTACCTCAGTTTTCTCATCTGTAAAATGAGCTGGAGAAGGAAATGACAACCCACTCTTGTATCTTTGCCAGGCAAACTCCAAATGGGGTCACGAAAAGTTGGACATGAATGAAGCAAAAGGACAACAAATAACCAACGTATTCAGTCAGAGTATCCTCAGGTCCGATTTAGTTGTGGGGTGTTTTGTTGTTCTTCTTCCTAGTTACCAAAGGAAAGGTCTCTCTGTTCCAAGCCTCTTTCTGATCTACAACAGGAAGGGCAGGTTTTGATTTTCACTTCCTTTTCCTTCATCTATACATCACATTAAATAACTGGAAATTAAGGTTAGAAAGCCCTTATAGCTTCCACTTGATTTCTGATTGGGAATCATTTCAGCGGCTGCCTATTCAGTAAAATGACTGTCTGGGTCTGAGCCTTCTTGGTTTTCTCCAACTCAAGTTTCTTTTTAGTCTTTCAAACAAATGAATGAGGAAGAAAGACAAAGAACAACAACAAAAAAATCCACCAAGTATTCATAACTCTCCACGTCTGTATTTTGTTACAGATTATTCCTGTGTTCATTATGTATATATGGTCAGCAGCAAGCTTCCTTGGCTTTGAGGTACCCAACACTTACCTACAGACTCCTCTTCTGCTGCCTGTAGACAGTCCTCCTTAACAAAAAAAACAAAAACAAAAACCTTTATTCAGTTCATCCAACCCTTCAAGCCATCCCCCTTTCACTGTACTAAACTCCTGGAGAAAATCATCTACTCCCACTGACTCCGTTTTGCAATCTGACCTTCAACTGAATTACTTGACTGAAATAGCTACTTCTAAGGTTTTTAATGATCTCTTAAATGCTAAATTTGATGGCCTTTTTTCCTGTGATCATCAGCCTCTGTTACCATCATCATGCCATTACTGAGTCAGCGTTTCAACCAGAAGAGAGTACAGTGTGTCCTGGTCTAAGAAAAGTTGCTCATTGTGTCTTTCCCACCCTCCGCACCCCTCACATAGCTATGATAAATCTTCATTTAAAGTAGTTGTAGCAATTTACCCCTGACTTTTGGGTTCAGGCAGAGAGACTAGGCTAGAACTCACTACAGCTTTTGACATTATCGATTATTCCCTCCTCCCAAGTAATGTCTATTCTCTTGGAGTCTTTGCTTGCTCACTTCTGGTTCTCTTTGTGTTTGTCTGACCGACCTTTCTGAATCTTCTTTACTGAATTACTATATCTGCTTTATCCTAAGCATTGTTTCCCCTCAAGGCTCTGTTCTTGACTCTTTTCTATTTCTATACTCTCTCCAATAGTGATCTCATCTTCTCTCATAGGTTTAGTTATCATCTCTATGCAGAAGCTCTTCAAGATAAATATTTAGCCCTGATCTTTCTCCTGAATGTCAGTTATTTTCCATTGCCAAATGCTTGCTACACATTTCAGCCTGGATTTCTTGTTGGCATATCAATGTAATATATCCCAAACTGAGTTCATCATCATCATGTACCATCAAAAGCATACATTTCCTACCATTCGCCTGAGTTTGTAACATGAGAGGTCTGCTTGACTCTTCTCTGTCCTTCAAAGTTCCATAGCTAATCAAGTGACCAAATCACGTTGATTCTACTTCCAAACCATTCGTTGACTCATAGGATCTAGATATGAAAGAGGCTTTAGAGCTCATCTACCTCGACTTCCTCTTGTATAGATGAGCTAATGAAGACCCAGTGAGGCTTAATGACTTGACCAAAGTGATATAGGTACCATCTCCTCTCTACTTAAACTACCTCTGTGTTAGTTCAGGACCTCAACCACCTTTACCTGGACCATGGAAATAGATTCCTAGTAAATCTCTCTGTTTCCAGTTTCTTCTCTCCTCCCAAGTCAAGGGGTATTTCAGCACCTCTTCTTTCTGCTCTGCCTTTTCTCTAGAATATCCCATGTCTAGAATCAAGGCAAAGGTCCACCATCATCTGGATTCAGGCTATCTCTCTAGCCTTATTTCATAATTTTCTTCACAAACTTCAACTTCTTGCCAAACTGAGATAAGAGATGTTCTCTGTACTCAATTTTCTATCTCCTTCAGCCAAACTGTCCTCCATGCCTGATATATCTTCCCCCTTTCACCTCCAGGCCTCAGAACTCTTATATCCCTTTAAGACTTAGCTCTGGGGTCATCTCATACAGGAAGCCTTCTCTCCTCCCACCTTCTTCCATCTCCTTTCATTTCCACCCAAGTTTATTAGTCTTCTCCTTTTCCTTAAGTCATGATTTTGAATTTATGTATATCAAGTACATGTTATATTCCCACAATAGACTGTAAATTCCCTGAAGTTAGAAATGGTTTTGTTTTTGTCTTTCTTTGCTGCTGGGATTAAATGGACTTCACTCAAGAATTTGATGAGTCAGTCAGTGCTGAAGGCAGTAGGCCCTTTTATTTGCCACGTTTAAGGGATGATCACATATATGTGTGTCTTAATTGGTGACACAAAATAAAGGGAGATAAGGACAAGGGAAAAGTGCCAAGGCAGCCCACTGACTCCCTTGCACTGGGGTTGGGACCAACACCTTTAAAGCACAACTGAAAAGTATCAAGGGAAGGATATGGCAAGACATGTCACCCAGAAGCCTAGGCCAAAATGGTCTGCAGTTCATAGCCCCAAGATGTGGTACATTGTTACCCTCCTCTCTGCAGGTTGAGAACCTGCAGCCTTGAGACCACATATGGCCTTCTGGGTCCTTGGGTGCAGCTTTTTGACTGAGTCCAGGTTTTACAGAATAAATCCTTTTTATAAAGAATATGTGTTCTATGAAGTTTGGATTCAGTCAAAGAGCTGCCCTTGAGGACCTAGAGGGCCACATGTGGCCTCAAGTTTGTAAATTCAGGCTCTTGCTGGAATTCCTGGCTCAGTGCTTCAGGGAAGGAAATTCTAGGGTTAGGAAAATCATTTAAAAGTTGTGGTAACTCTTGGGTCAGAGGAGCTCAGGAACGTTATAGTGAGTTAATGGGTGCTCAGATGGGTCCAATTGGTTTGACAGCCCTGAAGTCACTGGCATGAAGACACTAATCAGTTAGGAAAATAGGAGCTCCCAGCCTGGATTAGAAGATTCCAAATATGGGAGGTCCTGGACAAAGGGCAGAGTAGATAGGAAGGAAGAATTAGCATCAATAGAAAATACGCAATCTGTAGTACAGAAAAACACTAAGACAGAAAAATGGGAGACTTTTCTGGAACTTAAAAGAATACCTAGCATCTTTCATGTACTAGGTACTTAATAAACCTTTGCTAAATTGAATTGGATTAAATATTTGGACTAGGCTAATCATAGAATGAAAAAGAAATTAATGACACATGTCCTTAATCTGGGAACAAAGTGGGGAGATGGAAAGATAAAACAAGAAATGCCAGGATCTGGATCAATCTTGAGAGAGGCATCCTTAACCCTTAGAACCTCCAAAAATAGGTCTGTTAATGCTATCACTGAATCAGTGTTCCAGTCAGAGGAGTGTACAGTGTCCTCTGGTCTAAGAGAGGCTGTGTGTCCTCCCTGTCCCCTCACACCACCACAGAGCTATGGTGAATCTCTATTTAAAATAGTGGTATCAACAAACCCTTGACTTTGGAGTCTGGGCAGAGAGGAGCAGATGAGAGTGACAAGTCTGCTACCCGAAAGGTGGAAGTCATGGTAGGAGTTGGTTGATAAGCAATTAAATGGATTGAGGTGAAATGCTCTGCATGCAGTAGACATTTCATAAATGTTTGTTGAGTGGTCATATTACCCTCTGTTTCTAGAATACTAAATTTAGAAGGGACCTTAGAAGTTACTTAACTTCTTTCAATCTCAATGTCCTCATCTCTAAAAGCAGATCATTTTATGTTATATTTACTTTATAGTGTCATTGTAAAAGTCAAATGCAATAATATATGCAAAGCACTTGAAAAACTTCAAAGCACTTTAGAAATGCCAGCTATTCCTATTATCATTATTGATGAAATCTCTCTGAGTCTCTATTTGCCCTTCTGTTAGAGAGGTAAAATAATTACTACTTACCTCCCAGGATTCTAGTGAAGACTCTGTAAACTTTAACACATCATATAAATGTGTTAATGTTACTATCATTATTCTTGTACCCCTCATTTCCAAGGGCTAATCCAGATTAATCACTGAGGATCCAAAGGACTTATGGTGTAGTAATGAAACCTATACATAATGTAGTCAAGGAAAACATTGAGCTGGAACTCAGGAGACCTGGGTCCATGTTCCATCTCTATCACTAACTAGATGAGCTTAGAAATAATTTAGTAGGTCAGTGGATAGAGCACTGGGGACCTGTCGTTCAAATTCAAACCTCTTTCCTCCCTCCCCCCCAACCCAAGGAGAGGGCAGATTACAATAGGCAAAGCTAACTTAATAGAAATAAAAATTATGGGAGAAGACCGACATAAGCAAATTTTGAAGGACAGGGAGTCGAGAAAGGAGTTAGAAGGGAGAGGGTATGAAAGTAGATAAGGAGGGAAGAGTCATGAATCCTCCCAGCTCAAACTTTTCTTAAAGTGGGAACAGGTTCTTTGCTGAAAAAATTAGCCCCAAGGCTAAGGAATGACAAGTGGCTCTGTTACAAACATATCACATCATTATCTTATTTATACTTGAGCCTCTCTTATCAATCAATCACTTGACTTATTTAAAATGAAAGACTTTGGTTCTTGATTTTAAAAAGAAAGAATTTTCAAAGAAAGGGAAAAATATCTGACACAAAGTCAATGAAATTAAATGCTACTATATTTAAGATAATAGCCTTCTAACCAAAGAAGAAAAAAAAACCTTTAAAATTAGACTTGTTCTTATTAACTGCAAGCCCACTGCCAGCCTAGCCCCAAAGGCCTAGGAGTTTTGACCTGTGAGGAGAATGGACAACTTTTCCCCTGTGGTTAACCTCATAAAAAATTAACACCTGGATATCTGTTTTTAAAACTCCATCCAAAAGCCACTGCGGTGTACTTACAAAGATGAATTGGTCTCTTAATTTCCATCCAAGAAAAAGCTTTTTGTGTAGGCAGCACTTGTCCAATGCTAAGAGTCAGCCTTAATTTTAACCACACCACTTTTGTCAGACCCTAAAAACCACTGGGTGAAGGACTGGGCTAACTCGAAAGAACATTGAATGCCCATGGCTTATTTTGCATTTAATACAATGATAAATAATAAGCAACAGCAGTGACTCATTTCCTCATTTGTAGCATGGGAGCGGTGGAGGGGTTAATGTAATTGCCAACTTATTTCAAGGACCAAACAGAAGAGAGAGCACCTGGTTAGGATATTGGGAGCATGATATATGAGAAGGCAACATGGTGTAATAGAATGAACCTTGAACTTGGAAACAGAAGTCATCCATACCTACCAGCTGTATGATCTCGGGGCAGTTGGTGGTCCAGTGGATAGAGTGCTAGGCCTGGAGTCCAAAAGGCTTCAGTTCCAGCCTCAGATACTTACTAGCTGTGTGATCCTGGGCAAGTCACTTTACCTCTGTTTGTTTCAATTTCCTCAATTATAAAACTGGGATAATAATAGCACCTACCTCCCAAGGTTGTTATGAGGATCAAATGAGATATTATTTGTAAAGCACTTATTATGTGCCTAGCACATAGCAGGCATTTAATAAATGCTTTCTTCCTTTCCTCCATCCCACCTACGAGAAATTGCTTAATGTTTTTAGTCTTCACTTTCGGCATCTGAAACGTGTGCATATTATTTCAATTACTTACCTCATAGAGTTGTTACAGAAATCAGATGAGATAATATATTGAAAGTTCTCAGAAATTATAAATCACATTTAAAGGCTTTTTTCACATCATGCCCCACTCTGCTACTGACATGCAAAGCAAAATGGGAAAAGTTCTCAAGGTGTTACTAATTGATACGTTCATTTATTCCGCACACACAAGTCAAGAACCTGTTGTTATTCAGTCATTTCAGCTGTTTCTGACTCTCTGTGACCCCATTTGGAGTTTTCTTGGCAAAGTACTGGAGTTGTTTGCTGTTTCCTTCTCTAGCTCATTTTGAAAATGAGAAAACTGAGGCAAACAAGGTCAAGTGACTTGGGTCAGGGTCACACGGTTAGTAAATATCTGAAACCAGATTTGAACTCACAAAGAAGAATCTTCCTGACTCAAGGTCTGGCACTCTATCCACTGTACCACCTACCTGCCCAAGTCTACTAGGGGCAAAAATTCCATGCTAGATTCCATGGGAGATAATGATACAAAAAATACTTTGCATTCACTTTGTATGAATTTTATATGGTGTTGTTGCCTCCAGCGGGATGAAAGTCAGAAGATGCTTGAAGAAGCTTTCACCTAGTACAATTCTTTGCATTTACTAGAACATTAATAAGTCTTTTTGAATCCATAATAGTTTATACCATCTTCCCCTTGGGAGAACCTACTCATAACTGAAGGGTTAGATCAGAAATGTCATGCTACCATTCCAGTGCCTTTTCCTCAACTCCATGGGATGAGACCAAGTGTGCAGTGGAGAAATCATTATCATCATCACAGTAGCAATAGATCATATTTCTATAGTGCTTTAAAGTTTACAAAGTGCTTTGTAGAGGTTATTTCACTTAATCTACACAACAACCCTGAGAAATAGGCATTGTTATTATCCACATTTTACTGGAGAGGAACCTGAGGAAAACAAAATTTAAGTGACTTGCCCAAGGTCACACATCCAGTAAGTGTCTAAGGCAAGATTTGAACTTAGATCTTTCTGGAGGAATTTTAGACCACTCTCTTCTGACCCTTGGACCTACTATTCTATTTTTCCTGGGATCATCTGTCCCGTCAAGATGTTTGGGGTCTGTCCGTATGCCCTGTTACTGTCATTGACTGACTTTTCCATCTGCCATGAATTGACTATGATCATGAGGCTTCCTTTATGTATTGTTTCCTCCAATTGGAATGTGAATTCCTTGAGAACAGATTTTCTGTTGGTATCCTCAATGTCTATGATAGTAAGCATTTAATAAATGCCTTTCTATTTCGTACCATTCCATGAGCAGGAAGCTTTGTATCTCCAACATCTAGCACAGTGACTGGTAGATGGTCAGTAAATAAATGTTTGCTGATTTCCTGCCCTCATTATTTTACAGGTTTTGTTGTTCAGTTTCAGTCATGTCCAACTCTGTTTATACAAGATAATTTAAGAGGAAGTTTTCTGTAAATTTTGAAGTATAAATAAATGTGTAGGATCACTGTCCTAGAGCAGGAAATGGATGACCTTGGAGGCCATCTAGTCCAAAACTCATTTTGCTGATGAGGAAAGTGAATTCCATGAACATTAAGTTACTTGTGTATGGTCACATGGTCCATTTATGGCAGAGTTGGGATGGTCTTAGCATCATCTACAAGTACTCTTAAATATTCAATAACAGATGGGATTCCCCACCATGAGACTCTCAATTACGTCCTGTCCATCAACAAACAAAGGTTAATTATAACACAGCTCTGATGGAATAAATGTATTGCAGCAATAAGTGTCCCCAGAATACTGAAATATCATAAGTGGAGGTGAGGCAATAGCAAGTATGACAGAGAGTTTAAGAAAGACACCCTTTATACAACGGGACACAGATTGGGCATTGCTTTGGAAAAAGAAAAAAGTCAGGTAGCAGAGACTCATCATAAAGTGACTTATTAGAATGTGCATTGGGATAATTGACTTATTTCTATTTTCTAAAATATAACTAGATAGAGTACCTATCTACTAACATTATTGAGTACAGCTGGGTTCACTGCATACCCACTATAGCATCAGTTATCCTGCTAGTAGAACTGAGTTGAAATGGCCTCTACCTACCTGAATCTCTAGATCCATTTATAAATTTAAATTTTATTAAATTTAAAATAGAAATTTTTTTTTCTCTTCTCCTCCCCTCAGCTTACTATTGAGAAAGAGGAAAAAACCAACCCTGTTACAATACATACAGTGAAGCAAAACAAATTCCCATATTAGTCATGTTCAAGAAAAATGACTTCATCTGTACTCTGAGCTAGATCCATTTTTCAAAATAAGTCAGTTTTTATAAGGAGAACTTTTCTAGTACCTTTTTTTTCTAATTGTCTTAGAACTGGCTATATCTTCAGATAAGCATCAGTTTACAAAGAATGTGGCATACCATTACTGTATTCACCTCTTGTCTCTTGGGGAAAGAATTTTGGGGAAGAGTCCAAAAGATTTGCATTCTTGTATAACTTGATTGTACCTTGTGTCCTTCAATCTGTATGCATGAATGAAACTAGAAATGTGGCAGTCCTTTACATGTGAGCCCTCCAAAAGGTCCCTCTTGTTTAAAATAATCTGGATCAATATCCACTCAAAACCACAGTTCATGAGCCCCAACCACTGTATTTTCATTCATAAGTTTAGAGTACACAGTTCAAAGCAAAATATATTAACTGAAATTGCATAGCAAATTGAATGTTAAAATGTACACTTAGGGTATAGTTTCTTACAGGTGACCATACCACATGTAGGAAGTGGGTGCAGAGGGTAATCAAAGAACACATACGTAGTCAGGAAGCATTCATGAAGGGCAGTAATACATGGGGACAGGAAGTTTGAATGAAGGCACACATTCAGGACATGAGTGGCTAGTAAATGCACACAGCCAGGACAGTTGAGATCTCTGATGCCACAGAGCTGCCAGTGACCTCCGGGGATGGCATCATGCTAATCTCTGTGGGACATCATGTCTCCATTCCTGTGGGGGTCAAATCATCTCTGCTAGATATCACATCTTTCTTCTCCATTGAGCATCCCATCCTTTCTCTTCTTTGAAGTTCCTCTGGTCTTGCATTCACTGAATTAATATGGTCTGCTGGGTTTTTTTTTTCTTCTTTTCAGTAAATCAGCCTCTTCTAGGCTACTGGCTACTCTCAGTTAAGGTGTGGTGACTGGTAATTCTCTCCTTTGCAGGAGAAGCCTAAAGTTCTTTCAGTGTGGAGCCCAGAGCAAGAGGCCAACACAGCCTGCCAATGTGGAGAGAAAGACCAAGAATAAAATTCAGAAGACACAAATATAGACAATTACCACAGGGAAGAAAAAAAGCAAATCTTCAAAAAAAGGACCGGTGCAATTTTTAAAAGAAGATGATGGAGAATGAGAGATATTAGAGGATTAGAGAAGGGCAGATGACCATTGTTTTTTAAAAGGAAGAAAATAAGGGATTGCAAACTATGGGCCAGGGAGCCTGACACTGATTCCACTTGACAAATGAGGGAGCTTCCCCAATGGGGTTCCTTCACTTGGCTCAAGCAGATCCAGATTCATCTGGGAGGAACCTGATCCTTAAAATATAGGAGGGGGAGGAATCAAGATTTTCTTCTTTTCTCTGGTTCCTGTACTCAGCCTGGAGTTCTGGAGGTAAAAGATGAAGTATAGCTTCCTTAAAGGGATCAATAGACTCCTTTCAGAAAAGGTGCTTAGTATACAAATAAGTATTAGGTATAAAAAAGCTATTTATTTCTTCTACCATGAAAGAAATGTTTAAAATACAAAAGACTCATAAGTACACATTGACAAATACTTAAAATGTGAAATAATAACTCATCATTCCTCTTATCCTCTCCTGGGAAGTAAAGATATCTTCATAGGACTACACAAGTTTTCCCATTTGCCTTGGATACATAGTAAGAGTAATTCACAAAATCCAAATCTAGTGACCAGATAGGGGATGGCGTGAGGTTTTTTATTCATTCCAGTTGCAACGTCTTCGTAGCCAGTCTTATTCTCCTCTGAGGAATTGTTGTAGAAAGCACCATGGGTTCATCAATCAATAACCGATCTCCTGCACTCACAAGGAGCCTTCAAGGCTGGAAATATCTAGCTTCCTCGGTCTAGAACATATGGCAGAGTGGGTAGCAGGGGAATTGAGTTCAGTCTCAGGTTTGCTTGGGCAAACATATGTTCTTGCAGCCATATTTATTTATTTACCATTGCTGAGGGAGAGGGAGAAAAATCCTCTTCAGCCTCAATGGTAGTTCAAGGGAGAATTGGTATTGGCTAAATTCCTAAATTTATTCAGTTCTCATAACCTACTCTTCCATTCCACCTCACGTAGGGATGGTCATGCCCTTAATCTCCCCATCACCCACAAATGTTCCACTTCAATATTCATGAGCTGAATTCCTTTATCTGATCATGGTCTCTTGCTATTCCATCCTTCTCTCTGCCTTACAATCCTTAGCCCTATTGATCATCCTCACCAACCTCCAAGCCCTCTACCCTTCAGGTCTTCCCCAGGTCATCAGTCCTGTGCTGACTACACTTTCCTTCCTTCCCCATTTTAACTTCTTGGTGAGTCAGTTCAATGCCATACTCTCCTCTGTTGTTGAGTTCCTTTACTCCCTTATTCTATTAATGATCTTGTTCTTTCAAGCCCCAGCCTTGAACGACCTCAACAGCCCCTGCTTTCTCTCCTATTCACATGCTGAACGAAGCTGGAGGAAATCATGTATTGACTGTATCCACTATAAATTTATCTTATATAATCTCAGTTGGGCTCCCTAGTTGACTCATTATCCCACTCACCACAGTAGCTTTTCTAGACCTTTTCATCTCTCCTTTACCTCCTTGTCTCCTCCCCTCTCCCTTACCTGACAACTTTGCCTCATATTTTACTGAAATAATGTAGGACATTGGTCAAGAGTTACTTCTTTCCCCCCTCCTTATTCCATTTCACTTAGATGCTTTCTACCACTATCTCCTCCTTCATGAGGAGATGAAGAGGTGGCCATCCTCTTTGACACAGCAAATGTTTCTATATGCACAAGTAATTCCATAGCATTGCCTTCTTCTCCAACAAACTACAACTCTATCATCCCCATTCTTTCATTTATTTTCTTTTTCTTTTTTTAAACTTTTATTTAGTATTTTGGTTTTCCCTAGTTATATATAATCTCACTGATTTTCAATTTCTCCCTATCTATTGGTTTTTCTGCTGCCTACAAATATCCCCATGTCTCCCTTATCTTTAAATAGCCCTCGCTTGATCCATCCATCTTTGCTAGATAAATTGCCAAATCTCATGGTCTTTGCTCAACCTTCATGCTTCTTGACACTGTTAATAACTATCTTATAGTTGATACCGTTTTCCCTTTAGGTTTCCATGACACTGATCTCTCCTACCTTTGATTTTTCCTTCTTAGTTTCCTTTAATGGATCTTCATCTGAGTAGTTTCCTCTTCTCTTCTCCCTCTATACTATCTCACTTGGTGATCATTTCCTATGGATTTAATTATCTTTATGCTAATGATTCTCAGATGTATTTATCTAGGCTTAACCTTTCTTCTAACCTTTAGTCTCACATCTTCAACTGTCTATTAGACATCTCAACCTGGATGTCCTGTAGATATCTTGAACTCAACATGGCCAAAACTGAACTCTTTCTCCTCAAAATTCCTTTCCCCCCCACTAAGTTTTCTGTTACTGTGGAGGGTACCATCATCCTTCTGGTCATCTGGACTCACATCCCAGGTGTCATCCTAAACCCCTCACTCTCTCTAACCAGAATATCCAATCTATTTCCATGTCCTGTTGATGGAATCCTAATAAAGCTGCCCCCAGACCCAATATTATAACTTCCTTAGGGGCCTCACTGAACAGCAGGTGTATCTATGTGATGAAATCCTAGTCACTGCCTCTAGCCAGTCACTGCCCCCAGACCCAATTCTCATCATATTCCTCACAGAAACAGCAGACATGCCCATGTGTTCCATCACAACCACAGCCATCTAATCTCAGACAGAACCATAATAACCAGCCAATTAGAAGCAGCACCACTAGGATACCTATGCAGCAAGCAGACCCCAAAACAACAGAGGAGACTTTCCCTAAGTAGGCATCTGTGCAGTAACAGCAAAGACTGTCCTTTAGGTGAACTTATGATGTAGAGAGGCTTATTATAATATTATTAACCTACATAAATTCCCCCCAAAAAAGTTTATCTGTATGCATTGTGGGTAATTGCATGTTCAGTTCCACTGAGACTGGGAACCCTTCCCCTATGACATAATCCCTTAACAAATCTCTCCCATATTTTTAATATTAATATGTTCTATAATGGTGTATTAGCATCATATACCCCAAAATACTCCCTGTCTTGGTCTCACTAGTCTGATAGTTTCTTCTTGGAACTCAGCCCACTTCAGCAAGGTATTACTTTCAATGTGCTTGGGTTAGAGATGGTCTGAGTCTGTGAATTCTTTCAAGGAAACCCCACAACATACCACGAAAACGCAACACTGCTGATTTTGTCTTTGCAACATCTCTCTTATATATCCCTTTGCCTCCTCTGAGTTGCCATCAACCTGGTGCAGGCCTTCATCACTGCATACCTTGGACTATTTCAAAAGGCTTCTAGTTATTCTCCCAGAACAGTTCAAGTCTCTGCTCTAACCTCCACTCAGGCACCAAATTGACCTTCCTAAAGCACTGATCTGACTATGATGCTCCCTGTTCCATTTAACAAATGCCAGTGGCTCCCTTCTACTTCTATGATAAAACACAAAATTTTCTGTCCCACTTCCTATTTTCGTAATTTTACATTTTAAGCCCTTTGATGTGCTTTGCCATTTGGTGACAGCAGACTTCTCGCTATTCCTCACATACTCCATACTCCATCTTCAAGCTTTCTAGTTGTCCATCATGCTTACAATGCTCTCCCTTCTCCCTTCTGCTTCAAGGCTTCCCAGATTTCCTCCAAGTCTCAGCTAGTATCCCACCTTCTGCAAGAAGCCTTTACCATATCCCCCATTCTAATATCTTTCTTCTATTATTTGCAACTTACCCTGTACATATTTTGTTTGTATATAGTCATTTGCATGTTTAATAATAATCACTTTCATATAACACTTACTATGTGCAGGCACTATGCTAAGTACTTTACAATTACCATCTCACTTGATCCTCAAATAACCCTGGGATATAGGTGATATTTTACAGATGAAGAAACAGAGACAAACAGTGGTTAAGTGATTTGCCCAAGGTCACACAGCTGGTATGTGTCTGGGGTTGGATTTGAACTCAGGTCTTAGAACTCAAACTCCTTGAGGGCACTGTTTTCGCTCCTTTGAGGTAGGAGGGGAGGGGTGGAGGTTTCCTTCATTTTTTAGCACAGTGCCTGGCATATATAAACAATGTGTTTGCTACTGATTGTCTATGTCCCAATGAAGAGTCCTCCTTGAAGGAAAAGCCAGAAGCCATCTCTCCTCAGCAGGGAGCAATCAAACTAGCTAACTCTTCCAGGGCTCAGTAACCAATCCTCTTTGATATAGTGCATTATCTCAGGAAATCATGAAGGATTGCTTCATTGTCCCAAAGGGCAAGATATGCCACTCAGCAAGAGGCACAAGAGGTACAAGCCCAGCTCTATCTTTCCTGTTATACTCACCTTTTCAGCCTCCCTGCAGCCAAATATCTTCTGTCCCCAGCAAATCATTTAGGGTGCATCAGGCACATTATTCATATTCTCAATTCTGGATAGTTCTCCAGGGACCTGGGAAAAAAAGCAATGTCCATATAAAAGCCTCCCCCAGTGCCTTTTACTAAGGAGTTTCAACAAACAATGGCCTACTGAAGGTCATGCAGAGAGTTTCAGCATTCCACTCAATACAGTCCTTTGATAATCACCAAGTTAATAGTCTTTTGTGAGATCCTCCATAGTTAGTGGGCCAGGAGATAAGAACTCATCTCCAAATATAGAAGTATACAAATTCAATATGCAAATGACACTTTATATAGTTCTCATATGATACCATCTTCCTGTTGTCTTTCATTTTGGTTTCTTTGCAACGTCCTGTTCCATCTCTAAAGAACAAGGAAAAAGTGAACAGTTAAAATGAAAAATTGAACAATTAACAAAAGAAAAAAGTAAAGAAAATGAAAGGAAGAAAACAAGCTTCCTCCCTCAGAAGGGAAGTTCAGTCTCAATTGAGATCACAGAGCACACAGAACTCTCCCAAAAGGAATTAAAGATTTAGACTTGACTAAAAGTCACCCTGTTACCTTCATGTGAGAAACCAAACTATTCTGGGTGAAAATTACTCTTAGGTGTCCCTACAACACATCTGTCAGCTCAAACCTGTCTCTACTAGGTCTCTGCAAATGTACAGAATAAGCCAGAGAGAGGACTGGATAAAATCTTGCCAGGGTCCCCTAAAACATATCACAGAGTGGTCTGTTATTCTCCTTTGGTTCCTTTTATAATAGTAACACTTTTCAAATAGATTTCAAACATCAAATAATAGATCAAGTAGGACAAATAAAAATAAATCAAATTCAGATAAGTATCAATTATATGCAGGTCTACCTCCTCCTAATTTTTTTTTTAAATTAAGGTTAATTGGAATAAAAACTAATTCTGAATGAGTCCCCAAGATTTCTCCTTGAGCCAACACCTCTCACAACATATCCTGGATCCAGATTCACACAGGCTAGATTCCTGGGGAAAATGACTCAAAAGGGAGAGTGAGAGGGTAGGGAGGTCCAATAGAAACTTCAGTAGCTGAAACAGCCAGTCCCACAGCAGAGGGTCTACATCAGGGCTCCAAGCCTTGATCAATCCACCTTAGAGACCTCATTCTCCTGCCAGCCAGCAGCCGCCTAGACAAGTGAGCAGTCTGTGTCGTAGAGCAAGGTCCCCACCCTAGCCATCATCATGGGCCACCAGTGAGGCCTTGACCCCATCCTGAGTGAAACCTCATCCCTGGGGACTTAAGTGGAGAGATTCTGTTTCCTTGGCAACCCAACAGGAAGGCCCCACCCCTTGGGCAGATTAGCAACAAATTAACTCTTCCAGGGCCTGTTAGCAGAGAAGACTTATTTCCAAAGCAACCCAGCAGCAAGGCCCTAGCCCCAGAGCCAACTAACAGCTAAACCCCAGACCCAGGGGAGACCCCACACCCCCAGTACAAGCTAGAAGGGAAGCTTGCCCACTACCAAGAGCCAGCAGCTAAGCCCTGAAGCCCACTGCAAGCCAGCAGTAAGACCCAGAACCCTGACACAAAAAGTGTGAGACAGTGCAGGACTAGAGCCCAACTCTCACATAAAAACACTAAGCCATAAAAAAGGGCAGAAATAAATGAGCAAAAAAAAAGTTTTTTTAAGTGCTTGACTACAGAACATTACAATGGCAATAGGGAAGATCAAGGCATAAACTTAGAAGAAGACAATAAATGTCAAAATGGCTACATGTGAAACCACAAAGAAAAATGTAATTTAGTCTCAGGCCCAAAAAGAATTCCTGGAAGAGCTTAAAAAGGATTTTAAAAAGTAAATTAGAGAAATAGAAGAAAAATTGGGAAAAGAAACAAGAGTGATGCAAGAGAATCATGAAAAAAGAGTTAATCGCATGGGAAAAGATATACAAAAATTTACTGAGGAAAGTTATTCCTGACAAAATGGAAATGGCAAAATGAAATAGGAAACACAAAAGCTCAATGAAAAAAATAATTCCTCAAAAATTAAAATTGAAGAAGTGGAAATTAGTGACTCTGTGAGACATCAAGATAAAATAAAACAAAATCAAAAAAAGCAGAAAAAGAAGAAAATGTGAAATTTCTCACTGGAAAAAACAAATGACCTAGAAAATGGATTCAGGAGAGATAACCTAAAAATTATTGGACTACCTGAAAGCCATGATTTAAAAAAAAAAAAAGCTTGGACAACATCTTTCAAGAAATTGTCAAAGAAAAATGCCCTGATATATTAGAACCAGAGGGCAAAATAGAAATTGAAAGAACCTGCCAATCACCACTTGAAAGGAAAACTCCCGGGAAAATCATAGCCAAATTCCAGAACTCACAGATCAAGGAGAAAGTATTGCAAGCCACCAAAAAGAAACAATTCAAATATCATGGATTTTCAGTCAGGATTATACAGGATTTGGCATCTTCCACATTAAAGAACCAGACAACTTAGTATATGATTTATTAGAAGGCGAAAGAATTAGAATTGCAACCAAGAACCATTTACCAACAAAATTAAATATAATCTTTCAAGGAATAAGTAATATTTAATGAAATAGAAGACTTTCAAGCATTTCTAATTAAAAGACCAGAGCAGAATAAAAAATTTGACTTCCAAATACAAGACTCAAGGGAAGCACAAAAAGGTAAAAAAGGAACAAGAGAAAACATAAGAAATTCAATAAGGTTAAATTGTTTATATTTCTATATGGTAATATTTGTAACTCTTAACAACTTTATTACAAGAGCAATTAGAAGGAATATATGTAGATAGAGGGTGTGGATATAAGGTGACATTCATGGAATGACACCCCCCAAAGACAAAATAAAGAGGTGAGAAAGAAAATTGCACTGGAAGGAGGGAGGAATAGAATGGGGTAAATTTTCTCAGTTGAAAGAGACATGAAAATGTTAGTACAATAGAGAGAAAGATGGTGGATGGGGGTGGCAGGCAAAGCCTAAACCTTACTGTCATCAAAACTGACTCAAAGAGGGAATAGCATACACACTCAGTTGGATATAGGAATCTAACTTACCTTATAAAGAAAAAGGGACTGAGGTAATAGAACGATGAGTGGGGACTGGAAAAAGGTAAGATATTTTGAGGAAGGCAGGGATCAGAAGTAAAATCCTTGTGAGGAGGGAAAGGTGGGGATAAGAGAGAAATCTGGAAAAACAATCAAAAAACAGCATGAAGGGAAATACACAGTTATCATAGTTATAAATGTCAATGGGATGAACTCACCATAAAACAGAAGCAGAAGGCAGAACGGATTAAAAACAATTCTACAATATCTTGTTTACCAGAAACACACTTGAAGCAAAGAAATGCACATGGGGTAAAAAGGTAAGAGGTTAGAGGAAAATCTATTATGCTTCAGTTGAAGCAAAGAAAACAGGGGTAGCAAACTTGATCTCAGATAAAGCAAAAGCAAAAATAGAGCTAATTAAAAGAGATAAAAAAGGAAACTATATCTTGCTAAAAGATACCATAGACAATGAAATCATATCAATACTAACCCTATATGTACCAAATAGTATAGTACCTAAATTTTTGAAAGAGAAGTTGAATGAGTTGATAGGAGGAAATAGATAATAAAACTATACTAGTGGAAGGCCTCAACTTTCCTCTCTCAGAACTAGATAAATCTAACCATAAAATAAAAGAAAGAAGTCAAGGAGGTGAATACAATTCTGAAAAAGTTAGATGTGATAGATTTCTGAAGAAAAGTGAATAGGAAAATAAAGGAATATGCCTTTTTCTCAGAAATAGATGGCACCTACACAAAAATTAACCGTATATTATGACATAAAAACCTCACAATTAAATGCAGAAAAGCAGAAATAGTAAATGTATCCTTTTCAGATCATAATGCAGTAAAAATTTCATTCAATAATGGACAATGCAAAGAGAGATTAAAAATGATCTCATCTAATCTAATCCAAAAAAAGTGGGTCAAAGACTAAATTATAGAAACAATTGATAATTTCCTTAAAGGTAATGACAAAAATGAGACAATGCACCAAAATTTATGGGATGCAGTCAAAGTGGTACTTAGGGGAATATTTATGTCTCTAAGTACTTACCTCAATAAAATAAAGAAAAAGAAGATCAATGAATTAGGCATGCAAACTTAAAAAAAAACAAAAACTAGAAAAAGAACAATTTAAAAATCCTCAATTAGACACCAAA
This sequence comes from Bettongia penicillata ogilbyi, assembly GCA_023548195.1. Taxonomy (NCBI): domain Eukaryota; kingdom Metazoa; phylum Chordata; class Mammalia; order Diprotodontia; family Potoroidae; genus Bettongia; species Bettongia penicillata. The sequence goes on from JAJHZJ010000309.1 coordinate 1,033,140, forward strand.
TTGTAAATCCTGAAAATTAAAGGAGAGATTGAAAAAATTGAAAGTAAGAAAGCCATTGAACTAATAAATAAAACTAGAATCTGGTTTTATGAAAAAAATAAGTAGATCACTTGCTAATTTGATTTAAAAAAGAAAAGAAAACCAAATTACTAGTATCAAAAATGAAAGGAATGAATTCACCACCAAAGAAGAGGAAATGAAGATAACTGTTAGGAGTTATTTTATTCTATTTTATGTCAGTAAATTTGACAATCTAAATGACATGGATAAATATCTACAAAAATATAAATTACCCAAATAAACAAATGAAGAAATAAAATACTTAAATAACCCAATCTTACAAAAAGAAATTGAACATCAAGGAACTTGCTAAGAAAAAATCCCCAGGATCAAATGGATTCACAAGTGAATTCCACCAAAAAGTTAAAGAACAATTAATCCTAATACCATATAAACTATTTGGAAAAATAGGCAAAGAATGAATTCTACCAAATTCCTTTTAAGACACAAATATAGCGCTGACGCCTGAACCAGGAAGAACCAAAACAGAAAGAAAATTATAGACTAATTTCTTTAATGAATATTTGTGAAAAATTTTAAATAAAATAATAGCAAAGAGATTATAGCAATATATCATAAGAATCATACACTATGACCAGGAACACAGGAATGCAGGGCTGGTTCAATATTAGGAAAACTATCAGCATAATTGACCATATCAATAACAAAACCAATAAAAAAAATCACATTATTATCTCAATAGACACAGAAAAAGTCTTTGACAAAATATAGCACCTATTCCTATTAAAAACACTAGAGAAAATAGAAATAAGTAGAGCTTACCTTAAAATGATAAGTAATATTTATCTAAAACCATCAGCAAGCATTATCTGTAATGGGGATAAGCTGGAAGACACCTAGTAAGATCAGGGTGATGCAAGGATGCCTATTATCACATCTGTTATTTAATATTGTACTAGAAATGCTAGTTGTTACAGTAAGAGAAGAAAAAGAAATTAAAGGAATTAGAATAGATAACAAAGAAACAAAAGTATCCCTCTTTGCAGTTCATATAATGTTATGCTTAGAAAACCCTAGAGAATCAACTAAAAATAACTTGAAATTATTAACAACTTTAACAAAGTTGCAGTGTACAAAATAAACTCACATAAATCATCAGTATTTCTATATATTACTAACAAAGGCCAGCAGCAAGATACGGAAAGACAAATTTCATTTAAAATAATTGCAGATAATATAAAATGCTTGGTAGTCTACCTGGCAAGATAAACCCAGGAACAATATGAATACAACTACAAAACACTTTTCACACCCAAATAAAGTCAGATCTAAACAACTTGAAAAATATCAATTCCTCATGGATAGATCCAGCTTATATAATAAAAATGAAAATTCTACCTAATTAATATATTTAGTGACAGAAAATCAAATAATCAAAAAATTATTTTGAAGAGCTCAAAAAAATAATAAAAGTCATCTGGAAGAACAAAAAAGCTCAAGGATCTCAAGGGAGTCAATGAAAAAAATGCGAAAGAAGGTGGTTTAGCTATACCAGATCTCAAACTCTATTATAGAAATGTAATTATCAAAGCAATTTTGTACTGGCTAAGAAATAGAGTGATAAATCTATAGAATAGATTAGGTCCAAATAACATTAAAGTAAATGACCATAGCAATCTAGTATATGATAAACCCAAAGATCCAAGATTTTGTGACAAAAAAATCATTATTTGACAAAAATTGTTGGAAAAACTGGAAAACAGTATGGCACAAAGCAGGTATAGACCAACATCACACACCATATACCAAGATAAGGTCAAAATGGGAACATGATTTACACATAAATGGTGATACCATAAACAAATTAAGTATGGAATATTTTATCTGACAGATTTATGGATAAGGGAAGAATTTAGGACCAAAGAAGATATAGAGAGCATTACAAAATGTAAAATAGATCATTTTGATTATATAAAATTAAAAAGGTTTTACACAAACAAAACCAGCGCAAACTGAAATTATAAGGAAAGCAGAAAACTGGTGGAAAATATTTGCAACAAGTATCTGTGATAAAGGTCTCATTTTCAAATAGATAGAGAACTGAGTCAAATTTATAAAAAATACAAGTCGTTCCCACTTGATCAATAGTCAAAGGATATGAACAGGCAGTTTTCAGACAAAAAACCTAAAGCTATCTATAATTATATGAAAAAATACTCTTAATCACTACTAATCCAAAAAATGCAAATGAAAACAATTTTGAGGTACTACCTCATACCTATCAGAGTGGTTAATATGACAAAAAAGGAAAATGTTGAATGTTGGAGGTGATATAGGAAAACTGGGACACTAATGAAATGTTGGTAGAGTTGTGAACTGATTCAACCATTTTGGAAAGTAATTTGGAACTATACCCAAAGGACTATAAAACTGTGCTTTTGATCCAGCAAAACCACTTCTAGATCTATATTCCAAAGATATTCAAAGAAAGGAAAAATGGCCTATTTGCACAAAAATACTTATAGCAGCTTTTTTTTGTGGTAGTTAAAATTAGAAAGCAAAGTATGCCCATCAATTGGGGAATGGCCAAACAAGTTGTGGAATATGATTGTAATCATATGTGCTATAAGAAATAATGAGCAGGATGATTTCACAAAAATCTGTTAAGACTTACGTGAACTCATGCACAGTGAAGTGAGCAAAACCAGGAGAATGTTGTACACAGTTAACAGCAATATTGTTCAATAAAGAATTTTGAATGACAACTATTCTCAGCAATATAATGATCCAATACAACTCCAAAGAACTAATGATGAAGCATACTATCCACCTCTAAAGAAAGAATGGATATTGCCTGACTGTAGACTGAAACATACTATTTTTCATTTTCATTTTTTTATTCGTCTTCTTGTACAAAATGACTATTATGGAAATGTTTTATATAATTGCACATGTATACCCTGTATCTGATTGCTTATCATCTCAGGGAGGGGGGAGGAAAGGAAGTGAGGAAGGGATAGAATTTAGTACTCAAAACTTTAAATAAAAATGTCAAAAAATTGGGGAAAAAAGAAGTATAACATGTGGTTGTTATTTTTTTCAAGTCGTTCTTTCCTTCCTTCCTTCCTTCCTTCCTTCCTTCCTTCCTTCCTTCCTTCCTTCCTTCCTTCCCTTCCTTCCTTCCTTCTTTCTTTCTTTCTTTCTTTCTTTCTTTCTTTCTTTCTTTCTTTCTTTCTTTCGTAAGCTCTTTGAGATAGGAATTGTTTCATTCTTTGAATTTTCTTCCCTAGCACAGTGTCTGACATATAGAGGTAGCTTAATAGATTTTTGATGATTGACTTTGAATGTAAGCATAATGCTCAGTTTCACAAATTAGGTTAGTGAATAATCTTATCATTTTATAGCAAAACTCTCATTAACCTTAAGCCTTTAAGTAATCAGACTTTTTTTATGCTCTGCTTTTGGCTGAAACAAGTCAGTTAATGTCAAGAAAACAAAAATAGCAGGTCTTTAAAAAAAACAACTATTTCCAGAGTATGTCTTTCAGTCCATGTAGATTTAGCCTACTCAATTAAATCATCTATATTTTACATCTTCAGATTCACGTAAAAAAAAACACCCTAATGCATCACAAAATTCTAATTTTAGGTGTCAAACTGGAACACTATATTTTAAAATATTTTTAACAAAGTCAGAACAATGACAAAAAAGCGAGAATTTTCTTAAGCATGTTGGTTCATTAAGGTTTAACTCTATTCAGGAGTGATCATTTAGTATATATTTAGTATATCTAGTCCATAATTGACAAAGAGAACTTAGGTAATAAGGAGCTATGGCTCACAAAAGCCGAAAACATGATAGTATTGGAAAATTTTAAGGAAGTAGAGCTATGGAGTCCAATTCAGAGATTTCTGAGGAAAAATAATGTGTAAGAATATATAGTTATCACTGGGGGTGGTTATGATGGTGGCCTGTTGTACTTTATTTGGAATATAATATGGAGACAGATTCAAAGTACAGTGTGAAGGATTTAGATTAGGTATAGTAACACCAATGTGATAACCCCAGTCGCCTCTATGGATATGTACACGTATTTCCAAGGTAAATTTGCAAAATATAAACTCTCTACCTCAAAGATGAAACCAAAATATTTATTTAGATACCAGAAAGTCAATTACACTATGGTAACAGCGAAGTTTGTACACATAAAGGGAGCATGACCATCCCCAAGCCTTTTCTTTGTCAAGTTTCCCTACAAACAAGCTCCCTTAGGCAAAATCACTCCCTCTCTCACTCATGCTAGCTGCTCTGCTCTGCCTGCTCTCACTCTCAACTCTGCCTCGCTCTCTCTTCCAGCTGCACCCTTCCTGTACCTCTTCCGCAAGATTCCTCCCACCATAGGTTCTATGTGATTCAAGCTGTGGACTGGGTCAGACCTCAAAGCAGATCACATGGGCCTATTAAGGGACAAGGGAGATCTCCAAATTCCCTTACCATTAGAGCCAAAAGGATGAGTACTTAATCATCAGAATGACTCAGACATTGAATGCCTAATCATAAAAATGGATGACCAAGATAAGTTGTGACATTGCCTTAGAAAGAGTTTTAAAATATAAATGATCTCCATTAGTCTGGGATGTTCTAACTTCTAGCAGAGGAATAGAATAGAGGAACTTTTCAAGTCCTTTCTGACATTGTTTCCTTGAGATTCTCTTGGGCAGCTAGGTGGCACAGTGGATATTGTTCCAAGCCTGGATTTAGGAAGACTCATCTTCCTGAGTTCAAATCTGGCCTCACATACTTCCTGAACAAGTCACTTAACCCTGTTTGCCTCAGTTTCTTCATCTGGAAATGGCAAACCACTCCAGTATCTTTGTGAAGAAAACTCCAAATGGGGTAACAAGGAGTCAGACCTAACTAAAATGTCTTATTGTATAGTGAAGTTCTCTTGCCTTTTTCTTTGCTCATTCGGTCTAACCTTTGGCTTACTAAATTGTATGATTTGTGTATATGTTTAAGCAATAATTTTATTCCCTTTATTAATATTTCTCACCATGAAAATAGATTTTTTTTTGGAAAGAACACTTGAAATTAAGATTCCCTACAAATAACAACATTATCCATTTGTTGTGTATCAGCCAGCAGGCTAGCCCTATTTCTGACTTTTCCAGATTTCAAAACCATGTCCATGTACTTACTAGTGGCTCATCTTGAAGCTTCCCTCAGCACCTTTGGCTCCCTTGCCCTAGAACAATGCTCCAGATTCCTACTCCCACCCCTTCCAGCCTGTTCATTATAGTATATCTGCAAGGTCCTTCCCTTCCAGATTTGGTGAGTTCCTCATAGAGCCTCCTTTCTGTGAAGGATCCCGGGCCAGTCTGCCTTCATTCCCCTCCTGGCCTCATTCCTGATTTTTTCTGGACTTCAAAATTATGCCTCCCATCCCTTGCCTCACCCCTTTTCATTTCCTTTTTTGTGCTGTCTTTTCTCATTAGAATATAAGTGCCTTGAGGGTAAGGACCATCTTTTTTTCTTTTTGCTTGTATTTGTATCTCCAGCACTTAATACAGTGCCTAGAACACAGTAAGTACTTAATAAATGCTTGTTTTCTTTCCTTTCTTTCAGACTTCAATACCATAGAAAATTGTTTTTACTGCCTCTCTACCCCTTCCTTACCCTCATGCCACCCGAATTCTATTGGGCAGAGATCTGGTTGCCACTTTCAACAAAGCAAGTTATGTATCATTGATGTATTGTGGCAAGAGAAATATATCTTACCATGTTAAGAAGCATGTGATCAACCAGTTGCATATAGTAAGGCAGTAAAGATCCAGGACTACTTATGCTGCCTTCAAACTAATTAGGCCTATTCCACTTCCAAGAATCTAGATGACTTTATCTACCTTTAGAGAGGAATGAGGACAAACAATGACTCCATTTTTATCGTAGGCATGAAACCAGTTGGTAGAGACTTCAATGTGAGATAATTATAGAATTTTGGGAAATGATGACAATAAATATTCCAATATATTTAATAAATATACCAAACAGTAGAACAGAATAGGGATAGTTTTGAATCAAGATGTCATACAATTTAAGTTGTTGGAGAGGGCCACAAATAGAGAGGAACCTCCTAAAATTCTAGTCGAATGACAAACTGAAGAGTAATTCCAATAAGGCTTTAAATTGAAAGGGAAAGGAAGGAGAAAGCTGACTACATAGATATGCTAAGCCAATACAATGAGGAATACTGGGCAAGACATGAAGAAAAACATCAATGGAGAGTTTCAGCAATAGAAAAGAGATAGTAACTAGAAAGAGGAACAATACAATGCTTCAGAGCTTTAGTGTCTACGTACAAATGCATATAGTAATAAACACAGTCAATCAGAGATCTTAATTTGGCCTCATAGATATCATTGACCTTGGTGGAATATCATTATGCAGGGGTATACCTTATCCCAAAGGGAATGATTGGGTAGTATGGGACTTTGAGTGGCCTTGTATAACAAGAAGGTAAATTGCTGTGCAGAAATCCTTGAGCCACAGTGGAATGTATGTTGAAGATGTAAGTGGGAATTAGTGGAAATAGACAAAAAATAATACTGTGGTATAAAAATAATACTCAGACCACTTGGAAAAAAAGAGGAAATTACTTGATGACTTCTGGAAACTGATTAAAAAGCTGACACAAAGATATGACATAGCAAAAATGGGAAAAATCCAACTATGCAGAAATCTTCTGGAAATCTTTCTGTTCAAAGAAGAACTGACGAAATTCAAGCCTTGCCTTGCTGAGACCTTAACTCTTTGGAAGATGAAGGAACTGACAAAGGAAAGGGGCTGTTGGAGGCCACATCTTGTCCATTAAGGGGGAAATGGTGGCAAAGTAGATGTGAAAGGAACTTCTGGAATGCTGACCTTGTCATCTTCAGGTTCACAATAGATAAACAGAAATATATATAATCTGGTGCATCCATGAGATTTGAGGAGAGTAGGTTGAAAAGGTCTCTGTGAAAAGACAGGTAAGGTCTACTTTTGAACCTTTCAAACCACATATACTGTAGGCATGTCAAACTCAATACAGTTATCTATCCCTTCCACATTGCAGGGCTAAGGGCCTGGCACCTTTGCAATCTTAAAAATCTGTGTAAAAATTTTTTGGCCCTCCCTTCATACCCAAAAAGAAGTCTGAATTATTATGGTATTAAAGGATAAAATATGTTCATATTATACAATACTGTACATATATTTTGTGTATTTCTGAGTTTCTAAACTTTTTCTGTATTATCTGCTAGCCTTTGCATGTTGTCTGCAACTTCTGCAAAACTTCCCAAAAATTTCCATTGAATTTCTTATGCAGAACCAGGATATATTGAAACTGATGGGGAAAGTCAAAATGTGGAAGGGATAAAACAAAATTCTTTTATCTCCCCTCCCATATCCTCCTTTCCTTTGAGCTTTCCTATTTCTACTGAGGATACCACTGTCAGTCAAGTCACCTAGATTTACAATGTTGGAATCTTTATTAATTCCAATGTATCCTTTCAAAACATCCTTCATATCCACCCCCTTCTCTTTACTTACAAGGGCCATGGCCCTGGTCTAGGCCCATAGCTCCTTACTCAGACTATTAATTGATAGTTAGCCTCCTAATTGATCTCTTTGCTTCAAGTCTCTCCTCTCTTCAATTTATCCCTCACAAGTATGACAAAGTAGTATTCCTAAAATAGAAGCCACACAACTCCCTTACTCAATAAACTGCTATGACTCCCTGATACCTCTAGGATCAAATACAATCTCTTTCCATTGTCATTTAAAGCTTTTTCACAACCCACCTTTCTCCAACCCCTTTCCAGCCTTCATGCATTCTTCAGTCTTGTCAAACTGGCCTTCATGCTTGCTCCTCAGACATAACATTCCTTCTCCAATTGTCCAAAGACCAACCTGGCTAAGTCTACTCATCACCAAAATTATGGTCAGTACATAATGAATTCTTTGGCCACAGTACTTATCTAACAAAGTTGCTGCAAATATAAATGATATGATGTATAAAAAGCACTTTGCAAACCTCAAAGTACTATGTAAATGTCAACACCTATTATGACTATTATAGCAATGTCTTAATCCAAGAAACAAAACAATAGTTTGGCAAATAAATAGCGCTTTACATTTTACAAAATTCTTTATACATCTCATCATGGAAGGTAGAGGAATAGGGTTTTCTTTCCCTTCCAAGTTATCATTTAATCCAGTAAGGGTAATGGAAATAAACTAAAGCATGCAAAGGCATGGTCAAAGTAGAGGAGACTGTACATAAAGTGTACTTATATTTATAATTATCATAGGATTGTAGATCTAGAAGGCACCTGTTACTGTTGTTCAGTTCATGTCCAACACTTCATGATTCCATTTGAAGTTTTCTTGGCAAAAATACTGCAGTGTTTTGAGATTTCCTTTTCTAGTTCTTTTTACTGATGAAGAAACTGAGGCAAATAGGGTTAAGTGTCTTACCCAGGATCACACAGTTAGGAAATATCTGAGGCTGAATTTGAAATGGAAAAAGTAAGTCTTCCTAACTCTAGGTCCTGTGCTCTATCCGCCTAGCTGACTAAGAAAAGACCTACATAATACCCAGTCTAATATCCTCATTTTATAAATGAGGAGCCTGAGATGAAGTGACTTGCCCAAAGTTACACAGGATTTAAACCCATATCCTTTGACTCCAGAGCTAGTCCCCTTTCCATGTCATCATCATAAAAAAAAACATTGCATTGAGTAGTACTTGGTTAGATCGCATGTAGTGTTTTATTCAACAGTATCTTTGCCTCTGAGAGTTTGCAATCTAAGCCAAATAATGAAACTCAAAGAGATATTAAAGGCACATATTAAAAAAAAACTAAATCAAACCAGTTTGGTAATTACCTAAAACTTTTTAAAAAAATCTATCAGCGAGCATTTATTAAGTACCTCCTATATGCTAGGCTCTAGGGATACAAATACAAAAGTGAGATAATTTCCTACTAAAAAGGAGTTTTATTCAACTAAATCTAAACAAGATGTACTAAAATAAATATGAGAAGAAGCAATTGACAAGTATTTAATAATATTTAATATTTAGTTTATTACACTTGGCACTGTGAGAAACAGGAAGGTGTCGGACACAATCCAGGTTAAGTTACTAGCTCCATTTTACAGCTGAGGGAACTTTTCATCCCCAAATCAAAAAATAAATGACTAAATAACAACGTTACTGAAAGTATTTTTCTAGGTTTTCTTCCTGAAATTCCTCAACTTTCCTCTAAGTGCACATTAAAGTGAGCATGACGCCGCAGTGATTAGGTGTGTGTGCCAACAGTGCAGAATATAGCTTGCCGGCATGATTTGGGTGCGATCCAAATTCTCCTGGAGAAATTGTGCTCTTTTTCTAACTTGACTCAAATCACCACTCTTGTTCTCAATAGCTTTTTATGAAATTGCCGCGTGGAAACAAAATTGGTGCCGCTGAATTAAATAAATATCTGCAGTGCTTAACACTCTTAATAGCAAACCCTCAATTTAGCCAACCTTTTATTATCATCAAAGAGCAATCAATATGTTGATTGTGGTGACAGGCAAAGTGGAAATAGATGTAAAATTATTAGCAATTACCTTACATTTGTGGTTCAGAGTGCGATAGAAAAAACTGGGGTGGGGCATGGGGGCCTTCTTTTTGAAGCACACCACCATTTAAAGACCAGTTGCTGTGTTTTAGAGTTACCCTTATGCAGATTGTAGTCTTTAAGGAAATTGAATAACACAGGTTGCTAGAAAACATGTGAATCATTCATGGAGCCAGGCTTTCTGAGGTCTAACGAGAGCCCCTACCACTTGGGTTTTGAATATTCAAAACTATTAAAGTGTAAATTACTGAGCCAGCAGTCCCAGAGAAGGAAAAAGTCTCAAAAGCAAAGGGAAAATTCATTCTGCTCACTGGTTCCCTTACTGGAAAATACATAGCTTACTCTGAATGATTAGGGAGTTAAAACCACCACAGTAGGTTAGCCTATATAAGATGTGCAAGGAAGCATTTTGAAGCCTTGTCTTTAAAAGAGAAAATTTTCTAATTCTTGGAATGCTTTTCATAGGATCCAGGGATTGAACTTTTCTGGTCCTTTTTTCCCCTTACATCGGGCATTATTTGGAGCTATATTGTAATCTGACTTTGGTTTTCCTTTCTCAGTCTTATTTATGGGACTATAAATGAAATGAAATTTAGAACATTTCATTCTTAAGGAGCTTCTTTAAAATGAAAGATGAGGTATGATCACAGATTAAGAGCTGCAAACAAACTAAGAAGATAATAGACTTTTCTCTAAAGATATCTGTCAACTGTTATTACATGTGATTTTCAAGGGTTTTCTTTGACTTTTCATGTCATGAAAGCTCCAGAAGTCATTGGGTCTTGGAAATACTGTCATCATCATCAACATCATCATTGCCATCATTGTGAGTGAATAGAAAGATTGCCAAATTTGGAGTCCTGGGACCTCAGTTCAAACACTATTTCTGCCACTTACTAACTGTGTGGCTTTGGACAGATCACTTACCCCTTCTGGGTATTTTTCTTCAACTGCAAAACGATGAAGTTAGATTAGATGAACTCTAAAGTCTGTTCTAGCTAAAGCTCTCTGATCCCAATCTTTATCACCTCACATTCATAAGTATTTAAAATTTTACAAGACACTTTTCTAAAAACAACCCTATTCATTAAGCAGGATAAATAATATTATCATCTTCACTGGATAGATTAAAAACACTGAGGCTTAGAGATTTACGTGATTTGCCCAAGGACACATGGCTTTTACATAGTGGAGCCAGGATTCAAACTTGAGTCTCTTCTCAAGTCTTAAGCTGTGCCCTTGGTAGTCACCTGGTCGAAGTCTTCTTCTCCCCTCCTCCTTGTTTGTTAGGAAGGAGAAATCACAGGACCTCAGAAAATATTTAGCAAATAATACTCATTATGATCTTCTAACAGTTGGAACACACTGCTGGGCCCAAAGGACTAGGGCACTGACTTCTTTTCCTTTACCCTGAGGGTGTTAAGTTCAGGGGTGCTTGTACCTCTGAAAAAGCAACACACAGGTCCTGCCTTGAATGAATTTGACCCAAGCCTTTTTTTAGCCAAAGACAAGGTTTGTTGCAACATGGATACAGGGTGAGTGTGATTCTAAAAATCCTCCATATTGGTCAGACTCTTTAGGGATCTAAGAACTGGCCAGGCTCTTAAGCAATCTCAGCATTGGCTAGACTCTTAAGGAATCTGAACATTTTTGATGCTTGTATTGACAAGCAGGCCAGACTGACTCTGAGCAATTTAAAGCGGGAAGGGGTGGGGCGGGGCAAGGTGGACCTTATACACAGAAGACTGTGGGAACAGAGAAGGGTCTAGATGGAATTAAGGGAGTGGGTGAGGTTGGATGGTGCCAAGTGCAGACTATGAAAGGGCAGTTAATTAACTGGAAAAGGCTGATTGCCCCAGGTGAGCGCCAAGGACTTGGGTCACATGGGAAAAGCCAGGGGCTTTTTCTTTTTGGGGTCTGATACATGACCTTTTCCCTTTGGGGGTTCAGATCCCATCCCCATCAGAAGAAAGAAAGATTTTGTGTTGGAGTTACCACTGTTTTAAAGATCCGCTAAGTCATCAGCTCTTCTTGATCAGTGGCCAAAAAGAGGACTGTTTCGTCATCCCCAAAGTGCCCAAGTGCTGAATCATACATGGCCAGCTGAAAGTTTGTTGTCCTTAAAACGTCCAAGTATTGAACTAGCACACATGGCAACCTGAAAGAAGAAAAGCAGGGCGACTCTGCTCAACAATCCCCTCATTCCTTATGATCTTAAAAGGTTAGTGCTTGAAGAATTACAAGACCCATTCACCTGGATCCAGTGGTCTAAGAGCCTTATGAATACCTGATCATTTTATAATCTGCCTGGAAAATTCCATTCCAATTGTAATGAAGGGTCCTGGGGGAAGGGGGAGGAGACTGGTGGGGGAAAGCAGAATAATTTCCATATGGTGACTCTTTACCTCTGCAATCTCTATTCATTACTGATCCTCTCCACTCTGAATTTTGATGTTCACAATAAATTGATTCTTGTTGAAATTCAGGCCATTATGGGGAAAATGGGTCTGCTGTTATGCTTCTGTGTTAGCCATCACTTGCGCACATATGAGGTTAGCCCAGGAGGATGTGGCTGAATTAAGCTTGGCTATATGTGCTCCTCCATGTAAATGTTCTGGGAAGAAAAAATTTAAAAACAGTTCTAGGGAAAGAGCACTTTGTTTTTAAATTTCCATGGTTAATTTTTGAAGGCCTGTATTTCTAGTAATTCTCAAAATGATTTACAGGACCTCGATATAGGAAAAGAGGTAGAAAATGTGATGAATCACATCAGCTTTCATTTACCTTATTACACAACCTTCGAGTGCTGTACTGTGTGACGTCCTGCCACCTGAAAATAGAAAGCCCAGAAAACTGTTCTAGCATATGAGAAGAAAACTAAAATGGCCTTCTCTGAGGAAGGAGTAAGAGCATTTTAAACTCTTTCTCTGACCATGAAAATGAGGAAGCTCCTGAACCAACTTATTGGTATCACTGAAGGTTGCACAACAGTGCAAACCACACACAGTCAGAGGGACTCTTATCGTACCATCTGCAATGGATATTGTACCAAGTGTAATAGAACCAGGCCCCACCCACAAATGAAAATACAGGCCCCTGTCAAACTATGTGGAGCCTGAGTGACTTGGCAATTAATGCTCCTTAACAGCTGGCTTTAAAGATTAAGGACAGGGCAAATGTTGGAAGCCACAGATGTCACAGGTTCCGCTCAGTTGTTGGCATTTGTAAAAGATATTTCTGGAAATCCTATTGCTAAAAATGTGTCATTCTATAAAACTTGGCAAGATCACACAATGGGAGAAAAACTTGTCAGAACATTTCAATAGATTTCAATAGAAATTATCTGGAAGGATGGAGCCAAGAACACAGGTGACTACGGAGTTTTGTGAGGGCTGTGCTTCCAAAACCCCCATCCCTTGGCTAGCAGAAGGATGCCAAAAGAGCTGTTCTAAGTGCTTGATAAAATAGTGCAAAGGGTCTCCTCCATCAGAGTTGCTCTTCTGAGTTTTGCATGAAGAGACAAGATCTCCTCCTCAGAGTCTTCTTCAGATGGGGCTTGATCGGTAGAAACAGGATTGAACTACTAACTAAGTAAATGAAAGTAGTCAGGAATATGATCTTCAAAAAACAAATTATGTCTGAGCATCTTTGGAGAGTTGTGTAATGAAAAGAGCTTAACCTGGAAGTGAAGGCTGCTATTTTCATTCTGCTCCCAATCCAGAGGAGAAGCGAATGTGCCAATGAATGAATTGTTGGCAGAAAAAATAGGTAGGCTCTCCCCTGGGGCCAGCAGCTGTTTTACTGCATTTGGTCTGTGCTGTTGCTCGTCATGAAAAGATGTCTTGATAAGACTCCTGGGGACCTTGGAGGACTTTGAGGGGTCATCTACTTTCAAATAGGACCTTGTCTAAATCATTTCAGACAAATGAGACTTTGACCCATTAAGAAGTCTCCAGAGAGAAGGAGACTTATCCTCTCCTAAACCTGGAACATTAGCTGCCTTTTTCTAGATGTGGCCTTGCAGATTTGAAATCATTTATTTCTTCCTAAGTGCTATAATCAGGTGGACCCTCCCTGCACAAATGAAATCACAGTTATGGACAATAAAAGAAAAGCATAATATATATGCCTACAACTTAGGTAAATTGCCATTAGATGGATGGGTGGGGATTCCTGGATTATGACTTCATGGTCCAAAAGGTCAGGCTTCTCATAGGTAACATTAACAAAGTCACCCTTCCATTTACCAAGCCTTTATCAAAACAGATATGCATAACACTAACCAGTGGGATAATACTATGTTGATTATTAGTATTATTATTTTAATAATCTTGTGTAGTTTGTAAAATGCTACCTTAAAGCAACTTGTTTGAGGCAGATGGTTCCAGTATTAGGTTAAAGGTTAAATGACTTCCTCAAGGTTAGACAGCTAATGAATATGAGACTCAGAACTCAAAAACAAATGTGCTCTAAAGGGGGCAATTTTCACTACTTGGGCCACATCCTTCAACTTGAGCTTTTTGCTCTTTGAAGGGAGAGTTCATATTTACTGGTTAATTTGTTTCAGTACTTTAAGGATCCATAATTTGGAGGTACTGCCTTTATTAATACACTGTGCCTTACGGGGCAGCTAGATGGTGAAGTGGATAGAGCACCAGTGCAGGAGTCAGGAGGACCTGAGTTCAAATCTCACCTCAGACACTTGACACTCACTAGCTGTGTGACCTTGGGCAAGTCACTTAACCCCAATTGCCTCATCCTGGGTCATCTCCAGTCATCCTGATGAATATCTGGTCACTGTATTCAGATGGCTCTGGAGAAATGAGGCTCGTGACCTGCACAGCCCTCCCTCACTCAAAACAAAGTCAAGTGTAAGTCATGTTATTATTTCTCTGATGGCATGGTCTTCTTCGGCAACGAAGGATGAACACACACTGTGCCTTGAGAGGTGTTCTTCAAGAGTTCTGCAGATAGAATGAAATGAACAGAACCAGGAGAACATCATCCACAGTAACAGCCATAGCATGTGAGGACTGACTTTCATAGACTTGGCTCTTCTCAACAACTCAAGGATCTAAGACAACTCTAAAAGCCTTGTGATGGAAAATGCTGTCCACATCCAGAGAAAGTACTGTGGAGTCTGAATGCAGATTGAAGATACTATTTGCTCTCTTTTTTCTTTTTTTGTCTAGTTTCTTCTTTCTCATGATTCCTTCCATTGGTTCTAATATTTTTTTTACAACATGACTAATGTGAAAATATGTTCAATTTGAATGCATATAGAGAGCTATCAGATCACACACTGTCTTAGGGAGAGGGGAGAGTAGAGAAGGGGAGAAAATGGAAAACTCAAAAGCTTATGGAAGTGAATGATGAAAATTAAAAATATATAAATATTTTTAAAATGGTACTGTAGGTAGACAGATGATAAATGAATGAATAAATAGAAAAGTGAAAAGAAAGGTGAATGAATGGATAGGCAGTCAGTCCGATAGGTAGGTAGATAGAAGATAGATAGATAGATAGATAGATAGATAGATAGATAGATAGATAGATAGATGAGTTCATGGATAGATGGATGCACAAATAGATGAATGAATGGATAGCTAAATGAATGAATGGATAGATAGATGAATGAATAAGTAAACAAAAAAATAAATGACATAGCCATGTTGATGACAATCCTCTTTGAACTTAATTAAGCTCAATGACAGATTCCTCAGTCTTATGTATAAAGATTTTCCATTGTGTTAAGACCCATCACAGCTTGTGTTCTGCTAGTGTAATTCTCTCAAGAACCTGTGGTCTCATCTATGCCACAATGTGATATTAAAAGTCATCAGGAAGATCTATGTGACCCTGAAGTCACTGAAGTTTGCCTCACTTTCCTCATCTGTAAAATGTAGAGGATAATAGCATCTCCTTCATAGAACAGTTGTGAGGATCAAGTGAGAGAATATTTATAATGCTCTATATAAATGTTAGTTTTTATTATCAATAACAATACCTTCTATTTTGTCATAATAAGAATACCTGCCACTTACATAACACTTTAAGATTTGTAAAGTACTTTACAAATATATCCTTTGATTCTCAAAACAACTCTGTTGAATTAGGTGTTATTCTTATGCCCATTTTACAGTTAAGGAAACTGAAAACTGAGACTGTGGTCACAGTTAATTTGTATCAGAGGCAGGATTCAAACTCAAGTTTTCCTGACTAATGACTGTATGACTTTGGGTAAATCCTTTCATTCCCTTGGATTTCAGTTCCCTCATCTGAGGCATCTGGTGGTGCAGGGGATTGAGTGCTGGGCTTGGAGTCAGGAAAGCTCAGGTTTTAGTTTAGCCTCAGACACTAGCTGTGTCTCTTCAGTCTGCCTCAGTTTCCTCAACTGTAAAATGAGGATGACAATAGCACCTACTTCACAGAGTTGAGAAAAATGAGATTTTTGTAAAGTGCTTAGCACAGTATTTAGCATGAAGTAGGTGCTCTACAGATTTTTACTTTCTTACTCCTTGCTCATCTATAAAACTAGTAAGTTGGACTGGTTGATCTTTGTGGCCCCTTCTAGCTTAAAAGGTCTGATTCTTTAACTAGGTTCTTTTGTACAGATATAAAATGATTTCTCCATAAACCCACTTCAATATTTAATAAAAATGCCTTGCAAATATTTATAGCATGTGGAGTAGGGGCATTTGAACTGGGATGATCTTTGGAGTTCTTTCTAATTCTAAATCCTATTATCTTATACAAACTTTACACTCTATTCCTGGAAACTATGCCTCTTCTCATCCAGCACAAGATTGTATTCACTTTTTGGTTGCTACATAATCTGCTGATGTATTGAGCTTGTAGTCTGATCGTTTTCAGAATAGCTGCGGGTCTAGTCTATGCCTCCCCCATCTTATATTTGTGGAGTTGATTTTTTTGTACCCACTTAGTCTACGACTACATTTATTGCTATTGAATTCCATGCCCTACCCTGTCAAGATCTTTTTGAATACTGACTATCCAATATAAACTTGAGAGTAGGGTCTGTGTCATTTCTGTCTGGATCTCAAGTACCTAGCACATAGGAAGCACTTAAAATAATCGCTTGTTGCTTAACTCATTGATCAATCTGCTAGACATTTTCACTTTGCCATGATCTCAAATTCATTGGGAGGTTTTGAGAAACTGAGTTATCAAACTTGGAACAGGTCAAAAGTCTCATATTCATAAACAGTTGCAAAGAAGACTAATACCAGGGATCCTCTAGCATGAAGCCATCAACAACTTGCCTCAAACGGCCATTCCAACATCAAGGCTGTGTGCTTAGGAGCTCCTGGAATCAAACTGATTCCTCTTTTAGGGTTGTTCTTTAGGCTTTGAGTGAGTTATCTTTTGTTTCAGTCCCTTAACATGCTAATTAACTGGTTAATCGTTTTTGAACAGCTTTTCGGCTACTCTTTATTTACCCTTAAACCTCTAGAAGCTCTTTTCTAAGTAGAATAGTCATTGAAGCTCACCAGCACAATTTTTTTCATCTACGTTGGCTGGAACACACTACCCCATGGCCAAGTGAAATTAGGCTGGGCCAGATCCAACCTCTGAGCCAGAATTTCCATCTAGTATGTGAATGAAATGTTCCTTTTATTCAGAGCTTTTATTTAGCACTTAGCATAGTGCCTGGCCCATAATAGGTATTTAATAAATGCAAGTTGACTTGACTTCTTGCTTTATTAAAGCACAAATTGAATTACAGTTATCATTGGTTTTCTAAAACAGTGCTTTGTAGAAATTTTCTGTTTGTTTCATTCTTTGGGGCTGTTAGGGTAGGAAAACAACATTCAGGAATTGCAAGAGGCTTAAGGAGTGTGGGACAGTCAGTAGGAGTCACCAGGCAGATATAACATTTTATCAAAATACTTTTTTGCTTTGAACTTCCAAGGTGTCCTGGAGAAGAGAAGGTTGGATTCTGGTAGTTTTTATAGCTCATCAGCTGGCATTCCATGGGTTCTCTTACTCTTCCCTTAGTCAGACACTTTGATAACTTTGCTTGTGAACATTCAGAATCAGATGTGTTTTGGCCATTACCTCATTATAGAACATGGTAGCACCATGGAACACAGCAGTGTCTAAGCCTTCTTTGTATTCAAGAACCTGACAGATCCTCCCCACAAATAACATACACATAAACAAAGACATACATTACCTCAAGTAGAGATACTGGTAATAGCAAGCTGAGCCCTCCTTTCATCCTTATACCCCGGAAGTATAGTTATATCAGGCATAATTACCATCCAAGTAGCCTCTTAAGAGTTTGGACAGTCTAGGCATATGGAAAGAACATTTCAGGTACAGTGAGACCTTCTTGCTCTGAATATTCTCTCTCTCTACCTGTACACTTTAGAGAAACAGTAGTTAGAAAATCAAAGATTTTAGGGATCATCCAATTCAAATTTATTTTACAAATGAAGAAACTGAGGAAATGTTCAATCACTTCCTTAAGTTCACACAAAGAACTTTGATTTAAAACCAGGTTGTCCGACTCCAAATTCAGACTGTATCATGTGGCCTACACCTCAGTTTCTTCATCTGTAAAATGAGGGGATTGGATTTGGTGACCCTTAAGGTTCATTCCAGTTTTATGATCCTATTAGGACCTCATATAGAATCATTAGTAAGTAGTAAAAGACCTGTGTTCGAATTTTGGCTGCATCGCTCACTAGGTTTGTGATGGTGGGCAAATCACTTGATTTCTTGGCCTTGATTTTCTCTTCTCTAAAATGAGGTTATTATATGGGGTATTATATGGGTTAAAAGTCTCTTTAACACTATATCTCATCCCCTGATTCTTTCTCTAGGGACTGACTACATTGTTCACCTCCTCTCTTTCTTGCATCAATAATTTCTTCCTCTCTACCAGCTCTTCCTATTAACCTAAAAATATGTTCAGCATCTACGAATCGCTCCTCTATCCAACTTTCTGCCCTAGATACTTCCCTTTCATTGAAAGAATAAATAAATGAACAAAATCATTTAATTTAATTTACAGGTAACTTACTATGTGCTAAGCTCTGGGGATAGAAGTCCATACTTTCAAGAAACTCATATTCTAATGGGGAAATCAAATATATGTGAAAAGTTTTGGCATCAAGTCAGATAGAAGGTCCCATGGTCCTTGGGGTGTAGCAGCAAAGTAGATGGCAATCTCTTCTTTAATATCATTTCCACTGACAAAATCATATCAGTTTCTGATGTTGATCCGTTTGATAATGGCACCAAGGACCGTGGTGGCAAGATCTTTCTTTTCTGAGTCTTCAGAAGTGATTGTTGCACCTTCAGGAGTAGCAGTCAGGCTGTATCTCCAGAGGGGTTGCTTCCAGGATGATGGCTAAGGGCACTTGGCTGGAAGCATCACTATTCCCAAGACTTTGGGGTACGGTGTTTGAGGGAAATGATAGTCAAGAAGGTAATGATGGCTTTTCCCTCAGGATGCTCTGCCACTATGGCTAGGCTGGCTTGCAAGCCCTGTGGGTGGCAGCTGATGGGGTTGGATGGCTCCTTCTTCACAGGAGTTGTTTTCACAGATGGTGGCCATGAGGGCTGGTCTGGAAGCAGAACTAATGGTCTGGTAAGTGCTGCCACTTTTAGAGTTCCTGCTCCTATCTCTTTGTTGATGGCAATTGGTCAGCAGTTATTGCTGGCGGTAATGAAAAGACAGTCCCCCCCACACCCATACCCATACCCATCCTCATCTTCCCCACACACAATTGTTTCATCCCTCAAGGATAGTTGTTGGGGCTGGAAGGGGTTTGGGAAGTCATTGGATTCAGGATCCTGGGCTGTCTCCATCAGTGGAGGTGTTGGTCAAGGTGGTGGTTGTGGTTTGATTCACTTGGCACATGTTACCTCCTTTTTCTTCCTCAGGGCATCTTACTGCTTCAGCTAAACTGGCTTGTCTTCTCCAAACTAATAAACTTCTTGAAAAAGGTGATTCACTTAGAAAGACTGTAAGAACTCTAATCAAAGCACTGACCAATCATGCATCCAGAAGATGAACTATGCTACTCCCTTTCTGACAGGGTATGTACTCATGTACAAAACAAGAAATACATTTGTGAGTATCGCAAATGTGTGAATTTGTTTTGTTTGACAATATTTCTTTGTTGTCACTGGGATTGTCCTTATCTCAAATACCTAAGACAGTGCCTGACGTAGCCATTGATATCGTTGTCTAGTCATTTTCAATCATGTCCCACTCTTTATGTCCTCATTTGTGGTTTCAATACTGAAGTGTTTTGCCATTTCCTTCTCCATCTCATTTTACAATAAGGAAACTGAGGCAAACAAGGTTAAGTGACTTGTCTAGGGTCACACAGCTAGTAAATGTCTGAGGCCAGATTTGAGCTCCCAAAGAGCACAAAGAACTCTATTTATTTAGCTGCCTAGCTGCTCAGTGTCTTTGTATATTAAGTTCCTAGGTCAGGGTGGGGGGCCTGTGACATTGAAGTCACATGTGACCCTCTAGGTCCTCCTTTGACTGAATCCAAGCATAGACATCCAAAGAAGGCCACATGTGACCTTGAGGTCGAAGGTTCCCTACCCCTGAATCAGTGCCTGGCATGTAGTAGGCAGCTAAAATCAGTGCTTGTTGATGAGATGAACGATTACTCATTCAATCTGCTGGACATTTTCACTTTGTGATGGGAGAGGATTTAGGAGGAAAAGGGAAGCTAGTGTTAGCAAAGGGAAGATAGTGTTAGCAAAAAAAAAAAGAATAAAAGGTAGGAAAAGGAAGCATTTTGAAAATGACAGCAAAGGAAAGTTCATGATGAAAGGTCAGTTTTGAAAGTAACATGTTAAATTTATTATATTTTTTAAAAAAATCCAAAGTATATATGATAGAGATTTTCAGTTTCATATATAATCCTCCTTTTCTGTCCTACCTTATATGGAAATCCTCATTTCAGTATATATTTAAGTTCAGAACAAGAAAGTAGTTTTTTAAAAAACAGAGAAACAAGTTTATATTTCATGACTCTCATGCCTTGCATTCTTGGACTTTTTAAGTTCTTGCAATCTGGGTTCAGTCCCTACCATCTTATTGCAATTGTCCTCTTAAAAGTTACTAATGTGCACCTTATTACCAAATCCAAAGCCCTGTTCTCAGTTAATCTCTCTGCTGTTTCTGACAGCCACCCCTGCGTACATTCTCCTTTTTCATTTCTGAGACTTACTGAGTTTGAGGTAGTTATGGAGCATCCAAGGGGAGATGTCCTGTGGACAGTTTAAGATATGGGTCTGGAACTAGGAAGAAAGGTCTGAGTTCAAAATGTACATCTTGACATCATCTGAAGAGATATTACAGTCACAGTCATGAGAATGAATGAGTTTGCTAAAGAAGACTGTAGGTAGAGCATGAGCACAGAACCTTGGAGAACAATAAAGAGGTGGAGGGAGAGAGGGAGGGAGAGAGACAGAGACAGAGACAGAGACAGAGACAGAGGGAGAGAGACAGAGACAGAGAAGGAGAGAGAGAGAGACAAAGAAAGGAACCAGAGGAAGAAAGGTTAGACAGGTTCTATTTGTTTGTCCTTCATTTTCAAAGAGGATCATGACATCGAGATGATGACATAACTTGCAGTTGACTTATATTTGAGTGAGGGAGGGCTATGAGAGGTCACCAGCCTCACTTTCTTCTCCTGAGCCATCTGGGTCCAGTGGCCAGATATTCATCAGGACGACTAGAGATGACTCAGGATGCAATGGGAGACCCTGGCCATTTTAGGCCAAGTTCTTATCAGATTCTCACTTTGATGGAGATGCATCCATTCAATGAATAGACTGCTTGAATTAGTTCCTCAAGAGATGGCCCCTTTAATAAAAAAAAAAAAAATCAAACTAGGGAAGGCCCTCAGGGTTCCAGGGGTAAAAGAGAAATACTTTCATGTTATAGAGAAGTACTTAGTATTATAGAGAAACTATTTACACTCACTCTGTGCTAGGTTGGCTGGAACCTGTTGTCCAATATATGAGCTCCAGAGTAAATTGGGCTTAAGGCTTGGTCTTTGAGCAAGAAATTTAGCCAATAAAAACAAAGGAAAACAGGCAGCTTTTGGTCATGGAAGTGTACCTTTCCCTGGGTAGAGCACACCAGGCAAGGACAGAGAGGAGAAAAGAGGAGAGGGAACTGGGAGAGGACCATGACATCAAGATGATGACATGACTTGCAGCTGACTTTGATTTGAGTGAGGGAGGGCTGTGCAAGGTCACCAACTTCACTTTCTCTTCCCTATTAGACAGGTAGGAGAAGAAAAACAAAACTGTTAAACTCCTACCCAACCAGTCAGGTCATTAATATTTATTAAGTGCCTTCTATGTACCAGACAGTGAATGCACTAAGCACAGAGAGTATAACAAAAGGCAAAAGACAGTCCTTGTTCTTAAGCAACTCACAGTCTAATAGGGGAGTCAACAGGCAAAGAACTTTGGATGAACAAGATATGTACAGGATAAATTAGAAATAATCAGCAGAGAGAAGGCACTAGAATCTAGAGAAATTGGGAAAGGCTTCCTGTAAATGTGATGTTTTAGCTGAGACTTGAAGGCATCTAGGGAAGCCAGGAAGTAGAAATAAGAAGGGAGAACATTCCAGACAAGAGGGACAGCCAGGGAAAATGCCTGGAGTTGAAAGATGGAGCGTCTTGTTCAAAGAACAGCTAGGAGGCCAATGTCCTGGGATCACAGACTACATGGGAAGGTACAAGGTCTGAGAAGTATGGGAAGGTACAGTGGAGCTAGGTTGTGAAGGGCTCTGAATGCCAAATACAGGATTTTCCATTTGATCCTGGATATAACAGACTGTCTCTGGAGTTTATTGAATGGGGGGGAGGGACGGAGGGGAATAATTATTTATATGTTGTCTAGTATGTGCCAGTCCTTGTGCTAAGCACTTTACAAATGACTTCTCATTTGATTCTCACAATGACAATGTCAGGTAGATGCTGTTACTAGCCCCTTTTCACAGCTGAATAAAGTGAAGCAGAGAGAGGTTAAGTGACTGGTTCAGGGTCACACATCTGATAGTATCTGAGATCTCATTTGATGTTCAACTTAGCGAGGGCGATATGGTCAGACAGATCACTTTGACAGATGACTGGAGGATGGACAGGAGTGGCAGAGAGTCCAACAAGCAGATTAATGCAGTAGTCCAGGTATGAGGAAATGAGGACCTGTATTAAGGTGGCAACAGTGTCAGAGGAAAGAAGGAGATATATGTGAAAGATGTCATGAAAGCAAATTTGTAAAACTCACAGGCCTTGGTATCAGATTGGATGGCAGGAGTAGGTGGTGAAAAGTCAAGGATAACACTTAGGTATTGAGCCTGAGTTACTAGGAGGTACCCTTGACAATAATAGGGAAATTAGGAAGGGGGAAGGGGGAAAGAACTTGGGGAGAAAATAGAAGGTGTTCAGTGTTTAACATGTTGAGTTTAAGATGACTGTGGCAGTTCAAGGTGCCCCATGGACAGTTGGAGATGGAAAACTAAGAACAATGTGAATGATACATGATATGAGAGACTTTAGCATTAAATACCCCGGCATACCTAAGAGGGTCTGCTGTACAGGTTCTTAGACCTGCTTTTCTAAAAGGAAAGCAACTTTTGAGGGGTCAACAACAGATATACCAACAGAGAAAATACAAGCAGGACCAACAGATGGGGCTTCCAACTGTCTGACCATAGACAATACACACATCATTACCAGAAAGAGGCACCAACATCTGGGTTTTCAAAGACAAGGGCTTCTTTAAACAGCTGCCCAGAGTCTCATCTGGCACATAAACCTTCTTCTAAAAACTAAGTCCCAAAGCAAAACCTCCCCTCAGAGTATATATGCTCTTTTCAGAGCCAGAGGGCACGATCCCTAGTGACCCTGTGCCTCATTAGCGATCAGCAACAGGTGTGGGCCTTCATAGGAAACAAGCCTCCCCCAATCAAGCTTCCCCTCAATAGCCCCCCCGAGGTCTATCCATGGGAGGGACGATTTTTGACTCCCATTACAGAGATTGAAAGATATAAGCAGAGAGGACAGAGCTGGATAAGCAGACTTGAGGATCGGCGATGTGGAAACTGGATCACCAAGTGAAATTACATAGAGGAAGAAGAAAAGAGACTCAAGTGTAGAGCAACATGAGATCCCCAGGATTGGCAGGCATGACCTGGATGAAGATCCAGCAAAGGAAACTGAGGAGTGGTCATGTGGGCAGGAGAAGAAGCAGGGTAGAACAATGTCACAAAAACCTAGAGAGAAGAGGATTTGCTGTGGAAAGGCAAGAGTCAGAGGAGGCTGACTCTTGGATGAAGAAGAAGGATGAAGAAGGAGAAAAAGCCATTAGACTTGGCAATTAAGAGATCATCAGTAACTTTGAAGAGTGAGGAGATATAGTTGCGATGGGGTGGAAGAGTAGGTCATGGGAAATTGAGGGACTATTAATATGTATCTTGAAGTCCCCTAACACAAGGGCAGAAATTGGGGAAGAGGAGATGAATTAGGCAATGACTTGTGTCTTTGTCCTTCATTCTCAGAGAGGACCATGACATCAAGATGATGACATGACTTGCAGCTGACTTCGATTTGAGTGAGGGAGGGCTGTGCAAGGTCACCAACCTGACTTTCTTCTCCTGAGCCATCTGGGTCCAGTGGCATGATACTCATCAGGATGACTGGAGATGGCCCAGGATGCAATGGGAGACCCTGGGCCTTTCACAATCTTACTTTGAATGAGATACACCTATTCAATGAATAGACTTCAAGTTACTCAAGGGATGGCCCTGTTAATAAAAAAAAAAAAGCAAACTGGGAGAGGAAGACCCTCAGGGTTCCTGGGTAAAAGAGAAACAAATTCCTATTTAGTTATTACTGCACTCTGTGCTAGGTGGGTAGGGACTTGCTGTCCAGTCTCTGAGCTCTAGAGTGAATTGGGATTAAGGCAATAAACTCATTAAGGAAGGTGGGGAGTGTCCTAGAGGCCAGTAGATAATGGATAATGGAATTTTGATTGTGTGATAAATAAGTATTGAATGAACTTCGAAGGAGGAGAGGGAGAGCCTGGGAGTGTTGGTGGAGAGCTAGTATTCCAATGTGCCTACCTCTCCCAGTGAAAGTGCAGCCAGTGATAGGAAGAGTGGCCAGGGAGACTGTATCATCAAGAGGGAGCTATGGCTCAGTAAAAACAAGAAGATTAAAAAAAAGCAGGGAAAAGAAAAGATTTAAGATGAAAGCAAGTGTGTTATTTATGGTCCAGAATGCATATTCTCGAGAGATCAGGGAAAGAGATGGGTAGCTTTAGAGTAGGACCTTTGGGGATGAGAGAGGGGGTAGATTGTGTTGAGGGGGTTGGGATCAGGGAACAGACAATGAAGGATTTGTAAAATGACAGCAGGGTGTTCAGGATCACTGGAATAGACTGGGTGGTAGTTTGTTAATCACTGCCAAACTAGTTTAGAAGGGTTATTGAGATCACCAGGATTTTGCCCTAAGTGTGCTGTCCTCTCAGGCAGCTCGGTGTAAAGAACTAGTGTGAGAGGTGGTGGATTAGTGTTTCTCTCTTAATAGTGCGGACAGGCCAAGCTTGGAGATATTCAGAGGGAACCTGAAGGAATGGCATCTGTCTGCCCCTGAAGGCAATCGACAAACATTTACTAAGCTCCTGCTTCCCTAGATTGGGAAGCTAGGTGTTGAAGTGGATAGAGTACCTGGTCTGCAGTCAGGAAGACTCACCTTCCTGAGTCCAAACCTGGCTTCAGACACTTACTAGCTGTGTGACCCTGGGCAAGTCACTTAGCCTTGTTTGCCTCAGTTTCCTCATCTGTAGAATGAAGTGGAGAAGGAAATGACAAACCCATATAGTATCTTTGCCAAGAAAACCTCAAATGGAGTCATGATTGAAACAACTGAACAACAACATGTCAGGCACTGAGCTAAGCTCTGGGGATATAAAGAAACATAAAAGATGATCCTTACTCTCAAGGAGCTCACAATCCAACGGAGGAGATAACAGGCAAATAACTATGTACAACCAAGCTATAAAATACAGCATCAATTGGGGGGAGTCTCAGAGGGAAGGCACTGTACAATTATTTCCTTTGATCTTCACAATAATCTTGGAAGATAGGTACTATTATTAATCCCACTTTACAGATGATGAGACTGAGGTAAACTGAGGTTAAGTGACTTCCCCAGGGTCACATAGCTAGGAAGTGAGCTGAAAAGTGCCTTAGAAATCATCTAATCCACTGCCACCCTCATTATATCTATACAGATCAGAAAAATGAGGTAATCTGTCTTAAAACATAGAGAGATATAACTTGGACTCTATGTCCCCTAAATGTTCCTCCACTACACTCATTGTCCTCCTTTTGTTATCTTTTTATAGATAAACCAAGCACATACTAAAGTTTTTAACCTACAAACTCCTCTCAGTAACTCTGGGCAAGTTTTAAAAGTTCTTTCCTATTTCAGACCAGAGGGGATCTTCTTGATTTTCTGGAAATAAGTTCTAGAGATCTTTGGCAATGAAGAATCAGATGGTGGCTGTGTCTACTACAAAATTTTTCTAGGAACACAAAATGCATAATAGCTCCTTGGCTTTCTTTATAAAGATTTTCCTTTTTTTAGAATTTCAATTATTTTGATTGTGTGAAAGTAGCAGGAGCAGTCATTGGTCACTCAGTCACTTAGCATTTGTTAAGTGCCTCCTATCTGCTGGACACTATGTTAAGGGCACACAAGAAAGTTACAGTCCCTGCTTTCAAGGACCTCACATTCTAATGGAGGAGATAATTAACCAAGGGAAACGACAAACATTAAGAGGAATTTGAGTGAGGCTTCTTCCAGCAGGTGGATTTTAGGTGATCCTTGGAGGAAGCCAGAAAGCAGGAATGAAGGGGGAGAGTTCCCTGACTCCTTCATGCAAGGCAGGTTTTTCCTTAAAGGTATTGAGAACATCCTCAAGCTCTGATTGGCTCAGGGGTACTAAGGGGCCAGGCTGTTGACACCACTTCCAGGTTCCCTGAGCATAAAGCTTCCACGAGTTGCTGTGGGAGAATCACTGATGCTTGGAGATGCATCACGATGGGTGACTTTGGCCAAGAGACCTCTATCAGCCAAATCAGCAACTCTAGGCATCCTTGACCATCCTTCTCCTGCCATGACCAAGTACATTTTCTTTTTTTAAACTGCTAAATGACTTACTAGTGTCTCATTTTGTTCTAACATTGAACCAAAACTACCAGGAGCCTAGAATAGTGGGAGAAAGAAAGTTTTGCATGGCCTCGACTCTAGCACCCAAGCCAGGATAAAGGTCAGAAGTGGGGTCAAACTGGAGAGCAGAAAGCAGGTGAATCTGTGATTGCTCAGTCAGGGACACTGTACACCTCTGATTCTGAACTGACAGAAAGGTCGTTCACACTCTTTTTTTCCTCTTCAGCACTTACAAACAGGATTTCATGATCACTGAACTTTCTAAGTTTCTGCTTTCAAACCCTAGCAAGAAATAGCTTCCAGCTGACCTCTCCCTCCTTAAGTAACCTCTCACCCACCCCACATCCATAAGGCCAGGGTTCCCTCTCCTATCTTTACAACATCTTCTGTTCCCAATGGACTAATCCAGCTAAGTCATTGTCAGACACTGTACTAAATCAAAGGCAGCCATACGTCATTCACTGAAAACAGCTGATAGATAACATGGCTGCTTCTGGGGTTTGGATGTCTTCAAACCCAAAGAAAGTGTTGGCTTTCTGCTTCTTTATGAGCAGTCTTTATGATTTCACTTTCTTTACTCCTTCTTTCAGACAACTTCCTGTCGTCAGACATGATGACAGCACCAGGCTCTGCGCATTTCTGGAGGGAAGATGTGGTTCAGTGCTGCTGCTGCTTTCTTGGAGTTTGGAATGTTGGGTTGTTCCAGGCTCTCAAGGATAACTCAGCGTTGGGACCTGCAAGTTTCAGGATTCCCAGAATGATCTGATCCAGGCCAAAGTCTGATTATTGCCCCTCTGGTCTGAGCTCCGTAAAGATCCTTCAAGGTTCTGATCTGGGTTTAAGTCTGAGAAACAGTAGACTGTTGGATTCTGCCACTGACAGACCCCTGGGAAGTTCTACTGGTTCAGAGTTTCAGAACTGCAGACTCTGTTGTTTGGCATTCCTGCCGTGGTTATTTCTCTGCAGGCTTCAGACAGGAATGGAGGCTGGAACACATTTCTCGCTCTGTTCCTGGGGTCTGAGCATGCTGAGGATTACTTCTGAACTTGGTCCTCTCTTGGTATGTAGTCTAGAGGCTGAGATTGCTGGGGTGAGGGGTTGGGAGGGGTCCTTTAATCAGTCTGGCCTGGATCTGTGGCCCAGACCTGGGTAGTGGGTGAGTCATACCTGTCACTATAGAGGTGCCTTGTTATATATAGGTCTGGAAGTATGGATGTGGGGCTCCCTCTTGCTCTGGTTCACATCCTCTTTCTGAGCATGGTGTGCCACACCAGGGCCCTTCTTCACTGTCTACAGACATCTCTGTCTTTCTCTATACTGACCTGGGTGGGAAAAATGACTCACTTTGACTTTTTCTTGGATTTTCCTGTCAGGATTTGGTTTAATTCATTTTCTTTTCTGAGGATTTTTTTTGGGGGGGAGGGGAGGGGAACTTCTTCCCTACAGTGCTTCCTGCTGCTTTGCCATCTTGGTTTCTCACTTCAGATTAAATGGGTGTATTTTTTTTTTCCTCTTCTGAGTCCTTACAAACAGAGCTTCATGAGAATTCTGATCTTTCTAAACTTTTACTTCCTTTTTTTTCTTTTGGAGACCTGGTTGTTAAACAGCATGCCCCAACATTTCACATAACATGGCAATAACCCATTGCATTCAATTATCATAATTTGTTTAGTATTTTCAAGTTGATGAGAATAAGGCACATTATACAGAGAGAATTATCAAGGTTTAGTAATAGATTAGATAGGCGATATGAGGGAGGAAGAGGAGTCTAAGATATACAAACGATTGAACTTTTGAGACTGGGTGAATGGTGATGATAACAACCTAAACAATAAACCTAAACAGGTCAAGAAAATGATGCAGATTTTAGAAGGAAGATAATAAGCTTGGGTTCAAATATTATGAGGCTAGATGCATCAATGGGACATGCAAGTAGAGACTGGAAGAACCCAATCATATCATCATGATATTCTCACATTATAAATAAAAACAAAAGACAAAAGGAAGCTATAATCATAAATGGGAGGATTTTCATTGGAGAGGCAAATAAAGGTGTGGACAGAGTTGGATGTTCATGAATCCAAAGGCAACAAGAAACATCAACACATGAGACATTTGGACATCTTGTACTGAAATGATCATGACAAGCATTTGCAAGAACACCACCAGAAAATAACTGTAACTGATGCCTCAACATCTGTTTCAGGGAAGAAAAGTATGAGCACATAGAGAAATTTTGTGATGTCATTAAAACCCTGCATAGGTCAACAGAGGCATCAATAATCTAATCAATCAACAATGCTCAGTCAATTTCATGCAAAAATGGGCTTAAAGGAGAGTAAAGAAAAACAGTAGAAAATATGATTCAGAAGTTAGAAATGAAAGACAGCATAGATTTACGGACTCTGTAGAATCCTCATACCTACCTATCATGAACACTTCTTCAAGAGAGAATCAATGGCTAAAGGTGGTGAACACCAAATAACATCACAAAAAATACAATTGTTTATATTTTAACAAGCAGCAGATAACAAATGTTTACTTATATGGAAGTCATTTTCCAATTATCTGTCTATTTACATTCAGAACAGTGGCTTATTAGAGCAAACATTAAAATATATACCAAATTAGAAGAAAGAATAAAAATCAGAAGATACAGCAAGAAATTGAAGCAATTACAATTATATATGTTTTTAAAAGCTGCTAATGCTATGAAATGGAACAAAAATATAGTGAGAGCATATCACTTTTATAGCTTCTAAAAAGCGAGGAGGTTCCAGTCATCCTGAGGAATATCAGGTCACTGGATCCAAATGGTTCAGGAAGAGAAAGTGAGGTTGGTGACCTTGCACAGACCTCCCTCACTCAAAACAAAGTCAAGTGCAAGTCATGTCATCATTTCTCTGATGGCAAGGTCTTCTTTGGCACTGAAGGACAAACACAGCATATACAAATAAAGTCAGGAATGTGATCCAGGAGGAAAAAGCACAGTGACTTTGTCCTCCTTGGTTAACTTTGGTGCTTACTCAGATTCTTTTTCATGGCACAACTTCAGCTCCCTGAGGTCAGGAACTATTTTTGCCTTTCTTTGTATCCCCAGCACTTAACACAGAGTCTGGTATATAGTAAGTACTTAGTAAATGCTTTTTGACTTAACCTGACTATGCACTAAAGTAGAAAACCTTAGTTCCTCAGATCTAGATAGCTCTTTGTGGTTTATTGGAAAACAGCTTCTGAAATGACTTGAGTGAGGTACAGGAATTGACAGTAATTACAGGGAACTTTCTAACTCTAAATTAGATAGAAGCCCAAGGCAGAGATGTTGTCCCTACTGGCAAGAAATTCAATGAAATGTTAGCTGACTCACTGCTCTGTGTTCCAAAAGGTCATGGTTCTAGAAGCTAAGCCTTTAGAAGCTGATAGACATCCCTCACTTATGAGAGAAAGACAGACAGACAGACCTACAAAGATAGACTGTCAGAAAGAAGGAACAAAAAAGACAATGGGACATGGTGGCAAGAGAGAGTAAGCTTCACAGAACAAAGCCCAGTAGGAAGAAGGCACATTTAGAGTAGCACCATGGTCTCATCCAAAGACATCTTTTTAGTATAAAAGGTATGAGTTGCTGTACCATGCACATATTCTGGCCACACACATTTCCTATTATGTATATTCCTTAGGTATATCCAGTCTATCCAGCCTATATTCTGACCATGTATGTATATGTGAAAGAATGTACTCTAGGTCTATGGGGTTTTCAGTGGTAGTTTTTTCTGGAAGGTCCACAGGCTAAACTAAAAATTAAATATTCTTATTTAACTATTAATATTTACTTTAAATGAAAACCAATTGTCACAATGATAAGATGGAAAGAACCTAAAAATCTCACAGGTCAATAAACATTAAGGATCTTTAAGATCCTTGCCAAGAAGAAAGATATGGCAGCCAAGCACAATAGTGATTTAGAATATAAATTTATTTTTAATATCTAACCAAGTGAGCTAGTGGAACATTATTAGTCTTATAAAAACAATGATAAGTAAAGCAAGGTTAAAAATGAGATTAGAGGAAGGTTGGCTGCCAACTTGGACCCAGCTAAGCCAGATTTAGGGGGGAATTTAGGGATAATAATAGCTTACATTTATATTGCTCTGTACAATTTGTGAAGTGCTTTGCACACATTACCTAGTCTGATCCAGGGAGATATGTGCTGGTGTTATTTAACAGATTTTACATTCTATAGATTGAAAACCTACTCAGAGAAGAAAAATGACCCATGATGGCAAATCTTTCTAACTCCAAGTCTAACATTATACCTACTCTGCTTCTCTGAAAGGAGAGAAATAAGCAGACAAAAAATGGAAAAAATCTGTAAAGATTTCTGTAACAACGTTTTCTACACTAATGAGCCACCAAGTTTGTATTCCAATCCAAACAGCCCCCAAGGTTCTGCATGAAGAAGCTGAAATGACACTGAAGAAAAACAAGGATCAGAAATGTAACTGAATTCAGCCAACTCTACATAGAAGAATTCATTCAAGAGGTAACATAATTTTAAGGGTCTCTCCCATTAGGCTGTGATCTCCTTTGGAGTAGTAACTGTCTTTTGCTTTTTTTTTTTATCTTCAGTGTTTACTTAGCATAGTACCTGGTACATGGTAGGATTCTTAATATTTATTCAACTGACTGACTCTGAAGGAGATGATTCTCAAAATATCTCAAAGATATTCTTGAAAATACTTGAAAAAAATTGAAGGGCTTTATTACCTCAAAAATGAAATTGAGAAACTATTGATTGCTATTGACACATATGCCTCCTTTCCCATCTCTACAAAATGTTTATCAGAATGACCTACACATTAAAGTAACTAGTCATGATTCCAAGGAACTGATGATAATGAATACTACCCAATTCCTGACAGAAAGGTGATGGATTTAAGATCCAGAATGAGAAATACCTTTTTGGACATGGACCATGTGAGAATTTGTTTTGCTTTCCTATTCATATTTATTACAAGGGTGTGGATTTTTTTCCATGCTTTTTCAGTTAAGGAGGCAATGGAAGGGAGAGAAAATAAATGTTCTTTAATTTTTAAAATGAGATTTTAAAATGTGAATGATCTACAATGAGATATCTTTGATGAAATGATAGAACAAGCATATGTAAATTATGCTGAGTGTTCTGAAAGTCTTCGTGCAGTATTCAGCTATAAGTTTTAAGCTCTAAGCTTAAAACTGCATAAAGACCTTTGAAATACCCTGTGTTCAACAGAAGACTGCACCTTTACAATAACACAATTGACTAAAGGCACAAAAAAATGTAAAAACCCACTCTTCATACTGTTTTCTGGCCACAGAGAAGTGTTTGATTCAGCAGAGCAAAACACACTTCTTTCTGAAAACTCTGTCTCTTCTGTATATATCAAAACCATAAGAATCCTTGAAAGATGTAACTACAGATAACTTTGTTCAATGACCCTCTCTCTGTTATATTTGTATGGAGGAATAGACACCGAAAAGAATCTTTGCCCTCTTTATAGCTATTACCACTATGTGCTGTCCTGGCAACAGGGTTGACATGGTAGAGAAGGAACACAAAAGCTTATCCCTGCTGTAACCACCCCTGTATGCTCCCCAGGCAGGCAGACACAGAGTGAGAACTTGACGAGCTTCATCCACTTTCATGTACTTTCCAGAGACTAGACCAGAAAAGAGTCAGCCTGATATTTGCTTCTGGGAGAGATTATTAAACAAGTTGAATTACAGAGCCAGGGTCCACAACGATCTCATCTGGTTAGAATATGGGACTGAATCTGTTAAGATGAAATATAACAGGGATAAACTCACACTAGGGTTTTTAAAAATTGAGTACTTAATAGGGGAGGCATAGCTGCATAGGTTGTCTGAAAAGATCTGGGCGTTTTAATGGATTTTTAAGCTCCATACAAATCAGTTGTATGTGATGTAGCAGCCAAAAGAGCACACCCAATCTTGGACTACCTGCCAAGTGCTAAATTAAATGCTGAGGATAGAAAGACAAAGACAAAACATTCCCTGGCCTCAATGAGCTTACATTCTATGGGAGCTAGAGAGGGGAGGAGGCAATATGTACATAGGAAATTGAATACAAATTATAGGCCAAGTAACCTCTAAGGAAAGGGTATTAGCAATGGGAGTGGGGTACTAGCAATGGGGGAACAGGATGTAGGTAAAACTTGAAGTAAACTTCATTTTGAAAGAAGCTATGGTTTCTATTAGGCAGAGGTAAAGAGGGAGTACATTCTGGCAATGGGAGACAACCCAGCAAAGATGTAGGGATAGGATCTGGGATGTCATGGATAGGCAGCAACAAACAAAACAATTTATTTAGAATGTATAATGTGCAAAAGGAGAAAAGCATTCAATAAGTCTGGAAATAGCAATCAGTCTGGAGGCAGACCATGAAGGCTTTTAAAAGCCAAACAAAGAGTTTGTAGTTTATCCAAGAATCAAGAGAAAGCCAGTGGACTGTACTAAGCAGGGAAATGACATGACTGGGCATACACTTAGGAATCAAACCAATTTGGTAGCTGTGTCTAGGACAGATGGAAGAAGGGAAAGATGACACAGGAAGACTATTTAAGAAGCTATTGCAATAGTTCAGGCAGAGGTGATGAGGGGATGAACTAGGTTGATGGCCATGTGAATGAAAAGAGAGGAATAGATTTAAGATATACTCTGGAGGTGGAATCTCCAAGAATTGGCATTTAATTAGATGATAGGGAAAAGGAGACAGAGGAGGATGGTGCTAATGTTGCAAACCTGGCTAACAAGGAGACTGTTGTCCTTAATGGAAAGTAAAGTTAGAAAGATGAACCCTGTTTGGATAAGGTGGGAAGGTAGAGGAGGAAGATCATGATCTCTGTCTTGAACACTCTGAATTTGGGAGGTGTCTAGTAGGCACTCAGAGGTTCAAAAGAGAGGCTGAGGCTGGGTGTAGAGATTGAGAACGAATTGTGGAAAGGTGATGGTTGAACTCATAGGAGCTGGTGAGATCACCAAGAAAATGAAAAAATGGGAAAAAGAAGGTCCCAGGGGTATATAAACTCTGAGGTATATCCATGTATAGATGATGGGCAAGGATGATAATCCTGCAAAAGGGACCAAGAAGGAGATAGTTCCATCTTCTTCTCCCTTTGTCAGACCACACCTGGTACATATGTACATAGCATACGTACTCCATACCTGGAGTATTCTGGAATCACTTCTGGAATCACATTTTAGGAATGACATTGATCATCTAGAGTTTGTCTATAGAAAGGCACATGGGATAGTGTGGGTCCACATTAGGATTTATTGAAGAAACTGGAACTATTTAACCTGAAGGAGAAAGGAGTAAAGGACACATGATAAACATTTTTCCAAGGATTTGAATAATGTCATATGCAAGGATGATTAGTCTTTTTCTGATTGCCCACTGGGCAGATTAGAAGCAACTGGTAGAAAATGCAAAGAAGCAAATTTATGCTTGCTTTAAGTCAAGTAAAGGTGATTCAAATTAACAAGCACCGATTAAGTGCCTACTCTGTGCTAAGCTGGGGAAACAAGAAAAACAAAAACTGGTGACTGCTCTCAAGGAGATCCCCAAGGGACAGACAACATGTAGCCAGTATGTAGAAAACAAGCTACGATAAAATGGAGACAATTTTAGTTGGAAGGCACTAGCATTAAGCAGAATAAGGAAAGACTTTTTGAAGAAGGGGGGATTTGGGCTGGGATTTGAAGGAAACCAGGAGATAAAGATGAGAAGGGAGAGCATTCCAGGCATGGAGGATAAGTGAAAAACACAAAAACACAAAAGATCTCCAAAGAGGGAGTGTTTTGTGCAAGGAACAGCAAGGAGGCCAATGTCACAGAATCAGAGTATGTGAAGAGAAATAAGGTGTAGGAAGTAAGGTATGCATGTAAAAGGAAGTGTGGTGTATGGGAAAAAAAGGAAGGGGTCAAGTTATGAAGAGCTTTAAGAGACAAAGAATTTTGTATTTGATCCTGGATGTAATAGGGACTTGCCTGAAATAGGGAGGTGGCATGCTAAGGCTAGGCAGCCGTAGGAAGATCATTCTGATAGTTCTATGGAGGATGGACTGAAATGGGGAAACATCCAGAAGGGAAATAATCAAAAGGCTACTACGGTAGTCCAGTATTATGCAGGTAACACTGATAGGACTCAGCAACTGATTGAATGGGATGGGGATGGGGTACACAGGGAGGAAGGTAAGCAAAATTTCCTAAACATTATAGCTGAGTGTTCTAGGAGGTAGTCAGTCCCCTTTCGTTAGAGGTCTTCAGATCTGGATATCACTCATAGCATATGTGATAAGGGAAATTCTCATTCACAGTGTCATAGATTTCGAATTGAAAGGCAGCTTCAAGTCACCTTGTCCATTTCCTTTATTTTACATATGAGGAATTGGAGGCTTAGAGAGGTGATTTGATTTGCCCAACATTACATGGGTCATAATAGCTGACTGGCCTTTATATAGAAGAGAGGCTATGTGGTGTAATGAATAGAGAGCTAACCTCAGAACAAGAAAGATTTAAGTTTAAGTCCTGCCTCATACTATTTGTTTGATCCTGGACAAGTCATTGAATTAAGTTTACTGATTTACTGTTCTAAGACTGTAAATTTCAGATAAGGTGCTGATCTGCATGAGTAAAAGGGAGTTTCCCCTCCCAGGAGGCTATCACAAAACCATGTTGACTACGTCCACTAAAAATTTATGTAACATAATTTCAATTGAGCCCTCAATGAAGCAAGGCAATTCTTTTACAGTTCCTTAATTCATTATTCTTCTCACCATGGAGGATTTTCATACATCCACAAAAAATCCACATCCATCCATACATACATTTATGGCTTCCCACTTCCCTCAGCTGGGAAACTTGCTTCCGATTTCATTGAAGAAATGTGGGCTCTTCACAAAGAGCCTCCTCTTATCCCCTCCTCAGATGCTTTTTCTCACTATTTCCTCCTTCAACTATCTCATAAGAGATTCATTCTCTTTGTAAAGGCAACCACCTTTACATATCCAAGTGAATCTATTCCATTGCGTCTTCCTCAGTAGATTGTTCCCCCTTTCATCCCCATTCTCTCGTTAATGTTCAGTCTCCCTAGCTACTAGCTACTTCCCTACTGACTACAAACACATTCATATCTCTCCCATCCTCAAAAACCCTCACTTGAATTGTCCATCCCTGCCAGCGATCATCTGATATCTCTCCTCCAGTTTGTGGCTAAACTCCTTAAGAAAGCCATATATTATTCTATATAAGCCTCCACTTTTGCTCTCATTCTCTCCTTAATTCTTCTACAATCTGTCTTCTGACCACATTGTTCACTGGAAACTGCTCTCTCCAAAGTTACCAATAATCCCTTAACAGCTAGATCTGATGGCCTTTTCTCAATCATCAGCCTTTTTGACCTCTGCAGCCTTTAATATGGTTGACCATCCTCTTCTCCTTGAGACACTCTTTTCTGTGGGTCTCCCCCATGCCTGGATATGTTTTTTTGTGACAACTTTGCCTCTTGCTTCTCCTTCTACCTGTCTGACTACTTCTTCAAGGTCCCCTCTGCTAGATTTTCTTCCAGGTAACTCCTTTTACCTATGAATTTCTTACAAGGCCTCTTCTCTCTCTGTACTATCTCATTTGTGTACCTGAACAGGCCTTAGCCTAAAAGGCCATAGTCTCCCATTGCATCCTGGGCCATCTCCAGTCATCTTGATGAATATCTGGTCACTGAATCAAGATGCCTCTGGAGCAGAAAGTGAGACTAGTAATCTTACACAGCCCTCCCTTCCTCAAAACAAAGTCAAAGGCAAGTCATGTCATCATTTCTCTGATGTCATGGTCCTCTTCAAAAACGAAGGACAAACACACCATTTCATTTGGTGATCTCATCAATTTTCATGGATTTAAGTATCATTTCTATATATATAATTCTCAGATCTATTTATCCAGCCCTAACTTTGCTCCCGACCTTCAGTCTTACATCTCCAACTGCCTATTGGACATATTGAAGTAGAAGTCCCATAAGTATCTTGTTCTCAGCATGTCCAAAACTGAGCTCATCTTTCCTCACCAAGCTTTCCCCTTTTCCTAGCTTCCTTATTATTGTCAAGGATACCACTATCCTCCCAGCCACCCAGACTCCCAACCTAGTTCTTATCCTTGACTTTACTCTCAGCCTCAATATCCAACCAGTTACCAATTCTACCTTTAAAACATCTCTGGTAAATATCTCCTTCTTCTCTGACACTGCCAACCACTGTGGTGCAGGCTCTTGTTACCTCAGGTCTAGACTATTGTAATATCCTGATGGTGGGTCTGCCTGACACAAGTCTCTCCCCACTCTAATCCATCCTCCATTTAGTTCTCAAAATAATCTTCCTGAGAAGCGGATCTGACTATATCACTCTTTTATTCAACAAATTCCAATGACTCCCTATTTACCTCTGGGATCAAATATAAAATCCTTTGTTTGACTTTTAATGCCCTCCATAACCTGGTTCCTTCACACCTTTCCAACCTTCTTATACCTTATACCCCTTCACTTACTCTGTGATTGCCTGACACTGGCTTCCTTGCTGTTCCTTGCACAAAACATCACATTTTCACTGGCTGTTTGCATGGCTGAAATGCTCTCCCTTCTCATCTTCATTTCCTGGCTTCCTTCAGGTCCCAGATCCAATTCCACCTTCGGCAAGGGGTGATCCTGATCCTGCTTAATGTTAGTGCCTTCCCTCTGGTGATAATTTCCAATTTATCCTGTATATACATTGGCTATACATAGTTGTTTGCAGGTTTTCTGCCTTAATAGATTGTGAGCTCCTTAATGACAGAGACTTGGTTAGTTTTATTGGGTTTTGCCTCTCTTTGTATTCCCAGTTTAGTACAATACTTTGCACATAGTAAGTACTTAATAAATTCTTGTTGACTTGACTTGATTTGAATGATGTTAGGAGCCTACTTCCAGCCCCTACTTATGTATAGCTTTAAAGATTGTCAAGTACTTTGTGTAGATTATCTCATTTGACTATGGTCATGCTTGTAGAGGAGTGGTCAGATAGAAGGTGGACCAGATGCCCTTTGGGACCTCATCCCATTCTGAGAGATAAGACATGTATACACATATATTTCATGCCAACTAAAATATTACAAGTACGTGTGAAAGGTACAAAGTACTTTAAGAGATATGAAGAGGAAGTGATCACTTGTAGAAATAAGAATCTATAAAAGCTTCATGGAAGAAGTGACATGTGAGCTAGAAAGATTTCTATAGGTAAAGATGGAGGACAGGGAAAGGAAGTCATCCCAGGTATGAAGTCATTGAACCTGGGATTCTTTCCCAAGACTAACTGTGGGATGAACTCTTTGGGTTTTAGTTTACTCATGTGTGAAAGAGGGTTGGAGGGTTAGACCAGATAACCTTCAACGTCCTTTCTACATCTAAATCCATGGCCATAGGAAAACTCAAGGAGATATCAGGGCCAAAGGTCAGTTGTTTTGCTTTTCTTTTAGGACAGGAAAGCATTTTTATAGTAAAGAAAGAGCAGGTAGGGGAGGGGAAGATATTAAAGAAGCATTAAAGTGGTATAGAGTTGCAGAGGGGATGAATCAAATGTATACATAGAGTATTTTTTAAAATATTACTTTATTTTTTTCCCAATTATATATGAAAATTTTTAGCATTCACTTTTACAAGATTTTGAGTTACAAATTTTTCTCCCTCTCACCCCTCTCTTCTTCTTAAAATGGTAGGCAATTCAATATAGGTTATGCTATTATGTAAAACATATTTCCATATTGGTCACAGTTGTGAAAGAGGAAACAGATCAAAAAGGGAAAAAACCACAAAAAGGAATAAAGTAAAAAAAGTATGCTTCAATATTTATTCAGAATCCATCAGTTCTTTATCTGCATATGGATAGCATTTTCCTTTGTGAGTCCTTTGTTCCTGTTTTGGATCACTGTGTTGCTGAGAAGAGCTGAGTCATTCATAGCTGACCATCACACAATGTTACTGACACTGTGTACAGTGTTTTCCAGTTCTGCTCATTTCTCCTTGTATCAGTTTGTCCAAGCCTTTCCAGGTTTTTCTGAAATCTGCCTGTTGATCATTTCTTTTTTTTTTTTCAGTTAATTAATTTGTTTTTAGTTTTCAACATTCACCTCCAGAAGATTTTCTGAGTGTGCATTCTGCTATAGGCTCTACTTATACATTCACATTAAACATATTTTCAAATTAGTTATGTTGTAAAGAAGAATTAGAACCAATGGGAGGAACCATCCGAAAGAAGAAGCAACAAAAAGAGAACAAATCATATGCTTTGATTTGCATTCGGTATTTTCCATCACTATTCTTTTGTAGTTGTCTTAGGTCCTTGCATTGTTGAAAAGAGCTAAGTCTATCAAAGTTGGTAACCATATAAATTGCTTTTACCATGTACAATGTTCTCCTAGTTCTGCCCACTTCACTCAGCATCAGTTCATGTAAGTCTTTCCAGGTTTTTGTGAAATCTGCTCTCCCATCATTTCTTATGGAACAATAAGGTTCCATTACATTCATATATCACAGCTTGTTCAGCCATTCCCCAATTGATGAGACCAAATTTTTTGCTTAATTCTGGTCTTCTCCTTGTGAAAGCTTGAAATATTTCTATTTCATTGAATGACTGTCTTTTCCCTTGATGTATTATGCTTAATTTTGCCAGGTGAGTGATTCTTTGTTGTAGACCTAGCTCCTTTGCCTTCAGAAATATCATGTTCCATGATCTCTGATCTTTTAATGTTACAGCTGCCAACTCCTATGTAATCCTGATTGTGACTCCCCAATATTTGAATTGTTTCTTTTTGAACACTTGCAGTATTTTTTCCTTGACCTGATAGCTCTGTAATTTGGCTATAATGTTCCATAAAATTTCTTATTTTAGGATCTCTTTCCTGAGGTGATTGGTGGATTCTTTCTACGCCTACTTTGTCTTCTGGTTCTAAGATATCAGGGGAAGTTTTGCTTGAGAATTTCTCGAAATATGCTGTTCAGGTCTTCCTTTTGATTATAGTTTTCAGGTTGTCCAATGATTCTAACATTTTCTCTCATTTCTAGTTCAGTTGTTTTCCCAATGAGGTATTTTACGTTTTCTTCTATTTTCCCATTCTTTTGAATTTGTTTGATTTTTGATGTCTGTAGAGTCATTAGCGTCCATTTGTCCAATTCTAATTTTAAGGAGTTTTCCCCCAGTTAGCTTTTGTATTTTCTTTTCCATTTGTTCAACTGTACTTTTTAGGGAGTTATTTTCTTCAGTGCATTTTTGTATCTTTTTTTCCGTTTGTCATGGTCTACTTTTTAAGCAATTCCAAGCTGTTGACTGTTTTTTTCATAATTCTCCTGCATCACTCTCATTTCTTTTCCCAATTTTTCTTCTACCTCTCTTATATGAATTTTTAAAAACTCCTTTTTGAGTTCTTCCATGAGTTCTTTCTGGGCTTGAGATCACTTCCCATTTTTCTTGGGAGTTTTGCCCCATAAGATGTTTTGACATTGTTGTCCTCTTCTGAATTTGTGTCTTGGTCTTTTCTGTCACTATAATGATTTCAGCTTCATTTTTTGTTGTTTTTTGCTCATCTTTTTTTTAAACCTTTTTCCTTTCTTTTAAATTTGAGCTCTGCTCCCAGAGTGGAAGGGTCACTGTCTCAGGCTTTTGTGCCAGTGGCTGCAGGCCCTGGCAGTTTGCCTGGTGTTGTGCCCCTGGGGGACCCCTAGTGTGGTGGTGACTGGTGCTGCTGGAGGCATCTGTCAGCTTACCTCGTGCTGAACCAGGATCCTAGCTATGGTGTCTTGTTTTTGCTGAAGCTGGTAGGGTGTTTCTGCATTTCTCCCAGGGCTACATTAAAGCACATGGAGGTTCTCACAGCTGGAATCTGCTGGTTCCCCTGGCTATGTTAAGGCACATGGCGGTTCTGGTGTTGGCATTTGTCTGCTTCACCACACCGAAGCTCAGGATCTCCCACTGATTTTTTGAGGTGGGGCTCACTGCTCACTTGTTGAGGTGCTTCCTGTCTTGGATTGCACTTCTCTTTTACCTGACACCTTTCTTATTAATCTTCCAAATTTCTTGGGCTAAAAGATTGGTTCACTGCATTTTTTTGCTGGTTCTCCTGTTCCAGGATTTGTTTTGGGGTGCTATTTTATGGGTGTTTGGAGGTGAATATGGAAGAGTTACAGCAATTTACTGCTTACTCCACTATCTTGGCTCCCAAAAGTCTCTAGAGCATTTATTTTTGATGAGGAGAATGGACCCTTCATAGTCTGAAACCACAAAGATGACTGATGTCCCAGATAGGTTTTTAAGTGTCATATTCATATTAACATCTCATGTTTACATAATATTCTAAGATTTGGGCAGTCAAGTGAGTCAATGGATAGAATGTCAGGCCTGTAGTCAGGAAGACTCATCTTCTGAGTTCAAATCTGGCTTCAAATATTCACTAGCTGAGAGATGCTGGGCAAGTCACTTAACCCTGTTTGCCACTATTTCCTCATATGTCAAATGAGCTGGAGAAGGAAATGGCAAACCACTCCAGCATCTTTGCCAAGAAAACCCCAATGAAGTCACAAAGAGTCAGACATGACTGAAAACAACTGATTAATAACAAAATTATGAGGTTTACACATCCTTCACACCAACTCCGAGGAAAATGGTATACGTGTTATTAACATCACCTAAAGATGAAGAGACTGAGGCTCTGAGATATTTGTTCAAGGACCCAGAGTTAGTTAAATATCAGAGCTAGCACTGAAACCTGGATCTCTTGAATTCAAGTCTAGTGTCATTTTCACTTTACCAACTGCCTGTTATTTAGGTCCTCAGCCCTCCATCTTTATAAAATAGAAGACAAGGTTTCCTCCTGAGGGTGTGGGGATGGGAGTGGGGGGTTGGAAGTAGATTTGGTGACTTGAGGCTACAAAAAGTTTTGGAACAGCTACTATGATTTTTTTTTGGTCAATAAATAATTAATAAAAGTATTGTTTGCAATTGTGAAGCTGCTCTTGAAGTCAGAGAGCAAAGATCTGTAGTGAATCCAGTCATTTCAGTTTTATGGCTTACTCCAGTAGTGTTCAATGGTTTGGGAATAAGAGTTAAGAAAGTAGATGATGGGGATGACCCAAACTTGCAGATTAGGAGATCAGTCTAGAGAGAAAGGAGATTCAAGGATAGCAGAGATTAAATCACTGAAATGAATGAGCAGAGGGTGAAGAATAAGTGTGGAGGGAAGTAAAACAGAGTAGGCTGAGTGGAGATGGAGAATTTCCCAAGAGGGAATGATCCAAAGATCCAAGGACTTGCTGTAAGCAGGCAATGACAGCTTCATGGAGAGAGACTATGTGAGGATGGAAGGACAGGAAGTTGTGGCTGGAGACTGAAATTTCAAAGTTAAGGTGTCAGAGATGAAGAGATATTGGATGGCAGTTAGAGGTCTAAGGTATGATGAGTGTCATGGTCTAGACCTATCTGAAATAATTTGTTTTTTCTTTATGCTACCTATATTCCTAAGTTCACTGCTTTCCCAGCCATCTAATACATTATTGGAATGACTACAGACAATTAAGAGATTAGTCTTCACACCTGTATGTTATGTTAAAAAAATTTCTGATTTCCTGGATAATAATCCCACTTGACTTGATTTCAGGATTTCCAGGAAAACTGAATCATCCTATTATTTAAACCATCTGTGGAAGGCACTAACTTCTTTTAGTAACCTGCTCCAGAATTAGTAACTGTCACATTTTTCTTTTCATTTCTCCTAAATCTCTCCTTGTGTTTCAAAAATCCAGTTCTACTTACCCTATCATCAGGAAATAGATGGTCGCTACCCTCCATATTACACTAAATTCTGTTTATTCAGTATGGTAGAATAGGGGACCTGCCAGAAGGATTTCCAGAAGACTTAATATAGTAATACAAACACCATAGTAAAACCATATTGCACATGATTTAATTTTTTCTTGATGATAAAAGTTTCCCTCATGTTCCTTCTAGTGGAAAAAAATTCCTTGAAGGCAGGAATAG
This sequence comes from Bettongia penicillata ogilbyi, assembly GCA_023548195.1. NCBI lineage: Eukaryota > Metazoa > Chordata > Mammalia > Diprotodontia > Potoroidae > Bettongia > Bettongia penicillata. The sequence goes on from JAJHZJ010000309.1 coordinate 1,076,184, forward strand.
TTTATTTTGTCTTTTTATCTCTAGTACTTTTTACTTTTTATCCCTATCCCTAGAAGTACCTAGTACTTCTTTAGGCATAGAGTAGGTACTTAATAAATGCTTATTAAATTCAACTGAATTCTCAGTTAATATCAATTTTCTTCATATAAAACTGTAGGCTTAGAAAGCATAGGGGATTTAAACAAACATATGCTAACTGTAACAAAATCTGAAAGTAGCCCTATTGAAGAAGCCATATTATCAGTTTGTTTATCATTCCTATTTTGAATAAAAGCAAACAGCATTACAGTGGATAAAGCATCTTTGAAACTAGATAGCTAATGGCCCAGTAGAGAGAGTACTGAGCCTGGAGTCAGGAAGACCTGAGTTCAAATCCTCCCCATGTACTTACTAGCTGGGTGACTCTGGCTAAATCACTTAAGCTCTGTCTGCCTCAATTTCTTCAACTAATAGCTATAATAACAGCACCCCAGGGTGCTACTTCCCAGGGTTGTTGTAAGGATCAAATGAGACAATATTTGTAAAACACTTGGCATAGTGCCTGGCACACAGTGGATACCATATAAATGCTAGCTATTTAATGTCTAGGACAATTCAGGTTCAAGCCTCATCTTTGACACAGACTGATTTTCTATTCAGCTCTGGTCTTTTCATCAAGAATGCTTGAAAGTTCTCTATTTCATTGACTATCCATATTTTCCCCAGAAGGGTTTATACTAAATTTTGCCAAGTAGGTGATTCTTGATTTTAATCCTAGCTCCTCTGACCTCTGGAATATCAGATTCCAAGCCCTTTGATGCCGTAATGTAGAAGCTGCTATATCTTGTGTTACCCTGATTATATTTCCACAATCCTTGAATTGTTTCTTTCTGACTGCTTGCAATATTTCCTTCTTGACCTCAGAATTCTGGAATTTGGCCACCATATTCCTAGAAGTTTTCCTTTTAGTATCTCTTTCCAGAGGTGATTGGTGGATTTTTTCAAAGTCTACTTTATCCTCTCATTCTAGAATATCAAGGCAGTTTTCCTTGATAATTTCTTAAAGATGACGTCTAGCTTCATTTTTTGATCATGGCTTTCAGGTAGTTCAATAATTTTTAAATTCTCTCTCTTGGATCTGTTTTTCAGGTCAGTAGTTTTCCCAATGAGCTATTTCACATTGTTTTATATTTTTTCATTCTTTTGGTTCTGTTTTATGATTTCTTGATTTCTCATAAAGTCATTACCTTCTATTTGCTCCCTTCTAATTTTTAAAGTACTATTTTTTTCAGTGAACTTTTGGATCTCCTTTTCCATTCAGCCAGTTTGGCTTTTTAAGGCATTTTTCTTTCTCCTCATTGACTTTTTGGATTCCTTTTGCCCTTTGGGTTACTCTATTTTGTAAGGTGTTATTTTCTTCAGTATTTTTGGGGGGTCTCCTTTAGCAAGTTGTTGACACAATCTTCATTATTTTCTTGCATCACTCTCATTTCTCTTCCTAGTTTTTCCTCTACTTCTCTTATTTGGTTTTCAAAGTTCTTTTTGAGCTCTTCCATGGACTGCAACCAATTCCTATTCCTCTTAGGGCTTTTTGATGTAGGAGCTTTGACTCTGCTGTCCTCCTCTGGTTGTATGTCTTAATCTTCCTTATCACTAAAGTAGGATTCTATAGTCCGAGTTCTTTTACAATGTTTATTCATTTTCCCAGCCAAATACTTGACTTTCTAACTCTTTGCCAAGATAGAACTCTGTTTTTAGTGGGGGTGGGGGTGGGAATGGGAGTGCCTATACTGTCCCTGAATTCAGGGATTTTGTATCAGTCTCATGATACCCCACAGTCTGTGGGCCCAGAACTCCTGAAGCAGCCTTTGCACTGCTGCCACAGCTGCCACCCCTTTCCTCCTACTACCCTGGGGCTGGGGCCAGACCAGTCAGATCCTGTGTTTCTTTTTCATCCAGGTCTCAGAGTTTTCCCACTAACCTTTTTGGTATTTGTGGGTTGAGAAGTCTGCAAGCTGCCACAGCTGCCAATGATGCAGTCCCCTGAGTCTTGCTCTAGCTGATTTGTGCTGGTAAGCCCCATGCTGGGACTGTGCTCTACTCCCTTCCTAGTGCAAAAAACCCTTGCTGTCACCATTCCAGGTTGTCTTAGGCTGGGGATTTGTTTCACTCTGTCATTTTGTGGGTTCTGTAGGTCTAGAATTTGTTTAGAGTCATTTTTTACTGGCATTTGGAGGGCTTTGGGAAGATCTCAGGAAAGTCCCTGCTTTTACTCTTGACTCTGCCCCCAGATTTTAGAATTCTTGAACATGGAAGTGTGGTACATTTATGGGTTATGGTAAGATCAAGATCATGAACATCTTTATGTTGTGGCTGAGATGAGGTGGTAAGGTTGAGGAGCTGAGGAGTAGGAGGGTTTGAGAGAGAGTCAGTATATATGTTCAGATTTCTTATTATGAAAATTAGAGTTGGGATGGAGAGATGAATTATGAGTTAGATATTGAACTAAGTGAAGAAGAAAAAGGAATGACTTGAAGGTCTGTAGACAACAGCTATCAGGATTTTGATTGGGTGATAGATTTGAATTTCATGAACTTCGAAGATGGAGTGATCTCTGAGTGATGGAGGTAGGGAAAGAATGTGGAAGATGTGGTGGGGAGCAAGGGTTATTCCAATTGCTCCTAGACCAGTGAACTTAGGGGAATGCAACCAGTACTGGAAAGAGTGGCCAGAGAGGCTGTATCTTGTGGAGTGATTGCTAGAAGATGGAAGGAGTGGGAGAAAAAAAGATTTAGGATAGAGGGAAGTTTGTTGACTACGTCCCAGAGGACGGAAGTGGTAGTGGAAGGGGTAGGTGGTGTTTGATTGGAACTTGGGGATGGGAAGATTGAGGGGGAGGGAAATAGAGTATTATGGGGAATGGTGTTTGAGTAATGACCTAGAGGGGTTCAGAATCACTAGGATGTATAGGGGTGGGACCTATATTAGACCAAGTGTGGGAATGTTCACCATCGAGTTGAAGGCACTGCTGTGCTTTTTCCAAGAAGAGGCTGGAGATGAGTCAAGAGAGCAGTATAGATGAGATGGAAGTATGTGGTCCCAGCTGGTCAGATGAGAGGTTTGTTTTACTATTCATTCTTCTTTCCCCGTAAAGGCAGAAGATGAGGCAGGAGGCAGCATTGCAGGAGATGGAAGTTCCTCTACTCACTAACTTAGCTTAAACCTTCAACCTTCTGCACTCTGAAGCTGGGACACCAATGGGCCCCTACCTAAGGGCTCTTCTGGACCTTCCTGGGTTTAGAGTGATTATCTATAGTAATTGTTACTGTTTCCCTCCCAGCATGATGTCTTTCTTTTCTTTGCCTCATTAAAGGGGCCATGCCCTGGGACTTCTTAAACAGGCCAATGCAATGAATGGGCATTACCTCACTCTAAGTGAGTACCTGCAAAGACCTTGGCCAAAAGGGTCCAAGGTCTCCCAGTGCATCCTGGGTCATCTCCAGTCATTCTGATGAATATCTGGTTACTGGATTCAGATGGCTCTGGAGAAGAAGTGAGGCTGGTGACCTGCACAGCCCTCCCTCCTTTGAAACAAAGTCAAGTGCAAGTCATGTCATTATTTCTCTGATGGCATGGTTGTCTTCAGCAATGAAGGATGAACACAAAGTTATCTGCTTTTGCCCACAGTGCTTTCTGCAATTCATTAAATCCCAGAATTGGTGTTGACATCTTCTGGTAAAAGAAGTCTCCTCTTGGGGGAATTCCCTATATTGATGAAATTACAGTTCCAATCTCAATCTAGACTAAAGATCTAGGAAAAAGAAGGGGGGAGGGGAATCTAATGATTTTTCTGGTTAAATGAAAAATTTTTATATATCCTTCCATGTTTTTGAAGACTGTCAATGCATCCTTTTGCCTCTTCTTTAGGGTAAATAACTTTGCTTCCTTGATTATTTCTTTATAGATCCTATTTTCCATCTTTTAAAAAAATATTCTTTGTATCTACTCCTCTATAGTCAAAGTTTCCATAATACTCTTTTAAAAATGTGGACCCCAGGATTGTGGCCTATATACTGATAAGTTGTATGCTGATATAATGCATCACAAATATGGGGAATGGAAAGTTGACATTCTTTCCATGAAAGCCCTGCACTGATGATTCATTTCTGGCTTGCAATCCACTACAATCTCAATCAACAAATATTTACAAGCACCTGTTATATGCCAAATGCTATACTAGATGCTGAGGACCCAAAGACAAAAACAAACCAACAAGTTCATGTTGTCAGGAACTTACATCCTAAGGGGAAGGGACAAGGGGCAGACAGCAGAAACCAAGGAAATTGCCTTTAAAATACAGGAGTATTTGGTGGATCCCTCACTGGGATTATTGTAAGGGTAAAAGGACAAGTTTAACTACTGGGGGAAGGACCCTTCATCTAGAATATTTGTGTAGGGGGATAATGCCCAGGAGCAGAAGTTATAACCACAAAACTGTCCTTGCGGAAGACTAAAGGCAAACAGGATGTGGTAGGAAAGATTACAAGGTGGCTACAGAGAGGAGCCATGTGAAATGAAGGATGAAGGATGAGTTAAGAGGAAAAGAGAGAATAAAGTTACAGAGAGAAAGAAATATGAAAGATCTGAAATTGTGCTTGGAAAAGAAGTGGGTAAGGCAGGAAGAGAAAGGATAAGGAAATAAAAGCCACAGGTATGGGAGTAAAGGTGAGGATGGATGGGAGGTTGAAATACAGAGTTTGGTTTATAAAGGAAGAAATCTCCTTTCCCAGCACTCATGCCCCAATTTATCATAAGCCAACTTTGGCTTTTAGAAATACATATCTAACATAGATGTCAGGCAAAACATTTTGCTAGGGCAGGAGTCACACCTTTTCTCATGTAGATGCACACATTACCATTTACACAGTCATAAACACCCGTACACAAGTGCTCTAGGTGCATTAGTCAAGAGAATGCAATATTTATTAGGCACAGGGAAATAAAGACAAAAACAAAAGAGTCTCTACCCTCAAGGGGCTTACATTCTGAAAGGGGGATATACCAGATATACAGATAAGTAAGATCATTTGAGACAATATATCCAAGTATGCAAGATAATGTGAGGAAGTTGAGAGTGAAGACAACCATGGATTCAGGGACAGCTTCAGAGGAGATGGTACCTATGATGAAACTAGAAGCCCAGGTGAGAAGGGAGTGCATTCCTGGCCTAGGGATAGCCCGTGTGAAGGCAGGGAGATTGGAAATGGGATGTTTGGATAACAAGCACTCTAGATTTTCTGGAATACAGAATGCATGAAGGAGAGAATGTGAAATAAATCTGGAAAGTAAGATGGAAGATTTTATTTGCCAGACTGAGAAGTGAGTATTTTATCTTAGTGGCAATAGGGAGCCATGGAATGAGAAAAAGCATAGACATGGATTTAAGTAGAATGGAGAATTCATTATTTTCCATTGTTTCTGTTGTTTCTTTCTTATTTGGTTGTAGTAACCATAAACCTGTTCAGTTGAATGTAATGATAGTTTTGAAACTCCCAGGATTAAAGGACTCCTCTTAGTTTTTCTTAAGATGCCAGAATCACAACATAGTTTTCCATGTGCCAATGCACCACAGTTTTACACAAGGACACAATCATGGATAATGAATATATAAGGATACAATATTCCATTTCTATCTAGTTACACTCACTTCTCCAGTGCCCACTACATTCCTGAATACTCATCCATTAGCCCCTTCTTTGCCCATCTACTGTGCCCCCTGGACTTCTAGTACTGTTCCCATAGAGCTGCAGGCTGTCCATCCAGTCTATTCCCTCTTACCCAAGTCACTATGAGATCATTGTTCTGCTGTCATCACTCAACATCTTTTTAAGTCCCTGGCATTTGCTGATAACAATTCTGCTCATCTTCATCATGTTATCTCCTAACCTCTAAGACACATTTTCATCTGGTTTACAGTCTTCTCCCTATCTTGCTCTTAAAGATATGACTTATTCTTTAGTGACTCCCACATCCTATTTTAATGAACTATGTGACAACCTGGCCTTAGAGTTCCTCAATCTCCCCAGTTCTAATGACCCTTATCTACACTCTTCAGTTACCCACTGGCATGACCCAAGTGGATGTCATCATTGCACTGATCTACTCCAATCTACTATAGGATATTAAACTCTGACTACAACCTCCTTCTGCCTGCTTCTCCCCTTACCCTTGAACCTATTTTTGTCATCACGGTGACTTCTATGTTCTTGAAACCTCTCTATTCTCCTACAGCATCAGCTCTTTTCTGAATGCCTTTGTCTTCCTACCTAAGTTCTGTCCCAAACGATGGCTAGGAAGAAGCAAGGCAGCAGTTAACATAGGCACACCACATAGATAGGGATACATGTTAACATTACTTTTTATAAATGAATAATTTTAATGCCAGAAAATTCTCTCAATGGCAAGTATGTTTTGTCTGCTTATTAATCTAGGTATAGAGTTGATTAGTGTAGGGATTTCCCAGTGCATGGAGGAAAATTCCCTCTACTGATACATATCAATTACTCCTGTGTAACTTAGTCTTAGAAAGCTGTTTGAGGGTGCTCAGAGGTTAACAGACTTGCTAATGTCCACATAACTTGAGTGTAGCCAAGTAGCAGAGAGCCCAGGTATTACTGACTCCAAAGTGAGTTCCCAGCCACTATATCACATTGCCTCTCTTTGTAGGCACATATTTATTTTGTGAAAGACCAAGGCACATGGTCTAGATAAAGGTACAGTAAAGGTAGAACCTTCTGGCATGTGGTTATACACAAATATACAAAAAGGGTACAATTTTTGAGCTTTTTCTGGGATACAGTGCTTTACCCTCTAGTGTTCATGGTCAGCTATTTCAACGATGTCTCCATTCATACCCCAGGATGTCTCCCCCAATGTCTGCCATGCTAGTCATGCTAATCCCTAACCCCTATGTCATCCCACTATCTATTCATAGGATCCTGAGTTGTGCTAGAGAAAGCTGTTAAATCAAAGAATAGCAGACTATTAACAGACATATGAAAGATTGCTCCAAGTCACTAATGCCGATAAAAAAATTAAAAAAAAAATCACCTCACGTCTAGAAAAATAGCTACAATGACAAAAAATAGAAATAATCAGTGTTATAGGGGCTATTGAAAGACAGCCACATCAATACACTTCTGCTATAATTGTAAACTGGTCCACTTCTGGAAAGTAATTTATTTCCTCTGGAAAAGAATTATTAATAAAAACAACAACAATAGCTAGCATTTATATAACTCCTTAAGACTTGCAAAGTGCTTTATCAAAATCTCATTTTATCCTCATAACAACTATGGGAAGTGGGTGATAAATAATACCAAAAGATGTGTCTAAAATTACCCTTTGATCCCACTGCAAGATATACCTCAATGAGATGAAAAAGAAACAAACAAAAGGTGCTGCATACACTAAATTATTAACAGCAGCACTTTTTGTGATCTCAAAGAACTGAAAAAAATAAATGTCAATCAATTAAGTAACAGCTTAAAAACTTGTCGTACATGAATGTAACGGAATATCATCATACAATAAGAGCTAATGAACGTGAAGAATTCAGAGAATTCAGGGAAGATGTATTTGAACTGGGTAAGAGAAGCCAAATGAGGAAAATTACACACACGGTGACTACTACAATGTGAATGAACAGAAAGAACACCAACAAAAATGAAGTTGAATACTCTGGGATCCTAATGTCCTAGCTTGAAACTGGAGAAGAGCTGGGAAAACTATGTCCCTCCTTTCCTTGCAGAAGTAGGGAACTAAGGGTATAGAGATAGAGACATAAATATAGATATACACATGCATACATATATGCATACGTATTGGCATATGTGAGTATATGTATATATGTGTATGTATATATACATATGTGTGTACATATATGTGTGTGTATATATTATATATTTATACTGTCAGGCAGGCTGATTGTGTTGGTTGGTTTGGTCAAATTGCTTTTTTCCCTTTTTCTCTGTAAATCTTTGTTACAAGGGAGGACTCTCTAAGTAGTAGAGGTGGGAGGGATCTATTCAGAAATGAAAGTGACATAAAAATAAAAGATACCATAAAGATTTAGAAATAAAGTCATTCAACAGTGCTGATTGGATCCAGTACAGATTAATGCTAGGCAACCCTAACTAGGCTTCACTGCTAATCATACAATTCATTTAATGCATCTCTTAGTGGTTGCCTATCTTTTCCCATAATAGCATTTCCAGATCAGTTCCATACTCCTTAAGTCCTGTTCTTTTCACTCTCAGAATACTAATTTGTCAGAGGAATTATGGGAAGATGGTAGAATAAGGCAGGAAATTACCTGGCTCTCCTAAATCCCCCACCCCAATAATTTAAAATAGCTTCTCAAAGTGAATTTTAGAGGGGCAGAAATAATTAAAATTTGGGATAAAGTAGTTGTCCAGTCTAAGACAACTTGAGAGGATATTAGGAAAGATCTGACCTCCCAAGTGGTCATCTGGCCTGAGCAAAGTGTAGCTACCAAGGGATAGATAATGCTGAGTCAACAAACACAAGCCCTGGGGGCAGCTGTATTGGCAATAGCTTCAGGAACTTTCACCCCACAGATGATGTGCCCCCCACAGCTGCTGTGAGAGTCGGGTGGCTTCAGGGAAGACTCTGGGGAGAACACCTCTGCTGGTACTGAGCCAGGCTAGACACATTGACTAAATGAAGTCCCAAGCTGCTGTGGTGAGGAGGAGCATGCGTCAAAGGGTGGGAGCCTTACTGGTTGTGGTCATTTGCAGAAGAATAAAGTCCCTAGTTTTAGTTCCTAGGCAGAGAAGCAAACTGTCATTTGTGGCAGCCTTTTGCAGGGGCATCAGTGCTGAGGCAGAGAGGAGTGCCTGAGGTTACTCATAGAACAAGGCATGAGCCAGAGGAGCAGTGACCACAGGTGGCCTTGAATCACAGAACATTGGGAGAACCAAAATCAGAGACCCCCCAGACAGAGTTTGGAGATGAACAACATAAAAAACCTGAAGTTTGACATTATGCCCCATAACCTGTGAGGGGGCCCCCGCACTAACATAAAGTGAACAGTCAAGAATTAGGCTGTTTAAAAAAAAAGTCAACAAAAGAGAAGGAACCCAACATTGATTGTTACTAGGGTGACAGGAAAGATCAGGATTCAAACTCAGGGTGGACAACAATGTCAAAAATAATTACTTGTAAAACTTTGTGTATATATAAAATATGTGTGTGTACATAGATATAGATATCTATGTACATATGTGTGTGTGTGTGTGTGGGTGTGTGTGTGTGTGAGAGAGAGATAAGACCAAAAAGTGTTCTTGGAAGATCTTAAAGAAGACTTTAAAAGTCAAATAATAGAAATTAAGAAAAAATTAGAAAAAGAAATGAGTCACGCAAGAATTTTTTTTAAATTATGCAAAGAAAGTCAACTAATTGGAAAAAGATCCAAAAACTTATGGAAGAAAATAACTCCTTAAAAATTGGAACTAAGTAAGGGCAGCTAATGACTTTATAAGATGTCAAGAAATAGAAAAACAAACAAAATAAAAAGAATAAAAAAATAGAAGAGAATGTGAAATATCTCATTAGAAAAATGACTGACCTAGAAAACAGAGTAAGGAAAAATAAGGAGAATTGTAGGACAACTTGAAAGTTAGATTTAAAAAAATAGTCTAGACACTATACTTCTAGAAATTATTAAGGAAAATTTCCCTGAAGTTTTAAAACTAGAGGATAAAATAGAACTTTTTAAAATCCACCAGTCATCTCCTGAAAAAATCCCCAAATGAAAACTCACAGGAATCTTATAGCCAAGTTTCAAAGCTCCCAGGTCAAGGAGAAAACATTACAAGGTACTAGAAGAGACAATTTAAATATTGTGGAGCTACAATCAGGATAACAAAAGACTTAGCAGTTTCTACATTAAAAGACCAGTGGGCATGAAACATGACATTCTAAAGAGCAGATGAGTTGGGTCTGTAATCATGAATAATCTACCCAGTAAAGCTAAATTTAATCCTGCTCAGAAAAAAAAAAATTGATATTTAACAAATTAAAAGACTTACAGGTATTCTTCAGAAACGGATCTGAGTGGAACAGAAAATTTTACTTAAAGAATCAGAAAAAAACATAAGAAGGTAAACATGAAAGACTAAGTATAAGGGATTTAATCAAGTTAAACTGTTTTCTTATATGAAAAAATAATATTTGTAACTCTGAAGTATGTTATCATTACTAGTGTAGTTCAAAAGAGCATGGATAGATAGAAAGCTTGGGGTTGAGTTGCTTATGATGGAATGATCCTAAAAAATAAAACTGGGTAGAGGTTGGTAAAATGGAGCAAATTATCTCATAAAAAGATGTAACTGGAAAAATTATTATAGTGGAAGAGCCAAGACGGTGGAGGGTGGGTAGTGTGGGAACCTTATTTTCATTAGAATTGGGTTGAAGAGGGAATAATATGTACAACTAGTAAGGTATAAAAGTCTTCTTAACTTACAGGGAAATAGGAGGGCAAAGGGGTAAGATAAGGGAGGGACTATTAGGATATGAAGATTAGGAAGGCAGTGGTCAGAAGTAAATTAGACTTCTGAGGAGGGATAGAGTAAAAAGAGAGAGAGAAGGATAGTGAGGAAAAATAGGATGGGGGGAAACACACAACTAGTAATTATAATTTTGAATGTGAATGGGACAAACTCATCCATAAAATGGAAATGGATAGCAGAGTGAATCAAAAACCAGAATTCAACAAGTTTACAAGAAACACATTAAAAATTAAAGACACACAGAGAGTAAAAACAAAGTGCTGGAGTAGATTTTATTATGCTTCAACTGATATAAAAAAAGCAAGGGTAACAAGATCTCAGATAAAGTTAAGGCTAAAATAGGTTTAATTAAAAAAGATAAACAGGGAATCTATATTATGTTAAAAAGTACCATAGATAATGAATTAATATCAGTACTAAATATATATGCTCCAAATACTATAGCATCCAGATATTTAAAGGAAAAGATAAATGAATTACAGGTGGAAAGAGGTAGCAAAATTATAATAATTGGAGACTTCAACCTTCCCCTCTCAGAAATAGATAAATCTAACAAAAAAAAAATAAGAAGTCAAGTTGATTAAATAGAATCTTAGATAAGCTATGTGTGATAGACATCTACAGAGAACTGAATGGAAGTAGAAAGAAATATATCTTTTTCTCAGTGATATATGACATCTTTCTAAAAATTAACCATATAATAAGATATAAAAATGTATAGTTAAATACAGAAAAGCAGAATTAGTAAATGAATTTTTTGGATTATAATACAATAAAAATTATATTTAATAAAAGGCTATGGAAACACAGATTAAAAGTTAATTGGAGACTGAAAAATCTAATCTTAAAGAATGAGTGGGATAAAGAACAAGTCATAGAAACAAATAATTTCATTCCAGAGAATGATAATAATGACACAATATGCCCAAAATGTATAAGATGCTGTAAAAGCAGTAATCAGAGGAAAATTTTTATTTCTAAATGCTCACATCAATAAAATAGAGAAAGATGAGATCAATGAATTGTCTGTGCAGTTTAAAAAACTAAAAATCTCCAATTAAATACCAAATTGGAAATAATAAAATTAAAGATGAGATTAATAAAATTAATTGTAATGAAACAATTGAATTAACAAATAAAACTAGGAGTTGGTTTCATGAAAAAAATAAGATGTTAAAGCATTGGTTAATAATTTTTTTAAAAAGAGAAAAAAACAAATCACTAGTATAAAAAATGAAAAGGATGACTACACCAAAATGAAGATGAAATCAAAATAATGATTAGGAGTTATCTTTGTCCAATTATGTGCCAATAAATTTAACAATTTAAATGAAATGGAAGAATATTTACAAAAATATGAAAACCACCCAGATTATCAGAAAAGAAAATAGAATATCTAAATAAGCCTATTTTTAAAAAAATTGAACAGGCCATAAACAAACTTCCTAAGGAAAAAGCATCAGGATCAGATGGGTTTACAAGTGAATTCTACCAAACATTTAAAGATCAACTAATTCCAATATTAAATAAAATATTTGAAATTATAGGCAAACTCCTTTTAGGAAACAAATATGGTGCTAATACCTAAACTAGGAAGAGCAAAAACAGAGAAAAAAATTTTTAGACCAACTTCATTTATGAATATGGATGCAAAAGTTTTCAATAAAAGACTAGTTAGGATACTATAATATATCACAGATTATACATTGTAATCAAGTGGGATTTATACCAGAAATGCAGATGATTTGACATAAGGAAATTATGAACATAATTGATTATGCCAATAACAAAAACAAAAATCACATGTTTATATCAACAGATGTAGAAAATTTTTTTTTTATCAGATACAACACTCATTCCTATTAAAATACCTGAAAGCATAGGTATAGAGTTTTCCTTTAAAATGACAAGTGGTATCTCCTTAAAATCATCAGTAAGCATTATCGGTAATGGGGATAAGGTAGAAGTGTTCTTAATAAGATTAGGAGCAAACCAAGTATGTCCATTATCACCAATATTCTTCAATAATGTATGAGAAATACTAGCAACAGCAATAAGAAAAGAAAAAGAAATTGAAGGAAACAAAATGGACAATGAGGTAATAAAAATTATCTCTTTTTTGCAGACCATATAATGGTATACTTGTAAAATCCTAGAGATTCAACTAAAAAAGTTAATTGAAACAATAATTTTAGCAAAGTAGTAGGATATAAAATAAACCATCATAATTAGTCATGTTGCGTAGGAGAATTAAAATGAATGGGAGAAATCATAAAACAAACCAAAACATAATACAAAAGAAAATGATCTGCTACATTCTGCGATCAAATTCCATAGTTCTTTCTCTGGATGTGGAAGGCATTTTGCCTTAAGAGATCATTGGGAATTTTTTAAGTCCTTGTATTGCCATGAAGTACTAAGTCTACCAGAAAAAAATCCTAGCACACTGTGGTTGTTGCTGTGTACAAAGTTCTCCTGGTTCTGCTCCTTTCACTCAGTATCAGTTCATATAAGCTTTTCCAGGCCTCTCTGAAGTCTTCTTGTGCATCATTTCTTACAGCAAAATAGTATTCCATTACATTCATATACTACAATTTATTTAACCATTCCCCAATTGATGGGCATCCCCTTGAATTCCAATTTTTGGCCACCACAAAAAGAGCTGCTATAAATATTTTTGTACATGTGGGACCCTTTTCCATTTTTATGATCACTTGGGGATACAGTCCTAGAAGAGGTATTGCTGGGTCATATTGCTGGGTATGCACATTTTACAAACATAATTATAAAATACTTTTTATACAAATAAAGTGAGATTTAAATAAGTGGAGAAATATTCATTGTTCATGGGCGAGCTGAGCCAATAATAATAAAAATGACAGTTCTATCTAAACGAATCTACTTATTCAGCACTATCCCAATTGAAGTACCAAAACCAAAACTTATAGAGCTAGAAGACTAATAATGAAATTCACATCTTAAACTATATTATAAGGCAATAATTATCAAAATTATCTGATACTGGCTAAGAAATAGAATGGTGGATCAGTGAAACACAGTAGATATACAATACGCAGCAACAAATGGTTATAGTAATCTTGTATTTGATTAATGTAAAGATTGAAGCTTTGGGGATGACAATTAACTATTGAGCAAGAGTTGTTGAGAAAACTGGAAAGCAGTCTGGCAGAAACTAGATATAGACCAATATCTTACATCATTTACCAAGATGAGGTCAAAAAAGATACATGACTTAGACATAAAGAGAGGTATCAGAAGTGAAGTAGAAGAACATGGGACATATTACCTATCAGATTTATGGACACAAGAAGAATTTATCAATAAACAAGTGCTAGAGAGCATTGTGAGGTGTAAAATGGATAATTTTGATTTAATTAAATTTAAAAAGGGTTTGTGAAAATAAAGCCAATGTAGCCAAGATTAGGAGGAAAGCAGAAAATTTGTGGGAGGGGGAATTTATAGACAGTTTCTCAGATAAAGGCCTCATGTCTCAAACATATAGAGAACATGATCAAATTTATAAGACTACAAGTCATTCCCCAGTGGATAAATGGCCAAACGATGTGAACAGGCAGTTTTGGTGTAAATAAATTAAGGCTGCAGTCATATGAAAAAATCTCTAAATAATTTTTGATTAGAGAAATGCAAATTAAAACAGCTTTGAGCTACCACCTCACATCTATCAGATTGGCTAAAATGATAGAAGGGGAAAGTGACAAATGTTGGAGGAGATGTGGAAAAATTGGGACACCGCTATATTGTTGGTGGAACTGTAAACTGATCCAAGCATTTTGGACAGCAATCTAGAATTATGCCCATAGAGTCTAGAATTATGCCCCAAATTATGTATACCCTTTGACCCAGCAATATTAGGTCTGTTTCCCAGCATAATCAGGGAAAAAGGAAAAGAACCTATATATTATAAAGTGTTTATAACAGCTCTCTTCATAGTGGCAAAGAACTAGAAACTGAGGGGATGCCCATCAACTGAGGAATGATGGAATAAGTTGTGGGATACAATTGTGATGGAATTCTACTGTGCCATAAGAAATGATGAGGAGGTTGATTTTAGAAAAATATAGAAAGATTTGCATGAAATAATAAAGAGTGAAGTTAATAGAACCAAGGCAGCACTATATACAGTAATGGCAATATTGCTCAAAGAGTAATTGTGAATATCTAAAGTATTCTAAGTAATATTAATATTTAAATCAATTACAAAGGACCTATGAAGGAAGATGCTATCCACCTCCAGAAAAGGAACTGATACATCTAAGTATGCACTGTGTAGTTTCCCATACCTACCTTTGTCACATGGTGGCCTCAGTTCAGAACTCAAAATATAAGAAATATGAATGAATAAATAAGTGAATGAATGAATAAGCCAACAAATGAAGGAAAAGAAAAACAAAAATTACCTTGTCTCTTGGTGTACTGAGATTCTTTTCACAAGAGGTGTCAGTTTTCCTCCTCATCATCTCAAAATATTAAATGTCAATTACTTCTGAGAGATCATTCTTTCTGCCTTCTGTGAAAGGACACCATTTTAGTTCTCTTACAGAAGCCCTGACTTCATTTTCTATTTTTTTCCCTACCTTCCTGTCCCCAAAACATAGACATCCCCCCTCACAAGGTTCTTCTCCCTCTCTTGCCTCATTGACCTCTTATACTTCCATGTACATTAAACAATTTTCTAATTAGACATTTTTCTCTAATTAGACCATTTTCATGTCTATATCTCTTGTCTCTAATTCTCTCCTGAACTCAGTACCATTTGGAATGGGTGGAAAAACTTAAAGGGGACAAATTTGGATTGTGTCAGAAAAATTTTCCTAAACATTATAAATTAGTTAACAATTACTGAAGGGCTACCTGGAGAGATGATGGATTATTCATCTTTGAAGCTCTTTAAGTAGAGGTTAAGTAAGTTAAGTATGTTATAGTGGGGTTTCTTTAGTCAGCAATTCTGAAAATGTATGAGATTTTTAGGGATCTGCAAACTCAGTATAAGCCGGCAATGTGATATGGCAACCACAGATACGGTGGCAGGGAAAGAATACAATAACGCATACATAGTATTCACAATTGGCATCCCATTTTAGAAAGGGTATTGATAAACCAGAGAGTATCCAGCAAGACCTTGAGTTCATGCTTCATGAGGAACAGTTGAAGGAATTAGGAAAAAACCTGGAAAAGGAAAGGTTCAGAGGGGACATGAGAATTGTCTTCAAGTGCTTGAAAATGTGCCACATAGACAAGAGATTATATTTGTTCTGGTTGGAGGTAAACCACAGAGTTAGGAACAATACGTAGAATCAGAGACAATTTTAGATTTGTTGGGAGGGAAATTTCCTAACAAATAGAGCTCTCCAAAAGCAGAACGACCTGACTGAGGAGATAATGGGTTTCACCCCTTCAAGTAAGGGCTAAATGGGTCTTGTGGGTTGTAGGAATTCTGTTTGAGGAGTGGATTGGACTGCTGAGTTTCCTTCTGACTCCAACACTTTTTGATTCTTAAAGTGTGTCTAGGACTCAGGAGGGGAGTCCTGTCTACCCTGATAAGACCTGAAGTGCAATCCTGTGTTCAGTTTTAGATAACACAGTCTAGGAGAAACAAAAAATATCTACAGAACAAGCAGGATGGTGAAGGGCCATGGTATATGAGGATCAAGTCCTTTAATGCACAATTCAGATGTCGCCTCCTCCAAGAGGCTTTTCCTGATTTTTTCCATTTCTCTCTCCTCTCCATCTTTTTATATCATTTCATATATACTTTGTATATATACTCTGTATATATGTAGTCTCTGCCCAGTAGAATGCAAACCCCTTAAATCTTTTCTTTTTTTTGTCTTTTTACTCTCAGTGCCTTGAACAGTGCTTTGCACATAGAAAGGACTTTCAACAAACACTTATGGAAATTAATTGATTATGTTGAAGACACTGGGGCTGTTAGCTTGGTGGAGAGAAGACACTGGGGGAAGTCCTTATGTATTTGAAGGACTGACCCATGAAAAATGGTATAATAGAGTGCTAGCCAGTGGGGAACTGCTGCACTAGGTGGTATACATCTGAGCAAGAGTCACTTCAGGTTTCTGAAAAGGACTGAAAATGGCAGTAGAGTATGCAAGAGAAACTCAGTGGGATCCTGAAGGGAATCTAACAGCAAGTAGTTGTTGCCTTTCCCTTTGAAGAAGTCCTTTATTTTAGGACTGGGCAATTGTTGCTGTTATGCAGATAAAGAGAAGGGATTGACACAAGGTGAGAAAGTTGAGACTTGAGTTCCAGAACCTTAGTTGCTCTGCCCCGCTCCAAAGACTCCCAGAATGCTAGGGGTGTCTTGCATTACATGGTCAGGAATAGCACACCTGCTTCAAAAGAATAAGGATTAAAAATAAAAACAAAGAAAACTTTGACCTCAATCTCCAGGGGACAGAATTGAGAGCTTTGAGTAGAAGGTACAAATGGGCAAATTTTGGTTTCATTTAAGCAAAAACTTCCTAATAAGAAGAATGATCCAAAAGCAGAAGGATAACCACTTGGGTGTATTGTATATAGGATTTTCCAATAGGTATGGATTGGACTAGATAGTCTCATGGATCCTTTCTAACAATGAGACTCTGATATGCCCTACCAAACTAAAACTCAGAAAACTTAAAACTAAATCCATCATTTTCCCTCTCAAAACTAAATTCTTCAGTCTCTGTTACTTCTGTTTATGGTATCATCATCTTTTTAGAACCCTGACTAGAAGTCTCTCTAGCATCTTTGACATCTCCCTCTCTAGCCCCTTTCACACCTATCCGTCAGTTCATCCTATCATTTTCTTTCCTTTAAATCATGTCATATCAATCCTTTTCTTTTCCTTCCCACTGTTGCTACATTTGTGCAGGCACCTATTATTTTTTTGTTATTTTCCAGTCATGTTGGACTCTTCATGACCCCATTTGGTTCTTTCTTGACAAAGATACTGGAGCGGTTTTCTTCAACTTTTTTTAAAGATGAGGAAATTGAGGCAAACTGGGTTAAGTGACTTGCCCAGGGTCACACAACTAATGTCTGAGGCAGGATTTGAATTTAGATCTTCTTAAGTCCAGGCCTGGCACTTTATCCACTGTGCCACCTAGCTGCTCTCTATTATCTCTGGTCCAGACAATTGCAATAGCCTACACGTTGTTGTCTCTGACTCCCATATCTTACTTATCCAATCCTTATTTACCAGAAAATTTTCCTAAAGCAAAATTTAGACACTATTATTCTCCTGCTGAAAAACTTTTATTGGCTCCCCCAATACATACTAAATATATCTCCTTATTGTAGTATTCAAAGTCCTTCATGAATGAGAGAATGGCCCAGAACGATATTTCTAGCCTTATCTCCCACTATTATTCTACTCTGTACTTCCTCCAAAATGAGCTATTTAATGTTCTTCAAACATTCCTTCATTCTTTCTCTCATCACTGCAGAGTAATCCTTGTATTGTACTGGTTCACTATCACATTTCCCACAGCTACTATTTCAAATCTTCTTCCTACTTCAAAACCCTAAAGTCATATGACAACGCACCCTCAGCAATGATTGTAGGGTCACCTTAGAGACCATCTTGTCCAAATCCCCCATTTTACAGATAATGAAATTGAGGCCCAGAGAAAGGAGAAGGTACTTTCCCAAGAACACAAAAGTCCTAAGTAGTAACAGGGCTGAGATTTGACTTTTTTTCCTACTTTACTGAGACAAAGAAGCCAGAAGACAATGCAGTACAAGGTAAAGACTACTAGATTTAGAGTCAAAAGTTCAACTACTTACTACAGGTCTGATAGTTTGTGGAGTGGTGGGAGTGGGGGCATATTTCACCTCATCTGGTGATACAGATGCCTTAGATGCCTCATCTATAGCATGAGGAGATTAGACTAGGTGCCCTCTGAGATCTCTTCTAGCTCTACAGCTTAGATTCCATGGAGCCTAATTGTCATTTTTTACACTTTGAAGCTTCTTTATTCATCCTTTCTTTCTCTTACCAAACTTCTTGGTTTTAGAATGGGGAGCTGAGTCTGAATCCTGGTTCTCTTCTTTCACTTCATTTTCCTGAAACTCAGTTTTCTCATCTGAAAAAGGAGGGAATTGGAAGATGATGGCCTCTATATCTTAAATCTATGGATCCCTTAATGTACTGATGGTTCTGTCCTTGACCCTCTTTTCTTTTCTATCTTCTCTCTCCCTTGCAGATCTCAACCCCTCCTATGGATTTAGCTGCCACTTCTATGCAGATGAAGCTTTTCCCTAGTTCTGATCTCCATGCTAAGCACTACATCTCCACATCTAATTGCCTATTCATGTTAGTCAAACAAGTATTTATTAAGCACCTCCAAAGTGCTGGGGACACCGAGAAAGGCAAAAGATAGTCCCTGTTCTTAAGGAGTCCAATGGGGGATACGACATGAAAACAATTTTGTACAAACAAGCTATATGCAGGATAAATTGGAGATAAGTAATAAAGAGAAGACATTAGCAACAAGAGGCATCAGGAAAGGCTTCTTGCAGAAGGTAGATTTGAGTTGGGATTGAAGGGAGCCAGAGAAGCCAGCAGACAGAGATGAGGCAAGAGTTCCAGGCAATGGGGTGCAGCCAGTGAAAATGCCCCAAGCAGAGATATGGGGTGTTTTGTCTGAGGAAGTGCAAGGAGGCCAATGTCATTGGATCATGTAGGGTTGAGTAAGGGGGTAAGAAAACAAGAAAGTAGGAGGGCCTCCACACAATTTCCCAACATATGAACCTAGGGTCATAAATCATATATTTCAAACTTCAAGGAGTTTTTATTTCACAGATAAATAATTCAGCCCCAGAAATACCAACAAATTGCTTAAAGCCACACAGGTAGTATGTGGCAGAGAAGAACTGGAAGAGAAAGAACAAATTCAGTGTTACAGAAGCTCTTAAATTACCAGTTTGTGTTCCCTCCTTGTAACTTCCATTAGGGCACACAGGCACACAGACAGTGGTTTTTTAATCTTTGTCTACACCACCCCCCAATCCCCAGCAACTTTCAGTGTTTTGCACACATTAAGTGTTGAATAAATGTTTGTTGAAAGAACTGTGGATTATGTGTGATAAATGACTGGTCCTGGGCAGGGTTTTCTCTTATTACAAAACCATAGAACCTCTGAGTTGGAAGGAACATGGTTCACTATCATGTTATTTTGTTTTCCTTAAAACCTACACTCTTTATTTCTTTTAATAATATCACCATTTATTCAGTCACTTTGATTTAAAACTCAGACTCATCTCTGCCTCCTTCCTTTCCCTCACCCTCCCACATCTCATTAGTTGCCAGTTCCAGCCTGTTCTACCTCTTCATTATTTCCTGAATCTATCCCTCCTTTCCATTCCTACTGTAGCCTCTTTCCCTCTCTTCTAGGCCACTGAAATATCCTCCTGACCATTCTTCTAGACCAGGGGTGGGGAATCTGTGGCTCCAGGCCACACGTGACCTTCTAGGTCCTTGGATGCAGTCTTTTGACTAAGTCCAAATTTTCCAGAGCAAAACCTTTTTATTATGGACTTAGACTCTAAAGGTTCCTGGGTTTACATCTCATTTTCATTACAGAATTCAATGTAATTCAATTCAATATTTGTTAAATGCCTGCTATGTGCAAGAAACTAAACTAGGCTTTGGAGATACAGACAACCAAACCCTTGCCCACCCCCTAACCCCCAAAATGCAAGAATATAGCATACACACAGATAAGGACAAGGGAGTTTAAGGAAATAAAAAGCATTAACAATTAAGGGGTCAAACAAATTATGGTATATAAATGAAATGGAATACTATTGTGCCATAAGATATGATAAAAGGTATGGTTTTTGGTAAGACATATGTATTGATGCAGAGTCAACAGAATCAGGAGAACAACTTATATGGTAACAATAACAATGCCAAGACAAGCTTTGAAAGGTGTGAGAACTCTACTCAAAGCAATGACCCATCACAATACCAGAGATCAGTGATGAAGCATGCTATTCTCATATTGACAGAAGTGATGGATACTGGGTACAGAATAAGACATGTATTTTGTGTACATGACCACTTTGGGAATTTGTCTTGTTTAACTGTACTTATCCATTACAAGGATTTTGTTTTTAGTTCTTTTTTCCTCCCCACCCTTTTCCCCCACCAAAAAGGAAAAGGAAAGGCGAAAGAAAGAGAAAACAGATTTTTGTTTACTGAAAAATTAAATTTTAATTTTAAAAAATGGTGAGGTTTGGGAAGCCTTAGGTGAGGAGATAACATCTGAGCTAAGTCTCAAAGGAAGACACTGAATTTGAGAAATGGAGATGAAGAGAGAGTACTGTCCAGAAATGGGAGACAGGTTATACAAATACTTGGAGGTAAGAGAATATCATCTTTAGGGAATAAGCAGTAGTTCAGTTTTGCTGAAGAATATGTGCATAAAAGGGAATAGTGTGAAATTAGATAAATCACAGCGAGGTAGTGAAGGATCTTAAACATTAGGCTCAGGAGTTTGCATTTTGCCCTGAAATCAATTGAGCCTTAAAGTTTTTGAGCTAGAGATTGACATGGCCTGACCTGTGCCTTAAGAAAAATATTTTAGATGATCAGTTGGAGAGGGGAGAGAGCTTCCTGTCGGAGGCTGAAAGACCAATTAGGGGGCTATTACAATAGTTTAAGCAAAAGAACATAAACTAGGGTGTTGGTAAGTTTCAGTGAAGAGAAGGTAACAGATGTGAGAGATGTTACAGAGGCAAAATAAACAAGACTTGGGAAGTGAAGGACCTTACTGATTATAGGAGAGTGAAAAGTCAAGAATGACTCAAAGGTTTTGAGTTTGAATGAGTTGGAGGGTGGTAGAGCACTTAATACAAATAAAGACCTTTGGAGAATTAATAAGGAAATTTGATGAGGTTGTTTCTTTGTTTACATATTGTGCTTGAAATGCTGTCAGGACATCCAAGTGGAGAAGTCCACTGAGAAACTGATGATGTGGGAATAGCATTCAGAGAAAGATTAAGATTGCATTTATAGTTGTTAGAAAATATTACTTATCAGACTTATGGATAGGTGAACAATTTATGAATAAACAAGAGAGAGAGCAAAGGTAGGTATAAAATAGTGTTAGAGTCATCTTATAAAAATGATCATCGAATCTATGGGAGCAAAGAGATCACCAAAGGAGTACAAAGTGAGAAGAAAAGGAAGTCTAGGACAGAGCCTTGAGGGATATTCATGCTGAAACATGGATGGATAATAAAACCTCAAAGGAGACTGAAAAAAAATGACCCTAGCAAGAGAATCAAGAGAGACCAGTGACATGGAAACCAAATGAGGAGTTCCCAAGAGAAGGGAAAGTCAACAGAGCCAAAAGTTGTAGAGAAATTAAAGAGGAAGAGGGCTAAGGAAAGACCTTTGATTTCACCAGTCAAGAGATTTTTGGCAACTTTAGAGAGTAATTTCAGAAAAATGGTGTGGGTGATGAGAAGGAGGAGACAGTGATTAGAATACTGTTTCTATGAACTCAGCGATGAAAAGAAGGGAATATGCTGGGCAATAGCAAGAGGAGATAGAAAAGTCAAGTGAAAATTTTTTAAGGATGGTGAAGATCTGAGTTATGTGTGCAAACTGTAGGGAAGAAACCAATTGAAAGGCAGAAGACAGAAAGTGAGAGGAAGATAGTGATTATTGAGTCAAGATCCCAGAAGAGGAAAGAGGAAATGAGATTAATTAGAAGGTTGGCCTTCACAAGAAAAAAAAGATCATCTCTTCTTCAGGGACTGGAATAGTGATTTGATGGGGATAGAGTAAAAGAGATCCATGTTCTCATGACAGATGTACAGAATTCTTTTTTTTTTTAATTTAGTATTTTATTTTCCCCCAGTTACATGTAAAAACAATTTTTAATATTCATTTTTAAACCTTTGAGTTCCAAATTCTCTCCCTTCCTCCCTCCCTATTCTACCCCCTCATTGAGAAGGCAAACAATTTGACATCAGTTATACAAAACACTTCTGTAATAGTCATGTTGTGAATGACTAACTGGATTTCCCTCCATCCTATTCCCTCTCCTTTTATTCTATTCTCTCTCCTGTCACTTTGTGCCTCCTCAAAGATGTTTTGCTTCTGACCACCCCTCCCCCAATCTGCCTTTCCTTCTATCATTTCCCTTATCTTTTCACTTTCCCTCCTACTTTCCTGTAGGGTAAGGTAGATTTCTATACCAATTAAGTATCTATATTATTTCCTCTTTGAGCCAATTCTGATGAGAATAATGTTCACTCAATCTCCCTCACCTCCCCCTCTTCTCTTCCACTGTTAAAGCTTTTTCTTGCCTCTTTTATGTGAGCTAATTTACTCCATTATACATCTCCCTTTCTCCCAGTATATCCCTCTCTCTCACTCCTTAATTTTAGCTTTTAGATATCATCCCTTCATATTCCTATACCCATACCTGTACCTTCTGTCTATATGCACTCCTTCTAACTACTCTAATAATGAGAAAGTTCTTATGAGTTACAAATATCATCTTTCCTTGTAGGAATGTAAAGAGTTTAACTTCAATGAGTTCCTTATGATTTCTCTTTCCTGTTTACCTTTTAATTCTTCTCTTGGGTCATATTTGAAGGTCAATTTTTCTGTTTAGTTCTGATTTTTTCTCAAGAAGGCTTGTAATTTCTCTGTTGAGTGTCCATCCCCCCACTCCACCATGGATTATAGTCAGTTTTGTTGGGTAAGTGGTTCTTGATTGTAATTCTAACTCCTTTGCCCTCTGGAATATCATCTTCTAAGCCCTCTAATCCTTTAAATGTAGAAGCTACTAATCTTGTATTGTCCTGATTGTGGCTCCATGATAATTGAATTGCTTTTTTCTGGCTTTTTGCAATATTTTCTCCTTGACTTGGGAACTCTGAAATTTGGCTATAATATTCCTGGAAGTTTTCATCTTGGGATCTCATTCAGGACGTGCTTGGTGTATTCTTTCCATTTCTATTTTACCCTCTGGTTCTAGAATTTCAGGGCAGTTTTCTTTGATAATTTCTTGAAAGATGATGTCTAGGCTCTTTTTCATTGTGGCTTTCAAGTAGTCTAATAATTTTAAAATTATCTCTCTGGGATCTATTTTCTAGGTCAGTTGTTTTTCTAATGAGATATTTCACATTGTCTTGTATTTTTTCATTCTTTTGGTTTTGTTTTATGATTTCTTGATTTCTCATAAATTCATTAACTTCCATTTGCTCCATTCTAATTTTTAAGGAATTATTTTCTTTAGTGAGCTTTTGGACCTCCTTTTCTATTTGGCCAATCCTGCTTTGTAAGGCATTCTTCTCCTCATTGACTTTTCGGACCGCTCTTACTATTTGGCTTACATTGTTATTTAAAGTGTTTTCTTCAGTATTTTTTTGTGTCTCCTTTACCAAACTGTTGACTTACTTTTCAGGATTTTCTTGCATCAGTTTCGTTTGTCTTCCCAAATTTTCCTCTGCTTTTCTTAATTGATTTTCAAAATCTTTTTTTGAGCTATCTCTTGGCCTGAGACTAAATCATATCTTTCTTGGAAGCTTTGGATGTAGGAACTTTGACCCTATTGTCTTCTAAGTGAATTTTGATCAAAGTAAGTTTCTGTAGTCAGAGGTTTGTTGTTGTTTTTTTTTTTTCAGTTGTTTGCTCATTTTCCCAGCCTATTACTTGACTTTTTAACTGTTAAAGTAGGGCTCTGCTTCCAGGGTGGAGGGCACACTATCCCGAGATTCAGGAGTTTTATGCAACTGTTTTCAGAGATACTTCTAAAGACCTGTTAGGTTTTCAGTTCTTACAGGGTGGTATGATCTAAGAGGAGGGGCCTGTGCTGTGGTCTGTGAGCAACCACAAGCACTCTTTTCTACCCTGGAACTGTGAGGAAAGTTCATTCTCCATCACTGCTGCAAACTCTACTACGCTAGTGCTCCTCACCCTGGGACTGCCACCAGGACTGCAACCTGGATCCAAGTATGGGAAAAGCAACAGAGTCCTGCCTAAGCGCTAGCAAGAAACCCCTGTAATGTCCTTCTGACTAGTTGTTCAACCCCTTTACTGTCTGTAGGTTGAGAGCTGCTGCTGATTCAGTCACTCCTAAGACCTGCTCCTGGTTTGCTGTGGCTGAGGGTATGCTGGTGTAGCTTGTGCTGGACTTTCAGATGTACCCAATTTTCTCAGTAAAGAAGTGGGTCTATTGGTAGGACTTAGAGGGACTGGGAGGAAAAGATATAAGAGATAGTTTGGAATAACTGCTGAGGGGAATGGGACAGAGTAATAGTTTGGGAGAAATAATTTTTTTAAAATGCCCTATAGGAAAGCTTAGTTCAGATTAGATAAGTTCAAATTATAATGGTCCTAGTTACATGACTTTCATCTGAGAAGACAAGTAGCACAAGAGAAGACAAGTAGCACAAGAGAAGACAAGTGTTGGGGGTAAGTCTTGATTGAAGGTTGTTAAAATGTGAATGGCCACAGGACACAGTGATTCAAGGGTGGAAGATGGCACATGGTTAAACTGGTCTAACAGAGGGTTGGGTCTGAAGAATGCAAAGTGAAGCCAGAGTAGGAATTAGAAAGGAATGGAGGGTCTAGATGAAAACTAGGGTCAAAAGGAGTAAGGTAAAGTAAGATTTGGTAGAATGGGAAATTTATGTTCAGAAAGGAGAATTTCAGAGTTTAAAATCATGGGTGAGGCACAGTTGTAATCAGATGGTAAAATTTAAGGCATGACCACTCCTATGGGTGACCAATGGAGCAAAGATGTAGGTCACAGGAGTTGAATTGATGAACTGAAAGCCCGTATATCAAGGTAACATGAATATATACATTGAAGTGGAAATAAGTTTTGCATAAATGCATATGTATAATGGGTATCAGATTTCTTGCCTTCTCAATGGGAGGGAGAGTGGAAGTAGAAGAGAGAGAGAATGTGGAACTAAAAAATAAAATTTTAAAATGCATATTGAAGTCCTCAACTATGAGATGTAGGGATACTTTTAACCAGGTACTGGATTCCTTGAAAACAGAGGAAAATTGGCCTAAAGGCTAGTATTTTACAAGGATGTGGACTTGGTGATAAAAGATGGTTGGAGTGAACCTCAAAAGAAAAGAAATTACTAAGTTAAGGGTGAAAAGGGATCAGCTGGAAGTGGCATCAAGGATCAAGAAGTATGACTTTTCCTGGTCTAGTGTGTCGTTTCCTAGCAGAAGGAGCAACCAGTAGTACTGGAAAGTGTAACCAGGGATGATTTTTTTCCCCCGAGGGATTCAGGTTTCCATTAGCACCAAAGATAGAAGGAATGTGAGGTAAAGACCTCTAGGATATAGGGCAGTTTGCTTACAATAGAGCAGAAATTCCAAAGGGCACAATGGAATGAATGAGAGGCCATAGGAACAATTTTGGTTCACTAGGGCTGTGTTGGATAGGGATGAGAGTGCATAGGGAGGCAATTTTTCATATACAGCATTAAAACAGATCTTGAGTGACCAAGTGACTAGTCCAAGGTCAGAAGACTAGTAAATAACAGTCAGAATTTAAACCCAATAATTCTAAATTCAGTGTTCTTTCCTTGATAAAATCTACACTAAATTGAACTTTTATTTTTTATGTATACACTTTAATCACCTAAGGTTGTATTTTTTTTCTTTCTACTGAAAAGTTAGTAATTTATCAGCAGCAATATTTTTGTTAAAGCCCCTTAGGACTGTTAGGTTTTCTATCTCCACCTGACTCCAAGAAATCTTGCTCTTAAGAAGAGATGTAAAACTGTTCCTTCTCCTCCCAGACTTCGTGCAGTTTAATCAGAAATCTGTTGCACAAGACTTGATAGTGAAAGCTTTCTGTCTTCAATAATCCTATCTGAACTACTTACTGCCATGTCATCCTGGGTAAATCACTTAGCCTCTTAGTCCCCCAGTTTCCTCATCTATAAAATGAGAGAAATGGACAGGGTGATGTCTAATGACTCTTCTTACTCTCATTTATGACTGTGATAGCTGCAGTGAACAAAGAAGTCAAAAAGTATCTTCCTCCTCCCCCCCACCTTTATACCAACTGATAGCACTTCATTTAGCTTCCTCTGAACATTAATGCAACACCCAGCAAATATCTATTATTAAGATATGCATAGTAATGGACAGCAAGATAAGTGGTCAAAATCATAAATGAGTATACGAATTCTTTTACAACCTAGTAAGAATTAGCAGAGATATACCAAGTACATCTAGCTTTATAACTCTAGATAAGTCATTTAGCCTGAGCCTCAGAGAGGCTCATCTGTAAAATGGGGTTAATATCACCTGCCTCACAAGGCTGTTGTGAGGATCCTGATAGTACCCTATCAATGCCAGCCATTCCTCACATAGCCAAGATTTTATGCATTTCTTAAAAATGGCCAAGGTGGCTGAAGCGAATCCTAAAGCTTATTCAGATTTTGAGTTGACAAAGTTTTTGTAGGAAGGAAATATTTTTTTCCTTGTGAAAATTGTGAACCAGATTCCTGAGGATATTTTCTTCGCTCCTTTTCAGCTCTAGAGTGATGAAACTGCAATCCTATTTTGAACCTCAGGGTTCTCTCTGTGTGGTCATGCTTCCCCAAGTAAACTTTTAGTGGCATTGTCCAGGGTGCGTGCCCAATGCCTGCCACATTTTCTAAAGCTAATCCCTCGCGTTTAATTTCAAACTTTTTTTTTTTACTTTGAAAAGCCTGAATGCCTCACTGAGGATTGCACATGTAGTATGTGCCAAGACTGGAGTTTCAAAGTTCAGCTGTTTTTGAGTTATTTGACTGGACAAAAGGTCGCAAGATACCTTTCACAGCAGGGAAAGTGTATTTTTCCACATGTTTATGGTGTTTTGAAATGGTCAGAGTAATTTTCCTTAAAATTTCCATAAATAAATAACTTCCATCCATGGCATGAGTTGCAAAGACTAGCCAGCACAGTGTAGCAGAGAGAACACTGGACTTGGACTCAGAAGGTCTTCATGTGACTCCAAGTTCATGACACTCAATAGCTATATGACTTTGGGCAAGTCACATGGCCTCTAAGCCTTAGTTTCCTTGTCTGTATAAAGGAGTGCAACATACTTATGTTACTTATTTCATGAGGTAATTGGAAGAAAAACATTTTGTAAATCTTAAATTGCCATATAAATGTAGGTAATAAATTTCGGCCCTCAGGTAAAACTTTTGTCAGGGTCAAACACATCTTCAACACATATCCTGGGGTGAAAGGGTCCCCTTTGTGAGGCTGCTAGTACTTTGTTGTTAAGAGTGTAAATTTCACCTTTGAACTAAAAGAAAGGTTTCACCTCTAGAGATTTACTTAGTGAGATGATGATGATAATCTCAGTTCTAACACCTAGAAGGCTGTTCCTTCCCTAGGCCCCCAGTGTTGCCTCTTTGATTTCCCAGGAGGTCACCTGTCTATATGACTCTCCAGAGCTATCTGATTTTCACCCTTTCCTGATGCCATCCTAATATGCCTGTTTTCTTTTACCCCTGTCTGAAAATAATCATTTTCCCAGTTCCCTTTTCAGGATGACTTTGTGTCTCTCAGCTCTGCCAAAGTGCAACCGTGGGCAAATCCCTTAACCTTCCTAAATCTCAGTTTCCCCAACAGTGAAATGAAGAGTTTGTATTGGAGAGCTTCTGAAGTCTCTTTGCAGCTCTAAGTCCTTCCATACCAAGTGATCTGGAGCTTTGCCTGGCCAGAATTACTATTCCTGGCGGGGAAGAGAGGAGTGCAGGATAGAGGAGCAGGAAAGAAGTCTCTTAGTACGCCTGACTTAGTGTTAAGTCTCTTGGCATATGTGACTTTCCAAGTTGCCCGATTCATCCTCCGTGGCTAGGGCTAGACTACCTCCACAAAGAACAGGGAAATTTCCACGGTCTAAGGAGGGCTAGGCAGTTTTCTGGATCAACAGGTCATTGTAGCTTCTCTCTTTTTTCTCTCACCTCCCCCCCTTTACTCCCACCCCCGTGCAAAAGGTACAGGTTAAGTTTTACAGCTAAAATGCCCCATCTCTAGCAATGTGCTTCCGTCCGGATCCATAAGGTATAATCCCCTCACCTTCTCAACAGAGCTTTTTAGTTCCCCTGACTGTCTCACCCCCTACAGTCCTGGTGCCTGGCTAGCCCTATCATACTTAACTCCTAGTTGCATCTTTCTTTTTTAAAAGCTGATGTCCTGTTTTCACCATATTACTAACCGTTCTCTCTCTGAAACTATGGCAGCATCGTTCTCTTCAAACTTGTATGTTGGCATAGGTCTAGTATGGGCATCCCTTCTCCCTGCTCCTCTGTTCATTCCCCTCCTTGGCACTGCCCCCTTCCTGTCCGCCTGTCTGGCATCAGCCCGTGTCCACCCTGCTCGGCAACATCCAGTGGCCATCCTGTCCTGCCTTTCCAGCTCCTCTAGGGCTCTCCAGCCCCGCCTGCCCGTCCCGGCCAAAGGCACTTGGAACTGCCCCGGGTCTGTCCGTCTGCCTGTCAGTCCGTCCTCACCCTCGGAAGCCCGGCTCCCGGGGTCTCTCTCCTCCTTCTCCCCCTGCCCCGGCTCTGGGGCTCCGGAGGGTCCGTCAGTCCGCCCCGCCTCCCCGCCTAGAGGGGTCCGTCCCTCGGCAATCTTCTCCTCCCCCATCCCCCCACGCCCGGGGCCGCGCAGTCCCAAGTCTCCTCCCCCGGAGCAGGAACTGTCCCGCCCGCTCCGAGCCCTCAGACCCCGGCCACCTCCTGGAGGGATCTGGGTGGGGAGCCTCTGCCGTCCCCGGAGCCGTGCCCGGCGCGGTCCCTCCAGCGCCCCGGGGGCTGCGGCGGCCTGGCCGTGCTTGCGTGCGCCCCGCGCCTCGACCCTCGGCTCCTGCACCCCCGGGACCTCCCGGGACCGTCCGTGTGGCCACTCGCGCCCCCCCAACGAGGCTGCGGGAACTTTGCCGGAGCCCAGAGCCCGGAGCCCGGAGCCCGGGCCGGTGAGTGGGGGGGCCCGGCGGGGCGGCGGGGGGCCGGGGGCTCCGCGGGGCCGGAGGGGGCGGCTGGGGCGGGGTGGGTGTGCTCGGCCGGGCTGGGGGTGTCGCCCTGCCCCGCTCCCTGCCCTATGGGGGCCGGGCCGCCTCCGCCGCCGGGCGGGTGCGCCGGGCCGACCGCGGCGGCGGCGGCTGCGATTGGCTCAGCGGCCCCATCCGGGGACTGGGCGCAGCGCTGCTCGTTCGCCCTAAAGGTACCAATATGGCGGAGGTGAGCAGGGAAACCGGGCAGGAGCGGCGGGGCTGGACCGGGCGCCCGCCGGGCTCGGGAGGCTGCCCGGCCGGCCCGAGGGACCCTGGCCGCCCTCCGCGGCCTCCCCTTGGGCCGGGTGGTCGGCGCCGGGCCCTCCGGGAGGCTGCCGGGCCGGTGGCGGGGCTGGCTGGGGGGGCGGGAGCGGGCTCGGGCTCCTCCGGGACTAGGCCGCGGCGACGGCGGCGGCTGCGGCCGCTCCGGCTCGGCGCCGGCCCCAGCCCGGCCGGGGGATGGAGAGTGGACCGAGGCGCCCGGCTGGGGCCAGGCTCGACCCCGGGATGGTCGCAGAGCCCGGCCCCGGGGATCCCGCCCGCCAGGGGTGACGCGGGGTACTGGCGGTCCCCGCTCCCTGGTCTGGGCTGGAGGTAGGTGGGTGGAAACCGGCGGAGCTTCCTTCGACCACCCCGCCCCCCCCAACCTCCCGGGGCTGGATTGCAAGGCGGGCTGCGGGCTGCGCCACGGCCACCGCTTCGGGGCTGGGGGGCGGAGGGAGCCGAGGCTGCCCTCTCAGCCCTCGGAGCGAGCAGGCGCGGGGGGACCTCTGGCCCAGAGCTGGGGCTGCGCAGCCCTGGGCTTGGGACGGCACTTTCCTCGGAGCGCCGGGATGCGCCCCTCTTCTGCGGGAGACGTGCCGGCGGAGCTAGGGGAACCTGGGGTCGGAGGGCGTCCCGGGGGAGCAGGTTGTCCCGCACCCCGAGCTGCACCCCCAGCTCTCCGGCCCACTTTGAAGCGTTTGGACGCGGGGCTGGTGGGGGGCCTGCCGCCAGGCTCCCCCGGGATGATGGCCCCAGGCGAGGGAACGGAGCTGTCCCCGCGCGGAGTTGGCTATGGAGAGGGCAGCCCCCCAGCCCCGTCCGGGGCTCGCCCGCAGGCCCGGGAGGGGGAGCGGACTTGTGCGGCGACCGAGCGGGGGGAGCAGAGCGGGACGGCCCGACGGAGGGAGGGGCGGGCGGCGGGCGGGAGGGCTCGCAGGCCGGGAAGGGGTCGGGCTAGGAACCGCGCTCCCCCTCGGGCAGCCCGGGGGAAGCGAGCAGCTGCATCCCCGGGACGGAATCGGGGCAGAGAGCGGGAGCAGCTGCATCCCCGGGGCCGGGACGGGGACGCCTCGGGGGGACGCGGGAGGCTGCGCCCCGGGCCCGGCCTCCCGCGCCCGCCCGGAGCTTGCTGGAGGCAGAGCGGCGGGGCCGGGCCGGGAGTGCCGGGGAGAGGTGTGGCGTCGTTACAATGGGGGGTCGGAGGCTCGCTCGCTCCCGCCGCGGCGGCGGGGCCGGGGGAGGGGTGGGGGCGGAGGCGGGGATGCCCGGGCGGGGATGGCGGGGGAGCGGCGGCGCTAGCAGCCCTTTGCGCCGGTTTCGCTTCTCCGAAGCTTGGTAACTTCCTGAGCGAAAAGGGCGGCTGGAAGTTGCCGGTTCGCGCCGGCTCCTTCCCACTCCGGGCCTGCGGCGAGTCTGGGGTGCGGGGGATTAGGGGACGAAGAGGAGGCGGCCGGGGGGCGGGGGAGCGGACCGGGACGGGACGGCGGGGCCGGGCTGCGGCTCCGGTGCGGGCTGCGGCCGCTGTCGCCGGCCCCGCCTCCGGGCGGTCCTGGAGCCCGCCGCACGCCGCTCCTCTGGGGGCTCGGCGCCGTCCGCCCCCCGGCCGGGCCGCCCTAACCCCGCTTCTCTTCTTCTTCTCTCTCCTCTCCAGGCTTCCTTTGGAAGTTCGAGCCCAGGTTTGTCCCGTTTCCTTCCCCCTTCCGTGGTCCCAGCGGGCGGCGAGTGGTAACGGGGCTCGGAGAAGCTCTGGCCCGAGGCTTCCCCCCTACTGCAAACTCTAGATGCTCTCATCGCTCCCTCCGTTTTCTTTTGTATCCTATGAGTTAATTGTTCGAGGAACAAAACAGTCCTAGTCTTTTTCATATGACTTTTTTAACGGGACCGGTTGGGAAAATTCACCTTTAGTTCCACAGAAGTTAAGCGTATAGGTAACCAAAATGAATGTTTGCTTTTTAAATAGTATGTGTTTTGACTCTTAGCCGTCAAATTGGGGGCAGCTTTGGAAAACACCCCTTTAGAAAGTTTTCTTGGGATACTGTTCAGTCTCTTTATTAACTTCAGATTCTACTTGGAGATTTTAAAAGGGACTGACTCACCACTTAAATTTTGACCGGTACGTGTTCTTTCTGGATGGGGGACCACGTAATACTGCCCCCCCCCACCCCAGTTTATTTTGACTCTTACATAGATTAAAGTTTTTTGAAGATTTTGTATTGGAAATCCAAGTTGGCTGTTGTCTTAATTATCATCAAGAAAATAAGAATGTTAGATTAGAAGCTCTCTAAAATCTCTTCTGTTTATGATTGTGATCATAAGGAAAAGTCTAATAATAAAGGCGTGATTAAGAGGGAACGGAAAGGTGACTCCAAAGTACTCTTAGAATTAGAAACTGTCATCATTTCACTGAGTATCATCCTTTAAACAAATTTCTTTAAGTAGTCTTAAGTAATTTATCTCCAAATTACTTAATATTTGAGGTTGGTAGAGTCGATATCATTACTCTTAAGTTGGTTTTAGTGTGCTATGAAGAAATTTAAAAATAATTGTTAAATAGAATATATTTTGGAAAATGTATTTAAAAACTTAATCCAGCAGAGGGTAGTTCCTTTTTATTGACTAAATTTTTTATCATTAATTGATAAAAACAAGGCAACAGCACTCAGTACATTCCTATTCATGTGGAATTGAGACAGAATTCTAGACTGTCTAAAGGTTTTTTTTAAGATATCTAAACTGAGAACATCATTTCATGAGCCTACAAAAGTTATTTATTGAAGAGCAAAATGTTCCAGGTTGGCAGATTTTTCTTATAAGTGTTTTTTTAATTCTAATTGTGAATTAAAACATTACTACCCCAGTCTGTGCTTTATACATTTCTTTGTAATAATTTGTGTTCAGGCAAAGAAAGCAAAACTAAGACCACTGTCATAATTTCAGCCAGTTTTGATGATGATGAAGTTTTAGGTTTTGTTTTTTTTTACTTAGCTCTCTGCAGTTGTAGAGGTATACCTAAATGAAAAAAAAAAGTGAAATTGATGACAAGTCATTGTCGTTGTACCCTAATAGAATACATCTTGCTTTAAATTAATGAACTAATATATATTACAGGCACATTGTGTCAGGTTGTGGGGCTGCCAGAGAATTTTAGGATCATAGTATCATATAATTTTGCAATTAAAAGGACATATAGAATCTATGCCCTTAAAGTACCATGCAATCTGGTTGGGAGGATACAATGTAATTAAACCTCAGAACTCTGAAATATGGAAGACTATCCCAAGAGTCAAAAAACAAAATTTAGTGGCATATATTTTGGCTTAGAGCTTTTCAAATTCATACTTCTCTCTGGAAAAAAAAATAGTCCCTTTATGATTCCCCAAACTTTAGTGTTCTGGTAGGTATAGCCATCTGTCTTATCAGGCAGCTTTTTTTAGTTTGTCATTACAGAAATATACTTAAATTACATTCTGTAGCAGTTGTATTAACTTTCAGGAATGTTGGTTGAGGTTTTGTGAAATCAGAAGAAGCACTGAAATGGTTCTGGGATTTTTTCAGTTGTGAAAAATATTTGGTCTAGTTGAATGCAATACCAGTATGAGACAAATGAAGGAAAGCTGTTTTTTCTTAAATTTAGTAACGTAAGACTCCTGGGATTTTGTCACGTTTTATTTTCTTCTGTTTTGTTTTCTTGTTGAAGAATACTGTTGAATTTAATTTTGACATAGAAAGAGATATGAGCAAACCAGTGAGAGCTGAAGCATACAATAATTTACATGAAAATGTTTTAATGACATGCCTTTCCTCCAAATAATCCTTAAGAACTTTAAAATTTTTTATCTTTTAACTTTAAGATATGATACAAAATAAGATTTATAATAACAATTTTATTTTACCGTAACAATGGGGCTTTACAAAAATGAAAAAGTGACAACCCTTTCAAAGAAAGAATTGCTTTGGCAATAGCTGTTTTAAAGAAAATATACACAGATAGACCAGAACTAACCAAATTTTAAGAAATTTTTTTCCACATTTGAGAAATATTTTCCTACTGTATGAATTAAATCACCTTTGAAAAGGCAGTGGATTTTAATGTTGCATCTTGGTTCTTCTGTTAAACACCTATTTTGAATACAAAGAAATGTGGGAAGATGCAGAGATACTTAGGACTCAACTTCTGCCCTCTTGAAACTTAGAATCTGTAGGCTAAAAAGACTAAATCTCTTTTTGCCTGTGGGCTGTGTTGTGATTTTGCTTTTATTCAGACTTTTAAGTAAGGTTGACTTCCTCAAGTCAAAAAGAAAATCCCCTATTGGGGCTACCTGGATCCTTAAGTCTCCAGCAACCTGCTGCCCTTGGGCTGCTTAGGTGCTGGTGGCCTGAGAGAAATGTAGGGGAAATGCTGAGGAACTCCTTTGGCTGAGGCCTGCTCTAGAACTGGCTGGCTTAAGGGGCCCTTAGAAGCCAAGGAGTTCAACCTCCTCCTGACACAAAAGAGGAAGCCAAGTTCCAAAAAGTTTAAATGACTTGCCTAAGGTCACACAGATAGTAAAGTGCCTGTCAGAGTCACAGCCATCCACTCTTAGAGTCAGGTGTTGTTTCAGGCCTCTGCACCACCATGCTTGTGAATCATGTCTAAAGCAGCTTCTTTGTAGAAGCTGAAGATGTGGCATGCCTTTTCTTTAGGTGGTAAGGCTAAAGTAGTATTGATGGAATCTTAAGTTAATATGCTTGATCATATAGGCTACAAATAAGTGCATTTAATGAAACACATAGACTTATAGTTTAATAAACACAATTGTACTTTGTGGATATGTCAAGTGATTTGGATTATTTTTATTATAGTTGGGTCTTTGTCTTCTGAGGATCATGATTTTGACCCCACTGCTGAAATGTTGGTACATGACTATGATGATGAAAGAACTCTTGAAGAAGAAGAAATGATGGATGAGGGCAAAAACTTCAGTTCTGAAATAGAAGATTTAGAAAAGGTAGGAAAGATTATCTTATGGTACTGTTCAACATAACAAGGTTAAAAATGTTGACAAACTTTAATATAAGAGAGATATGAAGGATTTTTGTCCAATAGTTGGACATATTCCAATAGCCTCATGATCTATTGTAGCATTTTACATTTTTAGAGCACAGTTAATCATTTCTACTCTGTTAATTCATTTCATCCTCACACTACCTCTGTGAGGTAAGTATGGTGACTATTACAGCCATTTTACAGTTGGAGAAACCAAGGCACAGTCATATAGTAACTTATTTTAAAGTCATAAATTAGTTATTTGCATATCAAATTAGAATGTAGGTCCCTTGAATACCGCCCAACTTTCTTTCTAGAAGACCACACTGCCTTGCCAGTTTAGTCCTGAATTTATACCAAATAGGGAATACTTCTAAAATATTTAAAAAGGATACATTGTATTTCACTTTTAAATGTTAATCAGTAAAACACTTAGTAAAATCATCTTTTAAAAATAAACATAGTCAGATACCCTATTTTTTATATCTCTTTCAAAATCAATAGATATTTGCCATAAAAAGAAACTAATATGCATATGAAATAGAACTAGATAAGAGAGGTATTCCTAGCATACTAGCTTCGGGGGCCTAGCCACATCACTGAAAATATTTTATTAAGTATTACAAATGAGTGGTGTTCAATAAAGAACTGAATTACATATGTTATATATTCTTTACACTTATGTCTAAATAAGAGAAAAATGTGTAAATAGATAAATGGATAGGGGATATGCTCATTTTCTAGAAGGTAACTTCACCTTGGTTAAAGAGGATCTATGTGCAAAGGATATTATCTTTTTCAAAATTCCATTTTATTTCACTTTTTTATTTAATACATCAGTATATTTGAGTGCATATGTATATTATGAGGATGAGATGAGAGAAGGTAGAACTATAATTTAGTTTTTCCTTCTGATTGTAAGCACTTGGTTGTCATCTACTTTTTTGTATCTCAGTGTCAAGTTTAAATGTCTAATAATTACTAAAACTTGAGTGCTATATTGATCCCATAAAGTCCATGTATCTAAAACTAGCCTCCTTATTTGTGTATTTCTACCCAGACTAGAGTGAAGGTTGTTTTCTTAGTAACCCTTCCTTATGGTAATGAATAATACTCAGGGTTTATATAATATCTTTCTCCTGGAGAATTCAAAGGACTTCATATCCTCCAGACAGCCCTGTGTCCTGAGAAGGCAGTATAGGTAGAGAAACATAAAGGTCTCCTAATGTGTCTGAGACCATCTATGGGGCAGAGACTAGAGCCTCAGATTCCGTCTGGTGCTGTTGAGCATGCATCTCTTCCTTTTTCTGTCCTACACAGATGCAGTTAGATGTGTTTAGTTTCTATATTTTATTGTCCATCGGAAGTTTGAGCAGATATTCAAAAATGTATACTCTGTGCTTATTTCCCATGAAAGCAAAGCAAATTGGAAATTTAGGAATGTAACTATTAGGAAATTCTCTGACATGAGAAGAAGAAAATTATCCCCTATTTACTAGGAGATGATGGATAGAGTGACCACAAAATTTTATTTGGTGATGAAGTTGACAAAAGCAAATGTTAGGCTACCTGTTGAACCTCTTTACTGCAATTCGGCTTTGGACCTTGCCCAGGCTAGCTTCTCTCCATGTTCAAAAGTATGTCCTTTCTACCTTTAAGTGCAAGTGAGTTTGCGGGCCAGCTTTATTAGGTAGCTCTGACCCATAGTGGCAGAGTTTTAGCATAAAGTTGAAAAGTTACACCACCAGGGTAGCAGTTTAAAATTCACATATAATTCAAGAATTAGAAGCAGCATACTTTCCCTGATGAATAAGGGACAGAGGTTGGAGAGAGAAGAAGTGAAAATGTAAATTTCCCCCTTCACATGTTCAGACAGTACTCTCCCAAATTTGAAAGTTTGACTTGTGATCTTTGTGTTTGTGTATGTCCTTTAGGACAATGCATTCCTCCCAGACAGAAGAGAATGGAGGCAAATTTCTTATATTTGAGTTTTAAATCTCAAAATAGTATGAAATTTGATGGGAGTTCTTTTCTGTGACTTTGAGTGTTTTTTCTTAACAGTGAACTCATTTTCATTTTTCAGTGTTGTATTACATAAATTTAATTTATCATCATGCATCTTTTCTTTAGAGGATTATGTTGGAATTTGAGGGGAGAGCTGTTTTGTTTCACCTAAAAACTTATGTGTAAGTTGACATAAGATTTTGGAATACTTAATTAAGAAAGGTGGTTAATAACCACAATGTAGAAGCCCACAATTTTTTAACCAGTTTGACCATCTTCCTGTAGATGCCATGAGGTAGTGAATAATTCACTGAACTTGGAGTTAGGAAGACTGAAGTTTAAATCCCCTCTCTGTCTATGAGCAACTTACTTTTTACCTCTCTGAGCATCAGAAAACATCTCAAACTCTTATCTGGGATGCTTTATTGGCTCTCTGTTGGTGTCATAAGTTCCCATATCATCTTATTTCATATTCCTAGGTGGGAAGGGGGAGATCTTTTTTCTGAAGAGTCCACTTTAACTGGTTTGACCTATATTTTAATAAACTTTTTACAAAATTTAAAAATATTTAAAGAGTTAAAGGAAAAAAATTACCACCAATATCAAGCATTTATTAAGTTCTCAGTATGTGCTAGGCTGGAGATCCAGAGAGGTATAGAACATAATCTCTGACCTCAAGTAGTGCTCAGTCTAAGTGCCCTGTTTTCATTTACCTATTCACAGAACAAAATATGATGTGATCGCCATGACTTTCATTTTATTTGGAAATTCCCACTAATAAATTATCCACTCTTTGTTGATATGCACCATGAACTTTGTAGATCAAAAAGCCCCAACTGCAAACCCACAGAGATACTTATCTTTCTATCCCCAATTGGTTCTGCTTCTGACCTTTAACAAGCATTTTAAAACTTTACCTTCATTTTCTTATTTCCATCTCTCTACTGGAAATTGGTGGTAGCAGAAAGCAGATAGAAAGATTTATTGGCTGGAGCTAAGGTAGACTCACAGTGCCAGATCAGCAGGACTTTCTCAAACTCAGGTATTTTTTAAGGATATTTGATTATTTTATAAAGAATAGTGGGTTTTTATCCACAATATTAAATAAAGATAATCAGATAATCCAAGAATTTTTCATTTCACTGGTGTGGTTACTACCTCCATTAACACAGATTGCAGTGCCTTTTTAACTAAGTAGATGGTCTTTAGAGTTTCTGTGAATTAAAAACAAAATTCACCCTGCTGCTAGTCTGGTAAGGTTTTGAATTTAGGTAGACTGACAACAGATAATAGCCATTCAGCAGGCCAGTAGGTAATGCCTTCTCCTCCCACCCTTTCATCCCCCCACCCCTTCTACCTTAGGCTGGACCTTCCAAAACTTAAGCTGTATTAGGCACCTTCAAGCCATGAAGAGACATTGCAGTAGGACTTTAGTGGGAGAAATAGAGTAGTAGAGATAGAGGCATGAAAATTACAGGAGAGCACCATACTTGTACTTTGTTCAGTGGCTCTAGAGACATGACACTTTTATGAGTTTGTCCTTACTCTATTTTTTAAAATGAACATTTTTATAACAGTAACAAGTTTAATACATTTTTGATCATTCATGGACTTGCAATTACTACTTGTCACTTTTTTTGATCAAAGCATCATTTTTAGCATCTGTGGTAGAAGTTTTCAGAAGGGCTGACAGTTGAACCTCTTAATGGCTCCTGTGAAGGTTTGGTGAGAGGGGTTTAAACTAACCAAACTAGTATGTGTTGCTTCAGTGTTGTCTCTTTCTTTTGATAACTTTCATTTTAAGCATGAATTTAAAATGTTTCTTTATTTCTACCATTAAGTCTTTAGGGGAGGTTTTCACTTTTTAAAATCTGTACTGTTGAATTCCAGCAGACATAGATCTGTTGAAGAAAAATTCTTCAAGGCTTTTAAAGTCAGTGAAAGTCAGTAATATATAAAATTAGGAAATGGAACGCAGAGATAAGTTAGAGCTAATAAAATATCTCCTAAAAGGCATTTGAGTCCCTGAAAAAGGACACTGTATTACCAAAGTTTGGTCCTGCTACTGATTCATTGTGGACAAACTCATTCAGTTTTTCAGTGCCTGATTACTTCAACTCTAGACTGTTTTGTAAAATTTATATATGGAGCGCTCTGACAATTGGTTGGATTAAAGTAGCTTTCCTACCGCTGACTTCTGTAGTGTTTACAAGTGAAGAGCACAAGACTGCGTCTGCATGTTTTGCAGTGGTCCACTCTGCATGATTTTGATATGTGTTCTAGTTAGAAATCATTCCTCCTTTCAGATTGCATCATAATTCTTAAAATGGACTGTATTATTTAGATCTGTACTTACACATGTGCATAAGGCAATAAATCAGCTTTTCAAAATCAAATAATAGATTTTGATACACAAAAGCATGTAAGCTCTTAAATGAGGTGGGTGACATTTGTTTGGAATTTGGTAATATGAATTGCCAAAAATTACAGATAAATTAGTTAGCAGAGGATTGTCAGTGTAGAACTGGAAGGGACCGTAGAGGCCATCTAGTCCATCCTCATCAATTTGCAGATGAGGGAACTAAAGGTCAGTGAGGAAGTGACTTGCCCAGGGTCACACAGGCATAAGCAGCAACCACAAGATTTAGAATCAGGTCCTTTGACTCCAGAGTGAGAGTTTTTTCCACTATATCTTTCCTAACCCATGGACCCCCCCGTCTATAGGTTTAAATTAAAGTATTTATGAAGGGAATGTAACAAATATAAGTTCAGTTGATATGCTTTTAAACTGTAATAAAGAAAACTATCTACAATCAGATAATAGTTTCTAAACCATTTCTTTCTATAGTAAAACATGACAGTTTATATATATATACACATTTATATACATAAATGTGTATATATGTATATGTAAACACACACATATATACATATATAAACATGTATGTAATTTATACATAGAAGACGTGACTTAGTGCTCTGAGATTGACGGTGTCAGAATCAAAGCTGATTTTATGACCTCCAACAAGTGATTTCTGTTTTCTCTACTGAAATGCTGTCATTTTAAATGATCATAGTCAGTTCATTCCAGTTCAAGTGTTGGCTAAGCACCTCCTAGTCTAGGTCTCAGCATTAAAGTTACCAAGAAGATAAAGCTTCTTCAGGAAACTGAAGATCGGGCAGGGAGGGGAGACACAAAGAACTGATAATGGTTAGGGGAAAATGAATGCATAGAGAGTGGGGAAAGAGATGAGAAGGAAAGGGGCAATCTCACAGAGGAGAGGCAGCGCTTAAGTTAGGCCTGGGGACAGAAGAGTCTAGGAGACATTTCTCAAGCATGGAAGACAGACTGTCCAAACACACAAGAGGCAGAGAGTGCAGCGTGAGGTTGAGGAGCAGTGAGTGGGCCAGTTGTTTACACTGTGAGCCTGGAAAGGAGAATGCTATGACATAAGGCTGGGAAATAGTTTGCCACTAGATGATGGAGGCCTTTGAATGTCAGGACAAGAAGTTTGTACTTTAGCCTAGAGACAGTGAGGAAATACCTAACAGTTTTTGAGCCATATATAGGGTCAGATCACTGTATCAGTAAAATGACTTTGGATGGAATGTGAAGTTTGCACTGGAGAGGATCTTTGGAGCATCCTCCAAAGGCAGAAGAAGATTGTAGAATTCTGTTAACAATTGTTGAGGCAGAAATAGCAAAAACCTGAAGTGGGATGTTGGTACAGTGGGTAGAATGGAGGAGACATAGAGATAATTGCAGATATAATATTAACAGGACTTAGAAACTGACTAATGGTGGTTGGAGGGAGGAAGGATGGCATGGTTAGGGAGGAGAAGGACAGGTCAAATGTGACTGGCAGGAAGGAGGTCCAGCTGAGAGCAACAAGGTGACATAAGGAGAAACAGGTTTGCAGAAGCAAAGTATATGTGAAAGGTTATGTATTGTATGAGGCTTGAGTTTTTAAAGCATGGACTGATATATACAGTTGATTACATTATAATTTTTGGTCAGAAGACTCAAAAATGAACATATAGAAGCTCAGGAAAATTGTACAGTCACAAATGGCATGCAGTAATCAATGAATGTTTTTAATAAATAGTATTTGGAGTAATCAAACACATGACAACATTTAGATCAGAAC
Organism: Bettongia penicillata ogilbyi; assembly: GCA_023548195.1. Classification (NCBI taxonomy): domain Eukaryota; kingdom Metazoa; phylum Chordata; class Mammalia; order Diprotodontia; family Potoroidae; genus Bettongia; species Bettongia penicillata. Next base: position 1,117,288 of record JAJHZJ010000309.1, read on the forward strand.
TCAAGTCTTATGTCAAGTTGTAATACTATAGACATTGTACCATACCTATTAATGTTGTTTAAGAGCTGTATTTGCTTATTGGCTGATACGTTTGGAATCTCAAATGTTGGAAAATATGTAGCTATTTGGGACCTATAGGTGAGAGTTGCTTTTTGAGTACACCCAACATGCACATGTCTATCTCTTTGTAACAGAATACAACTCTGCTTCCCAGTCTTTTCTCTCTCGGTGGTAGGTTAATATCTGGCTGCCTTGATTTTTCGTCCCATAGTCCTTTGTCTTTCAGGGTGGTGCAATTCTGACCAATGTTCCATTTCTCATCGGACTTCCCATGAGCTTCATCCTTCAAGTCTGGTCAACCAGGTGGTCTCCTGCCTTGCTTCCATAGCTCATATATGAGAAGATGTTTTGGAAGGCATTTTTCTCTGTCACAGAGAATCTCTGCAACCAAGACTTTCCTCAGATAGTTTCAATGTCTGCCACAACTCCTTATATCCAGTTCACTCTTTCCCTCTTTCCAGTTGACTTCAAGGTTTTGAACTTCAGTGCCTGGGAGGATGGTGGTGCTCCCAACAGAAACATGGAAGTTAGGAGAGGGAAGATTGTGGAGGAAGATAATGAGTTAAGTTTTGAATATGTTGAGTTTAAGGTGTGGTGGCACATACAAGTGGAGAGTCCAGCAAGCAGTTGGAAATGAAGGAATACAGTCCTGGGAGAAAGTTAAAACTGATGTGTAGATATTTAAGAGTCTTCTACATGGTGTGGTGATAATAATTTAAGCTGTGACAACAGTTGAGATGGTTAAGGTAGAGAGAATGGAAGAGGGCGAAGGACAGCACTGAGGGATTTTCATGCTAGTATGACAGAAGAGAAACAAGCAAAGAAGACCAAGAAGGAACATTCAGAGAGGTAGGAGGAGATATAGGAAGAGAAAAGAGAGAGAGAGACTTAAGAAAGAGGGTGGAGTCAATTGTGTCAACTGCTGTAAAATGGTCAAGGAGAATTCAGTATCAGACAACTGTAGCTTCACATCAGTAACATGAAAAATATTGTTATATAATAACCAGGGCCAGATACGTTAGTAAACTTTCAGCAGCGATTCCCAGCTGCACATTTTCTAAATTGGGTGGATGAAGAAAAGCTCCATTTTTTCTGGAGGTGCATACAGGCTTATCAGTTAACCTAGGGCAGTGAATGCTCCCTCTTAGTAAGAAATTAGGAGAAATTCAAAAGCAGCCTGAGCCTGTGGTCCCCCAAAGCACCTGGTTCAGTGGAAGCTTTTAACAAGAGTCATCTTTGAACTGAGGTAGAAAATGACAAGTATCTGCCCAAAAAACAGCTATTCGGGGACTTTCAGTGTGTTGTGATCTTCTCGGTAATAGTAGTATATTGAACTCAGCAACTAAGATCTAATTTTATTGAAGTTGTAAAGTTTCCACCTCAACTACTTTGTTCTCTTGATACCCTCTAAATAGCTTAGTTTCTTTCTATGCTTTTTAGGATGTGCTTAAAGATATTTTGTTTACTTGTAATTTAATAACAGGCCATCTTTGTAGAGTACGTACATGTTGTTTGTATTTTTGTTTGACAAGGAAGGAAATATGCCTTTGGAAGATTTGCTGGCATTCTATGGCTATGAATCGACAATTACGGGAATAGCAGGTTCCAGTGCAAATAGCTCTCCAAGTGAACTTGCGGATGAATTACCAGATATGACTCTGGACAAGGTCAGTTGGCGCTAATTATGTTAATCATCAATTACACTTTTTTTAAAAAAATGTATCCTCTTTGATTCTTGGATGTCTTATTTTTTTATGGATATGATCTGTTGTTCAGTTCAGTCACTAGGTGCTAAGTTAGATGCTGAGGCTATAAAAGTGAAACTGCTCTGATCCCCAAGGAGCTTACATTCTGGTGCTGCTTTTCATGTTTTTCTCTTGCCCATGACTTCGTCTGAACTAAGAACACGCTTCTAGAGGGTAGGGACTGTTTCATCTTTGTCTTCGTATCTCTTAACTCCTGGCACAATGCCTGCAACATAGCTGGTACTTGTTGATTGGTGGATTTGGGGGTTTTGAGGGTTCTTTTTTGTCACAAATAATTTATAAGCAATAATTATATAATTCTACCTGAGCTTGTGAATTCACCTGTGGCTTTGGGCTTTATTGTGATGGATACAATGTATCTAAACTTAGATACACCTTTAATTTAAGATCCTGAAGAAACATTAGGTGTAGTGATACCTAAATGAACATGTCCTCTAGAATAGAACTCCTTTTAACCAAGTTGGAGGGGTTTGGGCAAGTTTAATATCCATTATATTCAACTGTGAATCAGTGGCGTCGTAGTTTCAGAAGTGGGAGATTTTGGTGTTCTCTCAAATTAGGTGTGTTGTGAGCAGGTCCAGATGACATAATAGCCACTGACTGGTCTGAAATTTTCTTGATCTAGTTGCCTGGGAGTAGGTAAGATGCTGCCTAGACTGACTGCCTAGCACACAAGGGTCATTCTAAAGAGAAGCGGAAGTCTCAGCTCCCCCTTCTCAGTTTACCAGGGTATAAGAATTGTTATCTGTCTAGGGAAGAAGAAGGAGAATCATGAAGAGAATTCACATCCCGAGTCTCTTGGGTTATTTCTACCTTATTAATGAAGGTTATCATTTAAATATATTCCGTCTGTTAATAAGGTTACGTCATAATCTGTGCTTTTTAAAGGTATAAATTACTTACGTTGTACTTACAAAGAAGTAAAATGTCATATATGGTGACATATTAAAATGTTAATTAAATACAGTTAAAAATAATAATAGGAATTCATCAGGTTTTTAATGTCCAAAAAGATTGATATTGGATCTCAGGATTTGTTAGATACTTTTCTGTAGTCCGTGAAAATTTCAAACCATAATATGTCATAAGTCATGTCATATGAGCTTGAAGAATAATTATAACTACTGTATTTCATGTTTGTTTGTTTTTTTAATATGTAGCACAGGACTTTTTTTCCCACTAGTTTATCATCTTTTGGTGGTTTTTGGCAAAGTTTTGTGTTAGATATTGTTTCTTATTAAAGTACATCTTAAAAATTGGTTTATTGCTTCAGGCATACCTCCTGTGTTTTCACAGATTAAGTAGAGTAAGAGCATCATTGTTCAAAGTTTTCAAAAATTAGAGATAAATACAGTAGTTGGTAAAAATATAGCTAAGCCCCAGTTGAGGTCATATTTATAAATAATTCTAGGACCAAGATTACAGAAAAATGTATAATCCCCTTTCAAAACCTCAGTGGTTTCAAGCAGTTCTTAATTTGTTCAGAATATGAGATGGTATAAAGGGTGATTTTAAAAATTCTAATGAAATTTGCTCACCTGTAACCATAACCTGCCTTTTTTCTCATGCAGGAGGAAATTGCAAAAGACCTCTTGTCAGGTGATGATGAAGAAACGCAGTCTTCTGCTGATGATCTAACACCATCGGTGACTTCACATGAAGCTACAGATTTCTTCCCTCGACCTTTAAGATGTAGGAAAACTAATAATTATTGGTTAATTATAGCTTTGTTGCTGTAGGTTCATGGCATTTTCTTGAGTTTAATAGCTTCATATTCAGAATGTTTTTAAATGACTATCCAAATTACATCCAAATACTAGTATAATTCAAAACCATTACCTTTTGTTAAGGCCTAGGAAAAATTGGATGCCTTCTTAAATAAATAAATTAATCTACTCTTACTGAATTATCTGTTTTCTGTCATCAGACTCCTCTGTTGCTGTGGTAACTAGTCTTACTTCAGCCATGAAATTTCACAGAAGTTTTTTGTTGGTAAAGAAAGGTTCTCTTCCTACCTTGGTTTTGAAAATACTTGTAGTCAAAAAGAAGACTTTTATTATTGTTGGCATTTTTGTTTGACTCTTTTCTCCTTCAGTCCTGAGAGTATATATCAATCAAAGCTCAAAATTACTGAATAAGCTAATGAACCGAAATAGTACCACTATCCCTTATATCTTTCCTCATCTACAATAGAAAGCTATCTGGCTTGCCTTATGTCAAAGTATAAAGATTGATTTGAGTTAATCCAACTACTTTTATAAAGAGTTATAGATATCATTCTGATGGACATGAGGGGTAGCTGCAATATGTGTGTCAGTTTCTGGGTTACAGTAACCAGAATTTACAGTCCTTTAAATTTCAAATAAACATTGTTATACAGACTTGCTAGGTTTTATTTTACAAATAAAAATGTATATAGTTGCACACCATTTACATGCATATTATTATAAGGACATAGTACATATCCTCTTTTGGCTAATGTATAGATATACTTTTATTCTACTAGATTCAGAATATTTTGTGCTTTTATGTTATTGTCTCTAAATTCCTAAATAGATAAATGAACTTTTTTCCCTCTTTTTTTGGGGTATGTGTAAAGCTAACACCACTTATGATGGAGATAAGGAATCAGAGGGTGAAGATGTTGAAGCAGATACTGGCAATTCATCTGAAGATTTAAGGAAGGTTAGTGGAATAAATCATAATCCCCTCAGACCATTTGGTCCAGAATATCTTTTTTACTAGTTCTAAAACAAAAAAGAAATTTTTTTTGAACTGTATGAAATTTGTATTTCTTAAATTATTTGGTAATGAATATTTGTTTTCAGCATAACACTAAGCTCTTTTATTCCTCCTAAACTTTCTTTTAGGAAATAATGGTGGGTTTACAATATCAAGCTGAAATTCCACCCTATCTTGGAAAGTACAGCGGTAACGAGAAGGGTAAGATTCTGGATTTTGAAGGTTTTTGCTTGATTAATTTATCTCTGTAAAGCAATATAACAAAAAAGTGGCACAACTGTCATAGAATTATTAAAACAGGTAGTAGGTACCCAGTTCAGTGGTACCAGGCTCTGTCCAAGTAGTCAGAGAATCAAGGGATGGCAGATCTCAGAAGCCATCAAATCTGACCCTATTCTCTCTATATCATTTCCACAAATAACCTTTGCTTGTTGATTTTTAGAAAGGGGGAACTCATTACTTCTTGAGGCAGTCCTATTTCATTTTTGGAAAGTTCTAATTATTAGGAAGTTTTTCTTTGTACCAGGCCTAGATTTGTCCTGACATTATGGGAAGTGTTCAAACACATTTTTTAAAATGCAACCTGATTTTCTGAGTGCTACCTCTCTGCAGCTCTGCTGTTGCACCCAGGAAGTCCCGTAAAATAGCATATTGGTGCAAAAGAAGCTTCTTCACAGCAGGATTCTAATGGAAAATGACAGATTTGAATCAGTCTTTAAGGTCATGAGAATGTCATCATTATGACCTTTTCAGAGGATTCTGAGTATTTAACAAGGAAAAGACACTTGCAGAAGAAAAAGTAGGGAAAATCTCGTTGCTGCCCCATCGCAGGGCAAGGAGAAAGCTAAGCAGGCCAGTGCTTGGGCTTCGTACTCCAATGGCTCTTTAGGATTAGCATTGCCAAGCTGGGTAGGCACAGGTGAGAGTATCCGGACTGGTAAAGGGCTTCCATACCAGGTCATACATGGATCACCTGGAGAGGAGAAGATTTGGGGCATAATAAGTGGGGCAACAAGAAATTGAATCACTGCTTTCAGATATTTGAAGAATTGGCATGTAGAAGAATTAGACATCCTTTCCTTGGCCACAGGAGATAGAACAAAGAACGCTGAAAGTGTGAAAATCTTAAATTGTTCAGGAGTGGAAGGGCCTGCCTTGGGATGTAGGGAAGGCCGTGTGCTTTTTGGCTGAGAGAGTAGCAGGAGAGATGCCTGCTTAAGTGTGGGTTGGATTCGATAACCTTAGTTTTTTATTGTTCTGAGATGCTCTAATTCTGATTGGTGCAGTTAAACCTGTTATTCAGACTTACTGACTGAAGTCGAGCACAGTTTGAACACAGCCATAATGTCTCTCAAACACAGATATTATACTTGTTTCTTTTCCTTTTCCTTGAAGCATAGCAATTACTCCCAGACCAGATATCAGTGCTGATCAATAAGGAAGCTTTAACCTCCATTTTTCTGGCCCGAATAGGTTGGCCCTCTTGCCAAGGAAGCTTACCACATTAGTAAAGGCATCCAGTCAGTGTAGCACAGAGTTTCCAAACTCAATCCACCAACCTCAGGGCTCCCCTACGTGCAGGAATTACACATGTGTGCCACCACACTTGGCTAATCAACTCCTGCACTTCTTAATGAGAGAGAAGGTGAGCATCTTCTTTAGATTAAGCTCTCATCCTGTCTCCAGTGAGTGGAAGCCTTTTGATGGCAGAGGCAGCTTTCATGTTTAGAAGCCCCACATCTAGTATAGTACTTTAATAAATGCTCATTTTTAAAAATTTGATTCATTCTGTCACTTCATCTCAAGATTGGAGGAGTGTTCTTTTTCCATAAATCCCTACTCAATTTGAAATTATTCCACTCTATCTGTTCACATCAGAATAGATACACATTGCAGACTTGTTTTAAAAGTGGCAGGAAAATGCATGGGAGGGATAAATGATTTTAATTTAGGGGTGAGATAGTAGGAAATAAAGGTATTTCCATACTTTAGTGCTTGTTTCATCAACTTGATATTTTTTCCCCTTTGAACTTAGGAAAACAAAAACAATATACACCACTGAGCACAGAAGTTGGGAGGATGAGGAAGAAGAGGAATAACTTCCTTCTTTACCTTTCCTGCCAGAGTCTGCCCTCAAATCAAAGGAAACATTGCTGTCTTAGAATCTTTAGCAGTGGCCACCCCTGACATACTTTTCTTCTCTTGCTTCAGAGTGGTTGAGAAAAGCTGCCTTGACAGAAGTTTTAAAGTGGCTTTTGTCTCAGATTCCAGATGTCCTCTGTAGGATCACTGTAGAGTGATTTTATGTCCAAAAGCCATAAGTGACATTCTTCTTACTTTCTTTGAATTCATAGAATGTTATACCTTTGTTAATGCTTATTAATTATATGTGAAAACTCTTGTGAAGCATTCTGCAAGTCATATGTGAAAATCAGACAACTTACTTTACTCCCTGGTCATTTTTTTTAATCTTACTATCCTGAGACTTCTATTCTAGCTGCATTTGAAATTTACTGTGCACTTTTTAAAAGTCTTATCATTGCTGCATGAAGGGAGACTGGATAGTCTTCCTGCAAATACAGAGTTGTTACTGTACCGTGATGCTGCACCAGTTGGTAACTTTCCAGAGCGTGGTCAGCTGCATGTGAGCCAGTGGACGGTGATAATGGTCAGATTCATGACCTGTACCTGAAAAATTGTATGCTAATGTTTCCTTTTTCTAAAATTTTCTCTTGTACGTGCAGTGGTTAGTATTTCCTTATAGTTGTAACTTGATAATTTTGTCAGTTCATTGCACTACCTTTTCTTAGGGAGGTCCAAGAGAAGTAATACTTAATCACATCTTCACTTCAAAGACATTTTTAGGTCTTTTGGGGAAAACTCAGTGATGGAGAAATGTGCTTTCTTTGAGTATTTCAACACTGATAGATTTATTAGTCTCTGGTCATGTTAATTAATTCTTAATTTCCCGTTGATTTCACAAGACAAAAATTTCTAGGTAATTAATCATAGAGTTCCAATGGGGTAAAATTTTTATAGCTTATTTTGATTACGTCATTGTCATTATAAAGATCCTGCTATTGAGATTTGCATTGAGTCTGTTAGGTATTCCCCTCCCTCTTGTGAATAGGATAAAAAACCTCTTCTTCCTGGTATCTCTCCACACTTCTGCATTCCCCGCCTCCAAAAAAAAAAGAGCCCTATTCTGATTAGCCTTTGGCAGATCCTAGCCTCATGATGAGTAAAACCTTTCCAGTGAGAGACTCTGCAGTGGACAGACCAACTTATTGATATCAGAAATCTATCTATTTCCTAAATAAGTCAAAGAGTAGTCTAAAGTTTCATAAATGGATTCATTGTTTTTATAATTCAACGGAACTTTCTTTACCAGTATATGAAAATGAAGACCAGTTACTGTGGAGTCCTGATGTGGTTCTGGAGAGCAAAGTGAAAGAATACCTTGTGGAGACGTCTTTAAGAACTGGAAATGAGAAAACAGTGGCTAGGACTTCTGAGGGAACACACACAAGGGATAATGAACAGGTATGTGTTTGCTCATCTTCTGTTGAAACAAACCGCCTCCAAATGAAATTCTTGTGAGTAGAAGCTGTACTTTATATTGAACTCGTCTGTTTGGGAGAAAATGTTGTCTGCAAGTTCAGTATGCAGTAGCTTTGAGTAACTGTTGAGCTCCCACAGTGTACTGAACACTATATAGTGCTGAGAGCCTCCTCCTTTTAAACTGCCTTTGCAATCATACCTACCACTTAGTTTTATTTCTCTGTCACTAGCTAGAAGGGATGTAAAAAGATATTTTTAGACAGATTCACATAAAATTTCCAGCAATAAATGTGAAAATTTTCACAACTGGTACATTTCACATTTATTTACTTCAGTAGTTGGTGTTACTTGATGCCTCAGCCAGTGATGTCTTTAGGAGCTCATTTGCAGTTCAGTCCTGCTTATTATTTCTAATTAGGGCTGAGGTATAAGTGAAGATAGGGAGATGGTAGCCAGGAGCTACAGCTCTCACCTTCCCCTCACTCTGTCACAGCTCCTACTTTGCCTGAACGTTCATCCCACAGAAGAGGGCACTCTGAAGGAGCCAGTGAGAGCAGCAGCAGGGATACTCTTCCCAGAACAGGGATGGAAGGGGGCAAGAGTAGTTTAGGAGCTTCAGCTGACAGTGACTCCCTGTACTTGGGTGCTCCACTTGCCTTCTCAAGCTGCAAAAAAGAGAAATAGATGAAAGCCTAGGGCAATGTATGACAGAACAACTTGAGTAAAGTGAAAATACAAAGTTCAAGTTCATTTTCTTCAGCCTAATTGTCTAAAAGTTGGTTTAAACATATGCTTATTTTCTTAATTGCAGAATTAAGTATAAACTTCACATGATTGACTTCGGTATTTTTTTTCTCTCTGTGGCATAGGCACTATACGAACTTCTCAAATGTAATCACAATGTAAAGGAAGCAATTGAAAGATACTGCAGCAATGGGAAAGCATCTCAAGGTAAAAAGCTCTGGAAGCCCTTCTTAAGAATTCTTTGTGTATTCTTGGTCTAGCTAGACAATGTAGCTCAGATCCACCAAGATTTTTTAATGGTGATCTTAGTAGCATTCCTTTTTTTCTTTTTCTTTTCATCTCTTCTTTGTTTTTATTCACATCAGAAGTTTTCAGAATCTTTTTTGTCCTTGTCACTGCAACTGCCTTGAAGAATCAGTTATAGAATAAAGCAGATGTTAGAAATGATAGTTTTTCAAAAGTATTTAAAAGTGTAATTTAAAAAAAAATTTTTGCTGAATTGTGAACCAAAAAAAGTTAAATCATGGCACTGTGATAAAATGACCACTGTTCTTAGTTTTGTTTTGTATGTACTTGGAAAGTGGCTTTACATTGCATGTTGTAAGTTGTTTCAGGCTTTGCTTCCGTTTTGTAAAGGAGTTCATGTGCCTTCAGTGCCAATGGAAGTATGTAAGCAATAAATCACATTTGAGAAAGATGGAAAAGCCAGCTACTAAAACTCTAGCTATTAGAGATAGTCAGTTGAATTGTTTCAGCCTGTAACAACCTGGCTTTGAAAGAGCTTCAAATAACTGTTGATTGACAGAATCAGCCATCAGTTGCTAGGTTTATTATTGCTCATCTTGTAAGCCCAGGTAAAGCAGCATGTTCTGGTTTTAGTGGCTGGTCCCAGGGCTGAAAGTGATGCCTGAGGGAGATGGGAACTATGTCTTATACTTCCACATTTCTTAAACTTCCACAGAACACTGCACTTAAGTAAGCACCTAGTAAGTGTGACTGTGAATCAAATCATGCTTTCTCTGTGACAGTACTAAAATTCAAGGGGAAAATGTTAAGCAGTAAATAGGAAAGTGAGTATATTCTGTCTCCCAGACAGAACAGAGAATTTAACTTAATGAACATATATTGAGCTTTCTATATACAAGGCATTATTCTCTGTACCATTCACACAAACCAAAAAAACAGTCTCTGCTCTGAAAAAGCTTAGTCTGAAACACTGTCCTTGTACCCCCACTTACATTTTTTAATCTGCCTTCAAAACCATTGGGAAGTAGGGCTTAATGTAGTCAGTATTTCTACATGATTATTTTTCCTGTTTTCCTAACCTGCCAAAACTGCTTCTTTCTCTGTCTCTCTCTCTCTCACTCTTTCTCTCTGTCATGGGCTAGATATTTTTGTATGATTATGAGATTCATTCCTCAGGCCTCATTTCTTTTTTCTGCTTTTTTTTTTAGCTCTTAGTTTAGAAGGCACTTAATAAATGTTTAATTGGTTGATGGATAAGATTGCACATTTGTGAGGACATAAATAGGAAGTTTAGAAGATCATAGATTCTGTAGCTGCCTTTCATACTTTGAGTTTAAGCCTTTCAATTATCTAATACTGTAAAATTGGGGAGCACCTTGTTTGGATGGTGTTCTGACTTCTGTTGAGAACTGGTAACTACTTGTGTTTCAAGTCCTTTGGGATCAGAAGCAATGTTTTTAAACTTCAGTCTTATCATGGTACCTCACTTTTAGTAGCTGTCCATTAAATTTGATGTTGATTATATTTTACTCAGTATAGATAGAGAGGACACAGAATCCCTAATCAGAATCTTACTGTTTGTATCAGAGTGATAAGACAAGCCATCCCTTCATCTCTCTCACACACACACACACACACACACACACACACACACACACACACATATGCTACAACAATTACAGATTGTTGTAATGTTTGTTGGTTGGTTGGTTGAAGTCCACAAGTCAGAGTTATAAAAATAAATGAAAGAAAAATTTGGCAATATAATTTGGTTTACTGAGATATAATAATTCTCTCCTACTTTCAGTTAGCATTAGGTAAGGAAATAATGGAAAGGTGTATGGTCAGAATTTAGCATTAACGTGTTTCATGACTTTGTCAGCTATAAAGATCCTCAATTAAAATATGCTAAAAGATTTCTCTTTTGGGAACTTGGATTTTATACCTTTTTATAAGAAAAACATTCTGAGAATCAGCAATTCACACAAGATAATTTGTTATCTTTTTTTGTGTTTTGATCATTCTCTAGAAGAGATGACAGCATGGACAGAAGAAGAATGCAGAAATTTTGAACATGCCCTTCTGATTTATGGGAAAGATTTTCATCTTATACAGAAGAATAAGGTAAATATTATGCAAATTGAACCAGAGAGGAAGCTTAGTAATATAAAATCTATGCAAGCAACTCATTTATCAGATAGTGCCAAGAACAGAAGAAAGGAACAACTGATTATTGTTTCCTTATCATTTACATTCTGATTTTTCTTTAAACATCTCCAGGAGAACTCAGTTGTAGGTGTCACAACCTGTTCATCCTTAAAATCATCAGAAGCGTGGATATTGTTTTCACCTATCTTTCCATGTATGCATTCATGATGAAATAGGCTTTAATATTCAGAACTTGTTCTTTATTTCCATATCTGATTTTTAGTCCTTTAGTCCATGTAACAGTCTCAAATGATCTTCAACAGGGAACTCTTTGTTTCCTGAAAGACTGGTAATTAAACTTGCCTGACCTATGTTCTAGTAATTTGGGGTTTATTTCATTTTATTTTTATTTTCAGTTTCAAATTCTCACCTTTCCTCTACCACCTCCCCCACTCATTGAGAAGGCAAGAAATATGATAATTTTTATACGTACTAAGTCATGTAAAACATTTCTGCATTAGTCATGTTCTAAGAGGAAAAAAAGCAGAAAAATTAAGAAAGGAAAAAATATGTTTCAGTCTGCATGCAATTCTTCTGTTCTGTTTGGAGGATCATGAGTCCTTTGGAGTTGTGGTAAATCATCATATTGCTCAGAGTTCCTAAGTCTTTACAACATGGCTGCTATGATGTGACTTGTTCTCCTGGTCCCCCTCACTTCACTCTGCAGTAATTAATGCAAGCCTTCCCAGGCCTGTCTGAAACCATCCCCTACATCATGTCCTGTAACACAAGGATGTTCCATCACGTTATTCCCCACTTGAGGGCATCCATCTCTTTAGTTTCCAGTTCTTTGCCAACACAAAAGACTGCTACAAATATTTTTGTATATATATTATCCTAGTGATTTGTAAAGAAAATACCACATAAAATAAAACCCAATCTGTATTTAAGTTGTCCCCTCTTAGTTAATAGAGTCACAGAAGACACTTGCTAACCAGAATGTAAAGAATTTAGTTTAACTTGGTCTCTTTGTGCTTTCTGTAGGAAGGACTGGTTTCTAAAATACTTTGATGGGCAAATTTTGTACTTGAATAGTTTTGAATTTGATTGTTGACTTAAAAAATTTAATACTGAGTTTGCAACAAGGTGGCTACATGAAAAAGTGTGCCTAAGTGGCTTTCCCACATCATCTCAGAATAGTGAAAAGTGTGCTAAAAAGAGCAAAGGAATAACAGACAAAGGAGGGAACAGGGAAGAAATCATGTAGGAAAGGTATTGCTGAAAAACTTGTAGAGAGACTGAAAAAAGTAGGAAAATCAGGTCATCTATCAGTATGCATGTGTATCTGTAGTATCTGTATCTAGAAAAATGCATGCTGGATACATGCCTCGTATCAGATTGATGGGAGAACTCGGGCAGTACATCCACAGAATTGATATGTATAAATGGTTTGCAGTCTACGTTATTGGAGGGAATGTGTCTGTGAGAGCACAAATCCACTAACAAATACACTGGGAATTCATACCACAAAATTGACCCAGAGTGTTGAAGCACTAATTAATATCAACAGTAACATTATAGCCAAAAGATTACTGCAATATAAAAAAAAATCATAATCAAATCAGATTTGTATTAGGAATGAAAGGATGGTTCAACTTTAGGAAAATAAGAAGTTGGCATGGATCAGTGGAAGGAATGCGGGATTTGGAGTCAGGATCTGGGTTTGAATCTCAGCTCTACCAAGTAACCTTGGACAAATCATTAAAACTTTACAGACCTCAATTTTCCTAAATAAAATGAGGATGCTGGGTCAGATGACTTCTAAAGTCTCTTATAGACATGATCCACATTAGCTTAATGGATCATATAAATAAAACCCACAGAACTATGCCAGTAGATTAGAAAAAACCTTCAACAGAATCCAGCGTTCATTTATGTTAAAAACACTAAAAAGCATAGACATGAAAAGACCCTTTAATACAAAAATATACTGAAAGCCAAAATTTAGCATTATTTTCAGTGAATAACCAGTGGAAGCTTTCCCAGGAGGTTTATGGCAAAAGCAAAAATGTTCCTTTTTCCATTATCATTAGGCATAGTACTAGAAAAGGTATCTTTAACAAGATAAAGAAATTAAAGGAATAAACATCATCAAAGAGGAGGAAAAATTAACCCCATTTGCAAGTAGGTATGATACTTTACTTAGAAAATGCTAAAGATATTCACAAAACAGCTAACAGATATGATTAATACAATAAAAATAGGATAAAAAATAAGTCCACAAATCATCACCATTTTCATATAATACTAACAAAAACAAGAAAGAATTGATAAATCCCTTGAAAAATTAAGCATAAAATGCATCAAACACCTGGAAGTTAGTCTGGACAGATAGATACCCAGGACACGTATAAGTAGAACTACAAAATGCTTTAGAAATAAAGGAACAGCTAAATAAATAAAATACCTGAACCATATTCAGGATTAATGGCTAGGTTCTTCCAACATAAAAAAAAAATGTTATCTAAGCCATTCCACAGTTGTAAGGTTGTTCCACATTGAATCAGAGGAAAAAGAATGAAGCATTCACATTACCAGATCTCAGATTATAGAACAGAAATTATCAAACCTGTATGTTACTAGTTAAAAGATAAAAAAAGTACATTACTGGAACAGACTAGATAAGAAGGCCTTGAAGCAGAATACAGCAGTTTCCTCCCATAAACCTAAGAGACACAAATATCTAAGGCAATGGAGACAGCTGCTTTCAAAAATAAATAAATAATGATCATACAAACTATCAACAACTAGGCAGAGTCCTTCTGGGGCAGGAGATAGAGCTGGCCTTGAAACCAGGAAAAAAAATGGGTTTCAAGCCTTCCCTGTGTTTGACACTTCATCCTATTTTGTGACCCTGGGCAGATCGCTTTCTAGACAACTTTCTGAGCTTGTAGGTTATACCACAGGTACTACCTTCACTGATGAATGAGTAGTTTACTCACTAGGGAGTTCTCTGCATGACTGAAATCACAGGTCTCCAGACTAGCCAACAACTGTATTTCTAAATGCTCCAAATCACTAATAAGAGAAACAAGTTCTTTGCAGTTTGAAGTCTAAACATTTAAAGATACAGTTGTTGGGTAGGTACTGGAAACTGTGTTGTCATTCTTACAGGAAACACCTAGGTGAGGAAACTCCCTTGAGCAAAGCAGGTTAGCATGCAAGTACTAAATAGCTATTAGCACAGAAACATGTTTGCATTGACAATATAAAAACCAGACCTCTAACCAAAATTCTGTTTTAATATCTTAAATGATAATTTGGTTGAAGAAAAAGATAGCACATTTATTAAGTTTTGTGATAATGTAGAGCTGGGAGGGTCAAACAAATGTTGGAAGGTGAAATTAAAGATCTCAGCAGGCTGGAATAATGGGCCAGATTCATCAAGATGACGTGTAATTGGGGTAAATATAAAATCCTACAAGTAGGTTCAGAAAATCAAGGACACTAGTAGGGAATGTGTTTTAGTTGACCATATGAGTATATCTAGAAGAAGACAGCCAGAACAGTGAAGGGCTTGTTAGTCTGTGGGGCTAAAGTCTTAAAGATCACATAGTGGCTGATTTCAAATATTCCAGGAACTCTTCTGGGGGAAGAGGATTAGATATGTTCTGGTAGTGCTAGAGGAGAGGGCTTGGACCCGCGCGTGGGAGTCACAGGGAAGTCCTTTCCAGTTTTTACAGAAGGAAGAACTTAAAGATAGAGTTCTGACTTGGTGATTCCGTGTTACTGTAAGGGGTTTGAACAGAGACAGCATGCATTTGGTAGGGGGGATCTATCAAGTAGGCAGTTGGACTACAAAGTTTCCAGTTTTGATATTTGAGGGAGTTTTCCATTTAAGGTTAGAAGATTCCCAAAGATTGATGTTTTTGAATGCACTTTTCTTAGGTGAGAACTAGAACTGTTGCTGAGTGTGTCGCATTTTACTACATGTGGAAGAAGTCAGAGCGTTACGATTACTTTGCTCAGCAAACAAGGTTTGGGAAGAAACGCTACAACCATCACCCCGGAGTCACGTGAGTGTGGGAGATGTGCGATTCCTTTCAGGCTTCCCGTGATGTAGCTGTACCTCCTCTGTGTGAATGTGTGTCATGTCATGTTTCACTTCCACTGTATCTTCAGGATAAGTAATGGAACATGAATGTGCCTCTTTCTAGGGATTACATGGATCGTTTGGTAGATGAAACAGAAGCTCTTGGGGGAGCAGTAAACTCTTCAGGCTTAACGTCTAGCCGAACCGAGCCTCTTCCTGACCAGCAGTTGAGCATTCTGAACTCCTTCACTGCCAGCGACTTGACAGGTACCATTAGCATTTGAATTTATCTCTCTAGACACAACATACTCCGAATTTTGAGATTATTCTTTTATGAGGAAGGTGAGCTAGAATCATTTCTCTCTCTCTTTTTCAGCATTGACCAATAGTGTCGCTACAGTCTGCAACTCTACAGATGTGAATTGCCTCGATGACAGCTTTCCTCCACTGGGCAATTTGCCCCGGGGACAAGTAAATCATGTGCCTGTTGTAACAGAAGAGTTACTTAACCTGCCTAGCAATGGTGAAAGTGATTGTTTTAATTTATTTGAGACTGGATTTTATCACTCAGAGCTAAACCCTATGAACATCTGCGGTGAAGAGTCGGAAAGACCAGCAAAGAGATTAAAAATGGGCATTTCTGTCCCTGAGTCTTTTATAAATGATGTTTCTGTAAATAATCTGACAGTGGACTTTGAAAATCACACGCATCATATCACCAGTGCCAAAATGGCTGTCTCAGTGGCTGACTTCAGCAGTCTATCTGCAAATGAGACAAATGGCTTCATCAGCTCCCATACTCTACATCAGCACACTGCCCTTCACTCAGAGTGATCCCAATGGCAAACTCCAAAAACAGTGGGTCTGCAGTACCAGTAAACTTGATGGGAGCTATCAGGTTTGCTTAGTCTTTCACTGGAAGTTTGAACCTTTTTCACTATGACATCAGTGATGTCTTTGTATGTATAGAACTATATCTTGATTTATCAAGAGTAATTTCATTTTTCAATCCATAAATGTGGAAATGAACTATGATGTTCAGCAGAGTTTGGGACTAAGAATGAACTCTGTGGCGCAGCTTTAAGCTCTGCTTTTCTCTCTCCTTTTTTTTCCTTTTGTGTTTTGTTTTGTTTTGTGTTTTCTTTTAAAGCCTGTAGACAGGGGCCACCATCTCAAAACCAGCACCAAAGTTCTGAGTTGAATGGGGTGGCTTCTTTTAGAGTCAATTCCTTTTGCCGTAATGGATGCAGTGGAATAACAATGTTTACAGGTACCAATCCTGATCCCTGTGTGATGTAGCATTTTTGTTTGATTATTTTATTTTTTAATTAAATAAAAGCAGGGGCAGGTTTCTTTAATTTAAACTGCACAAACATGCAAGGATGTTTTTTAAGTGGAAACTTCTCTCATGTGATACTTAACTAGAGCACTTCGGTTTACAAAACAGCAAGTCCATCTTTATGGAAGCCAGCACAAGGGGCTGTGTGTGAGACATGAAGACCCCTGCTTGGATGAGACTGTGAAGTTCTAGGCCCTGGTTACCTTACACACAACAGCCCATGCCAGGAGATTCTGTGTACTTAACTTACAGGCTAAAATTTGAAGCTTCATGATAATTGTGTTGGATGGTGTTTTGTCCAAAATTTCCAAAATTGTAATATAACAGATTACACAGATTATTGTGTAACTTAAACTATCCTGAGGCACTGATCGGCAGAGCCTAGGATGTGACTCGGACACGGTTTACATTTGGGGACACCTCATAAGTTGTTTGGAGTACTGCAGTTCAAAGTGTTACGTTTAGGAGGGACCGTCTAGATTTTACACATAATGCAGTAGAACCTTGAAGTATATTTAAGCTTCTCAGGGGCTTAAATTACATCTGGAAAATGAAATGAAAGTTACTATCGCAAATCTGGTACTTTGCCACTTTAATTATTGGAAAAGATAGATGCCCAAATGCATCTTAGAGTCAATTTTACCTTTACTTTATTCCAAATGCATTGTAAATGAAAAGTCATCTTCAGAAACTTTGTGTTTGGTGGTTTTGTTTTTTATACATGCATACCCATTAAGTTATGGGGCAGATTAAAACAATGTGTAGTACAGTATGAGTACATAATAAGCATCACAACTTTCACACGTTAGACAAAAATTTCTTTAGTTGGAATGCAGTAGAATTCCTTCACTTTTTTTCTTTGCACTGTTCTGGTAACAGCATTTTTATTGCCACCAGTTGTGTTGCATATAAAACCTTAAAAGTTTGGCTGCATTAGTGATATAAGTATAGGGCGCTTCAAGGTTGTGCTGAGTTAGTAGGATTTAGTGACCTTAAACAATAATGTTGCAAAGGGTGGGTATTTATTATACAAACTGTAAACTGCATTAACATCCTTAATTTTGGATGAAGCACAGTCCTGTTTTTCTTTCCAGCATTTGAAATGAAGATTGCTTTTTGAAGTGCTTACGCAGTAGTAGCACATCTACCATAAAGAGCATTAGTTTAGCACAGTGGACAAAGGTAGTTAAAGTGATAACTTCTTTAAAATCAGTTCACTCACATACATCTGAGATATATAATAATTCTTGTAAGTACACAGTAATAACGGGTAGCCTGGGCCCTGCATTGTACTCTGTGACATTTGTAGCCAAGTTGTCAGCTTCTTGTTGCTGTGTTTTTGTGCTAAACTTTGTACCTTGTTTCTTTTGTTAAAAATCAACACATTTTATGTGATTTAGTAAAATACTGGCCATAATCTTCCATTGTTATGCATTTGAGTTTAACTCTGGGTTTACAGTGGCTGGTCTGTATAAAATCATTTACACAAAGATGACCGAATGCTAATACCAGTTGCACTTAAATGAACATGCCCATTCTCAGTAGCTGATGCAGTAATATATTCAGTTTATCTATGCATTGCTGGGATCTTGATGTAGATGGAGACGGTCTAGTTTCTTATCTAAAGTTTGGATTGTCAGCAAGTTGAATGGACACTTTAGTTATTTAATAAAGATTTTTGACCAAAATCCAGAAAATGGTATGAGAGAAAAATGAATTCCGGCTAGTGTAATAGATTTTTAAATGCCAATCTGATTTTAGCCTCTTGGGGAGTGCTAGCTAGCTGGTAACGTTTACTTTTAATTCCTTGTTAAAATGAGGCAATAATTTGCAAGATTTTGTATATACATGTAAATTCTGCATATCTTTTTAGATATCTAATTCAATATTTTCTGACAACTTCTGCCATGTATAGTACCATTTTTGTGCATGCTTGATGTGACATTCATAAATTGTACCACTATGACTTTATCCATGTAAAATAGCTATTTATTGAATTTTGCTTTTAAAGCTGGACTTATCTATTTTTCTCTCAGTTTTTAAGCATCTTAATGGAGAATTTGTTACTGTTTATTAAAAGAATTGCGTTTAAGAGTTAGCATGAAGAAAACTGAGCTGCAATCATATGAAGAAACTCTATTGCCTTTATTCTTACTTTTCGAAGCACAATTCTTATAACAAACTGTGATGAATTCTTTTTTTTTTCTTTGCCGCATTTTTTTTCATATGAACAAACCAAAAATCCATGCTGAGCAATTGCAGTGTTGGTGGATATCTTTGTGTACAGGGAATCTGACGAGGACAGCTGATTCATTTAGAAGTGTAACTGGTGCTGTGATGATAGCAATACTTTTCCTTTTGTTAGTCATATTTCATCTTTTCCATGCTAGCTTTTTAAATGTTTAGTTTCCTCTTGTCATGGTCAACTGCTGAATTTACTTGAAGGATGTACAATACTGTTTGCTGAAAAATACAGAAGTGTGTACAATTAGGTCAAAGAATTGTGCAATTGTTTCCTTTTTTTTTAATTTTTAAAATTGAGGGTCATAAATGTGTGAGAACTTCAGATCTAGTAGAGCATAGTGATACTATTTAATTTAACCAAAGTCTCTAGTAAATATCTCAACTTTGAATGTAAACTAATGAATAAGCCTGACCAACAAGGAGATTGTTTGCCCAGAGTTACAAGCACATTGTCTACAAATGGGAATTGAAAATAATTTATAAAAATATTGACATGGTTACTATGTTTTTTAAAAAGTTCCTAATTTTTCACTAAAAGGAGGAGACTCTTAGCAGTTATATTGTTAAAATATGGTAGGTATTAATATTCCTTTTAGATGACCAGTGATTCCAATTGTCCCAGTTTGAAATAAGTACCCTGTGAGTATGAGATAAATTAGTGACAATCAGAACAAGTTTTAGTATCAGATGTTCAAGAGGAAGTCGCTATTGTTGCATTGACTTTAATATTTGTACATAAACACTGATTTTTTTGAGCATTATTTTGTATTTGTTGTACTTTAATACCTGATGTACAGTTCCAGAAATAAACATCTGGAAATCTTTTTTTCCTTGGTTTGTCTGTGTATTTGCCATGGTTGACTTTTCAGTTAAAGGGACCAGAAATCCTTAATATGCCAGTAGATTAAGTTAATGCTCTTAGAATTTTATAGCAGCCTCAGAAATAATAAGTTTCTTAAAGTAAATGAGATTTAGGGTGAATGAGCACTGATTCTGGTTTTAAAATGTTAAAAGAGGTTTTGGGGGGAAGGGGATGGGCCATGATTTCATTGGTGTGGGGAATTCCCAGTGTGGCCTCTCCTTCCATCTGTGAGAACTGGCAACTTCCCTGAAATTTAGCATCTTAGAGAATTACCTGAGGGGACTGAGGTTAACTAGCTTGCCTGTAATCATACAGCCTGTCTATGACAAGAAGCAGGACTGGAATCCAGGTCTGACTGGCTCCAAAGCTAGCCTTCTAGGCACTATGCCAAACTGCTACACATTAAGCTTTTAAATTGTTTAAAAACTCAAGATCCCCTAAACAGTTGTCTCATAGTCTAAAAATGATAAAATTTCATAAAATCTTTTTTTTTAACATTTTATTTAAAGTTTTGAGTTCCAGATTCTATTTCTCCCTCCCTGAGGTGGTAAGCAATCAGATATAGGTTATACATGTGCAATTATGTAAAACATTTCCATATTAGTCATTTTGTACAGAAGACAAAAAAAGTGAAAGAAAGTGAAAAATAGCATGCTTCAGTCTGTATTCAAATATCAGCTCTTTTCTCAGGAGGCGGACAGTATGCTTCTTCATTAGTCCTTGGGGACTCTCTTGGATCAGTGTATTACTGAGAATAGCTGAGTTATTCACAATTCTTCATCAGATGATTCTGCTGTTACATACAATGTTCTCCCGTTTATTTTTTAACTGCAGTTCGTGTTAAGTCCAGGTTTTTCTGAAATCATCCTGCTTGTTATTTCTTATAGTACAATAATATTCCATCACAATCCTATACTACAACTTGTTTAGCCATTCCCCATTTGATCGGTATCCATTCGATTTCTAATACAGAGTAGAGCTTTTTACAAACTTTTTGAGATAATATGTAGAATATTCAAAGTGAACAAGTAAGTCTTTATTGAGAATATTCATGGTTTTACTTAACTGATGAATTCTGAACTTTAGTTTGAGCTGCAGGAGCCAGAGTTCTATGGTGTTATATTCCATGCGCTATATACCACAGTGCTTCACATCTTCTAGAGCAGATTGCCCCCTCCATCATCCCTATTCTTTCTGTAATCTTCAGTTTTTACCCATCAATTGCTCCTTCCCTGCCACCTGCAAACACCCTTAAAAAACTCTCACTCAATCTGACCATCCCAGCTAACGATCAGCTTTTATTTCTCTTCCCTTTCTCGGCTAAATGAGAAAAATCTACACTTAGTGCTTCCGTTGCCTCCCTCTACTCAGCCTTCTAAAACTGCAACCTGGCTTTCAACCTTACCTTTCAACTGAAACTGCGCCCTTCAAAGTCTCCAACTAATCTCGTCTTTCCAAATCTAATGGCCTTTTCTCAGTCTGTTTTTCGCCTACCTGCAACCTTTGACAACACTGATCACTCTTCCTGTATTTCTAGATTCTACTAGTCTGGTTGCTCCTTTGCTTCCTTTCCATCTAGGTCACTGTGCACTGCAGTGTCCCCAGTAGATCTACCCCAGGTCCTCCTTTCCCTTTACATTCTGCTCCATGGGTTCAAGTTATCAGGATTCTCAACATATCAACCCTGAACTTCTCGCTCCTCCAGTTTTCCCATCGTCCATAGTGAACTGAATGCCCCCATAGGCATCCTGAACTCAACATGGCCAAAATAGAACTCATTTTTCTCCAAAAATTCTTTCTCTCTATTCAACTTTTCCTATTATTCCTGAAGGCACCACCATCCTCTTAGTCACCCAGGCTTGCAACCTCTATATCATCCTCACACATCTCATACAAGCCAGTCTGTGTCAAGTCAACAAACATTTATTAAGCAAGTATGCTAAACACAGAGCTAAACAGTACGGGTATGGATCCCTGCTCTCACGGAGCTCATAGTGTAACGAGGGAGGCAACTGTGCAAACAAAGACATACCAATTATATATACAGAAATCAACCTACAAGACACTAGGCTTAAGGGGTATTAGAAAAGCCGTCTTGTAGAAGGTGGGATGTTAGTCAGGACTTGAAGCCAGTCAGGAGACTGAGATGAAGAGAGAGAATTTGCCAGTCAGTGAGAAGGCCTGCCTGGAGTGAGGAGAGGTCGTTCTCTCTTGTGAGGTATTAATAGCAGGGATGCCAGAGCCACTGGATCTCACATGGAGCAAGAAGGTGTGAGGGGAGAAAGAGCTTTGAGCAACAGAGGATTTTCTGTTTGATTGTATTTGGAGACATTGGAGTTATTGTCAAGTCTTGTCAGTTCTACCTTTGCATCATTTTCCTATGTGTCCCCTTCTCTTACACAGCCACCAGCCTGGTAGAAACCCTTATCACCTCATGCCTAGACCGTTGTAGTAGCCTTCTGTTCTTTCTCCCTACCTCAAGTCTCTCTTCAGTCCAATCCACCCTCCACTCAGATGCCAAAAATGATTTTCTTAAAGCACAGGTCACCCCCAAATTCAGTAAACTCCAGGGGGGGCTCCATATTACTTCCAATATAAAATGTTCTATTTGATATTGCCTCTTGCAGGGGCAGCTGGTGGCACCGTAGATAGAGTGCTGAACCTGGAGTCAAGAAGACCTAAGTTCAAATGTGGTCTCACAGTTAGTAGCTGGGAGCCCCTGGGCAAGTCACTTAACCTCTGTCTACCTTAGTTTCATCTGTAAAAGTTGGGATCATAGGATTGTGGTGAAGAGCAAATTAAATATTTATAAAGCACTTAGCACATAATAGATAAATGCTAGATTCCTTCCTTCCTTCCTTCCTTCCTTCCTTCCTTCCTTCCTTCCTTCCTTCCTTCCTTCCTTCCTTCCTTCCTTCCTTCCTTCCTTCCTTCCTTCCTTTTCTAGGCTTCTTACTCTACTTCCCTCCATGCACACTAGATCCTAGGGACTAGGAAGGATCCAGTTACACTGACCTGCTTGCTGTTACTAGCGCATACCATTCAATCCCAAAACTCCTTGCCTTTTTTTTCTTTTTGAATTAAATTTTATTTTTTTCAATCAGAAAAAATCTGCCTTCTCTCTCTCTTTCATTTCAGCGTCACCATTTGGAAAGAAAGAAAAACAAAACCCCTGTCATGAACATGTATATATAAGCAAAACAAATTTCCATATTGGTCATGTCTAAAAAAATTATGTTTCATTCTGCAACTCTTGAGTGTTTCACCTCTTTATTTCATTAGGAGTCCTCTGGAATTGTGGTTGGTTAATAGACTTCCTCATTCTTTCAGAGTTGTTTGTCTTTACCATATTGTTGTTATTGTATATATTATTCTCCTGGGTCTGTTCTCTCCACTCTGTATCAGTTTATACACATCTTCCCAAGTTTCTCTGAAAACATCCCCTTCATCATTTCTTACAGCACAATAGCATCCCATCACATTTACATACCATAACTTGTACAGGCATGGGCACCCCCTCAGTTTCCAATTTTCTGCTACTCCAAAATAAGCCATAAATATTTTCCTATATCCTTAATTAGAGTTTGTTTCATTTTGGCTTAATCCCTCTTCTTCCTTCTTCCCTTTCCTTCCTGTTTCTCTGTTGAGTGTGTATTCTTCTCTCCTTTGGTTTTGTGTCAGCCTCACCCTCTACTCTTTCCTCCTTGTTTATAAGAATTCTACTTTTGTACCCCAACCATTTGAGATACTTTGCCCTAACTTTCCTTTCCTTCCCCAGTGTATATTCCTCTCCTCCACTCTCTCTCTCTCTCTCTCTCTCTCTCTCTCTCTCTCTCTCTCTCTCTCTCTTTGTCTCTGTCTCTCTGTCTCTCCCTTCTCTCTCTCTCTGTCTCTGTTTCTCCTCTCTGTCTCTGTCTCTGTCTCTCTCTCTCTCTCTTTGTCTCTGTCTCTCTGTCTCTCTGTCACTCTCTCTCTCTCTGTCTCTCTCTCTCTCTGTCTCTGTGTCTCTGTCTCTCCCTTCTCTCTCTCTCTGTCTCTCTCTCTCTCTGTCTCTGTCTCTCCCTCTCTCTCTGTCTCTGTCTCTCTGTCTCTCCCTTCTCTCTCTCTCTCTCTCTCTCTCTCTCTGTCTCTGTCTCTCTGTCTCTCCCTTCTCTCTCTCTCTGTCTCTGTTTCTCCTCTCTGTCTCTGTCTCTGTCTCTCTCTCTCTCTCCATTCTTCTTTTAAGACAAACTATAATAGAACCATGCTCAGTCCTTCTGTGTAATTAGCTTCCCTCTATGACTCCCCATGATGATGATGATAGAGTTCAGAGAGTACATCTGCCCATTTGAGAATATAAGCAGTTTATCCTTGTTTAATTCTCTCATTTTTATTACCCATGTTTACCTTTTTATGTTTCTTTTCATTCCTGTGTTTGAGCTTCAAAGTTTCTATGTAGTTCTAGTCTTTTCATCAGAAATGCTTAGAAGTCCTCTATTGCATTAAAGGTTCATTCCTTCCCCCGACTCTCCAGTTTTGCTGGCTAACTTAGTCTTGGTTGTAAGCCCTTGACTTCTGGAAGATCATATTTCAAGCTCTTCACTCTTTGATAGTGATGGACACTAAATTGTGTATGACTAACTATAGCTTCTTGGCACTTGGATTTTTTCTCTCTGCAGTATTTTTCCTTTGATCTGGAAACTCTGGATTTTAGCTATGATATTTCTGGGGGGCTTCCTATTGGAGTTTCTTTCAAAAAGTGACTGCTGAATTCTTTCTATTTCTACTTTGTCATCTAGTTCTAAAAAAAAATCTATGGATTTTCCTTAATGATTTCTTTTTTTAATAGTATCTTATCTTTCCAATTATATGTAAAGATAATTTTTAATATTCATTTTTACATAATTCTGAGTTTTGTTTTTCTCTCCTCCCCTCCCTCTCTTCCTAAAAGTTATTTGATTTGTTATATATGTGCAATCATATAATTCCATGTTAGTCATATTGTGAAAGAAGAAACAGATCAAAAGGAAAAAAATTAAAAAAGAAAATGACAATAGTATACTCCAATCTTCATTCAGAGTTCATCAATTCTTTCTCTGGATGCACTTAACATTTTCCATCATGAGACCTTTGTGATTATCTTGGATAAATGAATTCTTCAAATACGATGTTTAGGGGGAGGAGCCAAGATGGCAGAGTAGAAAGACTCACGTATGCTAGCTCTGAACCCACAGCCTAGAAATTTCCTGTAAAAAGAACTCCCCACAAATTCTGGAGCAGAGCAAGCCCGCGCACCAATGCAGTGGAGTAGATTTCTGTTCCAGAGAGCCCTGAAAAACCGACCCCAAAGGTCCATCGCGCACCGGACAGCGGAGCCCACTCCTGTGCTGCCCTGGCCGCACAGCCCCAGAGGAGGAGATCTGAGCAGGCTGCAGGGACCGAACCTCTGGCAGCCGTGAAAGTCCCTCCACACACAGGTGCTACAGGTCAGTGAGAGAGACGTCTGGGCTGGCCGAGAGGGGAGCGAGGTGTCTCTGTGACTCAGGCCCCCTCGGGAGGCAGCGTCAGAGGCAGCAGCAGAGGCAGCAGTGGCCCGGGACTCCCGGAACAGAAAGAGGCTTGGGTTCATTACCAAAGGTCTCACCATAAACTCCCTGAGGGAACTGAGCCTAGGAGGCGGCCCTGCCCCCACCTCAGCACCAGAACTTAAGCTCACGTTGAATAGCAGCCATGCCTACCACTGAAAGCCCTGAGGCTGGGGAGCAGCATTTGAATCTCAGAACCCAAGCACTAGCTGGGCAGATCTAGGCAGGGGTGGAGAGGAATCTCAGAAGTCAAGTAACTGGCTGGGAAAATGCCCAGAAAAGGGAAGAAAATAAGACCATAGAAAGCTGCTTTCTTGGGGATCAGATGTTTCTTCCTCCTTTCATTTCTGATGAGGAAGTACAATGCTTGCCATCAAGGAAAGATGTGGAGGTCGGGGCCTCTGTATCGCAGATATCCGAGGTGGATGTTCAGTGGGCTCAGGCCATGGAAGAGCTCAAAAAGGATTTTGACAATCAAGTTAGACAGGTGAAGGAAAACCTGGGAAGAGAAATGAGAGAGATGCAAGAAAAGCATGAAAAAAGGGTCAATACCTTGCTAAAGGAGACCCAAAAAAATGCTGAAGAAAATAACACCTTGAAAAATAGGCTCACTCAATTGGCAAAAGAGGTTCAAAAAGCCAATGAGGAGAAGAATGTTTTCAAAAGCAGAATTAGTCAAATGGAAAAAGAGGTTCAAAAGCTCATTGAAGAAAATAGTGCTCTCAAGATTAGAATGGAACAGATGGAAGCTAATGACTTTCTGAGAAACCAAGAAATCACAAAACAAAACCAAAAGAATGAAAAAATGGAAGAGAATGTGAAATATCTCATTGGAAAAACAACTGACCTGGAAAATAGATCCAGGAGAAACAATTTAAAAATTATGGGACTACCTGAAAGCCATGATCAAAAAAAGAGCCTAGACATCATCTTCCATGAAATTATCAAGGAAAACTGCCCTGAGATTCTAGAACCAGAGGGCAAAATAAGTATGAAGGAATCCATCGATCACCGCCTGAAAGAGATCCAAAAAGAGAAACTGCTAGGAACATTGTGGCCAAATTCCAGAATTCCCAGGTCAAGGAGAAAATATTGCAAGCAGCTAGAAAGAAACAATTCCAGTATTGTGTAAATACAATCAGGATAACACAAGATCTAGCAGCTTCTACATTAAGGGATAGAAGGGTGTGGAATAGGATATTCCAGAAGTCAAAGGAACTAGGACTCAAACCAAGAATCACCTACCCAGCTAAACTGAGTATAATACTTCAGGGGAAAATATGGACTTTCAATGAAACAGAGGACTTTCAAGCATTCTTGAGGAAAAGACCAGAACTGAAAAGAAAATTTGATTTTCAAACAGAAGAATGAGAAGAAGGATGAAAAAGTAAACAGCAAAGAGAATTCATAAGGGACTTACCAAAGGTGAACTGTTTACATTCCTACATGGAAAGACAATATTTGTAACTCTTAAAACTTTTTAGTATCTGGGTAGTTGGTGGGACCACACACACACATTACACACACACACATGCACACACACATGTGCACACGTTCATGCACACACACACATGCACGCACATACAGAGACAGAGAGCACAGAGTGAATTGAATAGGATGGGACCATATCTTAAAAGAAATTAAGGTAAACGGTGAGAGAGAAATGTAGTGGGAGGAGAGAGGGTGAAATGGAATGGGGTAAATTATATCTCATTCAAGAGGCAAGCAGGAGACTCTTTAGTGGAGGGAAAAAGAGGAGAGCTGAGAAAAAAACATGAAGTTTATCCTCATCACATTCGACTAAAGGAAGGAATAAAATGCATACTCATTTTGGTATGAAAACCTATCTTACAATACAGGAAAGTGGGGGAGAAGGAGATAAGCAGGGTTGTGGGGGATGATGGAAGGGAGGGCAATGGGAGGAGGGAGCAATTTGAAGTCAACACTCGGGGAGGGACAGGATCAAAAGACAGAAGAGAAACAATGAGGGGCAGGATAGGATGGAGGGAAATACAATTAGTCTTACACAACACAACTATTATCAAAGTCATTTGCAAAACTACACAGATATGGCTTATATTGAATTGCCTGCCTTCCCAAAGGGAGTGTGTGGGGAGGGAGGGATGGGGAGAATTTGGAACTCAAAGTTTTAGGAACAACTATTTAGAATTGTTCTTGCTACTAAGAAACAAGAAATACAATTAATGGGGGATAGAAAGTCATCTGGCCCTACAGGACAAAAGAGAAGATGGGGACAAGAGAAGGGAGGGATGATAGAACAGAGGGCAGATTGGTGATAGGGAAAATTAGAATGCTCGGTGTATGGGGGTGGGGGGAGGATAGATTGGGAGAAAATTTTGAACGCAAAATTTTGTGAAAATGAATGTAAAAAGTTAAATAAATAAATTTATATATATAAAAAGAAATATGATGTTTAGATTCTTTGTCTTTTTTTGTCATGGTTTTTAGGTAGTTCGATGATTCTTAATTTTTTTCACCTTTGTCTGTTTTCCAGGCCAATTGCTTTTGCTATGAGATACTTCACGTTTACTTCTTCCCCTTTAGTCTTTTGACTTTGTGTTATTATTTCTTTGTCATCAGTTCCTATTTGACCCATTTTAATTTTCATGGAGTTTGTTATTTGGGCGAGGTTTTGTGTCTTTTGTGCCAAATTATTAATTCCCATTCCATTTCCCTCTTCTGTATCTCTCATTCTTGTCCTGGTTATTCCTTTGCAGGCTTCAGACCAGGCTAGAAGCTGGAAATGAGACCCAGCTCCAGCTCCTGGGGTCAAGATACACACTTGCTCCTTGCTTCGGAATTTGTTCCTTGCTTGTCACACATTCTAGAGCCCATGACCATCCCTCACCTTAGACACCAAAGGAGCTCACTACACTTCTTCCAGATACTCTGCCACCTTGGTTGTACCAACTCTGCTTTTTCCATGGCTACCTCCCATCCCTGGAATGCTCTCCCTCCTTCACCTCTGCCTCTTCCCTTCCCTGGCCTCCTTAAAGACTCAGCTCAAGACTTCCAGGAGTTGAGATGGTGGAGTAAGCAGTGAATCACTGTAACTCTCCTGTATTCACTTCTAACCAACAATTAAATAGTGCTCCCAAACAAATCCTGGAGCAGCAGGACCAGCAAAAAGATGGGGTGGAACAATCTTTTAGCCCAAGAAATGGAAGATCAGTCAGAAAGTTTTGTCTCAGGTAAAATGGGAGCACAGTCCAGGACAGGGAAGTGTTCTAGCAAATCAGTGGGAGATCCTGAGTCCCAGTATGGTGGAGCAGGAAAACACCAAAACCAGGATCCCCCATGTACCTTAGCATAGCCAGGGGAACCAGAAGAATTCCAATTTTCCCACATCTTCTCCAACATTTATCATTTTCCTATTTTGTGATGTTATTCAATGTGATATGTGCGAGGTGTATGGTACTTCAGAGTTGTTTTAATTTTGCCTAGCCAGAGCCACTGGATCTCACATGGAGTGAGAAGGTGTGAGGGGAGAAAGAGCTTTGAGCAACAGAGGATTTTCTGTTTGATTGTATTTGGAGACATTGGAGTTATTGTCAAGTCTTGTCAGTTCTACCTTTGCATCATTTTCCTAAATGTCCCCTTCTCTTACACAGCCACCAGCCTGGAAGAAACCTTTATCACCTCATGCCTAGACTGTTGCAGTCCAATCCATCCTCCACTCAGATGCCAAAATGATTTTCCTAAAGCACAGGTCACCCCCAAATTCAATAAACTCCAATCAATAGGGATTTGGGTCATTTTTTTTCATATGACTATAAATAGCTTTAATTTTTTCATCTGAAAACTGCTTGTTGATATCCTTTGACAATTTATCATTTGGGGAATTACTTATATCATTATGGATTTGATTCAGTTCTCCATACATTTTAGAAATGAGGCCTTTATCAGAGACATTGACTATAAAAATTGTTTCCCAGCTTTCTGTTTTTCTTCTAATCTTGCTTGCATTGACTTTGTTTATGCAAATCTTAATTTAATGTAATCAAAATTATCCATTTTGCATTTCATAATGTTCTCTCTCTCTGGTTTGGTCATAAATTCTTCCTTTTTCCATGGATCTGACAGGTTAACTATTCTTTGCTCTCATGATTTGCTTTATAGTTTTACCCTTTATGTCTAAATCGCATACCCTTTAACCTTATCTTGGTATAGGGTGTAAGATGTTGATCTATGCCTGGTTTCTGCCATAGTGTTTTCCAGTTTTCCTAGCAATTTTTGTCAAATAGTGAGTTCTTATCCCAGAACCTGGAGTCTTTGGATTTATCAAACAGTAGATTACTATAGTCATTGACTACTATGTCTTGTGTACCTTACCTTTTCCACTCATCTACCACTCTATTTCTTAGTCAGTACCAAGGAGTTTGGATGATAACTGCTTTATAATACAGTTTTAGAACTGATACAGATAGACTACCTTCCCTTGCAATTCTTTTCATTAATTCCCTTGATATTCTGGACCTTTTGTTCTTCCAGATGAATTTTGTCATTTTTTCTAAGGGAACTCACATTCTAATGAGGGAGAGAGGTACTAGCTAAAATGATAAGGACTAGGAAGACTTCATACAAAAGATAAGATTTCAACTGAGTCTTTTTTTGTAAATAGTATTTTATTTTTTCCCCTGGTTACATGTTAAGAAAATTTTTAACATTCATTTTACAAGATTCTGTTTTCCAAATTTTTTCCCTTTCTCCCTCCCCTCCCCACTTTTTCCATATTAGTCAAAGTTGTGAAAGAAGGAAGCTCAAAAGGGGAAAAGTAGCAAGAAAGAATAAAATAAGTGAAAAAAAATAGGCTTTGATGTGCATTCGGAGTCCATCAGTCCTTTATCTGGATTTGGATAGTATTTTCCTTGGCAAATCCTTTGTACTTGTCTTGGATCAGTGTGTTGCTGAGAAGAGCCTATTCATTCATAGCTGATCATAATCACTTTGCATCAGTTTGTACAAGTCTTTCCAGGTTTTTATGAAATCTGCCTGCTGTTCATTTCTTATTGCACAATAGTACCATTACATGCACATACCATAGCTTGTTCATCCATTCTCCAATTGGTGAACATCCCCTCAACTTCCAGTATTTTGCCACCATGAAAAGGGTGGCTATAAATATTTTTACCATGTAGGTCCTTTTCCCTTTTTCATAATCTCTTTAGGATACAGATCTAGTAGTGGCAATACTGAATCAAAGAGTAAGCACATTTTTATAGTCCTTTGGGCATAGTTCTAAATTGCTCTCCAAAATGGTTGGATCAGTTCACAACTCCACCAATAGTGCATTAATGTCCCAGTTTTCTCATATCCCCTCCAACATTTATCATTTTCCTTTCCTGTCCATTAGCCAGTCTAATAGATGTGATGTGATACCTCAGCGTTGTTTTAGTTTGCATTTAATTTGCAATCAAAAGAGACTGAGTACTTTTTCATATGCCTATAGATAGCTTTCAGATTTTCATCTGAAAACTGCCTGTTCATATCCTTTGATCATTTATCAAATGGGGAATGATATATTCTTATAGATTTGACTCAGTTCTCTATATATTTTAGAAATGAGGCCTTTATGAGAGATGCTTACTGTAAAGACTGTTGCCCATCTTTCTGTTTGCCTTCTAATCTTGGCGGCATTGGTTTTATTTGTACAAAAGCTTTTTAATTTAATATAATCAATATTGTCTGTTTTACATTTGTAACATTATCTATCTCTTGTTTGGTCATGAATTCTTCCTCTCTCCATAGATCTGAAGGTAGACTACTCCTTGCTCTTTTAAATTACTTTTGGTATCACCATCATGTCTAAATCATGACAAAGGTCTGTCATATCTAACTTTCCTAATATTCTATTTACCTCTATGGTTTCTTTCTTGTTTATTTTTTGGTTGGATTTATTGAGTTCTGAGAGGGGACGACTGAGTTCTCCCACTAGTGTAGTTTTGCTATTTCTTCCTGCACTTCACTTAACTTCTTTAAGAATTTGCATGCTATACCACTTGGTGCATAGGTTTAGTATTGACATTGCTTCATTGTCTATGGTACCATTTAGTAGGATGTAGTTTCCTTCCTTATCTCTCTTAATTAAGTCTATTTTTGTTTTTGCTTTGTCTGAGATCAGGATTGCTATTCACGCTTTTTTTTCTTTACTTCAGCTGAAACATAGATTCTGTCTAGTCCCCTACCTTTATTCTGTGTCTGTCTCTCTGCTTCAAGTGTGTTTCTTGTAAACAATGTATTGTCTGATTGATGCAGTTGTGAACTCATCCAGTTATCCTGGAGAGCAACATGGAACTATGCCCAAAGGGCTATAAAACTGAGCATATGCTTTGATCCAATAATACCACTACTAGATCTATATCCCAAAGAGATCCTAAAAAAGGGAAAAGGACCCACATGTACAGAAATATTTATAGCAGCTATTTTATGGTGGCAAAGAATTGGAAATTGAGGGGATGCTCATTGATTGGAGAATAGCTGAACAGGTTGTGGTATACGAATGTAATTTAATACTATTATTCCATAAAGAAATGGTGAGCAGGCAGATTTCAGAAAAATTTGAAAAGATTGATACTGAGTGAAGTGAGCAGAATCAGAAGAACATTGTACAAAGTAATAGCAACATTGTGCAACAACCAACTTTGTTACAATTAGGTCTTCTGAGAATGCAATGGTCTAAGATAATTCCAAAAGACTCATGATGGAAAATGCTATCCACATCCAGAGAAAGAACTAGGGAATCTGAATGCAGATTGAAGCATACGTTATTTTCTTTTCTCTTTTTCATGGTTTTTCCCTTTTGTTCTGATTCTTCTTTCACAACATGACTAATGTGGAAATATGTTTAACATGATATATAGTTTATATCAGATTGCATGTCATCTTGGGGAAGGGAGGGAAGAGGGAAAATTTTAGAACTCAAAATCTTATAAAAATGAATGTTGAAAAATAAAAATAAATAAATTCTAAAAAAAAAGTAAAATTTATTTAAAAAAAAAAAAGAATTTGAGCTCCTTGACAGAAAGAACTGTGTTATTGCTTTTCTTTGCACTCCTGGGACTTGAAACAATGCCTGAAACACTGTTTGTTGACTAAACATCTAAAGTCCAACATTCATAGTTCATAGAGCTAAGATTTTATTGATGAGGAATATGATGTCCAAAGAGGTTGTGACTTACCTAAGATCACACAGATAATGTCAGGACCAGGATTCAAATTCAACATTGTATTTCCCTAAATATATTACCTTACACATTAAACTTCAGCTGTAATTTTTGTGCTCATTGATATGCTTTCATAAATTCTTCTTGTAGACTTTTCCCATTGAGTTGGATTTTAATTGATCCCCGGGGAACCCAACTGTATACCTTTCTCTACTCAAAGAAGGACCTACCTACTCCACTTGTGATAAGTCTTCTGTTTCCAATCTCATAGTAACTCAATTTTTCAGACAGTGTTTGGTGCACAATCTTGTTAATGACTTTCTGCCTAGCTAAATGGATTACTTTCCCCAATTCTCCTTTAACCCATATATCCCTCTGGGAATAACTAAGAAATTAGTCAGGCACACTTTCCTTTCCTAGAAACAATGCGATTGTTCCCTCAGTGGCTTAAATATCAAGTGATCCTACCCATTATTGATTTCACCAGCTTGCCTGGCAGAGAGGTAAGATTCAATAGTCAATAGATCCCAGCACCCCATCTGGAACCCTTTATATGAATGGGGGCTAATTACAGCATCTGTCCACCAGTCCTTGGCAGAGAGGCTGTCTAAGAACACGTTAGATGTTTTTGGCAAAGCTTCACCTTTTCCCTCTTGTTCCTATAAAATTTCCAAGGTATACTTGGTTATTTGGTACCTCAGCATCTATTTTATTGATCAGACCTAGAACAAACTGTACTTGACATTCATTGTAAAAGAGTTTGGAGATAATTTGGTCTAATTCCACCATTTTATAAATAGAGAAACAAGGCCCAAGGAGTTGGTGAGTTGCCTGTGATCATATAGCTCATTAGTAGTAGAGCTGGAACTAGAGCTGAGGTCTCGACTCACAGACCAGTGTTTTTTCCACTGCTTAAACTTCAACATGTTTGATTAAAGATTCAACTTGGACATGGGAATCTCCTTTCCTGATTTAATTCAACAGCTATTTATTAAATGCCAATTAGCCTATTATGTATTAGAAACTGTCTCAGGTCCTGAGTACACGAAGAGAAAAAAAATACAGATTTTTATCTTTAAAGAGCTTAAATTCTACTTGGGGAATGTAACATGTAAAAAGTAAATCTAAGAGTTTGGAGAAAAAACACTTTAAACTAGGGGAACCACAGAATGTTATATATATGGGAAGTAGTCTTTGAACCTAGCCTTGGAGGAAAATACACATTCTGTGAAGTGACAGTAATAAGGAAGTGAATTACAAGCATCAAGGGTGGCTTGTTCAAAGATCCAAAGACAACTGAAGATAATATCACTGGGGGAATAGCAGGTAAGACAATTTTGGTGAAACTTGAGAGTGAGGGAAAGGGGAGATATGTGAAATAAGACTAACAAAAAGTAAATGGTTTTACTACTGATTTGAATTTTTTTTAAAATTTTACCCGATAGGTAATAGGGAGCCACCAAAGGTTTTTGAGCAGAGGAGTTATATTTAAAAAAGATGATTTTGGTAGATGTGTAGTGAATGAAATGAGAGCAAATGGAAGTTGCAGGCACATAGAACAATTAGAAGGGAGTACAATAGCCCAAGAGAGTGCTTTTGTGGAGAGAAGGGGACAAAATTAGGAGATGATGTAGAAATACAATCACCAGGACTTAGAGAAGGGAAAGGAATGAACAAATATTTATATAGTGCCCCTCTGTAGCAGGCACTATGCTGTACTATACAAATATTGTCTCATTGGATCCTCACAACACCCTGCAAGGCAGGTGACATCATTATCCCCATTTAAAGGTGGGAGACTGAAGAAAAAAAATTAAGTGATTTGCCCAGGGTCACACAGCTAGTAACTATCTGAGGCTGGATTTGAACTCAGAGCTTCCTGATTCCAAGGCCAGCACTCTATGCACTGTAGCACCAGCTTCCTCTGGAGGTGTGGGAAATGACAGAGATAGAAGAGCCAATGATGACTCCAAAATTGTCAACCTGGGTGACTAGAAGGACCATGATATCCTCAAAAATAATAGGGAAGTTTTAAGGACACAGCAGATAGTTAGCTCCACATTGTACATGATAAATTTAAGAGTCCTATGGAACATCCAGGTTGAAGTTTGGAGCAGGCAGTTAGCAACAGGACTTGAGCTCAAAAGATTAGGGTTGGATGGATGTTTGGGGGTCATGTTCGGAGAAATGGTGCCTGAACTCATGGGAGTTGATGAGATCACTAAGAAAGGAAAAACAGTAATCAACAAAGAAGCGTAGCAAGCTGGCAACTTTTTGGTAAAAAAAAATTTGTCCATCCACTTATTAATAATAATAACTAGCATTTATGAGATGTTTTTCGATTTGCTAAGCACTATACAAACATTTATCCCCACCAAAACTCTGGGAGGTAGGTACTACTGTTAACCCCATTTCACAAATGAGGAAACTAAGGCAAGCAGAGATTAAGTGACTTGCCTAGGGTCACACTGCTAGTAAGTGTCTGAGGCAGGATCTGAACTTGGGTCTTCAAACTACAGATCCAGTGGTCTATCCTATATACCATCAGGTGCCTATTGTGATCCATCACTGTTAGAATCCCAGGTCAACTGTTTTACAATTATGTGCCATATCAAGAAGAAGGAAGCACACCAGTGTCCTCCCCTTGCCGTTCCTGAGACAATATTGTACCGAGCTCCCTTTCCCTTAGGGAGACCAAGGAAAGGTAGGGTTGTTGTGAAAAATCGGAGATGATGTATGCAAAGAATTTTGTTGTTATTATTGTTTTAATATTTGTTTTCAGTTCCAAATTCTCTGCCCCCTTCATTGAGACAAAAAGCATTTTGTAAACTTTCAAGTGAGAATTCCCTAATGACTGCTGTTGTTGAAGCAAAAGCAGTTTGGACTTTGCAACAACCCTCCTAGTCTAGAATTCTACAAGCTAAGTCAGAGGCAGCTCAGCAGCCCAGGGGATGGAGCACTGGGCCCTGGAGTCTGACTTCAAATCTAGCCTCAGATACTTACTAGCTCTACAATGCTGGCAAGCTACTTAAAAACTCAGTTTTCTCAACTGCTAAATACGGATAATAGTATCTACCATTAGTATTAGTAATGTAATTAGTAATTATCTAGGGATAATAGTATTTACTTAGTATTAGTAATGTAATTAGTAATTATCTAGGGATAATAGTATCTACTATTAGTATTAGTAATATAATTAGTAATTATCTAGGGATAATAGTATCTGCTATTAGTATTAGTAATGTAATTAGTAATTATCTAGGGATAATAAGTATCTACTATTAGTATTAGAAGATACTAATAGTATCTAGGGATAATAGTAACTATTTCTTCCAGGCCTGCTATGAGAATCAAATGAGATAATACTTGTCAAGCATTTAGCACAGTGCCCACACCTAGTAGGTGTCTTTTTAAATGCTTATTTCTTTCTCCTAGGCTCCTATGGGTAAAATGAGAAGAAACTCTTTCAATTTCACACCTAATGTGACTTAATGGGAGCCATACCAATCCCATCCTCCCCTAAAAGGGAGGGTGAGGTTCTTAATAATGTGTTCTGGAACACGTCAAAGACAGAAAGAATGAACATCATTGTTCCAACACCAAACAAGTTCTGTTAAGTCTGTCTGGTAATGCTAAAAAATCAGAACTCCATCTTGGGGATATGCAAGTAAGCAGAAGAGACGATGAAAAGATACATTCAGGAAGCTGATTTTAATTTAATAAGTTATAGTGCATTTAGGTGAAAAGCAGTTTAAGTTGAAATAGGAGGACAAATTTTAAAAGTCACTGAAGCAAACAGCTTATATCACCGCACCAAAATATAAAAGCAATATTTATTTACATGAAGACGAAAAGCCCCAGTCTAATTAGATCTCAAAGGACAAATCTCCACAACACATAACCCAGAGAAATTCACTGAGAAAAGCTCTCTTGAGCCAAATGAATAGCTAAGTAGAAAAACTGGTTCCATCAAATTAGTTGATAATCGTGTAGTAGTTGGAGAAAAACTCTTCTCCTTGTTGGATGTCCCTGAGAGCCACAAGAACCACACATCGCAACGGGCTGTTAGAAACAAAGGGGGAAAACAGAGATTTGATTAACTTTGATCAACTTGGTACATTAAGAGTAATGTGGGTTCACATTTTTAAATACAAATGTAGCTGAGATAAAAATTACAGATGGAATGTTCCTTCTCCTCTGATTCCTTCTTAACATCTTAATTTTTAAATTTAATTCTATAATTAACCCATAAGTTTTTTTCTTTCTTCACCAACACATAGCAAAGCAGAGCCCCAGTAAAGCAGAAACAAGGCAAGCATCGTTCTAAAGAGAAGACTCATCTTTCTGAGTTCAAGCTGGCCTTGACCACTTACCTGTGTGACTCTGGGCAAGTCATTTAACCCTATTTGCCTCAGTTTCTTCATGTGTAAAATGAAATGGAGAAGGAAATGGCAAACCACTCCAGTATCTTTGCCAAGAAAGTAAGAACTTGGCAAATATTTGCTCATTAATAGGCTAAGATGAACTATCAATTTCATAGTTTGTATATACTGAGGATATACTACAGCTGAAAAGGACCCAGTCCAGAAAGGGACCCAGTCCAACACCCTCATTTCACAGATGAGAAAACAGACCCAGCAACTTGTCCAAAGTCAAACAGCTACTAAATAACAGAGCCAGGAATTGAACCCACTTTCTTTGCCTCCAGGGCTAGGGATCTCTCCACTGTACCACCCTGTCTCCCCAACTGAGCTGGACAAAATAACAAGTCAGAAGAATGCAGCCAGCACCCTCAGAACAAACAACGTAGAAGCTCTCTCTAACTCTTTCTTTCAGGATGTGTTGAGAGCTTCCCAAGTCTGCACTGGAATCTAGGACCTCTTCTGAAAGTGTTGGCTTTCATTTTCTGGCCTCCAAAGTTAATTTTAAGAATCACAAGTTTTTGCAATGATAAATTATACTCTGGATGTTCTGTTTTAAATGACCTTATCAGTATGTTCTCCACAAGGGTGGGGCTGGGGCTCCTTCTACACAAGGACTCCCAGCCAGAAAAGCAACAATTTACAGCTCACTTTTGATAAGGACAAAAATCTATTTCTGGACACAATTCACATGATATTGCACGTAAACCCAAGTTTCTTACACGGCCAACACTTTCTATATTTCTACTCAATATATAAGAACATCAATATTTATTTATCTCTTCAATGATTATTTACCAAGGGCCTCTTATATACCAGATATGGTGCTAGTTGCTGGGGATAGGGAGTTTTCATTCATTCTATTTGCAAGGAAACTATAGGCACAAATATAAAAAGAAAATGCCAAGTCATTTTTTTTTTTTTTAGTGGGGAAAGAGCACCTTTCTAATGAGAGGGATCAGAAAAGACCTTGTATGAGAGTGAAACCTAGCGCAGGCTTGAAGCTAATTAGTGACAAAAATGGATCTACACCTACCTTCTGACTGATGAGAATGGTTCACATGTTACATGTAGGAATAGAAAGTCCATTTTCTAAAACTGACCAATGGACTCTTCACAAGATTAAAGAATGCTCATAAACAACTGTTAAGTGTAGCAATGGAGATGACTAGATGGTGAAGTGAGTGGGCAGACCATCATGCCTGGAGTCGGGAAGACATGAGTTCAAGTTCAGCCTGAGACACTTACTAGTTGGGTAACCCTGGGCAAGTCATTTAACTCATCTGCCTCAGTCTCCTCCACTGTAAAATAGGGATAGTAACAGCACCTACCTCCTAGGGTTATTGTGAGGATTAAATGAAATATTTGTAAATCACATAGCACAGTGCCCAGAACATAACAGGTGCTCCATAAATGCTTTTCCACACCTATCCTTCCTGATATCATAAGTTTACTCTTAAAGAAGTTGATTCTCGGTGAACTTACTCACTTTACTAGGCCTTCAAAATGTACTTCTGCAGACTCAGGATGAATAGATACTGTTTGTTTCAATTCAAACTATAGCATATCTTCTGGTTTTCATCCTTACCATCTGTATCATATTTTTTAACAGCCACTGAAATGGGCAAAAAGAAACTCTTCATAATTAGTGTTAAATCAGTCCCTTTCCTCAATCCAGAGCTCCCATGTGTGGGTTTATGAACCCAGGGGAAATAGGGAGCAACGTACTTTAAATTGATTACAGTAAAACCTCATTTGAAGAAGTTGAAGGCTGGGAGAATTAGAGATTACTCTGAAAGTAATGTCTTTTTTTAAGTACTGTCTACTTTATCAACGAGTACCAACCAAAAGGTAAAAAGAAAGTTAATTTTGAAATTGTAATTCCTAATAAGCCTATGCTGTACAATAATGTATCAAAGGCTCCTCAATTTATATATCTTAGAAATTCTTTTATTAAAAAAAGAATCCCATATTTAATAAATTATGCCTCAGAAATTCCTTTATTCAAAAAGAAGCCCATCTTTGATTACAGAAATTACGGCAAATTTCTAGTTACTGGTGGCTAACTATGATATTTGACTGAATTGAAAGCAACTGACCTATTTGAGTTACAAAGCTATGCTTTTTGTTCACTGTTATAAATTTTATCTATCACCAATAATTGTCTCTAGATATTGAAATCTTCAAAACAGATGTATAAGCATGCCTGAAACCACCAAACTGATTTGTAGCCTTTTCTAATGCCTCCCACACCTCATTAGATGCTCATTTCACCTTGAGTGTGATCTTGCTTCACCGTACCTACCTCTAAATGTATTTTGGAAGTTAAAATAGAAATGACAAGAGAGGAAATCAGGCAACAGAGATTTACGCCCCTTTTTCAGGTAGCATTTTTCATTTCAAAGAGCTATGTGTTTACACCACACTGGGGGGAAGCAGGAATAGGATGGGATAACTGTTTTTAACCATCATCTACCTTCACAGGAGTCTATACTTGGACAAATAAGGCCATTCAGTATCATTAAGGTTAACTAATTACCTATATTCTGATTCCAGTTTTTATCTAATGCTAATGTATCCCACAGGACAGAAATATTGTTCTGGATGAATTATTCTATCTTTGGACCAAATGCTCCAAGTCACAGTGAAAGGGATAGCACCTGTGATTTCCCTGGTACAGAGAAATTCCAAGTGAAAAAACATTTTGACCAATGTCAGTCAACATTTTCTCTGAAATTGATGGTCTTAAGAGAGCTGGCCCAAGGTCACACAGCCAATATGGATCAGAGGTGGGCCTTGAATCCAGGCTTTCCTGGATCCAAGGTGAGCTCTCTATTTCACCAGGCTGCTTCCTGTTCTGTTCAGTACGAAAGAAAATTCCATAGTAAAATATCAATGCTAGCACTATATCCTGCTAAAAATACTATGAAATCATGTATTATGTAACAATTTTGAGAGTATGAAAATAGGTTTAATTTCATCTATTTGTTCAAAGATACTCCCAACTTCTCCTTTTTAGAGGGGTTAATATAAAAACCCAGGCAAGTCTTCCCTATATTTATTTCTCCCCTCCCACTTTTCTACCAAATCAGTATTTATGGATTCTATCAATAAATTTCAGACCCCCAAAATGTTTTGGGATCAGATCACTTTGGGAAATGTTGTTCTACAGACATTTTTCCTCAGAAAAATAGCTAATAAAATATGAAGCAACAAATAGATACAAACAATTGTTCTGAAAGATGCTGACCTTTGTGTGTCACGACTGTACATGATGTTCGGAAGATACTGCTTAAGTTCTAATGGGAAAAGTTCAGGCACATCAAATTCCTGATAACAGACATTGGCTTCTTTGTCTAGGGGAGAGAGGAGGGGATGAGGGAGGGAGAGAGAGTGCAAAAGAGAGGAAAAGGAGTGGGGAGAGAGGGGAAGAGAGAGGGAGAGGAAAATAGAGAAAAAAGAGAGGGAGAGGGCAAGAGAGAGATGGAGAGAAAAAGAGGGAGGGAGAGAGAGAAAGAGAGATGAGAGAGAAAGGAGGGAAAGAGTGCAAGAGAAAGATAGGGAGAGAGAAAGGGGGAAGGGAGATGAAAAGGGAGGGGGGAAAGAGGAGAGAGAAAGGAAGGGGAAAAGGAAGTTACAAGAGAGGAAGAGAGAGAGAGAGAGAGAGAGAGAGAGAGAGAGAGAGAGAGAGAGAGAGAGAGAGAGAAAGAGAGAGAAAGAGAGAGAGAGAGAGAAAGAGAGAGAAAGAGAGAGAGAGAGAGAGAGAGAGACAGAGAGAGAGAGAGAGAGAGAGAGAGAGAGAGAGAGAGAGAGAGAGAGAGACAGAGAGAGAGAGAGTCCAAAAAGGGGCGAGGGAGAGAGAGATTTTGCAAGTTAGTAAAACATTTTTCATCTTAACCAAATAAGATGAGCATTTCCACATCCAAAGAAGAAAGAGAATTGCAACAAAGCCACAAACCATGTACAGCCTGCTTCTCCCTCTAAGTTTACAAGAAATTCAACATGTTATTTTCAAATCTGTCATGCTTGTCTGGGTTTTCTACTGACCCTGAATGAGAATTAAAAAAAAATAAGATATGCAGCGTTTCCTGTAATTGCTGTAATATTTTGCATAGTCATAAGCCCCCCACAAAGCCATCCAGACTTATTCTCTCCTCTACGTGTGGTCTGCAAGTCACGAAGAAAGTAAATGACAGGAAGCCGAAGTCAGATTGAACAACACAGCAAAGACTCCAGCGTGACCTGCTTGATACTGCCATGTGAAGTCAGGAAAAAAACCAAACAAAAACCAGCAGATGATTATGAAGCAAAGGGAAATGTCAAAATATCATGGTCAATAAAGACAAGGGAGGTGTTCACTTCCCAATAATAAAACAAAAATGACAAAAACAGGGTTCTTGTGTCTCTGACCTCAGTCCAGCTGCTGAAAAGAGCACTCAAAATGTCACACTCTCAACAGGGTCATCATCAGTGTGTTTACTAGACTGACCACGAGGCAATCCTGCCTTAAAGGAAAAGCCATCACACATTTTTTCTTTTTTTTTTAATTTTATTTTTTTTTAATTTATTTATTTAACTTTTTACATTCATTTTCACAAAATTTTGGGTTCCAAATTTTCTCCCCATTTGTCCCCTCCCCCCACCCTAATACACCAAGCATTCTAATTTTCCCTATCACCAATCTTCCCCCTCTTCTATCATCCCTCCCTTCTCTAGTCCCCATCTTCTCTTTTGTCCTGTAGGGCCAGATGACTTTCTATTCCCCACTGACTGTATTTCTTATTTCCTAGTAGCAAGAACAATACTAAATAGTTGTTCCTAAAACTTTGAGTTCCAAATTCTCCCCATCCCTCCCTCCCCACACACTCCCTTTGGGAAGGCAGGCAATTCAATATAAGCCATATCTGTGTAGTTTTGCAAATGACTTTGATAATAGTTGTGTTAAGTAAGACTAATTGTATTTCCCTCCATCCTATCCTGCCCCCCATTGTTTCTATTCTGTCTTTTGATCCTGTCCCTCCCCAAGAGTGTTGACTTCAAATTGCTCCCTCCTCCCATTGCCCTCCCTTCCATCATCTCCCCCCCTCTTGCTTATCTCCTTCTCCCCCACTTTCCTGTATTGTAAGATAGGTTTTCATGCAAAAATGAGTGTGCATTTTATTCCTTCCTTTAGTCGAATGTGATGAGGATAAACTTCATGTTTTTTTCTCAGCTCTCCTCTTTTTCCCTCCACTAAAGAGTCTCCTGCTTGCCTCTTGAATGAGATATAATTTACCCCATTCCATTTCACCCTCTCTCTTCCCACTACATTTCTCTCTCACCATTTACCTTAATTTCTTTTAAGATATGGTCCCATCCTATTCAGTTCACTCTGTGCTCTCTATCTCTGTATGTGCGTGCACACGCGTACATGTGTGTGAGCATGTGTGCATGGGTGTGTGTGTGTGTGTACCCAGATACTGAAAAGTTTTAAGAGTTACAAATATTGTCTTTCCATGTAGGAATGTAAACAGTTCACCTTTGGTAAGTCCGTTATGACATCTCTTTGCTGTTTACTTTTTCATGCTTCTTCTCATTCTTGTGTTTGAAAGTCAAATTTTCTTTTCAGCTCTGGTCTTTTCATCAAGAATGCTTTAAAGTGCTCTGTTTCATTGAAAGTCCATATTTTCCCCTGAAGTATTATGCTCAGTTTTGCTGGGTAGGTGATTCTTGGTTTGAGTCCTAGTTCCTTTGATTTCTAGAATATCCTATTCCATGCCCTTCAATCCCTTAATGTAGAAGCTGCTAGAACTTGTGTTATCCTGATTGTATTTCCACAATACTGGAATTGTTTCTTTCTAGCTGCTTGCAAGATTTTCTCCTTGACCTGGGAATTCTGGAATTTGGCCACAATGTTCCTAGCAGTTTCTCTTTTTGGATCTCTTTCAGGCGGTGATCGATGGATTCCT
Source organism: Bettongia penicillata ogilbyi (assembly GCA_023548195.1). NCBI lineage: Eukaryota > Metazoa > Chordata > Mammalia > Diprotodontia > Potoroidae > Bettongia > Bettongia penicillata. The sequence continues at coordinate 1,160,210 of JAJHZJ010000309.1, forward strand.
TCAATACTTATTTTGCCCTCTGGTTCTAGAATGTCAGGGCAGTTTTCCTTGATAATTTCATGAAAGATGATGTCTAGGCTCTTTTTATGATCATGGCTTTCAGGTAGTCCCATAATTTTTAATTTGTCTCTCCTGGATCTATTTTCCAGGTCAGTTGTTTTTCCAATGAGATATTTCACATTGTGTCTTCCATTTTTTCATTCTTTTGGTTTTGTTTTGTGATTTCTTGGTTTCTCAGAAAGTCATTAGCCTCCATCTGTTCCATTCTAATTTTGAGAGAACTATTTTCTTCAGTGAGCTTTTGAATCTCTTTTTGCATTTGGCTAATTCTGCTTTTTTAAGCAATTCTTCTCCTCATTGGCTTTTTGAACCTCTTTTGCCAATTGAGTGAGCCTATTTTTCAAGGTGTTATTTTCTTCAGCATTTTTTTGGGTCTCCTTTAGCAAGGTATTGACCCATTTTTCATGCTTTTCTTGCATCTCTCTCATTTCTCTTCCCAGGTTTTCCTCCACCTGTCTAACTTGATTGTCAAAATCCTTTTTGAGTTCTTCCATGGCCTGAGCCCACTGGACATCCACCTGGGATGTCTGGGATACAGAGGCCCCACCTCCACGTCTTTCCTTGATGGCAAGCATTGTACTTCCTCATCAGAAATGAAAGGAGGAAGAAACATCTGATCCCCAAGAAAGCAGCTTTCTATGGTCTTATTTTCTTCCCTTTTCTGGGCATTTTCCCAGCCAGTTACTTGACTTCTGAGATTCCTCTCCACCCCTGCCTAGATCTGCCCAGCTAGTGCTTGGGGTCTGAGATTCAAATGCTGCTCCCCAGCCTCAGGGCTTTCAGTGGTAGGTGTGGCTGCTATTCAATGTGAGCTTAAGTTCTGGTGCTAGGGTGGGGGCAGGGCCGCCTCCCAGGCTCAGTTCCCTCAGGGAGTTTATGGGGAGGCCTTCAGTAATGGCCCTGAGCTCCTGCCTGCTCCGGGAGTGCCTGGCCGCCGCTGCCTCTGCCACTGCCTCTGCCGCTGCCTCCCGAGGGGTCCGAGTCACGGAGACACCCTGCTCCCCTCTCGGCCAGCCCAGACGTCTCTCTCACTGACCTGTAGTGCCTCTGTGTGGAGGGACCTTCACGGCCACCGGAGATTCCATCCCTGAAGGCTGCTCGGATCTGCTCCTCTGGGGCCGTGCAGCCAGGGCAGCGCAGGGGTGGGCTCTGCTGTCTGGTGCGTGCCGGACCCCTGGGGACGGCTTTCCAGTGCTCTCTGGAACGGAAATCTCCTCCACTGTGTTGGTGCATGGCTTGCTCTGCCCCAGAATTTGTGGGGAGTTCTTTTCACAGGAAATTTCTGGGCTGTGGATTCCGAGCTAGCATACGTGGGTCTTTCTACTCTGCCATCTTGGCTCCTCCCCCCCCACATTTTTTCTCCATACGATGTGCTTCCCTCATCACAGCCACTGGCCTATTTTATGTATGTGGTCCTAAAAGTCAGCTACTTTCAAATTCTTGAAACAAAAATTTGCTGCAAGTATTCTGTTAACATGACAGCTTATGGAACAGGACTAACTTATCAAGTTGGTAGTTGAAAACTAAGTAAAGCTGTTTATTTCCAGCTTTGTTTTTAAAAATTCCATTAATTCACAATTTTGGTGAAATGGAAGAGTATTTACAAAAATATAAATGGCCCAGGTTAACAGAAAATAGAGTTTCTAAATAAAACTATTTTAGAAAAAGAAAATGAACTGGCCATATATCAGCTTCCTGAGAAAAAAGCATCAAGACCAGATGGCTTTACAAGTGCCTTCTATGAAAAATTGAAGGATCAACTAATTCTAATATTAAATAAATTATTTGGAGAAACAGGCAAAGGATTCCAGGAAGAACAAAAATAGGAAGAAAATTATAGACTAATTTCATTAATGAATATAGATGCAAAAATCCTAAATAAAATACTCTGAGGCTTTGCTCGTAAATGTTTAGGGATCCTTTTCTTCTTGCCCACTATAATAGCTCTGGAGGATGGCCATCTTTGTCCACTTTTCCTGCACACTTCCTCACTAAGCATTTGATTTCGGGATTGGGCTCTGGGACACCTCTGGAGGGATGTTCTGGGCTGGTTCTGTTGCTACTTTATTGGGGTTTGGAGCACTGCATTACTCCAGGATCTCAAGGATAGGCTGGGGACCTGTGAGCTTGCAGTACTCCCCCCAAAAGCAAAGTCTGACTGCTACACCCTGGTCTGAGCTTTGCAAGTTCCTGAACCAGGTATAAGTCTGGGTGAGAGTAGATGTAGCTGGGCTATCTGGGGGTTCAGAGCAGTAGAATTGCAGGCTCCCCTTCAGTCTAGGATTGGAGGCCTCATTATTCATTCTGCTTGGCAGGGTTGGAGGCTGAAAGTGAAATCTTGCTTTGCACCTGAGGTTTGTACCATACAAGTGTTGCAGCTGCAGCTGTTTGCCTCCAAACGTTCTCACTACTCAGCCCTGGGTTTCCCTACCAGGAACACCACAGCTGTGTAGGGGTCCCCTTCTCACTCTGCCCTAGATTTGCAACCTGGGACTGGGTAGTGGGCAATGAAGCTGGCAGTTGGCACCTGCCGCCATCCCAGGGCTGCTAAAGGTCTGGGACCTCCTTCTCTTCTCCGGGCACACAGCCTCTCCCTGAGTGCTACCAGGCTCCTCAGTGCTTCTGGCTGACCTGATGTCAATTCACAGACCTCCCTGTCTGTCTCCCAGTCTCCTCTGGACTGGACAAATGACTCCCTGTGACATTTTCTGGATTTTCCCAGCATTTAGCATTCAGCATTCAGAATGGCATATTTTCTAGATCTGTTAGGAGTTTGCGGAGAAGAGCTCACTATCACTCTGCTGTGTGAGGCTCCTCTCACCTTTAAGGTATGCAAAGCTCCTTCACAAATATCATTTCATTTAGGTGCTATTATCATTTGCAGTTTACAGATGAGGAAACTGAGGCCAAGAAAATCAACTGACTTGCCTATGGCCACACCGTCTGAGGCAGGATTTGAATTCAGGTCTTTCTGATTCCAAGTCCAGGGTTCTATCCACTGCCTCACCTAGCAGTCAAATAATTGCCAGCATTTATATATTACTTTAAGATTTCCAACTACTTTACAAATATTAGCTTATTTTATCCTTACAACAAAACAACCACCCTGAAAAGTAGGTGTTATTTTTAACTCCATTTTACAACTGAGAAAACTGAGGCAGAGGGAAGTTATTAAGTGACTTAAAGTCACTTACAGGGCTGGTAAGTGTCTGAGGCCAGATTTGAGTTCAGATCTCTGACTCCAGATCTAGTGCTTTCTATGTATTGCATCATCTAGTTTCCATGCTACCTATCTCACCTAAAAAGGTGAGATTCAAAGTGCTAGGAAGAAAAAATCAGTACAGGCTTCATCGAGGAGCTGGTGGCTGAAGGGAGTCTGAAAGAACAGGAGCAATTTCACAAAGGGAAGAGACCATCTAAGCAAAAGCTCAGAAACAGGAGAGAGGAGGACAAGGGCAGGCCATGGTCTGAGCTTAGCTGGAATATGGATTACATGAAGAGGAGTTGTTGATTATTCTATGTTCTCCAAGAGGACCATGACATCAGGTAAATGACACCATGACATGCAAGTGAATTGGATTTAAGTGAGGCAGGGCTCTGCAGAGTCACCAGCCTCACTTTCTCCTCCAGAACCATTTGGGTCCAGTGGCCACATACCGATCAGGACAACTGGGGGATGGCCCCCATAAAGAGGAGTAATATTAAGTTGAAGACCCGAATGTGTGTGAAGTGCCTCCAGTGCTGGCAGAAGGCTTCACACCTTCCTTGGCAGGCAATGGTCAGACACTGAATTGTTCTGAAATCAAAGAGGGATATGATGAGAGGAGTGCATGGGAAAGTTTCTTCAGGGAGCATGAATGATAGACGCAGATGGGAGAACACAGAGCAAGGGGGGGAAAAGCCAGTGAGGAGGCTGTCCAAGTTGTTTGGCTAAGAGGTAACATGGTTCTGAACTAGGGGTTACAATGGGAGTGGAAAAGAGAGAGAAATATTGCAAAGTGTGAATCAACAGGACCTGGAGACTGACTAAATGTGGGGAAGAATGAGGTAAAGAGGGAGAAATCAAGAAAGAGGCAGAAGTTTTCAATCTGTCACTGAGAGGATCATAGGCATCAATTATGATGGTGGTGATTGATGTTGGAGAGAAGAACAGATGATGAGGGAGGAATGGATAGAGAGATGATAGATAATAGAGACAGAAACAGATAGAGGGTAGAGATAAAATAGAAAGATAGATGACAGGGGAAGAGATACATATTGATATAAAGAGATACATGGATAGTAGCTAGAGAGAGATAGATGATGCAGACAACAGAGTTAGGGTTAGAAAGATACATTTAGATTACAGAGATAGAAAGAGACAAAAAGGAAGAGATAAGGTATAGAAAGAGATGGAGATGGATGATACAGGTAGATGACAGAGAGACAGAAATGGATAGATAGAGATGGATGATAGAGGAAGAGACAGATATTGGCAGAAAGACATGGAAGACTGGTAGATAATAGCTAGACAGACAGACAACAATGCTTTGGGGACAGCTAGGTGGTGCCACAGTGCACAGAGTGCTGGACCTGGAGTCAGGAAGACTCATCTTAGTGAGTTCGAACCTGGCCTCAGGCACTTGCTAGCTGAGTGACCCTGGGCAAGTCACTTAATCCTGTTTGCCTCAGTTTCCCCATCTGTCAAATGAGTTGGAGAAGGAAATGGCAGACCACTCCTGTGTCTTTGACAAGAAAACTCCAAATGGTGTCACAAAGAGTTGGTCAGGACTGAAAAACAAGAGATAGAAAGATGCCTCAGGAAACAGAGATAGAGTTAGAAAGATATAGATAAATTCTGGAATTAGAAAGAGATATAGATGGAGACGGATAGATAGCTAAATGATATGGAAAGAAAAATGACATCTAAGAGAGATAGCTATGGATGACTGAGAGAGGGAAGAGAAAAATATTGGTAGAAAGAGACAGAAGATTGATAGATAATAGCTAGACATAGATAATACAGATAATAGAAATATACAGATTATAGAGAACTGGAAACTGATGATTTAAAGACAGAGTACTTATTTATTGAGAGAGGGCAATCAGGGTTAAGTGACTTGCCCAGGGTCACACAGCGTCTGAGGCTGAATTTGAACTCAGGTCCTCCTGACTCCAGGGTCAGTGCTCTGTCCACTGCATGACTTAGTTGCCCTGACAGACTATTTAAAACATTTATTATGTACCAGATATTGTGCTAAATGCTAGCTATAGAGATATAAGAAAGTAAGATAATCCCTATCCTCAAGGAACTTACATTCTAAATCAGAGAAGACAGAACATAAAATGAAGCTGGAAAACATGAGGAGGGAAGAGCACCTGGGCTGATAGCTAGGAAGTGGTTTGGAGACCCATTTCCCAGCAATAAGGCAAATACTCACCTGTTGGTGCTGAGGGACCCACAGATGGAGTCCAAGTTTGGAGATGGAGCAGATGCTGTAGGAAGCACGGTGAGAGATGGCCAGGAAGTAATGAGCCCAGCTCTGGACAAGAGGAGTTTAAGGGAACCACAGGGCACTCCTATAGAAACAGCTAATAAGCAATTGGAAATGTGGGACTGGAGAGGTCAGAGGCAGGGGTGCAGAGAAGGGAATCATCTTCACAGGGATGAAAACTGAAGCCATGGGAGTAGATAAGAAAGCTAATGAACATCATACAGACACAGAAGAGTCCTGAAGCATGAGGGAAAATAGGGTAGCAATGGAGGAAAAGGAACGGTCAGGGAGGGATGAGCATCCACAGATCAAAATGTTGAGGAAACAGTTATCAAGAGCATGGCAGCCTCAACCTTTTCCTTATCAGCTAAAAACCTTGCTTCATGATTGACTAAAAAATATGAGGCAATTTACAAAAAACTCCTCCCCTCCTCCTTATCTTACATCACTCAGATGTCTTTCCCCATTAACACCTTTATTTCTGTATCACATGAAGACATGGTCCTTTTCTGCATCAAGTTGAAACTCCTCACCATGAGCCCTTCATCCCAGAGCCTTTCATTCCCCCCAGCAAACTGCTCCCACTCTCATCCCCAGGCTCTAAGGAAGCTACAATCTCTCCCTGTTTTCTGACAAGGATGAAGCATTTTCTGTTTCCTACAGACAAGCTCATCTCTCCCCCATCCTTAAAAAACAACCTCACCTCATATCTGCATCCTTATCATCTTATCTCTTCTCTTCTTGGAAAACTCCTTGAGAAGGCATTCCACCCTTGGTGGCACCAGCCCTCTCCTCTAATTCTTTTCTAAACTCACCATGTGGTCCAACCTCACCATTTAACCAGAATTGCTCTCTCCAAGGTTACCAGTGGTCTTTTAATGGCCCATCTAATGTCCTTTTCTCATTCCTCACCGTTTTTGACCTCTCTTCTTCTCCTGAACATGCTCTCTCCTCTAGGTTTCCATGACATTGGACTCATTTTTCCTACTGTCTGACCCCCTCCTCCTTGGTCTCCTTTGCCAGGTCCTCATCCAGGTCATGCCCACTAACTATAGGTGTCTGCCAAAGCTTTGTCCTGGGTCCTCTTCTCCCTGTCTACTGTCTGTGTCACTTGGTAATCTCATCAGCTTCCATTGGCTCAATTATTATTTCTAATACAGAGATTCCCAGATCGTATATGTCTTGCTCTAGCCTGGCCACCCAGACTCAGTCCATAATCAAAGCTTCGGCCTCTTCCCTCATATCTAGGGATGGCCATTTCCTTGACCTCATGACCACCCAAACTGCTCAGTCTGTATGATCCAAAACTCTGAAATTTCTTTCTCAGACCATAAATATGTCTCTCCTCTTCACTTTCCCTATGCCTAGTTTTTGTCTTCATCAAGACCCCATTCCCAACATCCCTTTGCTTTGCCAGTTACTTTCCCAGTTCATCAACCCCTTTTCTGGATTCAGTCAACTAGCATTTATTAAGAATGTACAATGTGCCAGGCACTGTGCTAAGGGTTAGGGATACAAAGAAAGGTAACACATAGCCCCTGCTCTTCAACTGCCTGTCAAACATTACCTCACCGATGTCTTATAAGAATCTCAAACTCAACATGTTCAAAATCTAACATTATCTTTCTCCTTAAATCAACCCCCTCTTTTTAACTTCTCCAGTTCTATCAAGGGCACTGCCATCTTTCTAGCTTCCCAGTTTGGATTACCAGACTCTTCCTCTCCCTTACTTTTCTCCTCCCTCTCCCTCCTCCATTTAATGGGTCATTTTAAATTTTGCCTTCACAACACCTCTTGAATCAATCACCTGCTCTTTTCTCTATTCCCTTTTACCTGGACTAAGTGTCTGAGGCTGGATTTGAACTCATATCTTTCTGACTCTAGACCCAGCATGCTATCCAACTTCACCTTAAAAAAAAAGACTTATTTTCTTTCATCCTATCACAGCCCTCTTACACTCCTGTTTCTATACCCAACTAACTGATTTTCCTGTATCCAGTCTCTTTCTTTGCACACAGCTGCCAGACTGATATTTTTAGAGCACAAGTCTGACCAGGTCACTCCCCTTCTAAATAACCTTCTGTGCCTCCTCTGGGAGAAAGTACAATCACCTCTGTTTGTCACCTAGAACCTTCCCCATCTATCTCTAACCTACCTTTCCAGTATAATTTCCCATTTCTCCTCCTGATGCAGCCAACATTCGAAACTCAACTCCTTCCTATTCCCCATATACAACAAGAAACGACAGTAACTAACATTTATATAGCATCTAGTATGTGCCACATACTGTGCTAACCCCTTTTCAAGGAATGTCTCTTTTGAGCTCACAACAACCCGGTTAGGTAGGTACTATCATTATTATTATTCCTTTTTATAGAGGAAGAAACTGAGGAAGACAGAGGTTAAGGGGCTTGCCCAGGGTCCCACAGCTAGAAAGTGTCTGAGGTTAAATCTGAACTCAAGTCTTCCTGACTCTAGGCCCAGCACCCTATGCACTGTGCAATCTAGCTGTCCAAATACAAAATGAGTTACCTACACACACACACACACTAACACATACACACATGTGTACATATACATATGTTTATATACACACATATACATACATACTCATGCACATTACATACATAAATATGTGTGAGTACATAGTATTTAATTATCTGAATGTATATTTCTCTCAACACCCTCTCCCTTACTCCCTTAAGTATAGAATGTAAATTCCTTGCAGGAAGGGATTATTTTGCTTTGGTCTCTATATATCTAGAACCTAGCACATGGGAGGAATTTAAAACATGCTGGCTGAATTGAATTTAATGCTAGGTAGCAGACTGGATAGATCCCCAAGCCTGGAATTAGAAAGACTCATCTTCCTGAATTAAAAATCTAGCCTCAAACACTTACTAGTTATGTGACCCTGGGCAAGTTATTTAACCCTATTTACCTCTGTTTCCTAGACTATAAAATGAGCTGGAGAAGGAAATGGCAAACCACTCCCGTATCTTTGCCAAGAGAACTCCAAATGGGATCACAGAGAACTGAACATGAGAAACTTGGGAGGAGAGGACAACTATTACATTATAACTCCCACAAACATGTCTTAAATAACCTTTGTACATGCAAGAATGTAAACTTCTTGAAGTTAGGGACTGGGTGTTGTTTTCATATCTCCAGGGCTTAGCACAGTGTCTTGCATACAGTTAAATAAACGTTATGCTTAATTGAAATTAATTGCATCTCCTCAAGCTCCTAGCAGTGTTCTGTACACAGTGGGCACTTGTACAATTGAATGTTGAACCCGATTTATCAGTACAATCTGTTAAAAATAATTTAATCTTCCTTTGATCATTCAGGACCTTGCAGTGCTTACTCAAGAGCATCATTATGAACATCAATCATTGCTGTGCCTCAGATATAAAAGAGGTAGGACTCACAGATGGTTAGCACCAGCAGGGACTCAAGGCATCATTAAGTCTGCTTCCCTCACTTTAGAAGACCACAGAAATTCAGTACTTTATCAAAGGTCACCCAACTAGTAAGTGAGAAAGACTTTAGACTCCCATGCTCCAGCCCTTTCTAAGACTGGTCTCAGTGTATACTGGCCACAGAGTCTGTTCTTGAAGTTTTGATAATAGTTGATGTTTATATTTACATAGCTGCCAGACACTGTGCCAAGTGCTTTACAATTATATCTCATTTGATCCTCGAAACAACCTTGGCTGGTAGATGTTATTACTATCCTCATTTTATAGATGAAGAAATGGAAGGAAACAGATGTTATGTGGCTTGCCAGGGTCATGCAGCTCTTAAGCGTCTGATGCTGGATTTGAATTTGTCTCTCTGATTCTAGCACATTATCCACTCCACCGAAAAACTGGCTTATTTTCTTTTACCAGGTCACAGCCTTCTTATACTCTGGTTTCTCCAGAGGCTTAAAAAAAGAAAAAGCCACAGTCCAGGACTTAGCCTGTTATCATAGTTTTCAAGACAGAACACCTCACTGTATTCTGCGTTTCATGTACCGTGACTGTGTAGAAGATACAGAGTTGGATTTTACCTCTGTGCTCCGGTTCTTTCCTTGGTTCCCCACCACCCCCTCCATAACTGCCCCAGTTTCTCTCTCAACACTCTGGGCTTTTCGGGCTACACCCAAGTCTGCCACAGCTTCCCTCTTCTGCGCATCCTGGAAACTGGTCTCAACACTTCCCTTCTTGCTTCTGTCTCTCTAGTCACCTCAACTTCTGTTTTCTTCACTCCTTCACTTGTAGGACGGGGACATCAGTGATTTGTCAGCCTAGGACGGCCTGCCTGCTCCTTAGAAATGCTCAGTCAGCACAAGGACCAGTCATCAAAATCATGGAAATGAATCTAGTTTCCCTTTCAATTCTCCTGGCAGCCTCTGTCACCCATGATTTATTTTTTTTTAAGTATTCAAAATTCCAGTGAGCCAATTTAAGCTATGTTATTAGACAAATAGTCTTGGGAAGCACTGATAGAATAGGAGTAAGAATCACCACCTAAAGAAAACCTTGGTTTCAATCCCAGCTCCTCTGAACAAGTCATATTTTTTTTAGCCTACTTTTCCATCTGTAATAATGGGGTGATAATACACCATCAACTTCATGGGGCTGTCATAAGGCCCCAAAGGGTCAATAAAGGCACAGGTGGCATGCTTCTCACATTGGCAGATGGACAGAGCTAGGGAAGAATGGCTAACATATTGGAGGAAAGACTGAGATCTCAGAAGACCTGGATAGGCTACATCTGTGTAAAACGAACTTCAAGGGCCGTTGGGGTCTCACCTAGCTCCAAACCTATATGGCTAAAGGCAGTGGACTAGAGTGAAATTTAACTTCAACTAGTTTTGGGGAGCAGGAGGCATGGCTACCCAGCTGTTCATTTCTAATAGACCTATTAGTCTATTGGTAGTTTAGGCTACATTAAGAGGTAACTCTATATCTAGAGTACGGCTGGGGAACCTGTGGCCTTGAGGGCACATGTGACCCTCTAGGTCCTCAAGTGTGGCCCTTTGACTGAATCCAAACTTCATAGAACAAAGCCCCCCTCCCCTCATCTAAATATGAGTTCAGTTCTTGGCATTGTATTTTATGAAGGAGATTGGTAAATTGGAAGGGTCCTTAGAGGCTACTTTGTCTACTTCCTTCCTTTTTTAAATGGTTAGCATTTACATTATACTTTAAGATTTACAAAGCACTTTAACAAGTATTGTATCATTCAGTCCTCACAAGACATCTGAGGGGTAAGTGCTAGTATGGTACCCATTTTGCAGATGAGGAAACTGAGCCAGACAAAAGTCAAGGAAATGACCCATGGTCACAGAGATAGTGACTGAGTGAATTCTGGTCTTGGTGGCTCTAACCTGGGACAGCTAAGTGGCACAGAGTTCAAATCTGGCCTCTCACACTAAGTAGCTGTGTGACCCTGAGCAAGTCACTTAACTGTTTGCCTCAGTTTCCTCATCTGTAAAAGAGCTGGAGAAGAAAATGGCAAACCACTCCAATATCTGCGCCAAGAAAACCCTAACTCATATCAGGACTGAAAAACAACTCAAGTGCTATGTATCCATGGCGCCACCTAGCTGCTATGGCAGTGACACCCAGTAAAATTAAGTGACACTGCAGGTTATATAGTTAGTAAACAACACAACAGGGTTTGAACTCAGATCTTGTCATTTCAGAGCCAGTACTGATACCACTGTACCAGGCCAGCTCCTACAGAAGAGCCACCAGAATGCTCAAAGACCTCAAGACCACGCTGTGTGAGGACCAGATGAAGGAACCAGGAGGCTTAGCCTAGAGAAAACAATATTTGGACGGTACGGTCTGTGATCACTGGCTTCAAGTAACTGAAGGGCTGCCTCACAGAAAGTTAACGAGACTTGCTCTGTTTTACTCCAGAAGGCAGAATCAGGAATAAGAGGCAGACACTGCAGGGGCAAACCTAGGCCTGAAGTAAGGAAAACTTCCCTGATGATTAGAGCTATTTCAAGATGGAATGGCCTGCCTTAGGAGGAGGTGGGTTCCCTGGTCTCCCTGTCCTCTAGAGAGGTCTTTAAAGAAAGACTAGAATTTTGAAAGCTTTAATCACTGACTGGGCACTGCCTCAGTCAAACTGAGACCTGTTAAAGACCCCACTGCATCCTGGGCCACCTTCAGTCGTCCTGATCTATATCTGGCCACTGGACCCAGAAGGCTCCAGAGAATGAAGTGAGGCTGGTGACTTTGCACAGCCTTGCCTCACTTAAATCTAATTCACTTGTATGTGATAGAATCACTTCATCAATGTCATGGTCTTCTTCGAGAAGAAAGGACAGACAACAGTAAGACAAGTGATGTTGGAGAAGGGGGGTCTTCTTCATGGATGAGTCAAACAATATGGCCTTGAGATTCTTCCTAACTCAGATTCAATCATGCTTCAGGACAATGTATGCAGAGTAGTTGAGAAGGTGCCAGATAAAACATAAGGTACAATGGCAAAGACATTCACTTTCGCATTTAGCCATCCCAACACAAACCAGATACTCCAAGAAAGCTCACGATGGCTCACCATTGGAGCAATTGTTAACATACTGTCCTACAGCCAGTGGATTTTGGACCTCAGATGTCAGCCATGTACTGTCGCTCATTTTAAAAGGGCCAAGTCGGTCTCGCCCATTGCATGACCTAAAATAGGTAAAAATGCTAGCTCAAAGATTGATCTCATCTACCTTGAAAACATTATTAACATTAGAATTCTAATGAAAACATTTTTTCCATCTTTCTACTACTCAAAAACCTCAAAAAATCAGACTCCACACCTCAATGCCATTCACCAAATATTACTCATGTATTTCATAAGGGACTCTTTACAGGAGCTCTTTAACTGGATTTTTAAACCCAGTACAAGGTATAGTGGAAAGAGTATTCCATTTAGGACCCGGAGATCAGGTACTTAAATCCTAGCTCTATTACTTACTGTCTGGGCCACCATAGGTAGGTCATTTAACCTTTTCTGTGCCTCAGTTTCCCCACCCATAAAATAAGGTTTTACTAGATGATTCCTAGGGTTCTTTGCAGACCAGAATCATATGTTAGCAAACAAATATTTATTAAGTACTTATTTTGTGCCAGGTATGATGCTCAATACTGGGGATAGGCATTGAGAAAAGGCAAAAACATTGTCCCTCTGCCACCTTCTAAGTGGAGAGACTGTGAACAAACAACTACATATATAGAATATATGGGGACTGAAAATGGGGGGTAATCAAAAAGAGGTGGCATTAGAAGGAGGAACTGGGAAGAGGGCTTCTGAAAAAGGCAGGAATTAAGGCAACTTGTGGGGAAAACCAGGGGGCAGCATTACAGGCATGTAGGCCATCCAGTGAAATGGCATAGTTATCAACCACTCAGGAGGAACTATGCCTAAAGGGCTATCCAATTGTCCATACCTATTGACGTAGCAATACTACTACCAGGTCTATATCCCCAAGAGATCAAAAAAAAGGGATAAGGACCTATTTGTACAAGAATATTTATAGCAGCTCTCTTTTTTTGTGGTGGGAAAGGACTGGAAATTGAGGGGATGCCCATCATTTGGGGGAATGGCAGAACAAGCTATGATATATGATTGTGATGGAATACTACTGTGCTGTTAGAAATGATGAACAAGACTGTTTCAGAAAATCCTAGGAAGGCTTATATGAAGTGATGCAATGCAAAGTGGGCCATGAGGTCTACATGACAGCCAGGGATTCAGAATCACAGGGATGGGGAGAGTTCTAGGGGGTGGGAATAAGCTAGTCATAGAGGAAGGAATCCAGGTGGAGTATTAATGACAGAAGAGAAATTCTATGATACAAATGCCATTAATAATTGAGAAGAGTCTATCTGTATCTGCGGCTTGTGCCTGAGGATAGAAGTGCCTAGATTTCTGCCATGATATCCAAAAATGGGTTTTCTTATTTTCATGACCAACTTACCTGTATATAACTTTTGATATTCCTTTATCATTTCCATCAATAAGCATCCCATCTAGGCATCTAAAAATGAATGGATTTCCAATGGACTGGAAAAAAATTGGCTCATGCTTCTGATACACTGTACCTATTAAGACAACAAAACATGAAGATGTATATATTATAAATACAAACATCTGGGCAGATGTTTTGAGGAAAAACTCAAGGTTATTCCTTTTTCCTAACATACTGTATTCTATTCTTTTGTAAACTGTCTGAAGGAACTCAGGATGCCTAAGATGTAGGCTAATATTCAATGGTAGAATTTCATGTAAACCCCCAAAAAACAAACAAACAAAATTATGAGAACAGCAAACTTTATCCTCTCTGACTTCTGAACAGATCTTTGTGAGATGTTAAAGTATCTCATCACACAGTAGTGAAACCTGCAAATCCAACACAATTATCTTAGCAACTGACAACTCAACTTCAAATCTGAGGGTTGTTTTTACAGATCTAATTTTTGAGAAGTATTTAGTTCTATTGTGAGGCCTTTGAAAAGTGAGCTTAATTCATTTGAAGGAAAAAAGAAGCGGTTGCTGGTCATGTCTGACTCTTCATGACCCCTGTGGAGTTTTCTTGGCAAAGCTACTGGAGTGGTTTGCCATTTCCTTCTCCAGCTCATTTTACAGATAAGGAAACTGAGGCAAACAGGGTTAAGTGACTTGCCCAGGGTCACGTAGCTAGTAATTGTGTGAGGCCACATTTGAACTCAGGTCTCTCCTGATTCCAGGGTTGGCAAGCTCTATCCACTGCACCACCTAGCTGCCCTCCAAAAAGCAGTATGTTGTAGAAAGGAAAAAAAAAGTCTTACTTTTGGAGGCAGCAGTAGATGTAAGTTCAAATTCTACCCCTGCAGAATTTGCTAACTCTTAACCACAGGCTAGCCACTTAACTCTCTAAGCCCTGGTTTTCTCATCTCTAAAATGCAGAGAATATCTGTAGCATAGACTTCAAGGCTTTTATGAGGATCAAATAAGACATTTATGGGGCTCTGCAAACTTTAAAAGCATTAGATCAGGAACCATTTTCAATTAGAGAATATAAATAAAAATCACAATATAAATTTTCTGATGATTCCAACTCTGGGAAGGGTTATCATTTTACAAAAACACTTGGAGTATTTTTTCCTAATAACTGAAAATACCATAGGTAAATATTTTCTGTAGGATGTATTTTGTAGTCACTGTACAGGATGGAAACTCCTTCTAAGTGATACAGATAAGATAATTTACAACTCAGAGTCTTAGATGTGTTTGGAGGCACTCAGGAGTTAAGCTACTTGCCCTGGTCACATGGCTAGCATGTGTCAGAAACAAGACTGATCCACAGAGGTTAGCTCTCTATCCTCTATGTCCACTGTCTGTCACTGGAATTGATAATTTTTTAAAAACAAAATGCTTCATTTTCCAATTGCAAAAAGAATGTGAAAGTTCTATTAACTTACCCATGAGGTGTTAATTCTATTTTCCATACTGTTATCTATTCTGGTAATTTTCTAAGCTTCTATGGCTTTTTCTCTTATGTCTGCCAAATATTCACTCACACAAATGTGCCAGAGTAGAAATTAGAACATTCTCCTGAGTCTATGTGCATTGAGAATTGGAATAAAAACATTTATTATAGTAAACATACCAAAATATTATCTATGAGTAACCTCAGTTATACATCAATACAGCATCAAACTTGAATTGTATGTGAATATGTAAAAGATGTGTCATCTTGTTAGCTTGGGAAAGTCCCAGTGTTAGACCTCTCTCTATCATAAGAATTCACAGTTCTTCTGTGATTTAGCATACATGTCCTAGGGAGCTACCTGAGACACACAGAGTCTGTCCAAAAGCGTTCAGCTCATTAGGTACCAGAGGCAGAATCTGAATCTAGGTCTTCAGGATTGAAAGCCTAGCACTCTATCCACTATGCAGAGGTATCAGTGCCTAGGTCTGCGAGCCCAGTCCAGCTGGACCAGATAAAAAATATACCTGGGAAATGTTTAATGAAATAAATAAAAATATAATACAACATAACTTTAGTTTGTGGTTTTCTAAGTCATTGTGGGGCAGCTAGGTGACTCAGTGGATAAGTGCTGGGCTTGGATCAGGAAGATTCATCTTCCTCAGTTGAAATCTGGCTTCATACTTATTATTGTGTGACTGTGGACGTTTAACCCTGTTTGACTCTGTGTCTCCATCTGTAAAATGAGCTGGAGAAGGAAATGGCAAACCATTCCAGAATCTCTGCAAAGAAAACCCCAACTGGAGTCACAGAGAGTCAAACACTTCTGAAAAAGGACTGAACTACAAAAAAAGTCAATAGGTAGCATGCAGGGATTTATTTCTTTTTGAGTTGGACACCACTACATGCCCCATTGCCTCTATTAATACACAGTAAATTTCCAAACCCGGATGATAATCTATAGAAAACAGATGGCCAGGCAATGCTCTCAGGCCAGGTGTTAGTTACTTTTACCGAATCTATTTTCATTTCATTTATTCAATAAGCATTTATTAAACATGTACTATGTATCAAGAATGTATTGGTAAATAATTGAACAAGTCAGTACCAGGATACATAGACACTACTGCTCCTTTTGGCACAAATCCTTTGGTAACAAAGACACCTTTTCCAGCAGAAATCAATGAACTAGTTTCTCGGGAAATACTGAAGCCCAAAGTATTAAAGAGAACATCTCCCGGCTTGTAGATCTTTTGGTGCTGGGTGTTGTATCTGGACTGTTCCGTCCTGTGATGATGAGTAACCAATAAATCCTGATATTTTGACTTAATGGCTTCTGGAAGCAAAACAAGAACGTCTGTTTGTCTACTGAAATCACTTAGGAACAGAGCCTGAAAGACTTTCAGTAATGTTCCTAGGACATCTTCGTCTGGAATAATTTTGTCTTTGGAGTCCTCTGGAACGTATCTCAAGGTCCTGAAAAATGGGAGAAATGACTGTTTACTATTTTCTGCCAGGAAACAAGGGGAAATACTACCTTCCTCAGATAAAAAGTTTGATTTTCTTGATGGGCTTAAAGTTATTGGTCCCAACTGGGAGCTGGAATAATGATGTCCAAGCATCTGAAGGTCATAACATCCCAAACTATTTAAAATAGCCTGACTCTGCAGCTAAAAATGACACATTCTGCCTGCTTTCCATCTGGAATCCTCATATCCAAATAGGTCTTTCTATATAAAGATATTGTCATCTCAGCACAAGGAAGAGATCTCACATTTATGAATAAACTCTTAAGATCATAGAACTGGAGCTGGAAACGAACTCAGATATCTTCTTGTAGCATGAAGATGACCCTCAGGCCACTGAATTTGGAGCTGGAAGAGAGTTCAAGGAGCAGGTTATTATACAGATAGGGAAACTGAGACTTAGAAAAAGCAAAACAATTTGCCCAAGATTGCACAGACAGTGAGGAGCAGAGTCAGAATTCTAACCCAGATTCTCTGACTCTAAGACTTGTTTCCTTTCCACAATCTTTTGCCTCCTCTTCTGGAATGATACAATATCAGATAACAAGTTCTGAAAGGTCCTACACTGAGTTGAAGGGGTAGCTATGGTGGTGCAGTGGATAGAGCACCAGTGCAGGAGTCAGGAGGACTGAGTTCAAATCTCACCTCAGACACTTGACACTCACTAGCTGTGTGACCTTGGGCAAGTCACTTAACCCCAAGTGCCTCATCCTGGGTCATCTCCAGTCATTCTGATGAATAGCTAGTCACTGGATTCAGATGGCTCTAGAGGAGAAGTGAGGGTGGTAACCTGCACAGCCCTCACTCAAAACAAAGTCAAGTGCAAGTCATGTTATCACTTCTCTGATGGCATGGTCTTCTTCGGCAACGAAGGACGAACAACACACATAGAGTTGAAAAACCATTGAGTACAAGTGTGGCAATGGATTGTACAGTATGTGTCTACTGAAGACCCACTTAATTGAGGATGGAGATGCTCATAACCAGAAGACTGGTCCTAGAGTGATGAAATTTTCTACCATAAACCATGAAGTCTTGAAGCTGTCACCACCTTGTGTTGGTAGCATGAATGTCCAATGAAACTGTAGACTTTCAAAGCACTGAAGTATGCCAGTCAAGTGATTTTACACTTCTCTTTCCCAGTTCTTTCTGCTTGACTTTTGGGAGGTTAAATTAGTTTTTGGATTTTTGTTTTTCCTTTCTGGAAGACAAGTAAATAATTCCTGCCTAAGACTTCAAATGAGTTCATCATTTAATTTCTGAGGCAAAGCAAACCTCCACTGGGTCTTACATACTGTCTGCGGGTTGTTATTGTTCAGTAGTTTCAGTCATATCTGACTTGGGGGTTTTCTTGACAAAGGTACTAGAGCGGTTTGTCATTTCCTTCTCCAGCTCACTTGACAGATGAGGAAAGTGAAGTAAATAGGGTTTAGAGACTTGCCCAGAGTTACACAACTAGTAAGTATCTGAGGTCAGATTTGAATTCAGGAAGGTAAAGTCTTTTTGACTCCACATCTGGTGCTCCATCCAATGCAGCACCTAGCTGCCCTGAAGGTTACTAGACCATAAACACCTATCTTGACAGTGCTCTCAGAGTGTGGGGGCTTAGTCAACGTTAGCTGATTGATCTCATTGTTTTTCAGTCAAATTCGATTCTTCATGGGCCCATTTGGGGTCTTTTTGGCAAAAACACTGGAGTAGTTTGCCATTTCCTTCTCCAGCTCATTTTACAGATGAGGTAACTGAGATCAACAGGGTTAAGGGACTTGCCCAAGGCCACTTGCTATGTCTGAGGCCAGTTCTGAACTGAAGAAGATGAATCTTCTGACTCCAGGTCTGGCACTCTATCCACTGTGCCATGTAGCTGCCCAATTTGACTTCATTTCACTCAGCTTATTTCTTCCATTTGATTATCAAAAGTATTCAATAAAATCTACCACAGCACTAATTCCAATCCTTTATTGCTAGTTAGAAATCTTTCTACTTTTCCAAATAGCTTATCTAATTTGCCTTTATGTCTCTAGTATAAGAGTTATACAATTCCAATGCTTATTTTAGTGGGAATGCAGGCCTGTAATTTTAAGGAAGTTCATTAATCTCTCCAAACCTCAGCTTTGTAAAATGGGAAGAAAGGGATGCAGTAAATAAATGAACTTTAAAGCCTTTCTCAGCTCTGTCTTATGATCATATTTTAAATAGGTTTCCCTCAGATTTGAGCTCATGTGTTTATATCTATAATGTTTCTATCTATCTATCTATCTATCTATCTATCTATCTATCTATCTATCTATCTATCTATCTATCTATCTATCTATCGTCTATCTGTCCTGCTTCTTCCTTTCGTGTTGCCTCTCTCTGTTAGATTTTAAACTCCCAGAAAGCAGGTACTTTTCTTTTTATTAATTGTATCCCTGTTGCTTAGGTGCTTAACAAATGTTTACTGGACTGGATTTTTAACATACAGCCTTGAATCCGTCTAAATGCCAACTTTATTATTTAGGCTAGCTGTTATATTACTACTTGTAGAAGAGACCAGTGCCTTCTTATAAGGAAGAAATTCTAAACTTGCAATTCTGACTTTGGTGGTCACTGGCACAGCCCAAGAGTCCTTAGATTTGGTTCTGTTCACTGAAATGCAATTCTCTCACCCCTACCCTGAAGTTCTTTTGAAAATGGGGAAAGGTAGGGGGCAGAGGCGTGGGGGGCAGAAATGAAGAAAAGTAGGAAGATAAATAACTAGGGTTTAACAACCAAAGGCAACAGGGATATCATTTAACATCACCCTTACTGCCCAAAAAAGATTCAGTGTGGTGCCAGGAGAGACCAGGTCTGACTCCAAGTCCTAGTATTTACCATGTGACGATGGACAAGTTACTTAAGTTCTGTCTCAGCTTTCCCTAACAAGTGCACTTTTGCCTCTCCTTCACAGGATTCTAAAGAGCGCAAATGGGATAAGAGTATTCTACAAACCTGAAGACACTGGTAAGTTGTTATTACTGGAATTGGGAAAATAACTCCACCTCCCAAAGCTTGTCCGCCTCCCCTCCCAATTTATAAAGCAGGAAGAGTAATTAATTCGCAGGCTTGTTGGGAGGAAGTACTTGGCAAATGGAAGACGGCTACTGTCAAAACCTTTCATGTGACAAGTGCTAGAGGGGCCATCGCTTTATTTGTCAGATCTCCCACTTAGCGTCCCTTGGCCGGCCTCAGTGTCCTCATCTGTAAAATGACGGTGTTTTATTTACAGGCCTTTTTCTGCTACAAAGTTTTTCTTAAAAATACATTTTTATTTTTAAAAAAATTTAAAGTAAAAGTTTTCTTTTCAAAATCTTTAAAACAAACTTTAAATAGTAAAAGTTTTATTTTCAAAATCTTTAAAACAAACTTTAAATAGTAAAAGTCTTATTTTCAAAATCTTTAAAACAAATTTTAAAGTAAAAGCCTTATTTTCAAAATCTTTAAAACAAACTTCAAATAGTAAAAGTCTTATTTTTAAAATCTTCAAAACAAACTTTAAATAGTAAAAGTCTTATTTTCAAAATCTTCAAAACAAATTTTAAAGTAAAAGCCCTATTTTCAAAATCGTTAAGATAAATTTTAAAAGTTTTATTTTCAAAATCTTTTAAAATACATTTCATTTCAACACATTTTATCTAACCCATTTTTACTTATTATGTTTTTATATCCCTATATTTTTCACTGTCTTTTTCCCCTTATCCCTCCCAGAAAGTCATTCTTTATACTAAATAATTAAAATAATACTAATAATAAACCAACAGTTCTAAATCCACGACGCTAAGAGCTGGCAAGACAGCGCAGCCAGGCACGCGGACTCACGGGTCTCCCAGGAAGAGCCCCGCCCCGCCCCGCCCCGCCCCGCGCAGGCCCCGCCCACGTCCCCTCCCCCTCCCTCTCCCTCCTCTCTCTCCAGCCCCCAGAGGCCGGATCACGGTCTGCAGGCAGGAGCTCCCGGCACGCGCGGGCGCCTAGCTGGGCCGGAGCCGAGCAGCGCGCGGCAGGCGCAGGGCTCTGGGGTGCGGGGCCCCTGCCGGGAGGAGCACGGTCCTCACCTCCGGTTCTGGCTCAGGTTGAGTGCGATCCAGGGCACGAAGCGGTATTTGTAGCGGTGCCACCGCTGCCGCAGGGCCCGGAGCAGCGCGCCGAACAACATGGAGCAGCCCCCGAGGCTCCTCCTCCTCCCCTCCCCCAGGACTGTCCCTGGCTCCTCCTCCTCCTAGGACGGTCCCTGGCTCCTCCTCCTCCTAGGACAGTCCCTAGCTCCTCCCCTCCCCAGGATTGTCCCTGGCTCCTCCTCCTACTCCTAGGACTGTCCCTGGCTCCTCCTCCTCCTAGGACGGTCCCTGGTTCCTCCTCCTCCTAGGACAGTCCATGGTTCCTCCCCTCCCCCAGGACTGTCCAGGGCTCCTCCTCCTCCTAGGACGGTCCCTGGCTCCTCCTCCTCCTCCTCCTAGGACAGTCCGTGGTTCCTCCCCTTCCCCAGGACGGTCCCTGGCTCCTCCTCCTCCTCCTAGGACAGCCCCTGGCTCCTCCTCCCCGCCCCCAGTACTTTTATAATTTGTCCAGCAATCTCTTCTCTCCCCTGCACTGTCCATCAGTCTTTCCCCCTTACTTCGGGCCCTAAGTCAAATCACTTCCTCAGTCTTCCTTAATGTTATTTGTCTTCCCAGTCTCTCCGTCCTAATGAAAAAGCCAGCTAGCTGTGGTTAACCACCCCCTAACCCACCCGCCCACCCCACAATACGACATATTCCGCCTGCCTCCGCTGAACCTCTGCACAAGTGACACGTACTGGCCAGTTCTTCCAGTCTACCAGTCTTCCTTCTCTCTGCCTGCTGAAATTTCTAGCTTCCTTCCAAGCAGCAATTTGGTGCCACCTAGTAGATAAAATGAGTTCTTTGATTTATCAGCGCTTGGTATATCCTTGGTATTTACTTGTGAACACGTTTTTGTATCTCGAGATTTTTTATTTTTGCACATAAATATTTAATTGAATCCCTACCTTTCCTTTCCTTTTCCGTATTTGTTCATCATTTCCTTTACTTGGCAAGTATTTATTTAGGACCCAGTATGCATAGGAATTTCGATTTAGAGCGCAAAGGTATCTTCTAATCCAGCCGCCCCCCTCTCTCATTTCATAGGCTTAAAGAGAGGAAATGATTTGCCCTAAAGCACTACCGTAGCAAGTAGCAGAGCTAAGACTGACTATAACTCAGATCTTCTAAAATCCAAATCCCATCCTTCTTATATACCAAGCAAGGTTCTCTGTCAGCTGCGGGAGGACGTAGAAAGATAAACTCAAATTCAACCGCTAACACTTCGTTTCTTGCTCTTAAGGAGTGCCCCAAATCAACCTTACAGCTATTGTATATACTAGAATGTTAGAATAGGAAGTGACCTTAGAGACTTTTTAGGCCAGTCCTCTTCTTTTACAAATGAAACTGAAACTCAGAAAGATATGACTTGCACAAGGTATAACAGCTAATTTCTGACAAAGTCCACCAACCTTTCTAGACTTCAGTTTCCTCAACTATAAAATGACAGGATGGGACAAAATGATCCCTAAGGTCCTTCCCAGCTCTATAATTTTAACTTGACTCAAGACCACTGTTATTTAACAAACGTCGTAACTTCGTTGTTAGGATTTCCTGTTTGCACACAACGCAAAGCACTTAACATTAAAATTAAGAGAGAAAAAAGTGCATAATTTCTGAATTGAAGTTATTTGTCGTTAACTTTCAAAGGAATGCTCTTTGGATTGAGTGAAATAATTGTAAAAGTAAGACTTATCTGATGAAATCTTAGACTATCTGTTCAGCTGTTCTTAATTTCCACCTTCACTTATCCTTTTCCTCTGGCTTCTCTCCCTAAACCTGAGCCTCTCTCCCAAAAAAAGAAGTCGTAAGAGCTTCATTTTCTAGACTGACAGACTTCAAGCCCTTCATTTTAACAATAAATAAGTCAAATAAATAAATATTCTATGCAAGGAATTGTCCTAGGTGACAAAAATGAAAATAAGTCCCTGACTTGAAGAAACTTACATTCCACTAAGGAGATCTGGTGAGTACAGGCATAAGCAAATGCAAGGTAATTTGGTGGAATGAGTCACGTAATTGAAGGACGAGGGAATAGTTAAGAAGGAATTTGATGGGGAGGAGGCATCAAAGCTGAGCCTTGAAAGAAGATAAGAATTCTGAAAGACAAACTTGAGAAGAGTCTAGCAATTAAATTGATATTCCTAAGACACAAACCTGACCATGTCAACCACACCTGAAGAATTTTCAGTGACACCACGTTTTCATTTCCCACCTTGATACTCCATTGTCTCTAGAAACTCGATCATCTTCCTGAAAGATCAAATGGCCTCTGAAACTCCCACATGCTCAGTACCCTCTGCCCTTTGGGCCCCTCTGATGAGAAATAGAAATTGGGAATTGGAGAACTCCTTTAAGATACTCTATTTAAGGGGGAGACCCAGGGCAGACACCTCATCATTTCTCATCCAGTTGCAGGACTTCATCATGCCTTTGTCCCTTTCAGCTCCCTCTCATCCCTCCCTACTCCTCTTTTCAGCTTCCCACTCCCCTTTTCAGTTTCTTTTAATGTATTTTGTGAGTCACTGAGTCAGGGACTGTCTGTATCCCCAGGACTTAGCTCAGTGCCTGGCCTATAGCAGGTTCTGAAGAAGTGTTTATTGACTGACTGGTTGACTGTTTCTAGAATAAAATAAATAAACAAAATACTGTCTGACATTTAAAGCTTCCCAAACATTCCATGTTTTCTTATTACATTCTATGGAGGGGCACAGTCATTGTCCTAATCACTCAGACTCCCCATCTTGGAATTATCCTTGACTCCTCACTCTCACCCCACTTTTATGATCTATTGTCAAATCTTGTTACTTCTAACTTCACGAGATCAATTGTGTTGTACACAGTCCCATAGCTACCACCCTAATATGGGCTCTCATTATCCCATTTGGATGGGTCTTTAATCTTTTTTCATGCCATGGACCCTTTTTGGCAGTCTGGAAAATTATGGACCCCTTTTCAGATTTTTGTTTTTAAATGCATAAAGCACATAGGATTACAAAAGAAACCGATTATACTAAAATACAATTAGCAAATTTAAAAAAATCATAATCCCTACGTTAAGAACTTCTAATTAGTTTCTTCCCATTTTAATTCATTCCCCACAGTGATTTTCCTAAAGCCAAGGGCTATCCATGTCATCCCCCTACTCCACAAACTCCTTTGTCTACAATTAACTGACATAGATTCTCAGAGTGGGTGATACCACTCTCTGGGGGGTGCTGGAACAAGGGGCTGGTAGTAAATTGGTTTCAATTGGGAGGCATTGAATAAAAGTAAGGGGGTTATGAAAGCATAAGGAAAGAAGAGAAGAAAATTTTGAAAACCGTTAGTATATGTTTCATCTGTTGTGTGACAGAGTTAAAATCGTAGTGATTATATTATTTTCCAAATAAACACACAAAATGCAAGTTACAACCCATCAGTGGTCAAGTCCACTGACAGGTCTTAAGAAACAAGTGTTGGCAGGTGAGCATGTGGCAGCACTGTCAAGAAGTTCAGCATGCATCAGCAGGAATGTGTGTGTGTGTAATGACTTATTTACAATGTGATACTATATGTTTACATGACATAATATTGTGTCATCAAAATTGCAATGCTGAAAACCCCCACAAATTTGCAATAAATTGTTAAGTTTGAGATGTCATTTAAAAATATCTTATATTTTTTTAATTGATGCAAATTTCAAGAAAATCATTAAAGGGTTAAAGAAAGTAGATTTCCAGGGGGGTACTGAGTAATTTTTCTAAAAGGCAGCAGTAGGTCAAATAACTTTGGGAACTTCTAGACTACAGCATCAAACATAAAGTAGTCTGTATGAGGAAGAGAATAAGCATTTATTAAGCACCTACTATGTGTCAGGCAGTATGCTAAACACTTTAGAAATATTGCCTCATTTGATCTTTACAACAACTCTATGATCCCATTTTTTACAGTTGAGGAAACTAAGGTAGACAGAGATTAAATGACTTACCCAGGGTCACACATCTAGTACTTGTCTGAGGTCTGAATTCAAAGTCAGATCTGAATTCAAATCTTCCTGACCCAAAACAGGGTGGATGGAGTGTAACACCTACCTGTTTGACCCCTAAAGTTCTTCACAGTTTGATGCCTTCCTTTCCTACCTTCCTAGTCTTCTTATACTTTATCCCCTACACTCTATGATCCAGCTATACTAGTACATTTGCTACTCTTAAACATTATTTCCTGTCTCTGTGCTTTCACCGGATGTTCCCCATGCCTAGAAAGCTCTGTCTCTGTTTCCCTGGATTCCTTTAAGACTCACCTCAAATTTCATCTACTGCAGGAGATCCCTCCAGCAGTTAATTATTTTTCCTCTGAGATTATCTTCCTTCGGTATGGATGTATATGTAATAGGGGACTGGCCAGTTTAAGCCTATTGCTTAGATCATACGCAATATTCCCTGCCTGGTTTCAGTCCAACCCATGGAATTTTAGTGAGTCTACTTATAGCCAAGAGTGAGCAAATGGCTTGTGCTGTGTGGTGATGAGGAGTTTTCTCCTAGGACTTTGTAGGTAGAAAGACTAATGTCCAGAATTGAGTTCATAAGCAAAAAAAAAAAAAAAGATTAAGCCATGCCTTTTTGATTGATAGACCCCTTTTTGTGTTTTTTCCCTTGGTATTTTAGAAATTTTTAAATTATTTAATAAATTATAATAATAAGTTTTTAATACTCAAGGAGTGCTGTGAGCCCATGAATGAGGTGAGAGGCAATAGGTCCTATCTTTCTCTGTTAACTTTGTCTATTTTTTTTCTTTTGATAGAATAGACAAGTATGACCCTTTGAGCTCTGAAAGAGTCTGCTAGAGCTGGTAGTAGAATTCTCTGAGTCCAGTGAGATCTTAACCTGTACAACAACCTGCCTAACAGAAACTGGAACTAATTAGAGTGTCAGCACATGCCCCAAAGTTCAACAAGCCACTTCCATTGCAGAGTACCCCACCTTTCTGAAAACAGACTCCCTAGCCTCTTCCCTATGGAGGATTGCATCAGCACCTGCTTTGGAGTAAGAGACAAGGATGAGTGAGGATATGAAGAGGTTCTGAGACACAGGAGAGGTGACAAGAGGGTACTCCCAACACTTAGGACAAATGACCTTAAACATCCTCACTAAGTAAGAAGTGAAGTCTCCTTTTAGAGGGGAGAGTGGAAGCAGGGAGTTTGAAAAGAAAGATCACAATTGCTAGGAAGAGTCAATCAGAGATTAATTAAAACATTACCCTGCCTCATCAAGAACTCAGTGGAGTTTTTGTTGTTGGTGTCCAGTGGTTTTTTCAGTCTGGTTTGCCATTTCCTTCTCCAGCTCATTTTACAGATGAAGAAACTTAGGCAGAGTTAAGTGACTTGCCCAGGGTCACACAGCTAGTGTCTGAGTCCAGATTTCGACTCAGGAAGATGAGTCTTTTGGACTCCTGGGCTAATCAAAGGTTGAAGACTGATAAAGTGGGAATGACAGATGGTCAAAAGGGCAAGATATTCACGGGTGCTAGATAGTCCCTTGTTGATATGGCTCACTATTGAGCCAAGGTAGAAATGAGGGAAGTAAAGCTAGAAGAGGGGACAGGTGAAGTGGTCGAGATTTATGGCCCTTTGATCTTGGTGAGGACAAAGGTCACAGAATCAGGTTTAGAGCTGTAAGGAATCTCAGATATAGTCAGTGGAAGAGGAGGAGACCCCGGCCCAAAGAAATGAAAGGAACACACTCTGGAGCAGCAAGACAGCAGCAAGGGTGAGACATTGAGATCTGCAATAGGAGAAGTCTATATGAGAAGACTCCCTGGGGTCATTAAAATATTTCCTATTGTAAAATTTGCCCTGAAAACTTGTGATCAGCAGCCTGAAATCATTTGTTTATAGAGGTAGAGAAATACTGATACTCAGGTTTTCAAAGTTGTACTCTGTCAGAGTGGTATGACTATCAACAGGGCTTTTTTGGGGAGAATATCACCTTTGCTCAATTGCACAATTATTTTACTGTTGACAAAACAGTAAACACCAGGGTCTTTTAAATGAGGCAAGGAAATTGCAATTCAGGATCATCACATAGCACCAGGGCAAAGGAATGCCCAAGAAGGGTTAAATACATTTCAACAGGGAGGGAAACTCATGGGAGGCACAGCCTCAAGAAGCTGTTACATAAGTTGTTTTGTTTAACAACCAAAAGTCTATAGCAAAGATTGGGGGAAACTGGTAGGGAGGGGTGATGTTTGATCAGAACAGTAGGCTTGGGCTCCAGGTGCAGCAGTGGGAAAACCAGTTTGGATCTGCTCCATTCATGGGATGAGCTGGGATCAAAACTCAGGTAGTCCCTTCTGATGTCTGCATTCAACATTCCTCGTTCTGGAAACCAGAAGACAACAGGCAATTAGAAATTGTAGGCCCTGGTCCTTAGCTCTCCCTATCCCACTCCCAAAATTATACAACTTAAGGGCTCTTTGAATAGGTGTCACATCTAGACCTGGATAGCATCATAGATGTGTTTGACATTCAGCTCCACACACATTTATCATACACCTACTCTATGTAAATCCATGAGCCATGGGTCTATAATCCAGGATCTGCTACGTAGGACCTATATGACCCTAGGCAAGTGAATAAATCATTTGTAAAGGGAGGGGATAGAACTTCTATAATTCCTTTCTGTCCCTTCTAAATCTATGATCCTGTGATCTAAGAAACTTAGCATCTAATAGAAAAAAAGAAGAATCAGGACTAAAAAATAGAAAAAAAAAAGTGCTGACTTTGGTACTGGAGGGCCTGGCTTCAAATCCTAGTTCTACCTATAAAACCTTGGACATGTCATTTTATTTCAGTTTCCTTGTCTATAAAATAAGGCAGTTGGTCTTAAAGTTCTGTCACATTCCTTCTAGCTCTGAGTGGTTTTGTCAAGAAAAAAAAAAGGTAGTGGTGGTGGTGGTGCCACCTCCAGCTCTCTGAATTCTAGTGCATGCTCTGACGCATCTCCCAAAGTGATTTCCTTAAACTCTAGCCTGACGATCACAGCACTGCCCCAATCAATGCCCTACTTCGGGTCTCTAAGAGAAAAAATGAACTCTTCTGTTTGTCTTTCCAAGCCCTTCCTGACCTGGCCCCAACCTATCTTCCCAAGCTCCTTATACATATTTCTCCTGCCTGGACTCCTCTTTCCAGCCAAACAGGCTTGCCCTCTGTTGCTCACACAGGACTCTCCCTCTTTTATCCCCCTACTTTTGCACAGGTTATCCTTCATGCTTGGAGTGCATCCTCCCACGCCCAATGGAATTCTCTTTTCCTTCCGAAGCACATTAGGCATCAGTTTCTTTAAAAACACTTTCTTATTTCTACCTTCCCTTCCCTTTAATAGCTGGTGCTTTCCTACCCCACTTGTATTTTTGTATAACTACTTTATATTTTTATTTCCATATGCATGTTGTCTCCCTCCCCATAGAAAGTGAACTCCTTAAGGATAGGGATCTTCTTGTTTTGTCTTTTTGTCCCCTATAAAGTACCTTGCACATAATAATTGCTTAATAAATGCTTCTTGATTAATTGATTTTATTTGGAGTTAGGAGACTTGGGTTTGACCAGATTCCGTCATCTACTGCTCTTGTCATCCTGGACCAGTCCCTGAGTCTCTCCGGATCTCACTTTCTCCATCTGTAAAAAAAAAAAAAAAAAAAAAAAAAAAAAAAAAAAAAAAAGGTGGGGGGAGGGGCGTTGCACTAGATAATCTTTACCTCTTCTAACTCCAAATCTGTGTTTCTGGGAACTTGTTGAGATTTTAAGAACAGTTATATTGTGGAAATAATTTACTCTGCTGCCATCTCCTGGACATCTCATTTCATTACACAACAGTCGTAAAAAGTACGGTGCTCTGGGATGAGAGGACCACAGAAAAAGCATTCAGTCAAAGCAAGAACAGGGCTATCTATAACAGAACATAATATAAGCGGTGGAGGCAGGCTGACAGAGAGACCTAGACCAGGCATGAGACTAGTGGATAAGAAAGCAGATGGGGGAAACTAGCACGCTTTATCTTGGGGGACTGGGACCCCATGTACCCATTGATGTTGTTGCTATGGACACTTGACCAACACCTCCTCTGGGAGTGATGTGTTGTGATGTGGCTGCAGCAGTCAACACTAGCACTTCCTCTCCAAAGAGGCAGATACAGGCAAGAAGAAATCATTTTGGGAATGGGTGCAGAAACACTTGATTTTACATTGCCTACTTTCCTGTTTTGTTTTGTTTTTAGTAAATGCTACCTGCTTTGTCTGAGGGGGTTAGGGAGAGAAGAAACAGGGCTGTAAGAATTTTTGAAAAATTAGAGAGTGCCAATCACTCTAATTATTGCACCTTTTCAAGCCAATGTTGCTCTTTTCCAAGAATCACTGCTAGGGGGCTCCCGTAGGGAGGGGGAAGGTGGTGGATGGAAGCTGATGGACAGCTCCCCAACAGAAACCTCCCCAGGAGCTGTCACCTCTTGCTTGGGTAACTTTCCACTGGTGGAACCACCTGAAATATCGCTGGAGATATTTTACCTGCTGGAGAATTCTTCTTTCTTTCTTGAAAATGCACCAAATGCACTACCAAAGTGAGTTGGACCAAGGGAAAAATTTAGAGTGACCACAAAATGGCAAAGACAAATGACTTTGAAAGAGGAACTCTGTTCAATGTAATCAACCATGATTCTCAAGGACTCATGATGAAACATGCTATGGATCTCCTGATAGAGGCGAAAGCCTCAGAAATGGGATATGTGTGTGTGTGTATATGTGTGTATGTATGTATATATACAGATAGGTATATATAACAGTCAATAGGTCAATTGCTTGACTATACGTATTTATAGCAAAGGTTTTGTTTTTCTTTCATTTGTGAGGAGGGGTTTGGAATGGGAAAGAGAGAGAGAAGTTATATTCTTGCTGATTTTTAAAAAGAAAATATAATTAAGAAAAAGAAAAAAAACGGAGCGCATCTCCCGATTGGACAAAATATACGTGTGTATATGAACTACACACGTTATTTCCCTTAATATAATGTAAATGCCTTGAGAGGAGGGAGTGTTTCATTCCTGTCTTTGTGAGCCCAACACCTAGCACAGCACATAAAAGTATTTAATAGATCCTTGTGGATTGAACGATTGAGAATAAAGTCAGATTTTGACAGGAGGTTAGATCTAGTACTGATGCAGAGGACTTTTGTGTAAAGGAGAATCTGCCTCAAGAAACAATGAGTTTCTCCTTAAATTCTGTCATTGCTGGAATGGCAAACTGGGTGGGTGCAGCTATGTCATTTACATAAAAACATCCGACCCAGCCAGACTATAAACGGTCCTTTAAAACAAAACACTTACGAGCGCTATCGGTTGATTCTTTTCTGCTTTAATTTTTATTAATATCTTTGGTTTTATATCACATTCATGTCCAAAAGTATCCCTCCTTTACCCAGAAGGCCAGCCCTTGTAACAAAGAATTAAAAGGAAAGAGAAAAAAAAATCAGTTCTTCAAAACTAATACAAAAACTCCGTCTAATGGTACATGTAGTGTTCCGTACCCTTAGTACCCTGTCTCTTAAATGAAGGGAGGGAAGCGAATCTTCTCTCCTGTCATCCAGAACCCAGCTTGATCATTATAATTAGATCGACTCAGCTGCTTTTTTTATTGTTTTCTATTTACGTTGTTGTATTGCTTGTGTATATTGTTTTCCTGCGGCTTATTTCACTCTACGCCAGTTCATGTCTTCCCATATTTCTCTGTACACGTCATATTCATTGTCTCATTACTTTTAGGTGCCACAATTTGTTTAATCATTCTCCTATGGGTGGCATCTACTTTGTTCCCAGTTCTTTGCTGCTACGCAAAGAGAGAGAGAGAGAGAGAGAGAGAGAGAGAGAGGGAGAGAGAGAGAGAGAGAGAGAGGGAGGGAGGGAGGGAGGGAGGGAGGGAGAGGGAGATCCTGTGAATATTTTGATCTATTTCTTTCTTTGTCAGTTGCTTTTTTACAGCAAGAGCAGCAGCAGGGGGCACTAGCTCCCAGTCTTCCTAGCAGGAGGGCTGTGAGATCCCATGTTTTCAGTTGCTGTTATCTTTTCTTCTGCACATCTAACTCCCCTACTCAGCATCAGCATCCTACTAATTAAAACATCCACTTGCTCTCAACTTTATCTCTTAGCTTTTTTCTTCCTCCTCTTGTAAAACAATCAAATGATCCTCCTGAAAATAAGGGGCAACAGAATTGTCTTTCCCTGCCTGGTTCATCACAAAATGGAGCTGTCAACCATGCCAGTGATAGAACATCCATTCAGAGCTGCGGCACAGTGCATGGAATGCTGGGTCTGGAGTTTGGATGACCTGAGTTCAACTCTGACCTCAGATACTTTTACTAGCTGGGTGACCCGGGGCAAGTCATTTAACCTTTCTTTGCCTCAGTTTCCTCAACTGTAAAATGGGGGTCATAATAGCACCTACCTTCCAAGGTTGTTATAGAATCAAATGAGATTATACTTGCAAAGGAGTAGTGACTTTAAAGGGGTTTCTTATCTATTGTCTTTAAGAGAAAAAATAAACCTGTGATAACTCCTGAAATCCACAGAGAATTGAACACTGGTTGTATTAATCCTTCACAGAACCCCCTAGACTGTGTGTGTGTGAGTATGAGTGTGTGTGTGATGGACACCTCTGGCAGTCTGGTGAAATCTATGGATTGTTTCTTAGTGTAATATTTTCAAATACATGAAATAAAATGCATAGAATTAGAAATAAAACAATTATATTGAAATGCAATTATAAAAATATTTTAAGTTCATAGACCCCATGTGAAATGCCTTTCCCCCTATAGCAATCCAACCACTTATTTCTAAATGTACCTCTCACATAGAAGACAAAATCTGAAAGGGATAGTGGAAGTCATTTGTTCCTAATCAATTCTTTGAAAAATTAAGGAATGAAGCAGACATACTCTTTTGTAGGGAAGATGGGGACCCAGTTTGTGTCATTTTTCCATCCTTTTGACAGACTAGGTTTTTTTCTTTTTAGGCAATCTGGGTTGTGACTTACTCAGAGACACACATTTAATAAGTATCTGAGACAGGTTTTGAACTCAGGTCCTCCAGACTCCAGGGCAGTGCTCAAAGACTGTTTTCCAGATTAGAATTGTTTTTATTTGTTTCCCAGTCTGAAATAGTATGCGTGCTCAAGTTTTGCTAGGCTAAAACCTGAGCACCAGGGCATTTGACGCTCTTTCCACAGTGGATCAAACCTTATGTAACTGGGCTACTCTGTGGTTCTATAAATGAACTGATGGATTTCTGAACTTTGTGATATAAAATGAGAAGGTTCTGCTCCTACTGCCTCTGCTAATGAGGACATGAGGTTCAGAGCAGGCCCCTAGCTGCATTCTGGATATCATTTGATCAGTACACATTTATTGAATGTCTGCTTGTGCCAAGCATTGTGCTAAGTGCTGATGATAGAGAAATGAAAAATCTGCCTCTCTGGGACATGGGTTTATTCTTCCAGACATTAATCTCTATGATTCCTAAGAAGAATGGTGGGAGGTGTGGGTGCAACTGAAGGAAGGTTAGACCCAGTCCTGGCAAAAGCTGATAGGCCTAGGACATCCCAGGGGAACAGCTAGGAGGGTGAGTATTGCTTTGGCAGGCATTTGGAATTCTGCTTACATGTCAGGGGTAAGAGAGATTTAGGGTAAGGTCTGGGTCTCAACCTGGTTACTGGTCAGAGTGGAAAGGGCTCCCTCCATTTGGAGCATGAAACTCTTGCCCTCAGCCCCTGTTGGGGTAGAAGGGATTAGGAGAGATGTAGGTTCAGCCCCCATCAATGGTTCACAGCCAGGGCATTTCTTGATGCAGAAGATAATTGGCTAGTGGTAAGGGGGATGCTTGGGAGGTGACTCTGGCAGTGGTACAAAGTGAACCACAGAGGCAAGATATAGTTAAACCAAGTCATGGAGTTTATTCAGCACATATTCACAGACAAGAGAGACTTTTTGAGGCAAGGAACATCAGGTAAAAAGGGGTGAAGAAGCACTAGGTGGAGAGTAGTTATTGAGTTAAGGTTTGGGTAGAGACTTTACTTGGGGCTTTTCCTGCTAAATATTGGCCATTCTTAGATGGGATGTGCCTGCTCTGAGCTGGGCACTGGGCCAAGTGCTGGTATAAGCTGGTGGTTTCTCAGGAAAGATTGCTGTTGGGACCCTGGGGGTGGTTGATAAGGCTAGCTTAGCCTTTGCCTCTGCATGCTGATTAGGTAACTGTAAGGTGACAAAGAGAGATTCTGACAGCCCCAGGGTGGAGTTATGGCCATCCGCCAGGTACCTCAGGGTAAGCATGTCAGAGGTCACTATAGAAAAGTGGCATAGAAAATGGGGCAGAAAGACTCCAAGGCCAGGGAGACCTGGGTTTAAGTTTGGCTTCTGACAGTAAATGACTTAAACTCTCAGTGCCCCAGACTCAATGAGACTATACATTACAAAAAAGTAGATGATCAGTGTCAGTGGATGGAGTTCCCTATGCCAGGTCCACACCAGAAACACTTGTCTAAGAAGTCTGCACCCAGCATGTTTTGCTGAGCTGCCTAAGCCAGGGCAGATAGCCCCAAACCATGCCTGTGTGCCTCCTGACTGGCAAAGGCTTTCATGACATTTGTGTTGCTGCATGTTGTGTATCCTAGAATTCAGGGAACCTGAGGTCTTGGAGTGACTGTGTGGAAGAAATAGCACATGTTTCTGTGTCTATTATTTGCCTAAATAAACAGCCTGATGTGATTTATAGTAGTGAGTGTGACAACATATTTCTTGGCTCACCTTTGCTCCCCAGGGCCTATTAGCCTTCTCTCCCTATACCATATTAGTACAGTCAAAGGAAATTGAGAGAGTTCTGTGAAAATAAGATGAATTTCTCAAATACAGTATTGTTGGGACTGTTATTGGAAAAATTGATCACAAGCTCTATTTTCCTAATTTTTCTTCATATGGGAAGACTTTTGAAGATGCCCATCATTTTTTGAAGCATCAAAACTTTGTTTTGAAAAGGACAAAGGAAAAGAAAGAAAATCAAGACAACCTAAATTAGGTTGAAACACAGATTTAGAGCAAGGCTTTTTAAACTGAGGTCCATGAACTTATTTTGTCTTTTAATAGAACATTTTGATATCTGCATTTAATAAGTTTTCTTTGTAATCCTGTGGATTTTTACTTTATACATTAAAAACCCCCCACATTATTCTGGGAAGGGGTCTGTAGGTTTAATCAGTTTGTTGACACACAAGAAGGTTAAAGAAATTAGAAGCCTTCTAGTCTTTTTACAGATAGGGAAAATGGGGCTCAGTGAGATCAGAGAATCAGAGAATTAGAGCTGGAAATGTTAAGTGACTGGTCCAAAGTCACCCAGGGAGCAGCAGAGGGAAGTGGATCTGGGTCACCCCTGGGTGACTCATGAAAACAAATTGCATCGGGGCAGCTAGGTGGTGCCATATTGCACACAGTGCCTGACCTGGAGTCAGGAAGACTCATCTTCTAAAGTGTGAATCTGTCCTCAGACATCTCAGACCCTGGCAAGTCACTTAACCCTGTTTACCTCAGTTTCCTCATCTGTAAAATTAACTAATGAAGGAAATGTCAAACCACTCCAGAATCTTTGCCAAGAAATCTCCAAATGGGGTCACAAAGAGTTGGACACAACTGAAATGAATGAATAACAAAAATTGAAAAGTGAACAGAACCAGAAGAATAATTTACACAATAACAATGCTGCAGAGACTGCTTTAAAAGACTTAAAAACTTTGACCCGCACAAAGAACAACCACATTGCAGAGGACTTAAGATGAAACATGCTACATAATTTCTATAGATTAACATGAGATATATACACACATACATGTATACATTATAATACAACTGCATATATGTGTGTGTGTGTACACATGCATGTGCTTATGTCTATGACATGGCCAATGTAGGCATTCCTTTTTTCTTGACTTTAGGTGATTTTAATGGGTTCTATGCTCCATCCTTTTTTACTGGGGAGGATAGAGAAGGGAACACAGTGAGGAGAGAACATGAGCCTAAAAGTGAAAGAGAATTTTAAAAAATTACATCAGGTATATCCTTAGATTTAATAAAAACAAAAAAAATAATAATAAACCAAGCTCATCTGATACTTGTCTCTTGCTTGATGAGGGGAGAAATCTGCCTTTTTCCTTATTTCCAACTTTTAAAACAGTGTAATGAATGTGAACACATAAATAAGTACTTATTACGTACTAGGCTCTGGGAATACAAATTTAAGTAAGGCATTCTCTGACCTCAAGGAGCTTATATTCTAATGTCTAATTTTAAGTCTAATTCCAACACGAAGCTTGAAAGTATAATGGGAGGTGGCCCTAACTGGCACGGTTTGGAAACAGCCTTGAAGTGCCATGAAGGCCTGGTACTGGGAGAGCTGAAGCAAAATTCACCTACCAGAGCTGAGAGCCCCCAGGCTTTGTAATCTTCAAGGAGTGTTGGACACTTGCTTCTTTCTCACATTCTATAATCCTGTCAGTTGCCATGTTCTCTGAAGCAATACATGTATACAGATAAGAAAATTTTTTTAATAAAATATGCAAAATAGGAGGCTAGTGATAGCACACTGGAGTTTTTTTTTTTTCTAGCAAGAATTAGGGAATGTTTATTTTTGTATCTTTGTCATATTAGCTTTTCGTTTTAAAAATTTTCCTCAAATGTTCCATCACAATTCTGCAATCTCTAATATACTTTTATATTTACTTATTTGTCCCCTAGCTCACTACAACTTTTAAGTTCCATGAAGGTAGTTAGGGCCTGTGTCTTATTAAATTTATATTTATATTAAATTTCTATTTCTATTTCTTCCCCTCCTCTCAGCAGTGTTCTACAGACAGAAGGTAAATAGAAAAAAAACAAGAGCTAGAATTTATATAATTTTATCATTTGATCCTCAGAATAACCCTGTCATGTGGGTGCTATTATTATCCCCACTGTACAGATGAGGAAACTGAGGATTGAGAGACTTAAGTGACTTCCCCAGCTTCACACAGCTAAGTATACGAGGCAGGATTCAAGCTCAGGTCTTCCTAATTCCAACACTCTATCCTCTCTGCCACTTGGTTATCACACAAATAATGATGCTTTGTGACGATTTAACCACAGTATTCAACTCTGCCTATACTCACACTTCATTGCTTGCTTATGCAATGTGATTCTCTCACAACCAAGAAAATTTGATGGAAAATGGTTCACAAGTTATCAGTTTAATGACTAAATTGATAGATGGATGGGTAGTTTGGCTCAAAGACTTGCTTCCTTTTGCCTGGTATAAGATGACAATCTTTATCTTCCCTTGTGTCTAAAAATATTTCTCAACTTTGTCTCTCATGTAATAATGCTCTTCTGTTTATAGTTTCTTATTCCATGCACCTATTACTTCAAAGGAACAAATACATTAACCAAAAATTTTCTCTTTGTTCTATTCTACATTGAAACTAATCTTGCATACAAGTAAAAATGTAGCAGCATTGTTTCTTGTGTGTGTTCGTCCTTCATTGCTGAAGAAGACCATGCTATCAGAGAAATGATGACATAACTTGCACTTGACTTTGTTTTGAGTGAGGGAGGGCTGTGCAGGTCACCAGCCTCACTTCTCCTCTAGAGCCATCTGAATCCAGTGACCAGATATTCATCAGGATGACTGCAGATGACCCACAATGAGGCAATTGAGGTTAAGTGACTTGCCCAAGGTCACACAGCTAGTGAGTGTTAAGTGTCTGAGCTGACTGAGATCTGAACTCAGATCCTCCTGACTCCTGCACTGGTGCTCTATCCACTGCACCACCTAGCTGCCCAATTGTTTCTTGTAGCAAAGAAATGGAAGCAAAGATGGTGTCCCTCAACTGGGGAATCATGAATAAATTGTGATGTAAGAATAATAAAATGTTGTGGTGACATAAGAGGTACCTGAAGTCTTCACTGGGAGAAATTTAGTAACACCTGTAAGAATCAATGAAGAGGTCAAAGAGAAGAATCAGTATAATTTACACAATGACCACAATGATGTAAAAGACTTTTTTTTAAAACATTTTTTTTCCGATTACATGCAAAAATTTTTAACAAGTGTTTAAAAATTTTGAGTTCCAAGTTCTCTCCCACCTGCCCCATGCCCCTCATTGAGAAGACAAGTTATTTGATATAAGTTATATGTGTGCAGTCATACAAAATATATTTCTATTAGTCATGTTGTGGTAAAAACATAAGCCAAAAAAAAGACCCCCAAAATTAAATAAAAACCCAATATGCTTCAATCTGCTTTCAGTCTCCCATCAATTCTTTCTCTGGAGGTGGATAGTATTTTTCATCATAGGGCCTTCAAATTCGTTTTGGATCATTGTATTGCTGCGAATAAGTTATTCACAGTTAATTTTTGTATAATATTTGCTCTTACAATATGTACTGTTCTCCTGGTTCTGCTTATTTCACTTTGCACCAGTTCACGTAAGTCTAGGTTTTTCTGAAAGCATCCTGCTCACTTATAGCATAATAGTAAGGAAAACAACTTTAAAAGATTCCAGAGAACTTGCTCTGATGCAGAAACAATAATGACATTAGGGGAGAATGATGATAAAGAATGTGTTCTGGAGGGGAGGAGCCAAGATGGCAGAGTAGAAAGACCCACGTATGCTAGCTCTGAACCCACAGCCCAGAAATTTTCTGTAAAAAGAACTCCCCACAAATTCTAGAGCAGTGCAAGCTGCGCAGAAATGCAGTGGAGGAGAGTTCCGTTCCAGAGAGCCCTGGAAAGCCGTCCCCAGGGGTCTGTCACGCACCGGACAGCAGAGCCCACCCTTGCACGGCCCTGGCCACACGGCCCTGAGAGGAGCAGATCTGAGCAGGCTTCAGGGACTGAACTTCCAGCAGCCGTGAAGGTCCCTCCACCAACAGGCACTACAGGTCAGTGAGAGAGACGTCTGGGCTGGCCGAGAGGGGAGTGGGGTGTCTCCATGACTCAGGCCCCCTCAGGAGGCAGAGGCAGCGGCAGCTGGAGACTCCCAGAGCAGGAAGGAGCTCTGCTCCATTATTGAAGGTCTCTGCATAAACCCCCTGAGGGAACTGAGCCTGGGAGGCATCCCTGCCCCCACCTGAGAACCTGAATTTAATCTTACCCTGAATAGCAGCCCCGCCTGCCGCTGAAAATCCTGATGCTGGGGAGCAGCATTTGAATCTCAGACCCCAAGCACGAGCTGGGCAGATCTAGGCGGGGGTGCAGAGGAATCTCAGAAGTCAAGTAACTGGCTGGGAAAATGCCCAGAAAAGGGAAGAAAAATAAGACCATAGAAAGGTACTTTCTTGGGGGACAAATGTCCCCGCCTTTCATTTCTGATGATGAGGAACAATGCTTACCATCAGGGAAAGACGTGGAGGTTGGGGTCTCTGTATCCCAGACATCCGAGATGGATGTTCAGTGGGTTCAGGCCATGGAAGAGCTAAAAAAGGATTTTGAAAATCAAGTTAGACAGGTGGAGGAAAAACTGGGAAGAGAAATGAGACAGATGCAAGAAAAGCATGAAAAATGGGTCAATACCTTGCTAAAGGAGACCCAAAAAAATGCTGAATAACACCTTGAAAAATAGGCTCACTCAACTGGCAAAAGAGGTTCAAAAAGCCAATGAGGAGAAGAATGCTTTCAAAAGCAGAATTAGCCAAATGGAAAAAGAGGTTCAAAAGCTCATTGAAGAAAATAGTTCTCTCAAAATTAGAATGGAACAGATGGAGGCTAATGACTTTCTGAGAAACCAAGAAATCACAAAACAAAACCAAAAGAATGAAAAAAATGGAAGAGAATGTGAAATATCTCATTGGAAAAACAACTGACCTGGAAAACAGATCCAGGAGAAACAATTTAAAAATTATGGGACTACCTGAAAGCCATGATCATAAAAAGAGCCTAGACATCATCTTTCATGAAATTATCAAGGAAAACTGCCCTGATATTCTAGAACCAGAGGGCAAAATAAGTATTGAAGGAATCCATCGATCACCGCCTGAAAGAGATCCAAAAAGAGAAACTCCTAGGAACATTGTGGCCAAATTCCAGAATTCCCAGGTCAAGGAGAAAATGTTGCTAGCAGCTAGAAAGAAACAATTCCAGTATTGTGGAAATACAATCAGGATAACACAAGATCTAGCAGCTTCTACATTAAGGGATCAAAGGGCATGGAATAGGATATTCCAGAAGTCAAAGGAACTAGGACTCAAACCAAGAATCACCTACCCAGCAAAACTGAGTATAATACTTCAGGGGAAAATATGGTCTTTCAATGAAATAGAGGACTTTCAAGCATTCTTGATGAAAAGACAGGGGCTGAAAATTTGACTTTCAAACACAAGAATGAGAAGAAGCATGAAAAAGTAAGCAGCAAAGAGAAGTCATAAGGGACTTACAAAAGTGAACTGTTTACATTCCTACATGGAAAGACAATATTTGTAACTCTTAAAATTTTTCAGTATCTGGGTAGTTGGTGGGATTATACACATACACACATGCATGCACATACAGAGACAGAGAGCACAGAGTGAATTGAATAGGATGGGACCATATCTTAAAAGAAATTAAGGTAAATGGTGAGAGAGAAATGTAGTGGGAGGAGAGAGGGTGAAATGGAATGGGGTAAATTATATCTCATTCAAGAGGCAAGCAGGAGACTCTTTAGTGGAGGGAAAAAGAGGAGAGCTGAGAAAAAAAACATGAAGTTTACCCTCATCACATTCGACTAAAGGAAGGAATAAAATGCACACTCATTTTGGTATGAAAACCTATCTTACAATACAGGAAAGTGGGGGAGGAGATAAGCAGAGTGGGGGGGGATGATGGAAGGGAGGACAATGGGAGGAGGGAGCAATTTGAAGTCAACACTTGGGGAGGGACAGGATCAAAAGACAGAATAGAAACATTGGGGGGCAGGATAGGATGGAGGGAAATACAGTTAGTCTTACACAACATGACAATTATCGAAGTCATTTGCAAAACTACACAGATAGGGCCTATATTTAATTGCCTGTCTTCCCAAAGGGAATGGGTTGGGAGGGAGGGATGGGGAGAATTTTGAACTCAAAGTTTTAGGAATAACTATTTAGTATTGTTCTTGCTACTAGGAAACAAGAAATACAGTTAATGGGGAATAGAAAGTCATCTGGCCCTACAGGATAAAGGAAGATGGGGACAAGAGAAGGGAGGGATGATAGAAGAGAGGGCAGATTGGTGATAGGGAAAATTAGAATGCTTGGTGTATTGGGGTGGGGGGAGAGGATAAATGGAGAGAAAATTTGGAACCCAAAATTTTGTGAAAATGAATGTAAAAAGTTAAATAAATATATATTAAAAAAAAAAAGAATGTGTTCTGACTGTCCTGTCCTGGCAGAAAGGATGTAAAATGAATAACATATTTTTAGCTATTGTCAATAGGTTGATGTTTCGTTTAATAACATATTACAAAGTTGGGGGGGGTCAACTATTGGAAAAAAATCAGTGAGTTTTCTGATACAAAAAAAAAAAACTGATAAATTTTTTAAAAAGCCAAATAAAACATTAAAAAATACAAGGAATAACCCCCAAAAGTTTAGGACTCATAAACAGAG
This sequence comes from Bettongia penicillata ogilbyi, assembly GCA_023548195.1. Classification (NCBI taxonomy): domain Eukaryota; kingdom Metazoa; phylum Chordata; class Mammalia; order Diprotodontia; family Potoroidae; genus Bettongia; species Bettongia penicillata. The sequence continues at coordinate 1,200,511 of JAJHZJ010000309.1, forward strand.
CAATCTTACTACTACCTTGTTAAATTTAGTATTCACTTAAAGTGCATATATTCATAATTCTTTGCATACTGAGGTATTTGTTAGTAATCAAGTTCAAAATAAAAATTTTAAAAGAAAATAAACATGAACATGGAATACTTCAGAATAAAGCAGAAAATTTTTAGCAAGTATGAAGTTGCAGATCTATGGAAGTGCTAATTAGTCATTTTTTTATTTTTTTTAAATTTTTATTTACCTTTCACTTATCTATCTATCTATCTATCTATCTATCTATCTATCTATCTATCTATCTATCTATCTATCTATCTATCTATCTATCTTTATTTTACTTTAATTTAAAGAGCTGTACCACCAATGTGATACCCACAGCAGCCACTACGGATATGCAGGCGTATCGCTAGGTAAATTTGCAAAATATTAACTCTCTTCCTCAAAGACGACACCAAAATATTTATTCAGATACCAGAAAGCCAATTTCACTATGGCAACAACGAAGTTTATGTACATTACTGATAGAGGGAGGACCACCATCCCCAGTCAGGCCTCCCCACAAACAACCTCCCTTAGGCAAAATCACTCCTCTCACACTAGCAGCTCTGCTCTGCCTCCTGTCTCAGCTGCACCTTCCTGCTCTACCCATTTGGCAAGCTCCTCCCACCATCAGCTCCATGTAAAGCAAGCTGTGAGCTAAGCTACAGCTCAAAGCAGGTCACATGGGCCTACTAAGGGACAGGGAAGATCTTCAAATCCTTTAACATTACAAGAATGAACTTGCGCATGTTATACCCAAGTTCACTGGTGTCCATGACAGTATTATATCATGCATTATTAGCAGGATAGTGTATTTTCTACATATATTCAGCTCATCTAAGTTTTTGGGGGGCACGGGGAGAAGAGGGAATCAGAGTTAAAGACTTGTCCAGGTTCACATGGCTAGTGTGTCTGAGGCTGGATTTGAACTTAGGTCCAGTGTGTTCTATCCATAGTACCACCGAGCTGCCCCCCAGCAAATCTAAACTTGGTGTTTTAATAAAACCATTAATCTAACAATTTAATAAGCAGTGGAGGTGACTAATCTTTACCAGCTCTTCAGAGGAAAAAGTTACTTTGCTTCACTTTGAACTTAACTAAAAATCCTTTTGCCAAAACCAAAGTGACACTCTCCTTTATTTCAGTGAATTAAAAGGTTCCTGGGAGTTCTTTTCTTTTTCAAAGGATGACTGGTGTATTCTATTTCTGTAAGAAGCTAGGTGGTGCCTCAAGTACCAGGCCTAGAGTGAGAAAGACCTGAATGCAAACATGACCTCAGACACTTATCAGCTGTATGATCCTGGTCAAGTCACTTAACCGCGTTTACCTACGTTTTCTAAACTGTAAAAGGAAAGTAACAGTAGCACCTACCTCTCAACATTGTTGCGAGGATCAGATGAGGTCCTATTTATAAAAAGCACTTACCATAGTGCCTGGAACATGCCTGGAACATCACTCATTCCCTTCCCCGTCTTTCTATTCCCATTTTGCCCTGCGTTTCTTAGCAGATTTTGGTGATTTCTTGAAATATGTCCAGGCTTTTTTTTTTGGGTCACAGCTTTCAGATAGTTCGATGATTCTCAAATTTTCTAACTCAGTTGCTTCTACTATGAGACATGCCTTATGTTTCCTCCCTCATTTTTTTTAATCGCTTGACTTCAATATTTCTTATTGTTAATACAATGATCCAAGACAATTCTGAAGGACTTAGGGTGAAAAATGCTGTCCATTTAAAGAGAAAGAACTAGTGAAACTGGGATACAGATTGAAAATACTTTCTTAACTTGATTCTTTTTTTTTTCACAGCATGACTTACATGGAAATGCATTTTGCATGACTACACGTGTATGATCTATGTGAAATTGTTTGACTTCTCAATAGGGGAAGGGAAAGGAGGAAGAGAATTTGGAACTTGATATTTGAAAAAAGATATTAAAATTGTTTTTCTGTGAATTTGGGAAAATATTTAGCAGTTAAAAATACTTTGTGCTGTTTTATGGAGTCATTAGCTTCTATTTGTTAAATTCTGATTTTCAGGAAGCTTGTTGCTCGGGCAAGGTTTGTAAACCTTTTATGCTAAGCTATTAAATTCACTTTCCAATTCTATATTCTATAGTTCTTATTTCTTTTTCAATTTTTACCTTTAATGTTCTTATTTATGTGTGTTCATCCTTCGTTGCCTGAAGAAGACCATGCCATCAGAGAAATGATGACATAGCTTGCAGTTGACTTTGTTTTGAGGGAGGGAGGGCTGTGCAGGTCACCAGCCTCACTTCTCCTCCAGAGCCATCTGAATCCAGTGACCAGATATTCATCAGGATGACTGGAGATGGCCCAGGATGAGGCAGTTGGGGTTGAGTGACTTGCCCAAGGTCACACAGCTAGTGAGTGTCAAGTGTCTGAGGTGACATTTGAACTCAGGTCCTCCTGACTCCTGTACTGGTGCTCTAACCACTGGACCACCTAACTGCCCATTCTTATTTATAACAACGCTTTAAACTAAGAAAAAAACCAACAGAAAATCCTCTTTCTGATCTCTTCCAGGAATTCTGGCTAAACTTGTACCCATGCTATTTTTGTCTGAGACTTTGCTTGTAACTGTTTTTGAGGCCATTTTCTTCTGGGTTGGTGAATAGCTTTTCATAGTGGGATTTCTGTTTGCTCATCCTTCCAGCCTTTGGCCTTTGTTAGGTAGGGCTGGGTTCTGGGCACTTCTGGAAGGAATAGTTGGGTTGGTACTCCTGTTGCTTTCTTGGGTATTGAGAACTGCGTGATTTCAGGGTGTCAGGAATATCTTAGGCCAATAGTCTACAAGTTTTCAGTGCTCCCACGGATCCAGGGGAAAGTCTGATTGCTGCCCTCTTGGTGTGAATTCTGCAAATTTCTGACCTAGGTTGGGGTCTGAGCACAGGTTTATAGATCTGTCACATTTGCAGGAGCAGTATAAGACTGCCGGTAGGTGTAGGCATTATCAGTCAGCTGAAAAGCTCTGCTGGTTCAGAATGACAAGAGGAGCAGACTTCACTTTGGTCTGGAATTTCCAGCCCTTGTAATTCTTCTGTAGGCTTGAGACTGGGTAGGAAGATATGACTGATACCCAAAATGTGCTCCTGAGGTCTGAAGCATGCATGGCTTTTTTTTTTTTTTTTTGGTTCTGCACTTGCTCCACACCCTGGAATTTGGGCTAGTCACCTCCCCTCCTTAGGCACAGGACCCCTCTCTCAGTCCTCTCTTGACTTGGGACCTAGAACTAGGTAGAAAGACAAAGCCGCCAGTTGGACTAGGTGACCCTTTCACCTCTGTGAATTTGAGAAAATAAGAATGTGAACCTATTCTGAAGGACAAGATGGAAAGTCGTAGATCAGATAACTATCCTTTGGTGAGTTTTAGAGCTTGTTTAAAGGCTGGACTAAAAGGTGAGATCATTAATACTTGGCCATTACCTCAAAAGGAAGCTTATTTCTGTTGCTGTACAGAGGATCTTGAAGTCAAGTACAAGTTTGACCTAAAAATCACCCCTGAAGTCCCTTCCAATTCTTGAGAGTCTATAATTCTAATTTTTAGTTATGAGGTTTTACTATGATTCTATCTACTGAGATTTGTTACCTTTTGGATGAAAAAACAAGACATTTTCAAGGCATGAATAGACCAGTAAATGTAACCTATGTCATCTGTCAAAAGGAACAGCCTCAAGGAAAGGCTTGTAACCGTTATTAATATCTAAATATGAAATATCTTAAGAAGCAACATTACTGTTGAGATAAAACAGAACTTATTTTAAAAACAAGTAACCTTTGTTCAAAAACTTTTATTTACTATAAAGACAAAACACCAAAATAGGTACAAATACTATAAAATTGGTTCAATGGGGTAAAAACTTTTAATTAAAATATCTTGATATATTTAAAATAACAAAAGGATACATTTAAGCCAAATTCTTAACCCAGAGATTTTTGTAACATTTGCTTGCACAGTAAGGTGCTAATAGAAGTTAGCCCTTAAGCCCTGGAAGTCTTAGGAATCATAGTCACATAGCAAATATAATTTCATTGTGAAAGTGAACTTTGGTAGAAGAAAATCTATAGGACACCTGAGGTAGTAGAAACTGGAATAAACAGCAGTAGACGCTATTTACAACTTAAGTACCAAATAACATTAAGAACACAAAATAATTACACAATACAATTTTCAGTCCAGCTTTGATCCAAAGAAAATAAGAATATTACATCACATCTGCATTTAAAAACACACATACATACATACACACGCACACACAAGCACGCACACATACACGCACACACACACACACACAACAAACACCACAATTACCAGCAAGCTGAGGGAAATGCAAACAAACTCAAACAAAATGCATTTTGACATCTAGAGGCAGTTTGAGTTTGAAATGTGGTAGGCATGGTGATCTACAAAGTAATACTGATTAGCTGAGGTTCATCAGTTTATACAGTTTACATGTGTCAGAAAAGCTTGATCTGACAACTGATCTTCCAGTACATAAAATGGCAAGAGTGCATCCTTTAAAGCTTGCACATGAGAGACTTGGAAACAATCTTATTAGAATTGTGAAAATTCTAAGTAGTCCAAAAAAGAAAAAAAGAAAGTCAAGTACATTACAGTCAAAGCTACCAAATTTCACATTTCAGTACTGCTGTTGTTGGTTTTTTCCTTTTAACTCTTCAAAGATTGCCAATCTTCTAAAACAAAGGAATGTAAAATTTCCCTAAGAAATACACATTCACAATTTCTTAAAAAATGGTACACATTCCTGTAAACTTGTTAACTTATTTTGCTTCGAATTTGTATTGTACATTTCTAATGTACTGTATAGCTTATTTAGTTTGTCCTGAGTCTTTGAGAATAACCAATTCTGTTTCACTATGACAATTCAACTGGCTTCTGAAGAGTTAAAATTTACATTAAAAATGATATTAAATACTTAATCAGTACTTGATTGAAAAGACTCATCCATAAAAGCCCAAGAACAGCTGCCATGTTCCTTCAGGATCACATGCATCAGATTCAAAATCCTGCCTCTAAAACCATTAGGAAATTGTGCAAAACCCAAGGAAATAGTCTAAGTGATATTCTTCACTCTTATATTTGAACATTTTTTCAAGTTCGAGATAAATTTCTTAAAAACACCTTTATTTAGAAAAAGGTGAAAATAAGGTATAATTTCTATTCAATTATACATTAGCCAGATTGACTGTGAATAAATGATGTATGGCAGAAGGAAAAACAGCAGTTAAAATGTTATCAGTGGTGAGTGAATGAATTTTTATTATACTTAAGAGTAAGACTTAATTTGGTGTGAAATTTTCTACACTTTGCCAGAGGAAATTGATAAAATAAAGGCTCAACAAATACTAGATAACCTGGATCTTGATCATAAGCCAAGTGAAAGAGTTGATTTTCATTTTCTTTTTATATAAACTGCACGAGCAATACCCAGATGACTGATTCAATGAATGAAGGTAGTAGCATTGTTATATTCCAAATTAAAAAGAAAACCCAATAGCAAGATATTCAATGAGATCTATTTTACACTTGATTCTGAAGTTCCTGTCTCATTATTTTGTGGTTTGAAAAGATCACCTGTCCCTGAATGTTAAACAAAAATAGAAACAAAATGAAAATACGGAACCATAACTCTTAAAAAAAAAAACACAAACCAAATCAAAACGAAATGAATGGGCCAACAGTAAAAATGCACAATGACCCACAACTGCCCACTTAAAAAAAATGAAGGCTAATTGTAGGTTCACAATGGAAGCATCAATTCTTTTAAAAAAGTTTTTTTTTTTTTTTTTTAAAAACACTACCCAAGTAGTGCCTACTCAGGTCTAAAAGAGGAAGATAGTGATTTTCTTTATAGCCAGTGATCAAAGCAAAAACAAAAAACCAAAAACCTGAACGGAATTGCAGAATCCCCTGCTCATGATCACAATGTGAAATGGAAAAGTAATTGCAATATTAAAATAGAACCTGAGCCCCTCAGCTGCTAATATTGCTGAAAAAGTGCTCCAAAAAAAATAAAATTATGCATCTGCTACTAGTTATATGCAGACTTAATTGCTTTCCTGTTCACCTAGGGCCAGTTCTTTGAAAGGCACAGTTTACAGTTTCTGCACAAGTTGTGGAATTTTGCATACTGAGCTTAGGTAAAGATCTTGATTTGTCAATCACATACTTCGGTAAGGGTCCTCCACTGGCCTCGGTTTACTGTTGTTTGGTGGATTAAAGGCCAGTAGAATGATTCACGTGTTTGTGCTCAAAAGCACTGAGTTTTTTCTTCTCTCTAGTTATCAGTTTTAAAAAAATCATTTTATATAACTGGCTACCAGGTAGTACGGAAGACTGGATGCTTCAGTAGCTCTCTTGAAGGAGGTCTGTCCTGAGGTTGAAGTTCTAAACAACGAAGAGTCACATCCCGTAAACCAGGAGACAGATGTGAGGGTACTGAAGGAGCAGTAGTCGCACTAGCAATCTGAAAAAGGAACACCACACTTTTAGAGGTTATTATAAATCCATCCTTTGCTATCTAGAGATGTATTCATTATTTAATGACATCAATACATATGAAAGCTACATGAATTCAAGCAGAGGTTATAGGATTCCATGTCAAAGGATATTTGCTTCGTATGGAAAGTTAGAAGACAACAGTAGGGGGAAGAAACTCGGGAGGTCCCAACTCCTATTCACGAAGCACCTAAGGGCCTTTCCCATTGGATGTTATTCTATCAGGTTGAGACTGTCAAGGATAGAAATACAATAGCTTCCAGATCTTATTTTGCAGTTGCTCGGACAGACATGTATCTAAAATTTGGAGAAATTATTTAGTTCTGTTTCCGCTTTTCTCTTATTTACTTGTCAGATATGGTTTACCTTCTTCAGTTTGTTTTTTCCTTCATACTTTGTGGTCTTTAAACAGATCTCTTTTGGGTTTACATTAGAAAGGAAAATACTAACATGATCAATCTAGCCTGTCACAACTATTACTTTATTGCTTTATTTAATATTTTGAAGTAGACATGAAACTGATACAATTAAAAATATCAAAAATTCTAATTTAAAGTGTTAAGAAAAATTATTAAGGAGAACTTAACTAACTTCAGTTTAAATCTGAGTTACTGGAATTAAAGTTGAATCTTAAATGACTCAGTCTTAATTGTGACAGTTATTTTCTTGTCAATTTCTTCTTTTTAAAGAAACACCACAGTACTTAGTAACTAGAGGTTCTGTGAACTGTCGGGTTTGTTCCAGTATCACTATATTTCTATAAATGCTACCTAGAGACAATATTTCATAGATATATCTATTTAAAATTACAAAAGACATGATGATTTGCAATTTATTTGTGGCCATCTGTTTCATAATTTTCATCAATGCAAGGTAAGCCCATGTCTCTAAAAAGCAGAAGAGCCAAACAAGTCAGAAAAATAGTAGGAAAAGTGAAACAGAAGAGTGTGTGGAGCTTCTGAAGCAAAGAAGACAAAGAATAAAGAAGGAGGGAGAGGTCAATAATGTCAAATGCTGCTGAAACAAGGAGAATGAAAAACAATAAACCATTCTGGGATCTGGCAACGATGATACCATGGAAGAGCTCAGGAAGCAATCTCAGCTGGGCAGCTGAGGCAGCAGCCAGATCGCAAGGGACTGAAAAGAGATGAGGTGGTGAGATAGCTGGGGCTTTGTAGCCACATGCTTTAGAGATATAATTGCAGTCTGGATGTGCCTGAAAATCAAATCAAGTTTTTTAAGGACTGGGGAGATTGGAGCACTTCTGTAGGCATATAGGAAGGAGCCAGGGCAGAGGGAATGATTGAAGATCCATGACAAATAGAATGAGTTCTGAGAAAACAGTGCTGGAGGAGAAAAGAAAGTGCCAGATCAGAGTGTAGGCAGAGGTTACACAGGAAGGAGCGGAAAGATGAAGGAAGAGAAAAGGTACGACAGGAACTCAAAAAGAAAAGGAAACCTCTGAAAATGTTTCCTGCCAATTAATAAAAGTTAAACAAATGTATATTTTAGTGTTTTACATATTCTCTAGAATCACTTATGCAACTTTAATTGAATACCAACTATACCAATATTAGTATGTAGAACAAAACACAGCTCCAATCCTAAAGATGCTCTTCCTAAAGATCACCCATATGTAGTTTAGCAAGGATATATGAAACAATGCCACTTGTCTTTTATATTTACCTTAAATATCAAAGCAAGATGATTAGAGTGTTTTTCTGCATTCCAAGGAGGTTTAGCACAAGTCATTTCTATAATAGCACAGCCAACACTCCATACATCACAACTCCTACCATACTGCTGACCTCTCAGTACCTAAAATGCCAAAAACGAAAAGAAACAAAAAGTTGCCAGGAATGTAAGATTAAGCCATTGTTAAATATTCTTGTTCCTAATCTAAGAACCAAAAGGAATGAATAGTAATGGTACTATGTCATATGCTACAGATTATAGTAGAAAGAGTACGCTTTTACATTTGGAAGACCTGGGTCTGACTCCTTTGTGACCATTTCTCTTTAATTCTCTGTGTCCTAGCAAAAAAGGGGGCTTGAACTAGATAATCTGAGGATCCTTCCAATTAAAAAAACCTTGATTTTTATATAGTTAGAGAATTAGAGCTCCCCCAATGGCATGCTTTAGCTGGAAAACTCAATTGGTAATGTGAACACTTCAGAGTAGTTAAGAACTAACATTCTGCCATGGGAGACCATGGAAGATAAAAGGAGAAGGGCCATGGAGACCAAACAACCCAAGTTCAGAACAGCTCCCTAACGGCCACCACGTCTACTCCTATTAGACCTGCTTCTTTGGTGTGGCAAGGCACCTCGTTTTTCTCACTGGAAATATCAATTCGCTCTAAGTTTTCTACAACATAAGAACTGTAAATAACTAATATTTTATAGCATTTTAGGTTTACAAATCCTGTTAGCCATAATTTCTTTACATGAATACATGAAGTCAAGGATAAGAAGGGGAAAAAGCTAAGATCTAAGAGTTCATGAATTCAGAGGACTGCTTTTTTAAGGCAGGTCTTGTTCTTTTGACTAACAAAGACATACGTTACATGCCTATGAGATGGATTTGTGGTTTCTCATTATACAGAAACACCAAATTAGATGCCACCTCCTACCTCAGGTGCCATAAATGCAATTGTTCCCAACAACTGCCCCTGAAATTCTCCAGCGCCTGTTCCTTTTGATGCCAATCTAGCTGCAGCTCCGAAGTCAGCAATTCTCAGTCTCTGACCTGTGCTGTCAATTAGCAAATTGGCACCTGTCAATGGCAAAGCAAAAATTACAAGTGATGCTCTGCTAAAGCAAAAATACAAAAAGATCCAAAAACCAAACTGAGGCCCTCAGATTATCACAAATACATTTCTGGGCAAGACTGACACCCACTCTCACAATTTATTTCAAATAAGGATCTCAGTCTTCATAGGTGAAAAGGGGAGGAGCAACAGCTCTAGTATAGTAGACTGGATTTGGAGTCAAACAGACGTAGGTTCATATCCTGGCTCTTGTACTGTTTGTGCGGCTTTGGGAAAATCACCTTGTCACTTCTTCCCTAGGTTTCAGTTTTCTTATCTTTAAAAATGACAGGGTTGGATGAGACCTTTCAAGTCTGTCCTAAAGTTAAATCTATATTCTAGAGAACTAAGTAGATTGACAGACTACGGGAAAAAAGCATAAATACTCAAGGAAACATAAAAGGAAAATTCTGCTTAGAATTCACACTTAGAGCTTCAATAAAACTTCCTCCCAAAAATCCAGATTTGTGATCAGTCTAAGAAAAGGCTCTACTGAAGTTCATTTTATCCAGATCAGCATGAGGATTTCAAATCAAAACGCATAATGTAACTCTACAACTGCAGCAGAATCTAAAATAACCCAAAGATATTTATTTGGTTTTTAAAAATCCTTGCACTAATGTACTTTATGCATGAAATACTTGCAATAATAATTCAAAACAATAAAAGTTAAAATGAGTAAAATGAACTTAAGGGAAGATGATTTTATCAGACTTAAAATATTTTAAGAATGTCTAACATTATCTAACAAATAATTCTAAATGAGCATGGTAATATTAGCTTTAAAAATAACTTCTAGAAATATATTCCTACAATTTCAGTTTACAAGTCAGTATTAGTGGAGATCTATTTTCAAAAATTCATTTATTTGCACTGTGAAGTCTTCTAATTGCCACCAGGTAAATAAAAAAAAAATCCTACCTTTGACATCTCTGTGAATGATCTGATTCTCGTGGAGGTAAGAAAGACCACGAAGCAACTGCTCGGTGTAGTTAATAACTACTGATTCCTTGAAGGCTCCATATTTACTCAGCAAATGAGCCACAGACCCTCCTGTAAGACAAATCGATCTAGTCATAACCATTATAAATCTCACACAGAACTAAAACTTTGTGATACATGTCAGTTATCTAAGCAATCAACATTTTAGTACATATTAACATTTAAAACATCAAGTTCATATCCTTTGTCAGAAATGAAAATAGTTGAAAATCTAAAGCATTGCTCTCATCTCTCATATCAGAATCAGGTAGACACTGTCAAACTTCATCTGCTACTGGGTTTCCCAAATGGTCGAGTTTCTTTATCCTTTTAAAAGTACAGAGACATTAATTTTAACCATTTTAGAGGGAAACTTGATGCCTTATTTCCTTGCTTGAGAAGTAAGTGCAACACTTTATAGATGAGGAAACTGAAGCTTAGAGGGGTTGGTTACATGTGCCCTTGTGTGTTGTCAATGGACAACAACTTGACATTCAGAGAATCAGCAGTTAAGCTAAGGTTTAGAAATGGACTTGAGTCTGTGATCCTTTGCACCTTTTGTCTCCTTTTTCCACTACTCCAACACCATTACTGCAGAAGTGGAGAGACCAGAGAACTTAGGGCTATCATGTATCTTTTTTTGTTGTAGAGAATGCTATGATCAAAGAATTTATCACCAAGTGGCCAGCCTACTCATAACAAGCCTCTCTTACTTTGACAGGCAAGTCCTTGACAAACAGTTTCTAGGGATGGGAATCATACTCAAATCCTTTCCCATGGGGCAGAAGCTGACATAAGTTATGCTCCACTGGCTTAACCTCTAAGAATTCAGTGTTGCCTCCACTTCTTGATGAGAGACAAGTAGAAAACATTAAAATTTTAATAACCACCATTTACTATCCAAATTTACAGGAAAAAGGAACATTTAAAAAAACCTAATGAGTTTTAAGTATTTGCTAAAACTAAGCTCCAGGTATCTAATATGGTTCACAAATATCAGGGTTACCTGCCATCCACTCTATGAAAAGATTATAATTGCTCTTCTCACATGTAGCACCCAACATTCGGATGATATTAGGGTGGTTCAGGTGACTCATCATCCTAATCTCTTCTCTCAGTGCTTCAACTACCTCCTCTTGCTCAGAAGATGTATTCCTGACATATGTTACCTGTTTAAAACACAGTATCTGGTTCAAGAAAAACTCTGAAGTACTCCAATTTGCTTTTTATTGAAAATATTTAAAAATAAAATTTGAATTAATTTACATCAGCAAACAGCATCACACACACACAGCTCAACATGCTCAGATGCTTAATAAATGTATACTGAATGAAAATGGTCTTTATGCCACACAAACCAAATTAAACAGGCACCTCTTTCTGGGCTTGTAAGCAATAAGAATCCAGATTTGGAAACAGTTAAGATACTAATAACAAAGTGAAGGATATAGACTAAGAGAAAATCAGGATAAAATTACAACATAAGATTTTAAATGAAGCATGATTGCATCCTGGGCCATCTCCAGTCATGCTGATGAATATCTGGCCACTGGACCCAGATAGCTCTGGAGGAGAAAGTGAAGTTGATGACCTTGCACGGCCCTCCTCACTCAAAACAGTCAAGTGCAAGTCATGATATTTCTCTGATGTCATGGTCCTCTTTGAGAACAAAGGACAAACGACAACAAATGAAGCATGCATGGACAGCAGAACAGAAATCTGTCTGTGGTTACGTAAACCAATATTAGATATTCCAACTTTTGGTATTGCTGCTGTGATTTTATCCATTATAAAAGTCTAATATGACATGAAAGTGAAGTCCTATTAATCATTTGGCTTCTATGCCAATCCAAAAAGTAAAGGCTAAGTTATATAATCATCATTATGAATGGAAATATATTAATCAAAACAATAGTTTAAAAATTACCTATACTCGGTGTTTTATTATATCATTTATACTACTTGTAGGTAACATAAAATATCTTTATGTAGTTATTTGTTATGCAGAATATGAATTATATTCTGTTAGCCTTATATTTTTTTTAAAAATCCTTTCAAATATTAGGAATAAGAGGATAATATTTTTAGACAGCTGGTTATTATCTATTTTTAAAATTGTTTCAATTGATATCTTGTCTTTACATCACAGTATCTACTTTTGTAGTCTAAAAGAGCAAAAATCAAAGTACATTCAAACAGAATAGCTTCCTTGTGCTCTGTTATAATCTCCATTCATATCTGTTCGTTGATATTTACCTGCTTCACAGCCATTAAAGTTCCAGTTCCTACATCTTGAGCTTGATAACAAGAAGAAAATGCTCCAAGGCCTATCTGCTGACCTTTGAGCCACTCAGCATCTTCTCTATAATGGTGCTTTGCTTTGGTATGTCCTGGCAGAGTCTCTGGTGTCTGAAAATGAAAATTTTAGTGTTCAGGTGAAAATCTCAATTTTTTAACATTAATGCTGACATGATGGCATTGTGCCTGTTAAGTTTTGAATTCATCTATAAGCTTCTAATCCAAGATTAATAAACTCAAACAGTACAGGATCACTAATGTCAAATATTACCCTCAAAACATACAAGAAAGCATATACATATACAAAAAATACCCTCAAAACATATACAAGAAAGCAAAAACATATACAAAAAATCTTGAGTCAAACATACTCTTTTCAGTTTTATTTCTATGTTAGTAATAAATCTTAACTGGTGAAAACAGGCTTTTCAAACTTTAGATGTAATTAAACCCAATCATCACTGGACCCTTTCCTAAAGATACTCACATCTTGCTGAATAATGATTATGTCTTCTCCATTTTCAACTTGTAGTTGAGGAACTACTGGCAGGGCATCCTGTGATGCAGACATCGCCATGGCAAGGGATAATGCTTCCTCCTCTTCCGCTTCCATTTTTTCTTTGCACTTCTGATTATGATTTACATCATCTTTGTAAGTGTCATCATTCTCAGCCCTTTCAGGAGAAAGGACTGCAACTTCTGACTTAAAGGTTACTGTTGTATCACTAGTAGGCATAGCCTCAAGCAGGTCCTCAATACTGGAGTTGAGTTCTGTATTGACATCTAATCTGCATTTCTCATCTACTGGTGTGAATACCGTCTCCTCACTTGGGATGACAGCAATGCTGCTGCCATTGCCAACGTTGCCATCGCATTGTGTGGTATTGTTCAGATCAAGTGTCATATTATTTTTTGAGACTTCTCCCTGCTTGTTCATATCTCCTGGAGTGGGTCGAGATGGCTTTGGCCTGTGTATGTGACTGGAAGGCATAGGTCTTGCCTGTGTAAAAACTGGGGAAAGTTTATCTGGTTCTTTGATTTCAGAACAGTTTCTAAGAATCTGTAGAGAAAATTTTCGTTGCATTTGTGGAGAAGCTGTGGGTACCTTGCAGGGAATGAATCCCTGAGTTTTGTGTTTAGAGACATCTGTTACAGAGCCAGCTGGTACAGATGGGGTAGAAGGAGGGGAGGGCAAAGTTGGGAACAATAACTGGGAATGACTGGATGAAGAAGAGTTCAAACACTGACTATGGGGTCTACCTTTTGTCTGAAGGGCTGGCTTTGGTTGCTCCATTGTTACTGAACTAGGAAGTCCTACAGAAATGCCAGCCAATGTATTGGAAATATCTTCTGGACTGGCACTTGATTTTGCATCACACAAAGATTTTCCAGTTTTCTCTAACTGGACTGTGTGTTCAGGGGAATTGTTTTCTGTTGTTTCTGGGGAGTTATCTGGGGCAGATGGCTGCAAAAAGTCATCCTGCCTGCAATCCAAACAGTCTTCTATGCCCAGCTGGATGGCTTCAGCAATTTCCATCTCATTTGCAATAGCCATCAAACGACGATGCATCCTTGTGTAATGAGTAGAGCTTGTAACGCTCAACATTTTCAACAGTTTTAAGAACACATGGGGTACTCTGGCAACCATTCTTGCAGCACTCAAAAACACTCTTCGGGACAGCTTACCAACCATTGAGTGGGAATTATCAATGAATTGCAAAGCAAAGTTCAAGAGGGACAGCAGCTTCTTATACCTAAAAAAAAAAAAATTATACTTGAAGCTTATATATGGGTATTTAGAAACACAAACTCTAACTGCAGGAGTGTAAAAAATTCTGTTTTAATGGAATTTTTCTCATTTTTGAAATTACCTCAAATCACAAAGATGTCTACATTTTAAAAAACATAGCTTGCCTATGCCATACCTACATATATCTCCTGAACCTCATCTGGACAAGCCTAAAACATTCATTTTTAAGCGAGAAAAGTAATGACATTTCTAAACAAAGAGTACCTGTCTATTACAGTGTCAGCTTGTAAAACTTCTCCACTGACGATATGGGGATAAAAATCTGCAGGAAACTCCAACAACATTCTGTCTATGAGACAAAGGCGTCCCAACAGTGCTTGCCAGTTACTTGGTTCCGTTTGGCTTCCAAGAATACAATTTAAAACATAATCAATACCACCAATACCAATGGATCCTAAAAACAAGAGGAACAGAAAAGTGTTATTAAAATCTACATCAAAAGCTAGCTAGTATATTATATACACATAAAATACACTGACTAAATATTGGCTTTAGCAGTTTGTTTTTTAAAAGACTCAGATTTCTAATTAATATCACTTAATTCCCTGGATGAAAAAAATATTTCCCAGCCCACTCTCCTATTTTGATAGATTAAATTGATACAATGGCACCATGAGTGAATTAATGAGCAAAATAAACCATACGGAGCTAATGTAAAGTCTGAAGCTATACCTGATTTCAGTATTTCTCTGCCGACGGCCAGTTCTCCTGCTTGGCCCTTGCACAACTCCAACAGAGTTGAAACCGAAAGCTGACTTGTGCGGCTAAGAAAAGAAGGGAAAAACCGTGTCAATACAAGGTAAAGTGATTAAAATTTTAAAATGTTTGGGGAAAGTGAAAAAAATGTCGATTGCATTAACTATAACTGAAGTCATAGTAAAATTATCACAAACAAAATGCTAGACATGAGGTTTCACAGTGTAGCGGGAGAATTCAATTCAAATAATAACTTCTTCAATTAAAAAACACATCTAATAATGCAGTCTTATGCATTCAAAACCTAACATTTCATTGTTCTTTCTTTCATACACTTAAGTCAACAAATAAACTATCGTTCAAAACTCTGGAGTTGTCATTACAGAAAAGAGGATTCCACTGAACCTCAGGGCAGAGGTGCGCTCCGATCCTGTCTCTCGCTAGTCCTGTACAGGGCCTACGAGAAATGTGATTCAGTGTCTTCACCAGCAAAATAGGGATCATGATACTTGTACCAGGCCTATTTAACAGGGTAAACTGGCCTTGCCTGGAATCTCTTTTGTTCTGCCAACTAGGATCTACTAGGATATCAAAAGGGAGATCGAAACACTTGGAACTCTGGAACACTGCTTTGTTTTAGTGAAAGACCCAAAATGAACTCTCCTCTGGACAGAAGAAAAACCCACTGCTCTCTGCTAGGATTCTAATTTGGGACCAAGCAACCAAACGTCTTTTCTGTAGCAGAGATAATGATAATGTGTTTTGGGCTTTTCATAAAAATTCTATAGATTTATGGCTGTGTAGCTGGCAAAGATCTCTAATGAAAAGTGATATACTTAGGGCACAAAGTATTTTTTAAAAACCTAGTTATGAGGAACAATCATGTACATTACAATCAATTTCTATAAGGAATGTCAGTTACATAATCTCTTTTTAAAAGAGTATAAACATTGAAGTAGTTTTACTAGTTTTTATTTGCCACAGGTATGGGGGATAGTGGGAGGAAGGGCTTTAGTTGTGTTTTTTTTACCCTGTGGTCATAAAACAATTTTCTTTGAATTCCTCTAGTTTTCTTTCTATCAGGTACTGTATTGACATGGTCTATGGCTGACTCTGGAGTGTGAGACCACAGGCATGTCAGAATCTCCCTGGGCCTCAGTTTACTCAAATATAGAATGAGGAAATTGGACTAGATAGCCTCTGAGGTCTCTTCTACCTCAAGTTTCCCAACAACCTAAACAAAATCCACCTAATTTCCACATCCCCCATTGGAATAAATAAAACATATACTCTGCAATCTAAGAGTGTGAGGGAAGGGATGACACGGGCTTTCCTTCCCTAATTTAAAAAAAAATCTTTTCACTTAACTAATTTGGGAAACAGAAAAATAAGGAGTGACCAGGTGTGCCTTAAAGAAGAGATGGTTAACTCTGTTTCATCATTATTTAGACTAGAAATGTGATTTCTGTGATGTATTTTTAAAAATGTTTGCAACAAACTGAGATGGACAAGTAACAGAATTTTATGTGAATGAAATAATGTCTCTAGATCACCAGCATTAATCTGGTGATATTTTATTTCAATAGTCAATATTCAAAGATTCATTCATTTGACAAACACTTTTTTTAAGTCATTGATGACAACTGTAAGAAACTATGACTGGAAGATCTGAGAAATTCATTGAAAAATTCTGCAACCATACCTATTGGCATCTGCACATTTGACTAATATGGTTTCTACAACTGGCCTCAGAAGTTTCTGAAGTTTTAGTCTTTCTGCCAAACTATGGCAAGGAGTATACACCAACATGGCTCTTAATGTTTTCTAGGAGAAAGAAGAAAAACAAACAGAAAGTCATTTCAACTCTCTCTGTAAAGTCAACTTTAATTTTTTAAAATCCAGTATGCTTTTGTAAAAAAATTTGAAACAGAACAATATCCATAGAGAAAACATTGTGAAACAATCTAAAAATAATAAAAACCAAAAGGAGATAGTCTTTAAGGTCTTGTCTAGCTCTAAGTTTACGAATCTGTGCACTGACATGTGCCAGATGCATACTTCTACTTCTGTCTCTAAGTAATGACTCGATTTGCAAATGAATTCTTGCTCTTAACACTTTTCAACTTGAGATTATGTCAGTTAGCAAAATGTCAATTTAACCAATGAATAAAAATTCTAGCTTTCATTATGACCTCTAAGTCCATTACTTGCTACTTCCACAATGTTGGACAAGACACAATATCAGTTTTCCCATTTGTAAAATGTAGATAATACCATACTACTTATCTCACAAAGAGATATGGTACCCATAATTTGGCAACACCTGACTTTTTCCATTTCTGACGTTATTTTGCTCCACTTGTACTAAAATACCAGACAAAATGGACAGCTTGCTCTCTCCAAAATGCACTTCATACTGTCCTGTCTCTAAGCTTTTAGTTATATTGTTCTAAGTACCTGGAATGTGCCACTTCCCTATCCTCCCCCAGGGCACTTTAAATACTACTTGTACTTTAAGGTCTAGTCCAGTAGTCATCTCTTCCATGAAGCGTTTCTTAATTCCAAGATACTTTCTACCTTATATGCTAGCACTTTGTAATTCTCTCAAGCACTTGTGTGCCACATGCTCACATCCTCTCTACTACTCCAGACTGCATGCCTCATGAAATGTGGGGCAGCTGGCAGAATGTTGGACAGGGAGTCAGGAAAACCTAATTTTGAATCCCACCTCAGATGTTTAACTGCTGTGTAACCCTGGACAAGTTGAGTCTCTGGCCCTCAGTTTTCTTATTTGTACAAATATAATGTTGGACTGGGTAATCACTAAGATCCCTTCCAAAGGGCAGGATATATATTTTATTTAATCCTTCTTAAATATATTTTGAGGAAAGTACAATACAAATAGGAGTAAAGATGATGATTTCCCTTAGTACCCAGCACAATGTGCCATCCAACTGCTGCTGAAGCATGAATATCAATGAAATGTCTTAGGTTTTCAGGAAACTCTTCCTGACTTCATATGGTGCAAAAATGTTGATTCTAAAGCATATTTTGCTTGTCTCATCATTGATATGCAGATGCATTATTAAAATATGTACACACTTGAATTTTCCTAGTATCACACTGGCAACTTACCCTGTTAAACATCAAACCACAATTCCAAGTAGTAGCACTGTCTATTAAAACAATATACATAAAATGTATTGTAATAAGCATTGAAAGTGATAAGGAATAACAGTACTCACTAAAGCAGCAACATATACTTTGTAGACAGGGTCAGCACAGACCATGGACAGCACACTGCAGCACGCCTCCACGACAACGTCTCCTGAGACCCCAGGCTGAGATGACCCACTCGCTGCGCCAGCACTGGGGCTGTTTCCATTGCTGTTCCCAGAATTTCCAGTGCTTTCCCCATTAGCCAACAGCAGAGCACCACTAACATCATGGGAAAGACGCCTGAGGGCCATCTCTCTTATATTCCAGTTTCGAGAAAATAAGCAGCCCACTAGCTCCATTCCAAATACCTATATAAAATTAAAAACACACACACACACAATACTGAATTGAATGTGATTATGAAAAACATGAACAAAAGGCTCTCTGGTTAAGTATTACTATCTATGATATCATCAAGTATACCATGAGAATTTAAATACCATTCCCCTACCTATTTGTAGGCATTTCTACTTATCTATTTCATTCACAATAACTCCTACTTAAGAGTCAGATATCATCTTAAATAATATATATTCCAAAGTAGTCACAGGGAACATTAATATTTTAGTAACTTAAGGATATGTATACATAAAAATTTCTATCTCATACTCCTTTGTTCTTAAAAATATATCAAGTTTAAGAACTAGGAAACCCACACTTCCTCATAAAACTAGTAATATAAAAGTTAGCAGAACAGTGTAATTCTATCAGAACAAGACTAGGAAAAGACAAGAAAGGCTTTGAAGCTTTCTACAATTCAATCCTTTATCTTGCTAAAGAAGAGAAATGGGGAAAATGTCACCGAACATGGAGGCCTTTAATTTATAAAAAGCTAAATACTTAAAACATTTAACAGCGTTCAAGTGTTTGAAGGAGAGATTGCCCTCTGGGAGAAGAATTAAGGTTAAGATGTTTGGCCAAGAAAGCAGAGTCAGGTGTGCTCAGTGGAAGTTGCAAAGAGGCAAAATTAAGCAAAGCTTCCCAAAATTAGATCTATCTAAAAGTGGATGGGTTGTGACTGTGGAGGTAATAGGTTTAACATCAATGAAGAGTCTTCAAGCAGAGGCTATGTAAAAACTTCAGGGACTCCTTTCTGGGTATAGATTGGACTAGGTGATCCCTCCAACACCCACATGTTTTATGATTCTGTGAGTTCAGACATAAGGAAAACTCTAGACTGCAATGTCAAATATCTCCATAAGTTATCCAGGGAAGTCGTATTACTTTTATTCTCTGAGAAAGACATAAAAAAGAGGCTCATCTCAGCATAATGAATCAGATGAGAACCTCGGAGGCCCTCTCTAGTTCTTTGGTAAGGGACACTGTTCTCTAGCTAGTTATGTGAGTAACTAGCAATGATACCCAAACCAATTTCCAATGAGATATTTGTTCTGGTAGGCACAATTTAAGTCAAACAGTAACATGTGGCATGTGCATGTGAGTGTGTGAAATCTCAAATGAAAAGTCATATAGACAACTATTCCCCTGATAAATCACAAAAAAAAAAAATGTTAAATTCCTAGTACAAGGGTAGGGAACCTGCAAGTCCACATATGGCCCTCTATGTCCTCAAGTGTGACCCTTTGAATGAATCCAAACCTCAAAGAAGTCCTAGCAGAACGTAAGTTCCTTGAGGACAGAGTTTATTATTTTTCTTCTTTATGTCACTCACACCTAGAACATAATAGGTATTTAATAAATGCTTACTGAATCAAACTAAACAGAAAACTTTATAATAAGAGAATGATTACCTGAATCCATGGCTCAGCTAACTCTTTATAGGCAGGAGGAATCTGCTGAACTCCATAATGAGTAAGGTTAAAGTTACCGTCCTGGTTTCTTCTCTGTGATCCAAGAGAAGGCTGCTGCTGCTGCACAGTTTGCTGTTGGGCAGTTCGGAGAACAGAAGGGGAATCCACAGGACTTGGCAATTCATGGCTAAAATTGAAATATTAATAGAGTTTGCCAAAAAAATTGAGATTCGATTTTAAAATATTTATATCTTTGAATAATACTCAGAAATCATTCATTAGAATCTGACCTGTAAAAATCATGGGACCGCCACTTGGATCTACAAAGAGGGCATATCAGGGGCTCTCTATTTCTTCTACATTCTTCTGCCCCTGAAAAATAAAAATAAAACTTAACCAAAGAATATTCCCTAAATAAGAGCTTGGAAAAATGTAAATTAAAAAAACGCATATAGGAGCATACAAGTGCAATATACCAGCTATAAAATTTATACTAAGGAGATGACAAGAAGTGACGTGAGGGAGCTCCCTGCTTCACTGGGGGGAATGAGTACACCGGGGCCTTTCCTTTCCCATTTTAAAAGGCCTGGTGCTAACAAAGCAAGAAACGATGAGACAAAACTACTCTGATGCCAGCGCTGCTTCTTGAATTTCTGTTGTTATATTTTGTTAGCTATTTTGTTAGTCATATTAACCAGTTTGTTACCTGCTCATTTGCAAATTTCAAGAAATTCAGATTAGAGGCAAGCACCCACAGCATCTCAAGTTTAAGTCTTTTCTAGAGACTACATTAACTTGAACACACATGCATACAGATCTTGTTAAAATCTAAATTGGTTGGGATAGATCATGGAATAATTTAATTACATTTATGATGAGCATGAATAAAACAGCAACATACAAATTGACATGCAGTGGTGGTGCAACTTGTTCCTACAGCCATCTTCACATACTGTAAGGCTCTCTTCATCAAGCATTCCTAATAAACAAATGGGGCACATCTGCTCCTCTTCATCCTTCATACTACAGAAAAAGGGGGAGGAGGAGAGAAACAGGTAGCAATAACAAAAACATTATACAACTTTAATTAAAATGTTTGATAAACAGTAATTTTAACATATCCACTTTATTAGACCATGTATAACTTGATTAATGAAAATCCTAAGATAATTAATTATGTCAGTACTTTTTTCTATTTCAACAGTAAATCACAGAAAAAAACTGATAGTTTTAAGGTTTCTTGTATTAACATGCTATTTTATTATAAGTTTACATAAATTTTTGAATGTGACCCTAATACTAGTCTAATTTTTTTGGTCTGTGATATCACTATGTGGAGAACTCCTCATATGTGAACACCCTTCCTTGGTGACCACCAGTCACTTATCTGCAGCGCACACCTCCAGAGATGCCTTGTAGCCTGAATGTCTAAATAACCTTCCTGATGACTCCTCGATCAACTACTTTCATTATTAGGCTATAGTCCTCCTTATTGATATAATTACTAAGAATAAACTCTGTTTGAAAATGTTGATCAAGAATCAAGTTGAGAACAAATTATTTTCCATATTTTTACCATGATGTCTTTTAAAAAAACAATGTCAACTTACTAGTACATTCTTTTCTATAAACAATATAGCAATAGCATTTCAAGTTAATAGAATATAAAATCAGATTTAGAGCTATTGGGGACCTTGGTAAAGTCAAGAATCAATGTCAGCTCTGTTAACAGCAGGTTCAAGGCTCTTTCCAGGTCAAGCCTGTTATCAGATGCATTCTTCTTTCACTTCAAAGACAGGAGGCAAAGTCATCTCCTGGAACAGTGGATCCATCAATACAGAGAATTTTCCCACCTAAGGCAGAAATCACTCCATCCAATAAATAGGCTAACCTCTGAGAAGAGTCAAAATCCAGCAAATCTGACCCTGCTTCTAGAGAAAAGTAGCACCTCAGATATATTCCCTCCCCCTTTCTAAGCCAGAAGGGCAAAAGTGGAAAAGGAGTCTCTCTCACTTGGGTCTGATAAGAGCTGATAATATCTGAGTCAGAGGGAACCTCAGATATGAGTATTTGCCCCTCATAGTATAAATCCATTAATTAAATATTTACTAAGCTTGTACTGCAAATTAAGTCCTCCACTAATGACCTACTCTGAAGTTTCACCATTGAGATGACCCTGTGTTCTCAGAGGCTATACAAGTGAAATACAAGCTCCTACAAGCCCTTCCAAGTTCAGGGAGGCTCATCAGTAGGTGGATGAGGCTACAGATCAATAGGGTTGTTTTGGCCACAGGAAGCTCTGGAGATCATCTATTAAACTGTAGAAATATTGTAATCAGATCATTCAAGGTCACCTCCACAATATAAAGCTATCCTTTGGGAGGATATATTTTTGCAAAAGTAGAAAACAAAATCAGATACAGCTTTAATATGAAATATTACATAAGTTCATTAGAGAGGTACCGAAAAAGTGTTTTGTTGGTTCAAGGGAAAACATCATTACCAAAAGTGTATAATGAAAGATTTCATACGATAGCATTTGAATCGAGCTTTACAGAATGGGTAGAATTTCAGCAGGCATACAGAAGAAGAAAAATAGTCTAGGTAGAAGGAACTAGGGCAGAACAGTTTGGTTTGGCTGAAGACAGTCTCATGAGATAAAGTTGGTGGCAGATTATGGAGGGAATGCCAAGGAAAGAAAGAAGCTTTAATTTTACTTAGTGAACAGAAGGGAACCACTGAAAAAGAGTGGAGGAATGACATGTCTACTACATGTCTTCGTAAGGAAAACTAGTATGAAAGCCAGAGAGGTTAAGCAACCAACATCACGCTGGGTTTGTGGAAGTGCTGGGACTAGGTAGGACTAAGACCTGAGGAGCAGGTTAGATCTAAAAGAAAAACCCAGTCCTACAAATGATAGATTCTTTGGTCCAGTCAGATTTTCACTCATGGGCACCTATCCTTGCCTTATATTTCATGCCTGCTATCATAGGTTGTTCTGCCCAATGTTTAGGTTCAAGAGACTACAAACAAAGCTTTCTGATGTGTGTGTGCATGTGCGCATGCAAGCACAGGTCAGCAGAATCCCATTAAAAACTACAAAATGAAAACATCTGCCAGTTTGTCTCCTATTTTACTAGCCTTTAACCACTTTTTTCACCCTGAACTGTATACTTGTACAAAGGTGCTGGAAAACCAAAAAAGAGGAAAGGTATTTAAAGGAAACCACATAGTATTATAAATCTAGAAATTCAGATAGAATCTATGTAATATTAGTCTAGAATAAGAAACAAAATTAATTCAAACTGAAATTTTTAAACAAGCAAATATCAAAAACTCAGGAGCAGAAATATAAATAAAAGTGCCCAATCCAGTCAAATTGCTGGTGTAATCTAGACATGGATGTGTGAGCATGAGTGACAAACACCTTTCTCCATATAGAACTTTTCCATCTGGAGTGTGGGGGAAGGGAGAAGAGGGCAAGGAGCAAGAAGGGAAGGAGCGTGGGAGAGGAGGGTTGCACCAAAGTATTTATTATCCCTCCTGAATATAACCTTTAAAAAATCCCAGATTCTTACTAGTATTTGGATGGTTCCCTTTCCTCTCCTGAAAGCACATTTCCTGTTTGAGTTTTGGCCGCTTGCTTTTAGGTTTCATAATATCAACCTTGACATTTATGTAGCTATTTTTCATATACAGTATCTCCTTTGACCCGTATAACACCTTTGTGAGTTGGGTGAGCCTCAGGTAAGACGAGGAAACTAGCTTAGAGAGACGAAAGGACTTGCTTTTGGCCAGAGAGAGCATCCTAGTATTTCCCCCTAAAATAAAGTAAAAGGCATTTAGAAGAATGAGGGACTGCAAGCCAACGAACATCAAACATGAAGCTGTGTGCTATATGAATAAAGTCTAAGTTCTTGTGGTAAGAGACTATTACAGAAAAGAAAGAAATAGAGTCAGAGGATCTGGGTTCCAATCTGGATTCTGTCCCTGTGCTCTTGAGTCTCTCTGGGCCCATTTCTGCATCCGTATAGTAAGAGGATCTGACCAGAACACTTCTACTCTCTTTCCAGTTATTGAGCCACGATTCTCATTCTACAGTGATTTAGCTGTGGATCTTGGGGCAATTCACAACCCCAAATGGGCTTCAGTTTCTTCAGCTTTTCATAAACCATAAAAACCCTATATAAATGCCAGCTAATGAGAACACTGCTGCTTTTATTGCAATGACAAGGCTATTTCCTAACTTGACTAGAATCTTACTTTACACCAACTCTCTTATTTCTACTGTGCTTTGAGACTTTTTAGAACATGTCGGTTAGTCAGTGAACACCTACTATGTAGGTGCCTCCCATGTGTCCAGTACCGTGCCAAGTGCTGGGGAGACAAAGGAAAACACAAGAGAGTTCCTGCTTTCAAGAAGCTCATAGTCTAATGAGGACATGAATGGACTGCTTGGATGGCAACTGGTTCTTATTAACAGCTATTTGATATTAGCGTTAATATAAATTTTATTTATTAAGATTATTTATTAATAGCTATTTTTCCCAATCTCTCAGGAAAAAACTAAAAATTACTTTTGTCCCCAATAGCAAAATATAACATAATATGGTTCTTCAAAAACATCTATAAAAAGTGGCATGTGTTGATAACATGTTAACCGATACCAAAAAATAGTTTTAGAGAACTGTTTCTTTATCTACTGGGCTTACAGAACATTTCCCTACCTGCCACAAAATGAACTCTGGATTCTAACCCTAAGTCAGCCTGCTTGCTGCCTGGCACACAGGACACTTATGGACTTATCCCTGTGCCTGTGTGTCACCCCTCCATGGCTTCCTTCAAGGCTCAGCTGAGGTTCCACCTCTTTCAAGGCTTCTCTCTTCTCAGCCCCTAAGTCCTAGTGCTGGACCACTCAAAGGTACTTCGTAATTTTCTGGATATGTGCTATTTCCCCACAATAGAAGGCAGGGCCTGTTTTGTTTTTTAACATCTATACTTAATACTTGGCACATGGTAGAGGGACTTAACAAATGCTTGAATGATGAATACTAAGTATGCTCATGGAGAACTATGAAGGGATCTTAACCTGAAAACTTGGATGGGAAAAAAAATATATATCTTTATTTCAATTCCATTGGCTTCTTTTATAATTCTATGTATTTCATACATTTAAAACAAAACATTATTCTATAAAGGGTTCTGATGCAAAAAAAAAAAAAAAGAACCAAACAATTAAAAAGAACCTTGATCTATCAAATGGGGATATCATTTTTCTTATCTAAGTTAGGAGACTGTTAGAAGATTTAAATGATATAAGGTTTGTGACATGATATCTTATATCTTATAACCTTCTACCTTATACTGAGGTAAAGTATGTGAAAGCATTTGTAAGCTCTGAAGTGTTACACAGAGGACTGTATTTAGACATTTATATTGCCATTTGTCAATATCATGATCTAAGGGGAAAATTTCCACATTTAAACATTCCAACTGTCAATATGCTTTATTCTTGATTAAAACTTTCTCACTCCCAAAGTGCAGTGATTCCAAGTAGGAATAATTTTCAAGTAAATCAATACTGATAATGCATACCCTTAAAAATCGCAAAGTAACCAGAGAATAAAGCTTTTAATTCCTTAAAAAGTACTGACCTGTTTTCTGAACTAGATGTAGAAGTACTAGATGATGACAATGTATGAGAGTTTGACATGCGTGATACAAACTTCTGGATGGTGCTACGAGATGGAGCTTTGATCCTTGAGCTACGCCTACTGTGATACTTCTGGAACAAACTCTCAACCTAACGTTGGGAAAAAGACAGTAACAGTGATATTCATGCTACATTCTTATACATAAAGGTACTGATTCCAGGTGTTTCGAAACTGATAATCCCCATTTTCTTTTAGTTGATTAATAAACTGATGCAAGAGATTAAGAAATAGGGGATTGGTTATAAGTAAACATGTTTAATTTAAAATTTAAAAATGAATTACAATGTTTAGGCAAGGAGCAAAACCACCATTAAATGGCTTCTAAAGATGTAACGTGGGGGACACGACAGTCCAACCACTAACTAGACAAGATGTACTTTTGTACCTTAAAAATGATTATGAACCATTTCAAAATCATGCTTAAGATATGAATTAATGTCCTGGTTTCAACACTGAGGGTTTTTTTTAATTGCTAACAACAGAGAATAAAAACATTCTAAAATACCTCAAAATTTTTCAAAGTTTTCCTCCACAACATCGGATCTGAGGGTTCTAGCTGAAATACTCGGAGCATAACGAACAGCAGGTGGATACAAAATGTCCCACGCCCGCAGCTGCAGGTCTAAATATTAAGAAAAACACACAGGTCAGTTTGGGGCTCGAATGGAATTTTCAAATGTAACTTTTAGCATTGCTGTAAAGTTCTGATAATTCCAAATTTATAATACTAATATTTATTTATTTTTAAATCACAGGGATTCATGTAGTTGTGAATCCTAAGCATATTCACTACAAATATTAAGGCAAGACAAGTTATCAACAAATTAATTTTAGTGAATGTGTTAACAAAATTTGTTTTGTAAAACTTTGCGGTAAAATAATCCTTCCTAACACTTACTTTAAGGAATCATTTATTTAGCAAGACATATTTTGAAATGCATTTAGTTACCACAGGGAATCATTTAATTTTAAGAAGGCTAAAACTTTAAGTTAGTATCACAAAGTAAGAAACTTAGTCCTGTCATTTGGCTTTGCACCCCCAGGGCACTGACAGGGTCACTAGCACATAAATGTCCACTGACCTGGATGGACAAAATGGACACGCTTCTTACCTGAGGTCCAATAAACACCCTGTATTTATTGTCTGGACTGTCTCCTCCTATCAGGAAAGAATTCGGTCCTATCTGCTGCAGTAAGTACAGCCTGGCCCGCATGACTTTGTTGACTCGGCGATTTGTTTCCTCAGGGCTATATGGGGAGAAACCATCTGGGGATGGAGCTCTCCGGGGTGGTGTGATTCTCCCACTCTGAAACTTCAGAACATTGATTTCTATTAATTTCTCAATTTTCAAGAAAGAAGCTTTTATAGAGAAGAAGGGTTATAAAAACAGTAGCACTGTTGTATTTATTCAAACTAATACAGAGCAAATGTGAAAAAAATGTAATGCAAAATACATTTTTGCCTAAAATCCTGAAATTTCATGAAAGCTGAGTTTTATACCCAAGTTATTTGGGTAAGTGATGATCAAGTCATTAAAGCTTTTAGTAGTAGGAAACCACACCACCTGATCATTAAATTACTTTGCAAAAACAACAAACCAAGAAAATCCCTAAAAAAAAAACTACAAATAAAAAAACAACTTTCTGGAAAACATACTATGAATATCTGGTCACTGGATTCAGATGACTCTGGAGGAGAAGTGAGGCTGGTGGCCTGCACAGCCCTTCCTCACTCAAAACAAAGTCAAGTGAGAGTCATATCATCATTTCTCTGATGGTGTGGTCTTCTTCGGCAACAAAGGACCAACACAACTACTACATAAATTAAAGATAAAATAATAAAAGGGGTGTGTGTGCGTGTAACAGAGGGAAGAAGAGGGAGAAAAAGAGGAAGAATATAAAAGGAAAAAGAAAAGGGAGGGAAAGTAACAAGGAGTAAAGGAAGGAGAGAGAGAGAGAGAGAGAGAGAGAGAGAGAGAGAGAGAGAGAGAGAGAGAGAGAGACTTCAGATTCAGGAACTTGTGTTCCAGTACCATCTCTGATACATGCTGTTTGACACTGGACAGTTTAACTCTCAGTAGTCCAAACAACTCTGTAAATTTCAAAGCAAGTGCTGACCTACATTGATAAGAGTTCCTCAATGACAGCTCCCTACACTTAAAATCATAGGTCCAGTCCAAAACACACACATACACACACACACACACACACACACACACACACACACACACACACACGGAATAACTGGTATTTTAGTGGTGGAACCTGGGTATGACTTATTCTAGATACTCAGGGCAGCTCTTCTGGAAACAGATGTCCAATTAGCTTACACTTTGCTACATACCACTAATTTCCATGGAACTTCCTCACCTAGACCATAAATAAAAAATACAGTGAAGCAATCTACTTCTGAGTATCCACCAGTTTTTATGGCTGTATGACAAACATAAAAAATAAAGTTTACATTGTTGGAAGCAATGACTTGACTTTAATGTAAAATTCTCAATTTATGTAGCTCCTTTTGATATTGGGCACCAAACTCACAAAAGAAAAAGCCCTACTACTCTCCAAAATTTATTTATTACCTCCAATTTTCTCCCATGTGATAGTAACATGAGGAAACAGTTTCACTTGAAACATTCACTAAAAATCTCACTCAACTATTACTTACTCCTGGGAAAGCAGTGAGGTAAGGGCAGGACTGACAACTTTAAGCTGAATTTCACCTAAGATGTTTGAGAGATGGTATAACACACCACACATTCTGATCCTGCACCCATCCCTCTACAGTCTGCCCTTCACAAGGCTCAATGTTTACTGTTTTGGGTAATCCCTTGGTAATGGGTTCAGTCATGAAATCAATTAACTGTCACCCTTAACTTCAACGATAACAGAAACTATAATTTTTATGATGGCTTCAGAATTCTGAACACAAAATTCCTAATGTTCATTAAGATAATTATTTTTAAACAGACTTATATTAGAACTTGGAGTCATTTATACAATAGATGGAAGTATGACTTCTAAGTTGTCCAGGAGTAGAGTTGCAGCAACCTCCAGCTATGGGGTGTCAAAAGGACAGTCACCATTCTTTCCTCTGAGAAATATTTTATCTTATCTGGCCCTCCTTTATAACCTTATTATTTCTGCCAATGACATACTTAGCAGAATTCAGTACAAGAGGAGTTTTAAGTGCAAATAACCTTCAACATGTAGTTTTCTTCTCAAATTTTAATTTCTCAATATAGTAATTATGATTTCATAAAGAATTATTCCAAATGGATTCTATATTGGATTGCTAAACTTAATGTTTAGTGAAATGTTTACTTACAGGCACTGGAGATACTCTCTTTCTTCTTACTCCAGGAGATTCTGATTTGACAGTACGATTTGAAGACGAAGAGCTACCAGGAGAAGGACTCCGCCTTCCTTTTGGAGTAGGTGAAGAAGTATTGGCATGCCCTTCGGTTTGAGGTTCTGGGGTCAATTTGTTGATTTCAGAGCCATCTCCTTTTACAGGGATTGGTTTTACCACCTAAACAGAAAGTATTCAATACATTTTGATTACTTTAAAAAAAAAAGAGGAAACTGAGAAGCAAAAACTGGAAGATAAAGATTTAATGATAGAATTCTATACAAATGGGAATTCTGTATTGCATATAATAAACTTCTACACCATGGATTATAAAGACTTACTCTACCAATAGTCATATAAAAAATCCATTTTTTTTTTATGGTTTCTTTCAGTTAGATATTATATTAGAGCCTCTACCACTTTTCTTGAATTACATAAACCATATAAATATCTCTTCCTATGAAATGAAGATTAAAATGTAGAACAAAAAACATTAGGCAATTAGTACTGACAATTTTGCCTAGGTTAATCTGTACAACAAGGTAAGAGTATGCTTTAATTTATTTTGTTCCCCTACCCTCACATTTAGTATACAATACTGGTAAATGCTCAAGAAATACTGAATTAATTAACATAAAGTCAAGACAGTTAAGTGGAGTATTATAAAAACCAAGAAGTCTGTTTCGATCATGTAACACTTTTTTCTCTTTAAAATATTTAATCCAAAGATGTTTCATTACTTTTTTTGTCTTTGCATCCCCAGCATTTAGCAGGCTGCCTGGCATACAGAAGGTGCTTGATATTATGAGTTTCTCTGTTGACTGACAGTTAACATTATTTGGGTGTGGTGGCTCAAAGAGCTACAAATACATGCAGTTGGACTGTTATTTAAGTCAGAGGTTCTTAACCTTTTGTATTATGCAAACCAGCTTAAGAATTCTTGATTTAAATAGGTGATTTGTCAGGGATATTGTAGGAGATTGATCTTAAGAGGTGCTATATTAGATGAACAAAAAGGTCCCTTCCAAATCAGTATTTTATGATGCTACCTGTAGCTCTAGGACCACAGGATTGGTCAGCTTAATAAACATTTATTAAGTGTCCTCTATATGCCTGGAAATGTACTAACCATTGGAAGTGATCTTGGAGATCATTTTGTCTAACAGTTCTCAAATTTGTCTCAGGATCGCTCTTAAAAGTTGACTTTTGTTTATGTGGATTACAAAAATTAAGACATCTTGTCTTAAACAGTTTTGACTTCAAAGACTCCCAGAAATGGTCCCTGAACTACACTTCAATAACTGCTCATTTACTCTAATCTCGTTTTACAGATAAGAAAACTGACACCCAGGAGCAGAGTTGGAATTCTAAATCCAGGTCCTCTAACTTAAAATTCAGTACTCCTTCCATTTACAAGATCTTGCCAAATACATTGGTAAATCAGTATGTACCATATCTATGTGTTGACTTGATCAAAAGACAAAGGAAAGAAAGTGAATTTAACAGGTTGGTTTCCATTAGTTCCTGCTTTCTTTCTTTCTCTTCGCTTTTTTTCTTTCTTGGGCTGGACCTGTGATTTCATTAGAAACGGTTCTGTCTGGGTAAAGAATATCTCCCTTATAACACAAATTGGTGCCTGATCTTATAGCCAGGCTCGGTTAGCAGTGTCCAAGACACAATGATTCCAGGTTTCCAATTTTGAGACCAGCTCTCTGTGGACCATGTTATATTTATGCTGCCTCACCATCTGAAGGTGTCACTGCTTCCTTCTCTAAGTCTTTCGGTACAAACTAGCTTTTAAAAAATTATGACTAAGCTGAAATCTTCAAATGATTTTACCTAAATGAGATAAATTACTCTGCACATTTACTTCAACAGGGAAAGGGCTAAAGGAGTTAAAATGGGAAATACTCCTACTTTTTTTTTTTGATAGAAAGAAAGAGTTAAGTCTTACAAGGGGAAAAGAGTTGTAGATTACTGGGGTTGGGGGATGGCAGGAGAATTAACAAGGATTTCTGCTTTAGCATAATCAGGAGAGACATTAAAAAACTAAATTTGTAAGTACTGCTATTGCCTTCAGAATTTGAGTATTATGAAATCCATGATTATCTATTCACCTGGGGTTCTTAATCTGGGATCCGTAAACTTCTTTAAAAAACATTTTTATATTTATATTTCAATATAATCGGTATTCTTCTATGCCCAAAGGGCTACAAAAATGTGCATACCCTTTGACCCAGCAATACCGCTTCTAGGACTGTGTCCCCAAGAGATCATGGAAATGGGAAGGGGTCCCACATGTACAAGGATATCTGGAGCAGCTCTCTTTGTGGTGGCCAAAAACTGGAGAACAAGGGGATGCCCATCAATGGGGAACGGTTGAATAAATGGTAGTATATGAATGTAATGGAATACTGTTGTGCTATAACAAATGATGAGTGAGAGAATTTCAGAGAGGCCTGGAGGGACTTGTATGGGCTGATGCTAACTGAAGGAAGCAGAGCCAGGGGAGCTTTGTGCACAGCAACAACCACAGTGTGCGAGGAGTTTTTCTGGTAGACTTAGTACTACGTTGCAATGCAAGGACTTAAATAATTCCCAATGGTCTCTTGGGGCAAAATGCCTTCCACATCCAGGGAAAGACCTGCAGAATTTGATTACAGAATGAAGCAGATCATTTTCCTTTGTATTATGTTTTGTTTGTTTTGTGATTTCTCCCATTCATTTTAGTTCTTCTGTGCAATATGACTAAGGTGAAAATGTATTTGCTAATAATGTATATGTAGAACCTATATAAAATTGTGCAGCCTTGGGGGGGGGTAAAGGGAAAGTGGGGGAGGGAGTAGAGAAAACTGGGATGTATGGAAGTGATTGCAGAGCACTGAAAACAAATAAAATAATAATAAAAAAATCAGTATTCTTCATAATACTATGTATTTTATTTTGTACATTTAAAAACATTCCTCTGAGAAGGAGGCTGCTAGGCTTCAGATGCCAAAGAGGGCCATGACAATGAAAAGGTGAAGAGCCCCTGGCCTGTATCTAGGGATAGGCTCACCTTGCCCATTACTTAATTTTCAGGGTGAGCATTTACATCTTGGAAATTGCAAATGCTACAAATTAGGGCTAGATTTCTTTTTTTGATTGTCTCGCTTCAATAAGGTGAAAATGTTAATGATGAAGATTATATTTACGGTGCACACTTTTTTTGGGCCACGTTGCCAGTGCCCATAGCATCTACCCACATTTCTAAAAGGTTAATACGGTAGTTAGCATTTAAATATTACTAAGTTTGAAAAGATAACTGAAGATGAATTTCAACATATTGTCCCCAGTGTTTGTTTTGAAATTTAAAAAATGAAAATATGAAAAATACATGCGAAATTTTGCTTTCCCATTATTAATAAATAGCATTCACATAACTTTTAAGAAAGACTAATTATGGCTAAGAAACAGGCTAATTTTACTTTCCTATTCAGCAAGCGTTCGTTAAGTCACATCATCAAGTTGTTTCTCAAGAACCTAATGGTCCAGCATCTATGTGGATATTTCTAGGAAGTAAGATTAAAGGGCTCCATTATGATTTGAAAAAAAACCAAACCAACCAGAAAAAGAAAATACAAAATAATTTCTTATATTAAGAGAAGAAAAATGGATTCTAATGAACAAAAGTATTTCAAATGCTGACATGAGAGGGCAGTGTTGTTTCTAATTTACAGCCAGAAAGTTATTTATCAACAACCAACAAACTCTTCCAGTTAAAATTTCCTAAATAGTTCCTTTATTTTATAAAAAAAATTACCACAAATCTAATCTTAATAATAATCTAACTATAAAAAACGGCCTACAACGTTGCTTAATTTTCTACTTGCACACAGGTAAGTTTTTCTTCTTACCATAGGGCCTCTCCTACTCCTCCTTTCCAGCCATTCATGCTTCCAGGCTGGCATACATGTGGCCTTGAGTTTTTCCCTGATCATTCGTTCTTCTGGGCGGTCATCCATTTTCTGCAATCCCTTGAGAGTTTCTTTATTCTCCATATCTCGACTAAAATAGAAAAAAATAACATTTTATTTCTGATGATACTTTCCAGGCATAAAATGCATATGTCTTGACTACCCAGTTGTTTAGAGCTATGAAGCAGAAAATTTTAGAGAACTGTTACTATTTAAGTAAATTTTGTGATTGTGATGGAATGGGAAATGGAAAGCACTATTTATTGAGAGTTTATTATGGGGCAAGCACTGTGCTAAACTCTGGGGTTACAAAGAAGAGGTTTGGAGAGGTAAGGGAAGATGAAACACTAACAGTGGGAGAAAGTGGTGGCCTCCTATATGGAGATGGTGTGAGGATGTGAGCTGAATCTCGAAAGGAGCCAGCTGGGCATTCTAGGCATGGGAGGGAAAGACTGAAAAGAGTGAAGACGGATGGTTGTGTACAAAATCAATCCTGGTAATCTAATCTAGCGCCATGTTTATCAAGTCATTTATAAAGATCATTTAGTCTCTTATCAAGAAGTGAGGCCTTGATGAACCTGAAGGTTCTTTTCCAGTTCTAAATCTTACTCAGGCAGGAAACAATCTAAAGTAGACGATGAAAATGCCCTTTATCAGAAGATCTGCAGTCAAATGAGCTATTACGTTTAAATGACACTTCACACATAATCATCCCAGGCCGGTTAACTCTATACCACAGCTCTCTATTTTACAGAAAAGAAAATAGTCCTAACGAGATAGTTCGTTATTCATGGTCATGCAGTTAATTAATCTGTCAGAGGTAAAATCTATGCAGATATCTCTACTTACATGTCCAATGCTCATTATATAGTGTTGCTCCCAATCACTTATCTGATTAAGGGAAGTTAAGTTTTAGGTGAAACAGAAACACTTAATTCTTTAACTGACTATTAAAGAGGCAACATAGTAGAGCAAAAAGAACATGAGACTTGGGAGTCAGGAGATCTGGACATTTATCAGTTAGGTTACTGTGAAACATGTCACAACCCCTCTGGGCCTATCTCCTCCTCTAAAATGGGATAACACACAACTTGCCTCATAGCATTGTCGGTGAGGAAATCAGTTTTAAAGCATTACCCTATTCTATTTAGTATTCTTTAAAGTTTCTAGAGTATCAAGATAAATAAAATCACCAAAGCCTGAAGGAGATTTTTGGGGAAACCCAAAAGTGGGTATAATTTGGGGGTATAATTTGATTACATTTTAAAGTCATATTTAGTTCACAATGACAGTATTATGTCACTTGTCTATGTCTATGTCTATGAGATAAACATAATATTACTCGAACCATCTACTTTAATACTTTAATAATGCTTTTATGTTTTATCAAGTTTAAACAGCACTAAAGGAAAATAGGTAATGCTAAATCCTTAGGGAACGACTGTTTCACAAAATTTGTAGAATCAAGTCATAGTACTTTGTATTCTTT
Organism: Bettongia penicillata ogilbyi; assembly: GCA_023548195.1. Taxonomy (NCBI): domain Eukaryota; kingdom Metazoa; phylum Chordata; class Mammalia; order Diprotodontia; family Potoroidae; genus Bettongia; species Bettongia penicillata. Next base: position 1,235,156 of record JAJHZJ010000309.1, read on the forward strand.
GGGATTCCTAGGTGGGCTTTAAATCCTCTACATAACACACTTTCGCAGTCTAGACAAGTATTTCCCAATAGTATTTATTTGATAGGCTAGGAAAAAGGCTGATAAGGGAAGGGATAAGAAAAGTTCAATGACAGAGACATTTTATCCTCTACAGCATTGAATGAAATGTCAAACATGTAGAATATATAGGCTTGATTACTTATCTTGCCTCAAAAATTGTGCTCTTCTTTATTCTCAGAATATTTCATAATACTGTACCAATATTTACAAGACCAAATGTGTCACTGATGAATGAAGGTCTATAGCAAAGGTTCTTAACCTGGAGTCCATGGACCCCCAAAGACTATGTGGATAAAACTTGGATGAATAAAAGTTACACTTTTATTTTTCACTAACCTCTAAATGAAATGTATGAATGTAGACAACAAACCAAAAGGAGGGTTTAACACATTACAGCTGTTGTAAGTATCTCGAAACATCTTTCATTCTTTTCCCTATGTCAAAATTACTGGAATTATAGTACATGATACAAGACAGTACATGATCTGCCTTCCTACGTATAGGCTTTATCCCAATATAACTAGTTTCCTTTGCAATCCTATGCATTTTATTTTACACATTTAAAAATATTCTGAAAAGGGATCCACAGACTCTACCAGACTGTCAAGAGAATCATGACCTTGATCAATAGGATTTGAATAAGTGGTATGGATGTGTGATGAAGTTGTAGAAAATGGCAAAGAATACACAAAAATAAGTACCTGAAGCTGCAGGAAAAAAAAAAAAATTATCGATTCTGGACACTTTCTAGTATGCTCGTTCTTTTTTAACAGTGATAGGATGGAAAGAACTCCACTCCAGGAATCAGGAGACCTGGAGTCTAGTCCCAACTAATCCAACCTAATCTATTCAATTCAACAAGCATTTATTAAGCACCTTCTATGTGCAAGAGACACCAAGAAAAAAAAGTTCTTGTATTCAAGGAGTTTCTATTTTCTGTGAGGTGCGTAGGAGGGGCCACAAATACATGAGTATATATACATATATACATATGTATATGTGTATATATATATATATATACATATATATATATATATATATATATATGCAGACACACAAACATATACTGTGTAGAGAAAAGAGAGAACACTAATAACCAGAAGCTTCAGAAAAGGCTTCTGATAGAATAAAGCAAAACTGCTAAGCTTGGAATGAAGCCAGGGATTATACATTACAAAGGTGACAAGATAATACATGTACATTTTCAGCCATGGGGAACAGTCTGTGCAAAGTCTGAGAGGTCAGAGTATTAAGTGAGCAGAATAGGAAAAGTAGGTTGGCCAGTTTGGCTGAAACCTAATGAACATGTGAAGGAGAATAATGTGCAACAATAAGTCTGGAAAGCCAAGGAGATTATGATTGATTCTAAATGTAACTGGGACTTGTTGAAGGTTCTTGAGTAGGAGAGTGATGAGATCCCACAGAAAGATTATCTTTGCAACTGTGGGAAGGATGAATTGCAGGGCAGAGACATCAGAAGCTAGGAAACCAGTGAGGAAACTATCACAATTGGGTGGGGGCTGACAAATGTGAGATATGTTGTGGAGTAGAAACAAGACCTGACAATTTTCCATATAAGGCCATTGAACATACTGGAGAATCACTAAATTTTTCTGGGTCTCCATTTCTTCATTTAAAGATTAGGGGATTTGACTCAATGTTTTTACATGTCCTTTCTACTAGAATTCTACTGTTTATGATAAATGTAAACACATGTGACAGGCAAGCAAGTTTCCAGAATTTTTTCTTATCCCTCATACAGTTTCCATGGCCTTGAGTTGAGGTCTGGCTCTGCTACTTTCTCCTTATGTAGCTTTGGACAACCTTTCTGGGATCTGCCTTACTTAAAAAATGAAGGGGGAAGGGGATTCAACTAGATGATCTTTAAGATGCTAGATACAAATTCTATGAGCTATAAATTATGACCTAAGCATCTACATCTTGGACATATATTACTCGAATGAGAAAATATTAATGTGCCAGAAGAGTGAGATAAAGTAGAGAAAGTCTATCATGATCCTATCTAGCCTGGGCACTGCTTCAGAAACTATAACAGGGAGGAAAAGATGATACCTTAAATTTACAAAACACTCTAAACTCTGCACAACTCTTTCACACAGATTATTTCCTTTTAACCTACAAATAACTCCATGATTGGTAGGGCATATGTTAATTTTAAAGCATGAGAATTAAATCCTTTAGTAACAAAAACTTCAAAATATCTGTAATTTTATCCTGGCCAATGCTTTTAACAACAATGCATATTTAACAAAAAAAAACCAAAAAAACAAAAAACCAAAAAACAATTTCACATGTCAAATATTGCCCATGAAAAAGACCTAGACCTGAGACTAACGAGAGAGCTGGGTTTTCGTTTGTTCCAGTCCTGCAATAAATTATTGCCTTTTGTGAAAGTCATTAGCTTATCTGGGACTTAGTTCCTCACCTGTAAAACTGAAGGGTTGCACTAAATGGATTTCTATGATCTTTAGTGACCAAGACTGATTAAATTTCTGGACAGATTTCTAACATACCTGACATGCTTTTAGTTGCTCAGTTTCAGTCATGTCTGACTGTGACTCCATTTGGGGTTTTTTTGGCAAAGATACTAGAATAGTTTGCCATTTTCTTCTATTTCAGATACTTTTGAGTTCTACTATTTGACAGATGAGAAAAGTGAAACTAACAGGGTTACAGTGACTTTTCCAGGGTCACACAGCTAGTAAGTTATCTGAGACCAGATTGAATTCAGAGAGATTCTGACTTCAGGCTCAGCAGGCTAGTTAGCACCCAGTTACCCACTGACACATTAAAACAGGCCAAGTTTTGCAAATATATACACAATTCTACTTTTTTCCAAAGTTAATTTTCCCCATTTGCCAGGGAATAAAACATATCTGAACAGGTTGAGTGACTACTTCATCTGTTATTAGATAAGAAAAAAGCAAATCATAAAAACAAAATAAAATTTTCCCTGTTTGGGGTATTTATGACAAAATACTATTTGAAAAACTCCTTAATTTGATCTAAGTAACACCTTCAAATTCATAAAGGACTTGAAATAAATTTTTTTTGGTCACAGGGAAGTTAGCTGCATTTATCAAAAATTGGACAAATAAATTATTTCTTAAAAAAAAGACAACGAAATCAATAGTCTACATGATTATTTTTCTCTGGTAACAATTTTTAAAGAGCCAAACAAGAGAGGTGTTTTTAATTTAAGCATTAAATTTTAAAAATTCTATACAATTAAAAAAAGCTTCTTTCCACAGAAATATTAACATTAGAAACTATAAAAATTGTGTTATGCAGCTAATTTAGTCTTGATCTTTGTCCTATTCCTATTGTCCTATTTAGACTGGAAAGAATGAGTTTTCCTCCTTTTATCTTTACATGCTTTTCCTGAATTTATAATTAATTAATCTAAAGGAAGAAAACACTGGTAAAATGTTGCTATTGTTAAAAACTGAATGAATACTTATCTAATGTCTAGTGGACTTAGGTGTTTTTAAATTATTTCTCTAATTATTTCCACAACTTCTTAAGTAAATGAGTTCTTGAATAGTTCCCCTTTAAACACTAAACTGTATTATCTAATACTTGATAATATGGAAGGAAGGATAACAGATGCCCACAACAACACCAACTAGTTTTCCTCACCAATTAAGGATATACCTGGGCCTATTATAGAACTTAGAATGAGAGAGAAACTGTTCTAGAGGTGATATAATGCCTATAATCCTCTATTTATAAAAAAAAAATTTCTGGTGCATGACTATAATATTTCTAATGCTACAAAAGCATATTATCAAGGTAGGGAGAAATTCTCCTTAATCAAGTATTTTTGACAACAGAGCTTACATCTGATGCGGATCACCAATTAAACTACACTGATCTGGATCTGGATCAAGTGACCTTGAATATAGGATACACCACTAAAAATTCCTCTGAAAGAGAAAAATGTAAGTATATACCAAAATAATTATATAAGCAAATACTTTAATTTCCATTTCATTAAATATGACTTATTTACCACTGCTTTCTTTATCCTCATAAAGTAAGAAAAGACTGAAAGCTACTTCAGTAGGAAAACAAATGCTTTTATATTAATTTTCATCTAGATTTTTAAATTACAAGAATCTTTGTATCTATAGCTCTCTCAATTTCCCAATTAATTTCCCTTGATATATCACATTTTCTTTTACCTCTAAAATAACTTGATTCTGATAAACTTTCATTCTGAAATAATTCAACATACATAGATTTTTAAAAAATTGGTTATAACACAAAATTCATCTGAAGTAACCAAAAGACAAGAATGTCAAGGTAATTGATGAAAAAAATGAGAATGGGGTATAGAATATCAAATCTCAAACTGTATTACGAAGTTGTCATCATGAAAACAATTTTGTACCAAATAAGATAGCTAGAGTTTATTTGGTGGAACTGCTTATGCACACAATATACAGAAAAAGGTAAGTATAGTAATCTAGAATTGATTCCAGCTATTGGGACAAGAATTTACTATTCAACAGAAACTGTTGGAAAAACTGGAAAGTAATCTGGCAGAAACATATAGACCAACATCTCACACTGGATCCATCAACATAAGCTCCAAATGGATACATGACTCAAATACAGAAGGTAGTATCTTAAGCAAATTAATTGGGGCAAGGAAGAAATTACTTGTTGGATCTACGGATGGAGAAAAGACCAAACAAGAGAAAGAGAGGTTGACAAGAAGTAAAATGGATGATTTTGATGACATAAAATTAAAGTTTTTGCAAAGATAAAATCAGTACAGCTAAAAATTAGAAGGGAAGAAAAATGTGTAAAACAATCTCTGATACATATAGTCTAATAAAGGACTAATTTCTAAGATATACAGGTAATTGAGTCAAATTTATAAGACTAAGAGTCACATTCTTCAACTGATAACTAGTCAAAGGATATAAAGTTTTCAGAAGAAATCCAGACTACCAAAAGCCATATAAAAAAAGTTTAAATCTACTAGTAACTAGAAAAATACAAATTTAAACAATGCTGAGGTACCACCTTAAGTCCATCAAATTGATTAAGTTCACAAAAAAGGAAAATCATAAATGTGCATTTTTAAGGGGTTATGGAAAAATACTTGAATGTGCTGTTGATGGAACTGTGAACCGGTCTAAACCATTCTAGAAACTGATTTGCAACTTATGCTCAAAAAGCAATTAAATTGTATACTCTCAGCAAAACTGTTTTTAGGTCTATATCCTAAAAAGATCAAAGGAAGAGGGATAGTTCCCATATGTTCAATTCTATGCAGTTCTTTTTGAATTATGGTATCTCTTCAGTTATCAATTCTTTGCCAATTCAAATGGTTAAATAACTTCTTCCTGACATGTGGATACTATGTGTCACAGAGGTAGGACTAGAGTGCAGACCTTCCTGACTTCAAAGGCCAAACTTCTCTCAAATATGGCTGAAGACACACTACACGTTATAAAATATTAGGGTTAAATAACAAAACAACAGAATAGAGACTTATCTTAAAACAGCACATGATTAATCACCAAATGAGCAGAATATAAGCGCTACATGAGAGTTTAATCATCTTTCCCAATCCTGATTCCAGTTCCTATGTTTCCTAAACTCCAGTGGCTTCCTATTGCCTGTAGGAACAAATTACACAAGGTTCTGTTTGACATTCAAAGCCCTTAATAACCCAGCCCCTTCCTACCTTTCCAGTTTTCTTTTACTTTACTCCCAACTGTGTATTCTGATTCGGTGACCCTGGCCTCCTGACTGTTCCAGCAACAGGACCCTCCATCTCTCAGCTCTGGGCATAGTCTCTGACTGCCCCCATATCTGGAACACTCTCCCTCCTCCACTCCCACTACTAACCTTCCTGGCTTCCTAGAAGTCCCAACTAAAACCCCCACCTTGTACAGGAAGCCTTCCTCAGCCCCTCCTAACTCAGTGGCTTCTCTGTTATTCCTTTCCCACGCATCCTGCTATGTGGCTTGCTTTGTACATACTGTTTCCATATCATCTCCTACATTAGACTGCAAAGTTCTTGAGGCTGGGGACTGTCTTCTGTCTCTATGTGCATCCCCAATGCTTAGCACAGAGTAGGTGCTGTGTAAATGTTAACTGTTATTATTGTTATTATTTGCATTTCAGGACAATCTTTTGAGTGATCTAAAGAGACTGAATAAAGAATACAACAGCTACCTCATAGACGCTTACTAATAAATCAATGGTAAAACACCTATGCTATAGATTTCACTATATCCAATTCAAAAAGCTTTAAGCATTCTAGGTTAATTTTGTATAGCCACTTTTTGGTGCATTTTATTATGCAGCATTTTTCTCTTCATTTAAAAAATTATGAACTTAAACCAGGAGGCTTCCACATGCAAAGAAGAATCAAGCACATTTTTATAAAATGCTCAGGATACAAAGTTAACAGGTCAGTTTGTCTGGAATGTAGAATGCATTTACACTACCTCAAAAAGTAGATGAGAGCCAAACTGTGAAGGATTTAATTTTATCCTAAAGGTATCCTGAAGGTTATTCATTTGGGGACTAACAGAATCAGATCTGAGTACTGTGGTGCACTGCACATAGATGCATGAACAGATTGATAATGAGCTGGGGTGGAGGGTTAGGGACTGGGAAATGGAGAAACAGCTATACAGCTTGGGAATTATTTGATTCTTATAATACCAAACTTCAGAATTTCATCCTTTAACACCAATAATTACCTAGTTACATTATACGATTATGAGTCATGAATGACAATTTCAAATTCAAAACAGAAGGTCACATGAAAAGCAATGCATAGCAAGTGCTGGCAAGATGTAGCACATTTCCAGTGAAAGGGTAGGCGGGACCAAAGAAGGGGGCAGAACACAAATGACTGCTATTTTGAAGATGAGATGGATGTGGAAATAAATACATAATATGCTTATGTGTGGAAAATAGATTCTAAAATGTGCAGCTGATGGGATTCTTATGAGGTAAATAAGAGAGTCAAAGGTGATATAAAACCAACTTCTGAGATTAACTTTAAGAACTGCAGTTGAAGTAAAAATCTCAAAGAAGGAACACTCTAATGAAGGCCACAGCAGAATCAGCTGAAAATCAGAGAGAAGAAAAACAACTAATACAATGGCTATAATACTATAGAGGTAAACAATTCTGAAAGGCTTACAAAATCAATGCAAAGATGAGTCACGAAAGATTTTTTTGGAGAGAAAAGGATGATGAGAACTTAAAAAACAGGCGAAGGAAGTTCAGAAGGGGAAAGGGACAAGAAGGGAAGTGTATACCATGTTAGGCTTAACAAATACTTTAAAAAATTGCATATAATAGATTTGTAGTTTCATATACAATCCTATTTTTCTATTCTTCATAGAAGGGAATGTTCATGCTGGTTGGTATTTGCCAACTTCATAATAAAAAAGAAAAGGGAAAATATCGCACCAGAAATATTCCCAAAAAAAGTGACCATGCAGAAATACAGAAACGATTAGAACTGATGAGCGAAAAAGGATTAAAAAATGGAAGGGATCAAATGTGGTAATTAGTAAGGAAGTAAAAATCCTGGAAGATTATAGCAATTCTGTGGGAGACGGGAGGGGAGAAGATAAGCAGTCAAGGAGAAAAAGGAGGGAAGGTAAGAACAGACACAGTTTTGAAACAGTCAATACCTGTAGCACTTGTAGACAAAAATAGAAAGAGATAAGCAGACCAAAGATAGAACATTTATGTCAGCAGTTCTATAATGACTTGTTTGTTTCCCAAGACCAAGTAACAAATCTGACACTAATGACACAGAAGATGTGACAGCAGAAGCTTAATTTACTGAGCAGAAAATGAAAAATGGTAATTAGCATGAATTGGATAGTTTTCTGGTTGGAAGAACTGAAAGTATAAAGTAGGAGATCAGACCTGTGGTTATATGAAATATACCAATGGATAAGTAATTTCAGTAATGGAGGGGAGAAGGTGAAGGTATGGGGATGTTCTTATTCAAAGATGCAAGAATCCAAAGATCTAAGGGTGGTTATGGAAAGCTAAACATATAACAGAATATACTGCTAATATATCTGCTTAATTTTAAGTTCTTTCCCACCCATTAACAGGCCCATGTGACCTGCTTAAATCATATGGAAGCCTAAGTTACATGTGGTGGGAGGAGCTTGATGAACAAGTGGAACAGGAAAGGTGGAGCAGAGCTGGGAGGAAGCTGGTGGGAGCAGTTAGAGCAGAGGAGAGAGGACACAGGCAGGCACAGCTAGTATTGTGAGTGGTTGTGGAGGAAGGGGGAAGACTTGGGAATTGTGTTGTCCCCTGCAGTGCTAATGTGCATTGACCTTTTGGTTGCAATGATGGATCTGGCTTTCTGGTATCTCAGTAAGTGTTTTCTTCTGCCTTCCATATGGAAAAAGTATGTTATACTTTGCAATTCAGAACTATGCCAGCATATTCAAAGTTGCCACTGATGCTGTGAATTTTGGCCTGGCAATATATAGACCGTATAAAATTTAGGAAACATCCCAAAAATTATGGAGGGGCAAGTGGAAAAATTACTTGTCATTAGAAATGAATTTGTTATTAAACTGTATCAAAGAAAAAATTAGACCAGTTGTAGTCATTCAAAAGTGATATTCAACAAGATTCACATTTAGTATACACTGTAGAGACATTACAATACATTATAATATTTGAACAAAGTAATTTACGGAATGATGCAATTCCTTCAGCATTATGAAACTATATTCTTATATAGATCACCTACAATGTACATATTTAAGGACCTCAATTTACTAAGTAACACAATTATTAAATAGGATAATTGGACCTCAAGTGAAGAATATTCTATCATTTTTAAGATTCTGTTGGGGAGACTATATAATGAGATCTTCCTAACCAAAAAAAATGTAAAGGCCTTATTATTTTTTAATGTTGATGTTATGATGTCACAAAAAAATAGATAACTGCTCAAATGCAAACCCAACAGGAAGTCCTAAGCATATGACTGAAAATCTACCCTCACAATACAATCTCCTCCCAGTTTGAAGTATTTGGGAAATCTTATTTTAAGAATACCGTTTAAGCTGTAATCAAAGACAAGGAAACAGATTATCTCCAAGGAGAAAGATTTTATTTTGGCCACGACAGAAACTAATGAAAGATCTTTATCCTATTCTAAACCAACTCTTCTTCTTTTTTTTTTTTTCACAAATTACCATCTAGCTCCTAACCAGAATATTTCAAACCCCATAATCAGTGCGATTGACTGATAAATGTTCTCTTCATGAAGTCTTTTTCATAGTTCCAGGCAGGACAGACTATTTTTGTTGATTTCTACTATCATTAGTTCTGCCCTCAGCTTTACATTAAAAGTAAGACAAAAGTCTTTATACACTCTGCCCAAGTAAACTCACCCAATTTTTTTTAAAATTTATTTGTTTTCAGTTTTCTACAATCACTTCCTTAAGTCTTAGATTTTTTCTTTCTTTCTCTTTTCTCCTTTCCTGAGATGGCATGCAATCTTACATGGATTCTACACATATATTCTTATTAAACACATTTTCACTTTAGTCATGTTGCACAGAAGAATAAAAATGAATGGGAAAAACCATGAGAAAAACCAAACAAAAAAAAACCAAACAAACCATAACACAAGAGAAAATATTCTGCTTCATTGTGTGTTCCAATTCCATACGTCTTTCTCTGGATGTGGATGACATTTTGCCTCAAGAATCCTTTGGGAATGTTTTAGGTCCTAACATTGCTGTGAAGGACTAAATAATTATACCAGAAAAATTCCTCGTACACTGTGGTTATTACTGTGTACAATGTTCTCCTGGTTCTGCTCCTTTCACTCAGCATCAGTTCATATAAGTCCTTCCAGGCCTCTCTGAAGTCTTCCTGTTCATCATTTCTTATAGCACAACAGTATTCCATTACATTCATATACCACAACTTGTTCAGTCATTCCCCAATTGATGGACATTCCCTCAATTTCCAGTTCATGGCCACCAAAAAGAGAGCTGTTATAAATATTTTTGTACATGTGGGACCCTTTCTCATTTTAAAAAATATACATATAATTTATTTATTTTTCAGTTCTTAACATTCACTTCCACAGGAATTTGAGTTCAAAATTTTCTCCCCACCCCCACCCCAGAATAGCATGCACCCCATCCACCTGTTCCTCTAGTCTGTACTCCCATTTATTATTCCCCGCTCTTCTTCCATCCCCCTCTCCTTCCATTTTCCTGTAGGGCAAAATGGACTTATATACTCCATTGGCTGTATAGCTTAATTTCCAGTAATATGCCAAAATAATTTTTAACATTCACTTAAAGTTTTAAGTTCCATATTCTCTCCTTCCCTCCCCACCTACACTCATTGAGAAAACAAGCAATTCAACGTAGGTCATACATGTGTAACAATACAAAGCACTTCCATAATACTAATGTTGTAAAAGACTAACCACATTTCCCTTTGTCCTATCCTGCCCTTCATTTATTCCATTCTCTGCCTTGACCTGCCCTCCCACAATAGTGCTTGCTTCTGATTATCCCTTTCCCCAATTTGCTGTCCCTTCTATTATCTTCCCTCTCCTATCCCCTTCCCCCTTGCCTTCCTGCAGGGTAAAATAGATTTCCATATCCAATTGAGTATGTATTATTCCCTCCTTAAGCCAAATTCCATGAGAGTAAGGCTCAATTATTTCCTTTCATCTCCCCCCTCTTCCCCTCCAATGTAAAAGCTCTTTCTTCCCTCTTTTATATGAGATGATTTGGTACATTCTACTTTTCCCTTTCTCTTACTCCTAATACATTTTGTTCAACAGTAAATTTTATTTTTTTTAGGTATTCTCCCTTCATATTCAGCTCACCCTGTGCCCTCAATCTATATATATACACACATACACATACGTATATATACACACATACACCCATGTAAATATACACACCTACATATATACATATTCCCTCTAACTACCCTAATACTGAAAAAAGTCTCATAAGTTACAAATAACATCATTCCATGTAGGAATGTAAATAGTTCAAATTTTATGAGTTTCTTAGGGCTTCTCTTTTCTGTTTATCTTTTCATGTTTCTCTTGATTCTCTTATTTTAAAGTCAAATTTTCTATTCAGCTCTGGTCTTTTCAATAAGAATGCTTGAGGTCCTCTATTTCATTGATATTGCATTTTTTCCCGTGAAGTATTATACTCAGTTTTGATTGGCAGGTGATTCTCAGTTTAATACTATCTCCTTTGACCTCTGGAATACCATATTCCAAGTCTGATCCCTTAGTGTAGAAGTTCCTAAATCCTGCGTTATCCTGGATTGTATTTCCGCAATACTGAATTGTTTCTTTCTGGTTGTCTGTAACATTTTCTCCTTGACCTGAGAACTCTGGAATTTGGCTATAAAATTCCTTAGTAGTTTTCTTTCTGGGATCTCTTTCAGGAGGTAATTAGTGAATTCTTTCCATTTCTATTTTACCCTCTAGGTCTAGAATATCAGGGCAGCTTTCCTTGATTATTTCTTGGAAGATGAAGTGTAGGCTCTTTTTTGATCATGGTATTCAGGCAGACCAATAATTTTTAAATTATCTCTCCTGCTTCTACTTTCCAGGTCAGTTGTTTTTCCAATGAGACAGTTCACATTTGTCTTCTATTTTTTCATTCTTTTGTTTTGTTTTGTAATTTCTTGGTTTCTCATAAAGTCATTAGCTTCCATCTGCTCCATTCTAATTTTTAAAGAACTATTTTCTTCAGTGACCTTTTGAACTTACTTTTCCATGTAGCCAATTCAGCTTTTTATTCTTTTTTTGTTTTTTTAATATAATATATTTAACTTTTTACATTCATTTTCACAAAATTTTGGGTTCCAAACTTTCTCCCCATTTGTCCCCTCCCCCCACCCCAATACACCAAGCATTCTAATTTCCCCTATCACCAATCTGCCCTCCCGTCTATCCTCCCTCCCTTCCCTTATCCCCATCTTCTCTTTTGTCCTGTTCTATTCCCCATTAACTGTATTTCTTATTTCCTAGTAGCAAGAACAATACTCACAGTTGTTCCTAAAACTTTGAGTTCCAAATTCTCCTCATCCCTCCCTCCCCACCCATTCCCTTTGGAAAGGCAGGCAATTCAACATAGGTCTTATCTGTGTAGTTTTGCAAATGACTTCGATAACAGTCGTGTTGTGTAAGACTAACTGTATTTCCCTCCATCCTATTCTGCCCCTCATTGTTTCTATTCTGTCTTTTGATCCTGTCCCTCCCCAAGTGTTGACTTCAAATTGCTCCCTCCTCTCCATCATCCCCCCCACCCTGCTTATCTCCCCCACTTTTCCTGTATTGTGAGATAGGTTTTCATACAATTCAGCTTTTTAAAGTGTTCTCCTCAATGGTTTACTGTACCTCTTTTGCCATTTGGGTTAGTCTATTTTTAAAGTTGTTATTTTCTTCAGCAATTTTTTGAGTCTCCTTTAGCAAGTTGTTGACTCGTTTTTCATGATTTTCTTGCATCGCCAACATTTGTCTTCCCAATTTTTCCTCCACCTCTCTTACTTGATTTTCAAAATCCTTTTTGAGTCTTCCATGGCCTGAGACCATTGCGTGTGTGTGTGTGTGTGTGTATATATATATATATATTTTTTTTTTGAGATTTTGGATGTAGAAGCTTTGACTTTGATGTCTTCCTCTTATGGTATATTTTTCTTGTCCTCATTCAAAAGAATGGAATAAAACACCTGTTCACCAAGAAAGTAATGTTCTATAGTCTTATTTCTTTTTTCTCCACTTGGGGCATTTTCTCAGTCCATCACTTGACTGTTGAGTCCTTTGTCAAGCAGAGGGTATACTCTAGGGACCTTTAAGTTCTCAGTTGCTCCAAGGTGGCACAATCAAGTGAGAGGAGTTTACTCCTCTTGTGTCCTGTGCTGTAATCTAGGAGCAACCACAAGCTTTTCTGACCAGGATCTGGGAGTACAATTCCCTCTCCACAACTGTCTCCAGCTCCAGCATGCCAGTATTCCTCCTCACCCCAGGGCTGCTCTCAGGCCTGAGATTCAAATCAGCACTGCTCATTTCCCCAGGAGCTTTAGGCTGGGGCAGGGTTGCCACTCAGGGTTGAGATTCACATCAGCTGCTCAGTTCCCCAGAGGTTTTAGGCCAAGGGCTCCACAAATGTACACTGCATCTGCTGCCTGGGATCAGGGCTGGGGGGGATCCTGCTCCCTTATCACTGAGGTTAAAAAGTGAAAAAGCTTTCTCACTGACCTTTGAAGCTGCCTTTGGCATTTATGAATTGAGGAATCTGAGAACCAATGCTGTTGCTGGGGATCTGTCCCCAAGGCCTGTTCCAGTGCTGTTCCTCCCCGTGCCGTGCTGCACTCTACTCCATGCCCCATATGTTAGACTTTTCCTATCGGCCTTCCAGGCTACCTTGGGCTGGAAATCTCTTTCACTCTGTCCTTCTGTGGCTTCTCCTGCTCTAGAATTTGTTGAGAGTCATTTTCCCACAGGTATTTTATAGGCTGTGGGGGAAGAGTTAGAGTATGTGCATCTTTCTACTCCACCATCTTGGATCCACCCCCTATTTTTTCATTCTTTAGATTCTGTTTGACTGATTCCTGATGTCTCATAGTCATTAGCTTCTACTTGCCCAATTCTAATTTTTAATAGGTTGTTTTCTTCCGTAAATTTTTGCATCTCCTTTTACATTTGCCCAATTATTCCTTTAATGGAGTTATTTTCTCCAGTTAGGCTTTGTACTTCTTTCTCAATTTGTCCAATTTTCCTCTTAAAGGAGCTGTTCTCTTCAGTGAATTCTTTTCTCATGCTTTTAAAATCAATGGTCAAGTTTTATTCTATCTTTCTAATTTGGCTTTTAAAATTCTTCTTGAGTTTTTTCCAAGAATGCTCTTTGGACTTGAGACCAGTTCATATTCCCTTCTGAGGTTTCAGATGGAGTACAGTTTCAAAGGTTGACTTCTTTGGTGTTCGTGTTGTGGTCCTTCTCCCCATAGTAAGATCCTATGGTCTTTTCCTTTCTGGTTTGCTTCCTGCTCATGATGATTGCCTTTTTTTCCCGGCTTTTCAAGTGGATCTCTGTTTCTGGGGCACAGGGGTCTCTTTCCCACAGTTCTTGTGCTTAGAACTGGAGGTTTTGTGTATTGCGGCCTCTGGTTCTCTCAGCTAGAAGCGAGAATGTTGCAGCATACCTGGTGCTGAGCTGGCTGGTGTGCCAAAGCAGAGGCGTCAGGTGGAGTATTTTCAAGTTTCCCTGGAGTTACCCTGGAGCTTGCTGTGTCAGGTATGGCGAAGAAGTGGTCTGGCTACAGAAGGTCTCCTCTCCTGAGCTAGAGCACAGGCGGGCTCAGCAGTTGGTGATCTCCTGTCTGCACTAGTGTCTTCCCGATTCCCCTGGCTGTGCTAAGGGGTCCTGGTGTTGACGATTACAGGTTCCACCCACCTGAGGTGATGCTATCTGGGACAGCTCTGGTCCTGCACTGGTACTCTTCAGCCACAGCAAAAGGGACCTCCCCTTTGTGATTTTCTTAGTCTCTCAAGCTAAGAGACTGTTTACCCTTTCAGTTGATCCCACTATGCCAGGATTTTTCCTGGGGAAATATTCTCTGGGTTTTTCCAAGTCAACAAGGGGAGGGGGACAGCATTTACAGATCACTCCACTATACTGGCTCCCAGAAGCTCAGGTAGGTGACTTACAGACATTTAATCTGTGGGCTGATAGTTCCAGGAGTGGCTGCTGAGGTTAGCCCCTACATGAGCCCTCTCTGTGCCACATATATACACTGATAAAGCATTTATTAAGTGCTTACTCTGTATGGCGTTCATCTTACCATGTTGTTTTCATGTGCAGACATTACCTCTATTTAACTAGACTTCAAATTTCTTGATGGCAGCATCTTGTACTCTCTCTCTCTCTCTGTGCTTAGGACAGGGCTTTGGCCTCAAAGATCTATTCTGATGCTCAGTAGACTTAAGACACATAATCACTCCCCCTATATATAACTTTGTATGAAACAAATTCAGTAAAGGAGAGGGATTAAAAACTGACTCATTTACTAATACTTAATTTCCACCTGTGACCAACCTTTGAACTATACCTTGCAATACTTTCTGCTTAGAAGTCAAGAAACTTAATGACTATCACAAAGAAAGAGATTGTTTTCTTGCTTTTTTTATACCCTAATGACAAAATAAAACAAATCCAAGAACTCCAAAAAGTCCAAGTTAGAATCTTCCCTAGTCACAAAAAATGAAAAAGGCTTTAAAGTCAGTCCAATCCTTTTATTTAACAGAGGAGGAAACTGAGGCCAATAGGAAGAGTGACTTTCCTAAGGTCTTGCAAGAAATAAGTAGCAAATTCAGAACTTGGATATAGACTCTTTGACTCTAAGCTAGCACCCCTTCCACTGCAAAGTCTGAAGAAACATGGGCCGTAAAACAGGGAGAGCTGGCTCTAGAGTGAGCGTAAAGGGCACTCAGTTTACATTGGTCAAAAATGCATTTTGTCTTCTGCTTATCCTGGGAAAGGCACTTAACCTCTCTGCATCTCAAGTGGCCTCAATGGTGAAATAGAGATAATACTTCTGTATCTCACATGGCTATTATGAGAAAAATACTCGACTTTGTATATTGAAAAGTATAACAAGCAAGCTATTCTTTTTCCTTCACGGCAAAGAGAATGGTAGTTGTTATACAGGGTGAGTTATCATTCCACTAGTAAAACTAGATATCATATAGTAGTCTACAGAGACATGTTAGACAGTAAGCTGAATGTTATGCAAATGCCTCTACAGTAGAGCACACAACTTTCTTTGGTCCAATAATACCAAAAGGGAGAGAGAGAAAAATAAAGAGATTTGATTTTGTATCTCTATATTATAGTATTCATTCCTTCAATTTAAACTGGCTATCTTAAAACCAGCAGGGAGCTTAGGATTGGTGGAGAGGTGAAAAGGTATGGAATTCAGAATATATCACAAAACAAAATTTGGTCATAAAATATTTACTTCTACTAATCTCAAATTCATCTGCTCTTCTTCCCTTAAATTGCTTAATTTTTTTTCATAACTAAAACCAATGCAGTCAAAACTAGAAGGAAAGCAGGAAACTGGGGAAAATTTTTTTTTTTTTTTTACTGTAAGTTTAGCTGATAGAGGTCTCATTTCTCAAATATATAGGGAACTGAGCCAACTTCATAAAAATAAGAGTCATTCCCCAACTGATAAATAGTCAAAGGATATGAATAGACAGTTTTCAGATGAAGAAATATCAAAACTATCATCAATAATCACATAAAAATGTTCAAAATAACTACTGATTAGAGAAATGCAAATTAAAACATCTCTGAGGTACTATATCACACCTACCAGATTGGATTATATGACAGAAAAGGAAAAGGACAAATGCTGGAGAAGATGTAGAAAAATAAGGGCACTAATAAATAGCTGGTAGAGTTATGAACTCGTTCAACCATTCTTGCAGACAATTTGGAAATATACCCAAAGGGCTATAAAACTGTGCATCCCTTTTGACCCAACAAGATCACTACTAGACCTCTTTGGAGATTAAAGAAAAGGGAAATGGAGGGGCAGTTAAGTGGTGTAATGGATAGAGCACCAGCCCTGAATTCAGGAGGACCTGAGCTCAAATCTGGCTTCAGACACTTACTAGTTCCTTATCCCCAACCGTTCTTCCTGCGCAAAAAAGGAAAAGGATCTATTGGTACAAAAATATTTCTTTTTTTTTTCAGTTTTTTTTTTAATAAAAATTTTTTTATTTAACTTTTCACATTCATTTTCAAAAAATTTTGGGTTCCAAATTTTCTCCCCTTTTATCCCCTCCCCCCACCCCAATACACCGAGCAATCTAATTTTCCCTATCACCAATCTGCCCTCTCTTCTATCATCCCTCCCTTCTCTTATCCCCATCTTCTCTTTTGTCCTGTAGGGCCAGATGACTTTCTATACCACATTGACTGTATTTCTTATTTCCTAGTAGCAAGAACAATACTCAACAGTTGTTCCTAAAACTTTGAGTTCCAAATTCTCCCCATCCCTCCCTCCCCACCCATTCCCTTTGGGAAGGCAGGCAATTCAATATAGGCCCTCTCTGTGTAATTTTGTAAATGACTTCGATAACAGTCGTGTTGTGTAAGACTAACTGTATTTCCCTCCATCCTATCCTGCCCCCCATTGTTTCTATTCTGTCTCTTGATCCTGTCCCTCCCCAAGTGTTGACTTCAAATTGCTCCCTCCTCCCATTGTCCTCCCTTCCATCATCCCCCCCACTCTGCTTATCTCCTTCTCCCCCACTTTCCTGTATTGTAAGATAGGTTTTCATACCAAAATGAGTGTGCATTTTATTCCTTCCTTTAGTCGAATGTGATGAGGGTAAACTTCATGTTTTTTTCTCAGCTCTCCTCTTTTTCCCTCCACTAAAGAGTCTCCTGCTTGCCTCTTGAATGAGATATAATTTACCCCATTCCATTTCACCCTCTCTCCTCCCACTACATTTCTCTCTCACCATTTACCTTAATTTCTTTTAAGATGTGGTCTCATCCTATTCAATTCACTCTGTGCTCTCTGTCTCTGTATGTGCATGCATGTGTGTATGTGTGTGTGCGTGTATGTGTGTGTGTGTGTATAATCCCACCAACTACCCAGATACTGAAAAGTTGTAAGAGTTACAAATATTGTCTTTCCATGTAGGAATGTAAACAGTTCACTTTTGGTAAGTCCCTTATGACTTCTCTTTGCTGTTTACTTTTTCATGCTTCTTCTCATTCTTGTGTTTGAAAGTCAAATTTTCTTTTCAGCCCCTGTCTTTTCATCAAGAATGCTTGAAAGTCCTCTGTTTCATTGAAAGTCCATATTTTCCCCTGAAGTATTATACTCAGTTTTGCTAGGTAGGTGATTCTTGGTTTGAGTCCTAGTTCCTTTGACTTCTGGAATATCCTATTCCATGCCCTTCGATCCCTTAATGTAGAAGCTGCTAAATCTTGAGTTATCCTGATTGTATTTCCACAATACTGGAATTGTTTCTTTTTAGCTGCTTGCAATATTTTCTCCTTGACCTGGGAATTCTGGAATTTGGCCACAATGTTCCTAGGAGTTTCTCTTTTTGGATCTCTTTCAGGCGGTGATCGATGGATTCTTTCAATACTTATTTTGCCCTCTGGTTGTAGAATCTCAGGGCAGTTTTTCTCGATAATTTCATGGAAGATGATGTCTAGGCTCTTTTTTTGATCATGACTTTCAGGTAGTCCCATGATTTTTAAATTGTCTTTCCTGGATCTATTTTCCAGGTCAGTTGTTTTTCCAATGAGATATTTCACATTCTCTTCCATTTTTTGATTCTTTTAGTTTTGTTTTGTGATTTCTTGGTTTCTCAGAAAGTCATTAGACTCCATCTGTTCCATTCTAATTTTGAGAGAACTATTCTCTTCAGTGAGCTTTTAACCTCTTTTTCCATTTGGCTAATTTTGCTTTTGAAAGCATTCTTCTCCTCATTGGTTTTTTGAACCTCTTTTGCCAATTGAGTTAGCCTATTTTTCAAGGTGTTATTTTCTTCAGCATTTTTTTGGTTCTCTTTTACCAAGGTATTGACCTGTTTTTCATGCTTTTCTTGCATCTCTCTCATTTCTCTTCCCAGATTTTCCTCCACCTGTCTAACTTGATTTTCAAAATCCTTTTTGAGCTCTTCCATGGCCTGAGTCCACAGGACATCCACCTGTGATATCTGGGATACAGAGGCCCTGACCTCCACGTCTTTCCCTGATGGTAGGAATAGTTCCTCATCATCAGAATTGAAAGGCGGGAACATCTGCACCCCATCAAAGTAGCTCTCTATGGTCTTATTTTGCTTCCTTTTTCTGGGCATTTTCCCAGCCAGTTACTTGACTTCTCAGATTCCTCTGCACCCCCGCCTAGATCTGCCCTGCTAGTGCTTGGGGTCTGAGATTCAAATGGACTTTCCGCAGTAGGTGCAGCTGCTATTCAATGTGAGCTTAAATTCTGGTGCTTGGGTAGGGGCAGGGCTGCCTCCCAGGCTCAGTTCCCTCAGGGGCTTTATGCAGAGACCTTCAGTAATGGAGCGGGTGGGGGCAGGGCTGTCTCCCAGGCTCAGCTCCCTCAGGGGGTTTATGCAGAGACCTTCAGTAATGGCCCTGAACTTCTGCCTGCTGCTCGGGGAGTCCCGGGGATTGCTGCCGCTCCCTCCGCCGCTTCCTCCCGAGGGGGCTCGAGTCACGGAGACACCCCCCCTCCCCTCTTGGCCAGCCCAGAAGTCTCTCTTACTGACCTGTAGCGTCTGTGGGCGGAGGGACCTTCCCGGCCGCTGGAGATTCTGTCCCTGAAGCCTGCTCGGATCTGCTCCTTTGGGGCTGTGGCCAGGGCAGCTCAGGGGTGGTCTCTGCTTTCCGGGGGCGATGGACCCTGGGGACGGCTCTCCAGAGCTCTCTGGAATGGAAATCTTTTTCACCGTGTTTCTGCATGCCTTGCAGTGCTTCAGAATTTGTGGGGAGTTCTTCTTGCAGGAAATATATGGGCTGTGGGTTTGGAGCTAGCATACGTGAATCTTTCTACTCTGCCATCTTGGCTCCACCCCCCTACAAAAATATTTCTAACAGCTCTTTTTATGGTGGCAAAGAACTGGAAATTGGGGGATGGCCACCAACCAGGGAATGGTTAAACAAACTGTGATTTATGACGGTGACGGAATACTATTAGGCTATAAGAAATGATAAGCAAAATGGTTTTTAAGAAAAACTTGAAAAGAGTTACATGAACTGATGCAAAGTGAAGTGAGTCAGATGCAGGAGAAAAATCTCCACTAAATAACAGCAATATTGCAAGGATGATAAGCTATGAAAGATTTAGTTGCTCTGATCAAGACAAGAAACCAAGATAATTTCAAAGGACCCATAATGAAAAATGTTATACACCTCTAGAGAGAGAACTAATAAACTCTGAGTGCAGGGTGAGGGATACTTTTTATCATTTTATGTATGTGTGGCTAATGTGGCATGATATCTTACATGATTTCATATGGATAGCTTATATATTGCTTGCCGTCTCAACGGGTGTGGGAGGGGTGGGAGAAAGAAAAATAATTTAGAGCTCAAAATTTTTAAAAAGTGAATGTCAAAACTAAAAATGTACTTGGAAATGTTCAATGAAAAGCTATAATTTAAAAAATGTTTCCTAAATGCATCTTCAGATAAAAACATTCTACAACTGCTAAACTTCTTCCAAGATTTATCTATAAAATTAAGCCATAAGGTCACAACTCAACTGAGGAAGAATGCAATTAAAAAAATAATCGCTAGAGACTCAATATAATGTCCTCTGGTTATAAATCACTGGTGAAAATGCTTCATAATGAGGTCCCATCAGTATTTTACTAATTTAACACCTTTACATAAGACCCAGACTTTAGTTTATACTGAATTCCACCCTCTACTCCTATAACTCCTAATAATTAGTTATTATAACTCCTAAAGTTCTAATGTATTTGTTGATTGCAAGGAAAACTTTTCATCATTTGTTAAAGACTCAGAGATATCTCAGTTTAACTCCCTACAATGTAGGATTTATCAGGTAGGACAGGAAGAACATCACTTAAAGGAAACAGATATTTAGCTGAGTACTATAAAAATTAGCATCCTTTTCCTTAATTACCTGTTTCCAAAAATTAAGGATATACAACAATAAAGGAAGGGGACTAGAACAAAGTCTTGTTTGTTTTCAAAATGTTTCTAAATTCTTTTTGAACTATCAAGAACATAGTGAAGGAATAAACAGTTAATACTTTCACCTCTAATAGCAGAATGTTCCATGGGATAAAAGAAAAAAAAAATCTGTGGTTTCAATAAATATTTAGGGGAAAGAAAAAAATCTTATAGTTACCTCTGTTCTCAGTTTCTTCAACTCTAAAATCTAAGGATGAAATGAAAGGTCCCTTCTAGCTCTGATTTTTTGTATCTAAGTAGATTTGAAAAAAGGAAACATAAATTTGCCTTAGTAGTTTGGTAGTTCTTCATGAATCACTAAAATTTGAAATATTTTATTTATGGTAAATATTTCACATTGTCAGAACTGGGTTTTAAATTTTTAAAAATAATTATTAATTTTTCAAAAGTAAAGAACTAGCTATAATTTTATAAATATGTTTATTAGTATTATAATTTTTTTCTTTTTCCTTGGTAAACATATAAGTTGTTATTGAGATAACCAACATAAATGCCACTCTTTTGCCCTGAGCAAAACACATAAAAGTATAGAAGACACACAACCTGTGACATAGTAGTCTCTGCTACAGTTCCAATTCCTACAAGAAGCCTTTCCTAGTCCTCCTTAATCTTAGTACCTTTACTCTGTGGATTATTTCCAATTTACCCTGTATATATCCTGTTTGTACAGTCTCCCCCTCTTACACTGTGAGCCCCTTGAGAGGAGGAACTATTTTTTTTTTTGCCTTTGTCTATATTCATAACACAGCATATTACCTAGTCCACAGGAGGTCTGGTTAATACCTTTTGACTCACTGACAATGTAAAATGTGCAGTTAGTTAAGAACTGGATTCAACTGCTGTTTCTGATATGTAGGATCATTGGTTTGGGATCACAAGGGTCCTTATGGGCCATCTAGTGCAACCCTCTCATACAGATGAAGAAGTGAGGCCAAGGGAGGCTAAGAGACTGATTCAGGGTCAAAGAGCTAGTATTTGAAGCAGATTCTGAAGCTGGTCTTTCTGGCTCCAAATGTGGCACTCTAATATGCCCTGATGTCTCTAACATAACCATGCTCTGTGGCCATGTGCAAATCTCCTAACTTCAGTCTTTACCTCCTTATCTGAAAAAGGAGAATACCTGTTAAATACCAATCTCACAGGATTGTTTTAAGAACCAAATGAAATACGCATAAAAAGCACTTTTAAAAATCTTAAAGTATTTTTAAATGTCATTTGTATGTATCTCAGGCAAGATCTTTAGTTGACATCCCACCTCTGACCACTTTTCTTTTTAAAAATAGATGTTTAAATGTATTTGTCTTTATATTGACTAGGTATCCCCCTGTGACCCTTCGAGTCCTGAGATTCATTGTTTACAATAAAGAATTTTTTAAAAAGAGGAAGAAAAAACATCTGGGAAAACCAATCAACACATCACAAAAATCTAACCTCATATGCCATGTCCCACAGCCATAGACAATCTTCCTCCCCTCTCCCTGCATTAGGGCCATGGCTACTTCGGATAACAGAATCAGCACCTAGTTCACAGGTTGTTGCTAGGATCTGGTAAGATGCACATCAAGTCTTTTGTAAAACACTAAACAGCGCACTACTGGTGGATGCTTTGTGATCATTACTAAAGCGCACTTTACCAACACGCAGTGTTACACACCAAAAAGCAGGGAGGGTTGTGGTCAACAACCATCTAGTCTTGAGGAAGGTGCTGGGTGTGGAATAAAGAGGATGAGTAGTCAAATCATTGCTGTTTTCTAAATAAACAATTTAGTTGGAAAAAAAAATCTAAGTTGTGCAAAATAAAATTACTTCCTACAAATTTTTGACAAATAGCAAGGATTAAGTATAAATATTTCAAAATTTAGAAACAGTATGAGTATTTAAGCATAACTCTAGGAACTACTACCTCCACTGGCCACAGAAACACAACGAGGAATTAGTGAAAAAGTCCAGGATTCTGGGAGAAAAGAAAAGTAAGTTTGGTCTCTGCCCCTAATTAGCCAGCTGGCCTCAGGCAACTCAACCTTTCTGGGTCTCCATTTCCTCAGTCTGTAAATAGAGAAAAATGCAATACATAATCTGTGAGTTTTCTTATAGCATTAAACTTATATGCACCTGTAATTTTGCCATTGAATATATGTGATTTCTGCTAGGTAGTTGTATGGAAAATATTTAAACTGTAAGTTTAATAAAATGAAAAATTTTTCCTAAATTATGAAATCTATGGAATAAAACATTATTCTAAAAATCAGATTAGCTTTTAATTTAATTAAACATTTTTCAGCTTCTATACAGGTCCTCTATAGTTAAGCTTACTGTTCAAGTAGTAGAGAAACTCAGCAGGGAAAAGTATTAAAATTTCTACTTTAAACTTATTAAAATACTTTACATTCTAACTTAAAGAAATGTTCAAGTATCATGGAAAAGAATATTTACCTTTATGTGACATCAAATGATAATAATCAGGAATTTTCGAGTTGTCCAAATTATTTGATCACAAGACTTATTTTTCTAAGACATATTATAACTTTATATATGGTACTAAAAGTGGTAAAGATGCCAAAAAACAGACAGCTAAGAATTTTGAATTTTCTAAAATTATGGAATGTTCTGAAGTGAAGACATCTTGGAGATAATCAACTCCAAATCTGTTTTACAGAACCACATCAAAACAACTCTGTTCTCTTAGAGATTTTAAAAATTCAAATTTTAAGTAAAAGTCAAATTTATTTAAATCACTCTCAATATATGTTAAAAACACACATCAGCCATCAAATGACTCATTATTGATTCATATGCTAAAGTAAAGCAAAAAACAGTTATGGATATCTAGTACTCTTTAATTTTTCATGTTAAAAAAACTTTTAAAATGTATTATAGTAACATATTATAAACTATCAAAATCTATGCACATAAATGCATCATCAGCATTGAATAGGTCTGCTACTGTCTTGGCAAAATTCTACCTTTTTTAATATCTCTCCCTCTCCACCCCCCTTGTCTGACTGCCACTATCCTAATACAGGCCATCACCTCAAGCCTGGACTACTATAATAGCATGCCGGTTCTGTCTCTTTGTCTCTCAAATTATTTCCCTCCTGTAGCCCATTTTCCACTCAGAAACCCAAGTAACCTTTTAAATATGACTGTGTCATTTTCCTGTTCAATAAATATCAGCGGTCCTTAGAACCTAGAGCAGACGTGACAACTTCACCAGAAAGGGATCCTTAAAGGCAGCATACTGACTTAGAAAAGTCTCAAACTAAAATTGTTACAGTTTATTCTTATTTTATTAAGCATTCCCCAGTTATGTATTAATCTGTTTCTGCCTGCACTTTTGAGCTTTACAGGCTGGGAGTATGACATCTCTGACTTACAGAATCAAATGTACAATTCTTTGGTATTCAAAGTCCTTCATAACCTCAACAGAATTCCATTCTTCTTATAGCTTACTATCCTCCATGTATCCAGTGACTTTAGACTTTGCTAAATTCCTGGTTCTTCAACTTCTAGGATGACTTCTTAGTCTCTTATCTCACATTTCTTTAAGAGTGTGTGTGTGTATGTCCATCCCTAAAGGCTGTTCCCTTCTGCCATGATCTCTGTTGGCAATCTCATCCATTTCCATAACTTCAATCTTCACCTCTATTCAAATGGTCTCCAAATCCAGTCACAGTGCTGCCTGCCTACCTAGCACCTCCAAATATCTGCCCAAATATCTCCACTTGGATATTCTATTGTAGCTGTGGGATCACTCAAGATGCACTTATTTAATACATATGTATACTAAAAAAAAGAACATTAAAGTACCACACTAATGACCAGTGAAGGTCTTTGAATTTCCAACCTGATTATGAGCACAAAGCACTCTATTTCCTGATGTCAGGCACCTGCACAGCCAGTCTCCATGCTTGCAATTTTCTCCCTCACCTCTGCCTCTTAAAGTCTTAGCTAAAGTTCCATCTGCAGGAAAGTCATTTCTGGTCTTCCTTAGTGTCATCCCTCTGCACCTATCTCCAATTTATCCTGTATATATCTTATTTGTACTATTGTTATTTGCAGACTATCTCCCCTGTCAGAACGTGACCTTCTTGGGACAGGGACTGGTTGTGAATTTTTCTATTTTCAGAACTTGGAACAGTGCTTGACACAGTAGGAGCTTAATAAATGCTTGTTAATTCCATTTGGTGCATTTAAGTCCTACTCTAGACGTGGCTAAAGAGAATTAGAAAATTGTTATCTTCAAATAACATAAAACAATATAAGTGCATGTGTAAACCTGTCATCTCTTTATTCACTGAATCTCAGAATGTGACAGTGAGAAAGTACTTCCAAAACCATCATGAAAAGAATCCCATTATAACATACCAGTCAAGTGGTCATTTTCAAGGAGGCAAAACCCATGACTTCTCAAGGCAACCCATTCTATGATTACTCATTAACAAATTGCTCTGAGTTCAGCCATTCAACTAGTTCTCAATCCATCTGACTGCATTATCACTTAATCCCTATTTCCCAATCTTCTCCCTAAGAATAGCCTAAGATACTTTATCGAAAGTTTTGCTAAAGTCTAGGTAAATCATACCATACCCACAGCATTCCCCTTAGCTAATTTAAGTAATCCCATCCAAAAATGAAATATTAGTCTGTGTTTTTGATGAAGCCACGTTGGCTCTTGGTAATTACCACTTCCTTTTCTAAATGTCTGCCAATCCTCTCTTTAATGATCCTTTCTAGAATTTGCCCAGGCATCAAAGTCAAGTTCACAGTTTTGTAGACCCAGTTCCTTTAACAGTTAAAAAAAAAAAGGTGCAGGGGGAAGGGAACACTAGTTTTTCTTTAATCTTGTGGTACCATACCCATTTCCCATTATCTTTCAAGTATCACAGACAATGGCTTAACAATCAGTTTATCAGTACTTTCCACCTGGACCAGGTGACTTGAATTCAAGGAGAGAAGCTAGATACTCTCTATCTCTTTACTTACCTAGCTATGTTTGTTTTGACACTTCTAATGCAAAGGTCATTCTATTTCGCAGAGAAGACAAATCAAGAATGAGCAGCTGTGCCTTTTTTCAGGAGTCAGTTATCATTGTCCTATCCACCCTAAGCAAAGGTCCTATCCATTCTGAGATTCTTATTTTTCTCTGAAACTGCATTCAGGTTTTGGAAAGTGCAATCAGAACATATCCATTTGTTTTATTAGCACTTACATATTTAGTATGATTTAGAATTTTGTATATGAGTTAATTTTGTAAAGAAGAATTTATCACATGGTGTAAAGCATTATGAGTATCAAAGACTCAGTCACAGACAAAATTCTACCTTTCAATACATTATTTCCTTGATATTTCAAAAGTGATTTTTAAATGACCTTAAGACATTACTTATTAAAGGGTATTTGAAATAAACTGAATTACTGAAAATGAGATGAATTCAAATGAATTTATTTTAATGATACATGTATCATTATTATTATTGGCTCTAATTTAAACTCTAAATAATGTCCTTGACGTACTACACAAAACTCACTTTATTGGAAAACTTGGTGTTGGAAAAAATGCCATCAATAAGAACATGTATGCGTATGTGTATATAGATATAGATATAGATATCTATATCTATATGCACATATGTGTATGCATACACAAAAATACACACACACACTACCCTCTTTAAATCCTTGTGATTTTTACCTGCTCACCTTATCCTTTTTCCCATGTAGCACTTCAGTGGATTATCCCTTTGTTAATTTCAGATTTTATCCTCATGGTTTACTTTATATGAAGCCAATGTCCTTCAGAACTCTTCACGCATCTAATAAGGTATGGAATTTATTTTTAAATAAATTCTGGCTCAATCTTCCCATTCCAACTCCTGTCACCATTTCTGGAGACTTCAATTTTTATATTAATGATCCTACTACCCTAGCTTCACTATTAACTAACCTTGATTCCCAAGACCTCCATATCTCTATCAGACAAATACAAGTGCTTTCTTCTAGAACTGCTCTACTTTCAAAATATCGAACTATAATGACCCTCTGACTATCTATCTATCTATCCTAATGCCTCATTTCTAAGCCAGCTCTTTATCCTTGGTGAGACCTTATGGTCCCTCATGCTCTTCCAGTCCCCAGCCCCTATTCTGACTAATTTTCCTTTTTTCAGTCTTGTCTCTATAATTAGCCATTTTGGCAAAGTACTGAACACTAATCTTGAATGTTTTTACTTCCCCTTTAACCTCATTTCAGTTTTAATCCTCACTGACCTCCTAGAACTTTAATCAACTTGACATCACTGTCATTCTATTGGGTACTATTCATTTCTTGGCTTCCATGAAACTGCTTTTTCCTGATTCTCCAACTTGGTACAACTTTTCCTTAGTCTCTTATCTCACACTTCTTTAAGAATGTGTGTGTGTGTGTGTGCCCTAAAGGCTGTCCTCAGCCTGCTCCCTCCTGCCATGACCTCTGTTGGCAATCTCATTCATTTCCATAACTTCAATCCTCACCTCTATTCAGATGGTCTCCAAATCCAGTCACGGTGCTGCCTGCCTAGCACCTCCAAACGTCTGCCCAAATAGCTCCACTTGGATATCCCACTGTAGCTGTGAGACCACTTAAGATGTATTTATTTAATACATATGTATAGTAAAAGAAAGAACATTAAAGTACCAACACTAATGACCAGTGAAGGTCTGTGAATTTCCAACCTGATTTTGAGGAATATCCTAAGAAATTCCTTGGAACTGTTTAAGGTTAAACTGTAAACTTCCCAACAGGTCTGGATGACTATGCATTCCCTGTGACAGCTCAGGACTACAACAGTTCCTGACCCAAGTTTTCAACTTCCTCAATCATCCCTCTTGTAATTTTCAATTTCCTTGTAGTTCTATTTTGCATCAATGCCTACTTTACTGATTATTTCCACCCATCTAAATACAAATCTCTTCTAGGGACCTTTGTTGAAACTAGCAAAGAGAGAAAATTATATATAATTACTCTTGTCCACCAAAAGACTATTGCTTTATTTAAAAGTAAATTCCACACCCTATCTGATACGTGAAGAGTTCCAAAAGATATCAGCTTCATAAAGTAAACCTTCAGGATGAAATGAGAAGCATCCACACAAGGATACTCCACTAATTTTCTGATTGTTATTAAATGTTAATACAAATTCAATGAGAGAAAATAAAGACTTGATACAGCATATAGCACCCTGTCCAAAAAGTAATACCCTATCTTTTAAAGATATAATCAGGGAAAGTATTGTGTTATCAGAAGATATGATTTTTTTTCTTTCTACCCATGCAGATGAAATTGACAACTGCTAGCTTTTATTTCCCAACTGACAAATAGTTAAAGGATATAAATAAGCAATCCTCAAGAAAATAAATCCAGGACATTGTTAGCCACAAGGAAAAAAAAAAACAGTTTCAAATCATTAACAATTAAAGAAATGCCAATTTAGGCAACCCTCAGTTTCTACCTCACACCCATCAGACAATGACAAATGCTGGGGGGATTGCTGGAAAAGAATCACACTGATAGACTCACTGTTGGCCTACCTATTCTAAAAAGCAATTTGGAACTCCAAATTTGCAGAATCGTACAAATATAAAGCTTTTAAAGATACTATACCATTACTAAGCCTGTATCTCCAAAAAAAGAACAATGAAAGAGGAAGAGGTCCTTTGTACATAAAAATATTTATAATACCCCATTTTTTTCAGTGACTAAAAACCTGGAAACTAAGAGGGTGATCATTATTTAGAGAACATCTCAACAAACTGTGGCATATGAATGTAATGGATTATTACTACTGTGCTATGAAAAGTTATTGGAGAGGCAATTTTCAGAGAAAATGGGGAGACTTGTATGAACCTATGCAAAGTGAAGTAAGGAGATTCAAACAATTTATAGTATAACGTAAAAATGAATGATTTTGGAAGACTTAACCATGAGCAATGTATCAGTCAAGATCACAGAACTCAAACAATGAAGAATGTTACCCATCTCCTGAGAGGTAAGAGACACTTGATAAGATGCTCTTAAATCATTTCCCACAGAACTTTTATTTTTAAACTCTTCAGTGGAGGATCTCTATTGCCTACATGATAAAACAAAATCCTTATCCTAGATTTGCAGTCTTACATTACTCTGGATTTCACTTATTTTTCCTATTTCACTTTACTCTCCCCCACCCCAAGCCCATACCCAACTATTCCAGCAAGACTGTTCCCATGTGTGACACTCCATTTCCCACCTTCATGGCTACAAGAAGTCTATACCCTCATATATCTGGAATGAACTCACTCCTCATTTCTGTCCCTTATAACTTCTTCCTTCAAAGTATGGCTCAGTTGCTACCTCCTACTGCACATGAGACCCTTCTGGAGCACTCTCCCCACCCCCACAAGTCGTCAGTGTTGAAATTACTTTGAATTATTTGTCTACATGCTGTTCTCACCAACCCTTAACCCACAGCTCCAAAGTAGGCTCCCTGAGAGCATGGAGTTTCATTTTTGTCTTTATATTTCTCTTATCTAGCAAACATAGTACCTATTACCTGGTACATAATAATCACTTAACAAATGTATGTTAACATTTAAAATGTAGCTGTGACTTCCCTGTGTTATACCTACACAGTTGATTTTTAAAAATCCAAATGTAGAAATTTGCATTTATCCCTATTAAATGTTTTATTAATAGATCTGACCCATTGCTCTAGCCTATTGAGATCTTTTTAAACTCTGATTCTGTCACCAGCATTACCTCTCACTCCCAGCTTTGCCAAAAGTTTATGTCTTCACCTAATGACTTTATTTTCCTTTATTTTTTCCTGTTACTGACATCACACTTGTTGAGGCCTTCAATACCTTTATCTTAAACTGCTGTACTAGCTTCCTTCTTCCAGTGTTTTCCTTTTTCCATTCATGCTCCACACCACTGTTGTCCATATCATCTTCCTAATGTACTGCTTTTACATGTCACTACTCTTATCAAAAATCATCAGTGCCTCCCACCGAAAAAGTATTAACTCTTGATGCTGACAATCCAGACTCTCTACAATGTGGCTGCAATGTAATCTTCTAGGTTTATTTTGTGTTACTTCCCCTCACGTACTAGTCCAATCAAACCAGATTCCTCTCCATACGCCATTCTTATCCTGCCCTCACTTGCTTACATCACCATTCCTTGCAACTTCTTCAACAACCAATCTCAACTACAGGAGTTCTTTCCTCCTACTCTTCAAGGCCTATCTGACATCCTTAGCCCTCCTTTTTCCCAGTCCTGGGCCAAGTTGATCGTTGCTCCTCTCATTTCTCAAGCACTCTGCTCACCTTTTCTTTGCATTTATCATATTGGCTATTTTAAAACCAAGGTTTTAATATCATTTCTAGGGGTGTATCCCAAAGAGATCCTAGAAATGGGAGAAGAACACGTATGTACAAAAATATTTATAGCAGCTCTTTTTGTGATGACAAAGAACAGGAAACTGAGAGGATGCCCATCAACTGGGGAATGGCTAAACAAGTTGTTGTACATGAAAGTAATGGAATACTATTGTGCTATAAGAAATGGTGAGCAGACAGACTTCAGAAAAACCTGGAAAGACTTATATGTACTGATGCTGAGTGAAGTGGCAGAACCAGGAGAACACTGTTGTACATGGTTAGTCACACTGTGCGATGACTAACTTTGATAGACTTGGCTCTTCTCAGAAACGCAAAATTCTATGATAACTCCAAAACGCTCATGATGGAAAATGCCATCCACATACAGAAAAAGAATTACGAAATCTGAATGTAGATCAAAACATACTATTTGCTCCCTCTCTTTTTTATTTTGTTTCTTCTTTTATTCCATTGGTTATAATTCTTCTTCACACCATGACTAATGTGAAAGTATGTTTAGTGTGAAAATATTAGATATAGAGCCTAGGTCAGATTGCATGCTGTCTTAGGAAGGGAGGAGAGGAGGAGAAAATTTGAAACTCGAAAACTTAGGGACCAAATGTTGTAAACTAAAATTAAATCTTTAAAAAAAAAAGGGAAATAAAAAAAATCAAGGTCCTTTGAATAGAACTAAGTTCTGTAAGGACAAGGATCACTTCTTATCTTGTAACTCTGAATGAACTTCTGAATGCTAGTCTATTTTAATGCTTCCAAGACTGTAGCATTCTAGTTATGCAACACTAGAGTAAGGATAAAATAAACACAAACAATTGTAATATATAACATTAAAATATGTGGATATTACAAAAAAGAGAAAAAGAAAATTAAGTCAAGGCCTCAGACCTCATGGATCACTTATAACAATTCAGCAGAGGATAAACTTTCTAACCTTAGGCTGACTTCCCATTATCACCCAATTCATTTAAGAGGAGGTTTTTTCCTTTGTACCACAATTCTAAACAAAATAGATTTACATATTTAGGAAGACAAATCTATTAAAAAAATCACAACCTGTTCCAAAGATCGATACAAATTATTTTATAACTTCATTATTTTGGATTATTTTACTGATTCTATTCATAAGCTTGGATTAGTTGTTCAATGAGCAGAACTTTGGCATTTGTGGAGGATGTTTAAGAGTTGCCATGAACTGAGGAATGTAAGGAAAAATAAAGGAGCAATCATCATACATGGAGAGGGTTTTCATACAGACTTAAGTCTTCAGGAGGGGCATTTACATTTTAGATGAAAAATTTTATTAATCTCAATTAGTTTTTAATTAGTGAAACCAGTGTCATATATATACGTACGGGGAGGAGAGCTTGGATCTGGGGTATTTTGCTCTCCTCTCCCACATTATATCTTACCTAATCTGAGCAGTAATAAAAATACATGCAGCCTCCAAGTATATAAAGAGTCCATACTTCCAAAGAAACATTATTAATCAATGAAGGTTAAGTTCCCAGGCCTATCCCACAAGACATATGAAGTATTGTCTTCAATGTTTCATTTAACATTTCTATCAGGGAATGCATTCCAAGTTCCAATTCGGAAATCCTCCCAGTTCGACAATTTCCCACAGCAGCATGGAAGCTGAGGTTCCTGAGTCATAGTCACATAACTGTTAAAGTCTTTATATCAGCATAAGAAATATTATCTTTCTATATTCACATGAGAAAGCCAGGTTCTATGCTTCTTCACTTCTTTCTCCTGCTGATCTATGAAACATGGAGACCTGAGATTTCTCCTGGCAATATTAAGTGTGACCCAGCGGCTATAACCCTTTCTAAGAAGGCTCTCGGCAGTGTTGATGGGGACAGGTCCTAATGGCAGGTCTTCAGGGCTAAGACACAGGCAGGGCCTTTGGGCCGTTGGAGGACCTCTGCTGTCTGGAGACTTAATCTCCCTGGACCTCAGACTCTTTATCTAGACATTGAGGGGGTTTGACTCAGTGGCCTTCCAGGTCTTTTGTAGCTCTATGACCAAATGAAAAAATTAAAAAAGCCTTACGTCAAAGGCTCCTGGGTTATGAAAAGAGCAGGTTAATTTTTTTCCAGATTTATCACACTTCTCTTGGCTCAAAGAATTGCCCTGCCCACAGCTTAAGTCACAAGTTAACTTCTGTCCCATTTGTAGAAGTCAGCTGGAGAATTCATTCCTCTCTGGAGCTTCCCTTCTCTGATCCCCAAGGGCTCAAAGATCACACCAGAATCAGTTAACAGTGTGACTCCATGGGAGACTACTGCCTCTCTTGAGAAGGATGATCCTCTGCTATGGAGTCACTCCAGCAATACTGGTTGAGACCATATCTGTCCTGACCTGACCCAGTATCATCTTTCAAGGGCCAAAAATTCTTCCTAGCTTCTGGATCAATACTAGCTCTATCAACAGAGCATAAACATGGAAGATCACAGGAACATGCTGGGAATCCACTTCTATTTCCACTTGAATATAAGTAAAAGGTCCACCACACCTGGGGCAGAAGAACACAAGAATATGATATATCTCTCAAATGGCACTCTTTCTCAATACCTTAACTAGTGATCAATCCAGTAATCTACTATATCAAGGACCCCATCTAGCCATGCTTCATTCTGTTGTCATGGCATCTCATCAGTCACTTTGCTGTCCCTTATATATTACCCACCACCTTCCAGGTTTTGAATTATAATTAGGCAGCTAGGTAGCACAGTAGATAGAGCACTGGGCTTGGAGTCAGGAAGACCTATGTTCAAAATCCAGACTCAGATATTTACTAGCTATGTAATCCTGGACAAGTCATTTAACCTGTTTGCCTCAGTTTCCTCAACTGTAAAATGGGGACCATAATAATACTTGCTTCCCAGGGTTGTTATGAGAATCAAATAAGACAACTGTAAAGTGCTTTAGCACACTGCCTGGCATATATAGTAAATGATATATAAATGTTACTAACATCACTACTAACATTACTGTTATCATCATCAACAAATCAGCTGACATTACTCCTCATAACTGTATTTATCTAGCTCCAAATGATTCTTTCCAGTTTCTGTAATTTTCCCAAATCAAAACGCCCACTCGAGGCCCATTACTCTTCTATGTGTTGTTTCCCACATCAGAAAGTTAAATTCCTTCCCTGCAAGAATTATTTTTGATGTTATATGATAATTTTAAAAATTTACTCTCTTTCTTTAGTTTGTTCTTACCCAAATAATAGATACTATTATTTTATCTACTTTTGAAATGAGTCATTAAGTCTTTAAAGATTTGATTTTTTTTCCTGTAATTTAAAATTAGATTGATAACGATGCTTTTTTTCAGGTTTATTACAAACTTCACATTCCTTAATACCCACTTTCAGTCACTAAATGATGAAGGGTCTTGAATATGAGACCAGAGGATTTGAATTTGGACTTATACAACCCCAGTACAAATACAAATCCTTAGCTTTGTATTCAAGACCTTCAGACCCTTCATTGATCACCTCTCTTGGCCCCAACCAAGCTATCATTTTAACTATTTGATTTAATCAACATTAATTATCTCATGAATCTGTGCTCAGTTCTGTTTGCCCAGGTCAACAACAAAAATGTTAAAGGCAGAGATGGTACTTATCAAATTTGCATATGACAGAAAGATAGCTAAAAACCTGGATGACAGATGGAGGCTCTAAAGTGTTCCTAAGGGGCTAGAAAATGGGGGAAGGGATGAATGAAAAATCATTTAAATGCCTGCTATATATGTCAAGGACTTCATTAATCAGATGAAATTTAATAGGGACAAATGCCTTTATACTTGGCCTCAATGATTCAAGAATACAACATGGCAGCCAAAGTCAATGTCATCTTATGATGTAATGAGAGAAGAAAACAAAAATATAACTGCTGATTCAAATAATGAAATTGTCACTATCTTGTTAAATTTAATATATATTTTTAAAAAATTATAAGTAATAAGTTCCTCTTATAATTCTTGTTCTTCATATACTGAAATCTTTGCGTTTGCTTATGATGAGTGCTAAATTAAAAATATATGTATGTGTATATATGCATGTATTTAAATATACATATTTATATATACATACATATATATGTATACATACACACACACACATATGTATTTTGAAGTGAAGCACTGTCTCCAGGGTGTAGAGAAGTGATCATTCCACTACATTCTGCCCCAGTTAGACCACATATAAAGAGTACAGTGGATAGTATCAAGATAAAGCATGAGGATCCTCCACTGAAGATATTTTTAGCTTGGAGACAACTTTAAGGGGGACACATTTTTTTAACTGGTGGGGTATACTATCAAGTTGAGAGACCCTTGCTTTAGATTAGTAGTGCCTTGAAAGAAGAAGCCCTATTTCTCCCCCAGACCTTGCTGGTATAGAATTCATTGCTTGACTCTAACCTGTGAACATTTTTAATCTGTAGTACTCAACTGACTAAAATACAACTTACAGCTGTCCCCATGTCTGCCTCTTTACCTGATGGTTCTAATCTCTGGAATTCACAGTTGCTCAGGGTCCCCACACCAATTTTTTGCAGCATGGCTAACACATCCCTAAGTGTGTAGTAATTAACAAATGATAATTGATTGATCTTTTCTTCTTTTAAACAGCAAAGGTTCTATTACATGAAGTAGATCAGTAAAAAGCAATGCTTTAAAAATGTAGGAAGCACAGGCCTGGACAAATTTTAAAAGGAACGTTATTTAAATAGTATGGGCAACATGAAGTATCGTAAGACCATTATATGTGCAGGGTTATATAGTTAAAGCTCAAAAAGACCTCCAAGGTCATCTAATACAACCACTTCATTTTGCAGCTGAGGACTCTTATAAATATGTCAATCAAAATCTTACTACAAATCTTTACCAAAAACGTTAGTGATTTTTTGCCTAACACCATTACAGAGAAAAACTCAAAGAATAATACTTAACACACTACATTTTCCTTCCCCAAATACATACCAATTCATGTGGTTGAAGGGGAGGAAACTCACTAGGATATTATTTAACAGTTAAGTTTGGGGTTTTGTTGCCATTGATAATCCTAAGTGGAAAATGAGCAGATAGATTTGATATAAAATTTCAAGTACTATATTACCTATTACAAGACATTTTTAAAAAAATCAAACACTCAGGAAAAAAATATCACACTGAAACTTTACAAAATACCATAATAGAACTCTGTACACAGTAGATCCATCAAAAATGTTCTACTGCTTTTAAGTCCCAGAAAGACACACTAACCTATAACTTAGTCCTATTGTAAGAACCAAAAGCAGCCTTATAGTAAAGCACATACACACACACAATTAAATAGATGTTATTTTTGGCTTAGAGTAAGAAATATTCTTGAAGTTAAATTTTTACTGTATTGATATTTAATAATTACAACATAAGACCTACAAGTTCTCGGTATTCATTTATCTTCATCAAGGATATAATATTAAATTTCATCATACCACACTATGTACTTTTGATCATGTTACACAGAAGGCTCCTGAATTCTATGATGAGATAATTTTGGACATTAATTGTTTTATTTATTATCAGAGAATTTTGGCCCAGGAAGTATCTCAGAGAAAAGAAAGATGTCCTTGAATATAAACTTTCCCCATATGATGGCAAAATTGCCTTGCTGGACCTGAGCCCAGCAGTGAGGGTTTTGTTTTTCACGCCTTTCCTACTATTTAAATCCTCCAGAAAATCATCTACTGGTAGTGGGAATGGAAAGGAAAATTTAATTTTACACTACTCTCACAAACTTTAATGGTCACAGATTCTGCCATCAGTAAACAAGGCACCTGCGCTATGGACTAAATACTGACAATGATGTCAATATGAGGGATTTGATCCTTCTACGGTCCAATTCTCCTTGCTCTGTTCCACTATCAGACTCTACTCCAAATCTGAGTCAAATTTCTAGAGGATATATTCTTTTGACCACAATATAAATGGATCAGGATAAACCCATCAAAAACTTTAAAAATAATTTACTAAATATCTGTCCTATCTAGCATCGTATTCTCAGTTTACTATAGAAAGCATGACATGTTTGGCAACATGCTTTTAAGAAATGGCCAGATAATTTTAAGTGTGATAAGTTGAAAAATGCCTAATTCCATGCCCACTATTAACTAAATGCAGAAAATGAAAAGATTGCATTTTAAAATGTTTTCTATATTGCTGAATTACTCTTAAGAAATGATTCATGATGGAAATGTACATATCAAGTAACTCCCAAATGTATTTTTAAAATACTTATGATGGTATGATGAAGTAAAGAGTCAGCTAGGCTTGTCTTATTTGTTCTTTTCTAGGATGCAAACACATTACCAACATTGTCTCTTGACATTTAACCATAATCAGAACCTGGTAATGGTTTACTACATTGCTTGTTCATTTCCTCAAAGAGGCTTCATAAACTGACAACTAGAAATCAGACTTTTCTTCAAGATTCAGTATTCACTACACAGACAGGTGTTTTTTTTATCATCTCTGACAACGAGTAGGCTCTCAGTAAAGTCTATTCCATATAGATATATAGAACCTAGCATGCAACAACTCAGCATCCTCCTGTAAGCAGTAGACATTTTTCCCATGTCTTTATAGATAGTAGCTAAAGTAATTAACTGCTGCCCAGTGGATACAGCACTGGGCCTAAAGTCAGTAAGATCTGAGCTCAAATCCAGATACACAGTTACTAAGCTGTGTAACCTTGGGCAGTCACTTAACCTCAGTTTGCCTCAGTTTCCTTAGCTGTAAAATGGCAATATTAATAGTATGTCCTTTGCAAAACTTTTATGATGACCAAATGAGATATTCGTAAAACTCTTAGCACAGTGTCTGGCACACAGTAGGCACTATATAAATGTTTATTCTCTCCCTCCCATTCATTAAGTGCCTATAATATATATATATAAATTATGAGAGGGACTGAAGGTACAAAGACAAAAACAGTTCTTGCCCTTTTAGAGTTCACATTCTACTGGAGGTGCGGAGGCAGACTACGGACACAAATAAATATAATAAAATACATGGGAAATTGGACACTATCAACTGAAAGTATCAAGAAGCTGACCCTTAAAGAACAACTTCCAAAGGGTACAAAGGAGGACGGAATATATTCCAGGTATAGGCAACAACTTGTGCAAATGTGTGGAGGTGACTGATAGAATGTCAAGCTCAACTGGCCAGTTCATGAAGGACAATAATATGGAGTAAGGGTAGAAGGCAAGTAGACAGTCTGTGGTAAAGATGCTAAATTCCAGGGAGAGGAGTTTGTATAAAATGTATGAGAAATGGAATATGTGGCCTGTACTTTAGTCAAATTATCTGGGGAGCTGCATGGAGGACAGATTAAACAGACTAGGAGGAAGAACAATTAGAAGGTTATTATACATAATGTCCCAAAAGACTCAGTTTGCTTAAAGCAGGTTTTTGGGATACTCTATATAAGTCCAGGTGATACTTGATGAACGTTGGAATTAATATGCAGCTATGAGGGCAGAAATTGATGAATGAGAGAGATGTTATAAAGATAGACTCTCCTAGGCAACTGATAAAATATGGGGAAGAGGAAGAGAGTCAAGGGTTACTCTAAGAAGATGGTGATGGCCTCAACAGTAAGAAGAACAAGTTTAAGGGCGGGGGAAGGTATTTATTCTGTTTTGTGTTTGAGATGTCTGTGGGAGGAATTCCAAGAGAAAATGTCCAAGCAAGAAGCTGACAGCATGGTCCAGGATTTCAGAAGATGAAAGTATTATACAGATTTGGGATTTACATGGTATGTTTAAATTCAGCCTCAGAAACTTATGGCTATGTCACTATGGGCATTTCTTAACTTCTGTGAACCTCAGTTTGCTCATCTGTAAAAGGGATAAAAACAGCACCTACTTCCTAGTTATTGTGAGGACCAAATGAAGGAACTTAAAGAGCTGTAATAAACACAAGCTATCCATATCAAGGGGACAGGAGGTGCAAGACATAGCAAAGAAGAATGAAAGAAAAGGTTGGAGGCTGAACGAGATGGGCATTCAAGGATGCCAGGCAGAAAAGATCCATTTGTTGACCAAGTGACACCAATGTAATGAATATGGTCTTCTACAATAATAATATACTCTTTGCTAATGTTAAAACAAGATGAGGACTGAGAAAAAACTCTTCATTGAATTTAGCAATTAAAGAATTCTCAATAATCTTGGAGAGCTCCGTTTTGTGGGATAAGACCATAGATTTAACACTGAAAGGGAACTCAGAGGAAATCCAATTCATTTTACAAGTGAGAAAGCTGAGGCTTAGACAGGTGAAGTGGCTTGATCTATGGTCACATGGGTAAAGTTGGAGGTGGAATCTGAAAGCAGGTCTTTCTGACTCCAGGGTCTAGCACTTTATCCACTTTACAGAGGATAAAAGACTGTCAAAGTCAAGTTGAAGTTTTTTGAGGATGTTGGAGACCTGGATGTACTTATAGACAGCAGGGAAGGAGCCAGGAAAGAGAAGAAGGCAAAGGGAGGAGCAGGAGGTCAGAGGAAATTGAAGAGGACAGAGAGCAAAGAAATGGAAAATGAAGAAACTGGTAAAAACAAGCAAGCTCCTGTAGAAGACAAGGAGAGATGGGGCTCTCATCTTCTTCAGATCAACAAAAATAAAGAGAAAGAGAATAGGCAAAAAATAATAATAATAATAAAGTTTCAAGGTATGAAGTAGGAGAGATGAGGGAATTCACAAGAAATGGCTTCCATTTTCTCAGAAGTATACAAATGCTAGCAGCAACCAATATTTTGCTAGGTTCCAAAAAATATTTTCTCTGTGAATTTATCTCAGAAATAAAGCTATCATTTGCTTTATAAAAATTTACAAAACTTAGGATTCCACTCAACTTTTTAAATTTTCTCAAAACCTAATGACTTTCTCATTAAATCTTTCTCAATTATGTTTTTTATTAGTAGTTACATATTACTGAACAAAAGATTCCCTAAAAGATCTACTCCAATGCCATCTCCTGACAGGATGGTAACCGTGGGTTTTAAAAGGCTATGCAAAGAGAGAATTCTGG
Organism: Bettongia penicillata ogilbyi; assembly: GCA_023548195.1. NCBI lineage: Eukaryota > Metazoa > Chordata > Mammalia > Diprotodontia > Potoroidae > Bettongia > Bettongia penicillata. The sequence continues at coordinate 1,274,521 of JAJHZJ010000309.1, forward strand.
TGTAGTTCTATGCCAACACAGATTCAAAAACACTCTTTTTTATCTTTGCGTATGGTTGAGTTCAAAAATAATCAACACCACAAAGCTGGCCGTTAGGTAACATTTTCAGTCACAAAAACTCAAGAAAAGAAGAAAACAGAAAAAGAAAATAGGTGCTGATTGCATATTACTTAAGTGCATAGTAAGGTTTTTGGGGAGTTATGTCTTTCATTAGTGAAATACCCACACCAGAGAAAGTGCAACTCCCTGAAACATATCACAATGTATTATTATCTTAAGGGTTAGAAAACATCTCAACCTTATATAGTAGAAATTTAATGAATATCGTTTAGTGTGTTAGCATTATTATGTATTAATTATTAACATGTATTAGCATTCCTGGTAACTGGAATTACCATGTTATTATGGTATATTTCCTTTCTATTCTGCTCCCTTCAGAAAAGTAGTTTTAGGTTTAGGAGGGGAAACAAGGTGATGGATAATGAAATAATACATGTTTTAAGGGAAGGATCAATGCACCTTGAAACCTTGTAATGTTTAAGTAGTCACCAGATTGTAAATTTAATTCCCTAACTAGTATATTTTAACCTGAGTCCATATAAAAAGGCCATTGTGCAATATATATAGTATTGGGTTTCTGACATACTACATTTAAAAATTTGAAATCAGTTTGCTATACAAAATGCAGCACATTCAGTTATTTGTGCTGTGATTCAATTGCTTTGTGAAACAAAAGTAATGTATCAGTAAAAGAGGAGTTAAGACTTGGACCCAAATAGTTCCCTCCCCAAACAGCCAAACCTGGAGAACCATTACTGTAGCCATGATGTCTCTGTGGTCAACAGAAAAGAGGCAAAGGAAAGGTACAATGTATCAAAATAATAAAGCTTCCAACATGTTACACTCTAAATGGATAATTTTTACAAGTATTTTTGTCTTTGTAAAGGGTATACAGAGGGTGGCCAATATAGTCTGACACTAATAAGAGCTACAGTATTTCTGTACCCCACAGTTAAACACCACCTATTGAAGAGCAGAATTCAATGCAAGAGCTTAGATTCCACGAATAAAAGTATCAGAAGACTCTTGTATTTAACTTAGGTTTCTCTGCCACTGCTTTGCTTTTAAAGAATTTGAGTTTTAGTGAAAAAGAATGTCAGATTTGTTATCATTTTTAAAACTTCAGCACTGAGATAACATTTTTCTAAGTGTTTAGAAATACCAATAGAAACCTAGTATCTACTCAAAGATGAACCCAAAATGCCCCATTTTTGAGGAGAGGAAGGAAGGTGGAGACAATTCTCTTAAATAAAAATGGAGGAAACCTCTGTCTGCAACATTTGCTCTACTGTGAATAACTGCCACCTTACTGTAAAGTTCTCAAAAGCGATTTTCCATAAATTATCTTGTTAGATCCTATATAATCACCATTTATCAGATAGGAAAACTGAAACTGGAGTTGTGATTTCCCCAATGATACTGCTATTTAGCAGATGAATTGGAAAAAATAAGTTTCTAATTCCAAGTTCAAGACTTTTCCATTAATTTAATCTAAGAAAGGCTAGAATGAATTATGAAAACTTGAACTATGAAATACTTTTTTATAGAAATTCAATGTTTCTGTTCAGAAGAGTATTTCATAGAAGTAATACTGCATTTTAGGTTCTACTAGCCGAGTGAGAGCAAATTCAGACTGCTTCTGCCAAGATGGAAAGGCTTGAGTATGGGCTCAGGGACAGTCTACTTGTCTGTGGTTCTAAGACCACCCCAGCTATGTTTGGAGAGACTTAACAAGGTGGTGGTGAATTTTTCAGCCATGTTTACTTTCAAAGACAACTAACTAACTTTCAGAGTGGACTCATTTGCACTGGTGGAAGGAGTGCTCATACCAATGAAATGACATGTCCCGGAAGTGTTGAGATATTCAAATTCAAAGGACTCATTCTATCTTATTACCAGGATCATATGATGTTTAAAATTTCAAAAGGTCTTAAAAATCCTATCTAGTCTGACCCTTTATAGAGAAGGAATTTGAGATACAAAAGAGGTTAAGTGACTTGCTCAAAGTGACACAGGCAGTAAATGAGAGTAGGGTGGATTTCAACCCAGTCTTCTGATTCCAAATCTTTCTAAATGTAACCACAAAATAGGTAACATTTATATGTCGCTTTAAGACTTGTAAAGTGCTTTATATATTTTATTTTATCTCATTTGATCTTCACAACAGTTGTGAGAGTTAGGTGCTATTATCATCCCCATCTTAAAGATGAGGTTCACCACGTATAGCAACTTGCCTAGTAAGGGACTAAGGCAGAATATGACTTCAGGTTTTGCCAACTCTAGGTTCAGCACTCTCTCCCTACCCCCCATATAAACACAGACAAGAACAGTAGATGATGAGAAGGCATGCAATATCAAGATAGCACCCACTTCAATGGAGTAAACTATTTTAATTTGTCTATATGCAGGCACAATGCATAGACACGTGAACACCCTTGTATCTATTACCAATGACTGCTTAAATTTCAACACATATTAACATTTGGAGACACAGAGTTGCACCTGTATAAAACACTATGAAAAGTCACAAAAAGATACAGTATTTCCCTTCAAGAAGCTCAATGTCTTAATCAGTTTATAGCCAAATATGTCATAATAAAATTTTAAGGTTCTTCAGTTTAAACAAATTCAAAGCTAACCACTTAGGTAAACCAAATTAAAGGACATTATTTGGATGTTTATCTGGCAAGGTATCATATAAATTATTCTGGTAACAAAGAAAATCTTAATGGTAGTCTATTTCTCTTAGCATAAACCTCAGCCTTCTAAGTCTTCTTGACAATGAAGGGTACAGCTCAAGTACTGAATAAGAAGGAAAGGAAGGATGTCAGTTGCAGTATGCACCCTGGTCTTAAAGGGATCTAATGGTCTCACTTCCGAAAGTTAGAGAAACGGGAAGGAAATGAGCATTCAAAAGTACCTCTCTAGTGGCTTTTAATCAAAAGACCCTATCCCCTTGACACAATGTTCAGCTATCTCAATATAGTCAATCAAATCATTTCACTTTATATTTCAGGGGACATAAACATCCTAACATTAGAGCACTTTTTACCATCATAAAGCACCAAGTCAACCATATATAACATGTTATATACGGTATTAATAATCTCAAGTATTTCTTCCTTATTGAGAAGTGAGGCTGGTGGCCTGCACAGCCCTCCCTCACTCAAAACAAAGTCAAGTGTAAGTCAAGTCTTTATTTCTCTGATGGCATGGTCTTCTTTGGCAATGAAGGATGAACACACACATACAAACTAGAGCATGTTGTAGATTTCCTTACATTGTTGTATTAGCAAAAAGAATTGCTATTAGTAATAAAAACTGTACTTAAAAGCCAGTGTTGGCATACTGAATTTCATCCTATTTCTTGCTTTCTACACCCCCATTTTGATTTTCTCTTGCAAGAGAATATCATGCCCAAACTTGTAATTCTGTGGGTACTGCTCAAAGTGTGTAGGCAGGGGCAATTTGAAACTAATCAGTATCTTGAGTCTTCTGCCAACTCTCTAAACTGGAAATGTAGCACACATCCTGACCTAGGCAATGACAAGAGAGATTACTCCCCTGTTCCCCCCCAGCCCCCTCAAAAAGAAGGAAACACTAATATTCAAAAGAAACAAAGAGAAAGAGGAATAAACTTCACAACATACCCTGTGTCATGCTAACCTTGAAGGCTACATGGAATCTTCCCAAATAAAAAATGCAACATCTCAGTTATGCTAGTGCTCCAGTGGTTTACACACCTACTCAGTTGTAAATATAATTTAGTGTTGACTTTAATCAAAAAAACCACCTATGGTTTGGAGATCTCATTAAGATTCTCTATGAATAACAATATGCATTACCTTAACACCAATTTAGTAATTTTGCTTTCCTTGTAGTCTAACACTATAATCTACACAAAACAACCCATTTTCCCACCCTTATGTTTTGCTTACACATTAGACAATATCTCTAATGTTATTATCACATGTGTGTCCAGGTTATGGCACAAAGCACATTTTATATGCAAGTTCCAGGGAGCTATGTTTTTAAGGGCCAATCTACTAATTAGTCGTTAGAAAATTATATTAAATAACACCAACTTAATGATCTATTTTAAGGGAGAAAGGTATCTCAGCACAAAAATTAAAATACTGTATTTGCCATCCTGTAAAAATATTATTGTATAAATCACTTTAATTCCAGAGGACAAATGCTATATGAACATTTTCTTGAGCATGTTCTCAATTAACATTCTTTAAATTACAGCTGTGTTCCCTTATGCTTCAGCAAAGTGAGGAGAGCATCGAGCTGATCTCATTATGCTGCTATACAAGAATTAAACAATTCTGGCCAATAAAATTTTTTCTATAATTATCACTTTTTTGCAAGGGCAAACAAACTTGGAGCCTCTTTTTAATATTTCATTTCTTTTCAAAGAGATTCTGTTTTATTGGAGTTAAAATTAGTTTAATCAAAAGTCAGATCACCATAAGTCAGTTATCAAGGAAAGGAAAATATCCAAGTTTAAGGAAAACATCTTAAATATAAACAAGGAAGCATAGTATATAGGTGCAAAAAGCCATATCTGATCAGGATTCAGAATTCTACCTCAAAAGACAACTTACCCCTTATACCCCTTCAGCACCCCCAAAAAAGTAGTACAGCATTTAACAGTTACTTTTTTCTCCTTCAAGGCACTATCACTTATGGGAACTCCATATTTTTCTTCCTAGCAAACCATTTATCATTACTACATCAGCACCTCTCTCCATTTCAGATTCTGGAATGAATACAACTAAGTGCTACAGGATGATCAGCAGGCCCCAAAGGAGCAAGCTGCAGCTAGTTTTATTGATCTAGATATAATCAGAGGAGGACTCCTTTCTTACCCTATTTTAGTATCCTTTATTAATCATCAAAAAAGTTTTACTGAGAAAACTTTAAAAAAATACAGATTATGGTTGTGGGTGGTAATGAAGCCTTGAAAGAATATCAATGAACAGTACTACTTCCTGTTTTTTGTATCTAACAAAATGGAGTTATTATAGTGTATTAGAAATCATACATTAAGGAATGCTGGTTAACCAGTCACCCTTGCCAAAATCAGATATGAAAAGAAAACAAAAGTTGGCAACAATTTCTGCCCCTGATTTTTCTCTTTCAGCATTACAATAAACTGTCTTTAGTGAATACGGTTATTGTCTTAATTTAAAATAGAAGCTAAAATATTTTACAACCATACATTTTGAGTAATTTAATTCTAACTTCTGTAATTACCTGCTTTTAGTAAGATAGTTTATAAATGCCACCCACAAAAATTTTAGTAAAATAATGATTTCATTATTTCTGTGAGCAATTTCCTAACGATATGATATGCCTATAAGTAAAAAGTCACGTTAACAATCATGGCAACGTTTAGCTACCTTTCTAAATAAAAGTAGAGAAACAAAAGATATAAATGCTGAAGAATACAAGAGTTATGAAAGTTGTCTATAAAATAAATCTCTTTAGATTAGACAAAAACTAAAAGGTACAGCATATTTTATTCTTTCATGGGGTTACCAAATTGATAGTTGGGGTGGGTGGGTGGCTTAAGATGTCAGAAAATAGGACAGAATCCTTATATCCACTAAACTCACAATTGCCTGTTCAATGAAGAGTGGTAACACTGTAATTTTTCTTCAAAGGCACTAAGTAACTCTAAAGAAAAAGCCCTTTAATTTTGTGACTTAAAGAACAATTTATGAATCCCTTGGACAAAATTTATAGGCACAGAACTTTCACTGACATTTCAGAAACATAAGGACAAGAAATATAAAAAGCTACAATGCACCTGTATACAACACAGTGCAAATATGCTTATTACACTTTCTATATCAAAAAGCTAAAAGCTGTACTCAAACCACAGAAATAACTCAACTACCTGAGACTCAAGGAATTCAGATATATTTGGAAATACTCCTAAAAACAACAAAACACTTAAAACTAGCTTTTAAGCCTTCATTACTCTACCAAGGTCTTGTAAGTCTTCTCTTCATGTTTAGTTTTATTATTAATGTTTTAGCAGATTTTTAAAATCTGAGACTTTGGAGAATTTAAATTACTACTGGAATGGTGAAGGTAAAGTGTCATGAAAAGTAAGCTTTTACTACTTACATTAAGAAAGGTTAAACTAAGACATCAAGATAAGGGGAAATGAAAAAAAACTTGTGACGATCTTATTTAAGTCACAGTGTCAAAGTACTTATGAAATCTTTGAATATATTAAGTGAACTGGAAAATATTAAATAATTTACACAAAATTCTTCACATATGGTTATGACCTTGACAAACCTATTCTAACTGAAGTGACTGAATTGTTTACCCCAAGTACCTAATTGCCCTTGCAATTGCCTAATTGACTCCAATGGCAATTTAATTAATTTTTAAAGAAAATATTTTGATATGCACTATTATATATTTTGTACAATTTTTAGTTTACAACCAAAAGGAAAACATCCAGGTTACAAAACAGGAGAAAGAATGAATTGTTCAGTGCCTGCATTCTGAAAATAGCCATGGTTCAAGCCCTGGCTAGGCTACTTACCAGCAGTGTGACTTTGGGAAAGTCATGACTTTTCTAGGCTATGGTTTCCTCATTTGTAAAATGAAAGAGTAGGACTAAACGATCTCTAAATCCCTTTCAGCTCTAAAGCCATGATCTGAGGAAAGCTTAGTCTTTAGCTAACCAACATTTCTGTGCATGTTATTTCTACTTTGTCTGCTCTTATCTATTTCCAAACATCTGACAAGTGTTAACATTCTAACTGTGGCCTAATAAGTTCAGGTATTAATTTATCTCAAATGTCTGACAGCCATGTAAAGTTTGTGTCCTTATTGCTATAAATCTCTATCAGAACAGAAAAAATAAAATTAATTTCTGGACTACAAAATTCCAAATTTCAACCTAACGTACAATACAATTTACTTTAACAAAAAAATATTGTTCCCAGTTCCAATCTCCAATGGAAACTACACAAAGGAGATGAGATTAAATATTAAGTATAACAAATCAGTATTTTGCAGAAATTGTTATACATTTACACAAGATGCTTATGCAAAAACCTAGTTAAAGGCTCCTCTGTTTTCATTATGTCTTGAGGGACTTATCAGTATTTCAGAGTGTATTTTAAAATGTTTTTTAAGTTAACGATTTGTCATAACACTGCAGCTTTAAATAAATGAAATCAACCAAGCCCACAGCAAAATTATATCAAATCATCCTAGCCACAAATCAGAACTAGGAAAACTCCTTGGAGAAGTGATTTTCATTTAAGAGGCTTACACACACAAATCAAAATTATATATGTGGGTGTTTAAATAGGCATCAGGACATCCTACTGGAGAATCGGCGCAATGCCACAACGTTAAAAAAAATTCAAAACACTAACTTCTCAACAATTCATGTTCTGCAGTTTCTCAGTGCTGAGTTTTCCAAGTCAACTGTCACATTTAATGATTTCCTTTAACAGAGTATTTTAGACTTGTCACTAAATAAAAGTCAAGGAAAACTTAATCATTTTTCTTAGTCACCTTACCACTGCTCTTTAAGGAAGTGAAAAGAATTTGAGATTTTAAACAGCATATCATGCTGTTGCTACTGGAATTTCGTAAGGTGGCAGCGTTTGCAGCTGGGGTGAGCTGAAGCTATGCAAAGTGCGCCCCACTCTCACCCAGAGGTGAGAGGATTGTGGTGGCAGTTAACGGGTTGGATGGCTTGGAAACCGAATGGCTGACACATCCGGTCTAAGATCTTTAGCCACCCAAGTAAATTCAAACTTCAAAGACATCTCAAACACAAGCCACATAAACCCTCGGCTCCTGCAGCTATCAGTTCAAAGCATTCTAGGCCCAACGAGTACTTAAGGGTGAGCCCACACAAGTTTTGCACGCATTGTGGCACCCTGAGTTTGCAGCTCATTCGCCTCCACCAGCTATGACCTGCGCTCGACATTCTCCCAGGCAGAAAAGACATCCAGTCAGCACCCAAACCTCCCGGTTACCTGCCACAAAACCCGGTCTCCTCCTGGGCAAGCTGCAGCCAGGCGGCGTGGAAGATCCTGGCTCCAGGACAGCAGGTTCTGTCTGTCCCGCAGCGCACCGGCCTGACCCGGGCCGGCGGGATCTCGCTTCCTCCTCCTCCACCACACAGACAGCCGCTGGCCCCGGACCTCGCTCCTGCCCACTAGCTTCTAGTCACCGCAGCCGGACCTCCCGCGCCCCCACCCCCAGCAGCAGCCCAGGCAGCTCCGCTCCGGTCCAAGCTCACCGGGGCGCCCGCAGCCTCCGCAGTGAGCCCACTGGTCCTCGGGACACCCAGTCCCTGGGGCATCTTCTCCGCAGCTGCTTCCCCACCCCCTCGGCAAACATGGGGAGTCCAGGGCCCCCACCCCTATTTTCCGTCCCCTCGGACCGCTGCCCGGGCAAATGCTGATTTCCTAGCTCACTCTCCCAGAACTCCGGGTCCACCAGTCTACACAGGGCAACCCCTCGGGTCTACAGACACGGGGCAACCTCCGAGACTGATCAACCTGGCAGTCTACACAGGGCAACCTCCCAGATCATCGGTCCACCTCAAAGTCTAGCAAAGGGCAACCTCCCAGGCCGGTCAACTTCCCCCTCCGTATGGCAACCTACCAGTGTACACAGGGCAACCGACTGGTCTACACCCTCCTTCTCAACTATTTCCGCAACCAGACCTGAGCGGATACAGACCCGGTGTCTCACGCGTTCCCAAACAATAACACCGCCCCCCGCCCCCCAGCTCCAGTCCGTCCCTCGCTCCCTTCCCAAAGGTGGGTTTCGGGACCCGCCCAACACCGGGGAGCCGGAGGGAAGGTGGAGGGGCTGGGGGGAAGCCACCCCGGGAAGAGCCCGGTCCCTAGCGGACTCTCCCGCAGCCTCCCAGCCCCGGCTGCGGACACTGTCCCCCACCCGCTGCCCCCGGAGTTCATTCGTTCGGGGAGCGCCCGGAGCCCGGCCGGGGGCAGGCAGGGCTCGGGGGCGCCCGGGCTGCGGCTCTTACCTCGCGGGGGCACCGGCGGCTGCGGGCGGCTGCTCGCTCGGGGCCGCCCTCCGCTCCCCGGGCTCGGCTCCCGCCGGGCTCGGGGCGCCGCTGTCCGGCGGCGGCGGCGGCTCGGGGCACTGGCAGGCGCCGAGCGCGAGGGGCGCGGGGGGCGGCGGCGGCGGCGGCGCTACGGGCTGGAAGGCGCCCCCCGCCGCGGGCTCCGGGGAGGGCGGCGGGGAGGCGGGCAGGAGCGGCGGCTCCAGCTCCGCGCTCCGCACTTGGCGCAGCTGCCTCCGCCGCCAGTCCGCCCGCTCGCGGCCCCCGCTGCCCGAGTCCCGCAGGAGCCCGCCGCCCGCTTCGGGGCTGGCCGCCGCCGCCGCGGAGCCCGGCAATGCCGACGACGAGGTGCGATTCCCCGCCGCCGCCGCCATTTTCTCTCGCGGGCTACATTCGCTCCGTCCTCGCGGAGGGGAGGGGCGGGACAGGAGCGGGAGGAGGGGCCCGGGGCTCGCTGGGGGCGGGAGGTGAGCGGAGCGAGGGCGGCCGAGCCCCGGGAGCGCCCCGGAGGCTACGCCGACGACGTGGGGGACGACGCAAGCGGGACTCCGGGCGGGGGAGGGGGGACGGCCCGAGCCGGGGGCGGGGCGGGGAGCTGCGGTTGGTCCATCGGAGTAGCGTTAGAAGCCTAGAAAGGGGGGCGGGGGGCGTGCAGGAGGAGGAGGAGAAGGAGGCCAGCGTGCGGTGACGCCCCTAGCGGTAGGCGGCGGGAGCGGTGGAAGTGCAGCCGCCTGCAGGTTGGTGGGAGGAGACTGTGGGAACCCGGGCGGAGTGGGACGCGCCGTAGGTAGCCCGGTCCGCGGCGCTCCCGCGGCCGGCCTGGAGCCGCTGTCCGGGGGGCGCTCCGCGGCCCGGCCTCCCGCCCGCTGCAGGTGGTCGGTCTCGGCAGCGCCCTTGGGAGGAGCGCGGTCACGGCTTCTCCTCCCCGGCAGTCTCGGCACCGCCGTTTGGAACTTGCTCAGGACAACTCTCCGGTGTCCAGAAATAAATAATTAGCACGATGGAGGACGTGGCCGCAGACAGGGCAAGACTGGAGGAAAGAGCTGATTAAAAAACAAAAAAGGCCTGCCGTCCCCTAGCAAGGCTTCCCGGGTGTGCGTGGGGGCCGATAAGAGTTCTCCTTGGGCGCAGGTAAAGACTGCGCAGGTAATGACTGATTCAGAGTCCAGGAGGAGAGCTTTCGGTGCATTCTATCCTCCTTAAAGGAATTAAAAGACAAAACATGAAAGCTCACGAAATAATCAGGCCACAGTCGGCTTACATTCTGAAGTTCCTGATTTGATGTTTCTTTCCCCGCGGAGGGAAAGCCGTGAAACTTCCAGGAGGGGCTGGAGCATTACTTTCCCTGGCTGTTTCCCTGGCTGTGTATTCCAGTATTGGATAAATGCTGGACTAGGGAATAGGAAGCCGATCCTAAGGAGTTCGGTGCAATTGCCCCCATCCAACTCTACAATTTAACCCTCCCACACCCTCGCCGTTTTCCTTTAGAGGTTAAACACAAACAAGCAAAACCCTTCCTTAATTATGAAGTCTCCCTGGGGAAAGCGAGAGCCAGAAATCGCTGTGTGGGTGGTGGTGTAGGGCTAGCTGCTGGTATTTCCCCAAAGATGTGTTTCAAATGGCTTCAATCCCGGAGCGATTCCCTTCGATAAGGTGTTTGGGGATGAAAAGCACTATTTAAATGTTAATTACCTTCAACCTTTCTAGTGCCACAAAGGGATTCTGTCTCGTTTTTTTCTACTCTGCCTTGTTTCTGTGGGATGAGCTAGTCTGTGCTTTGCCTTATAGATGATAGCCCTCCCCGAGGCTATCTCCGGGTTTATTTTGCAAAACAGCGAGCAAACTTTCATATGTAGAAGGGATGATATATCACATGGGAAGAGGAGAGGGAGAAACGTACTCGGCCTTATCTTGTTACAAATGTAGCCAGGATCCTGAGCTGTCTACATACTAACTCCTCTGTTTTCTTTCTCAAATGTTACAGTACGGACTGCAGAAGTTATGAGGAAAGGCCCCTTTTCTAGTCTGTTATTGGAGGAGGGTAATTACTGCCCTGCGTTCCTGAAAAAGGGATGCAAAATAGATCTTGATTTTACATTATTGCATTGACTACTAAAAGATTATTTTGAAATTTTTGAAGTGCAAATTTTGAAAGTAATAAGCAGTCCAGGTAATAAAATCTGTTAAACGTTTGTAGTCTTTAATTCCAGGATTAACCCTCCGAGTTTCCTTCTGTGCCAAGTCCATATTTGGGCTATAATTATGCAGCTCTGTTCATTGTGACATCGAGGCCACACACTGGTGTTTAAGCTTAGTGTTCCCTAATAGAGAGACACCTTACCTTTATAAGTTTACGATTCATTTTTTCACTTTTTTAAAAGGTTTTTACAACTTTTAAATTTATCTACTTAAGACATATACCAGTACACCTATAAAAACTAAATAAAGTAAGTATCCTTTAAAAGATATCGTAAGATTTGAAGTTTTCCTGGAGTAGCGTTAAGTGAAACAGATTTCAAAGCAAAACAGCTTCCCCTAGCCTATCTATGCATCCGCCCAAGCTGAAACTTGGGTACAGAATGAAGCCGAGTGGTGTTAAGTCAAACCACCAATCAGCTGCATTCTCCTCCACCACCCCCGCCTTCCCTCCTTCTCTAGCTGGTCCTCTCCTAAAACGAAAGACAGCTGAAATTACTAAAACCAGCTCATGGTTTTCGTCATTTTCCCCTTAACCTCTTATGCAAATATCCTTTTCTTCATTATGCATCCACACACAGAGAATCAGATAAAAAAAAGAAAGGAATAAAAAAAAGAAGTCCGTGGCTGAAAAGGGTGTCCCCATCTGCCATATGTTAAATTCATCTTATTGTTTTGAAAAGGGAGTTTCATTTGAATTAAACTATATGGAATTGTTACAGTAGTTACCCAGACCTCAAATGTCTAAGGCTGAAGCTACTATTTTAATCCTATTGTGCTCTCCCTTATATTACTAGAAGGGCATGTATCATATTTCAAGTTACTGTATTGCAGTAGCCACCTCAACTTGGTTTTTAATGTAGTGGGAAAAGCACCATTCTTTTCAGTTACTTCTGTCAGGGGAAAGAGGTGGGGCAAGAAAAATTGAAACATAGTTACCATTTTCATTATCTTTATTGTTATTCATTTTTAGGTACATTAGGATACCAGCCTTGTATTTCATTTCCACTGTGGCAATTTCTATAACTCTCAGCCCTATGCTTTCCAAATCAGTACTTCCACATGTTCCTTCTGGGAATCACTTCAATCACACTTAATTTTATAGTTTCATTTGTAAATCTAATTTAATACAGGTGCATTTTCTTGACGTGTACGTGTATTAATGTCTTTGGAATGGAAAGGTTTTGTAATGCACTGGTGGGTTATTTCTTAGTTCATATAGATGGAATATTTTTCTTTTAATCAGAGGCTGCTGGTAGTTGCTTTAAACACTCATAAAATGGTCAGATGTTATAATGCCCTTTTAAAAATCAATCATTTATCAGGGAGGCTCCCACAAGATCAGTGTTTCATGTTGCTGGGTATTTGTATTGTTTTTAGTTTTTTGAATTCTATCAAATTGGGCTGCCAAATATGAAGTACAATAATGTCCTTGGTAATGGGGGGAAAGAAAGGAAAGTCAATCTATGTTCTGTTTTAGCTATCAGCTATTTCCTGTTTTATTACCTTTGGTTAAAAAAAAAGACAAACAAACCATAACATTTTTAGTTGGCATAGGAAAAAGAGAAATCTGATACAAGAGATAAGCAATTGTTAAGCATCTGCTGTATGCCAGGCACTGTTTTAGTCATTGGGGATATGAAGACCAAAAAACCCCTGTAGCAGCATACATATTTTATATGAGAAAACAACAAATTTTATACACACATATACATACAGTGCATATGTATGTATTTGTAAATACAAAATATATATGATAAAAATTTTATGGAAAGTAGCACTAATTGAGGGGTTTAAGAAAAGTCTCATATAGGCATTAGTGCTTGACCTAACTTTGGAGGAAACTAAGATGCTGAAGTGAGGACAGAGTGCATTGTAGGCATGGGCAACATCCTGTACAAAAGCAAAGGGATGGGAGATGGAATGACATGAAGGAGGAACAGCAGGTAGGCTTCTGTGGCTGGACCATAGAATATGTGAAGGGGAGTAATACATGTTAAGTCTGGAAAGAAAGCCTAGAGACAAATGGCTTTAAATATCAAAGGAACTAGTTGCTTATTATCCCTCAAGCACTGGAGCCTCCAGTATGAAGATAAATTATTCTTAGAGAATGATTTTCCATTTTGACTTTCCTGGCTTCCTTTCCCACCTAAAATCCTATCTTTTACAGGAAGACTTTCCCAGCCTGTTTTAATTTGAGAATCTTTCTTCTGCTAATTATTTCCTATTTATCCTGAATAGTGTATGTGTGTGTGTGTGTGGCTTCCCCCATTAGATTGTGAACTCCTTGAGGGCAGGGATTGGCTTTTGTCTCTTTTTGCATCCCCAGAGTTTAGCACAGTGCCTAGTATATAATAATGTACCTGGTGCTTAATAATGAATAAGTATGAAAATCATTTGGTTATTTTCTTTTTTTATGTACATTTGGACTATGGGAAAAGAGGAGACAAAGAAATTAGGCTTACTTATTATGTTGGCAGCATGGCATTGTTCAGGGTTCTTAACTCCCCCTCACCCTTGTCATGAAGCCCTTTGGGCACCTAGATGTCGGAATGGAGAGAGTGTTGGGTCAGAGTCAGGAAGATCTCAATTCAAATGCAGCTTCTAACACTTACTAGCTATATGACCCTGGGTAGGTCACTCACTCTCCGTTTGCTTCAGTTCCTTCAACTGTAAAATGGAAGTAATAATAGCACCTACTGTTGTTTTGAGGATCAGCGCACCTGGCACATATGCTTCCTTCTCCTTTGGCAGTCTGGTGAAGCTTATGGACCCCTTCTCAGAATGATTTTTATTTTTTAATTCACAGGTATAAACTAAAACCTGTAGAAGTGCAAAAGATACCAAATATATGGAAATACGTTTGTCAAAGTATTTTTTTTCACAGACCCCAGGTTAAGAACCTCTGGATGGTGGATAAAAAGCCAGTCTTTGAGTCATAACTGGGTTTCAAGTCCCTTCTCTGATTCATGTTGAGTATGTTACTCTGGACAAATCACTTAACCCCTCAGTGCCCCAGGCAACTAAGACTATAAATTGTAGGACTATGGCTTATCTCTAGTGGCAGAGGGAATTTCTTTACCAAGGAGTTCCCTAAAACAATGAAACCATAGGTTAAGACCAAAATAATTTTTGACAGTTTCTGTTGAGGCATCAAAGCATGTATGGAAAGAGTGCTAGACTTTTGAGTCAAGAAGGACCTGGGTTTGATTTCTGCCTCTGGCACTTGCTAGATTGCGGGACCATGGACAAGTTATGTAGCTTCTGAACCTCTGATTCCTCATCTTGAAAAGGGGGATAGTAATGATATTTATAATACCTACCTCACAGGATTTCTGTGAGGATTCAAATGACAGACTGTATGTTATCATCACTTTACTAATCTTAAAGTAGGACATAAATAGCAACTACTATTATTATAAAATACTTAAGGATAGGAGGTATGAAATTAGATTGTGATGTTTCAAGTCTAGTCAAACCTGATTTATTTTTGAATACAGTGCAATGTACTTTAGGACAAAAATGGAGCTTTATCTTATTCTAACCCTTTTAAAAAATGTAATTTAGTGTAATTTTAAAAAAAATTAAATGCATCTTACTGAATTTGAGCATCCACTTGGTTTCTCTGATCCTGTTTCCTCATCATCTCCCCCAACTAAAAAGTGTTTTACCCCTTTTCAAGTTTTCCTAGCACATAGTAGACACTTAATAAATATTTGTTGAATAAATTAATTATTTTAGTTAATTCATGATATTATGAGAGTGTAAAATTCTAAGATTCTTTGTATATTTTTCCTGTATGTGAATTAAAACTTTTTAGACTGATACTCTTTTAAATCAGTGGTATGATATGTGAAATATATAATTACAGTAGGTATACTTATTTAAATAAAAAGATGCACATTGGGGAGACATAAAAAAGAGAATACAAAATATTTGTAGATTACATGGCAGCTTTATATATAGAGAAGAAATGTCATTATAAGCATTAAGTGAAAGTTTCTTAATATTAATAAAGAGATATAAAATAATACACTATGGTTTCAATGTGGTTTCTAAAGAGAGTAACCAAATTGATTAAGGCTCCTTGGGATTTGCCTGTTTTATAGCTAAAATGCAAAATTATTCCAGCATTTTCTATTTGGGAATTGTACTTTGTATTATAGGCAAGTAATATAGGCATGAGAATCCAATTTTAAATCACCATGGATTTTAGGATTAACTAAACTAAAATTCTCCCAAAGAAATGAAAGGTAATAAGAGTTTAAGATAAACACTTTGATTCTCAAACAATCATTGTAGGTAGTTAAAGTCTCCTATAAATACCACAACTGATAATTTATAGCAGAAACAAAATCACAACAGAGGAATCATAGATCAAGAAACCAAAAAAAGGGCTTTGGGATTATGCCTTAAAAATCAGTAGTTTTAAATGTATAGTCTCATCCCTGATCTATACCAGTTTCTTGCCAGAGAAAAAGACATATTTAGGCATTTTCCTTAAAACTCTAATTTTAGATGGAATTTCTACAGATTGATTTTTTAAAAAATATTTTTAAGAAGCATATTAATATCAACTATATTGACTTGGGCTAACTAAGCATTAGCAAAGTGGTAAAAAATTTAAATAAATATTTTAATAAAATATTTGAGTAATCCTCCCACATACTACCACGTTAAGCAGAAATTGATAATGTAGTCTTATATAAATGCCAGAATGTCAAGCTCTCTTTAGGTTAGTATGTTAGTTAACTATGAAATTATGACCACATAAAAATTTGACCTTCTACTATGCTTGTTTCATCTGAATTCTAGTGGTAACCCAATATTGGCTAGGAAATAGAAGTAATTTTCAATCTTAAATTGATTTATTCAGGATCATGTTCTTCTTATTCACAGAGGAAGTTATGTTCACGAATGATGAAGATTAATTAATGTTAGATGTCTTACTTGTATACAGAGCATTTGGGTCCTACCTTACACATAGACCTTCAAAAAAGTTACCTCAAATCTGAGACATTTTACTGGTCAACACACATTCAAATCTATTGCTAATAAAACCCTTCAAATTTATTTACTTTTAAATTAACAGCTAGCAAACACATTAGTTTAAGACAAAAGACTTTTAATCAAATAGTATGACAAATTAGGTGACAGGAAATATCCCCTTGTAGATACATGGAATACATTCTTCCATAAGTTGTCACTCATTTAATTAGATACACAAACACAAAAAGCGTGCATAAATAAGAAACATGCATAGAGGGAAAATGTGGTCAAGGTATATGTCAGAAATGGCACACACCAAGAACCTCAGTGACCAAGACATAACTCGTACCTTCAGAGCTTCTGATGTTATCTGGTAATGTCACGGTATTTTCTGTAGAAATCTTTGAATTATTAAAAACAAGAAGCAACTGATATCTATGAGCAGGATAGGAGGAACCTCATAGCTGTGTCATGCCTCTGATTTTGGTAGAATGCTTTCTGCTGGACACCTTTGGTGATCTTATGGTCACTGAGATGCCCTCTATTTGGCTTTAACTCTTTAGGGCTATCTACTGCATTCTGCTTAACTTCCTGAAGTGCTATAGCTTAAAAGCCTCTCCCTGACCAGGGCAAGCCAAAGCTCTTTGTGTGCTAGGAGCGTGATGCAACAAAAACCAGAAGAATGCCCTAAGTAAAATCCTCTGTTCTTTTAAATGCCTGGTTGAGGGTTGATTGGAAATACTTTGAACCCAGAATTTGACTTTGACTTGGAATTACAAAAAAAAAAAAAATACTTTTAACTTTCATTACATCCTCAAGTGAACCTAAGGATCTCAAATACACTTTGAAAACTCTACTTCCTTCCCCTAACAGCCCCACAACCACCCACCCCTACCCAAGAGCTGTGTGAGAGCCTGGAATTACAGGATCAACTCTTCACTCTAAGAATCTCTTCATTTGGCATGTACATAATGTTAGGCGTGAGAACAAAGGCTAGGTGAAGATAGCAGGATTTACATGCCAACTATTATTATGCATATCTACTAGCAGCAAAATCCCCAGTTGTGTGTGTAGGGGTGGGGTGTGTGTGTGTGTGTACCTGTGTATGAGTGGTATTCTTACTGCTATACCAAATGTGGCTGGTCTCCATACACATAGGATGCTAAAGTAAACAGCATCATTCTCAGGACATCAGGTTAACTGTTTTGCTAAAGTTAGAATAACAAACTACAGAGAAAGAGGGTAACATGGTTCTGAAAAGAAGGTTAATTACAATTTTTGAAAATAGTTAAATTCAGATCTACTATCCCTTCAAAAAGAAGAAAAGAATGTCATCATTTTCACTTTCTGACTAAATGCAAGAGAGAAGTAATTTCCGTGAAATTAAGGAAATACTATGAAAGTATAATTTTGAAAACAACTACAAAATGCAGGAGACTGTTGCAAACCATTATGGCCATCATGCAGATTTACTGACAATACCAAAAAAGCAACGGTCAATTTTGCTAGTTTAGTGGACAGAGTGTTCTGAGCCAGTTGACAAAATATGATAACCTAGGAAGGCTTAGACTGAATTATTCAACCCCCACTCCTTTTACTCTCTGTGCTTCAAAGCAGATAAATCCTTTGTAACTATAAAAGTGGCATAAGCTGATAAGAGGAAACATTCTGTGCAAGTTTGTGCTGCAGCTAATTAGAAGAAAATAACATTAGTCAATGTAGAAATGCTCCAAATGATAGAAAAACACACCAAGGCTATAATGTTACATAGAATTGCAAATAAAATTGTTAATATACAGAGGACTTTGGCATATAACATTGTAAAGTGATTTACAACTTTTAGTTCTTAGATTAATGAAACACAGTGAATGTTGTTCAATTGTGTCTGACTCTCCATGATCCCATTTAGGGTTTTCTTGGCAAAGATACTGAAGTGGTTTACCATTTCCTTCTCCAGCTCATTTTACAAAGGAGGAAACTGAGGTAAACAGTGTTAAGTGACTTTGCTCAGGGTCTCACAGCCACTACTGTTTACTACTGTCTGGCTGAGTTTGAATTCATGTCTTCCTGACTCCAGACCCAGTCTTTATCTATAGCACCAGTTAGCTGCCCCAACGCAAGTGAGTTCTGTGATATACTCCATTATTATGTATGAACGAACCAGTTGTGTTCATTGGTAAAGGTACAGTTTAATTTCCAGAGCATTGGATATGGAGCTCAGAGTTTCCCATGATTATAGTAATAGTTTTTTTTTTAATCTTACATGATTCAAATGAGGTCTTAGATACTTTTAGATTTATTTCTTATTTTTCTGTCATTTCTGACTCTATGTGACTGTATTTTGGTGTTTACCTAGGGAAGATACTAGAGTGGTTTGCCATTTCCTTCTCCAGGTAATTTTACATATTAGGAACAGAGGCAAACAGGGTTGTGACTTACCCAGGGTCACAGTGCTAATAAATTTCTGAGGTCACATTTGAATTAAGGTCTTACTGACTCTATACACCAGGCTACCTTGCTGCCCTTTGGATTTACTACTTCTTTACAAAATTTCCCCACCATCCTCCTATTCCCATGCTTGATAGAGGGAACACAGAATCTCCTCTACAATCTTCACTACATTCCTCTCCAATGGTGGTGGGCCAGTCCTGTAGACACCCCAGTACATCCTAAGGAATCTGGGACATTGCCATGTGATTCATAGCTGTACTCTTAGGACCTCAGAGCTCTCCCATCCTCCCTGAATATAACAGAATATAATTCCCCAATTAGAGGGGGAAAAAGGCAGAGACTGACTTTTTTTTCCATTTGTATGCCCAGTGTTTAGCATAGTGCTTGGCATATAGTAAGTACTTAAATGAATGCTATTTATTCACTTAGAATATTTGTAGAGTAGTAGATTTGGGAGTTGTTTGTTTCCTTGTTTTCAACTACTAAGGACTATGGGAATGAAACTTGCGTGATGGAAAAAGTAAAAAAATTAAAAAGCATTTACAATATAAGCAAAAAAAGTCTAAGTTTATGTTCATGGGAAATGTGACTAGTTTACAATTGTCATCCCACTTTTATAAAACAATATTCCTTTACCCCTCTCCTTTATCTCACTAAACAAAAAATGTGCATTGAAAAGGAAAGGATTCATGACATTTCTTAAATTTTTGCATGAGACAGAAGACCTAGGAGGCTTATAGCTTTCCCTTCCTGCTACTTATGGGCCTAATGCCTTTCACTTATATTTCAGGCATATGTGCAGCTTTGTTTTTCTATTCATGATATAGTCTCTAATCATCATATGGTCTGGCTAAAGAGAAGGGGCACCCCAGCCGTCCCACTTCACGTCTAGTCTGTCACATAATGGAGCTGTCAGTCATGCCAGTGATGGAACATCTGTTCAGAGTCACAACTTCCCTTTTCTCCTTCCTTGAAGGCCCCTTCCTTCTCCTTTTCTTCACTAACTTATCCTGTGGGAAATATTTAGGGATCCATGGCTAATTTCTAAATCAATGGAAACTTGAATTATAATAGTCAGCAAAGTACAGTGGAAAGAGCATGGGACTTGTAGTCAGAAGACTTGGAGTCCAATCCTGGCAAGTCACCTTTCACAGAACTTCTACTGCTTTAGTTATAAAAGCAGCATCAACTAGATGATTTTTATAGGTCCCTTCCAATCTTAAATCTTTGATACTATTAACCCTATAATAATGACTCCATTATAAGCGACATATTAGGGTCTACAGAATACCTTATTTAGAACAACTATGTACAGGTAGATACTGTAAGCTACTTTTGTCTTCATTTTATTAATAAGTTTGTATTTGAACCACCCAATCAATTCAATCAGGGTTAAAAACAATTAGGGGCACATAAGCAGATATTGATATGTTTTCACTAAAACTGAAAATACACACCCCATATCCATTTTCCTAAAGGATACGTGATATACTCAAATATTGATGAACTTTTCAGTTTCAATTATTCCTTTTTTTCTCCCATTTCTCAGTTTTACAGAGTATCACCTATCCAAGTTCAGTTCACACTAAGTTTAAGATTTCAAAATTCAGTTTCTTTTTTAGATGATTGCAAGGATGTGAGAAACAAAGAGCTTGGCTTGAGGGCTACCTCCATCTGGAAGCAAATTTTGACACCCCTCTTCCCTTCCCATTATAAGTACCCTTTGCCTGGAAATTACTTTGCATACACATAGGATGCTGAAGTAAACAGCATCATTTTCAGGACATCAGGTTAACTATTTTGCTAAAGTTAGAATAACAAAAAATAGAGAAAGAGTGCAACGTACTTATGAAAAGAAGGTTAATTGCAATTTTTGGAAATAAACTCAGATCTGCTATCCCTTCAAAGAAAAGAAATGTCATTTATCTTCACTTTTTCACTGTTTCTTATTTTGTAGTATCTGTGTGTATGTGTGTGTGTGTGTGTGTTACCACTTCCTCCCCAAAAGAGTATAATAAACTACTTGATGGCAAAAACTGTTTCATTTTTGCCATTGTACCTAATACAATACCTACCACCTAGAAGTTGCTTAATACATTCTTGTTGAATGAATAAATGAAATCAAAAGGACTACCACTTTTTAGAATTAGAAAAAGTCAGCCCTCCCTTTCCCCGAACAATGTTTCTAACTCAAAAGCAACTAGGGAATGCTAATCATAATTTATCCCCCCCCAAATAAATTTTAGACTAATTCCAATAAAGAAATTTTCGACCCTAAAGGAAAGTTTGAAAGCCTAAAAAAGAGTGTTTACACGAGTGTTTCCATATCCTTGAAGATCAACTCTGTCATTGCTATCTTGTCAGTGCTGTAACACCTTTGAACCTCAGTAGGGTGAGGTCCAGTGGAGATGACTGATACCTCAAAATAGCTCAACAGAAGAAGGTTAAAACAAAAAGTATTTGATAGACATCTTCAATAATGGCAGGCCAAAAACTTATTCCTTAATTCTTTACTTTGGAAAAAATGTCATCTGAAGCTGTCTCCAGTCATCCATGGTCATCTCCAGTTGTCCTGATTACAACTGGCCACTAGACCCAGATGGCTTCAGAAGAGAAAGTAAGGCTGGCGACTTTGCACAGCTCCCTGCCTCACTTAAATCCAATTCACTTGCAAGTCATGAATGGCATCAATTTCCTGATGTCATTGTCCTCTTCAAGAATGAAGGACAAAGAACAACTTTGGAAAACTCTGTTGGTGAAATGGAGTTTCTTATTTTATGATATTCACTTCTTATTAAACTTTAAGCCTTGACATTTAATTGTCAACATTCAAAAAAGGAGGAAACATTAGTCCTGGCTCAATTTGACATTTGAAAAATAATATGTGCCTGTCATATTTAAGCCAAAAGAAAAATGAAGAAATAGACATCAGACAAATCCATTTTTTCTTTCTCTCTAACACCTTTGTTTCTCCTCTCAGTCATTTATAAATTTCCATTTGCAAATTTACTTTTCTTCCTTATATAATTAAAGTGTTATATTCTTTCACTTTTCTTTTATCCACTTCACAAAAATACAAACAAGCTAACAACCAAACAAAATCAGTGATTTAGACTGGCTGAATCAATAATTTTCCTGTGACTGCCAACACAAGCAATTCTTGATTTTCTCAAGTATCCATGGGTATTAAGTTCTAATAAATGGTACACATCTCAAGTTGGGCAGGGCAGAAAATCAGAAAGGGGGGGCACTTAAGTATATGGCAGATTCCTGTCCGGGGTTAATTTCAGAGAGTCCATGAACTTGGATAGGAGAGGAGAGAAATTACATCTTTATTTCAGTATAGTTGGTTTCCTTTGTAATCTTATGTATGCAGTTAAGAATATTCTGAAAAAGAGCTCCATAGATCTTACCAGATTGCAAAAGGGCCAATGACACATACAAAAAAGTTAAGATCCCATGGGAAAAAAAGTCATTGTCAGTAACTACACTTGCAAACAATCCCCTTGACTAATATCTAGAAAGGTGCCTTGTTCATGTTCTTCTAATTGGGGATGTCTTCTCCACAGTATCCACATTATGCCCATCCTTCAAAGCCTAGCTCAGGATTTAGGTCTTCCTTGAAGTCTTTGTTGATGACTTCAGCCCACTGTAATTTCTTTTCTAAATCTTTTGGCATTTTGGGGGTATCATTAATGAATATCTTTTTGTATAATTTCTATTCTGTACTTGTCTGTGCCATGCAATTTAGGTCTTTGTTACAAAACTATGTAATACGGAGATATTTGTATATACATTGCTGTTTTGTTTACTAATTCTTTTATGTCCTTAATTAGACTGAAAATTCCACTGAGCAAGGGACATGTCTTGTACTTTTATGCTTCACAGCATCTTGGCACATTAGGTAATACTTATTTCAGAATCATGGGTTGAGAACATAAAGGTCATTTTAGAGGTCATCTAATCCAACCCCTGCAACCCCAGGATGAGGAAACTAGACCCAGACAGTAACTCGTGCAAGATCACACAGGTGATCAGTGTAAAGGCTGGGATTTGAACACTGTTCCTTTGACTTAAAAGCCTGTATGTTCTCTTTTCACTTTATCATGCTGCTTTTCAACTCCTAGATAAGATGGGTACCCAGTTCTATTCAACTCCTCTAGGGCTTTTATACATTTAGGTTCAATAATATAGTAACTAGAATAAGGAATGAGGAGTTTTGTTATTGCTACCCTGACACCAACATCAAATCTGTTTCTTTTTACCCATCATTAGGTCAATCAAAAAGATAACTCTTGTCTAAAATTAAAAAAAAACCATAATTCCCCTACTGGGTCCCTTCTCCCCATCACTAATTCACTTTTACTTCACCAAACTATGCTCAAGGGACACTCCCAAATATCTCAACATCTGCCTCACTTCTCACATCATAAACTCATTCAGTGAATAGAGGCTTCCAACCTCTACTCACACTTACAGGCTAGGTTGGGTGCCTACAGCTCAGCTACTACATCTCCCCTCAGCATTTTAGGGCTGACTCTGGGGTGTTTGAGGGTGTTGGTCTAATACTGTATGTATCTCATGTACCCTGATTGATTTATTCCCTCCAAGATTATCAGGTGATATCAATCAGTCAAGCTAAATAAGTTTCTAGAAATGAATATATACTACAGCAGTAGCATATACTACAAGACATCCCACCAAAAACTGGAATGCACTCTCCTACCAGTACATGCAAAGTCTAGGGGGAAAGATTAATTCCTTTGGAACATATTAAATTTGAGGAATTGTGAGCATATCTAGATGAAGAGCAGTCAGTGTAATTTAGGAATAGAGCTCATGAGAGAGGTCAGTCCTGGATACAGAGCAGAGAAGTGTCTTAGAGGAGATGATTGCAGACATCACAACTGATGGTAACCCAAAGAGAAAGTGAGAAGATATGAGATACTCAAGGAGAAAACCTGGGGAACACCCAGACCTAAAATGTAGGAGGGGAATTGAGAAAGATCAGTAAAACAGATAGCAGAACCAAGAAAGAAGACTGTTATGGAGACCCAGGGTGATGTCGTAAATAAAGTCAGACGTATCAGAATGTCACAGAAGACGAGAACTGAATAATATGGAAATGTTTTACATGATTTCACATGTATAACCTACATTGGATTGCTCTCTATCTCAAGGAAGGGGGAGGGATAGAATTTGGAATGTAAAACTTAAAAAAGTTTAAAAATTGTTTTAACATGTAATTGGGGGAAAATAAAATATTATAAACGTTAAAAAAAGAAGAAAGGGTGAAGGGGAAGGGAATAAGCATTTATTAAGCACCTACAATGCTCAGTGCTTTACAAACGTTATCTCATTTGATCCTTACAACAACCTTGTGAGGTAGATGCTATTTTGTATGGGGAAACTTAGCCACTTAGCTGTCTTGGGGTATTGGAGCAGGAGGGCAGGGTCAGTGAAGGAGAGGTTGAAGATGAGAGAGGGAATGATTAATGGAATGAGGTTCCTTCCTGAAAATGGGAACAAATGAGAATGGAGTAGAATACAAGACAGGATGCGAGGTGGCTCAGTAGACAAGAGTTCTGGGTCTGAAGTCAGGAAGACTGCTTCTTCCTGAGTTCAAATCTGCCTTCTAATACTTATCAACTGAATGACCCTGGGCAAGTCACAACCCTGTTTGCCTCAATTTCTCATCTGTTAAATAGGTTGGAGAAGGAAATGGCAAACCACTCCAGTACCTTTGCCAAGAAAACCCCAAATGGGGTCATGAAGAGTTGGACACCACTGAAACAACTGAATGACCAACAAAGATTGTAGACTAGAGCTCAAGTTTTAGGAGGGAAGATTTGACTTTTAGATTAGGCAGTTACAAGGTTGGTTGATTTTAGAGAGAGTGGTTTAAGTAGCATGGTGGGGACAGAAATCAGATTATGGAATGTGAATAATGAAAGAAGTGAATATTTCTCAACATCCTAGGGTTCCAAAGTCTAGGTTTTATGACCAGTGTAAAACTGAAATCCTGAGGATCAGGAAGTGACCATTGAGAGTGATCTTTAGGACTGTAGGCCAATGGCAGTTTAGACACAGGCTTATCTGGAAATCATACTTCATCTGGACATGAACTTTGTGGGACCAATACTATGTAAGAAATGAACTAAGCTTTGTGCCAACTCCTCCAGGGACCAAGGTGGTGTAGCAGAGGGTATGTCTATGAGGCACAGGAGAGGGTGTTTGCTTTGTTTCTGTCTTTGAAGTAAATATGCTTTTGTAAAAGCTAATTGACATAATGAGGACATTATGGAACTGGGATGCTACTCACTGGCCCTCTAACACAGTCAGTAAGTGATCAAACCAGTGGCAATAAATAAAAAAATACCCAAGCCTCTCAGGATCCTCTGGAACTCTAGGAGAAATATAGTCCACCTGAGCTTTGAGAGCATGAGCCATAACATGAATTCTGCCCTTGGTCTCAGGGCAAGAGAGATCCCAAGTCCCCTTCTCCAGCCCAGGGTAGCTCATCTTGCTCAAACTCTAGCCAGGCAGAACAGGAAAAACTCCTTGGCTGAATAGTGTATGCACAGTTCTGGGTCAGCTGACAATGAAAAGGCTTCTCTTTTTTTTCCTTTTTTGCCTGATAATTAGACTGGAAACTCTACTTGCATGTGCCCATGTTCCTGTTGGAATCACATCATGCTGGACATGTTTCTAAAAGAGTGGATTCTTGTTGATCAATCCCTGTCCTGTTCCACCTACCACAGTGCCTTGCTCAGTCATTGAACATTAGTCATTGCTCCAAACATAAGAAAAAGACCAACAAAAAGTTTACATTTTAAAATGGAAAAGTAACATTTTGACGATATAAAAGACTACAGTTCAAGTGGACTTAATTAATTAATTGACTTAAAACCATAACCAGAGGTATAGACTCAACCTTATTTTCTTTTATCACTACTTGCATTCTTTAGCTGTTTATGGTTTGATCTTGTTTGAGCTGTTTATGGTTTGATCTTGTTTGAGCTGTTTATGGGGTGATCTCTGTAGCAATTGTTGAGGAAGGCATCTGAACAATCTTACTTTAGCAGTTTCTTTATACCAAACACAACAAAAGCAATCCTGAAGTTAGAGAGTACAGCTCTTTCAAATGGGGCTCATCTTGCATATTCAGGAGGTCGGAGGTCTAAATTCCACTGATGTCTTACATTCTAGGCTTATTGCAGAGGAT
Source organism: Bettongia penicillata ogilbyi (assembly GCA_023548195.1). Lineage (NCBI taxonomy): Eukaryota > Metazoa > Chordata > Mammalia > Diprotodontia > Potoroidae > Bettongia > Bettongia penicillata. Next base: position 1,300,530 of record JAJHZJ010000309.1, read on the forward strand.
GGGAAAGTGTGAATGAAAATTGAGTGTTAGATTGGAGTCTTGTATTATTATTTAATGAATTGCCTAGACAGTTACTATTTCAGATTTGGATCTAGGCTCAAAAATCGGTTCAGAAACTTAAACTATGCGATCATCTTCCCCCCCACCCCACACACACACCTTGCCCCGCCAAGTACTCTTGATCCAAAAAAATTCTGGATTGTTGTAATCTGATCTTTTGTTCTGTTATTAACCCATTCACAAACTACATCCCTTGATGTGCAATGTGAAGTATAAAATTCATGCATTCCTATTTCACAACCTTATGAAATTTAAATTACGAAAAAGCTGCATGGAACTGAATTGTCTGTGACTATTCCTAGGAATAGTTTATCTTATCTGAAGGAATTCAGTTGGGAAATATGATACACATGCCTGAAAGTTAGCCACTCTGTTTTAGAGCACAGGATTAAAGAATTAAGAACTACAAGAAAATTAGAAGTCATTTAAATTCAATACCTTAATTTTACAGATGAAGAAACTGAGGTTCAGAGAGGTGATGATTTGAAACACATCACAAAGAAAGCACATCTGAACTTAATTTCTCTGACTCCAAATCCAAGGATACTTGGAGTCTAAGAGAATCTAAGAAGGAGAACTAGCTGGAAAGGACTTCAGAGAACCTCTAGGCCCAGCCTCTTGTTTTATAACTAGGGATGAACAAATCATTACAACTTTCCAAGAAAAGACCATAGTCTGTCCTTGACTCCTACTCCCTATATATAGAGGGAGGGTATGTGAAGATTCATGATGGAGCTCTAAAAGACTCTATCTCCAATCTTTCCCTGTGGCTCTGAATCACATTTCTGAAGCTGACATACTCTTCTGGAAAGAGTGTTTAGCCTTTATCCAATTTTAAACCCAGCTAATAATGTTTTTCAGACTTGATTGAGAAAGACTTCTTAATTTTTTCCTACCAGCTTCCTATCAGGTATGGATCCTGGCAATGACTGAGATGAAAATTTGATGTGTTTTATTATTTCTCTAAAACTAAAAAAAATCTTAATTAACTTTTAGTTTTCAACATTCATTTCTACAAGATTTGGAGTTTCAGATTTTTTCCCCATCTCTCCCCTCCCCCACCCCAAGATGACATGCATTATGATTACCCATATTACCTGCCCTCCCTCCTATCACACAGTCCCCCCCTTATCCCCTTCTCCCTTACTTTCTTGTAGGGCAAGACAGATGTTTATACCCCATTGTTTGTATATCTTATTTCCCAATTGTATGTTAAAACAATTTTTTACTTTGAGTTCCAAGTTCTCTCCCTTCCTCCTTCCCCAGTCCCCCATCATTGAGAAGGCAAGCAATTCAATATAGATTATACATGTGAAGTTATGCAAAACACTTCCATAATAGTCATGGTGTAAAAGATTAACTATATTTCTCTCCATTCTATCTCACACCCCACTTATTCTATTTTCTCCTTTAACCTTGTCCTTTTCAAAAGTATTTGCTTCCAACTACCCCTCCTAAAATCTGCCCTCTCTTCTATTATCTCCCCCCCTTATCCCCTTCTCTCTTACTTTCCTATACAATAAGATACCCAATTGAGTATGTATGTTATTCCCTCCTTAAGCCAAATTCGATGAGAGTAAGATTTACTCATTCCTTCTCACCTCCCCTTCTTCTCATCCATTGTGAAACCTTTTTCTTGCCTCTTTTATGTGAGATAATTTATGTAATTTTATTTCTCCCTTTCTCCTCCCAATATATTCCTCTCACCTTTTAATTTTACTTTTTAGATATATCCCTTCATATTCAAGTCACCCTGTGCTCTCTATCTACCTACCAACCTACGTATCTATCTGTCTCCTCCAACTACCCAAATACCAAGGAGAGTCTCATGAGTTATAAATATAATTTTTCCATGTAGGAATGTAAACAGTTTGACTTTAATAAGTTTCTTATGATTTATCTTTCCTGTTTACCTTTTTATGTTTCTCTTGATTATTGTATTTGACATTGATCTTTTCATCAAGAATGATTAAAAATCCTCTCATTGAATATACATTTTTTCCTCTGAAGGATTATACTCAGTTTTTCTGAGTAGGTGATTCTTGGTTTTAATCCTAGCTCCTCTCACCTCCACAATATCATAATCCAAACCCATCAATATCTTAATTTAGAAACTGGTAGATCATGTGTTATCCTGATTGTATTTCCACATTACTCTAATTTTTTTTTTCTGGCTGCTTGTAATATTTTCTTCTTGACCTGGGAACTCTGGAATTTGGCTGCAATATTCCTAGGAGTTTTGGATCTCTTTCAAGAAGTGATTGGTATATTCTTTCTATTTCTATTTTTCCCTCTGGTTCTAGGAGATCAGGGCAGTTTTCCTTGATAATTTCATGAAAGATGATGTGTAGGCTCTTTTTTTGATCATGACTTTCAGGTAGTCCAATAATTTTATATTACTTATATTTTATATTATTTATATTATCTCTCTTGGATCTATTTTCCAGGTCAGTGGTTTTTCCATTGAGATATTTCACATTGTATTCTATTTTTCCATTCTTTTGGTTCTGGTTCATACTTTCTTGATTTCTCATAAAATCATTAGCTTCCATTTCCACCATTCTAATTTATATGAAATTGTTTTCTTCAGTGAGCTTTTGGACCACATTTTCCATTTGGCCAATTCTGCTTTTTAAGGCATTCTTCTCCTCATTGGCTTTTTGGATCTCTTTTGCCATTTGGGTTAGTCTATTTTTTAAGGTGTTATTTTCTTCAGCATTTTTTGGGTCTCCTTTAGCAAGCTGTTGACTCGCTTTTCATGATTTTCTTGCATCACTCTCATTTCTCTTCCCAGTTTTTCCACTACTACTCTTATTTGATTTTCAAAATGCTTTTTGACCTCTTCCATGACCTGAGACCAATTCATATTTTTCTTGCAGGCTTTTGATGTAGGAGCTTTGGTCATCTTCCCAGCCAAATGCTTGACATTTTAACTCTTTGTCAAGGTAGGACCTGTGAGGATGGGTGTACTGTCCCAGGCTTTAGGGATTTTGTATCAGCTACTTGATCCCCTGAGAAGTCTGGAAACTGCCTCAGCTGCCAGTGATTCAGTCCCCTGAGGCCTGCTCTGACCCTGTCTGTACTAATGCAGCGGATGGACTGTGCACCCAGCTTTGAGTGCAATATACCCCTCCTGTCAACCTTCCAGGTTGTTTTGGCCTAGAGGTTTGTTTCACTCTGACATTTTGTGGGTTCTATAACTCTCGAATTTTTTTGGAGTCATTTTTACAGGTATTTGGGGAGGATAATTCAAGCAAGTCCCTGCTTTTACTCTGTCATCTTAGTTCCACCCCTATTTTTCTAAATTAAAAAAGAGTTTTTTGTACACACATGCAGATATGTGTATGAATGCACATATACGCACACTTGTAGATATGTATACAAACAATGCATGCATGTGTATACATGTGTGCATATATGTATATATACACACATAGATGTATATGTGTGTATGAAAGTTCTTTATTTTGTATGGTGTTCTTTATATATGGTGATTCAGTTTTTAAAATTTTATTTTTTTGTGTCAATCCTGTGAGGAGAGGTGAAGAAACTATTGTAGAAAGAATTAGCTTAGATAATTTGCCCCAAGAACAAACTAAATGGTTATCTCAATGAGTTCAGTTAAAAGAATATATTTGTTTTTACAAAAACTTACCTAATTTGCCATTTTTCCTGTTACTTGAAAAAACATCAATCTCTAATATTTCCCTCTGTCTCTGCCTCTCCTGGTCTCTTTCTTTCTGTAGGTCTTCTCCCCACTTTCTTCCCTTCATACTGTTGAAAATGAAAGCAGGCTGTTGCCAATAATAGTAGTAATATTTTGTATAAAATGCCTTTCATCTGAGGCTCAAACCATAAACAATATCCTCAGTGGAGAGAGAGGGAAGTCCCAACATAGGCAAGGATGTACTGATAAATGTTCTAATAATTGTCTCTCTGGGGGGAAAAGTAGGCAAGACACCCTTTTAGAGCTAATCTACATAATTAGCATTTTCTCTGCCTCATTTTCTTAAGTCTAGCAAATCAACAAAACAATAAATGAAGCTTTTGTTCATAGCATTTGCTGATTTCTGAGGTGTAAATGCTCACACTGAAAATTTAACAAACTGGCTCCAACACATCCCCAATCCAAATACATTTATAACTTTCTTGAAGTCTAGAGACTGTAGAAAACTGCTCTGAATACCGAGCAATGACATGAGATGACTTGCCTGGGGTGATACAGCTACTATGAGACAGATGAGACTTAAAGCAGGTCTTCATGGCTGTGAGGCAAGCTCCCTATCCACTACACCAAACTTCCTGTTACCCCTTCTAACATCGAAGAAAAGCAAGCCAGAGGAAATCCCTACCAGGGGTGGGAAACCTGCAGCCTCAAGGCCACATGTGGCCCTCTAGGTCCTCAAGTGTAACCCTTTGAGTCCAAGTTTTATCGAACAAATCCTTTTGTTAAGGGGATTTGTTCTTCGAAGTTTGGAGGCCACAGGTTCCCTACCACTGCTGGCCTAACCTAACCAAATTTATATAGTCATTCTAGATTGCCTCTTACAGAACAGGTGTCAATAAAATGCTATTTGTTATTAACTCGACTTTGCTTATCAATTCATGTTATTTTAGCTAAAAGGAATCCAGTTAGTTGGGACTTTGAAAGGCAGAGGGTTGACATGGTTAGGGAGATATATTTTGAGCTCTAATGAAAAGCAAGTCAATAAGCATTATGGGCTTCCCTTCTCTATCTATTGACTAGGGCATTTTTCTCAACTGCAACTGCTCTGTAGTTCCAACAATGAAGAGTACTTTCTGGGGACCATATTTTAGCTAATTAGTTTTGTAGTGATGTAATAGCAATTAAAGTATACAGAATAGATCACAGCAGTTACCCAGCCTAGCTGGCTATTGGTCAGCATAGAGTTAAAGAAACCCCCCATCACCTGAAGCTCTGTAGCTACAAAAATATGGCAGGAGGGAGGAGCGTTGGAAACTGGGTGTTTGTCCTCTAAGTCTACAAAAATTCTCTCTCCATTAAAAATAACCCAAGGTAATGGCCAATTGGCAAGTGACATAATTCATCTTTTATCAAAGCAAAATCATCATAAAGAAGTTGATGATTAAATCAGCCTTTATGACATTGGGATCCATTTATATAGATGATAGACTTATTATGTATATGCATGAGTGTATGTCCATGTTGCTATGTATAATACATATAGCTTTCAAAACACATTACAACTAGGTCCTAATTAGTGTGAATAATGAATCCCTTGAAGTGACGAAATTATTTAAATTCACATTGCATATTTCCATTGGGCTGAAACCAATGGGCACATCTTACACAATTATAGCTTTGAATAGTTCAAATTCAAGTACCTGTGAACACTTCATACTAATCAGAACTAAACTTGTAAAATGACAAATGATGATGTAAGCATAAAAAAATGAAGGAAACATGGTTAATATTTAAGTGCATTTCTCTTACTTGACCTGAGTTTCAATTTCTTCCCTCATCTGTATATTGTAGGATTGGATCAGAGATGATCCTTAACAGTCTTTAGTAAAAATGTTCAACATCAGATTCAATTCAGTAAGCATCTACTCTGTTCTAGGTGTTGGGGATCATAGACTTTTGAGTTGGAAGGGATCTTATAATCCATTTAGCCCAATCCCTACATTTTATAGAAGAGGAGACCAAAGCCCAGGAAAATGAAGTAACTTGCCCAAGGTCACAGAGGCAACAAATAGCTGAGTCAAAATTTCAACTTGGGTTCCACAACTGCAGTTCACTTTTCCACTGCACCTTGCCTCCTCCAATGTGAGTAAAAGATAGCCTTTCCCTTAAAGTAATTTACATTTCACTAGAGGAATATGACATTTAAACAGAAATGTAATTACAAAATAATTTGAGGGGAAAGGAGGATGAGGGATTTACTATTTTATCTTAGAGGCAATAGGAAGCAGTTGAAGATTCTTCAGTAGGGAAATGATCTGTGCTTTGGGAAAATTATTTTGAAAGCTATCTGGAGTTTGGATCAGAATTGGATTGGAAAATCAAATAGAATGCTCTTGCAAAAGTAGAGTACTTAGCATAGTGCCTGGCACACAGTAGGTGCTTCATAAATGTTTATTGACTGAGTATAGGTGAAAGGTGATAAGGGATTGAGTCACCTTGGACACAGATGCCAGAGATATGGAGGTTGAATGAGAAAACAAAGCTTTACAACTTACTGGCTATGGGGAGAGAGAAAGAGTGACAGAGTAAGATGACTGAAGTTGTGAACTTGGATGACTACAAGGATAATGGAATCCTCAATAGAAGTAGGGAGGTTTCTTTTTTTCCCAATTAAGAATGGTCTTAATATTATTGAACAAATGGAGAAAAACCCTCTCCCCTTTCCCCTTTGAAGGGTGGTGGAAATACTGCATGTGATAGGAGAAAGAACAAGACTGGGAGTCAAGAGACTCCCATTAAGCAAATAGCATCCCTTCTCAGGCCCTTCTATAAAGAGTCCTCCTTCCTAGGAGATCAGACTATAGAGTTTCTATGAAAGCACACTGTAAACTATAAAGCACTTTACATGCACTGGGTTCTGAATATTTTAGGTACAACAAGAAGGTGGATGCTCAAGGACCAGGCAAAGGGACCCTGAGCTTGGAGGAATTAATGTTCTTTAGAACTTTCTTCTCTAAAAACAAGTTCTGAACCGATATACAGGTATGTCTAGAATCTTCAGCACACTTATGCTCCGACATGGAGCTGAGTCTTTTCTTCACAGAGTGGTCCTGGATACAGAACTGGTTGACGGTGGTGCCCTATGCACAGCCTTAGGGCAGTTAAGTATCAAAGTGGATAGAGCGATAGCTCTGGAGTCAGGACAACCTAAGTTCAAATCTGACCTCAGACATTTACAAGCTGTGTGACCCTGGGCAAGTTGCTTAACCTTGTTTGCCTCAGTTTCCTCATCTGTCCAAAGAGCTGGAGAAGGAAATGGTTAACACTCCAATATCTTTGCCAAGAAAAGCCCAAATGGGATCACAAAGATCACTGAACAGTTACAAAAATACACAGCCTTGGGACTTTTACTAGATATCTCATTGGTCAAAGGAGAGGCTGCAGCCAGGAGGGCTGTAACACCCTGCTGACCAGGACACTCTGTTCAGGGCCTTGACTGCCACCATCTTTCAGTCAGTAAAAGCTGTCTCATTCACCAGGCTTTGGTTCCTGATAATGTGGGGCAGACACGGTTAGTATTTCTACATCTACAACCAGGCCAGTGTTCACCTTTTTCACCTGCAATCACTGACTGATCTTATAGGTTGAGATAAGGTCTATTCCTTCTCCCCCAATGCAGCCCTCACAAACAGCAACAATCTTGAAGCACTTCCCCGGGACTCTGACTCTTGTAGCCAATTTACATAAATTTCAGCTAATCTGGGATGTGTTCTCCCACTGTGGCTGGAATGGTCTCCAGCTCTACCCATAAGGTCAGTATCAGAAGTGAACATCTTTCTAGCCCATGAGGACAACATAACCCTGCAGTGGGTGTCCCAAGAGATCTTGTTGAAATTTCATAATATCTCTCCAGAAAGTCTTTTTTAAAAATTTGGCTTCTTCTGCTGCACATGGAGGGACATGATCTTCACCTTTTGTTGCCTTGAGGGACTCGTAGCCATGTTTCCTGGCCTGGAATTTTGCCAGCTCCTTTGAGGAACTCTTGGAGTGAAAGCTGGAGTCAAATAAAACCTTTCAGCAATTTTGCTTTGAATAAACCTCCGAAATAACCCTGCAAATGCGGTCACTCTGCTAGTTTATAACTACACAATTAAGGTAGTGTCTTCAACTTATTTTATTTACATTTTATAGGGATGGTGGGCAGGTGATTAATCTGTGTAGTGGGAGGATCTAGAGCCCCCCAAGGAGCTGTGCCCTGGACACTATGAAGAGAAAAAAGGAAAATTTGTAGGAGGGGAAAGTCAGGGGGAAAGGACAAGGTCACTTTTGGATCTCTCTCTCTCCGTCTCTGTCTCTGTCTCTCTGTCTCTCTCTCTCTCCCTCTCTCCTTCTCTCATTATCACCCTTTACTAGCCACTCTCTCCTCTTTTCTCCATCTTGACCCTTTGGTGAACCAATTCAACTCTACATTCTCCTCTTCTCTTGAGTCCCATTATCATATCACCAATTGTACCCTACCATGCCTCAATTTTGGATCACTCCTACAATCCATCACATTTATCATTGCACTAACCCTTATACTACCACCTAGTATGTAGGAGAGGCTTAAAAATGTTTGATGAATAAATGACTATAATGAAATGATATAAATGAAATAAAATGAAATAACAGTATATAAGTATTTGTAAAATCTAAAGCACAAATGCAAAGTATTATAAAGTATTGTCTACCCATGTTTCTGAGAGTCCTAAATTCTATTGGAGGGAAGGTAGATTTGGGTGAAATAATTAAGTAGTTCCCTAGCCTGTTATTTCTCTTTCCAAAGTGCCAATATTCCACTTGAAAAAAATGAACAATACTGTCCATAAGTACTTGAAAAGGAATCATCTCTTCAATCTCTCTCTTTTACTTACAGTAGACTGCAGAATGTACAGGCAACATTTGGTACTTAAAAATAAAAACCATTACTTCATTCTTTATATAAAGTACAACAAAAGGTATGTCCTTTTGATAAAGCCTTCTGAAGTAGCTTGTACCCTGTCTATATCATGAATAAAGGCAGTACCAAACTTTACAAGGTCTTAGGGAATTTTGTGCACATTTTTGCCAAATTTCTTGTAAACTGCCCAAAATGTTGCAGATGCTTCAACAGAAGGCACTGTAGTGGCAATGTATAAAGCCTTTGCAAAGTAAATCAGTGATCATTTTGCTCAGCCTTATGTGACAGAGCAGTTGTTAATCCTTTTTTGGCACTTACTTTATTGAAATTTTCTAAGTCGTGTGAATCATACAAAAAATATTTACTATAGGAAGCAGTCCCTAACTGGCCTTGCTAGTTTGCATGATTCATTTTTAGATAGTCTTGTAAAATGTAAATGTGAAAAGCTGAAGATACCACCATCACAGCAACTTCTAAGTTGTAAGTTAGAAAGGCAAACTTCTTTTGTGGTATTATCTAGGGGGTATTATTCAGAGCAATATTACAGAAAGGTCTCATTTCCCATGTACACATTGCAAAGCTGGCTCCCGAGTCATGGGACCTTGGTTCAAATGTCACCTCTGATACCACCTGTGAGACTTTGGGGAAATCACTTAACCCCCTTAGGCTTGGTTTACTTATCCATAAAAATGAAGGGGTTGGATTACATGACCTCTGAGATATAGTCCATCTATACATTTTGATCTAATTCTGGACTTGGGATCAGGACATCTAAGCTGTATTCCCACTTCTGGTTCTTCCCTAGGGCTATGACTGTGAACAGACCACTTGGCTTTTCCAAACACCAGTTGTGTCATTTTTAGACTCTACAGCTATGACCTTCACTCCTAATATGCTGTTGAGTGGGTCCCCAGAGCAAGGCTATGCCATCCTCTGAGGACTCTAGGGTTAGCCTTGAGGGGTTGGGGAGTTGTTTTTCTAATTCAATAGCTTCCATGCTTCAACTGGTTTGCTTTTCCCCATGATTATCTGTTAATATTAGTTAGCAGCCAGACAGTATTTAGAAAAAGATTTTTATTAAGGTAGTATAGTCAAAACAACTAGTACAAACTCCGCTCCTCATGTCAAATCTGTGACATGCTCTTCCATTTGTACAAACAGAATCTAGGGGAAAGTGGGCTCAAGCTTAGAGAGAACATGTGGCAAAGTGATAACTCAATGTCTCTGTTGCCAGAAGTCCTTTATCTTTCTGTAGGAAAAATAGACCTGGAATAGCTTTTCTGCTGGGCTCTTTGTAGATTCATCAAGCTGCCTTCCTTCATCTCATCCAATCTTTCCTTGGCTTCTGATGAAGACACAGTGGCCAGTTGCTGATGCCTCAGGGATGCTTCCAGGAAATCCAAGTCTTCCAACCAAAGCAGTGTGGGGATGAGGAGAAGGCTGAGGCTCAGTTTTCTCCCCTCCCTTCCCCTCTACCCCCAAATGATTCCTTCTCAGGAGTTTGGCAGGAATACAGGAACACTCTGACTCTGATTCTGACTCAACATTTACTCCAAAACTACTGTGTGCTGGCAGAAGCTTGAGTCTCAGATTCCAGAGGGCATGACCAAATCCCTCAGCCAATCTGAACTGACTTCCTAGGGAGGTGTCTAGACCTTGCTCTCACCTACCTAGTGAACAGTTGAGATATATTCTCACCTGATAAATACATCAGGACTAAATGGGTTCTCTTGATTTGGACTGCATGTATAAAACAAGAGCAATAATATTTCAAATTTCATTCTCATGGGACTGTTGCAAAGAAAGCCTGTTGTGAACTTTTAGGCTCTAGAGAAATGTCATCATTGCTAGTACTGTTGCTGAAACCCTTTTGATGAGGAATTGGAGGGAGATTCCAGACATTAAACCACTTGGCATTCATTATCCTCTATGCCCACTCCTACCCCCCTACCCTCCCAGCCTCTCACCTGACTGAGAATGCTGATATAAATTATGGCAAGTAAAAAGGAAAGCCCTATTTTAAAAATTCTCATGTTTTCTATAGCATAGTAGTATTCTATCACAATCATATACCACAACTTATTCAGCCATTCTCCAATTAATGGTCATTCCTGAAATTTCCAGTTCTTTGCTACCCCAAAGAAAGCTGCTATAAACATTTTAGAACATAGAGGCTCTTTTTCTTTTTCCTGGTCATCTTTGGAAATAGACTAATAGACCAAGTAGTGGTAGCCATCTCTAGGGCACAGGAGGGGAGAGGGAAGAAATAAAGCAAAAAAGAAATTTATACGATAACTTTATTATATTTTTTAAAAGGAATAGCAAATTGTACATAATAGATTTGTAGTTTCATGTTCAATCATCTTTTTTATTATACTATGTTATGGACATGTTTGTTTTATTCCACAAATTAAAAAACCCCAGTTCTCTCATATTCCCTTTCCAAGTTTGGTTGAGCTCCCACAAGCTCATAGCAAAACAAAAAAATGAAAGAATCCAGAGGGTTATGATCCACTCTCATTGACTAGAAAAACTCTCATATCCTGGAGGGGAGGAGACAGCCATTTGTGGGAGCCTTGGGAGACCAGGTGAAAAAAAGACCTAGCCTCAGCACAAAGAAATCCTAAACTCTACTGGAAATGAGAATTTTTTTTTTTTCTAGTTAAAGCAGATGGATTTGCTTTTGTTTTCAAAGTCACCTTAGGCCTTTTTCTCTTCCTGTTTAGCTTTAGAATTCATGATTTATGAGAAATTTAAACTACAAGCAATTGCCTTGACATGCAAATGTGGTCTAATCAAAGTACAGGAAGGCATGCTAGGCTGGGAGAACTGACTTCTAATCTGAGGTCTGAGCTGGCTCATTCCCATACTCCAACAAGTCACTACATCTTTCTACCTCAGTTTCTCCATCTATTCAATTAGGACAATGATTGGGACCAGAATTGAAATTTCACAGGTATCCTAAACTATATAGTAAGGAAATTCTATTAACCAATGTAAGGGGGTATCTCCTCTGCTCAGAGTCTGGGAAATTGCCTCTCAGAAGGCTGAAGTTTGAGTGACTTGCTCAGGGTCACAGAGCCAGTATGTGGTAGAGACTGTATCTGATGCTAGGTCGCCTTGGCCTAGTGTTTAGTTCTCTATCATGACAATAAGCAGCCTCTTACAAGGTAAATAAAACCTCAAAAAGTTGCCATGTTCATTTATGCCTAGAAAGCATTTCTAATGATGGAATGTGCTGCTTATTATTTTTGATGGATTTATTTGCTTAATTTTTTGACATGTTCCTGTATTGTTTTCAATGGGAAGAAATAAGCCTCATTCTGTCCCTACCATAAATGTGTTATTAATTAGTCTTTTAGGAAAAAAAGTAATTGTTAGGATAGATTCATTTGCAAATATTTTTATATTATATTTTATATTATATTATATTTTACTGGTTAGATATCCTTACATATATAATGTGCTTGTAATAGTTTCCTATCCAGTGGTAATGTGAAAAGAACAATGTTGCTTTCTCATGTGTTTCTTTGCTCTTTACTTTTGATGACCTAAAATGTTTCTCTCCCTCAGACAAAACATAAGAATGTTGAAAGCATGAACCCTAAGCTCTGGTAGCTTTCCTTATATGGATATTCCCTCTGGAAACTTCCTGAGTCAGGAAGTTTCCTGGACTGAACTTTACTCTTTGATCGTGTAGTTTTTTTTCAAGAATTCTGCAGATAGGTTGCATTTCAAGAATTACTCAACAAGTACTTAATGAATTTAATTCCAGCAACTGGAGGAAACAAAAAGGAGTAAGACAGAGTCTGTGTTAGTTTCCCTCCTCATACCCTTCCTTCCCTCCACATACCCTTCCTTCCCTCCACTCTCCCAAGTTGGATCTGACATATTCTCTCCATAAGCACCTTTCAAGTGAATGCATTTGCATTCCATTGTATAGTTTCCATTTATAGTGTAGATCAGTTAATTATTTATATATTTGAGATTTAACATTAAATAGTTTTTCAGATTTCATTGAGAAAGTCTTTTTTTAAAGACTTACCATTCTGGATTTTTTATTATTCTTTTTCATTTTTAGTTTTAACATTCACTTTCAGAAGTTTTAAATTTTCTCACTTTCCCTCCCCCTTCCCTCTTCAAGACAACTTCCAGTCTGATATAGGTTCTGCATATACATTCCTATTAAACATATGTTCACATTAGTCATGTTGTATAGAAAAATTATGACTAATGGGAGAAACCATGAGAAACAAAAACAAAGCAACACAACCACAAAAAGAAAAGAGTCTGCTTTATTTTGCATTTAGACTCCATGGTTCTTCCCCTGGTTGTGGACGGCATTTTCCAACATGAATCTTTCGGAGTTGTTTTAGGTTCCTGCATTACTGAGAAGAGCTCTTATTCAAAGTCAGTCCTCGTACACTGTGGTTGTTGCTGTGTACAGCGTTCTCTTGGGTCTGCTCACTTCATTCAGCATCAGTTCACGTAAATCTTTTCAGGTTTTTCTGAAGTCCTCCTGTTCACCATTTCTTATAGCAGGGCAGCTAGGTGGTGCAGTGGATAGAGCACCAGTGAAGGAGGCAGGAGGACCTGAGTTCACATCTCACCTCAGACACTTGACACTCACCAGCTGTGTGACTTTGGGCAAGTCACTTAACCCCAATTGCCTCATCCTGGGTCATCTCCAGTCATCCTGATGAATATCTGGTCACTGGACTCAGTGGCTCTGGAGGAGAAGTGAGGCTTGTGACCTGCACAGCCCTCCCTCACTCAAAAAATCAAAGTCAAGAACAAAGTCATACCATCATTTCTCTGATGGCATGGTCTTCTTCAGCAACAAAGGATGAACATATTTCTTATAGCAAATAATATTCTATTACATTTATATACCACAACTTGTTCAGCCATTCCTCAATTGATGGGCATGCCCTTGATTTCCAGTTTTTGGTTACCACAAAGAGAGCTGCTATAAATATTTTTGTACATGTGACTTCTTTTCCTATTTTTATGACCTTTTTGGGATACAGTTCTAGAAGTGCTATTGCTGGATCAAAGCATATGCACATTTTTATAGCCCTTTGGACATAATTCCAAATTGCTCTGCAGAACAGTTAGATCATCTCACAGGTCCACCAACAATGAATTAGTGTTCCAACTTTCCCACATCTTTGCCGATATTTATCATTTTTCTATTTTGTCATGTTAGCCAATCTGATAGGTGTGATGTGATACCTCAGAATTGTTTTGGTTTGTATCTTTCTGATCAATAGTGATGCAAAGCATTTTTCAATATGACTATAGATAGCTTTAATATCTTTCTCTGAAACCTGCCTATTCATATACTTGTGGCAATGACTTTAATTCTTGTAAATTTACCATTCTGGATTATTTATCAGGTTTACAACTCTGATTCTAAAAGTCTCAAAATAGAAAGTCGTAGTTCTTAAATGTTTTGATTTCAGGTACCTTTTATACTCTTCAAAACTGAAGATTCTGCCCCCCCAAATTTTTGTTTATTGGGTTAAAACTATTGATATTTACTGTATCAGAAATGAAAACATCTTGATATTTTTATGAAAATAGCTTTGATCTTGAAGACCTCATGAAAGGATCTTGGGAACGTTCAGGGGTCTCCAGAAAGAATAAGAAGAATGTCAGATATTGTTTTTAGGTTTCAGTTATATAGAAAACTGAAATGTTCACAGAATCTGAAAGGGATCTCGGAGATCATCTAATTCAGCCCTTTAACTTTTAAAATGATTCAGCAGAGTACCAGTGAGCTTAAATGACCTGTCCAGGGTTACACAGCTAGTATAGACAGAACTGAGATTTAAGCTCGGGACTAAGATGTAGAACTCAGGCTCTGTTATAGAACAATGGTCCCCAGTTTGGAGAACTTAAGGAATTGTGAAAATAGAAAATCAGGGAGGAAGGGGAAAGAATTCCTGCAAGGGGACAGGGAATTAATATGTGTACCAAGCATTTTTATGGGTTTTTTTTTGCCTGCTACAAAGTGTATAGTCTGATTTAGCATGACAAATACTTAATCATACATTTTCTAGACTGCATGAATAATATGAATCACACACATGTATTATCATTTTTTCATATATATAGAGGTTGATTAATAAAATATTAATTCATTTAAAAGCATTACAGAATTTATGTTATTTTTTTGTCACTGTTTTTTCTCAATTAGCACATACTGAAAATGCAAGTATTATGTGAGGTACTAATGTTTTTTAGTGTTAAAAGGGGGAATTCATCCTCAAAAAAAGGGTGGAACCCATTGCTCTAGACACTAAATCCGATTTTGTTTATTCCACATGGTATATACTTTTTTGCTTAACCAAGCAAGTCTCTTGGAATGGGTAGAGTAATTTGTTGGTCTTTTTTTTAAATATACAAAATGATCCTTGGGAGTCAGGGTGAGGGAAGGAGGTGAAAGGCAAGGAGAAGAGAGAAAACATAAGCATCATTTATCACTTTGCCAATCTCTAGAAATAAGCAAATAAGTATTTATTAAGTCACTGCTAGGTGCCAGGAACCGTGCAAAGTACTGATGGGTTGACAGCCCCTAACAGGGAAAGCGGTTATATAAACCATTAGGTTAGAAACAGAAAAAAAATGTGAAGTCAGTTCAGTCTACTGATTTGTTATATCAATGAGGGGTGAAGGAAGGTGTGACTGAAAAAGGCACAAGGAGGTCCTACAATAATAGAATTACCGGTAGCCACGATTTAGCAGCAAGGGGCTGCAACCTGGGATCAGTTAGTTCTTCCACCTTTCTCTAACCCCCAATCCTCAGAGTGCAGAGTGGGGCTGGAAGCACTGAAGAAATTCATTTGAATCCCATGGGAATTAGAAGCATTCTCAATATGCAGGTGTCAAATGAAGAGGAGAACCTGGCTAATTGGATGTATTCAAACATCAATAGATGGGGGGAGATTTTCACTTGAGGGAGAATCATGGGGAGGTGAGGGAAGAGCTGTTTTTGTCCCGTGACTGAACTCTTGGCCCTAGGGTTCTGGTACATGCTTTTGAGTCTGACAGATGCTTCTGACTTCGTCCCCCTGGTCCAACCTTCCCTCCCCTAGAGCTGCTTTTCAGACCTCCTACAGCCAGGATTTTACTATGACAGTGAAGACAAGTGACACATGTATTGGTGGTGAATGGGGAGAGGTGAGAAGCTGTTTATACATTTTTGACTTAGGAGAGGCGCAAAGAGTGGTTCAGAAATGGGCATATGTGACCAGGAGTACTGATTTGTTTTCTTCAGTTAGTGCAAGGATTCAGGGGAAGGAGAAAATCACTAAGATATAGTGGGAGGACCTGCTGCCCCTTTTTCTCAAATATGCTGTGTCAGCTTAGTTACCCAAGCATTTATTTCAAGAAATTAATTCAAGAAATTCAAGTGACTGTTTTGTACTGGTGCTCAGCTGGGGTATAGAGTACACAAAAACTCCAGTCCCTGCCCTCCAGAAGCTTTTATTCCTGTGGGAACTGACGAAAGCGTCAGAGAATGACTGAGGACACAGGAGGGCAGGGGCAATGGCTTATTTAGCCCTCTATATTTCTCTTTCCTCTCTCCCTCTCCATTCTAGTTCATTATGTGTACTTGAAGTATCTGTTCATTTCTTTTTTCAGACCCTTATTAAGCATTTACTATGGAATGTACTCAATATAAGAATCTGTAAGTAATGAATTGATATATGTTGGGAGGTGGGCTTCTAAAGCTTTGATGTTTTTCAGTGGTATCTGACTCTTTGTGACCCCATTTGGAGTTTTCTTGGCAAAGATACTGAAGTGGTTTGCTATTTCCTTTTCCAGCTCATTTTACAGATGAGAAAACTGAGGCAACCAGGGTTTAGTGACTTGCCCAGGGTCACACAGCTGGTCAATGTCTGAGAGGCCAGATTTGAACTCAAGAAGAGGAGTTTTCCAGACTCTAGGCTGGGCACTCTATCCACTGTGCCACCTAGCTGCCAGAGAGGATTAGGCTGCTAACTTGTACTCACCTTACTGTGGAGTTTAAGAACCCCTGAAGGCATAAAGAGTTATTCTCCCTGATCTTTTCCATGCCTTCCTCTCTTCTGGAATCATGATCTCTGAGGTGGTATTAGACATCACCTGTATCCTGTATTATTGGATGCAGCTGGTGCCCAAAGTTCTGGAGGAGCGGGAGTCCTGGGGGAGAGGTAGCTGCTACCAACTAAAGTTATTGAGAGCAGTTTCACAGGATGTTGATCCACCTGAGGCCAAGGAGAAATAGCACTAATAGTCACAAATAGTACTGATAGTCACAGCTTTGCCCCCTATGCAAACTTCTCTAATCCACTTGGCTCAAGAAGAAAGTTCTCCTCTTGCAAAGGAAAAGCAAGTGAAGAAGCCTGCCCAATCGTTAGCCTACGTACTAGCACATGCTAGTCTCTGGTCTCAGAGAAGAAACCCTGTGAACAGGTGGACCCATTGGTGAACCAGATCTTCTGGGCCAAGTTTTTATGTATTACATACATATTTTATGTATTACATATAATTATTATTTGTAATACCCCAAACTTTTAATATCTTCCAGGTCCAAGAAACATGCCTAAACTTAGTGACAACAGCTGTATTCAACAAAAAATGAATAAATATAAAGGCTATGTAGGGCTATAGCCCTAGGCCTCCTGGCATTGAGTAAGGGATAAAAGTATCCCTGGTAAAAATAGCAGGTAGGGGAGAAAATGACCTCTCTTAGGTAAATCCAGCCTTCGACTAAGCCTTTTTTGGGTTACTCTATATAGAACCCCTTAGGCAGAAGGCCAAATGAAAGAGAATAGTATAATGGTGTAGATTTATGGACCAGGAATCTTCAGACCAGCTCAGTTACCCACCAACTTTGAGGCCGAGGAGATATCTTCTCTGAGACTCAATTGCTCTACCTGTAGATGTTGAAGGATATGGAACTTTAGTTAAAATACCACTGATTCACAATCTCGATTGAACTCCATATCATATACATAATAAGTGTTGTGGAGGAGTAGATAGAGTCTTCCAAGTTGGGAAGGTTTGGGTTCAAATCTTGACTCTGACAAAGATTGTCCATGTGATCCTGGACATGTTCACTTAGACTCTCAGGGCCCTCAGGCAACTTTCTGCATCCTAAGTCACTGGATATTTCAGTAGAGGGAGTTTCCTCATTAGAAGTGTATGCTAGTTATTTTTAAAAATTATTTGTATTTATTTCATTAAATATTTCCCAATTACATGTAAATTTTTTTAACATTAATTTAAAAAAATTTTTGAGTTCCAAATTCTATTCCTGTTTCCTGCTCCTCCCCTCTCTTTGAGAAGGCAAATGATTTGCTGTAAATTATACATGTGAAGTCAAGAAATGTATGAGTGACAGAACATTCATTAAGCCCTTACTATGTGCCAGGCCCAGTGCTGAGCTCTGGGAATACAAATGCAGAAAGAGAGAGAGAGAGAGAGAGAGACAGAGAGAGACAGAGAGAGACAGAGAGAGACAGAGAGAGAGAGAGAGAGAGACAGAGAGACAGAGAGAGAGACAGAGAGAGACAGAGACAGAGAGAGACAGAGACAGAGACAGAGAAACAGAGACAGAGACAGAGAGATGGTTCTTACCCACTAGAAACCAACATTTATACTCAATCTAGTTGAGTAGTGGTAGCTGGAGAACAGTCTTTTGCTCTGGGAAATCATAGGGATAGTGAGTAGTGTCATGGGGCAATTAGCTGACATGTCCTTTCCAAGAACTGGAAATAGTACTGGTTGGATTACAGTTCTCAGTAAGAGGTGGGAAGGTGGGTAGGAAAGGTCACTGCTTCGCCCTTATTCAACCTTCTCTTCTCCACTTGGCTCATGCAGAAAGCCTTCTCCTTGCAAAGGGAGAACAAGTGAAGAAGGATGCCCACCCTTTGGTTGATATAACCCTCTGGTCTCAGAGATGAAGCCCTGTGAATGGGTGGACCTCCACCAGATCTTCTGGGATAAGTGTGATTAAAATACCCTACATCTTCAATATCTACCAGTGCCAAGGGAACATGCCCAGGCTTAGCCAGCTACAACTATGTTGTATCCACCAACAAATGGTAAAATGACTGAGAGTCAGCCTGGTACTCTGGAGTCGGGTTAGACCGGCTGAATTCTCTAATGCTATCTATACCGGTAAATTCACGGACCTAACTCCCCACCCCCCCGACCCCATGTGTTTCTATTATATAATACAGATTTGTTTCATACGTGGTTCCTAACTAATCTGCTGCTCAATTAAAAAAATGATTGCTCAGACTGGGCTGGTCTCAAAGTCCCAGCCCTAACTTTCTCTAGGCCTGAAGGCCCTGCCCTTTGTCCCTAGGGAGTAGTGCATTCTTCCTTCTTCCCTGATGACTTTTCCTCCCAAAGAAGATCTATGATAATTGGGGTTCTTGAATGACTCCAAATCAGAGCTAGGCTGAAGGCCTCTATAGATGTCATGAGACTGCTCTCTTCTAGGGCTGTCTTCTTCCCCTTCACTATTGAATTGGTAATCCTAAAAGTCTTTTTTTTTTTTTAATAGACCGCTAGGATCTCCTTACATTACCTTACGTGGTAAGGACCCCTTCTGGCTTCCCAATCTTTCTTTCTCCTCTTGCCCTTCCAAAGTGGGCAACAGCCACTTTCTTGTTCTAAGAACCTGGACTGAGAACTGAACTGCTTCCAAATTTAGTTCTCTCTTTACAGTGATCCTGGATGGTTCCCAGAAAGTAAGCATCCATCTGTCGATTAACATAGTGGCAGAAGATCATGGCTGCCTCTGAACTGTGTTGGAGGACACAACGCTGACCCCCAGAACAACTGGGCTGGTTAGACTCTGCTATCTAGGGACTGCTCTGGCTTGATTCCTTTTAAATGTTGGGCAGAGGAGTTTCCCCTCTTTTGCTATCTGAGGGCACAGTGGTAAGAATAAAAAATTGGGGCAGGGGAAGGAGTTGACAAAGGATAGGGACCTTAAATAGCCTCAGCTGAAAAGAGTTTCTATAGTAATCTCATTTTTCCATGATGAAGGACTTTTACCAGTTAGACCGACCTCTGACTTCTGTATCCTTGAACCAGGCTTACTATGTCTGAATCTAGAACTCATTTCAATACTTCCTGCTCTCTCTATGTCCCTCAGTCCTATTTTAATGCATACATAGGAAGAGTTATCCGGTATATACTTATAAGGGAAAGAAGATGGTTAGGAGTACAGGTCCCTGCTTCTTCTAAGTCAGGAAACCCCAAATTCAGATCCTTTGACATGTACTGGCCATGATACCCTAAACAAGTCATTTGGGGACTACAAATCTGGCCCTCCTATATTACTCATACCTTGTTCCCACTTAAGGCTGTAGTTTCTCCACTTGGCCCCAGGACTCCTTGTTAAAACTGAGGCCAGAGGCCCTCATAGTCTATAATAGGGATAATAAAGGACTCTCTATATACAGGGCACTTAGGGTGAGTCAATTGGTGCATGGCCCTGAGCTGTTTCATAAACAACAACTCTGTCTCTACCCACAAGGAGCAGATGCCATTGGAGAGGAACTGACTATAAAGGAAATAGGAAGAGTCTGGTGTTTTTTAAGACTTTTTTTTCTTTTTTGGAGGGTAGGGTGGGGAGCACTGTACGGAATTGTGAATCAAGTATTCTCCACTTTGAGACAGGAGAGATGGTCTCTTTAAGCCTTGTAGGAGTCAGGCTTTCAGAAGGAATATGAAGGAAATATGAAAGAAATATGAAGGAAACAAGAGTCTTCTACTTGGACGCTTGTCTACATAAGCAAAATGATGATTGTGTCGACTCAATTCTTACAAAGATGTTGAGTTTATAGACAATGGTTTTAATCCATAAGCATATGGTGACCACTTACTGTCTGCCAGGTCCTATACTGGGACTCACTTAGCCTTTGACCTTAAGAAGCTTACATCTTAATGAGGGGGGGCAGATGTGGAACAGCAGGCTGATATGTTATAGTGTTCACAGGACCAAGTATGGTACAAGGGAAAGAACACTGGCCCTGACATTTCCTTCCCAACTCATTTTATAGCTGAGAAAACTGAGGCAGAGTTAAGTGACTTGCCCAAAGTTACAAATACAAAGTGTCAGAGATGAGATTTGAACCTATCTTTTTACATACTAGATCTAGAGTTAGAAGGGACCTCAGAGTACATTTAATCCAACCTCTTCATTTTCTAGTTGAATGATGCTTTTTTTTTTTTTAAAGAAATGAGCTACGGCACCTAGAAAAACATATATCTCTCAGTTCCATTTTCATGGCATATGTAGAAAAAAGTTACCTGATATGTAATGGACAGATAGAAGGGGCTGGGACAGAGAATTCTATGTTACTAAGAAAAAGGATATATGTATGTGTATATATACATACATATGTATATATTAAAGCAGAAAAATATATATATATATACATTTTTTTCTGCTTTAATGTTTATGGCCTAGAGTTTACCAAAGTCTATTAATGAATGAAATTTTGAGCCTCCTTGCATCATTCTGGTTCACCTATATTAGTATCTTCATTAGAGAAGTGGGATAAATAACAGATCTATATAATCAGCAGCTGTTGGTGTATTCCCCCTTTATCAAACAGTGCAGTGCATTAAAAACCATTATTTATGCACAACACTGATCTCTGAGATTCATTTTCTCAAAAACAAACAAGCAGGCCCAGAATGCTATGCAGGTGCAGGCTAAGCAATGAGACTTTATCCAACGATATACAATTGGAAAGCTTCACCTATAATTCCATTGGTATGCATGGATACCATTTAGTACCTAATCATTTTCTTCCTTTTTTCCTTAAATGGACTTTTTAGTAGGGCACTGAAAAAATGTGACTAGTCCCCATGAAGACTGATGCTCCTGAACTGGTGTATGTTCTATCAGGGCTTTTAAAACATTCATTCTGGGCAAAGTCAGGCATGAAGGACATCTGTAATACCAGCAAAAAGAAACAGAACAAAACAGAAAAGAATTCATTTGCTTTCAGAGTTTTAAAAAACTGATTGGAAATAAATGAAATAGTTTAATTTTCTGTAGTCAATATCATATTTCATAAAGCTTGCACTAATGGCGGACTTTCAAACTTCTAATGGCTAGAGACTTAATTATAAAACATTATAAATTAATTGGGATGGTAAACAGATTTTATAAAGCTTGATAAATAATTATCGAGTTCTGTTTTCCAAGTAACAATATACTCTCAATTAGACTTCTTGCTTGTGGTTTAGAAAAAGAACTGATAACATAATACTAAGGCTTCCTTGGAAGAGCATCTCTTAAAGAGATGCTGGACATCTAAGCTGGACATCCCTCATCCTTTTTTCCAGAGACTGTTATGACCTCATTAATGGATGAGGTATTGAAGGATGTTTTAGCATGATTAGGATAATGGAAAGTATAATGGACACACTTGGTACAATCTGTTGCCTATCCCTTATTCTCATGGTGTTAGAAAATGGAGTAGAAAGTAGTGAAGGCTAGATGTAGCCCTAACAAATAAGGTATTAGTAATGTTGTGGATTTGAAATAGGGAATGGGAGTCAGAAGACTTGACAACTTACTACCTGGGTGGCAAACTTCTTGTCTCTCTGGGTGGGCCTCAACATCCCTAGGCTTTCAAAGTTGCAAAATGCCTTCGTACATTCTTATTTGAATAACACAATAATACTCTCAGGTAAGTACTGTATGGGTAATCTTCATTTTACCAAGGAAGAAAGAAAAGTCAGAGAAATTAAGTGGTTTGTTTATGGTCTTTTAGCTAATGTCAAAGGTGGGATTTGAATTCAGGTCTTGTTGATTTCAAGTCCATCATTGGGTTACTCTAGGTGACCTAAGGGTCTCTTCCACTTCTAAATTCTTATAATTTGCTGCTACATTTGTTATGACTTCTCATCAACCCTGGGAAATTCTTCTGGATTCTTAGGGAGAACAATGCTATGGTGAAAGTGCTGTCTGAGAAAACTTAGTCTGCCAGCCAGTGAGTAGGATGGTTTGGGTGAGGGAGAGTGACTACAGACATGTAAGAGTCTGTTGCAAAATAGTTCAGGTGTGAAGTGATGAGGGCTTGGATGAGAGTGGTGGCAGTGGGAATAGAAATGGAAAGACAGATTTCGGAGGCATTGCAAAGGATGAATGGATAAAGCACCTCATTAAAAGTTGCCAAAAATTAACTGAAGAGTTCTATCTCTTTACCTTTCCTCTGTCCCTGACTTAGGCAAGCTGCCTTATTGGACTCCTGACAATACCAGTTGGGTTGCTGCCATCAGACCTCTCCTCCACTCCCAAAGTGAGTTTAGTCCTCAAACCCTCTGCCTTCTCTTGTCTTTGGATTCTCAGAGACTTGCCTCTATTATGGTGCAACATAAAGATTTCTCGTTTCAGCATCAGAGGACACAGTTTTGAATCCTGGCTCTGCCCCTTACATGATTCTGTGAATAGAAGATTTCCAAGTTTCCTTTCAGATCTATATTTATGATCTGAACCAGTTCCTCAGATTCCTTCCATCTTCTGGTTTTCATTGAAACAGACTTCACCTGAAGACATCACATTTCTTAGAATCCTCTCCAAGACTGGTTATTCATCTCATCACTTCCCCACTTTACTCCCTGTCCCCCTACACACAAAGTCAGTGAGAGGAATGTGGCATAATTGGCTCTTTCAGGACTAGCCATTATCATTTAGCATCTGTCTCTCTTTGTCTAGGGTTCACTCTATCCTGTTAAGGTCCTTGTTGCTGTCATTGATAAATCTGTCTCTCTCCTCCCCAGTAAGTTTGGTTCATGACTCCATGTCTTCTCCAAAGCAACTGGAAAACTCTTTGATTCTTGGGGTTCCTTACTTGTAACTTCATTTACTCCATACTCTTAACTTCTTGAACTCCAATGACCTCTTTTTTCAATCTATCTCAAACCTGCACAGAAGTAAGTAGTCAGACCTTAGATGAGGTACCTGTCCTGCTCAACTGAATTTACCCAATAATTCAATTGCTATATTTCTGCTCTATTGGGAAGAGATTAAGACTCTGAAGTCCTAATGCTAATCCTTCAGACACTTGATCATTCTAATGCTACTTTCATTTTTAGAATAATTGGTTTAATTCTGTAGAATTGAGAGCACTAAGGAAAAAAATGACTGGAATTCTTAGGAAAATGTGGCAATAACTAAAGGTTACCCAGAAAATCCTTTTTGTTTCAACCTTTGTTGAAAAATCTTTCTAGAATGCCAGGCTACTTTCTTGCCTTTAGTGAGTCTTCTCCCTCTTCTTCCTCCTCCTCCTTCTCCTCCTCCTTCTTCCTCCTCCTGCCTCCTCCTTCTCCTTTTCTTTCTTCCTCCTCCTCCTCCTCCTTTTCCTCCCTCTTCTTCCTCCTCCTCCTTCTCCTCGTCCTTCTTCCTCCTCCTCCTCCTTCTCCTTCTTCATCTCCTTCTCCGCCTTGTTCTCCTCCTACTCTTCCTTCTCCTACTTTTTCTTCTCCTCCTCCGCCTTCTTCTTCCTCCTCTATCTTCTCCTCCTCCTCCTCCTTCTTCTTTGTTTTTGCAATGCCTTTTGACTTCTGATTCATGACTCTGGACATCAGTTAGGATTGTATAATACTAAATATAGATGGTGGCAGAAATAACTAGAGAATTGTTGTTTTGAATTTTTGTTATTGAATCATTTCAGTTGTGTCAAACTCTCCCTGAGTCCATTTGGGGTTTTCTTGATAAAGAACGTGGTTTGCCATTTCCTTCTCCAGCTCTCTTTACAGATGAGGAAAATGAGGCAAACAGGGTTGAGTGTTTTGCCTAGGGTCATACAGCTAGTAAGTATATGAGGTCAGATTGGAACTCATGAAGGTGAGTCCTCCTGATTCCAGGCCCAGCACTCTATCCACTGTGCCACCTAGTTGTCCCGTTCTTTTGAAATACATTCTTGAAATAATGTTTTCTTATGGTTTTCCAGTTTTTTGTTAGTGTCTGGTATAGAAAAAAAAAACCCCCAGTATCTGGTTAACTAAAGATTTCATTTGAGCTCTAGGTAATCAAGGTGTGTGAGTATATGTGCATTTTGTCATTTTGTCCAATTATCTCTTCACTGGAGAAGACTGTCAGAGGAAATTCCTTTCACAGATGAAGATAATCAACTTATCCATAACTTAGTATAAATGAATTGCCTGGGATTGGAGGTGGGAGTGCTGGCATGCTAAGTGATTTGACTTAATAAACGTTCTTTAGGGGCAGAATTTGTATCCTACACTTTCCTAATTCCAGGGCTGACCTTCTATATAGAGTAATCTTCCTCCATCCCTCCATTGTAATTTGATTTGCTTTTTTAAATTTGATTTGCTTTTTTAAAATTTTATGGTCTCTTATTTTGGCTTCACCTTAATTTCTAAATATATCTTTCCCTCTTCTCTACCCAGAAAACTGCTCCTCGTAACAAAGAATAAAAAAGGAAAAAACCCAAGCAGTTCAGCAAAACTAAACAATATATCAATGCAATCTGATAGCATATGCAATGTTTCATATCTACAGTCCTCCACTCTGCAAAGAAGAGAGAGAAGTGCATTTTCTTATCTTTACTTCGTGACCAGCCTTGGTCATTGTAATTACATGATATTGAGTTTTGTTCTTTGTATTGAAATTGATTAGTCATCGGGTGTATTGTTTTCTTGCTTTTGTTGTCAGTTAATAAGTCTTTTTTTTGGATGCAGTAATATTTATCACTATCAATGACTTAAAAAATATAGTAGAACTTAAGATTCTAACTTAGGGTTAGAGGAAATAATTTAGACTGATTAGGTTAGTTTTCACTTTATCCCAGGTAAGAACTCCCCTTTGGAAAGCTATGAAACCAGCAGGATTTTTGGTAAGCGAAATTCCAGGGAACTACCCTCAGCATTATAATCCTACAAAGATTCCCAAAATAGCAATTTTATTTAGAATTTTTTTTCCTTTCCCTTCTTGTTTTATTAAGTAGGTACCAAAAATAATTCAGCAAACATTTATTGTCTCCTATTTTGGAGATTCTAAAGATAAATGAATAGTTTGAAAGAGCAATTGGAATACTAATAAATAATAGTTTATGGTAGCATCCTACCCACAGTCCTGGACTGAGAAAGATTTGCTAATTACTTCAACTGAACATCTCTGGGGAGTAAAGACTTAGAAGTAAGTGCCTGGAAGTTGACCTGATCCCTGAATGCATATGGAGTAGGGACCTTAAAAACTTCATAGGACCCTGGGTTTGTAAACTGAAGAACACAGGAGCTTGATGCCAGCTGACATCTCTGCCACAGTGCAGGATGCGAAATTCATCTCTTTCCATTTGACTTCTCCAGGAAGGATGGTAAAAAACAAGGATATTTGTACATCTGTGGCATGCTTTTTATTTTTTTCAAAATGGACTTCACAGTAATGTTTAGTTCAGAAGAGTCTCTTGGTTCATAAAAGCATTCACTTAACAATGAATTGTCTGAATCAAAGACAATCCCATTTCTGAAAAACAAGTTAAGATGAAGGCTAATTTTAGGTTCCTGTGTGATTTCACGACCCAAGGTTTATTTGTTAAATGTTAGTGTGGAAGTTACAAACCTATTTTTCTTCCCACATGAAAGAAAATAGAAAAGAATAATGTTACTCCAGGTCAATTTGACTCCTTTTCTTAAGGTATTTACAGCTTTAGGAAAGCCATCTTGGTAATCTTATTAACATACTAAGGAGGAAGAAGACCACAGTTTGATTACCAGTCATTGAGTGCTATTTTTAGTTAATACAGTCTTGGCTTTGCAATGAACCTTCTTTGTTTCTTAGAGGCTTAAAGCATTTCCCACACATTGGCTTATGTCCATATAATATCCCTGCAGAGTGGATAAAACTAGAAACTCTCTTTACTTCATAAGAAAGACCGAATTCAAAAAGGCCATGCTGATACTTTGAAAGATCCATGGGCTAATTGTCATATGCGTGTTCCTCTCAATGAAGATTTTTTTGCCCGACTCTTGCTCATGTTTTTCTATAATTATGTGCAGTGTATTGGAGGCTTTCTTATTATTTTTTATAATCTTTTTTTTTAAAGTATCTTACAGGTACCACTTAGTTCATTGTTCCCGCCTTCTTACTGCACACTTAGCCTGTTTGCTTTTCTAGTTATAGTCTCAATGCCATTATGTTTTTCTGGCATACAAGTCATATTTGGGGATATGCTGCCATTGCCTGCACCTATTATTTCACTTCCCATTGCTTTTTGAGACATCTGTCGTTTTAATTCTCCTCATACTGTGAAATTCCATGACTTGCCAACAGTTGGCATCATTAAAAACATAGAAATGTCTAAAAACTGTGCTCTCTCTGTCTTCTGGTATTCTGATGTTTCCTAGCATGAAAAAGGATCATCAGTTATGATACAGTGCTGGTTCAGGGAGTACAGAAATGCACCTGCCCTGTAAATTCTGTTGGATGTGGTGACTTACATGGCTGGGCCAAGTTGGAAGGGCACTGACATCTTGTGGGCTGCCCCCTTTTATTTCCTTAGGTTATTGAGAAGCTTTTTCAGTGACTTGGCCCTCAGTGTCTACAGACCAATCAAATCTGGGGGACAAGTATTTTGCCTTTCGGAGAAAAAAGTTAGATTATTCTGCATGGTGGGGAGCCTGGTAGATGTTGTATCTACCATCTATGAGTAGAATAAGCTCTGGATTTAGGTTCAGAAGACCTGGCTTTGCCACTAGTTGCCTGACTTAACCTCTCCAGGCTTCAGTTCCCTCATTTATAAAATGAAAAAGTTAGACTAGATCATGTCTAAGAATTATACCTCAGGAACATAGAGTTAGAGCTTGACAGGGTCTTGGAAATCACCTACATTTATCCCTTATACACCATGGGGGTTGGAACATAAAGCCCCCATGATCTGGCAAATCTGTATAAAACTTTTTGGTCCTCTATACCAGAGAAGTCTGAATTTTTTCTTTTTCATTTATGAAGTATTTATATGCCTTGTTGTAAAATCTGGGTTGAGTATTTGGTAGGCTCTGTGTCATCTGCTGGCGTTTGTGTGTCATCTGCAGCTTCTGCAAAACTTTCCAAGAATTCCTAATTACTTTCTTACGTTGAGCCGAGATATATCGAAACCACAATGGGCAACGTTTTGATGTGGAAGGGATAATTGCAGTCTAAACCTCTTCTTTATGCTCATCTCTAGCATTCTGTGATTCTTCCCTTTCCACTAACGGATTATAATAGATCTATCTCCGTATGATAAGTTCTAAATGCTAAAAAATAAAAATAAAAAATGCTAGTAGAGGATGTCTTTTTTTATGCCTATTTAGTATTTTGAAAAGGGTGTATCCTTAGATGTGCAAAAACACTTTCATGAGGACAGAGATACTTAAGTAGTCTTCTGATTGCCACACTTATTGACCTTTTTCTCAAATTCCAACCCTCCTAGACTTCTCGGTAGCATCGCTATTGACCACCTTCTCCTTCTGGATATATCTCCTCTCTAGCCTTTTCTGATTCTCCTCCTACCTGTCTGATGACTCTTTCAGGTTCCTTTGTTAGATTTTTACTCAAGTCACTCCCACTAAGTATGGGCATCTTCCTAGGGCTTTGCCTTGGCCCCTCATCTATTATCACGATCTCATTAGCTCCTTTGGGTTCAGTTCTCGTCTCTATGCAAATGATTCAATATCTACATATTCATGTCCTGTTATCACTGCTGAATTTCATTCCAGTAGGTGATACTGGTATTTTGAAGTAGCTACCTATAGGCATCTCAAACTCAAAATGTACAAAGCAGAATTTATTATATTCACCCACCACAGATTACTTCCCTTTTACTACTGAGGATTAGCACCATCCTTCTAGTCACCCCAGGTTTGAAACTTCAGTGTCATCCTAAACTCACGTTCACTCATCATGCCCAATTAATTGCCAAATTTCATTATTAACTTCTCCACAATCTCTTACATACATTACCTTTTCTCCACTTACAGTCACCATCGAAGTTCAAACTCTCATTCCCTCTTGCCTGAACTATTATAATAGCCTTGCAATTGGACCTCCCTCCCTATCCTAAGTCTATCTCCGTTTCAATCCATGTTTTATGCAGTTACCAAAAGTCATTTTGGTAAAGTGTAGGTCTGCCCATATCATACCCTTACTCAGTAATTTCCTAGAGTAAGGGACAGTTAGGCGTTGCAGGGGATAGAGTGCTGGGTCCTGGATTCAAGAAAACTCATCTTTCTGTGTTCAAACCTGGCCTCAGACACTTACTAGTTCTGTGACCCTGGGTAAATTATTGAATCCTCTTTGCCTCAGTTTCCAGGGTCATGAGAGTCAGACCGGCCTGAAAAACAAAAGAACCCCAGCACAGAGGATCAAACACGCCCTTTTTTTAGGTATTTTAAGTTCTTTGCAACCTAGTCCCTTCTTATCTTTCCCTTCTTACTATTCATTACTCCTCTCCACTCACTCTACAATTTCCTGTACTGGTCTGTTTGCTGTTTCTCACACATGTTGTCTCTGGTTTTTGTGGCTTTGCACTGGTTGTCCTGGATGCCTCAGTCAATATTTATTGAACACCTTCCCTGAATCCAAGCACTGTGGAGATATAAAAAGAGACAGAAGACAATGAGTCCTTTCCCTCAAGGAGCTTACCATCCTGCTGGGAGACAATGTGCAAAAAAATATAGACAAAGCAAACTACACAGCAGATAAATAGGATATAATGAGCAGAGGGAATATATGTTTACCCTTCTCATCTCAGTCTCTTAGAATCCTTGGGTTCCTTCAAAACTCATCAATGCTACTTTCTAGACTTTTCTTGATCTCCCTGAACAAACTGTATATTCTCTTCTATAAAACTGTGTTCTATCAGCTCTGAAAGCATCTTGTGTGTCTTATCTACATCTTGTCTGTCCATTAGACTATAAAGTCCTTGAGGGCAGTGGCTACTTTTGCTTTTGCTTTGTATCTCCAGCACTTGGCACAAAGACTGATCCATGATACATAAATATTTGATGGGTGACTTGGAAGCTGGTTACTTATTTTCTTCTCAGACCATCATATTTAGGCATCCTTTCTCCTTGAGTCAAGTCTCAGTCAAAATAACTCAATCACTCTCTTTTGAAATGGGCTATAATTTTCAAGTCTATTTTATTTTTTTAATATAAATTTATTTATTTAACTTTTTACATTCATTTTCACAAAATTTTGGGTTCCAAATTTTCTCCCCATTTCTCCCCTCCCCCACCCCAATACACCGAGCATTCTAATTTTCCCTATCACCAATCTGCCCTCTCTTCTATCATCCCTCCCTTCTCTTGTCCCCATCTTCTCTTTTGTCCTGTAGGGACAGATGACTTTCTATTTCCCATTAACTGTATTTCTTGTTTCCTAGTAGCAAGAACAATACTAAACAGTTGTTCCTAAAACTTTGAGTTCCAAATTCTCCCCATCCCTCCCTCCCCACCCATTCCCTTTGGGAAGGCAGGCAATTCAATATAGGCCCTATCTGTGTAGTTTTGCAAATGACTTCGGTAATAGTCATGTTGTGTAAGACTAACTGTATTTCCCTCCATCCTATCCTGCCCCCCATTGTTTCTATTCTGTCTCTTGATCCTGTCCCTCCCCAAGTGTTGACTTCAAATTGCTCCCTCCTCCCATTGTCCTCCCTTCCATCATCCCCCCACTCTGCTTATCTCCTTCTCCCCCACTTTCCTGTATTGTAAGATAGGTTTTCATACCAAAATGAGTGTGCATTTTATTCCTTCCTTTAGTCGAATGTGATGAGGGTAAACTTCATGTTTTTTTCTCAGCTCTCCTCTTTTTCCCTCCACTAAAGAGTCTCCTGCTTGCCTCTTGAATGAGATATAATTTACCCCATTCCATTTTACCCTCTCTCCTCCCACTACATTTCTCTCTCACCATTTACCTTAATTTCTTTTAAGATATGGTCCCATCCTATTCAATTCACTCTGTGCTCTCTGTCTCTGTGTATGCATGCATGTGTGTATGTGTGTGTGTGCACATACGCGTGTACATGTGTGTGTGTGTGCGTGTATGTGTGCGTGTATAATCCCACCAACTACCCAGATACTGAAAAATTTTAAGAGTTACAAATATTGTCTTTCCATGTAGGAATGTAAACAGTTCACTTTTGGTAAGTCCCTTATGACTTCTCTTTGCTGCTTACTTTTTCATGCTTCTTCTCATTCTTGTGTTTGAAAGTCAAGTTTTCTTTTCAGCCCCTGTCTTTTCATCAAGAATGCTTGAAAGTCCTCTGTTTCATTGAAAGACCATATTTTCCCCTGAAGTATTATACTCAGTTTTGCTGGATAGGTGATTCTTGGTTTGAGTCCTAGTTCCTTTGACTTCTGGAATATCCTATTCCATGCCCTTCGATCCCTTAATGTAGAAACTGCTAGATCTTGAGTTATCCTGATTGTATTTCCACAATAGTGGAATTGTTTCTTTCTAGCTGCTTGCAATATTTTCTCCTTGACCTGGAAATTCTGGAACTTGGCCATAACGTTCCTAGGAGTTTCTCTTTTTGGATCTCTTTCAGGTGGTGATGGATGGATTCCTTCAATATTTATTTTGCCCTCTGGTTCTAGAATCTCAGGGCAGTTTTCCTTGATAATTTCATGAAAGATGATGTCTAGGCTCTTTTTTTGATCATGGCTTTCAGGTAGTCCCATAATTTTTAAATTGTCTCTCCTGGATCTATTTTCCAGGTCAGTTGTTTTTCCAATGAGATATTTCACATTATCTTCTATTTTTTCATTCTTTTGGTTTTGTTTGGTGATTTCTTGGTTTCTCAGAAAGTCATTAGCCTCCATCTGTTCCATTCTAATTTTGAGAGAACTATTTTCTTTAGTGAGCTTTTGAACCTCTTTTTCCATTTGGCTAATTCTGCTTTTGAAAGCATTCTTCTCCTCATTGGCTTTTTGAACCTCTTTTGTCAATTGAGTGAGCCTATTTTTCAAGGTGTTATTTTCTTCAGCATTTTTTTGGGTCTCCTTTAGCAAGTATTGACCCGTTTTTCATGCTTTTCTTGCATCTCTCTCATTTCTCTTCCCAGGTTTTCCTCCACCTGTCTAACTTGATTTTCAAAATCCTTTTTGAGCTCTTCCATGGCCTGAGCCCACTGGACATCCACCTCAGATGTCTGGGACACAGAGGCCCCGACCTCCACATCTTTCCTTGATGGCAAGCGTTGTACTTCCTCGTCAGAAATGAAAGGAGGAAGAAACATCTGATCCCCAAAAAAGTACCTTTCTATGGTCTTATTTTTCTTCCCTTTTCTGGTCATTTTCCCAGCCAGTTACTTGACTTCTGAGATTCCTCTCCACCCCTGCCTAGATCTGCCCAGCTAGTGCTTGGGGCTTGAGATTCAAATGCTGCTCCCCAGTCTCAGGGCTTTCAGTGGTAGGTGCGGCTGCTATTTAATGTGAGCTTAAGTTCTGGTGCTCAGGTGGGGGCAGGGCCGCCTCCCAGGCTCAGTTCCCTCAGGGGGTTTATGTGGAGACCTTGGTAATGGACCCGAGCCCCTTTCTGCTCCAGGAGCCCCTGGCTGCTGCTGCCTCTTCCACTGCCTCTGCTGCTGCTTCCTGAGGGGGCCTGAGTTATGGAGATACCTTGCTCCCTTCTCGGCCAGCCCAGACGTCTCTCTCACTGACCTGTAGCACCTGTGGGTGGAGGGATCTTCATGGCCGCTGGAGGTTCCGTCCCTGAAGCCTGCTCAGATCTACTCCTCTGGGGCCACGTGGGCAGGGCAGCGCAGGGGTGGGCTCCGCTGTCCAGTGCATGATGGACCTTTGGGGTCGGTTTTTCAGGGCTCTCTGGAACAGAAATCTCTTCCACTGAGTTCCTGCGCACTTGCACTGCTGCAGAATTTGTGGGGAGTTCTTTTTATAGGAAATTTATGGACTGTGGGTTCAGAGCTAGCATACAGTGAGTCTTTCTACTCCACCATCTTGGCTCCTCCCCTCAAGTCTATTTTATAATAGAGGCTGTTCAGAGACAGTGCTAGTGCCAAGATAGGAAAAGCTGCTTTCAAATTCTGCCTTTCCCTGCTTATTGCCTATGTGACCTTGAATAAATCACTTTACCTTTGGAACCTCAGTTTCCTCTTTTGTAAAATGAGGAAATTGGACTCGATGTCCTCTAGGTTTTCTTCTAGGTCTCAATCTGTGATGGAGAATTTTCAAAGTCTTTATGTAACCAAAATTTTCTGGATCATAAATTAATTCCTGTGGCCTGACTCCATAATCAATATTTTTGGAAAGGTTTTGATAAAAAGCTATCTGGCTACCTGGTTACCTTCTGGAATTATTTTGCTTACATCTACCACTCCTTCTCAAAGCACAGTTTACTCTGGAGATGAATGTTCTGCTGTTTATAATATTGCATATGAACATGGAAAATTAGAATGTTCTGGGTGTTTTTAATTCTAAATCACAAATGAAAACTTTAAATTTTACTTTGCTTGCTTTCTCCCCTACTCCCCAAAGGAGGGGGCATCTAGGTGGTACAGTGGATAGAGCACCAGCCCTGGAGTGAGGAGGACTTGCGTTCAAATCTGGCCTCAGGCACTTGACACTTAACTAGCTGTGTGATGCTGAGCAAGTCACTTAACCCCAGTAACTCTAAAAAAATTTACCATTTGATGTGATATCTTTCTCTACATACCATCTCCACCCTTCAAATAACACCTTTAATTGGGACATGCCAGGGGAACAGTTTGGTCAGAGGGACCCTGAGTATATTCACACTCCCCTAAGACTTTTTTGGGACCAGTGTTCACACTTCCCTTTACTTGTGGCTCTCCCACATTCAACTTTATGGATGGTCACGAAAGGCTCTAAGTGCCCTTTTAGCTGGCAGAACTCAGTTATCTGCTGTCGTGCTGACTGTTAGCTCAGGGCCAGAGAGGACACAGGGCAGCTCTGTGATCCAGCCTTTGCACTGTGTCACACCCAGTCAGACTTTTCAGATACTCAGTACCTTGCCTCAGGGTTTCCAGCTGTGGTAATGTAAGCTGTTTAGAACTCAGGGCAGGCTTTTGCAGGGTGGAAAGCAATAAGAAGGGATAGAAGAGAATGGGGAGAGAGAGGCAATTTGGAAAGAGATAATGGAGACCAGAACAGGAAATGAGAAAGAGAAGACAGAGTGAAGAAACTAGACCAGTTCTTATCACTGTGGTTAAAATGCATGGCATTAGAGGAGATGGTCTTATCTGAGATTGTATCTGAGTATCTACTGGTATTATCTGAGTTTGGAATCTTACTCCAATAGGATAGAAAGTCAAATTGTTAGTGGGAATAGTTAGTACCACACATGCTCTGACCAGGAATATTTATGGCTAGCACATGTACTTAAATACCCTGGTGGCTCTGGGATCTTATCTATGTGGATGTCCCCTTTAGTAATACAGATCACAGCAAAGAAGTGACCCATCTCTGCTTGTTGATCCTATACAACTTGTCCATGTCCTCCTATAAGTTCACTACATGGGGTCTACTTTGCCCTGGAGGTCTTCCTCACTTTTCTCTCCATATCAGGAGGATACTAGTGGAGTACTCTGACTGGTCTCTTGTTATCCTACTCTAGAAAATATTGGTTCAGACTGGAACAAAGGTGCAATTCCTATAGTAGTATTAGCTAACATTTATATAGTGTTTTATTATTCCCATTTTATAGGTGAGGAACCTAAGACTCGGTGATGATAAGTGACTTGTCCAGGGTTACACAATATCTGTGGCAGGATTTGAACTCAGATTTTCCATACTTCAAAGCCAGCAATCTACCTACTACACCAATGATATCAAACTCAAATAGAAATGAATCCTCATGAGACTGCATACTGACTTAGAAAATTACAAATTAGTATTATCTATTTATATTTTATCTACATATATTGGTATTTATATCTATATGTATTTTAAAAATTGTATTAAACATTTCCCAGTTAGATTTTAATCTGGTTTAATCTGGTTTAATTGGGGAGTGTTACAGGCATTGAGTTTGATACACTAAAATTAAGAGACATTCTACGTAAGGACATTCCTGAGCTAACTAAATTGTAAATTCTTTGAGGTCAGGGACCATATCTTGCTTTCATTTGTATCTTTATCTCTCCCTCCCTTTTTCCCTTCAAGCACCTGGTACAATTTACATAAGGATTGGCACTCAATTTGAGATTTCATTGACATAAGGAAATCCTGGGTGAGGAAACTCCATCTACCAAAGCAGGTCATCCTCTTCTCAGAAACATAAAGTCCTAGAGATTTGCCTAGGATGCTGAGAGGCTAAGTTTTCTTGCCCAGGATCACACAGCCTTGAAATGTTAGTGACTGTACTTCAACCCATATCTTCTTGGCTGGCTCTCAATTTATTATGCCAAGTTTCCTCTCACAGTATACTAGTTAGAATGAAATATTTAAACCTATGAAAATAAATGCCATGCCATCCACTGAAAATGCCCATACGTGAGCCACATTGCATTTTATCTTGAACTTAATTTAATTGAGCTTGAATTTAGAGTTGCCCACATAGAGAATAGAAGGAATCTGTGTGCATTGTCCTTTATTTCAGGCAGCCTGGCTCACACATTGTCAGAATAGGCTGCTGTAGTGAGATCTCTGTCCCATTTCCCTTCTCCACTGTTTCTTTGGTCAGCTATGTTATAAACTCTCTCAGGCAGCTGGTTGTGTATTAAAGTCTATTTATAACAGTCAATGGACAACTGATTGTTTTATGGGTCATCGTGGCAATTTTTGCCCTGAAGGGACAATTGGAGCATTTCTTTATGAGCAGAGATGGCTGAGCTACTAGACTCGACAAACATTGCCCCATTTGTATTCCTGGGCATTCAGGCCTGGGACTACCCTGGTTGGTTAGACAAAATTCCAACCCAGCTCAGACTCGGGGTTCTTAAATCAAGGTCCTCAACAGTCAGACAATGAACAGAAAAAAACTGTAATGCTGCGTGACCAATGAAGAAGCACTTTTTAAAAAATCGCCATATGCTATTGGATATATATACCTCAGTAACAATATCCTATAGTAAAATTCAGAGTGTTGAAACATCTGAAAATAAATGCTATGATGAGATAAATACAGTAATATACTTTTCTGTATCCACACACAGCTGAAAGTTGTGGTTTTTTTAAAGCACTTCTAAAGTGATAAGTGTGGTTGATTTTCCACTGCTGAGAATTTTCCTTATCTAAAACAAACAAACACACAAACAAAAAACCCAGCAGAAACAAAATTTAAATAATATATGTCCTCACTAAAATCTGCTAGTCAGGAAAGACCAGGGAAGAGGATACCAAGGGAAGTGTCTGCCTAGATCCCTGTGGAATGTCTTGCATGACATTTTTTGCCCTTGTTGAGAGGGGTTTTAAATCTTGACAGCCTCATTCACAATGACAGCGTCTCCTCACTGGTTTGCTGATTCTGTTTTCAGATCTTTCCATCTCATCTTTTAAAATATTGGTACAGTGCACTTTTAAAATTTTGTTCCATTGCAAAGTTTCTCTACAAACTTCTCAATCATCCTAATGGATTGATGATTTTATTTTTTAAGAATCTGAACCATTTGTAGCTTGGGATTTCAGAATTTTTGTTAGTATTCCCCTTCCCCCTTCCTCTCTCCTTTCCAGGCAGTAAATAATCCCTGTCTAAAGGGAGTAGGTATCCAGCTTTTCACAGATCATATGACTTTGTGAGAGGGGATGTGGCTTAGTGGTTAGCAGGTTGGCTTTGGTTTTAGGAAGATTGAGGATCCAAGTTCTCTCTCTGATACATACTGGATCTGTAGACCCTTGTTAGGTGAATCCATCCTTCAGTTAATGGCTATTCTGCTTTTGATCAATTCATTTTGTTAATTACATAACTTGGAATTATTTTTTCACAGAAGGTCAAATACATACTCTGGGCTCTAACATTTAGGTTAGATTGTATAGGGTCTTCTGTGTTTCAATTTATGTCCTTTGCAGAACTGATAGCTTGGAAAATATATGAGGGCAAGACTCCAATTTGAACCTTTGAAAATAGGCTGTACGTCCATTTATCTTATTTTTAACTCTTCTTGGGTTCTGATTAAAAGCCTTAAAACTCCCCCAACCATTTAGCAATGCAAATATTCAGAAAAACATTTCAGAAGACATGGGGGTTCTCACTTTCAAGCATGTGGAGACAAACCCCATCATTCATGTTTAACTGTTCCAGCAGAGACAGATGTGCAAGGTTGTGCTATTTAAAGCTTTCCCTTGTGGCCATGTACATTTTAAACTGTCAAAGCCGCAAAGGGAAATAGTTGATTCATTTCACATAAAAGCTCTATTCTTTCTTAGGTTTATCAGGGAAAAGTCCTAAAAGTCTTACCCTGCCTGATATTTCCAAAGAGCAATTTTATATGCACATAAATAAACTAAACAGGAAGCTAGATCTTTGCATAGGTCAAAAGACTGATTGATCACTTTCAGAATTCTATTGCATGTGAAAATACAGGGCATGCACAAAGGAAGCTAGTTAAGGAGCACAGAAGTTGTACATAGTAGTAGTTAAAAGGCCAGACAAGTTAGTTTGGAGCATATTTTAGTACAGTTCATAGCTGTTACCAGACGATGAGCCAATGCAGCTTTTCCTTCCAGAATTTAGACAGCCTGAGATTTTTAAGCACTGAAATGTTAGTGAGTAATGAAATCCACGCAATTAAAGGAAAGTTTCTCCTTGGCATTAGGCAAGATAACTTTTAGAAACCAAAAGGCATGGATAGATCCTCAAAGCCAGCCAATTCCCCCCTTCCCCCTTCCCCCATTCCTCCTCCACTGCCCCAGGGTAGGACTTCCTCCACGGAGCCCACTGGGCAAATTCCCACAAGGTCAGGACACTAGACAGCTTTCCGGGCATCAGAATGCAATGCTACTTTTTGTCCTTTCTAAAATTACAGTTCCCCCCACAGACTACCCAGAAAAGAGCCAGGTCCTCTCTGTGGTAATATAGCCTTGTTAGGAAGGGAATACAAAGTCCCTGAGAGAGGGCCTTTGGAAAATTACTGAGTCTCCTGCCTCTTCACGAACATTCTCTCTGGCTCATACCTGGAATGCTCTTCCTCCTTCACTCTGACTGCTGACCTCTCTGGCTTCCTTTAAGTCCCAACTAAAACCTTGCTTTCTATAGTAAACCTTTCCCAACCCCTCTTAATTCTTTGAGATTTTCTATTCATTCTGTATATAGCTTCTTTGTATATGTTTGCATGTTGTTATACTCCATTAGATTGTAAGCTTCTTGGGGCCAGGGACGTCTTTTGCCTCTTTTTGTATCCTTAGCACTTACCACGGTGTGGTAGCACATAGTGGATCCTTAATAAATGTTTCTTGATTAATTGATCAGAAGAGAAAGAATAGATTTGGAATCAGAAGACTTAGGTTCAAATCCTGGCACTGCCACTGGATAAATTACTATAACTCTCTGAGCTGTAGAGTAAAATGAAGGGGTTGGATTCTTCCCTGCTTAAAAATCCTCTTACTTTTCCCCTCTACAGGTCATTAGTTAGCATCACCAGCCTTGACTTTTTAATTCTTTGGTTCTATGCATCTCTACCAGAAGCAGTGTGTGGCATATTGGATAGAATACTGGCTCTACAATCTGGGGAAATAGGTTCAAATCTTACCTCTGATGTTGGCTACCTGTAATGTTTAATATTTGTGTGACCTGGGAAAAATCACTTAGCCTCTTGGGGTCTTAATTTCCTTATTTGTAAAATTTAGGAATTGGGCAACATCACTTCTGAGATCACCTCTCTATTATCCTACCCATTTGTGCACTAGGGTACCTCAAACTAATTCTTCTTGTATGTATCCTGTAAAGGTATTTTGATTTAATGGATAGAGAGCCAGCTTCAGAGACAGGAAGACCTATGTTTAAGACTAGCCCCTCATACCTTAGCCTGTGTGACCCTGGGCAAGTCATTTAACCCTTCATTGCTCTTTAAAGACTGTAAGCCTCAGAGGAGGTGTTGACTTGCATTTTCAAAGAAAGTCTCTGCCAGGGTATTCCCTGTGCTAGTGGATCCCTGTGCTACAGATCTTGTCTCTAAGCCTAGGTATTTATTATGTGTATTCATATACATATTTATGTACATACAAACACACATATGTTGTCTTTCTTATTAGAATAATTGTGAGAACAATTTGTTCCAACAGTCATGAAGCCTCAAGGCTGAAGCAGGGACACAGAACACTTAGAACTTGGTCAGGTATTGACACAGTCATCCACTGCATCCTGAAGCATCGCCAGTCGTCCTGGCTTTTGTCTTGTCACTGGACTTTGATGATTGGAAGAAAGAGTCAATCTGATGGCTGTACAACTCCATCTCACTTAAATCCAATTCATCCATGTGTCAAGACAACACCCAATGAGGTCATTGGGCCTCTTCAAAAATGGACAAACAACGTTAGAATGTAAATTCCTTGAGGGCAGGGTCTATATTTTACTTTTCTCTTTGTGTCTCTAGAATTTAGCAGAGCCTGGAACATAATAAGCACTTAAATACCTAAAGGTTCATCAATATATCTGAGTACATACAAGCCTTTAAATAGAAGAGATAGGGATTAGTTCTTAGATTCCATTGCTATAAAGACTTTCCAGGTGAGGAAGCTCCCTCTCTGCAATTTAGTCCTAGGGAATTGCAGAGGGAGGTCAAGTGGGCTACCCAGGGTCTGATAACGAGGATGTTTCAAAAGGTGGGTTTTAACCATAGTCTTCCTGGGTATGGAGCCAACTCTCAATCTACCATGTCTCATCTCTTCCACCATACCTTTCTATACATTAAAGAAAAGGACTGTATGATGAAAACGAGATGGTCACAAGGTAAACAGCTTCTTTCTTCAAGGGTAGTTAAATCATAACTTGTACATCTCCTGAAACAGTGCATTCGCAAAGAGTCCTTTTTAGCAGTTTATAATATTATAAAGGGATGCCACGGTAGAAAAGGAAGCAGTTAAAAATCCTAATGTGTTTTTTTTTTATTATTAGAGATAATGTGTCTAAATGGGGGGTATAGTCATTGCATTTGATTGCAATTATCTTTCAGCACATGATACAGCATATTTCCATTCCTCAGAGGGGAAATACTTTGAGTTGAAGATTTCTTAAGTCAAAGGGACCTCAGCCCAGAGGGAGCTAAAAGCTTTTTAGACTGTTCCACTCTCATTTATAAAATTCTACAAATGCTTGACAGAAAGTGGACAGCTTCTGCTAATGCTTCTGGATGGATGCTTAGGGCAATTCAAGACTAGTTAGGAAGCATATCTGTTGATATCTGGGCTGCCCATCCTGTGAAGACTTGGAGTAAATTAATGGAATGATGGATTATTTACATTTATTTAAATCTGAACTATTTTGCCATTTCTTGAACATTTATGGTGCTTCTCTACTTTTGTGACCATACTTTCCCCCCTTTCTTCTCTCCTTTTCAGATCCATCTCTTTATTAAAATCCTGTCCATCCTTCAAGGCTCAGTTCAAACATTGCCTTCTTTGGTCAACCCAGCTAGAAGTGATCCTTCCCTTTGTACTCTCAGAGTATTGACAGTGCATTATTAATCAGGTGCTGACCATGTATAGCCCCATCTTAGAGATATTTGCTTATGTGTCTTATCTGCTATACTAAATTCCTTTAGAACCATAGTGGTTTCCTCATCTATAAAATGGGGATAACAATGCCTTTACTACCTAAGTCAGACTTGTTGTGTGGAAAATACAGTGTATTATTTGAATTTTCTTTCTTTTATATTTGAAGATCTTTCTCCTGGTTGCTTTCAGATTCTATTGCTTTTCTTTTTTTAAAAAAAAAGTTTTAATATTTTTTCCAATTACATGTAAACACAATTTTTAACCATTTTATTTTTACAATTTTGAGTTCCAAGTTCTCTCACACTCTCCCTTTCCATCCTCCTCATTGAGAAGGCAAATGGATTTTGTTGTTTTTCAATGGAATTGTTAAATTTAGTTACGATGTATCTTGGAAGTTGAAACCTCTTTTATTTTCTGGAGGAAGTCAATGAATATTTTAGATTGGAAATTTGTTTTCTGTGTTCAGAAGTTCTGGGTATTTTTCTCATATTACTTCTTAATTATGGTATACAGGTTTTTTTGACTTGTGTTTTTCTGGTAGATCTCTAATCCTTAAGTTGTCCCCATGTCATTTCTATTTGCAATCATTATATTTTGCTGGTATGGAGAGCATGTTTTTTTTTTTAATTCTCATATTTACATCCCTTTTTTAGTGTTGGATACTTAGTATTTCAAATGATGTTCACCAAGGAGACTTACAAGTGTAAAAATTGTCTAAGAGTAGGAATTAGATTTAAAATTAAAATTAGGAATACAATTAATTATCTGAAGTGTCAATTTCTCAGTGTTGTTTTCATCTCTGTTCCTGTTTGAACTCCTTGGAAGGAGTACAAAATTGAGCAGGACGTAAGCAGCAAGCAGAATAAAAAACCCACCATTACCTACATTTTCCACATCAGTGTTCTTTTTTGTAACACATATATAACCACTAGAAAAAGCACTAAAAATCCCAGGAGGGGAATAATACTGCTTCATTATCAAGGTGGGTAGTTTCTCTAGTTTGCCATCTAGGAGTCTCCGTTCTTGACCAGGCATAGAAAGTAGAGTCTTTGATGGCACTTTGCCTCCTTAGAGTCCAACAAGTCTGGGCAGCACTCTCTTTTTTTACACTTTTTTCTTCTCTTCTTCCAGATTGTCCTTCACTTCCACGTATTTGCATTTCCATCAATTATCTTGTCTTTTGTTTCTTTGGTGAGACTTGCCAATCTGAGTCTTTCTATTCTGCCGATTATTTCTGTTGTGCAAGACACAGATTTTTGTTCTTACAATTCTTATTTCTCTATTAAACCATTCAGGAACAGCATGCTGGGTGGTTCCATACTCTCCTCAGCATCTATTTACTTTTATTTTTCTGTATTTATTCATAGAAGCTTGAACAGATGTTCTTAGATCTGTACATCTACTTTCTCCTGCTGTTAATGATTTCTTTGCTGGTCTATCTGCTTATGCTCAAAGTCTTTCTCTTGAGTTCTTTAGTAATTTTAGTCTCTCCCCACCTTCCCTTATTTTCTGGTATTGCTCATTTTCTGAGTCTCTCCCCTGTAAGAGCATTTTCCCTGGGGGCTGTATTGCAAAGTGCCTCCATCTTCTCCCTTACTGGGCAATTCATAGTTCACCAGTTGAGGTCTCTGTTCCAAGTGATTTCCAGGGTGACAAGATGGGTCCTAGCTGGAAGCTGAACACTTTCCTTCAAGCTTAGTGGAGTGCCCACAGTGCCCCCTGACATGTTTTCTGCTCTCTTTCCTAAGTTTCTCAGTTTTCTGGCACTTAAAGCACTATGTTGCTATTAAAACCTAAGTAAATTTCTGCTGTTTTGGATCTTGTCAGCACTGGGACATGGAGGCAAGGTGGGAATGAAGTTGAAATCTTTTGCAAGGCCTTCAGTTGGCTTGCACAACCTTATTGCTTGAAACATGATGGGAAATGGGGAAGGAAGTTACTGGCCTTCTCTGCTGTTTATTTGTTTTTTGATCTTATTTAGGCTCTTGTTGTCCTGGACTGTGGAGATGAAATTTCTTTATCTCTGAAACATAATCCCTATTTTGAGGGGTTTAAGAAGTTATGAGTATCAGAGAAAATGTCTAGTCCTCTGTCTTGTTGGTCACATGATCTAGAACTTTCCAGAAAATACACTGTGAATTTAAAAGTGATAAATGTTGATGGTGTAATAGATATAATGCTAGTATCTAATGCAGGAAAACCTGGGTTCAAGTCCCTTCTATGACATATATTGGCTGTGTGTGAACCCTGGACAATTAAGAAATATCAGATGACATCATATTTATAAAGTGATTGGCACAGTGCCTGACACATAGTAGATGTTTAATAAATGTTAATTTGCTTTCCAATATTAAGGCAGCTTTCCAGAGAAGATGCTGCTCTCCATTGGTAAGGGAATTTCCTCACTGGGCAATACAATTAACTATGACTTCCTGTTGTTCTGTTGTTTTCAGTTTTGTTTTCCTCTTTATGACCCCATCTGGGTATTCCTGGCAACGATGTTGGGTTTGTCATTTCCTTCGCCAACTCATTATGTAGATGAAAAACTGAGGCAAGCAGGGTTAAGTGACTTGCCCAGGATCGTACAGCTGGTAAGCGTCTGAGGTCAGATTTGAACACAGATCTTCCTGACTCTGGTCCCTCTGCATTACCTAGCTGTCCCAATCATCATGGCTTGTAGCCCAGTAAAATTCCATTATGTTCATATGCACAATTTGTTTATCCATTGTGTAATCCGTGGGTTCTTTATTTCCTGTTCTTTGCTACCAAAAAAAGTACTTCTATAAATATTTTGCTGTATGTAGAACCTTTCTTTTTATCATTGACCACTCAAGGGCCTAGGCATGAGATCTTTGAGTGTGATAATTATAGCAGCCACATTATTCACACAATTGTTTTCTAGACTAGTTGTACCAGTTCACACTTCTACCAACAATGCATTAGTTTGTCTGTCTTTCCACAACCCCTCTAACACTATTTCCATCTTTTGACATCTTTCCCTATTTACTGGGTGTAAACTCGGGGTTATTTTGATTTTTGTTTGTATTATTATTAGCCATCTGGATAATTCTCTTATGTGGTTACAAATTATTTGCAATTCATCTTTTGAGAACTGCTTATTCAC
The DNA here is from genome assembly GCA_023548195.1 of Bettongia penicillata ogilbyi. Taxonomy (NCBI): domain Eukaryota; kingdom Metazoa; phylum Chordata; class Mammalia; order Diprotodontia; family Potoroidae; genus Bettongia; species Bettongia penicillata. The sequence goes on from JAJHZJ010000309.1 coordinate 1,343,985, forward strand.
ATCCTTTTAGTCACTTATCTATTGGGAAATGGTTTGTGGTCTTTATTTCTGTTAGTTGTCTCTGTATCTTAGATACCAAACCCTTTTCTGAGAAAACTGATAAAAAGGTGTTTTCCCCACTTCCCTTCTTATCTTAGGTGCATTGATTTTGTTTGTGCAAAATATCTGAAAGTTATGTTTTAAAGAAAATTAAATCTTTAGCAGCTCTTTCTTTACCTGTTTCATGCCACATGCCATATCTAATGGTAGTGAGTTGCAATTTAAATTTTTTTCAATACACACAGTGTTATTTTTAGGTCCTTTAGGCTTTGTTTTTTAACTTATAATGTTATTAGGAAGATTTGACCATAAAAGTAAAAAAAGACAAGATATAATTCCATTAATTAGAAAGCTATTCATTCATACATATGTCTGCGCATCCTACAAAGAATAGGTAAACCAGTACACGCAGAGCTGATAATCTTAGAGGATTCCTTTGCTTTACTAGTTGTCACTTGTGATATCCTTTCAATGCAGGAGTAGGGTTCACTTTCCCCTTTCTAGGTCTGGATTCTTGGTTTGCCTTCATTGACTCGATATCTCAAGTCTAGACACTTAAAGGCATCCAGTAGTCAGGTAGTAGCGGTTGAATGTCAACGAGAGCTTGGGTTAAAGGAGGACTGGGTTCAGGGAAGTGCTTTTAGTTTACCTTGTTCATTCTGGCACTAGGTTCATGAGTGTCCATGAGGGTGGGAGACTCTACCTCTAGCCAAGTTAGAACTCACTAATCCTTTCATTCCTTGGAAATTGCAAACTATCGTGACATTTCCCAAACAAAGCTAAACCCAAACCCAGCAGAGCTCCAGAAGTCTTTAGTTAATATTATGCTCCTGGGGCTATGCCAAATTAGCCAGATATTTCCTTAATCTGGGTAAAGTAGATTGCATTGGCAGAAAGTGGTTTTATTGGTGGGATTTGGTAGGTAGTAAGAAACGAGTCAGTAATGTTCAAGTTTACTGGCAATGTGCTGTCATTTATGAGAGAGAAAATTAAGATGCTAACCTGTGATATTATTAACAATTTCCAGTGGGACAGGGTTAATTAGTTTCAGGTTAGATCTTAACCGAAGATGGGTATAATAGCTTTCTGTTTCTCATCCTCTTTCCATTCCTCTAGTCGCCTCTTGGTTCTTCTGTTTCTTCTCCCTTAACTGTAGAAAATATAAAAGGATCCTATTTTATGAATGTTAATATTTCAAATAAGAGGCAGCTGTCATCCACTGAGCTGCCTCCTAGTCTTCTCCCTTTGCTACATATTTGCTGTGTGATTCTGGGCAAGAATCTCAATACCTTAGGCAAATCTCATAGAAAAATAGACTACAGAAGAGTTGTTCACTTGTTTTGTAATAAGTTGTTTCCTCACTGGGAAGTTCCCTCCACCAACAAAATTTCAGGTCTAGATACCCCTACTTCCCCTTTCTCTCCTTTGGTACTTCAAGTTATTTAGTACTTGAAAAGATAAAAGCTTTCATTTATTTGACTATTCTCTCCCCTCATGGGGATTATGATCTTTCCACAAACCTTAGGAGATGCTTCTAGGAGTTCCTTTGGACCAAACCCATCTCTCTTACCTGAGGATCTGTCTTTTGGTTTGGAACCTGACTGAACTGAGCAGACAACAAACACAGTGCCTTGCCAGGCTGGTATTCCCAGCCTTTCCAGCTTGGTAGGACATGCTGGATCTTGTGCCCTGCTGGCGTAGCCTTGGAAGACTCAGGGTCACCTCCAGGCTACAAGGAGACACCAAAGTTGTCCTTAGATGCATCTGCAAAAAAGAATACTTGACATTTGTAGGGCAGATGGCCACAAAGGACTGTTGAGGAGTATTCTTCCATGGCTTCTTCCTTCCAATCAATAGATAAATAATTCCTGGTATGAATGAAGAGCATTCTGATATAACCCAGATTCTTCTCATTTCTTTTTCTCTTTGTCACCAAACATAAAACACAGTATAGGTTATGAATTTGAAAATTTGGAAATTGTAAAATCCTTATTGGTATCCTTAGGGAAAACTTGAAGAAATGATAAAGCCTGAAGGTGCGGCATTTGTGGAGGAAATACTATGGATTAAAGCAAGACTACTGCCATTCTTGGGGGAATGCATTTACATTTCATTTGTCATTCATTACTCTGCCTCTCAGAGGATAGAGGGATTTTCTGAAATTAGATGACCTTTAATCTCAGATCTGGTTCAACTACCTGGGAAAAACATAGCCACCACATCTCTGATTTTGCATTTATCCAGCTAATTTCCCTACCTAGAGAAAAAGAAGCCTCCAATTATATATTTACCATAAGAGGTTATGCCTCTGCGAATTGATGCAATCTGAGGGATAGATCAGCTGCAAATAGCTGGGAGCTTCTGGAGAGAAACTCCCTACCTATGGTTTGTATCCCATAGATAGCAGCCAAAACAATTCATGAGTCATGACGGGATTCCTAGAGGCAGTCTCTCAGAGTCTTCAGCATTCCTGCTTTCCTATTCTTGCCCCACTACAGAATGGAAAGAATTTCAAAACTCTGTTCTTTACATGACCATAAAGAAATGAGAAACTACTGATGAAGCCATTTAAAAAATTGGCCAAGAAACTTTATTTTCACATGGATGGAAAAAAGAGATGTTTTCAGTTTCATAAGAATTTAGTTATGCTTTGTTTCAGTGGATATTTTATAGACTCAAAGAGTTAGAGCTTTCTAGAACATCTCCTAATATTGTATATAAGTACATTGAGATCCAAAGAGGTTAGGCATTTAGAAGCAGCTGGATGTAGTGGACAGAACACAAGATTTGGGATTAGGAAGACCTGAATTTATAAACTGCCTCAGGCACTTACTATCTGGGTGACCATAGGCAAGTCATGAAACCATGCCTCCATTCCTTTAACGGTAAAGTAGGAGCAGTAATAGCATTTAGCTCTCAGGATTGTTGTAAGGATAAAATGGAATAATCTTATAAAATGATTTGTGAACCTTAAAGTGCTATGTAAATATTATTGCTATTAATTGTATATCGTATTTCTTTCTTTCCCAGTTTTATATTGGTTTCCGTCTATTTGCATAGACAGACAGTGGAAAGCTCAGTCTGCCAGGGCCTGGGAACAAGACTCTTCCTGTTATACCATTTTGCCTCTCTGTAGTTTATTTTTCCCCCTTTTCATCTTCCATTTCATTCTTATTTTCATCATTTATCTTAAATATATTATTACCACCACCATCACCACCACCGCCCTCTCTTTATTATTTAATTTGACCCTCATGACAAACAGACACATGAAGAATTGTTGAATGCTTCATCCTGGCCCCCAAAGCCAGGTTGATGACCAAGCTGAGACAAGAATGCGGGTCTCTGGATTCCTATATTAGTGCGCCTTCCTATACCCGATGGTCACTGCATTATCCTAAACATTTTTTTTAAGTTTCTCATTTCACAGTGACAGGGAGGTTGAGTGAGGGAGCAACTGAAAATTCCATTCCTCATTATTTACTTAATTATTTCTACACTGGAGCAAATGCCATGGACTGATGTTTCTTTATGGGAATTCTGGTCACATTGTGTTTGGCACTGATTAGCAACTATTTATGGAAACTGCTAAAAACAATTCAGAGAATCTGTTTCAGTTTAGTTGTCTACAGTGATTTCAGTTTCATTATCAAGGAGAGACAAGAGGTTCAATGTTTATTTTAGGGGCTTTCTAGGCCATGGAAGATGGTTAGAGCAAGAAGGATGGAGAGGAGCAGGGATAATAAGGAGGTCAATCATTGTGGGACTTGGTGACAGAGGCCTGTCTAATTGAGTTGTGTAGCAATCCACTGTCAAGCAGCCTTCTGATCCTCTTTGAACCAAGGCCCTTTTCTCCAGCTTGTCTCCTGGACTAACTTTAGCTCTTTCCATTTCCTTTTGACCCCCACAGGAATGTCCTCCAGTCTTCAGGACATAATCATAGTCATAGAATTAGACATGGAAGTAACTTTCAGGGTCTACTGGTCTGCTCTCCTTATTTTACAGATCACAAGATCACAGATCTAAGGGACCTCAGAGACCATTGAGTCTAATCCCTCATTTTACAGATGTGAAAACCAAGACCTGGGAAAGTTAAAGTCACATGGCTAGTAGGGGGCAAAGTTTATATTTGAACCCAGGCTACTGGATTTGAAAATCGGTGCTCTTTCTATCAGCATAGGCTAATTAAAACATACAAAATAAGTAATATGCATGGTACAGAGAAGTGATATATGCCTTGGCCCTGTGATTGTCATTGAAGGGAACAACCCCCGCAGAGAATGTACCCACAACCTGTGTGACCACCAACATCAACCACTGACCAACTGCTATGATAAACAGGTAAGACAATAGCCATAGATATAGTAGCCTACCTCCCTCCAAACTGACTCCAACTGCCATCATCCATGGGATCAATCATTGTCAAGAATAGTCCAGTAATCTATCCCTGCCAACAATTTAGACATTTTGACCTAAAACCTAAATATGATACTTTTATTCTTCTTAGGTTTGCACTTTGAGAACAAACCTAATCCCTTCTCCTCTTGACAGTTCCTCAAAGACTTGAGGACAAAACATTCCAAGTTCCTTCAGCCAATCCTTGTGGCCCTTTACCATCCCTGGTTGCCCTTCTCTGGACATTCTCCAGTTTGTCCTTAAAACATGCTCAGAATGGAACATAGTCCTTCAGATGAGACATGATGAGGCCAGAGCACAGTGGAAAAATTACCTCCCTATTCCTGGAAACTAAGCCCCTCTTAATGTCACCCAGTCTATCACATTAGCATTTTTGGCTCCCATGCTACCCTGACATCTCATCTTGGGCTTGCAGTTTTCTAAAATCCCAAGATCTTTTTTAGAACAATAGCCATGGATCCATGCTTGCTTCTATCTGTCACTTGTGAAGTTGATTGTTTGTACCAAAATGCAAGATTCTACTTTTGCCCCTATTGAATTTCTTCTTATTAGACTCAGTCCAATGATTGGGCTCTGTTCTCTTGAATCCTAGCAATCAATCAATAAATTATTCATTAAGCACTTACTGTATGGCAGAGACTGTGCTAAGCGCTAGGGATACAAAAAGAGGCAAAAAACAGTCCCGGTCTTCAAGGAATTTACAACCTAAAAGGGGAGACAATATGCAAACAAATATATACAAAGCAATATAGAATAAATAAGAAATAATATGCAGAGAGAAGGCACTAGGGGAAAGACTTCATATAAAAAGTGGGCTTTTAGTTAGGTCTTAAAGGAAGCCAGAGAAGTCAGAAGGCAGAGTTGAGGAGGGAGAGTATTCCAGGCATGATGGAATAGCCAGAGAGAATGCCTCAGGCCAAAAGATGGAGCATCTAGTCATCTACTGTGCTATCCCTCTTCTCAGTTTCTCTGAGCATACCATCTGTGTCTTCATCCAAGTTATTGATAAAAAATTAAATAGCAGAAGGCCAAGCCCATATCCCTGGGTTATTCTAATGTAGGGTCTTGTTATAGAGGGGTGTGGTCTGTAACTGATTGATTGGTTGGTTGTTGTCCTTCATCTTCAAAGAGGACCAAAATGACATCACCATTGTAAAGTGAAGTTTCGGTGTGTCTGACTATGGCTGATCAGACCAATGAGCTCATAATGTTCTACCGCAAGTTGGGCAGACAGTCCGTTTGAATATTTGGGATGGATATCCGAAATTTGCACATCCTGTGTTTACTTTGTGCTGTCTCAATTCTGCTTTGCTCAAAGAGCACAGCACCTTTTCTTATGTGGGCACACCATGCTGAGCGATCCTGTGCCAGTGTCTCCCATGTTGCACAGTCAAATCCAAAGTTCTTGAGAGAGACCTTGAGAGTGTCCTTGTATTGCTTCTTCTGGCCACCATGTGATCACCTGCCCCATGTAAGTTCTCCATAAAATAGTCTTTTTGGCAAGTGTACATTTTGCATTCAAACAACATGGCAGATCATCGGAGTTGCACTCTCTGAAGCATAGATTGAATACTTGGCAGTTCAGCTAGAGCAAGGACTTCAGTGTCTGGTACCTTATCCTGCCAGGTGATCCTTAGCATCTTCCTAAGACAATTCAAATGGAAGAGATTCAGTTTCCTGGCATGGCGATGGTAGACTGTTCATGTTTCACAAGCATACAACCATGAGGTCAACATAACAGTCTGTAGCTAAAGGACATAGCAAAGCTGTGGCCCATATTTTCAAACCTATGGCCCATGCATATGGGCCCATGCATATATCAAGTGACCTTGTTTTCATTTGCACACCTTGCTAGTATCTGACAAATTAAATTATTCAATCAGTCACCACAGTTGTAGAATCATAGAATTTTAGAGTTGGAAAGAGACTTAGCTAGCATCCAATCCAAATCACTAGTTTTATGGAAGAGAAATCTAAGACTCCGAAGATTTAGGTGATTAGCCAAAAATCATACTAGTTCAGCTATCACTGAATTTAGAGAAATATTCAAGAGTTTCTTCTCTAGGTACTAACTTGTAGTCCCTAAATATAGTCAATGAATAGTTAAAACTGAAATATGCTGTGTAGATAATAAATATTTATCATAGCTTTAAGAAATACTTTAACAAATAAAAAAGAAAAAGTCTCATTATTTTCCTGTGACTTGTGGAACCATCAGGTAAAACATCACATGGCTATTAATTAAATATCCCCAGACTCACTGGGAAATTTCTATATCTTATATAATATCTTACAACATAGTTCCTTTGCTTCACAGGACTCAAAGACCTTTCAGAATCTCTCTGTCATTTTGTCTTTAGTGAAACATTCTGAGTCAGTCAAAGAAGATATTTTCTTCCTTAGTCCTCAGAACACACCTTGTACCTTTTTTAGGCATTTGTCATGTTCTACATGTCCCACATTTGAGGTGTATGTATGTTTAAAAATTGTCTGTGCCAAATCTTCTCAAGGAAGAAGTCAGAGTCATATTTAGCTCAATGTTCTGTATAGAGTGACTACTTAAGAAAGGTTCACTGAATTCAGTTTAATCAAGACAGAGAAGGATGGGCACTATTGCTTTCAGAGTCTTGGACTAGATTCTATCTATTTCTATCTCCCAAGCTAAATAGATCAGATGGTGTTTGGGGGAATCCTGCAATCCTTTCTCATAATCGTACCTTCCCTCTACTCCCCAAAAGAGAATTGTGAAAATTTTCATTCATGCTATTAATTGATTCGTTAACCAAATATTTACTGAGTCTCTGCTATGCATAAGGCACAGAGCTAGGCTGTTAGGTTGTGGGTATATGAAAATTTAAACATGCCAGTCCCTTCTCTCAATGAGCATTCATTACACTTGGGGCATAGGGAGGCTTGGAAGAAAGAGTTAATATGACTTTAAGACTGATGGAGAAATCCAAGAAAAAGTCACAGTGATTCATTTTTCTAGCCTAGGTCAGCATATCAGTATAGGAAGGCAGACAGAGAGGTCTGTAAATGTTAGGAACAGGATTGGTCTAGGTGTGGTTGTTAGGAATATTTCAGTGCCCAAGGAGAGGCTGTGCACCAGGGTACGTGGAGATCCTATACCAGAGCAAAGGGGTCCTCTACCTATTCCAGAACAAGAAGATGTGAATAAGTGCCATTTGGTGACTTTGCACTCATTATCCAGTTCTAAGTCACACATTCAGTGAACACTCAGGAAGCTACATATGCCCAGGGATAGCATTTCAAGGTAAGGAGAAGCACAAGCCCTAAGCATTGAAGGGAGGGAGAGGTAAGTTCAGTATCAAATAAGTGATACTGAAGTAGAGAGGTTGAAGCCTGCAAAGAAATAACCAGAGCAGGCATCTCAGATGAAATGGGAGTTTTCAATTCTTTCATTTTAAACTAGCAAAACTTCCAAGCTGGTTGACAGCGGCTGAGTCCTATAGCAATCTATTATTGCTCAGAGTCATACATGTCAGGAACTTGCAGAGTTCAGATCAGGGGCAGCCCACAGAATTTGTTCTATATTAGACCACTTTGAGATCACCAAAAGCTTATAGGTCTCCAGCCTGCACTGTCCTTGAGATCCTGAAGTAACACAATACTCACTACCTCAGGAAAGTAGCAACAGGACCAGTCTGTACCTTCCCTCTAGAAGTCTGGAGAGCCTGGCCCTAATATGAACTCCAAAGTGAGGAAATAGATCAGAAGAATGAGCAAACAGAAAGAATCCCACTATAAAAAGCCATTATGGTAGCAGGAATGCTCAAGTCACAAACCTAGAAGAGTATGACACCCGAACAATTACAACAATGGCTTAGAATAAAACACAGCTTGGGCACAAGAATTCTAGAATTCCTAGAAGAGATAAAGCAGGAGTGAAAAATGTTTTTATAAATGAAATGAGAGTACTTGAGGGAAAAATAGAAAGAAAATGAGAGCTATGGAGGAAAGTATTGGAAAGAAAATTAATAGCTTGTCACAGTGGTTTGTTGCCCAACCAACAAATACCCTAAAGAATGGACCAAATAGAAACCAATGACTCTAGAAATATTAAAACAAAGTAAAAAGAGTGGAAAAATAGAAGGAAATGTGAGGTATTTCATCAGAAAAACCATTGACCTGGGAACTAGATTAAGGAGAAAAAAAAATTAAGAATCATTGGACTATGTGAAAACTATGACCAAAAAGAAAAAAAAAACCTAGGCAGTATATTTCAAAAATTCTTAGGAGAAAATTGCTCAGTTCTTTAGAGCCAGAAGGCAAAGTGAAACTAGAAGGGATTCACTGGTTACTTCCCAAAAGAAATCCTAAGTGAAAACTCCTAGGAACATCATAGCCAAAAATCCAGAGTTTGCAGTTCAAAAGAAAAAAAATAATGCAAGTAGTGAGAAAGAAAGAATTCAAGATGGAACCACTATCAGGATCACACATTATTTAGCAGTCATGACAGTGAAGAAATGGAGAACCTGAACACGTCAGAAGGCAAAGGATATGTAAGCTTATTGCTAAGAATAATCTAGCAAAACTGAATATAATCCTGTGGGTGTGGTGGAGGGAATAGATTTTTAATGAAATAGAGAGCTTCCAAGTATTCCTAATGAAAAGATCAGAGATTTTAATTTTAAGAAATTTTAAGTTCAAACACAGAAGTTAAGAGAAACATGAAGGAATAAATAATGATAAAGGAATAGACAAGGATAAAATGCTTACATTTAAATATGGGGAGATGATATATGTGTCCCCTATCATCATCTGGAGTCATAGAAGGAATCTAGACAAGGCCTGGGAAGTAATTCTATTGGGTCTTGATGATCTTAAGAGAAGAGTGGAAAGAGATGGAAAGATAAATACATAGCGGAGTGGGCAAGGAAAAGATAAAGAAGTTTAGAGAAAATTATCTCGTAATAAAGGTCTGCAAATACAAACAAGGAGGGAGTGAGGAGAGCAGCTGATGTTTAAACCTTACTCTTATATGAACTGGTCAAAGGAGGGAAGACACACCCAGAACTGGGTATAGAAATACATTTCACTAAACTGGGAAATAGGAAAGAAAGAGGAGAAAGGGGAAAGGGGAAATGGAGAGTAGAATGAAGGAGGGATTATACTTAAGTAAAACAAACTTCAACTAATGGTGTGCAAAAATATTTATAACTTTTGTGTGGTGCAAGGAATGGGAACCTGAGGGGGTACCCATAAATTGGAGGAATGGCTGAACAAGTAATGCGTATAAATGTGATGGAATGTAGGCTCACCCTTTGTTGCTGAAGAAGACCATGCCATCAGAGAAATGATGATATGACTTGCACTTGACTTTGTTTTGAGTGAGGGAGGGCTGTGTAGGTTACCAGCCTCATTTCTCCAGAGCCATCGGAATCCAGTGACCACATATTCATCAGGATGACTGGAGATGACCCAGGGTGAGGCAATTGGGATTAAGTGACTTGCCCAAGGTCACACAGCTAGTGAGTATCAAATGTCTGAGGTGAGATTTGAACTCAGGTCCTCCTGACTCCTTCACTGGTGCTCTATCCTGGCTGCCCCCAAATGTGATGGAATGTAATTGTACTGTAAGAAATGATAATGGGGATGGCTTCAGGGAAACATGGGAAGATTTATATAAACAGATGTAAAGTGAGGTAAACAGAACCAGGAGAACAATTTGCATAATGAGAATAATATGGTAAAGACAAATAACTTTTAAAGAATCAGGGGTTCTGATCAACATAATCAACCTGTAAAAAAGTCCGTGATAAAATGTGTTACCCACGTCTTGATAGAGAGGTGAAAGACACAGAGTGAAGGGAGATTTTTTTCATGGTAGAAATTTGTTTTGCTTGTTTGTAGCTGGGGTTTTGTTTTTCTTTTCTTCTTAATTGGAGGGGGGATTCTGATGAGAGGATGAGAAAATGGATTTTTGCTGATAAAATCATTAGAATATAGTTTTAAACAAAGGATAGTACAAGGAAGAGACCGATGAGGGGTTGAAGGAGAGATCTAGATTAAAGTCCTCAAGGAGTATTTGAAGGGAGAAAACATTTTGGGTTGGGAGGATCAGAGAAGGCTTCAGGGAATCCCTGAACCTAGCCTTGAAGGAAAACAAAGATTCTGAAACATAGATAGGAGGAAGTGCATTCCAACATGCCAGGTGATCTCGACAAATGCACTGATGTAAGAGACAGTATATCAAGTTCAGAGAGCAACTAGTGATCCAATTTTTCAGGAATATAAAGTGCATAAAAGATAGAAATATAATAGCTAACATTTATGTAGCATCTACTCTGTTCCAAGCATCATGCTAACTGCTTTACAACTGTTATCTCATTTGATTCTTGCAGTAATCCTGCAAGGTGGGTGCCATTATCCCCATTTTACGCAGCAGGAAACTGAGTCAAACAGAAGTAGTGATTTGGCCAGGGTCACACTAGTTAGCTAGTGTGATTGGCTAGTGTCAGAGGACAGATTTGACCTTCCTGGCATTAGCTGAAGCTAGAGTTTGAAGGGCTTTAAATGGCATTTTGCAAAATGCCAAGGTATTTTTCACTATCTCTTTGCTGAAAAAGACTGAGAAGGAGTGATTAGAGAAGTAGGAGAACTAAGTAAGAGCAGTGTCATGAAAGATAAGGGAAAAGGAAGTATCCAAAGGTTTGGGAGGTTCAACAGTGTGCAAAGCTGTAGGAAGGTCAAAGAGGATGATACACAAGGGAAGACCATTGGCTTTTTTTTTTTTTTATTTTTTTTTTATTTTTATTTATTTATTTATTTATTTAGCTTTTTACATTCATTTTCACAAATTTTTGGGTTCCAAATTTTCTCCCCTTTTATCCCCTCCCCCCACCCCAATACCCCAAGCAATCTAATTTTCCCTATCTCCCATCTGTCCTCTCTTCTGTCATCCCTCCCTTCCCTTGTCTCTATCTTCTCTTTTCTCCTGTAGGGCCAGATGACTTTCTATTCCTCATTAACTGTATGTCTTCTTTCCTAGTTACAACAACAATACTAAACAATTGTTCCTAAAACTTTGAGTTCCAAATTCTCCCCATCCCTCCCTCCCCACCTATTCCCTTTGGTACAGCAGGCAATTCATTATAGGCCATATCTGTGTAGCTTTGCAAATGACCTTCCTGATAGTTGTGTTGTGTAAGACTAACTGAATTGCCATCCCTCCTAACCTGCCCCTCATTGTTTCTCTTCTGTCCTTTGATCCTGTCCCTCCCCAAGTGTTGACTTTCAATTACTCCCTCCTCCCTTTGCCCTCCCTTCCATCATCCCCCCCCAATATCTCCTTCTCCCCCGCTTTCTTATACTGTAAGATAGGTTTTCATACCAAAATGAGTGTGCATTTCACTCCTTCGTTTAGTCAGATGTGATGAGGGTAAACTTTTGTTTGTTTGTTTGTTTTTTTTTTTCCCTCAGTTCTCCTCTTTTTCCCTCCACTAAAAACATCTCCTACTTGCCTCTTAAATGACATATAGTTACCCCCTTCCATTTCCCCCTCTTTCCTCTCACTACATTTCTCTCTCACCATTTACCTTAATTTCTTTTAAGGTATGGTCCCATCCTATTCAGTTCAATCTGTCCTCTCTATCTCTGCATGTGAATGCATGTGTGTATGTGTGTGCATGCGTGTACATGTGTATGTGTGGTCCCACCAACCACCCAGATACTGAAAAGTTTTAAGAGTTAGAAATATTGTCCTTCCCTGTATGAATGCAAACAGTTCATTTCTGGTAAGTCCCTTAATACTTCTCCTTGCTGTTTACTTTTGCATGCTTCCTCTCATTCTTGTGTTTGAAAGTCAAATTTTCTTTTCAGCTCTGGTCTTTTCATTAAGAATGATTGAAAGTCCTCTGTTTCATTGAAAGACCATATTTTCCCTTGAAGTATTATACTCAGTTTAGCTGGGTAGGTGATTCTTGGTTTCAGTCCTAGTTCCTTTGCCTTCTGGAATATCCTATTCCACGCCCTTCGATCCCTTAATGTAGAAGCTGCTAGATCTTGGGTTATCCTGATTGTATTTCCACAGTACTGGAATTGTTTCTTTCTAGCTGCCTGCAAGATTTTTTCCTTGAGCTGGGAGTTCTGGAATTTGGCCACAATGTTCCTAGGAGTTTCTCTTTTTGGATCTCTTTCAGGTGGTGATCGATGGATTCTTTCAATACTTATTTTGCCCTCTGGTCCTAGAATGTCAGGGCAGTTTTCCTTGATAATTTCATGCAAGACGATGTCTAGGCTCTTTTTTTGATCATGGCTTTCAGGTAGTCCCATAATTTTTAAGTTGTCTCTCCTTGATCTATTTTCCAGGTCAGTTGTTTTTCCCATGAGATATTTCACATTCTCTTCCATTTTATCGTTCTTTTGGTTTTGTTTGGTGATTTCTTGGTTTCTCATAAAGTCATTAGACTCCATCTGTTCCATTCTAATTTTGAGAGAACTATTAAATTCAGTGAGCTTTTGAGCCTCTTTTTCCATTTGGCTCATTCTGCTTTTGAATGCATTCTTCTCCTCATTGGCTTTTTGAACCTCTTTTGCCAATTGAGTGAGCCTATTTTTCAAGGTGTTAATTTCCTCAGCATTTTTTTGGGTCTCCTTTACCAAGATATTGACCTTTTTTTCATACTCTTCTTGCATCTTTGTCATTTCTCTTCCCAGTCTTTCCTCCACCTGTCTAACTTGCTTTTCAAAATCCTTTTTAAGCTCTTCCAAGGCCTGAGCCCACCCAACACCCCCCTGGGGTGTCTGGGGTACTGAGGCCCCGCCCTCCACATCTTTCCCTGATGGGAAAAATACGTTCTCGTCCTCCCCATCAGATCCGAAGGTCGGGATCATTTGCATTTGTTGGAAAAAACTCTCTAAAGTCTTATTTTTCTTCCCCTTTCTAGGCATTTTCCCAGCCAGTTACTTGACTTCTGAGATTCCTTTCCACCCCTGCCTGGATCCGCCCAGCTAGTGCTTGGCCTCTGAGATTCAAATGCGCTTTCCCGCGGCAAGCTTTAGTTCTGGCGCAGGGGTGGGGGCAGGGCCCTCAGGGGCTTTCTGCAGAGACTTTCAGGAACGGAGCGGGTGGGGGCGGGGTGGGGGGCCCCCGCCTGCTGTGCTCAGCTCCCTTGGGGGTTTTATTCAGAGGCGTTCAGCAGCAGAGCAGGGTGGGGGCAGGGCCGTCTCCCCGGCTCGGCTCCCTCAGGTTGGAAAGACCTTCAGTATTGAAGATCCTACCTGCTGCTGGGGGATTCCTGAGTCCCAGGCCGTTGCCGCCTCAGCCGCCCGCCCACGCCTCTGCCGCCGCCGCTTCCTCCCGAGGGGGCCCGAGTCACGGAGGCGCTCCGCTCCCCTCCCCTATCGCAGGCTTCTTTCTTACTGACCTGTATCTTCTGTGGGCGGAGGGACTTTCCCGGCTGCCGGAGCTTCCCCTGGAGCTTTCCTCTCTGAAGTCTGCTCGGGTCAGCTTCTCTGGGTCGCGGCCAGGGGTGGGGGTGGGGTCCGCTTTCCGGAGTGCGATGGACCCCGGGGACGGCTCTCCAGGGCTCAGTGGAACGGAAATCTCTTCCCCTATGTTTATGCACCCCCTGCAGAGATTCAGAATTTATGGGGATCTCCTTTTACCTCAATTCCATGGGTTGTGGGCTCGGAGCTCGTAAATGTGCGTCCTTCTACTCCGCCATCTTGGCTCCGCCCCCCCCATTGGCTTTTACAATTAATTGGTTACCTGATGCAAAACAAAGCAAATCAATAATTTTTTTTTTTAAATCATGTACTATCCTTGCCACACTGGTTTTGCTTTTCAGTGCCATGAGAAACGATTTCCATCACCACTCATGTTATTTGCTGTACCCTTCTAACCTTTAATAAATGCTTTGGGGATTTAAACACTTGACATAAGAAACCTAAATAAAAGCTGACAAACTGAGAAAGGTTGGAGGCTAGCTGACAAGGCAGTGATATTTGTGGATTTAATGCTTGGATGGGCATCAAGAATAGCCTTAAAAAAGTTGAAAAATATGTAGCACAATCAAGAGCTCATTTTGAAAGAGAATAAAGGCTTTTCAACTTACCTAGAAGTCTCAGGCCTGTGTATCATGACCACTTTCTTTAGAAACAGAGCTAGAAGGCTATGGAGCAATCAATGGTATCACAACAGAAAAGTGATTTCTTTTTTTTTCAAACAAGGAGATGATTGGTTATTTGACATGGGAGTAAATTGAGTCAGCTGCCTCTGTTCATTCGGGTCATTGACTGACTTGTTTTATCAACCTCTTTAATGGCTGATTGACTTGGCTACCCTTTCATGACATTACTTTTAAGGGATGACCCATAAATTTACATGATGGTGGTACAAAGGTGGTGCAGTGATAGAGGGCCAGGTCTGGAATCAGGAAGTCTCACCTTCCTTCAAATCCAGTCTCAGACACTCAGCAGTGTGACCCTAGGCAAATCACCTAACTCTGTTTGCCTCAGTTTCTGTATCTGTAAAATAAGATGGAGAAGAAAATGGCAAACCCCTCCAATATTAAAAGGGGTCAAGAAGAGTCAGACACAACTGAACCACAAAAGTCCAAGATGAAAAACAGAATAATAAATTTTTAAAATCATCTCTTATTTTTATCATACTGCTATAACTTTCTAGTGCAACTTGAGAAGTTTTTCATCTCTACCCTTGTTATGTTGCTATGATCCTATGAAAATGCCAGTGTGGGTGAGGCTCAATGCCTGCAGTATATTATGCATCCAGCGATTGTTAAAAAAAATCTCACGCTAAGATTTCTTTAATATTTAGATGTATCTATGAGCTTATTAGTATATCTTCCTTCCCATGGACAAACGCCAGTGGCTCCTTATCACCTCTAGTATTAAATTAAAATCCTATATTGGGCATTGACAGTTATCCCTTCCAGCTAAAATTCCACCTTCCTCTGGAAGCTTTCTGGATTCCTCCTTCATTCCAGTGCCTTCCCTTTGGTGATTATCTCCAGTTTATCCTGGATCTACCTTGTTTGTCCATACAGCACAGTAGTTGTTTGCATGATGTCTCCCTTATTGGTCTCTAAGCTCTTGTGGGAGGGGAGGGGGGAGCTATTCTTTGAATTCCTATCATTTGGTTCGATGCTTAGGTGTTTAACAAATGTTTATTGACTGACTGATAGATCCCAGTCTATGCACTCCTATTCATCCTGTGTGACTTTTCCCCACTTTAAGCATGCTGATGTAAATATTCTAAAAATTGTGATTCTTAGTTTTTTCTGCCCCCTTTTCTTCCAAGTCATCTCTGTCACTGAGGAATGAGAAAAAACAGGACTATTTTGTATTTTTACTTATTTTGTTGGTCACTGGCACAAAAAAACCCCTAAACCTAACTACCTATGTATATATATATTATATATATATGTATATATATGTTTCACACTTTTAGCTGTTGCCAAATAATTAATGTCAGAAACATTAATTAGCTTATTAAAATAAAACTAGTATATTGAAAACTCTAATCTTTGAACTGAATCTGGAGAATGATTGATCTAAAAGCTGCATTATCAGCTTTTGATGGTGAGGGACTACTCTGTTTTCATCTGAAGTCCTGGATAAGCCATTGTGGAGAAAAGAGAAGTATTAAGGGAAACTATGAGAATAAAGAAGAGGTTAGGAAGAAATCTTGTCCAAGAACCAGTGCTCAGAGAGTGGCTGCCACTGCATTTCAACCTTGATGGAGAAATACAAGGAGAGGGGAGTGCTAGCATACTCCAGACCTATTTCCTTCCTCCTAGTGTAAGGATATTTGAAATGAAGGTGAACTATGGGCTCACCTATATAGCCTACATATATGTATATAGGCTCTTCCTTTTGTGATCTTTCTTCCTTTCTTTCCCAGGGTCACATAGCTAGTAAGTGTCTGAGGCCAAATTTGAACTCAGAGCCTCCTGACTTCAGGGCTAGTGCACCACTTAACTGCCCAGGTTCTGTGCTATTTCAAGAGCTTTCTGGCCAAAGGGTAAAGTGTGTGGTTACAGATTTTGGTGGGAACTTAGACAGTTCTGAGGCCAAGATCCACTGTTTGGGATCATGACATGGCACCTAAGGGACAGCACACAAATTCACATGTTAGAAGGCCTTTTCAAGTGAAATATATTGACACTTATTATTATTTTAAAATAGATTTTTGCTATATTTTATTTTAACATCATCTACCTTTCCTGCTTAATGTTTTCCTACTCCCTCCCAGAGAAATATCCTTTATAATAAAGAATTTTTGTAATTGGAAGAATAGAAAAAATTCCTTTTAGCAAAGTGAATCAGTACATTGAAAGAATCTGATATCCTGTGTAATGTTCCATGTTGTTCTATAGGCAAGGAATACTACTTTTGCAAAGAGGTGGGAGAATGTATTTTATTGGATCACTTCCTTAAGATCAACCTTGGTCTTTATAATGTTGCAAGATCCAATTTTTCTGATTTGTGGTGGTTTCTCTCTCTATTTACATCTATATAGTCACCATGTATATTATTTTCCATGCTCTGCTTAATTCATTTTTCATCAGTTCATATAATTCTCACAGTAATATTCTATGCTACTAATGTAACACAACTTATTTACCTGTTTCCTAATAGATGAATTTCTACTTTGTTTTTGATTCTTTACTACTACAAAGAATGCTGCTCTAAATATTTTGGTATTTTTTCTTTTTTGCCATTGACCTCTTTGGACATATACCTAGCTAGCAATGGATTCTTTTGGACTAAAGGGTAAAAAAAAAATTATTCCAATTTTATTTGTGTAATATTAAATTATTTTCCAGAATGGCCATACAAAATGCCCAGCTCCACCAACAATATATTACTGTATCTATCTTTCCACAACCTTTCCAACATGAACTATTTCCATCTTAATTTCATATTTGCCCATTTTCTGGGTGTGAGGTAAAACCTCAGGGTTGTTTTGATTGGCTTTTCTCTTATTATCAGTGATTTGGGGCATTTTCTCAAATGGTAGTTAATAGTTTGCAATTCTTTTGAGGACTGTTTATATTCTTTGATCACTTCTCTATTGTGTAATGGGTTTCAGTTTTATATATTTCTATTAGTTGTTTATGTATCTAAGCCTTATCAGAATTATTTTATATAAATTTTCCCCCATATGCCTCTTCTCTTACCTAGATGTGTTTATTTTGTTTGTCTAAAAGCATTTCAGTTTCCGGTAACCAAAAATTTTGCCTTATTTGAATAAGAACCCATCACCTACCCATACTTGTGCAAAATATAAGATCTACTTTTCTTCTAACTTTTTTTCATGGTATGATCTTTAATATTCAGATCACATTTCCATGTTGAATTTATTGTGGAATATGGTGCAAGATGTTGGTTTAAACATTATTTCTGCCAGACTTTTCCCAGCAATTTCCTTTAAATGGGGAGTTACTGAAATTATGTAAATTATGAAATTCAGTAAACTGAAATTATGCTTTCAGTTTATCAAACAGTAGGTCATTAAGTTCTCTTATTTTTAGTTTTTTCTTCTCCAGTTTGATCCATTGGTCTTTTCTATTTTTTAACCAGGACTAAATAGCTTTTTGTGATTTCTGTTTTATTTTGCAATCTGAAAGTACACCTCCCTTCTTAATTTTTATCTTAAAATTATTTTTATCTTGATATTTCAGAACTCTTGTTCCTTCATGTGAAATTTCTTACTATATTGTCTGGCTCTGTACAATATCCCTGTGGAGGTTTTCAGACTTCATGACTCCAAAGCACTGAGGACAAATTGGAAGGTCAGTGAAAAAAGCCTGTGGGACTTGTGTGAGAGAGTAGAATGGTTAGACCCTAGCCCCAGGGTGTTAGAGGGGGATGAGGGACAGAGAAACCATTGGAAGCCACAGAAGCAGCAGGGGCAGCAGCAACCACTGTTTCTGGAACTCTAGGCCCACAGATTATGGGGGATTGAGTGTCTGACCGTACACCCTCCATCCTCACTGAAGCAGAAAATTACCTTGACAAAGAGCTCAAAAGTCAAGTAAATGGCTGAGGAAATGAGCAAAAATCAGAAAAAGAATCAGACTATAGAATCTTACTTTGGTGACAAGGAAGACCAAAGCATGCAAACAGAAGAAAATAAAGTCAAAGCTTCTCTATCCAAAGGCTCCAAGAAAAATATGAATTGGTCTCAGGCCATGGAAGAGCTCAAAAAGGATTTTGAAAATCAAGTAAGAGAAGTAGAGCAAAAATTGGGAAGGGAAATGAGAGTGATGCAAGAAAATCATGAAAAATGAGTCAATTGCTTGCTAAAGGAAACCCCCCAAAATGCTGAAGAAAATAACACTTTAAAAAATAGACTAACCCAAATGGCAAAAGAAGTCCAAAAAGCCAATGAGGAGAAGAATGCCCTAAAAAGCAGAATTGGCTAGATGGAAAAGGAGGTCCAAAAGCTCATTGAAGAAAATAATACCTTAAAGATTAGAATGGATCAGAAGGAAGCTAATGACATTAAGAAAAATCAAGAAATTATAAAACAAAACCAAATGAATGAAAAAATAGCAGACAATGTGAAACATCTCATTGGAAAAACAACTGACCTGGAAAATAGATCCAGGAGAGACAATTTAAAAATTATGGGACTACCTGAAAGACATGATCAAAAAAAGAGGCTAGAATCATCTTTCATGAAATTATCAAGGAAAACTGCCCTGATATTCTAGAACCAGAGGGCAAAATAAATATTCAAAGAATTCATTGATCATCTCCTGAAAGAGAAACCAAAAGGAAAACTCTTAGGAATATTGTAGCCAAATTCCATAGCTCCCAGGTCAAGAAGAAAATATTTCAAGCAGCCAGAAAGAAACAATTTGAATGTTGGGGAAATACAATCAGGATAACATAAGATCTAGCAGCTTCTATATTAAGGGATCACATGGCTTGGAGTATGATATTGCAGAGTCAAAGAAGCTAGGATTAAAACCAAGAATCACCTACCCAGCAAAACTGAGTATAATACTTCAGGGGAAAAAGTGGTCATTCAATGAAATAGAGGACTTTCAAGCATTCTTTTTTTTTTTTATCAGTTATTTGTTGTTTATTCAGTATTTAGGGTTAGTATGACACTTGAGGAATTGGTTGCATTGTTGCACATATACAGATATTTTTATATAATATGGAAATTTACAATTATTGATATATATACATATATATGTAAATATATATGTACACACACACACACACACACACACACACACACACACACATATATATATATATATATATATATATATATATATATATATAGGCAGACAAAATCAGGCCCTTTAGAAAGGTGATACATGGGGCCATGCTGTAGTGCCCTAATGGAGGGGAGCACAAAGGTAATCAATGCATCAATAAAGAATTACTACTGTATGGTGTTTTGTATCCAGGATTGTTATCTTCTGGACCTAAGGGAACTTGTAGCACCTACATACAAAGCAGGTAGTTTATATACCTGTGGGGCACTGACTCTGCTTGACACCAACCACTGAGACTATACAGGTCATATTCAGCATCATATGAAAACTACAACAGAGTTCTGTTCCCCATTTCTAACTTTAGGAAGAAACTAGAGTATGTTCACAGGTTTTACACTTCTGGTGTTTAGTTACTAATCAGAGGAAGGGTTTGGTCTCTCTGAGAGAAGCAGATCATACATAACCCTTCAACCCCTGTCCTGTTCTCTTTATGGCAGCACATTCAAAGGCTTTAAAATTGCAGCTCCTTCTGGATTCCCCAAAGAGTATCTGTGCTCTTCTTTAAAAGGCTCTCCTCCTCCAGATTCAGATTGACCTTTATCATATCTGAAATGCCATTCTGCCCCAAGACACACGGGACACTAAGAAAGACATCCTCTTTAAAGCCATATAGGCCCTTAATCATGGTGGGAATTGGATGCAGTCTTCTAAGAGTCTTCATAGTGCTTTCTGCCAGATATGCCACAGACAAGCCAGTGGTCCAGGAAGTATAGCCCTTCGGTTTGATTACCTCATAAGCACTTTCAACCACCTCTTTATGAACATATTTCCAATTTTATGCATCAGCATCAGTTCCCAAAGAAGGATGAAAGTCCTTTAGAGACACACCAGCAAGATTCACACCGCTCCACACAGGAACACTGGAGTCTCCATGTTCCCCAAGGACCCATCCATGACAACTTGAAGAACGGACACCAAGTCTCTCCCCCATTAGGTATCAGAAACAGGCAGAATCCAGATTGCAACCACTTCCAATAACATGGTGTTTAGGAAAGCCACTTAGCTTCTGGGCCACATGTCAAAATATTCACTGGATTGGAAACAATAAGCAGCTTACAATTAGGGCTCTATTTAACAATATTGGGAATGATGAATTTAAAGATATTCACATTACACTGGACCAAATTAAGATGACTTTCTCCCTCTTGTTGACATGCCCCAGCTGTAACAATGACCAGCGTTGAGTTTGCAGTCACACTGTCATCTTTGCCAGGAACAATCTTTGGCATTTTGAGGAAAAGGCTGCCATGTTGGAGATCCATCATCTCTCCCTTTAGTTTGTCTTCTATTACATCAACTAGGGCAAGTTCATCAGCTAATTCCTTTGTTAAGATACTAATGGCACATGCCATACCAACTGCACCAACCCCAACAACAATGATCTTATTCTGGAGAAACTGGTCCTCCTTTAGGACATTCAAGATAAGATGATCCTTGACAGTTGATGCCATTTTGGAGGGTAGCTGGGGGGATAGCTGGTCAGGCTGCAAAAGTTCTCAGATAGACGTGAGATTGCTGCTCCCAGGCTCACACAAACTTTCAAGCATTCTTGATGAAAAGACCAGAGCTGAATAGAAAGTTTGACTTTCAAACACAAGAATCAAGAAAAGCATGAAAAGGTAAACAGGAAAGAGAAATCATAAGAGACTTACTAAAGTTGAACTGTTTA
This sequence comes from Bettongia penicillata ogilbyi, assembly GCA_023548195.1. Classification (NCBI taxonomy): domain Eukaryota; kingdom Metazoa; phylum Chordata; class Mammalia; order Diprotodontia; family Potoroidae; genus Bettongia; species Bettongia penicillata. The sequence continues at coordinate 1,365,393 of JAJHZJ010000309.1, forward strand.
CATTCCTACATGGAAAGATAATATTTATAACTCTTGAAACTTTTCTCAGTATTAGGGTAGTTGGAGGGATTATATATATATAGACAGAGGGCACAGGGTGAGTTGAATAGGAAGGGATGATATCTAAAAAATAAAATTAAGGGGTGAGAGAGGAATATATTGGGAGGAGAAAGAAAGAAATAGAATGGGGCAAATTATCTCACATATAACAGGCAAGAAAAAGCTTTTTCAATGTTGGGGAAGAGGGGGGAGGTAAGAGGGAAAAAGTGATCCTTACTCTCATCACATTTAACTTAAGGAGGGAATAACATAAATACTCAATTTGGTATGAGAATCTATCTTACACTACAGGAAAGTAGAGGGGAAGGGGATAAGCTGGATGTGGGCGGGGAGATGATGGAAGGGAGGGCCAATGGGAGGAGGGGGTAATTAGAGGTAAACACTTGAGGATCAAAAGAGAGAATAGAATAAATGGAGGGCAGGATAGGATGGAAGGAAATATAATAGTCTTTCACAATATGACTGTTATGGAAGTGTAACTGCATATGTATAACCTGTATTGAATTGCTTGCCTTTGCAGTGGGGAGGGAGGAAGGGAGAAAAATTGAAACTCAAAGTTTTAAAAACTAATGTTAAAAATTATTTTTATATGCAATTGAGAAGTGACACATAAATAATAGGATATAGAAATCTATCTTGCCTACAAGAAAATAGAGGAGATGGGGATAAGGAAAGAGAGAAGTATGATAGAAAGGAGGAGTGGGCAGAGAGGTGAGATAGGGAGAAAATTTGGAACTCAAGATCTTGTGGAAATGAATGTTGAAAACTAAAAATAAATTAATTAATTAAAAAAAGAAAAAATTAAAAAAAGTTTTATGCTTTTCCTCAATTACATGCAAAACAATTTAAAAAAACAATTCGCGTTCCAATTGTCTATTTCCTTCTCTTCTCTCACCCTTCCCTGAGATGGTAATTAATTTGATATCCTAAATGAAAATACTATGTTATTCAGCCCTGATTTATTAATTATTTTAGGATAGATTGACTCTCTTTTCCTAAAACACTATATATGGCCACTGTGGAATGTTTGAATTTATTATCTTTATTATTTTTCTTATCATTAGCAATCATGATAATAACTGAAATTTACATAATTCTTTGAGAGGCAGCACAGTAAGCCTGCCCTGAGGATAGGTACTTAGGTCCTGCCTGTGACTCATACAAGGTCTATGACCCTGGTCAGATCAGTTAATCTCTCACTGTTCTAGCCAGGGGCAGCTAGATGACACAGTGGCTATAGTGCTGGACTTGAAGTTTGGAAGATCTGATTTCAAATTTGACCTCAGATACTCACTAACTGTATGACCCTGGTCAGGTCACTTAGCCTCTATTTGCCTTAAGCCACTGAAGAAGGAAATGGCAAACCACTCCAGTAATTTTGCCAAGAAGCCACATAGGCAATAGGGTCTACAGGGTCAGGAAGAGTGGAAAACAACTGAACAGCTACAATACTACCCTGTTTTTCTACATCTTTTTGGGCCTGCCAAATAGTATTAGCTGTAAAATCTCCTTTGTAGCTAAATGAATCCTACTGTTAATTGGATAGGGTTATTTAGAGCTGTCTGTTTAAGTATTGAATGTCTACCAAGTAAAAGAATTTTTGGTGTTGGTGTAGTTGATTGGCCAAGAAGAACTTTTAAAGGCCCTTTTAAATCAGAAAATGATAAAAAATATGTTATCAGCAAAAAGTCGAACACTTACTGTAGCAAATGACATGCATGCCTTTCACCTAAGAGCTATTGTGAGATGTTTCAATCAGTCAGTCAATCAAATGTTAATTAAGTACCTACTATGTGCAAGACACTGTATTGTGCACTGGGAAAACAAATACAGTAAATGAAATAATCCCTTGCAAGGAATGTACATTCTAATGGGGGAGAAAACACATAAAATATACACAGCATCAACAGAAAGTTAACAAATACAAATATATACAAAGTAGTTAAACACAAGGGAGTTTGGAAAGAAGGTCACTAACAGCCGTGGGCATTGGGAAAGGTTTTGTGCAGAAGACAGTGTCTGGGCTGCCTCTTAGAGGAAGAGAGGCAAGGAAGGAGACATAGGTAGGTGACTTCGTGCTGGGCCTGGGGTCAGGAAGACTGGAGTTCAAATCCAGCCTCAAACTTTTATTAGCTATATGACCTTAGACAAGTTACCAAACCTCTGTTTGCCTCAGTTTCCCCAACTGTAAAATGGGAATAATTATAGCACCTACCACCAAGAGTTGTTATGATGATCAAATGAAATATTTTTCAAGCATTTAACATGGTATTTGGCACATAGCAGGTGTTATATATATAAATACTAATTATATATAATGTATTATAATAGTATAATATATAATAAAATAATAGTATTATAATAGTATTGTAATACCATAATTAGAGGAGGTGCTATACAAATGCTATTATATATTTGTTTATTATATAATATATTACATGTGTGTGTTCGTCCTTCATTGCCAAAGAAGACCATGCCATCAGAGAAATAAAGACATGGCTTGCACTTGACTTTGTTTTGAGTGAGGGAGGGCTGTGCAGGTCACCAGCCTCACTTCTCCCCCAGAGCCATCTGAATCCAGTGACCAGATTTTCATCAGGATGACTGGAGATGACCCAGGATGAGGCAATTGGGGTGAAGTGACTTTCCCAAGGTCACACAGCTAGTGAGTGTCAAGTGTCTGAGGTGAGATTTGAACTCAGGTCCTCCTGACTCCTTCACTGGTGCTCTCTCCACTGCACCACTTAGCTGCCCACCTTTATATTACATATAATAATAATAATTTTATATTCACATAACTGGTATTATTATTCCACTTGTGGAGGATTGCCATTTGAAAGTCATGGGAATGGAAGGCAGCATTATGCGTTTGAAGAAAAGTTTTATGGCAGAATGCAGCAAGGGGAGTAATATCCCATGAGACTGGGAGTGCGGCTGAGTTGTGTAGGACTTTAAAATACAAACAGGAATTTTTCTTTTATCCTAGAGGCAAAAGGAAACTACTGGAGTTGACTTAGTAGGGTGGTAACATGGTTAGATCTCTCCTTAAGGACAATCACTTTGGCATTATATTGGATGGATTGAAGTGGGAGAGAGACAGATTAGATAGGGACACAAATTTAGGAAGTTGGAGTAATTGAGTCAAAAGGTGGTGAGGGCCTGAGCAGAGGCAGCTGGGTATATGAAAAGAAGGGGCAGGATGCAAGGGATGTAGTGAAATTAGAAATGACAAAATATGGCAGCTGATTATGGGGTGAGAATGAGGAGTCAGAGACATTGGAAGAATGGTAGAGCTTTCAACAGAAATAAGAGAGTTTGGAAGAGGAGAAGGTTTAGGGGGAAAGATAGTGATTTTGGTTTCATGCATGTTGAGTTTAAGCTATCTCTGGGACATCAGTCTGAAATACCCAGTGTCCAGTTAAAGAGATGTAACCAGAGCTTGAGGAGAGAATGTGGCTGGATTCATAGATCTGGGGATCATCTGTATAGGGATGACAGTTAAAGTCAAGGGCAGTGGAGAGAGAGAGAGAGAGAGAGAGAGAGAGAGAGAGAGAGAGAGAGAGAGAGAGAGAGAGAGAGAGAGAGAGAGAGAGAGAGAGAGAGAGAGAGAGGAAGAGGAAGTATAGAGGGAGAAGAGAAAAGGGACCAGGACAGAACTTTGAGGAACATCCAAAGTTAGGACTGTGATACTGATGTTAGACCAGCAAAAGTGAATGAGAAAGAGCTGTCAGAGAGGTAAGAGAGTTTCTGGAAAGGAGAGTCATTATAGAGGTGAAGCAATAGGACTGAGAAAAGGCCATTAGTTTTGGAAATTATTATAAATTAAAAGGAAAGGCACTGGGATACAGATTTATTTGACAGTATTTTGTAGTGAGATTCTGCCCATTCTAGTTTTTATATGGATAAAAATATCAAAGAATCATTAGTAGCCTAGGCTCTCTAACCTTTATTTCTGTTGATATCTATATTATATAGTATTAATATTAATAGATTATATTTTATAATATATATTAATATATCTCATCTCTTTGTATCTCTCTGTACCAAATGTGATTCTTTGCCTAAATTTCCTTTGTAAATTATTAGCTCCTTGAGGGCAAGAATTGTTTCATTTTTGTGTTTGCATCCCCAGCACATAGCACACATGCAGTGGGCACTTAATAAATGTTTGCTGAATTGAGTTAAGATTATGCCGCTTGATCCATAGATAGTACTTAATGATGGAACCAAAGACTGAGGAATGATCTATAAATGCCACAAATACCTCTGACTTCTTTTTTTCCTAACGAGAAAAAAGAATAAAGTAATGGGAAAAGTATGCTTGAAATCTGTATCCTCCTCATTCAGGTTATTAGTTTGGAAAATCTAGTCTTGAAACTGAGAATTGTTGAAGAAAATGGATAGAGACTGTTCCACAAAAGTCCAGTTCTGCTCTGCTGTCTAATTATGATAGGGGCATATCTCTGGGTTTTCAAAAGCTCTATCAATGGAGTGCCAATTCTGGAGATTTCTGCCTGTCTGGAAAGGCTTCAAGAGCAGTGCCTGAGAACCAGTATGATAAGGTTCATTACCAGGAAGCTGTCTATTAAGCAAAAAATGCCTTGATCATGATGACTCATGCAACAAAGGAAGATACAAAATGATTCTAAGTCTTGTGTAGCTTCTGCTGTAATGTTGGCAGAAAGATGGAAAATGGGGCAGAGGGTATTAAGTCATACAGTATTTAGACCGTGTTATATTTTAATACTTTAATACATTTATGATATTTCCATATAGGTATTGTTCCTGATGTTATAGACTATATAACTCTTCCACATCTTTTCATCCTATGTGATTCTCTTTCCTGTGTCCTCCCTAACTCTTTCATATAGTACTTCTCTAATGTGCTGGAGGCCTTCTGCTCTGTATTTCAACATTGTGTGACTACTGTTCCAGCATCTGGATTGTCCATCTGTTATACCTTGCTCTACCTGAGTGATTGGCCGACCTCCTTTTTCAGTCATACCTTTCCTGGAGAATAGCTTTTATTCCACTTGTACTCGTCATTGTCAGTAATATGCTGCAGTCTACTTATGCCTCCCATATGTGTATCTCTCATCCTTTGTGATATCTACAATTTTGATTCTCTTATGATCATGGTGGTGTTTCACTGGAAGACTGTGGGTCTTACAAAGATGTTTTATCCTGTCCTTGATAGCTTGGAATCATTAAAACCACTCTGTGCTCACTCTCTTCCTGTTACCCCTGGGTCCAGTTTACCATTCTATCTTTGGTTCTTGTCCAAGATTTATTCATCTGACAGATTTAATCAGCAGGTTACCTATACATCCACCTGTGTCGTGGTCTGAACAAATTATTCTTTCCTTTATATCCTTCGTATGGATTTAATTCAGTCAATTAGTGATTATGGTTGTGTGCTTCCATCTGAATGGTTGTGGTTGGTCTAAAAAGCTTTTGCCCTCTTACACTCCTTAATATTGAACTACATTTTCCGATACTTGTTTCTCCTCTCCTGTACCTAATTTTACATTTGCACCTACTGAATATGAACACTCTCCCTCTAATAATGCATACCCATAATAATGCTACCTCTCCACATACTGTCTCAGTCCATCCCATTCTCGTCCATATCTTTTTGTGTTCATCCAACATATGAAAGTATTTTTCTAGGTCTTTTTGTCATTCCAATAATGTCAGTGGAGCATTCAGTCTGTCCATTTGTTATTCTTCATGCTCATGATCTTATCAGACCATCTGAGCTTCCTTACTGATAAGCTTGCTTACTGATAATCTTTGGTGACACTTCTTGCCTAGAACTCATTATTCATAATATGCTACAGCCCCTGTGTTTCCTATGTTTTTAATTTTCTCCAAGTTTCTTTTGGACTCACTATTCTACAATTAGTAGTCATATACTGTAGGTGTTAAAAGGATATTGGTTTAAAAAGATAGGCCTTTGTGTCAGGGAACAATTGAAAATACAACAAAATTTCACAAATGCGGCTCAGTTTGCTCTGCCTTCTGTTCAATTCTGAGCTAAACTCAGCATTTGTAAGTAGTTTACTGCTGATCCATATCTTGATGGGCAAATTTATGAGACTATGTCTTATAGTCTTGGAAGTATGTAACCTTCATCTAGTTGGTTCTTCCTGTGTTGTAAACCGTGAAACAAACAGAAAGAAATTAATGAAATTTAAAGAAAAGTTATTTCTTTTGCAACCTTTGACACCTCAAAGACCTGTAATTTGGATATGCCCTCCACCAACAGATATTGCAACTTGTAAAAAGGTCTTTGAGAGTTGCCATTGCCAAAATGTTTATCATTCCTCTATCATGTGTCTCTAAATTTTGGTAGTCTGGTCTTTGGGTAGCAAACATACATGGTCATGAGATGGTCTCCTGAACTGTCCTTGAGGATTCCTCACGTCAGTAGCACTTTTCGTAACTTACACCCTTCTGACATATGACTGAGAACTCAGGGAAGAGAACAAGCATTTATATACTACCTACTATGAGCCAGTAGTAGGCTAGGAGCTTTCTTTCAAACATTAAATCATTTGATCCTCATAACTCCCCCGGGAGGTGAATTTTAATCATATCCTCATTTTGCAGTTCTGGAAACCTAAGCAAACTGGTTAAGTAACTTGCCCAGAGACACACAGATAGGACATATCTAAGACTAAATTTGAACTCAGGTCTTCCTGATTCCAAACTCAGCACTCTATGCACTCTGCCACCTCCCCATTATGATGAGACACCAGTGTAGGACTTCACTAGTATTTAAATTTTTTTAATGCAAGTTTTAAAAATAGGCATAGGTGGTTTTAATACAGAGTTAATCAAGATAATCAGATTAATTTTTTTTAGTGGTCTGGATAGACTTCTTGTTTGGACTTTCTCATGAGTACAAACCACCTGTGGTTGGAAGTGAAGCCCTCACAGAAGGATCTGCACAGTAGTAGTGCAGGACAGGTGGTCCTGCCAGTTCTTCCCATGAAACTGGCTCTAGGAAGTTGCTATAGGCCGAAATTCCCCTTTCCTCTCTCTGGATGGCTAGGTGTGGTCAGAGCGCTTTCCACTTCCCTGCCATACCCTAGTAATGTTCTGGCTACCACCAACTCTCCAGCTGTTCTGTCAAAAAACAAAACAAAACAAAACACAACTCAAGGAAGTATCCAGGAGAAAGAGTGTCAAAAGTGTTAAATGTAGTAAATAGATTGAGAAAGAGGAGGACAGAGAAAAAACCATCCAACCTGGCAATGAAGAGATTGTTAGTAACTTTGGTGAGAGCAGCTTGGTTAGTGATTAAGTCAGAAGTTAGATCGCAAAGCATTGAGGTAATAGAAGTGAAATAATAATAACGACAATATATATAATAATAATGAAATAATAGAAGTGAAAACAGTGAGTGTAGATGATTTAATTTTCAAAAGTTTGGCTGAAAAAAAAAACCAGTATCAGACAACAGCTTGTGGGGATGGTTAGAGTTAAAAAAGTGTTTTGTTTGTTTTTAAGAATGAAGGAGGCGAGCAAGTTTGAAGGCAGTAAGGAAAAAACCAAGAGATCAGGAAATGTTAAAGACTTTTGAGAGTGAGAATAGATGATAAAGGTTGTAATCTTCGGGAGAAGATGAGAGGGGATGAAATTGAGGATACATATAGAGGGGTTGACCTTGACAAGGAAAGTTCTACACCTCCTAAATAGAACAGAATGATAAATGTAATAGTTGTATGGCATTTTAAATTGAAGAAGTCCTTTTCTCAATAAACTTTGAGGTGGGTAATGTGAGAAATACCCACTTTTTACAGATGAGAAACTGAGGCTCAGAGAGAGAGTGTAACTTCTTTGTACTCATACAACTAATATGAGGTGAGGGAATTTAAGTGGGCAGTGGGCACTTAATAAATGCTAATCGACTGATTATAGTACTTACCTTTTAAAATTGGCTTGGCTCTGGATAATTCACAGGGAATGGTTTCCAACTTCTTAAAAAAAAACTCCTGTTTAAACCTGGATTTTTACAATGCTGCTGACTGCTTTTATAATTCTTTGAATTTGATTGAATCTTTTTAACTGAGTTGCTGTCCCCCTGGGGGGAGATTACAACAGAGTTTGCAGTTTCTATAAATTGAAATCATTAATAAGTAAGGTAAACATACAAAAGACTTAACAGGTTTGTGGAATAAATCATTCTACTTCTCACTGCTGGCCAGAATTACCCAATGCTTTTCAGTCCCTGCAGCTGCAGATTGACTGAGCTAACCTGCAAAATGGTTTGGGAAAGATGACTCATTTTGAACTAGAGAAGCTTGTAGTTTCTGAAGGAGCTGAGTTACAATGTCAGGTTCTACAAATGGCAGCTCTGGTGGCTAAATAGGTTTGTAATAAAAACTGGCATTTATCTAGCCGTCTAAAGATCATAAAACTCTTCAGCTATGTTCTCTTGTTTAGTCTTCACAAGAACCCTTTGAAGTGGGCCTTATGGGTATTATTATCCCTGTTTTACAGATGAGGGAAACTGAGATTCAGAGAGGTGTCTGACAGCTGTCCAGTTTGCAAGCATCAGAGGAGAGCTTGGAACTCAGGTCTGCTTGACTGCGGATTACATGCTTCCTCACAGAGGGAAAAAGAATCTTCGATAGCTGACAAATTTGCATCGATAATTACCCACATGGACTGCGGTAGGCTTTATGGTTGTGATTATTGGTCTGAAAAATATGTGGGTTTCAGGAAGACACTCAAGAACATTGAGCAAAAAGGCCCCTAAGAAAACCCACTACAATAGAAGACACTGTTAATGTGCTAATCGTGTACCAGCATACCTAGTTGGGGCTCTGGCTAGAGCTTTAGCCAGCTGCTATCTGGCCTGCCAAAGCCCTTCATTAAGATTTCCTCTTGGTCCTGATTAGATGTCTTCATCACGCTGTGAATAGGCAGGCTAAAATATGTTTAGGTGCAGAACTGGAATTTGAATATACTGTCGCATATACTAGAGTGTGACTGAATTCCCAAGTCTAGTGTTTTGCTTTAGGTAACGAGGTACCAGGTCATTTCACAAGGAATGGTTTCCACAGTCATATATTCCTGTGACTTGGATCTTTTCTCCTCTCTAGATATGTTTTTCTCCATGTTCCAAAGGTGTTCATAATGTAAAATGACTGTTTTTTGATGCTATGATTTCAATTTCTCTATAATCTCTTCCATGTTTCTCTATCTCCAGCCTTTCTCCTTAACACATATTCCATTCTCTATGATGCCTGTTACTTTCCTACCTCTATCTCAAATACCCTCTTAAGATCTTACCTAACAACTATACCAGACATTCTGGTGCCCACCAACTTTCCCCAATGATTGCTTTTACTTTTCTGTCCCCTTCAGACTCCTTTGGGATATGCCTATACATCTTCTACCATACTCTCCCCCACCCCTCAAACGAACAGACCTTTGAACTGATAATATGTCCAAATTCACTTACATCTACAAAGACTCTTTGCAGCAATTCACAAGTTCAAATCTTTATAAAGCACTTTATGTTTACACGTTTACAAGCAAAGACAAACTTCGTATGTCTGGGCCAGTGATTTTGCTGGATATCCAAGGGCAAAGAATGCATAGAAACAAGGTTAAGGGACAAATATCAAAATCATTAAAAGTGAAAAATTCTTATTATTAAAAAATACTACTAATAGTAGTAGCTGACACATAGATAGTGATCTAAGATTTGCAAAGTGCTTTGACATATAATGTCTCATTTGATCCTCACAGCATCTCTTTGAGGTAGGTATTATTAGTATGTTTTAATAGTTCAATCATGTCTGAATTTGGTTTTTTTGGCAAGGATACTGGAGTGGTTTGCCATTTCCTTCTCCAACTCATTTTACAGATGAGGAAACAGAGGCAAACAGGGCTAAGTGACTTGCCAAGCTTCATACAACTGTTAAGTGGATAAGCCTGGGTTTGAACTTATGAAGAAAAATTTTCCTGATTTCAAACCCAGTGCTCTATCCACTGGGCCACCTAGCTGCCCTCTTATTATCATTCCTCTCTGATAAATGATGAAACTGATCCTCCTATTGGCTAAGGAACTTTCCCAAGGTCACATAGCCAAGTCTACCCAAGCCCACCAATCTATCACTTTACACTATACTGATTCTGTCTTATGATGGCTTCCAATAAAACATGACAGAGACACTCCATTAATAGCTAGCCCTTATAGCTTTTAAATGTGAAACTATATAATATATATAATACTGGCACCTATTTCACAGTGTTGTTAGGAGAACCAAAGGAAATATATGTAAAGTTGCCAACTTTAAATGGTATCTCATTTGATCCTTGCAGTAACTTTGTGAGGCAGATACTGTTACCATTATTTTTAGAGATATGATACATTGTATGTGAATTGCTTTATTAACCTTAAAATGATATATAATGCTTATCATTATTATTGTTCTTTTTAGGCATTAGCTGTCCATCCTCAAATCAGATTGGAATGATCATTGCTGGGAAGAAAACTGCAGTTACTTTGAAGTGATGTAGCCAATTGCAGGAAAGCCAGGAGTGAAGGCAGGATGTGTTGATGTTGAAGGGAAGGCAGGCTTCTGAAAGCTATCTTTTTAAAAGATGAATGTGATGTTCTACTGGGGGAAAAATGCTGCACAAAACTGCAACTTGAGCATGGTTTCCTGGCCATGTGGCTCTAGTTCTCTTAGTGACATCTATATTTAGCTCTTCTTTGGCTTCAAAGGTTTCCTCTTGTCTATTTTTGGGGACAGAATATGAATTTTGATCTGTAGAATTCCCCGTACTACTAGTCCATACACCAGAAGAGTCCAAAGTTGTTGTCTTGAATGACTATTAAGTCTTTTATTTTAAAGTACCTACAGATGATTTTCGCACTAGAATCACAGATTAGTGGGTGAATCAGTGGGTTTGCACTTTGATTTTCAGTCACCAGCTTTCACATTTCTCTCTTCAGTAGCAGCACAGATGAGAATGTGAGACTGATCTGCTTTGGGAATGTTGCAAAGAACTAATGAATCCAGGTTCAGAAAATCCCTTCCTGCTACAGCTAAAAAGTAAGCAAAGATTATTTTCACTGGATTAGGATGTAATTTTTGTCTCTGCTATCCTAGTTTGGTCTGCACAAAATGTAAAAAAAGACCATATGCTACCCCAAAGTAAGCAATTAAGCAAGCAATTGCTATTTGCAGAGCATTAACTGAATACAGGTTTTATTCACTGTCGTAAGCACTGTGAAAACAAGGTAGTGAGAAGTGACCAAAACTCATTCAACATCCAGTAGGTACAGAGAATAGGCAGTTAGGTAGCATAGTGGATAGAGTACTTGGCTTGGAGTACTTGGGAAAACCTGAGTTCAAATCTTGCTGCAGACATTATTGGTGTGACTCTGGGCAAGCTGTTTAACTCCTCCCACCCTGATTTCCTTATCTGTAAAATATATAATACTGGCACCTATTTCACAGTGTTGTTAAGAGAACCAAAGGAAATGTATGTAAAGTTGCCAACTTTAAAGCACTGTGTAAATGTTGGTTATTATTAGTTGTGATGCACAAGAGACAGAGTTCAAATAAAATGTGTCTGTCCCTCATGAAGTTTATAGTTTGGTAGCAAACCACAAACACAGTTGATGCTGAGTCACAATATTATATTAGGGACAGATAAATGAAGATGCTAGAGAAGGTCCAAGAGTAAGATTATTACTCACAAAGAATCAGGGAAGATTTTGTAGAGGAGGGGACATTTGAATAAGTCTTTAAAGAATGAATAAGAATTGAGTAGGTAAAGAGTCAGAGGGGGACATTTCAGGCAAAGGAACTAGCATGGACAAAGGTACAGAGATAGGATGTACAGCCAGTCCTGGCTTAATATAAGTGGACCATTCTGGAGACCTTCCCTTTACCTCAAGGGGGTCCTTGTGGTCCCTCCACCTCCGTCTCTGGGACCCAAAGCGGGAGCAATTTCAATGCCTGGAGTAAAGATCCCTGGCCCCTGCGATGGCTGCCCCTGCTGCCACTCTGAATAGAAGAGGTGCATGCAGCAGAGAGTGGCTCATAGGCTCATATATCTGAATCACAGAATGTTTGAAGGAATTAATTTGAGATTAGACTGGAAAGTTGAAATGGCACTAGATTTTGGAAGGCCCAAAATTGCTTAGTATACCTGGCCCATGCAAAGAAAGACATGGATATGAAAAGGATACTTTATGAAGGGAATTTTCATCATATTCTCCACTTCTAATTCCCCTAATAAACTTTTCCCCTAGTCCCTGGTTCATTGGTGATGATGGTAATAACGATGACTTTGCCCTAACAATCTTTACTCCAGAGACCTCAAAGTGTTTTACAATATTAAGTAACCAAAGTGTCTCTTGAATTCTCTATTAAGAAAGGTTGCCCAGCCTTGTTGGCTCAGTGCAGAACTTGGGAAAATTCTAATCCCAGTTGCCTCACTCCCATGTCCACTGACTTTATTTCTCATCTTTAAAAGGATGGCAAAGATATACTTTCCCCCCACTTAACAGGATTTTATTTTTTCCAATTACATTTAGAAATAGTTTTCAACATTCACTTTTATAAAATTTTGAGTTCCAATTTTTTTCCCTCCCTCTATCCTTCTCCTCCTTCCCCAAGATGGCAAGTAATCTGAAATAGGCTGTACATGTACAATTATATTAAACACATTTCCACATTAGTCATGTTGTAAAACAAGAATCAGAACAAAGGGGAAAACCACAATAAAGAAAATGGAAAAATAGCATGTTTTGATTTGCATTCAGACTCCATAGTTCTTTCTCTGGACATGGATAGCATTTTCTGTCTTAAGTCTTTTGGAATTGTCTTAGAGCATTATATTGCTGAGAAGAGCTAAGTCAATCATAGTTGATCATCACACAATGTTGCTGTAACTGTGTACAATGTTCTCCTGGTTCTGCTCACTTTACTCAGCATTAGTTCATGTAAGTCTTTCCAGGTTTTTCTGAAGTATGCCTGATCATCATTTCTTATGGAATAATAACATTCCATTATATTAATATACCACAACTTGTTCAGCCATTCCCCATTTGATGGGCATCTCCTTAATTTCCAATTCTTTGCCACCACAAAAGAGTTGCTATAAATATTTTTGTAAATGTGTGTCCTTTTCCTTTTTTTATGATCTGTTTGGGGTACAGACCTAGAAGTGGTATTGCTGGATCAAAGAGTATGTACCATTTTATAGTCCTTTGGGCATAGTAAGGATGTACTTATGAAATGCCATTTATTGTAATCACTGGGAAACTGAGGAAGGGAGATGTCATGACATGGAAGTTGCCCAGCAGGTTTCTATATGGACTAAGTTTTCATCTTGACCTTTGACCACTTTCCCTGTCCACTAAACCATGCACCCCTTGGGCAGCTAGATGGTACAGTGGATAGAGCACCAGTGAAGGAGTCAGGAGGACCTGAGTTCAAATCTCACCTCAGACACTTGACACTCACTATCTGTGTGACCTTGGGAAAGTCACTTCACCCCAATTGCCTCATCCTGGGTCATCTCCAGTCATCCTGAGGAATATCAGGTCACTGGATTCAGAAGGCTCTGAAGGAGAAGTGAGGCTGGTGACCTGCACAGCCCTCCCTCCCTCAAAACAAAGTCAAATGCAAGTCATGTCATTATTTCTCTGATGGCATGGTCTTCTTTGGCAACGAAGGATGAACACACCCACAACAAAATACCCCTGAATATTCTCCTAACATAGATATTATTTTTCTTTTTTTTTAAAGAACAAAGCAAACAGAAGCATTTCAGAGATGGGGAAAGTGGATAGAATTGGAGAAATAATTCCATATTCTTTGCAAGCAGATATAGTACAAGGAAAAAAATCTAGGTCAAATACTGGGCTTCCAGCTTTAAGAGGATGTCATCTTTAAGCAACATCTTTTCAGCAGCATTCAGTATTATCTGCTTAGCAGTAATGTTGGACATTAACTATAGAAACGGCATGTTTGTTACAGTTAAAAAAAAGTTCTCACATAACTTCTGGACTTTTTAGGGGGTATTTCAAATGTGTCCCAATGTCAGATTTGTTAAGAAAGAGGGCATTGTATCTCCCAAGAGGCTGATAATTTGCTTCTTTTTTTTTCTAAGCAGAGCAAAATGCTAACTTTTAATGGGCTATCTAGCCTTTTCTGTGCACAGTAAGTCCTCCCTCAGAATTCCTATGCAAATATCCTAACCCCTGGGTTGGGAAAAGGTTAAAAAGAACTGTAAAAGTCTATAGTAGCTCTTTCTGAGATGCACTGCAACACTTGGCAGGATGAGGTGTTCATAGCAGGTGCTGGATTTGCTATAAATGGACAATTTATAAACAGAGCTGACAACTGGGAAAACAGAGCAGTGGGGAATGCAGGCATTCCAGGGGCCAGTGGTTGATTTCCTATCAGATGGTCCCCAGCATGGAATTATTGATAGCTACTGCTCTGAAAGGAAGCCAGTTGGCTTATGTATAAAAGAGCCGAACCTCAATTCATGCATGATCTGTGACTAGATATTTTAAATAGGCCAGAGCAAATTAGCTTCTTCAGGTTTGCACTTCCTTAATTAGCAATTTAATTGCAAAGCCTTCTTCTCTCTTCTCAACCTTGACTGAATTTAGCTTTCTTCCCTCGGTGTCATGCAAGAGGAGTGGGACCCGAAAAAGAATTGACTTGATAAAACAGAAGTCTCAGGGGGAATGGGTGGGTTCGGCATTGTCAACAGAACCTTGTACAGAAACAAAGTTAATGGGGGTCCTGTGATGCTATAACCACGAGGGATCTTGTGCCTTGCAGAATACTGTGGCATGGTCCTTTTACATGGAGTTCTGACAGAAGGGAAAAAATGCATCAAAGTTTAGTCTTTTCTTATTGGACAAATGCTCCCTGTGGGTTTAGTTACTACCAGCAGTAAAATTCTCTTCAGCTTCTTCTTAGGAAGTTTTCCAATGGGATGTGTTCTGTTGAACCCTCTTTCTATGTGTACTTTTAAAACCCATAATGGGAATGTACTTTTCCCTCCCACCTCTAGAACAAAACCAAAAAACCTCACAAACTTTTTCTGACCTCCTCTGGACAGCTTTTCTGGTCTTCTTATCTCTTACCTCTCTGGACAGCTCCCTGCCTGACTGTCCTCTTAGATCAGAGGTTCTTAATCTTTTGTGAGTGTGTATGTGCATATGTGTAGTAGTAGTAGTAGTAGTAGTAGTAGTAGTAGTAGTAGTAGTAGTAGTAGTAGTAGTAGTAGTAGTAGTAGATTTCTGGTAGTAGAATAAAACCTTATTTCCCCTTTCTCAGAATAGTGTTTTTAAATATATAGGATTACAAAGGAAACCAATTATATAGAAATGCAGTTATCACAATTTTTTTAAAAAAGTTCATGGAACCCCTGAAATCTATCCATGATCCCTGACCTCAGGTTCCAGAGCCCCTTCTTGGTCTCCTGTGCCTCCTTTTTCTTCATCTACAACATGCCTTTTAGCTGCGGGCATTCCCTAAATATTTGTCTCAGGTCTTTTACTATACTCTCTCTTTTTTAGTGACCTCATTAGTTCCCATGGGTTTAATTATCAGCTATCTCACCTCAGGTTAAGAACCTCTGACTTAGAAACAGATCTCTAGCTTCCCATCTATTGTCTTACCATTTCTCCTGACTAGTTATCTGCTATACCACCCTCCTGTCCTCTCTTCAATGATTCAATTCTAAGAGTGGTACAGTGAAATTAACCAGGGCTCTGGATTCCGAGAACCTATGTCAAAGTTCAACCCTGATGCTTACTATCTGTCTATGTAACCTTGGGCAGGTCACATTCACTTCCTTGGTTATCAGTTTCCTCATCTGTAAAATGAAAGGTATGGACTAGAGGACCTTTGATGTCTCTTCCAGCTCTAAATCTATGATGATCCAATTGATCCCTTAATATCTCAATAAAATGTCACCTCCTTTACGAAGTCTTCCCTGATATCCCTGGTGGGTAATAACTTTTCTTCTTGGAAATCACAGAGATTTTGTTTTGTAACTTTTGAATGCCCCTGTCATGTATCACGTATTGTAATTACCTGTGCTTCTGCCTCATCACCCTCCTATATTTTAAACAAGGGCAGTGAGAGACAGAGAGAGACAGAGAGAGAGAGAGAGAGAGAGAGAGAGAGAGAGAGAGAGAGAGAGAGAGAGAGAGAGAGAGAGAGCTTGCAATGAGGGAGAAAGAGTGAGAGTGGCATCAGTGTTGGAATTAGTGTGGCTCAAGCCCAAAAGAGAGACAAGGGAGCAGCTAGTGCTGACAAGAGAACAAGAATGTAAAAGGAGGAAACTGAATAGCTCCTGCTGAAAGGTTTTAGGAGCCTGCATTCCTGTCAAGCACCTTCTTTTATCCTCCAGACACATTACTGTATATTGCTTCGTCTCCTCCCAGCAGCAGCTTCTTATTGGACTCTGAGCTGCCATGTGACTCTACACCCTAAGACTCTTCGGGAGAGCCCCGGGAGTCCCTTTTATTACACTGGGGCTTCAACTTCAAACATTCCCACCGGGGATTCTCCTCCTTGGGCAGACTCTGGCCAGTCTATTCAAATGTGCCCACCAAGGCTTTCCCCCATCCTAGAGAACAAGATAAACCAAGTGCCCTCCATATTCAAGTATTGAGGTCCCAACCTAGTTTTGACTTCTTACAAATACTTTCCCAATCTCTACACCTCCCCTTTGCCCCTAAGAAGTTTTTAGTAGTTGTTTCCTGGAAAAAATGCCATGAGAAGGCTTTGTTCTATTTGTGTTTAGCCATCCTGGAGTGCAGATTTCTGCCAGGAGTAAGTGGACTGACAGTACCTGTTTGCTCTAGCTGTTAGAGTGGTTTTTCTAGGGCCATATATGGAGGCTTTTGTTTGGCTGGGTCGAGGCTGCACATTTCTCTGAACCACACCCTGTTGTTTTTCTTTGCGGTGTAACAGACTGTGGGCCTGATCCTCTGGGAATATCGATTCCTTTACAAGGAGCAAAAGTTGCAGAGGCCTAAGGGTTAGCATTAGGAGTTATTAACTTTAAAAGCACATTCTGGGTAAAAGAGGTTGGCCTGGGTGTAGAGACTTGTTGTAGTGTGAAACGTGGTGATTTTGGGAAATCTCAGACTCAGGCTATTTGGCCACAGAATGTATGGGATTCAGAGTGGGAAAGGATCCTACAGACCTGAGTTAGTCTAATTCATTATACAGATGAAGAAACATACAGTCCCAGTTAGGTGACTGGGCCAAGGGTGCACAGGTAAGTAGCTCCTTCTAGACAGGAACTATTACACAGGAGGGGAGCTGAAAATGTCTCTTCTTCTAATCTTAGGAGCAGGAAGAGGTCAAATGAAGGTGGGTATGAGAGGGAAAAAAATTCCTCTGTGGGGATAGAAGTCCCTCTTCCTACCCAATCTGCACAATTAACCATGTGCAAGCCCTTGCTCCCACCAATGCTTAGACCTCTCAGCTCTATCAGTCAAAATCCCATCCACCCTTCAAGGCACCAAATGGATGACGCTGTCTCCATGAAACTTTGATCTTCCTGGTAGGAAGAGCTCTCTCCTTTCTCAGAACTCATGTAATGCTTTGCTTTTGTCTCTTATGGATAGAGGTCATGAATTCCTTTGTCGCTGGTGTGAAGTCATGTATTAGAAGAGGAACCTCCTGAGTGCTGTGCCCCTGGGAATGTTAGGTTTGCATTCAGTAATGTTGTTTCCAGTAATCACAGTTTCAGCAACATAGCTCTTGGGATACAGGAGACAAAGAGTTGTTAAGGTCACCGGTCTGTGGGGAGTGCCAAGTATACCGAGGGAATGGGCAAATTTACAAGGTTGGCATCATTGTCAATAGTTCTTTGGGGGGGGTGGGGCAGGTATTATGTGTGAAGTGTTGGTACTAGGTTCTCCGACAATAAATATACTAGGCAATCTCTGCCCTCCAGTAACTTAAAATTCAATTGGGTGTCCCTGATATGAATGAACTACACATATACACAATTAAAGTGACCCCACCCATACAGTTAAATAAATAAATAGGCAGATTTCACTTGCTAACAGGAAAAAAACAGAATTCCCAGAGATCAAGTATTTTTTTGTAGGGGAAAAGGCCACCTCTTGCTATGTGTCCTGGTGAGCTCACCCACTGGGGAAAAGAATGTCTACACTCTAGGAGAGGAGAGGTAGTCATCTTGGCACTGCAGACTCTAGAGATGGGCTGGGGGTGCTTCCTTGAGGTGCAAAGGAAGATACATTGCAGCCTAGACCAGTTATCTAGAGTAGGAGTCTTAAAAACCATGTAGTATAATCTGGCTCCCCTGGGAAAAGGGTGACCCTCCTCTACTCCACAAATTCCATATGGCTAGCTGTATAGTAACTTATGTGTTCCAAATCCTAGTAACTGAAGGGCACCTTTGAAGGCATGCTACAATGTTGCCATTGCAATGGAACTCCTCATTCGTATTGCCCTATTTTATCTTTACCTGGTCTTTATCTTGACAATGCTTCCAAAAGGTGCTGTGGTATGAGAGGCATACTCAGAAACCTACTACCAGCACAGGGAGGGGAAAGCACCTTCCCCTTCTTAGAGAAATACACTCAGGGCATCTCTTAGTAGATTTAAGATAGCAAATCTAGGTCAACTGAATAACATTTGGGGAACACAAAGGACGTTATAAACATTTTCCCATTAGCCCTGCCCTGGGATAGGCTGCAGGTATTATAACGACAATAATACTTTTCCTCCCAAATTGAGGCTTAAGTGAAAGAATCCTCCCTTCAGACGGCCAGCAGACCTGGGCCCCTCCAGAAATAGAATAGTTAAAAGACATGTAGATGAATCTAACTGAATCCAGAGCCACAGTGGTCTGGATAATGATGTTGAGGAGGAGTAGGAAGATGACATTTTTCTCATTATTATCATAAACCTTAGTGAACTTTTTTTTTCAGGGATGAGGAAATTGTCATAGGGAGGGACATTAAGCAGGGCAGTATAATGGGAAGAACCCTGGACTTGGAGTCAGAAGACCTTGGTTCAAATCTTTGCTCTGTTGCTTAATATTTAACAATACCTCAGGCCAAATATTTCCTTTCCTTAGTCCTCTATTTCCTCATATGAGATGAAAACTTTAGATAACATGGCTTCTGGGGTCCTTTCTATCTCTAAATGCAATTATCTTATAGTCCTAAGAAGCTTCCTGGGCAAAACCCTGATACAGGTGAAAGGGAACCCCAACCCTCTTGTTTCTAGCAGGATGATGAATAAATGAAAAGGAAAGAAAAAGCATTTATGAAAGTATTAACTATTTGCTAACCCCTGTGCTAAGTGCTAGAAATACAAATAGTAAAAATGAACCAAAACAAAAGGACATGGTTCCTGCTTTCAAGGAGCTGATGCTCTAATAGTGGGAACTCATCATACAGTTAGGTCCTAATTAGTATGGGTAATGAATCATGTGATGGGATTTCAAGTGTTAGAATTTATATTATTGGAAGTTATAATTATGTAAAGCATGGCAATTGGTTTTGTCCCAGTGGAAATATGCAGTGTAAATTTTGACCACTTAATGGGATTCATTATTTGTACTCTTTGGGACTTAGCTGTACATAAAAAAAAAAATAGTTTCAGGGCAAATGGAAAATCCTGCAAGTTCTAACACTGAGTTAGCGGATCAGATGACAGGCCCTAAGGCTCTGGAGGACATATCCAAGGCCCAGAGGAGTTAGTGACAGATTTGATGATAATGGTTTCTTCTTATTGAAAAGCTTCTGGATGGTGGCTCCTGGTTCATCTAAGTGGTGTGAGCAGTCATACCCCTCTTCCTGCCTGACCACTCCATGAAAAAGACAAAGAGAAATCAAGGAGAAAAACATCTGCTCCCTCGGGGTCTGTTCTACCTTTTAAAAAAAATTTGGGTGCTCTTGAAAACAAAGTTGCTGTATTTCAAGATGACAGCTATTTATTATATAAAATTCAAAGTAAAACCATAGAAATTTAATACCAAAATAAGAAAACTTTGACATTTACATTGAATTTTAGCTTCCATGCATACTTAGGGCTCCTGGACAAGTCCTTTATTGCTGACTATTACACTTGAGTGCTTTTGAAGTCAACTACAAGTCCACCTAAATATCAAGAAGGACACTTCTATTGACAGCTCCTAATGTGTTATTAGGTCACCTGGCAGCCGCCCAGTAAAGATGGTTCCTCTCAGTGATAGCAGACATCAACCTCCTTTTTGGTAGCATTTCACCTGGAAGATCAGAGGTTTGCAGTCATAGTTGTCATCTATAAAAGAACATATAATTTGCACTCCTATATGCCCAAGGAGTCCCTAAAAGCTCCAACAGAGTTAATACTTTGGTGCTTGAAGTTGGTATGCTTTTGTCGAGACAAGTAACTTCTCAGGCTATTAATTATGTAATTAAAACTCTAAACCTTCTCATTTAAGATGATAATAAAATGTTTAAAGGTGTGTTGCTTGTAAACCTAGTTTTTTTTTTTTTGTCTTTCCATTTATTACCATTTATTGCCTTTTATCACTAGTTGTTTGGCCAAACCAAGCTAATTACCATCCTATTGTTTCTGGAAGACTTGGTGCAAACTATGCCATTAACCAGTCCATAAAAATGAGGTAGCAGAATAGGACACTCACTTTTTTACCCTCTTTCTCCTCCTTCTGTGTATGTTACTCTGTTGATGCCAAATCTGATAGGATGAGATCTGCAAGACCCATCTCTAATAGACGAAAAATTTGTATAACATGTAATGTTTGTTGGTGTACTTGGAGAGTAACAATAAATGAGCAGACTGTAGGGAATGACGGAGGTAAATGAATAGCCTTAAACAGCAGATGGGAAAAAAAAGGAGGGAATATCACCACAAGGACACTGGCCCTATTAGTGGCCTTAAATCCTTTCCTTTCTTGCTTGACAGAATTCATATGGATCAGAAACCAAGAACCCATAGGTAGCACTCTGTCTTTGACTTTATAATCAAGAAAAGCTCACGTGCTTGTCTATTTATTCCTATTTTCATTCAACAAGCACTGATTAATTGCTTTCTCTGTTTCAGGCACTCTTCTAGGCACTAAGGGAAGTATAAAGTTGAGTTAAGTATCTTCATTCATGGAAGTTGCAATCTAGTAGGATGTAGTTTAGTGAGACAATAACACAAGAGAGTACCCCAAGACAGGCCTTTAAACACAAAAGGATATAATTTTATGGAATTCTTTGGACTCTTCTATGAAGCCTCTTCTCTGAAGTTCTCATGCTTTGTGAATGTTTGTGTTTAAATCCTTTATCCTCAAGTTTTGTCTTTTATTCAGTCTCCCTCTAAAGAGTGATGATTTGGAAACTTTTGGGTGGTGACACCCTACTGTTGCTTCCTTGACTTCAAAACATACACGATTCTCCTCCCTTCCTCTGCTTCTTCCCCTGCAAAGTTTCATTACTGTAAAAATTGAAGTGATTTAAATGAATTGGATTTTGAGACCTTTTTTTCATATATCTTAAAAAGTTGTGCATGGTTTGTCCTCCATTTTCTAGGGGTCCATGATGTCAGGAAGATGATGACATAACTTGCAATTGAATTGGATATTATTGAATGAGGACTAAAATAATTAGAGAAATCTGGAGCTATTCCAAAATCAGGATTGGAAGTAACTGACCTACAGACAGAGAACCACAAAGTACCAGAGTTGGAAGGAAAGAGAGCTCATCTAGGCCTACCTTCACTCATTTTATAGCTAAAAGAGACTCCTGAGACCCAGAATAGTCGAGTGATTCATTTAAAGTCAGGCTGCTAGATCATAGTAGAGTCAGGATGATTAACATTGGTCTTCTGATTTCCAGTTTAAACTTCAACAAATCTCTTTTTATAAGTTTTGAATTCTGAGCATCTTTATGAAGAATTGATATAAAGGTATTTCTGAGCTGGATTTTTATCCTGGATGGATATCTATCCATATTTATCACAAATCTAATTTGATTTTTTAATTAACAAAATTTTATTTTCTTTCCCTCTCCTTCCCTCCCCATCTTGCTGGAGAAACCAAACCAAAACTAACCCTGTAAACAAATATGCATAGTGGAGCAAAATGTATTCCTGCATTGGCCATATCTCAAATATGCATATACACATATATGCATGTATGTATCATGTAGTAACTTAGCTATAAGTAGTCAGTAGACATGAAGAATTTTTTTTTTGGTAAAGTATCATAAGATGGTATGGAACTATAAACAAGTTATATGATTCAATGTGGGGAGCACACTGGACTGTGGAAAAGTTATTTCATCTCTCAGGGCCTTATTTTTCACATCTGGAAAATAGGGTATCAGGCTCTAAATCTTAGTGCCCTTCCATGTTTAAATTCTATGACCCTAAAAGTCTTAAATCTGAGGATCTTTATGGGGAGCTAGTCTGAAGGGAATTTTGAGTAGGAGTCTTGGTCTGGGTACATGTCTGTCCACATCTGCTGCACACATAGGCTCTATTTGTCATCAATCAAAGATCTCATTCTCAACACACAAGAAAAAGTCTAGGTGTTGTTGGAAGGATGGAAACTTTGCTCAGTTCGTTGAATACTGCCTCCATCCTCCAGAGCAAGATTCCAGCTCAGTGGAGAAGGCAAATAAGACACTTCTGTATAAATTCACAAGGATGTTTCTGTGGATACAAGACACTCCCTTCCTTCAAGGGATATTATTAAAACTCATTAAACTTTGAGTAGACAATGTGTACAATGGTGCTTATTATGAAGAAACTGGAGAAACAGCTATGGGCTCCTCCCTCTTGGCATTTCCAATGCTAATGCATCTATGGAATATTAACAAACAGAGTTGTCATTGCTTCTCTGATATTTCCATGGCCCTTCTAGGTTCTAGAAACAGTGTATTTATCATCCAGTGACTGAGAAATGAATTTTGATGAATTAATAGAAGGTGCAAAATCCTTGGATCTGCCTAAAAATAAAAATGCAGTTGAAAATGTGGTATGTGCTTCCACTCTTCTTTGTTTTTCTTTTTTTAAAAAAAGGAAATGGAAAAACTGTTCTTTAGAATGGGAGAAATTTTGCCTCTGTTCTCTCTGTACTTGTTGACAAAGACAAAAATCCTCTCTTTTATACATCTGTGATATTCTACAGGACCAGTGCAGTTTTTCCTACCCTCAGTTTTCATCATGATCCATTGCTACTTTGGCCTTCCTTCCCAAGGCAATAACATTTGGTGTGGTTTTTCAGCTGGGAGGGATCAAAATGGGAATTCATTTCCCATGACACTTTTTAAGACAGATGACGATTTTGCACCTTTTTAAAGGTCTCTTGGCTATGGTTGAAGAAGTGAATAGCCTGTGGGTGTGTTCTAACGAGAGTCAGCTTATACCTCGACTGTCTTGTTTTGATGATGCTTACTAGTAGAACTTGTTTCTTTCCGACCATGTCATTTCCAAATCTGACGGATCTGCATTGAAGGAGAAATTCTGATATTCTCCTTTGAAAGTCTTGGCATTCTGATAATTATCTGCATGTTACAAATGATTATAGTAAGAATTGCTGAGGAGTCTCAGAAACTGTGCTGGCCTGAGAGTGGACAGCCCTGTGCATAGCCCTTTGAGTGGAAATGGGGTGGGGTGGGGAAGGAAACAACGAAATGTCTGATCTGATGATTTAATGAGAAGCATAAAAACCAATAGGATAATAGGATTAATGCTAGAAATCAGTGATAAAACTTTAGAGCCATATCTTACCCCCCTCCTAACACTTTCTGCCCCTATTGGAAATGGAGCATGCATGAATCTTGGAGTCATGGAATCAGACTTGGGATGGTCACCTGGTCCACTCTATACTGAATACTGAATATATGAATTCCATCTGTAATCTCACGAACTCATGGTCATTCAACTCTATTAGAAGACTTCCAATAGCAAGAACTTATTACGAGCCCCTGCAAGGCAGCCCATTCTTCTGGTTAACTCAAATTGTTAGAAAATTTTCCCCTTTTATTGTCAAAATCTGCCTTCCTGTAACCTCCACACCCACGGCTTCTGGTCTGCCCCCTACACATTCCCTGGGGCATAACAAGACCTATTACTCTTCCACATGACAACCTTTGAAGTATTTAAAGATAGTTTCTCTCTCTCTCTCTCTCTCTCTCTCTCTCTCTCTCTCTCTCTCTCTCTCTCTCTCTCTCTCCCTCTCTCCCCCTCCTCTCTCCACTCACTCTTTAATTCCCTCACTCTCTCCTTTTCCCTCTTCTCTCCCTCTCCCTCTGTCTCTATCTCTGTCTCTACCTCTCTGTTCCTATCTCTGTCTCTCTCTTCTTTCTTCCTACCCCCCCTCTTTCTCTCCCTTTTTTATCTCCCTCTCCTTTCTCTCCCTCTCTACTAATCCTTTCATTTTCCCCTCCTCTCTTTTTCCCTCTTCTCTTCCCCTCTCTCTGCCTCTCCATATCCACAGTACTTTCTTCTTCAGGCTTAACACCTTTGTATGGCAGTTTCATGTGCACTCCCCATCCTGCTTATCCTTTTCTAGATGTGCCCCAGCTTGTCGATGACCCAGTTAACATTCGGAAAATTCAACTGGACAAGCTACTCCAGACAGACTTGGACAAGGAGAGAGTACACTGTCTTGTTTATCACCATCCGTATCCTCTGCTTCTATTAATACAGCTGAAGGTGGCCTTTGATATTTTGGTGCCCATAGCTCACTGCTGACTCTTACTGAACTTAAATTTACTGAACTTCCTAGATCTTTTCAATATGACCTACCTTCTAATCATGTCTCTCCCTTTACCCCTTATTAACCAAGTTGGCTTTTTTAGCCCAAGTGGGACTGTATTAATCTCATCTTGCTGGCTTTGATTGACTTCCCCACGGAGAGGATCTTTTTGACTCAAGCTTGTCAGTCAATGCGTCAGCTATTTCTCCCATTTTGGGGTTACCCATAAATCAGATGAGTGTTGGATCTATATATGTCTATATTCAAATCAGTGAATAGAGGTTTAAGGCTAATAACTACATCTTATATGGAGACTACTATGAGCCAGGCGCTATGCTAAATGCTTTACATTATCTCATTTGATTCTCAAAACAACTCTCAGAGGTAGGTTGCCATATGACCCCCATTTTATGTTTGGGCAAAATGAGGCAAACAGGGGTTAAGTGACTTACCCAAGGTCACACAACTCAGGTCTTTCTGACTCCAGAGCCAACACTCTATCCATTGTGCTATTTACCTGCCTCCACATGAAAGAATTCCTCTATCTAGTTTGACCTAGACTTATTAAACAAGTGTTTGAATCCATTCAGTCAAGCAATTCTGAATGCAGCTAACTATACTATCATGCTTTTCAGTCCACATCTCTTCATTAGTTCCATAAGGATATTATGAAAGACAGTTGTCTTGCTGAAATCTAAATATACAATATCTGCAGTATCCCCTGAATCTGCTAATCTGCTAATCATGTCTGAAAAATAAATTGAATTTGTTTGGTATGACTTGTTCTTAATGAGCTGAGTGTGGTTCATAGTGATCTTTTCTTCCTTTTTTTAAGTTTTCAAAAATTGCCCTTTTAATAATCTTTTCTAGAACCTCACCAGGAATTAATGTCATTCTTCTTGGCCTACAATTTGAAGCATTCATCTTCTTCCCCTCTCCTCCCCCTCCTTTTTTTCTTTTGAAGTGTGACATTTGCTTGCCTCCAGTCCTATGCTACTTCTTCTCTTATCTACAAAGGTCACTGACAGTAGTATGGGCAACTAATTATAGAAGTGATTTTAGTATCCTGGGGTAAAGTTCTTCTGAACTAGATCATATGAAGGAAGGGGGATACTCTTTTACCACTTCCTCATTATAATGGGTTTCAATTCCCTCTTACCTGCTTCTGTTTCATACGTCCCCATTGGAAGATCATTCTCCTTAGTAGAGAAGAGAAGCAAAATAGGAGTTAAGTAGTTCTACCTTCTCTATCGTCATCTTCTCCACCTCATTCAAGAGTCCATTCTGTAACTTCTAAATTGTCCTTTTCAAGTATACATACACAACATATACACATATACATACATATGTAGTATATTATTATATAGCATATAGCATAATATAGTATGTATTATATGGTATGTAATATATATTACATAGTAAAATATATATTCTGTAATATATATTTATCAAGTATATGTACGCAATATATACACATATGCACACATACATATATAGTAAATATATATGTGGATATATATATGCATGTGCGTGTGTGTGTGTGTGTGTGTGTGAGTGTGTGTGAGGGTGGCTGTGCTTCATGGTGCCATGAGCTCCAGCTCTTCAGAGGTCTGCCTTCCTGCCTCTTTCTCTTCCGTTTCATTCTTCTGCCTTCCAGTTTTCTGATCCTTGGGCACCTGGTAGAGGTTCCCCTTTGTCTACTTATGATTTTTTTCTTTTTCATTTTCTTCTTTTAGACTGTTCCTTTATTCTTTAAGGGAATTTCATGCTCTCTGGTCATCTCTCCAGACTTTTTCTATTGGCTGCCTTCCCTTCAAGAAGCAGAAAAGATGAGAGATGGGACTTGTTTACATCTGGGACTCATCTGGAAAATCATGTGCTTCATATTAAAAAACTGGTCAGGGAGGAGGGTCCCCAAATCACTAAGTATGTCAAATTGTGAGATGTCAGGAGTGTGTGTGTGTATGTGCCCGCATGCACGCACACACACACACATCTGTGCACATTTGTGCCACTAACCTACTTTTCAGTCAAGAAACAAGGGGATTTATGGGTGTCAAGGAGAAGTATGAGTACATATTTGGTGTGTACAGAGTCTAGAACAAGCATCTATCCAGAGGTTCTGGTGCTTACCCTGCTTTCATAGGTTGCCATGTCCAGGAGACATGTCCAGGAGTTCTCTTTTTCTTGATGATTTTGTACTTATTTATTTATTTACTTTATTAATGAGGGATGGGTTGGGATCTGGATTTATGATTTTATCTTTGTAGACAACTCCTTGTGTGTAAGTGGTCCTTCATCGATAAAGCTATGTATGTCATTGTAAATTATAGATTTACAGCATGGACTGCAGGCACTGAAAATAGAAGTGGTCTGCCCTTGGTCCCACAGCTAGTAACTGTTAGAGGCAGAACTTTTGATGCTTCAGGTAAGCCCTCTGTCTTTTATGCCAAGCCTCTCTGGAACCCTTTGTAGAACTCCTGGTGGGAACTGTTGTTTTCCTGATCCCAGAATGGCTGCTCCACTTTCTGTATTGTGGTAGCAGGAAGGATGAGGCACTTGGGGTTAAGTGACTTGCCCAAGGTCACACAGCTAGTGAGTGTCAAGTGTCTGAGGTGAGATTTGAACTCAGGTCCTCCTGACTCCTGCACTGGTGGTTGTGTTCATCCTTCGTTGCCAAAGAAGACCATGCCATCAGAGAAACGATGACATGACTTGCATTTGACTTTGTTTTGAGTGAGGGAGGGCTGTGTGCAGATGGTCACCAGCCTCACTTCTCCTTCAGGGCCATCTGAATCCAGTGATCAGACATTCATCAGGATGACTACAGATGACCCAGGATGAGGTAACAGGGGTTAAGTGACTTGCCCAATGTCATACAGCTAGTGAGTGTCAAGTGTCTGAGGTGAGATTTGAACTCAGGTCCTCCTGACTCCTGCACTGGTGCTCTATTCACTGCACCACCCAGCTGCCCCACATGGAGGTGGTACATGTGTGAGTGATGGCAAGATGAATATCTGGTTGCTGGATTCAGATGAATCTGGAGGAGAAATGAGGCTGGTGACCTGCATGGCCCTCCCTCACTCAAAACAAAGTCAAATGCAAGTCATGTCACCATTTCTCTGATGGCATGGTCTTCAGCAAGGAAGGACGAACACACAGCAGGAAAGAGGAGGGTCCAATATGTTTGCATGAGAAGCTATTGTGGAATGTTTCTTTTGCTCAGAGAATCCAAAACAAGGCTAGAAGGTCGCTGTGGAGATGTCTTTGGTAATGAAGCTGTATTTAGTGTCTGACATTTGCACAGTTTAATCCAGTTGTACACGAGCCTCTCCAAAGAGACAGGAAATTGCTACTAGGGCATAATATAAGGTGACTTTTCATTGTCTTTTGGGCTTTAAATTATATTCCCATCTACATTTTACAGGGCATGCCATACAATCAATGCTCTTTATGTGTAAATCTTTAATTCTAAGAAGAAAAATATAGCTTGAAAGAACATCATCGTAATGATAGCTAGCGTTTATATAACACCTACTATGTGCCAGCCATAGTGGTGCTAAGTGCTTTAGAATGATCTGATTTGGTCATCACAACAGCACTGGGAGGTAGGTACTATTATTATCTCAATTTTGCACATGAGGAAACTGAGGCAAGCAGAGCTCAAATGACCTGCCTAGAATCACATGTGTTTGAGGCTGCATTTGAACTTAGGTCTTCCTGACTCTAGGCCCAGCTCTCTCTGCACTGCCCCTTCTAGCTGTCTTTGAGTTTTATGCTTTTTGACTTTGGTTGGTACCAGTATAATGCCAATTTAATGTTTTATACATGCAGCATTATGATTTACCAGCATTAAACATTGATTGATGAGGAAACATGGTACAGAGAATTCTAAACTTGGAGTCAGGGAGATCTGGGTTCCAATTCTGTCTCAGATACTTGCTAGCCTTCTGACCGTGGGCACCTCTCTCTGAACTTCAGTCAGCTCTACTGTATGAGACAGGCTATAAGTGGCTAGTAGAGGGAAGTCTACAGATACAGTTTCTTTTATGCATTATTTTCATTCACATCATCATTGCCCTTATCATTATCCTCATCCCTCTTATCCCAGTTCAGTTTAATTAAACAAATATTTAGCAAGTCCCTACTATGGAGATACAAAGACAAAAATGAAATGGTCTTGGCTTTCAAAAACTTACATTCTACTGGGAATGAGGGTAGGGGAGCATAACCTGGACACAGATTAGTAGATGACCTACAGTATTGTGGTTTAAGTTTCCAGGGATGGGGATGGGAGGGTTACCAAACTCCTATCTTGACACTCATTGTAACTTAGTGTTAATTGAAAGACCATAGTCATGGGCACCTATACAGTGCTTTAAGACTTTCAAAATGCTTTATCTACATTATCTCATTTGATCATTGATTGAACACTATAGATGTGGCAGGCTCTATCAAGCTGAAGTTAAGCAATAGCCCTGGAGTATGATGTATGAGCTTATGCCTGTATATGTAGATACATCTATAGCATAATAGTGACCCTATCCAGATTTGGGCAGGTACACTTGCTTAACTTCAGATTGAGTCTGGGGTGTGAGTGTGTTTGTGTATGTGTGCGTGCATGTGAGGCACACACATATATATATATACATATATAGAGACACATGTGTATGCGTGTATGTATGTGTATATATGTATGTATGCATATATATGTGTGTGTATACACACTCACATATGAAATCATTAGCTAGATGGTTCAGTGGGTAGAGCAGTAGGCCTGGAGTCAGGAAGACATGAGTTTAAATTTGTCCTCAGACATTTACACCTCTATTTGCCTTAGCCACTGGAGAAGGAAATGGCAAACTATTCCAGTTTCTTTGCCAAGAAAACCCCTTGTAGTGTTATGAAGAGTTGTATATGACTGACCTCAACTGAATATATGTGTGTGCATGTGCATGTGTGTGTATGAGAGAGTGTGTCTACATATATACACATACACATTTATAGATACACATATACACATATATACATATGCATATACACACATATATTCAACTAGGTGTTGCAGTAGATAGAGGGCTGGGTCTGAAGTCAGGAAAACCTGAGTACAATTTTGACTTCAAACACTTACTAGCTGTGTGACCGTGAGCAAGTCACTTAACCTCTATTTGTTTCAAAGATATGTGTATGTATGTATATATCACATGCTCATGGAGTTGCAACACAGGTTGCATATATGCATAGTCACCTATAAAAACAGACAATTATACTTGAGCATTTCCTACCATGGCTTAGAGCTTGAGAACTAATGGTGCAGACTGTACTAAATACTCATTTGTTAGTGAAAAAAGGCCTATTTTCTAATGCATACTTCAATATTTCAAAGACCCATGATGTCATTAGAGGAAGCATTGTTTTTATTAAAGCAAATCAAAATGTCTCTACAATTTACTGGACATTGAGTTGCAATGGCCAAAAAAAAAGAGAGAAAAGAAAAGAAAAATAATTCATCAACTGAAAACCCAGTCTTCTATTAAGAACCAGAACACCTCCTAAGGGTCATTTAGTTGGAATTCTTCATCTTACAGTTGAGGAAACTACAATCAGGAAGAGGTTAAGTGACAACTGAGTAATTGGTAATACAATTTGAATTTGAACCCAAAGGCGCTGACACCAAATACAGATTTCTTTCTACTGAAGAACATTGGCTTTTGGTGACAAACATTTCTGAGGCTAGACTTGGTCTTTTGGTTTACCAGTGGGGCAATATTTGAAACCTTTCCAAGTTGGATTCTGCTGGCATTGATTTTGGAAACTCAAGGTCATCTCCATGCAGATGAAGAGACTGAAGAACTAACTATGTCCTGACCACCCTACTTCAAGCCAGAGAACAAAACTAGCTGCTTGCTTGAACCCCTTTTTCCCCTTCCCAGCTAGGTCCTTTGGTTTTGGGGTAGAAACTGAAGTAGCTTATAGAAAGAAGACTTAATCAGTTTACATAAGAAATGGAAACAGGAATCTAGTCAATTACTGCTTTGACCAAGAGACTTTCCTTTTTTAGGACTTGCCTCATTTAGCAAGTCCAAGATCCAATTCAAATTTTAAGACATTGTTTGTTGGAGTGACCTGCTGTGGAAATAGTTTACTTAGATTTTAGTAGAACTTTTAGTAAAATATTTCATACTATTTTTTTAATAAAAATTTTTATTTATTTTTAGTTTTCAACATTCACTTCTACAAGATTTTGATTTACAAATGTTCTCCCCATCCTCTCCCCTTACCACTTCCCCCAATCTGCCCTCCCTTCTATCATACCCCTCTCTTCTTTTACCTCATCTCCTCTATTTTCTTGTAGGGCAAGATAGATTTCTATACCCCATTGCCTGTATGTCTTATTTCCCAGTTGCATGTAAAAACAATTTATAACATTTGTTTTAAAACTTTGAGTTCCAAATTCTCTCCCTTCTTTCCTCCACTTACCCCCATTGAGAAGGCAAGCAATTCAATATAGGTTATACATGTGCGGTTATGCAAAACACTTCCATAACAGTCATATTGTGAAAGCCTAACTATATTTCCCTCCATCCTATCCTGTCTCCCATTCATTCTATTCTCTCTTTTGACCCTATCCCTCTTCAAAAGTATTTATATCTCCTCCTATGTGCCCTCCTTTCTACCATCCCTCCTGCTTATCCCCTTCCTTCCTATTTTCCCGTAGTGTAAGACAGATTTTCATACCAAATTGAGTGTGCATGTTATTCCCTTCTTAAGTCAAATGCAATGAGAGTAAAGTTCACTCTTTCCCTCTCATCCCCCCTTCTTCCCCTCCATTGAAAAAGCTTTTTCTTGCCTCTTTTATGTGAGATAATTTGCGCGTTCTATCTCTCCCTTTCTCCTCCCACTCCCTCTTTTACCCCTTAATTTTATTTCACACTTTAATTTTATTCATTTCATACTATTCTTGTGAAGAAGATGGAGAGCTCTGGATTAGATTATAATATAGTCTAATCAACCAATTGGATAGCTGAGTTAAAAAATATTAGTTGTTAATGAACCAATGTCAATATGGCAGGAGTCTCCAGGGGAATGAATACCACAGGGATCTGTGCTTGACTATGTGTTAACATATGATTTGAATAAAAGACATATATAATATACTCATCAAATTTACTAATTACAGAAAACTGCAAGGGATAGTTAACATATTGGGTAACAGAACCAAAAGGATCTTGATGGGCTAGGTCAGTGATATCAAACTCAAATAGAAACAGAGGCCACTAAATGATACATAAGGATTACATATTGACTTAGAAAACCACATATTGATATTATCTGTGTTCTATTGTATTTTTATTTATTTTGTTAAGTATTTTTCAATTACATCAGTCAATGTCTTTGACACCTCTAGTCTACATCACTGCATAAAATCTAATAAGATGAAATTGATTAGGGATAAATACAAAGTCATGCACTTGGGTATTAAAAAATTCAGAAGTATGAGACTGTCAAGGCATGATTGGACAGTCACTATTCTGAAAAAGATTTTAGGGTTTTGGTGGACCATAAGCTCCATGTAAGTCATCAGTGTGATGTAGTAGACAGAAAAACTAGTATGATGTATTGGGTTGCATGCATTAAGAGAGGCTGGCCTTGTAGGAATAGGGAGTTGCTAGCCCCACTGTACTATATCCTCATCAGATCTTATCTTGGTTATTGTGTTTAGTTCTCAACTCCATGGCCTAAGAAAGACACTGAAAAGTTGGAGAATGTCCAGAGGAAAATGACCAGGATGGGAACGATCTTGAGTTAATTGAAGGAACTGGGGATGGTTAGTTTGGAAACAGCGTTGGGGATTGAGTGGGGGACACGTAGTATTTGTCTCCAAGTATTTGAAGGGCTGTCATGTGTGGGATTAGGCTGGTTCTGTTTGGCCTCAGAGATCAGAACCTGGAACAATGGTAGGAGGCAGAAAAGAGGCAAAATTAAGTTTAATGTCAAGGAAAACTTCTTAATTAAAATTTCCCCCAAATCTTCAAGCGGAGGCTAGATTTAACAGGTATGTTGTAGTGGGGATTCCCTTCACTTACAGGTGAGACTAGATAGATGTGGCTGCTGAGGTCTTCTAACACTCAAATTCTATTTAACTTTCTAAAAGATTATACCTTGGAAAACCAGATTTTCAATTGCTTTCAACATGCCTTACCTTCAGAAATCACCTTGAATTTGTTGTATATTCACTTTTATATTTACCTATTGTCTCCCCCAATAGAATGTAAGCTCCTCGAAAATAGGAACAGTCTCATTTTTGCATTTGGATCCCTGCTGTTCTGCAAAGGACCTGACACCTAGTAGACATATTCATTATATTCATGGGTTCCACAAGAGATTGAGCCCATGTCCAAAACAGGACTACAGGACAGTGGTACAGGGAAGAGGACACAGGCAAATTCATATTCTAATCTTTTTTGGGGAAGGGGCTTAAGGCAATTGGGGTTAAGTGACTTGCCCAAGATCACTCCTAGTAAGTGTCAAGTATCTGAAGCTAAATTTGAACTCAGGTCCTCCAGACTTCAAATGTATTCACCACACCACCTAGTTGCCACAGGTTCTAGTTTTAAAAATATTTTGCTCCCAGATGGAGCAGTGGAGCAATAGGACTTTGTATGGTTGTGAACTGACATAGGGCTTCTGCTTCATGTATCAACAACCTTGATGCACTTTTAGGTTTTCATGACTAAGCGTTCCTTGTTGTTGGAGATGCAGCAGAAGGCAGTAGCAGTTGCTTCTGCTCCCCCACCCCCACCTTCCACCCCATTTCGATATTGATTACAGGGAAAGCCAGGGGAGTAAGAATTCTTTTACTTCCACAAGGACCCTGTCTTTTCAATTGCTTCCAGTAGGGACTAGATTTCACCTTTCATAGTCTTCCCTGCCCTTGTACCAGGGCACAGAACCTGAAATACGAGTCTGGTCTTGTGCTTGTGAAATAAGACAATCACAGGAAGACTTATATTGTTTGTGCTACATCTGTATCACAGGAGCTCTCAACTGAGCAGTCGGAGGCCCTTTGCTAAGTCTAAAAGCACAATTAGTCACAGGTGCTGTCATTGAGGTCTGATGATTCCATCAGTCTGCTTTGTTTATGAATTGATTTCTAATAATACCACTGACCAATAAGGAAGAAGCCAAGAAACACTAAGAAATAGTAATAGTAGTAGCAGTAGTAGTAGTAGTAGTAGTAGTAGTAGTAGTAGTAGTAGTAGTAGTAGTAGTAGTAGTAACAGCAGCGGAAATACTAGTAGAAGTAGTAACAGCAGCAGCAGTAGAAGTAGTAGCAGTAGTAGCAGTAGCAGTAGTAGTAGTTATTGGGGTTATGGTGTCTGGACTTGTGATTTTATTGGTGCTGGGTAGCCTTGATGTGGAAGTTTTTCAGTTCAGTATAGATTTGCAGCTTCTCTGCAATCATACTCTTAGAGAATTGCTTGTGGGGCAGAGCAGTGTTGCTGAGAAGTTAAATGACTTTCTCAGGGGATACACATCGGTGTTGTGTCAGAGGAAGGGTTTTAACCCAGGGCTTCTTGACTCCAAAGCCATCTTACTTTCCAGTATGCCTCACTCTCAAATGATAGCCTCATCACATGAACTGCCAGATTGCAAATGACAATATTAGCAAATAGGGAGATGGGACCTATGATTTCACTGTTATAGGGAGCTCCCAGGTAGGGAAACTCTTGTGAACAATGCAGGTAAGCAGCTTCTTGGTAAATTATAGTGCTCTGTAGACAGTGCTGTCAAATGCAAGGGGTGGCCAGGTAGTGTAGTGGATAGAGCACCAGGCCTGGAGTCAGGAAGACCTGAGTTCAAATCTAGTCTCAGACATTTAGGAGCTGCATGACCTTAGGCAAGTCACTTAAGCCTTTTTGCCTCAGTTTCCTCATCTGTAAAATGAGCTGGAGAAGGAAATGGCAAACCACTTCAGTATCTTTGCCAAGAAGACCCCAAATGGGATCACAAAGAGTCAGACACAAGTGAAATGATTCAACAGCACCAAAACAAGAAATCAAATTCAACTAGAAACAGAGCCACTAAATCATCCATAAGGATTCCTTCAGGCTATCTATTAACTTAGAAAACCATATATTAATAATCTCTTCATTTTTCATTGCTTTGTTAAATATTTCCCAATTGCGCTTTAATCCGATTAGAGCTGCATGTAGCCCATGGGTGTTTGAAACCTTTGGTCTAGAGCACTGAGGATGCAGTATCTTGTCACATAGGCATTATGTGTGAGAGCTTTTATTTGAACTCAAGGCTACTACTTCCACTAATGCTACTGCTCCTACTGCTACTACTACTATTGCTAACAGTACTACTACTACTGCTACTACTTCTACTACTACTACTGTTACTACTACTATTACTACTACTACTACCACTACTACTACCACCAATACTACCACAACCACTACCACCACCACCACCACCACCACAACTACTATTACTACTACTATTTCTCTAGCCATTTGCAATAGGGGTTCTTTATCTGGGATCTATGAACTTATTTAAAAATACATTTTGGTAAGTGCATTTCAATAAATTGATTTCCTTTATAATTCTATGTAGTTTATTTTATGCATTTAAAAACCAGCTCAATACCATTTCATATCTATTAGATTGGATAATTGGACAGAAAAGAGGAATGACCAATGTGGCAAAAACGAGACAGTAATGCATTGTTGGTGGAGTTGTGAACTCGTTCAACTATTCTGCAGACCAGTTTGGAACTGTGCCCAAAGGGATGTAAAACCAGGCACACCCTTTGACTTAGTAACACCACTACTAGGTCTGTATCCAAAAAGAGAGGAAAGGATCTATAGGCATGGAAATATCTATAGTAGCTCTTTTCTGGTGATAGAGAGTTGGAAATTGGGAGGATGCCCATCAATTGCAGAATGGCTGAACAAATTGTGCTATGGGATTGTGATGGAATACTAGTGTGCTATGAGGAACGATGAGCAGGATGCTCTCAGAAAAACCTGGAAAGATTTACATGAGCTGATGCAAAGTGAAATGTACGAAGTGAAAGTATACAAAGTAACAGCAACATTATAAGATGATCAGCTATGAATGACAGCTATTCTCAGCAGTACAGTGATCCAAGACAACTCCAAGAATTTATGACAAAAAATGCTATCCATCCCCAAAGAAAGAACTCATGGTGTCTGAATATAGATGGAAGCATACTTTTTTACTTTATTTTTCTTGAATTATGTTAGTCTATGTTTTCTTTAACAACATGGCTAATATGGAAATGTTTTACATGACTTCACATGTATAACCTATATTGAATTGCTTGCCTTCTCAATGAGGGGAACTAGGGAGGGAGAAAGGGAGAGAATTTGGAACTCAAACTTTTAAAAATAAATGTTAAAAATTCTTTTTACATGTAGTTGGGGAAAAATAAAATGCTCAATAAAATATAAAAATCCAGCTCACGATGGAGGGTAGCAATAGACTAAATTCAGAGAAGGGGCCCATTCTTGGGTTTCGTCAGACTGCCAGAGGAATCCAAGGCACAAAAAAGGTGAAGAAGCTCTGTACCACACTAAGCTGCATAGGAAAGAACAGAATTCTCGAGTCTACAGAGAACTCATTTACTTTTCTGCTTTGCCTCAAAAAACTGAGAGGAGAGAGATAAACCCAGATGTGTGTCCAGGGACGCTTGGTCATTGAGGCATGATATTGTCACATTTCCCCTCTGTAGGGATACTGTGCAGCCAAGTTCTTGTGTGGCCTAAAAAAGGAAGGGAAATTATGCAATTCCTTTAGTGAGTGCACAGCCTTAGAGCTGAGGCTGAGTCCAAAGTGGACATTGCTCATCTGGCCAAGATCACTCAGATCCATCAAAGCAGTATCAGAGGGTGGGGACATAGAACATCCACCATCATCATCACCACTGTCACCATAAATGGCTAAAGCCTTACAGAGGCAGATTGTAGCAGATAAACAGTAATTTCAGATGGACAGTCATGGAGGCGTGCTTCCTGATTCTATTGTGGCCTTTAAGGTTTTGCAATTCTCCTCAAACTTTAGGTGTTTGACCCAGGCTGCTCTCAGGGTTGCATTCACTTGGACTCCGAGTTGGACCCTACACTACTCTTCTTAGGAAAGTATTTTTCATCAACATTTGTGGATGATTGTCTTCATCACTGGTGTGTGACAGCGCTTACTTCACCAACTTTCTTAATTCCAAAGTTCCAAAAAAATTTTTGAACAAACTTGAAAATTCCAATATAGATTAAAAGAAAGATTACATATGAAACTATGACTTACATTATCTATTCAATCATAGCATCATAGATCTAAAGCTTAAAGGGACTGCAAGGGCCATATAATCTAACCTGCCTTTTTTACAGATGAGGAAACTGAGGCCTAAGAGAGGTTAAATGATTTGCCTAAAGTCACACAAATAATAAGCGTTAGGATCTAAGCCCAGGTCCTCTGTGTGCAAATCACTCGAAAAATTTGACACGTTCACCAGCTCTCCAAGTTGAAGGACAATAGTCACAACCTAACTGTTTCAGGTTGATGTGACTTGATAATGAATGTGTGGTCTTTTAGAGTGGCTCTGAGTTTTAGGAAATCTAGCTGGCACTTAAAAGTTTCTAAGCTTACTATAAAATAAAGGTAAAACTTGAATATGAATGTGTCAAAACAAATAGGACCCGAGTTCACTGTGCAACCTTGGGCAAATCACTTAAACTTTGTAAGCCTCAGTTTCCTCATCTGGAAAACAAGGTCACCATGATCCCAGATTCTTTTAAAGACAGAATCAAAGTCATAATGAAAAAGGAAAATTCTAAGTTTATTTGAAATCCTAGAGTGTTATCACATCTTTACAGAAGAAAGCATTCTGAAAGAAAAAAAGGAAAGAAAAAATGTTTTCAGTATCTTGAGTGGATTTACTTCATGTACACCTTGCTTTTAGTATAGGCCTTTTTCTTTCCAGAAATATACTTGATGGACTTCTCCAAAGCTGAATCCCTCAAGGCAAATATGTGAACTAACCACAGGAAAGATCACGTTCACTCCTGCAGAGTAGTCCAAGTGGCATTATATTTATGAAAAGCATTTGTTTAAGGGTTTAAGGATTGCTGACTTCACAAGTTACTTATTTGCCTCATTTAGGAAACAATCCCACTTTCAGGAGTTTGACTGAAGTCAAATTCTGCAGACTTTGTCTAAGACTCATGTTTAACCAGAGTAACTGAGAAGCCATCTATATCAGCTGTATGGGTGTTATGCTCTTAGGCTCTTGCTACCGTCAATTCTGAGCTAGTAATGTATGCTCTCTTAGCCTTTTCCCCATGCTTCCTTGGGGCTATGGTAGCCCTTCCTATTTTCAGTTAAGTTTCAGTTAGTACCCTAGATGAGTCAAGAGGTCTATGATGGTGACAGTAAAAGTGAGAACTGGTCATCCATATGTCCACCCAACTCTATTGATATCCTATGTAAGGACTGAATATGCAAACCAAGACCCCAGTTTAGTGTAAGTTCCTTGAGGGAAGGGGCTATTTTCTGTTTTTTCTTTATTTATTAAGCATCTAGGTCCTGTAGACACAATGGGTAACTTATTGGTGGTTCAAATTTTTCTGGAACAACACAGTCTGTAACTTAGATTCTGTTTTAAACTCCAAAGAGGTCACAAATTAATCTCTGCTGCCATTTTCAGCTAGGGCACCAGCATCATTGGGCTGCCTAGATGTTCATCATCAACTTGGTACTGGAGAAGAACTTGCTGATAAAACAGTGATTGCTTCATGAGCACATTGGAGACTTGTCTCAAGTCCAGATTTTTTACATTATTTGTATATTTGAGAAAATTTCTAGGGAACATTCTTTTTAGAAGAGATAAGATGACAGGTAGGAGAAGGGGTTTGGTATACAAAAAAGTCTCAACTTGTTATCATTTTCCATTTAAGGACTCTCCTTTTGAAACATCCATGGGGTTAATCTCAGGGGGGAAGAAAGCAACACGTCAAAATGAGCTGGGGAATCTCTCTTAATTGACGGTTGGTCTTTAAACGCTTCAACATAAGACCTTTCCTTGAATGGCAAGAGGGGATTAAACTCCACTGATGGAATGAGGTGAGAGTTTGACAATGATAGAAATTCTCATTTCTTCTCAGCCATCTCTTTCATTTGGCAGGTTCCCTATTCTGGGAGTAAGTCAGTAAAGCATTATCTGAGGATTTGGGGAGATTGGAAGGATCCCTATCTCTCTTGGAAAGAAGACCTTCATTCCATTCTGTGGGGGGATAAGTGTGATTAAGACTGGTGAATTCCTCCACTAATGTAGCTGTTATCTAGTGCTTGAGAAGACAGAATTCAAAGCGTAACACACCCTTTGGCAACAGGCCCTTCTTGGAGCCTTTCCTACTGTGCTTAGGTTAAGCATTGTGGTTAATGGAAATGGGCTAACTTGGTGGGGGACTCTCCCATTACCTGTTGATAGATTAAAGGAGGGGGATGGATTTGTTTTCTCATTCTTAAAGCTCTCTCATTATAGCGTGTCTTTTCTTGAAATCTCTCCTGAGGTTGTTCTCTTTTATCTTCCTCTTTCCATGTTGGCCTTTTCTTCTGAATAGACTTTTCTTCAGAATGGACTTAGCCAGACTGACCTTCCTTCTGTTCCTCAGACACCACCCTCCATCTCTATCTCCACCTTTGTACTGGCTGTTCCTCCATGCATAGAATGTGTCCTCTCCTGACCTCTGCCTCTTACAATCTCTTGTTTCTTTCAAAGTTCAGTCCACTTTTGTATGTAAAATCTTTCCTCATTCTTCCAGATGCTACCCTTCACTATCCCCACTCCCTACATTACCCTGTATTTATTTTTTATATAATTATGTGTATGTGTTTTCTTTCTTGATAGACTAAGCTCTTTGAGGGCAAGCTTGCTTGTCTTTATATCTCTAGCATTTAGCTCAGGATCTGGACTAAAAAAAAAAATGCTTACTTTCTTCATTCAATAGGATTGGACTCTTTTTCTAAATATTTTGTCCAAAGTCATAAAGAGTCATCAGTAGATGAAAGAAATAAGGAAATAAGATTAAATGTTTGTGAGACATTTAACATACTTTCAACCTGGAGTTGAGTAGGAAAGAAAGTGGAGAGACCTAGGCAGCTGATAGAGAACAATAAGTTTATGTGACTATGAGATACCTCCTTGGGATTAGATGATAGCTTACTGTTAAATGAGTTATTCTCTAATCATAAGTAAAGATGGGTAGTGTAGGTACATAGGTATTAAGTGCATTTGAACCTTAAGGTGCCATGCAACCCCAAGCAAATTTACGATACTGAGACTAAGATATGTTTGAGGTTTTAAAGAACATTTTTCCTTCCTTCCTTCCTTCCTTCCTTCCTTCCTTCCTTCCTTCCTTCCTTCCTTCCTTCCTTCCTTCCTTCCTTCTTTCCTCCTTCCTTCCTTCCTTCCTTCCTTCCTTCCTTCCTTCCTTCCTTCCTTCCTTCCTTCCTTCCTTCCTTCCTTCCTTCCTTCCTTCCTTCCTTCCTTCCTTCCTTCCTTCCTTCCTTCCTTCCTTCCTTTCTCTTTCCCTTCCTCCTTTTCTCCCTTTCTCTCTCTCTTTCTTTCTTTCTTGTTGACCTTACTTAAAAGGCCTACCTGTTTCAAAAGATGCTTTCTTCCTGCCCTACCTGTCCCATTCTTCTCCCACTCTTATGTACCCCTTCTTTCTCCTTCCTGCATTGGGATTGTGGATATTGTAATGGTTTCTACTACACATATGGTTTTGAGCAGTGCCCAGCATAGCACCTTCCATGTAGTAAGCAACTAATAAATTCTGGTAGAATTTTATTGAACTGAGAATAGAAAGGGGTTAAGATGATGAACTGCTCTGAGCCCATGGAGAATTTTCTTCATTTACCAATCCAGCTATTAGGTCAAGGGTCAGTGGGAGAAGAATAAATCTTATGATTGAATTAAAGCAAACATTTAGGGAATGTTACTCCAAGGAGATGTTTGGTAACCCAAATAGAACTAAAGCAATGATATGAGTCTTCCAAAGCTAAGTGTTCTAACAGGCTAATTAATAGTGTATTTGAAAGTTTTGAGATATTTTAGGTTCAGGGTTGTTTTGATAATTCAAAAGAGATGTTTTACTTGCTGATGACTTTTTGGAATTTCTTGATGGTGTGACATCAAGGTTTTAGTGATTTTATTTGCATTGGAAGAACTAATGGAATCCTTAATGCATCATGTTTTCTACTTTATACATGTGATATTTATAAATGATTCTCTGGCTGCTTTTTTCTTTTCCCCCTTTTTTTGCATTCAAATGAAAGAAAAGTGTGTGTGTGTGTGCGTTTATTTGCCATCTCACCACATTGAATTCATTAACTGTCAAATTTACATGATTCTTTGGTTAATTAAAATTCATAAAGCCCCAGTAGTATTGTCCACATCTTGTTTTAACTTGATGAGATCCTTACATAGTTGTGTTAAGCCACACACTAATTTTTCTATTAAACAGTATTTCCTAGTCATCATATTAGAATGATGTACTTAGCATAAGAACTAAAGTATCTGGATTTGTTTTCCAAAACCTCACCCACTTGCATGAATATAAATGTATTTTATTTCTTTTTTAAAAAGGGATAAAATGCTTTTAAAATCTAGGAAACTAAGCAAAAAAATTGGAAATTTTCTCTCTCTTTTTCTTCTATGCTGCTAAAAATTGCAGGAGAGAGAGGAAAAAGCAAGATAGAATTCATAAAGGCTTCTATGAGCTGAGAAATGCTACAGAAAGTGGCCTATCAGGACACTGTAAGGTGGTGAGAAGGGTATAAGATTCATGGAAATATTACCTGAAAAGGTAAGTACTGAACTGGAAGATCACAAGGGTTCCAGCTTTTACCCTGCTCCTACCAGCAGTGACCTTTGACAAGTCACTTACTCTCTGATTCTGTGGCTACTTTGGGAATGAATGAAGTCAAAGGCTCATGAGTCTTCTGTATACACTCACATATTATTTCATTTTATCTTATTTTTATTGATATCTCTTGTTCTATTTTCACCTTTATTTCTTAATATATCCCTCCAACTAGCCATCCCATATAACAGATTTAAAAAGAAAAATATTTGATAAAACCAACCAACAGATTGAACATGTCTGCCCTCTTGAGAGGGGAGGGAGGGTTATTTTGCCAACTCTTCTCTAGTGCCAAGCTTGGTGACTATAATTATAAAAACTTCAGATTTTTGTTTTTCTATTTACATTGCTGTAGTCATCATTTTGTTTTCCTGGGCATATTTACTTCATTTTGTATCAATTCATATAAACCTTCTAATGCCTCTCTAAATTATTTGTATTCATTTAATGTGATAGTACTTCATTATACAGGGTGTTCCAAAGGTTTTCATGCAGTTTTAAGCCTAGAATATCCTGTGTTTATGTACTATGATTTGTCTAACTATTCCTCAATCAATGGGCACTTTGTTTACAATTCATTGCTACCACAGAAAGTACTACTATCAACATTTTGTTAAAATCAGAACTTTTCTTTTTGTCTTTGACCAACTTCCCTTTGGGATTTCTGGGTCAAAGGGTATGGACATTTTAGTTACTTTTTTTTTTTAGTACACAGGAGTTATTGAAGGTTTTGTTTCAGATCACTGCAATGAAGCAAATATTGCAATAAAGTGAGTCGTGAATTTTTTGGTTTCCCAGTGTACATAAAAGTTATATTTACACTATCCTGTACTCTATTAAGTGTGCAATCATATTATGTCTAAAAGATAATATATATATACCTTAATTAAAAAATTAATATTTTATTGCTAAAAATTCTCATCATCTTCTGAGCTTCAACAAGTTGTAATCTTTTTGCTGGTGGAGGGTCTTGCCTCGATATTGATGGCTGCTACTGATCAGGGGCTGCTACTGCTGAAGGTTGGGGTTGATAATTTCTTAAAATAAGACAACAATATAGTTTACTGATAGATTCTCCTTTTCACTTAAACATCTATAGGCCATTGTGTGGTTATTAATTGCCCTAATTGTAATTTATTATGTGTCAGGGAATAGGGAGGC
The DNA here is from genome assembly GCA_023548195.1 of Bettongia penicillata ogilbyi. Classification (NCBI taxonomy): domain Eukaryota; kingdom Metazoa; phylum Chordata; class Mammalia; order Diprotodontia; family Potoroidae; genus Bettongia; species Bettongia penicillata. The sequence goes on from JAJHZJ010000309.1 coordinate 1,408,316, forward strand.
CTAAGGAGAAGGAGAAGGAAGGGGAATAGCAGATTTGTGGAACAGTCAGAACACACACAATATTTATTGATTAAGTTTGCCGTCTTATATGGGTGTGGTTGATGGCTCCCCTAAGCAATTACAATAGTAATGTCAAAGATCACCGATCACAGATCACTTTAATAGTTATAGTAATAATGATAAAGTTTGAAATATTGCAAGAATTACCAGAATGTGACACAGAGACATGATGTGAGCCCAGGTTGTTGGAAAAATGTTGCCATAGACTTGCTTGACACAGGGTTGACTCAAACCTCCAACTTATAAAAAATGCAGTATCTCTCAAGTGCAATAAAATGAGGCATGTCTGTCATTCCAAATTTCCTTCCAAGAATGATTGGATCAATTCACAGCTCTATCATCTGCATTAGCATTCTATTCCTTTCATACCTCTTCCAACACTGACCATTTCTATCTTTTGTCATCTTTGCCGATTAGCTAGCTGGGAGGTGAAATTTCAGAGTTGCATGGACTTGCATTTCTCTTATAATTTGGAACAACTTTTCATATGATTTTTAATATGTTGGGATTAATCTTCTGAGTATTGCTTCTACTGTTGGTAGATTGGGATCATAATGTATGGTTTCCAGTAGGTCTTAGACCTGGAGAAGGAAATGGCAAATCACTCCTGTATCTTTGACAAGAAAATCCCAAATGGGGTCATGAAGATTCAGACATGACTGAGATGACTAAAAAACAACAAATATTTTGAACCAGAAATGTTTGATGGGAAAATTTTTGTCAATGAAAAGTTTAATCTCCCATTTTAAAAGCCATTTCCTGGCAAGAACTTATCTGGATATAAAAAGAAATAAAAGAATTTTAATGAATTAAAGAAAAGCTCTTGGATGTGTTGATTTTAATCTGTAGCTCAACCCACTAACCTTAACCTGCGAACAGTTTCTGAGCTTGATATAATCTGTTCTTTCCCACTTCTCTTTGGCTTCTGTAGGACACAGTGGACATTTGATAAATATTAGAAACCGACTGATCAATAAGGTTTCTTCAGTGCCAACCTATCACCTTCTGACTTCCTGGATGTCAGAATTTTCAGTTTGTGTGCCCTGAAACTAACTCTTCCAGAAAGAAAGGACTGGAATATTCAATTTCTAAAGATCATTTTGAAAAGTAACAGGTACTTTGTCACAGAACCCCAAAAATGTCTATCTCTAATTTTTGGAAAAACATACTTCAGAAGTATCACCTCAAAAACTCCATGCTGTAAAAAAAATCAGCATTCTCAGGGGTAATCATGCTTCATATAGGGTTGGGCAAGAGCGCTTCCGAGGTCTTTTCCAATTCTTGGCTATTAGAATCTTAGCAATAAACTGATTCTATTGGGATTTGCCTTTGTTTCTTTGTTCTAGGTACATCAGAAGTGGTATGGTATAGTGTAGTCCATGGACCCTTGGGGATTCCTGTGACTCTTTCAGGAAATTATTTTTAATAATTGTTCAGTTCATGTTCAACTCTTCATGACCCCATTTGGAGTTTTCTTAGAAAAGATACTGTCGAGCAATTTGCCATTTGCTTCTCCAGCGGAAACTGAGCGAAGCAGTGTTAAACCCAGGGTCTGAAGCCAGATTTAACTTCATGAAGATGAGTCTTCCTCACTCTAGGCCTGGTACTCTATCCACTGTACCACCTAGCTGCCCCATTTAAAAAATTAAATATTATTTTATTTGAATATTATTTTGAATAATGTTAAGGTATTTTAGTTTATTAAAATATTCCTCCTCTTTTAAACTAAATATCTAGATGAAGCCAGGTTTTCTTCATGTATTTTAACCAAAATAACATATTGGTTGTTGTCCTTTGTTTTTGAAGAGGACCAAAGGGACATCACTCTGCTAGAGTCAAGTTTCACTGTGTCCAACTATGACTGATAAAATCAATATGAGCTCAGAATGTTCTACCACAGGTTAGGCACAAATAGTCCATGTGGACATTTGGGGTGGATACTTTAAATTTGCTTGTTCTGTGTTTCCTTTGAGCTGTTTCAATTCAGCTTTGCTCATAGAACACAATACCTCCTTTGATGTGGGCACGCCATTCTGGGCAGTCCTGTGCCAGTGTCTCCCACCTTGCGCAATCAAACCCAAAGTTCTTGAGAGAGACCTTGACAGCGTCCTTGTATTGCGTCTTCTGACCACCATGTGATTGCTTGCCCTGTTCTCCATAAAACAGTTCTTTTGGCAAGCATACATTTTGCATTCAAACAACATGGCCAGCCCATTGGAGGTGGGCTCTCTGAAGCATAGTTTGAATGCTTAGCAGTTCAGCTTGAACAAGGACTTCAGTGTCTGGTACTTTATCCTGCCAGGTGATCTTCAGAATCTTCCTAAGACAGTTCAAATGAAAGGACTCAGTTTCCTGGCATGGTGCTGGCAGACTGTCACAGGCATAGAATAATGATGTCAGCACAATGGATCTGTAGACCTTCAGTTTGATAAGTCAGTCTTATACCTCTTCTCTTCCTTACTTTCCTTCAGAGCCTCCCAAACACTGAGCTAGCTCTGGCAATGCATGCATCAATCTCATTGTCAATGGGTACATCCCTGGAAAGTACACTACACCAAGGCAAGTGAACTTATCCACAGTATTCAAAACTTCTCCATTTGTTGTAACCAATGGTTCCACATATGGATGGTGTGGTGGTGGCTGATGGAGCACTATTTCTTTTTGGTGTTAATTATTAGGCCAAAATTAGCACAGGCAACAGAGAATTGATCCATACTTTGTTGCATCCCAGCTTCAGAAGCTGCATTGAGTGCACAATCATCTGCAAACAGAAAATCATGCAACAATACTCCCTCGACTTTGGTCTTGGCTTGTAGCCTTTTCAAGTTGAAGAATCTACCATCAGTGCAGTAAATGACCTTGATGCTGTGTTTATCCTCATTGCAAGCATTTGACATCATGGCTAAAAACATCATGCTACCAAAGCTCTAACTGAAGAAGAGGTTTTAAATGCCATTAGGCTCCTTTCATGTGGCAAAGCACCTGGTCCTGATTTTATTCCAGCTGAGAAAGGTCCATTTCTCATACAAAAGCTGACTGAAATCTTGCAGGTTGTATGGCAAAAGGAGATTATCCCCCAGGAGTTCAAGGATGCTTCCATTGTCCATCTCTATAAAGGTGAAAGAAATAGATTGTCCTAGGACAAGCACAGGGCAAGGGGGAGGGTCTCTCTCTTAATCATTGCTCTCAAGATTCTTGCCATAGTCCTCCTTAATAGGCTGATCCTTCAACATATTACAACAGATTGAATGTAGAAGCAGATCTCAGAATCCAGCTATCTAATCTTAAACCAAACATTAAAAGGATTTGAAGAAACATGTAAAATAATGTCACTCTTCTCACTAAATTTATATTTGTTTTGGAAAATGGTTTTTCATAAAATTTATTATTAATGTTAACATTGAATGGATTATTATTTTAAGATGAATTAATGTCTCCTTTAACTTCTAATATGGTAAATATCAGATATAATCAAAAAGCATATTGCATCCAGCTCCAACCAGCTCAAGAGAGTCATTTGTTTCACTGTGAGCATTTATACCTTAGAAGAGGCAAATGCTCCAAATCAGGGCTTGATTCATTGGTTTACTATTGTCTGGACTTAAGAAAGGAACAAAGAGAACACTGATAATGTCAACTAAATTTAAAGGTGTGTCATGCAACACACTCCTGGAGATATCTCACATAAACAAACAGTCTTTGAGATCCTCAATAATTTTAATTTTATTTTAATTTATAGACTTAGACAAGCATTTCCATAACAGTATCATTAAAAAGATGATTACGCATGAAACTGCAAATCTATTATGGACAACTTGCTACTCCTTTCAAATATATAATAAAATTATCATGCAAATGTTTTTCCTTTCCTCCTCTCTCCCCACCCTAGAGATGGCCACCATTAGACACAAATCAGTACACACACACACGTAAAATCATTCTGTACATCTACTTATCAGTTCTCTCTCTGGATGCAGGTAACATCTTCTTTCAAAAGTCCTTTGAAGTTAATTTGGGTATTGATAATTGTCAAAATGACTTATTCACTCAAAGTTATTCTTAAAACAATATCGTTGTTACTATACAACACATTTTCTTTGTTCTGCCCATTTTGATCCTCAATGGTTTTTAAGAATGCAAAAGAGTCTTGATATCAAAAAGTTTGAGAGCCACCCGCATGCTATGAAGATTGTTGGACCTGACTTCAGATCCCAGCTCTGACCTGACTTGCCAGGTGATCATCAGTGACTCATTAACTTTTCTGGGTCTCAATTTCCTGATCTCAGAAATGGGTATTAACTCTTGCACTACCTACTTTACATTTTGTTTATCATATGGTTCTATATAAATGTGAGTTGTTATGACTAGCTGCTCTAAAAACTGATATTTTGACCATTAGATGTTTCTCTGTGAAATTCTCTGGCTATTATTATCTATAATTTCCTCATACTATTTAGATCTTCAAAAAAAAGAAAAAAAATATTGTCTTATCTACCCTCCCCAAACTCCAGACTTCTTGAGAAAATAATGCTTTCAACTTTGGAGTTAGGAAAACCCTAGTGTTTCTCAGCCTTAGGATTTTATTGAAAGGTCTAGAGCAGGAGTGGAGAAACTGTGACCTTCTAGATCCTTGGATGTGGTCTTTTGACTGAGTCCAAGTTTTACAGACCAAATCCTTTTGTTAAGGATTCTGTGAAGTTTGGATTCAGTCAAAAGGCTGCTCTCTAGACTTTTTTACAAGACCCTAAGTTTGAGAAAGGCCACAGGCTCCACAACCCTGAGGGTTCTTTGACAAAAAAAAAATTGTTGATAATCCTTGAAGACCCTTCTTTTGTATTTTTCCAAGCAGGAGTGATTTTCTCTAAGTGTTTATTGAACCTGTGTACCTATAGCTAGCAATGTTGGGGAATAAACTTGCTACATATTAGAGCTCAAATGCCAACTTCTTCTAGGAAAATGGTACTCAATCTTCAGAAAGACAACACCCTCCTTGTCCATCTCCATGATGCTCATAGATGGCAACTTTCCTTCCCCTCTTAAATGTCCCTGCCTTATTGGAGGGCTTTTGTTCCCTTTGTTGTGATTTGTCATTGTTATCATATCATTGGTTTTCATTGGTACAATTCTGTACTTGACCAGCCCAACTTCAGATGATGTGGTAGTAGTAAGTTTCCTTTGTTATCCTGGTCCTGGGGCACTTGCCTATTGACCACTTCTTTATCTTCCTCTTATTTCAGCCTGGCCGCTATTAACTTCTGGAGAATTAATAATGAAATCTAACTCCCTTTTCTAGGCAGGGAGGTGGGACAACTAGAAAGGCATGTTGTGTATGCTATCAGATGGCGCCATTCTATAAAGTGTTTTTGGCTGCTTAACTGGTTTATTTTGGGAGGGTTCAATATGCAAGAAACCCTCTCTTTACTAGGGAGGGTTTTCAATATGAGGATGGGGTGCGGTAGGAAGGAAAAGAATATTTTCAAAATAACTGTGATGTAAAAACAAAAGCTATCAATAAAAATAATTTTACAAGTGAAAAATGAGTCTCTGCCTTCATAAAAGTAAAGCTGAAGCTTGCAACATTATTTCTCCTAGCTTCTGGATAGTTTTATTTAACCCCCTATTTGTTACCATAGCAGATGAAAAGATTGACTAAGGAGGAAGTAAACACCCATTTATTAAGCACCTACTTTGTACTAAGTGCCTTACAACTATTATCTCATTCTATCCTCACAACAACCATAGGAAGTAGGTGAAATTATTATCCCCACTTACAGTTGAGGAAACTGAGGCAAACAAAGGTTAAGTGACTTGCCTAGGTATGCTCAGCTTGTAAGTGTCAGAGGTCAGATTTTAATTCAGGTCTTTCTGACTCCAAGTCCAGCACTTTATCTCCTGTGTCTCCTAGAAGTTGTTAGCAGAGCAAATCTTTGTTCTAGTAAGCAACTAATTATATGTAGCACATACATTTAGCTGATAGTGGAGATCTGCCAAAAATGATCACTTAACTTGGTCTAAAACCAATCAAAGAATGCTTACAATGACATATGCATGCAATCAGGTAATTATCAGTCTTGAAAATAATTAATATTCATTTATATTTTTAATTTTCTTTTACTTTACTTTTGGGATACTGTCCACTATGGCTAATTGGATAAATATGCGAAGTTTGTAAAAGTAAGAAATGAAAGTGCTAATGATGAAATCTATACACACATTCACAAACACATAGCTACATGTGTATATATGTACATAAGTCCATGTAGACACATATTCAGATATTTATTTGAAATTTGATTCCCATAGTCCCAGCAAAAAAGAGTGAAATTTTTATTACACAACCAATGATGAACAAGGCATTATACTAGACCCTCTACTAGACCTTCTTACTACTGGGGTCTATTGGAGAGATGTGGCAGGTAAATTTAAGGCAATTTGAGCAAAGGAGAAACATGAATAGTTAAGGGGATCAGAAAAGATTTCTTCACATAGAAGCCAATCAAACATTAAGTATGTATTAAACAACTACTGTGTAACAGGAACTATATTAGACATTGAGAATACCAAGACAAAATGAAATAATCCTTGACCTTGGGAAGCTTACATTCTATTTAGAGAGACAGCACACAGAAAATATGGGCAAAGTAAGTATGAGATGATTTGGGGAAAACTCTAGTAATTGAGGGGATCAGGAAAAGCTTCTTCATGTAGAAAGTGGCAATTAAGTTGAGTTTTGAAGGAATTCTAAAGAGTTGGAGGGGCATGAGGGATACCCAGTACATAAACATAAACATGGAAAAGGGACTTGTAATTTTGTATGTGAGAAATAGCAAGAAAATTAAGATTAGAATTTGTAGTGGACACAGTAGGAGAAAAGGGAAGCTACAGGGCTCAGTGTCAGGAGGACCTGAGTTCAAATTCAGCCTCGGACACTAACTGTGTGACTTTGGGCAAGTCATTTCACCCTGTTTGCCTCAGTTTCCTCAACTGTCAAATAAGTTGGAGAAGGAAATGGCAAATCTCTCCAGCATCTTTGCCAAGAAAACCCAAATGGGGTTACAGGGAGTCAGACTTGACTATGACAGTAAGAGAAAAGCATGAGAATGGTATGTGTGTGTGTGTGTGTGTGTGTGTGTGTGTGTGTGTGTGCGTGTGTATGGAGAGGTATAGATTAGAAGAATTTGAATGGCAGTGGATGGGACAAGGGCTTTGAGATAAAAGGCAGTACATAGTTGAACTTACAAACTAGTGGGTTGAGTCTATCAAGAGAAAAAGTGAGACCAGAGAAGGAGTGATAGACTGAGAGAATAGAGAGAAATAGAGTGACTAGAAGTTTCTATGGGAAAAATAAATTAGGGAGGAGTGTGACAGAGGGAGAGATGGGACAACAGGAGATAGCAGCTCAATGACAAGAATTTCAAATGACTCTCTCCAATCTGGGTTTACTTGCAATGCTTCTGATGCACAGGATTATATAGAGCCTCAAATGTCAGGCTGAGATTTTATATTTTATCCTAGAAGAAATAGGGAGCTAATGAAAGTTTTTGAGCATAGGAATGATACGGTTTGTTAAATGGGAGGATTCTGGTGCCTTCAAACAAAATAATGGGGTTTGTAGGGAGGGCAGGTTTAGGTGGGGAAGATGATGATTTTGGACATGTGGAGTCTGAGGTGCAAATGGGACATCCACATTGGGATGTCTGTTGGTGATGTGGGACTGGCGACAGTCAGAGAGATTGAGACTGGGTTTATAGATTTGATAGTTGCCTAGACTGAAATGATAAATAAGCCATTTGGGATTGGGCAAGAATAAATGACATCATTCAGAAAGGCAAAAAAGTTATAAGAGAAAATAGGAAAGGGACTAGAAAAGAGCCTTAGGGGAAGAGATATGCTGGGAAATGAATAACAACTAGCTCTTTAGGGAAAATAATGCTCACAAGATAGTTTTAAGCTTAATCTGCATTAACATTTTCTCCAACATTTTCTCAAGTCTAGAAATCAACAAAATAATAAATTAAATCCTGATTTATAGCATTTGTCCATTTCTGAAGTATAAATGCTTACATTGAAAATTTAATAACTGGCTCTTGTGGTTCACTTTGAGTTCTTCCAGTACAAACCCATAGTAAGGAAAAGGAAGACTGAGGATAACCCAGCAAAGACTGAAAAGTAATAGTTATATAGATAGGAGCTATACCTTGAATGGGATGACCAATGGCTACATAAGAGCAAATGTTGCTGGCTCCAAGGCTGTGCACTGGACAAAGAGCAGGAATATAAATAAGCAGCAGCTGCATTCCTCTGATCCCTCTGCAGATCAGGGTCTCAGATTCATCCCAAAGTCCAGTGTTGCAACTGAGTATTCAGGGCAGGGAGGTGAGACCAAGGGAGAGACTGAAGTTCTGTCATTGTGGACCCACAGAGCCTGCAGCTTGCTAACAAGAGACTGGTGCCAGAAAGAGTCTATTAGAGCTCCACTCAGGGGCAAGCCTAGGGTTGTGTTACCCAAACTTAAAGCAGGGTTGGGAACTTTCAAAGTTCAGATTAGAGATAGTGATGGTCCTAGGTCAGATTTGTTTAGCTTCACTGAAACCTTCCAGATACATGACCTGACCTGACACTGATCTTTGTGGAATATAGCACCAAATACACCAAGAAAGCAGGAAGTAAGGCTGGAACAACAATTAAACAAAGTGCTTCCATCCCAAAGAGACATTATAGTGACAAGGATACCAGAAACACAAATGTACAGGAAAAGGATGACTCTAAAACATCTATAAAGCCTTAAGAAAAACATAATGTAGACACAAGTTCAGTGAAAATTCCCAGAAGAAATAAAGCAAGAGGTTACAAAAGAATTTAAAAGGATCTTATAAACGAAATGTGAGTGCTAGAAGAAAGAATTAGGAAAGAATTGAATGCTATACAGTAGAGGACAAACTTGGAAGGAAAATTAACACAAGAGATACAAAACCAGCAGATTCCTTAAAAATCAGAATTAACTAAATGTAAGTTAATGACAACACAAAGTATTAAAACTAAAAGATTGAAAAAAAGAAAATATCAGATATCCTCACTTACAGTTAAGGAAACTGAGGCAGAGGTTAAGTGACTTATCTAGGTTCACTCAGCTAGTAAGTGTCAGAGGCTAGATTAAATTCAGGTCTTTCTGACTTCAAAAACAATCCTTTCTAAAGCAGATGAACTAAAGACTTTTTCAAAATAAGATCAGGAGTAAAACAAGATTATATATTATTAACACAATTGTCATGGTCATCATCACTAACATGATCCTAGAAATGCTAGCTAATAAAATGAGGAATAAACGTAGGCAAAGAAAAAAGAAAACAATTGCTTTTCCTAGATGACACAATGGTTTGCAGAATCCTTCAGAATCAACTACACTTTATTGAAACAGTTAATTATTTCAGCAAATTTGCAAGACAAAGGTTGGAGGGACTACAGGAATACAGGTATGCTAGCTTTAATTGGTGTAATCATTCAGAATAGCAATTTGGAGCTATGATTAAAATGTTACTGAACTTTGCATACGCTTTGACCCAGTGATGTACGTATTAAGACTATGTCTGAAAGAGATCAAAGAAAAAGGAAAGGACCCATATGTACAACAATATTTGTAGCAGTGTTGGCAAAGTACCGGAAACTAATAGGGTGCCCATCAACTGAGGAATGGCTGAACAAATTATGGTGAATGAATGGAATGAAATATTATTTTGATTTAAAATGATGAAAAAGTATTTTCAGAGAAATCTGTAAAGATTTTATGGATTGATAAACCAGAACAATTTATACAATAACAACATTTGAAAAATGAACTTTAAACAGCCTAAGATCAATGACCAATTCCAATTCAAGAGGACCAATGATGCTATCTGTCTTTTGAGAGAGAAGTAATAGAATCAGAATGCAGAATCAGATGTAGAGTTTTTGGACTTGGCCAATGTAAGAATGTGCTTTGTTTGACTAGGCATATTTGTTACATGGGATTTGTTTTCTTTTCAAGAGGTGCTAGGAAGGAGAGAAAATAGATATTTTTAAATGAAAAAAAAGATAAACCTAAAAATTACCCAGAAGGGTAAAGGCAATCCTTCACAAGAGTTATTTGTACAGTACAGTACAGTACAAGATAACCTTGCCACTAGAAAACTGATTGGAAGTGTAATCTCATTATGCTTATTGTTTATAGAGCATGAAAAACCACTTTGTTTTGTCAAAGCAAAATGTCTCTTTAAAAATTTTCTTTGAAAAAAATGATGGCTCCCTGTTAGTACTACTGAAGCTTAAACAGAATAGGAGAAAATCAAAAAGATGAAAAATTCCTCTTTCATACAGTCATTTTTGTTTTAAAGGCACCATAAATAAAATAATTATTAAAAATTGCTTGAAAGACGTAACTACTGAGATAACCTTCTGATTATTTATATCAAAAGAGGTATAAAACAAGGAGATATATTTTCATCAAATATGTTCACCCTGGAGGGGATTGAGTACAGATTTCAACTTAAAGAGAATTTCCTTGCAATATTACAGAGTGATTATAATCACTCAAGAGTTAGGATTAATCATAGACAACAAACCGAATGGATCAAGAATGTCTATTGTCACCTATAGAGATGAATCATGAGAGTATATACGCTGGACAGACTCTGCAAATGGAACCACTCCTGAACTGGAGAATGGGAATGATTTAGATTGCCTTTGAGAAATAGCACCAGTTCTTTAATGACTTAAAGGGTTTCCCCAAAACAAAAGTCCAGTTAAAAATGCTAATACCCTTTCAGTGCGGTTGAAGGACTTTGAATCATGGAACACAGCAGTCTCTGAATCATAGACGTTGAGGATCACCCAAAGGGAATGCATGGTAGATGGGAGCTAGTTGCCAGATGTTACAAACAAGGAATGACACAGGTGTTGCACTGTACTGGATGTCATCAAAGAAAAGTGTAACTGAAAAAGACCAATCCATTAGCAAAGAGCACATGAAAGGATGAAAAGGCATTTATTAAATGTCTTCTTATGTGCTAGGCACTGTGCTGGGCACTGGGGATATAATTACCAAAGTGAGATAGTTCCTGCTCTCTGGAAACTTACTTTCTAATAGAGGAAGACAACACATATGAAGGAGTGGTAGTCAGGGAAGGAAGTTTTGTTCTGGGGAGTCACAAAGATGGTGAGTAGAGCCATAGGGCAGTTGAATGTCACGAAGAAATTTCTGTTCCCATAATGAGAGGTAAAAGAGTTTGGGGCAAAAGGCAAAGAGAGGTAGTAGACATGGGTAAATGGCAAGATGTTCTAGTTTCTTAATGAATAAGTGGAAGGGATATGAAGCATGGTCTGGCACTGGCTAAATTAGTAGGGAGGATGAGTTTGTATTGAGTCATTACTCAGGTCAGCTCAGTTCTGGGGTAGAATATTAATAAAAAAAAGAATTGAAGTATCTACTATGTATAAAACACTGAGTAAGTCAGGATAAGGCTAGCTAAGAATAGCTAGTGGACATCCTTCATATTCTTTGGATATCTTTACAATATCAAGAGAGTTTGAAGAAGTCATAAAATGTTGGGTTCATTACCCATGGCAAAAATCGGGGAGGTCTTAGACAAGAATTGCAGATACAGATGGATTGCACCCTATACCACCGGAGAGAATGACCGCATTGAGGAAATCACAGATTTGTTGGAATATATTATTTGTACTATTAGGTGAAGGAACTTAAAAATCACTTACAAAATGTTTATTGTAAAAATCTTCTCTAAATTTTGCTTAAAGTGAAAAAAATTTTTTTAACCACTGGGAAAAGATTCAAAGCCTTTGCTTGTATAGTACTGGCATAATTGTTAGCATATCATGGGTACTTAATCCTTAATGAATTTAATTTGATATCTCCTTTTAGGTTAGGGAATATGACAGTTTAGAGGTGACACTAACATACCAAAGAGAGATGATACGCAGTTTTCAAATGTCAAACCATGAATGAGCTCTTGAACAGAAATTTGTTGGAAGATAGCACAAGAAGGGGAAAATGGTTTATTTTTAAATGCATCTTGTTAAGCCCATGGGGAACAGATTAGTGGAGAAACCCCAGTTATCTAAAAAATTGCCTTTTCTTTTTAACCAGAGCTATGCTTTCATTAGTGCAGAAGGCATGTGGAAGAGGAAATTCCCTCCACCAATGCAGATCAATAACTGCTCTGTACCTTCAGTCTTAAAGAATTGCAGAGGCCAAGATTAATTGATTCAATTGTGAGAGACAAGACTTGAATCTAGGTCTTCCTTTCTCTGTGACCAGCATTTTATCCATTTTCCTTTTACTGCCTTTCTATAAGAACTGACACACCTACAAAAAGTGCAGTTGACTCTCTGCTCACTCCTATAGACTAAATCCTCAGGATAGATGCCATCTTACACTCAAAATACAGGTGAGGTTGTGTCAGACTGGTTCATGGAGTTGGTGGAAGAAACAATTCATAAAAATGATACCAGAATCTTCTGAAAATTCTCAAGTATCTGGAGTTAAGAAGTTCCAAGGCACCAGGATAACTTGTGGAGAAGGAGTGTATCCTCTGTCATTCATTCCATGTTCGAGGAACCCAGCCTTTCTTTTCATTCTTCCAGGAACTTCATTGCTAGGTCCAAAGGAGAACAATCTCTCTTTCATATCTTCTGTCTTTTTCTAGCTAAAGCACTCACTAATCCTAAACCAGCTTAAGGAATCAAAAAGGGATCTCAAACCCTTTTGCTACGAGGCTGTCATGATTCCATCGGCAGCTGGCACTTGGCTGGCTTACTCACCTACTTCATTCACATTTGGAATGTCAGCTCCTGTTCCACTCTGACATACCATCTGTTGCCCCTTCTTCCCTCTGTGTGTGGAGTTGCTTAGTATAGTCACAGGCAATGGGGGAGAGGCATGAGGGTGTTAACAAACACTACCCAATGCCAGATGTCTATGGCTTACGTTGGAGCAGATAACCAATCCTGAAATCATGCAGAAATGGATATCTCCTCCTTCTCCTCTCAGAGCATTCACTTTTTGGTGACCATGCCTGGTCCATTTGGCACTTACAGATTTGTCAAAAGTATGAAACAATGCTTCTATTAGCAATAATTTTTAAGCAACCTGTGCTGTGGGATATGGCAGCTGTTTTAGGTTGTCTTTTTAAGATTCATCAACTTGGACTTTTTCCTGGGCTTCTTTAATGAGAGGCCACTATCTGGAGGGCAGAACTGGGAATGATATTAAAGGGTGGTAGTACTGTAAAATGATGGGGTGGAGGAGGATGGGTGAGTGATGAAGCTGCCTTGATCAGGGATGGGGGCCAGGTACCATTGGAGGGTACACGATAGAGGTTTGAGATACTCTAGTGTAATTGATAGCCTCGTTTTCTGATGTGTTGATATTTTCCTTCCCAACAGTTTCTCTAGTCTCTGCCCTATACCCTGGAACTGGCCTTGTCTTCTTTTCTCCTACTGTCCCCCATCTTGCATCCTTTGAGACTCTGGCTGCTGAGCTGCCTCTTTCCCACAAACCTCTCCTCCCCTCATATTTCTCTGCTAAGGTTTGCTATCCAGGCCCATGTTCAACAGTCCTGTCCATGTCTCCACCATAGACTTCTCAAAAGCTTCATGACTCTTAGGCTTATTGACTTAGAACTAGACTGGATCTTAGGGATCATTCAGTCCAGAAGTTCTTAACCTTGAACTGGTCAATTTATTTTTTAAAAATTTGGTAACCATATTGTGTCCCAAAAACCTTAGTGCAATTTTAAGTTTCAGCAGCTTAAAACTGCATTAAGACTTTTGTAAATTCTACATTTCAACATAATTGCCTTCCTTTGCAAGCCTATGTATTTGATTTTATGCATTTAAAAACATGATTCTGAGGTGTGCTTAGGCTCCACCAGACTATCAGAAGTCCTTGACACAAAAGACTTAAGAGCTCCTGAGCTTGTCTATCTCTTTTGCCTTTTCATGCTTTCTGTTGAAATCTTTCTTAAGTGGGGAAATTCCATCTCATGCCTCAACAATCCTTAAGTTCAGGCAGAAAGACTCTACCAAGACTCCCCCAAATTATTTTTTAAAACCATATCAAACCCTAACATTGACCTTCAAACATCTCCAAAGAGAGCCTCCTGACTGGGTAGTATATCCAGGTACATCACTTTGTGGATTTGACTTGGAGTATAACTTCTAGGTAAGTTAAGTCAAGTAACATTTAATTAGCTATCTTACTATGTGCCAAGCACTGTGGATACAAAAAAAGGCAAAAAGCCATTCCTGCTGTCAAGGATCTCATAGTCTATTGGGGGTGAAAACATACAAAGAGCTATGTACAAACAAGTTAGAGACAGGATAAATTGGGGTGTAGTCTCAGAAAAAAGGCACTAAGGTTCAGGAGGCCTAACAAGGTTAGGAAGGAGTGAGGTTTTGAAGGACTTTAAAAGCCAAACAGAAGATTATATATTTGATCCTTGAGGTAAGAGGAAGCCACTGGAGTTTACTGAATGCTGGAGAAACTTAAGAAACAATATGTTCAATGATCATGACAATGTAAATGGAAAGGATAACCACAAAACTATCCAAAGTGAATATTGAAAAATTATATAGAACAACTATGGCTTCTAAGAAGAAAAATGAGAAGACATTCATGCCTCTCCGTTGCAGAGGACAGAGGTCCACAGGTATAATATGCTGCACATATTTTCAGACTCATTTGATACATTTTTTCTTTAAAAATATTATTTGTTGTATAAGATTTCTCTGGGAGTAGGATGGAGAGGAATAGTGACAAATTTTGATGATGTAAAATAAAGATATCAATAAAAATTATATTTAAATAAAGATATGAAATAATTGACTGTCCAGAAGTTGTCAGCACTAGCAAGTTTTAGGCTGTAAGGTTAGGCTAGTATAGTAAATAGTCAGATTGCTTTAGTACGATTTGTTTTGTGTTGATTTTTTTATGCCAGGTTAGTGATGATGTACTTAGTCAAGAAGATGAATCAGTGATCTAAATATCTCAAAACTGTCCAATGTGATTGGAATGAAATGTGAATTATTACAGTATGGAAGATTCAGGTTTTGATGAAGTATAAAGAGCCATCTAGACCAAGAGTTTGGAGACTTTTGTCACCAACTTACCATGTGGACCTACGTAAGTGATTTGACTTTCTTTGTAAAATAAGGGTATTGGTTTAGTTGATTTCTTGGATCTCTCCCAGTTCTAAAGTTACAAGGATTTTTATTGTATTGTATTTTCATAGTACACAGTTCCAGCATTTACTAATAACTTTAATGGGATCATAGACGTTGGAGCTACAAGGAGACCTAGGGGTTTTGAACCTGACTAGTAGATGACTTTATATTTATTCTTATAAAGTTTCATTTGATTAGATTTGGTCCATCAAGATCTTCTGTGGAGATCTTTTCAGATTCTTACTTTTTTCTTTAACAGGTTAACTGAATCTTCCCAGTAGCATGTTGCTTGCAAATTTACTAATTATGCTGCTATCTGTGAATTCAATCAAGGAATTGAGCCCAATGTTGATGCTTATAGGGTCAGATAAGAACTTCTGGGATCTTTCCTCCCTGTAAGTTGAAATTTACCATAGATACTCATCCCCTTCTAATTCAGGGATTGATGCAGAGGGGCATATCTTCTTAATATACAATGTTCTTCCATGACTCCCTTTTTAAAACCTATTCTGTTCTTTTTGAACAAATGTTTAAATTATGTGTCTCAGTGATACCTAGGATATCAGATTTATCTTCTTACTTTAGAACTTTGCATTGGTTTATTTTCCCTACTTTGTGAATTTGTGGGAGGATTTTATTGCTAGGGCTCTTCTTGGATATTGTCTCTGTAAATTACTGGTCCTCTCTACTGTTATTCTTCTGCTAGTTTCTACTTTATCTGATTTTACATATCAAAGGAAGTTTTCTCCCTCCTCTTCCATTTTCTGTTTAAAGTTGAGAAAGTTTTAATCTTTAATCTAAACTTTTAATCTAATCTCTTAAATCTTTAATCAGATTTATATGTTAGGCAAATCTCACTGTCTGGCCAGTTATCTTTCTTTGTGGATAAACATCTAAACTTTTATTAGGTGTGGGAGGAGAGATGAGTCTCTGAGTAAAAGATATAGTAAAATTAATGAACAGTCTAATCTGACCATGGATTTTTTTTTTAGTTTTTAAATTTAAATTTATTTACTTGTAGTTTTCAGCATTCGCTTCCACAAGATTTTGAGTTCCAAATTTTCTCCCCATCTCTCCCCTCCCCACCTCAAAGCACCATGCATTCTGATTACCCCTTCCCCCAATCTACCTTCCCTTCTATAACATCCTCCCTTCCCTTATCCCCATCTTTTCTCTTTTCTTGTAGGGTAAGATAGATTTCTATACCCCATTACCTGTATTTCTTATTTCCCAGTGGTATTCAAAAACAATTCTCAACATTTGTTCTTAATACTTTGAGTTCCAACTTCTCTCCCTCTCTCCCCACCCATCCCCACTGAGAAGGCAAGCAATTCAATATAGGCTATATATGTGTAGTTTTACAAAAGACTTCCATAAGAGTCATGTGGTGAAAAACTAACTTTATATTTCTCTCCATCCTATCCTGTCCCCCCATTTATTCTATTCTCTTTTGACCTTGTCCCTCCTCTATAGTCTTTACTTCTAATTACTCCCTTTTCCCATTTGCCCTCCCTTCTATCATCCTCCCTATACCCCACTTATCCCTTTCTCCCCTACTTTCCTGTAGTGTAAGATAAATTGTCATACCAAATTGAGTGTGCATGTTATTCTCTCTTTAACCCAAAGGTGATGAGAGTAAGCTTCACTTTTTCCCTCTCACCTCTCCACTTTTCCCCACCACTGAAAAAGCTTTTTCTTGCCTCTTTTATGAGAGATTATTTGCACCATTCCGTGTCTCCCTTTCTCCTCCCAATATATTTCTCTCTCACCTCTTAATTTTATTTTTTTAGATATCATTCCTTCCTATTCAACTCACCTTGTGCCCTCTGTCTATACATACATATGTGTGTGTGTGTGTGTGTGTGTGTGTGTGTATATAATTCCTCCAAATATCCAAATACTGAGAAAAATTTCAAGAGTTCCAAATATGATCTTTCCATGCAGGAGTGTAAACAGTTCAACGTTAGTAAGTCCTTTATGATTTCTCTTTCTTGTTTGCCTTTTCAGGCTTCTCTAGATTCTTGTGTTTGAAAGTCAAATTTTCTCTTCAGTTCTGGTCTTTTCAGCAAGAATGCTTGAAAGTCCTCTATATCATTGAATGACCACTTTCCCCCTGAAGTATTATACTCAGTTTTGCTGGGTAGGTGATTCTTGGTTTTAATCCTAGCTCCTTTGACCTCTGGAATATAGTATTTCAATTCATGTAATCCCTTAATGTAGAAGTTGCTAGATCTTGTGTTATTCTGATTGTATTTCCACAATACTTGAGTTGTTTCTTTCTAGCTGCTTGCAATATTTTCTCCTTGACCTGGGAACTTGAATCTGGCTACAATGTTCCTAGGAGTTTTTCTTTTCAGATCCCTTTCAGTATCTATCTATCTATCTATCTATCTATCTATCTATCTATCTATCTATCTATCTATCTATTCCTAGGAGTTTTTCTTTTAAGATTCCTTCAATATTTATTTACCCTCTGGTTCTAGAATATTAGGGCAGTTTTCCTTGATAATTTCATGAAAGATGATGTCTAGGCTCTTTTTTTGATCATGGCTTTCAAGTAGTCCCATAATTTTTAAACTGTTTCTCCTGGATCTATTTTCCAGGTCAGTTGTTTTTTCAATGAGATATTTCACATTGTCTTCTATTTTTTCATTCTTTTGGTTTTGTTTTGTAATTCCTTGGTTTCTCATAAAGTCATTAGCTTCTATCTGTTCCATTCTAATTTTTAAAGAACTATTTTCTTCAGTGAGCTTTTGAACCTCCTTTTCCATTTGGCTAATTCTGCTTTTAAAGTATTCTTCTCCTCATTGGCTTTTTGGACTTCTTTTGCCATTTGAGTTAGTCTATTTTTAAAGGTGTTATTTTCTTCAGCATTTTTTTGGGTCTCTTTTAGCAAGGTGTTGACCTGTTTTTCATGCTTTTCTTGCATCTCTCTCATTTCTCTTCCCAGTTTTTCCTCCACCTCTCTTACTTGATTTTCAAAATCCTTTTTGACCTCTTCCTTGGTCTGAGACCATTGCATATTTATTTTGGAGGTTTTGGATGCAGAAGATTTGACTTTGATGTCTTCCTCTGATGGTATGCCTTGTTCTTCTTCATCCAAAAGGATGGAAAAAAAATACCTGTTCACCAACAAAGTAACCTTCTGTAGTCTTATTTTTCCCCCCTTTTTTGAGCATTTTCCCAGTAGTTACTTGACTTTTGAGTCTTTTGTTAAGAGCAGGGTATATTCTAGGGATATGTAAGTCCTCAGTTCCTCCAAGGTGGTACAATCAAGGGAGAGGAGTTTGCTCATTTCCTGGCCTGTGCTCTTGTTAGAGGCAATCACAAGCTTTTCTGTCCAGATCTGTGAGTATAATTCCCTCTCCAGAGCCTCCATCAGCTCCACTATGCCACCAGTGCTCCTCCTCACCCCAGAGTCACCACTCAGGGCTGAGACTCATATCAGTAGCTTGATTCCCCTGGGTTCTTTAGGCGGGGGACTCTGCTGCCACCTGGAATGGGGACTAGACTGCATTCCCTTCTCACTCAGCTAAAAGAGCTTTCTCACTGACCTTTCACGCTATGTTTGGCATTTGTGGGTTGAGTAATCTGGGAACCACAGGTACTTCCAGTGATTCCATCCCCTGAGGCCTGCTCTGGTCCTTTCCCTGCTGTACCACATGGCCAAGGTTGGGATGGGCACTGTGGGCTGCACTCTGCTCCAAGCCCGGTGCAATAGTAAGTCTGCCTTCCAGGCTGTCTTGGACTGCAAATCTCTTTCACTCTGTTGTTTTGTGGCTTCTTCTGCTCTAGAATTTGTTTAGCATCATTTTTTACAGGTAGTTTATGGGCTGTGGGGGAGAGCTTTAACAGGTCCACCCTTCTCCTCTGTCATAGACATATTTCTTAACCTTTCTCAAATAATGTTTTTCATATGTAAATTGAGGATATTCTGCACAGATACTCTGCACTGTTCCCCCCTGCCCAAGGCTATTGTGGGGAAAACCCTGTGTAAATGCTAAATTGTTCTTTGAATGTGAGCTACTATTATTTCTAATATTAACATCACTGCTATTGATTGAGGAAGAGTGGTATAGCAGAAAGAGTGCAGCACTGAGATTAAGAGGACTTTGGCTTGAAATCCCCTTGTTACCTCCAAGGGCCTTGATTTCCCCATCTTTTCAATGAGGAGCTTCTACTACCTAGTCTCTGAAGTCTCATCCAGTTCTGATTCTGTGGCTTTGTGAAGATTATTAATGATGATCATATGCCCAGAACACTGTGAGAAGCAATTAATCAGTTAAAAAATTTCTATTAAGTTCCAACTCTGTGTTAGACACATGACCTATGGATACAGCCACAGTACAAAGTTCAAATAATGAAACAATCCCCACTCCTAAAGAGCTTACATTCTAAAGGAGGATATATGTCCATATCAATCTATCCATCTATCCATATCCATATATATATGTGTGTGTGTATGTGTGTATATAAAATATAATATTTATCATGAATAGTTACATTCAAAGTAGATTTGGAGGCAGGGACTAGAAATTGGGAGCTAGATGGCACAGTGGATAAAGTGCTGGATCTAGAGTCAGGAATATTCATCTTCCTGAGTTCAAACCTGATCTCAGATACTTACTAGCTATTTGACCCTGGGCAAGTCACCAAACCTTGTCTGCTTCACTGGGAAGGAAATAGCAAACCATTTCTGATAAGAAAACCCCAAATGGGGTCATGAAGAGTCAGACACAACTGAAAAGTGTCTGAATGACAACAATTAAAAATCAGGGAAGGGGGAATCAGGAAAGACTCTGTGCAGATGATGGGGGTTGAGTTGTATATTCAAGGAAAAGAAGGATTCTTTGGGTTGGTGGTTAGATAGGAGTGTGTGCGAGGCATGAATCATAGCCCATGAAAAGGTAAGGAACGGGGGAATGCAGTATGTGATGAACAGAGAAAGCCAGTTGGGATGGATTACAAGTTTGTGTTGAGGTATAATGTCTAATGAGGCTAGAAATATGTCTGAGCCAAGGTTGTGAAGGGTTTTAAAAGATCAGCAGAGGAGTTTTGCTTTTATCCCATAGATCACAGGAAGCCACTGGAGTTGATTGAGTAGAGTGAAATGTCCAGACTTGTGTCTAAGGAAAATCACTTTGATTTCATTATGTGGGAGGGTGGAAGTGATGAGAGATTTGAGGCAAGGGGTCCGGTTAGGAGGCTTTTGCAGTCATCTAGAGAAGAGGTGATGAGATGCTGAACTAAAGTGGCAGCTGTGTGAGTGGAAAGAAGGGTTGGAAGTGAGAGATATTGTGAAGGCAGAAACAGCAAGATTTGGCAACTGTTTGGATATGTAGGACCATATGAGGAGTTGTGAATAATGCCAAGGTTAAAACATGGGGGACTGGAAGGATGTGGGTGCCTTCAGTAGCATTAGGGCTGTTGGGAAGAGAGGAGGAAAGATGATTAGTTGAATTTTGATTGTGTTGAGATTAAGATGACTCAATGGTTTTATCCACGAAGGTCTTGATGTGATTGGTCATTGCTTTGGGATGAAGAGGTTGGGAGCAGGGCATGTGGAAGGATAATAGGACTTGTTATCAATGACAATAACAAAATGTCTATGTGCCTCCCCTTACTGTGCTCAGTAAAGAAAGAGGTCCTGCTTTGTTGTTTGCATGTTAGCCTATAAAGAATTCTTTCCTGTTTTTCGGAATTAGATCAAAGAAGGGCCTTTTGTTTTTCCCCTGTCCATTTAGGTAAAAACACTTCAAATTAGTGTCTGGATTTGTCTCTATAAGCCAGACTGAGTTACATGCTTGAGGCCCTGCTGCGGCTGTCCTGAGCAAGTCTCTGGGGGCGGAGGTGAAGTTTTGTTCCTGCTGGGAGCCTTGTCTCTAAATGGGACGTGAGAAGTTGCCACAAAATAACTTACATTAGGCTGGGAAGGAAACAGTGTGGATTAGTGCCAGCCACTTGCGAGAGTGATGAATGATTTGTGGGGAGATGTTGGCCAAGTTTATCCTTTCACTTGGATATTATGTAAAATATCAGGTACAGCATAAATATAGTCCCTTTGGGGAGAGGTCATAGACTGCAGTCTCTTCATTTCTGATGAGCCAAAAGCCAATAAGTAACACTCCTTTCCACCCCCGCCATAATTATGCAGCAAGTGAAAGACAAGGAGGGCTGTGAGAGAGGTTTATTTTTATTTAATGATCTACAGTACTCTAAGAACTCATGTGCACATAGGTAAGCATAGTAAGTGCTTAATAAATACTTGAAGACTTGACTTGGATATGCTCCTGCTTACAACTGAGTTGCCCGATGTTATTTTATATCAAAATATAGGCAAACTCCAAGAAAAACTGCCCTAAAGTCACTCAAGTGAGGGTTGACAGTCACATCTCTCTTAAGTGGATTCACGTGTGTGTGTGTGTGTGTGTATGTGTGTGTATGTACATATATTTGTTAGTCAACTCAATGTTTAGCAAATGTCTGCTACACATAAGACACTGTTAGGTATTGGTGTCTATACTTATAATGTATGTATGTGAATATATACATACATGTAGAAACTTAAATATACATCAAACTCATTCAAGGTTCCTTGGAAAATATAATGATCCTATGATAAAAAAAAAAAAAAACAACAGATGAGGTATAAAAAAGGGAAATGTATACTTGGCCAAAGGTATTTACCATGGTGACAGAGTAGAGAGTAAGGGTTGAAGAGGAAATCACTATAGATTGTGGGATCCATCCTCTGGATATCCTTGTTTGTGGATGACATTGTGTTGATTGCACCAAGCTCCAGAACACTGCAGTCTCCTTGAAGAGATCTGCAATCATTCAAAACAATTTTTGGAAAAATGGAAAAAGTTTGCATAAAATAATTTTACATCTATTTGTGCATATTTGGGTCTAATGGTAGCCATCACTAGGATGGGAGGGGGGCAGGGAAGAAAAAAGGAATTTACATGATAATACAGTTGCATATTTGAAGGGAATAGCAAATTGTGCATTGTAGATTTGCAGTTTCATGTTCAATCTTTTTAATTGTACTGTTATGGAAATGCTTGTTTTATTCCATAAATTAAAAATGAAATTTAATAATAATAATAAAAAAAGAATTTGACCTGTCCATCCATACAAAAAAGACCATGTGGGTGTGGGATGGTAGTACCCAGAATTCAACTTGCATTTGAATGGAAAGCTATAGAACTTGTCTAGAATTACGTATCTGGGTCAGAGAGTAGACATGGACAAGTTATGATCATAGTTGAAAAAGAAGAGCACAGCATATTGAATTGATTTTGGGAAATTGCAAAGCTCTTTTACTAATCTAAGTTTCCCATGAAGACAAAAACCCATCTTTCCATTGCTAACATTTTATTTCTGTTGTTATATGACAATGATAATGGAATACTACTGATTCCAAAAACTAGAAATGAGTAACAATCAGAGGGCAGTCAGAGGTACATGGTAGAAGTGAAAAGGAGGCAATATATAACCAATGAGGTTAAAGTATATAATAAGGGGAGATCAGTTGAGCATGTGGACTAGAAACTAGGACTGGTGAACTAGGAAGCTAGGAACATCAGGGAGGCAATCAGATTTCTCCAATGGTGCATTTGTGATGTCAGGAAAAAAGAGAAGAGGAATTTTAGCCTTAGATGGAGTTCCTGTGATAAACTTTTGATTGAAAATGATAAGGTATGGATTGGTTGTACTCGACAACATTGCAGGATGGGAGGAAATTCCTAAAATGATGTCATTGATTTTATTTGAGTATATTCGTAAAAATAAAAGGTAACAATATAGCATAAGAAATAGTCAGGAAGATCTGACATCAGAGCCCTGCCTGTAGCACATTATAGCTATATGTAAATATGGGCAATTCACTTAACTTCTCAGTATCCTGACACAAATCTTTGAGACTAATTTGCTGAGTTACCAATCTATCATTAAAAGGAGTTTCCAAATTGGAAGTTCCATATTAAATCAAATAAAAAATCTCATATATAATTTATGTACATAAAATATAGCATAGTATAGCATGTAGCACATTCTTTGGGACCACCCCCTCTCCCTCAATTCCCTACTGACACTGACAAGTCATATACCAGAATATGGCTACCACATTTCCTCAGGGCTTTAGGGTTAACATTTCTCCCAGTTTTTTAAAACATTTTTGTTTAAAATTTTGAGTTCCATGTTTTATCCCTCTCGTCTCTTCCTTCCCCACTTTCTGAGACAGTAAGCAATCAGATATGGGTTACATATGTGCAATTATGTAAACCATTTCCATATTAGTCATTTAAAAATTTTTTTGAAGCTTTTTAAAATTTTTTAAAAGAAATTTATTTATTTAACTTTTTACATTCATTTTCACAAAATTTTGGGTTCCAAATTTTCTCCCCATTCGTTCCCTCCCCCACCCCAATACACTGAGCATTCTAATTTCCCCTATCACCAATCTGCCCTCTCTTCTATCATCCCTCCTTTCCCTTGTCCCCATCTTCTCTTATGTCCTGTAGGGCCAGATAACTTTCTATTCCCCATTACCTATATTTCTTATTTTCCAGTAGCAAGAACAATACTTGACAGTTGTTCCTAAAACTTTGAGTTCCAAATTCTCCCCATCCCTCCATCCCCACCTATTTCCTTTGGGAAGGCAGGCAATTCAATATAGACCATATCTGTGTAGTTTTGCAAATGACTTCAATAATAGTCGTGTTGTGTAAGACTAACTATATTTCCCTCCATCCGATCCTGCTCCTCATTGCTTCTATTCTCTCTTTGGATCCTGTCCCTCCCCAAGAGTGTTGATTTCAAATTGCTCCCTCCTCCCATTGCCCTCCCTTCCATCATCCCCCCAACCCTGCTTATCCCCTTCTCCCCCACTTTCCTGTATTGTAAGATAGGTTTTCATTCCAAAATGAGTGTGCATTTTATTCTTTCCTTTAGTCGAATGTGATGAGAGTAAATTTCATGTTTCTCTCTCAGCTCCCCTCTTTTTCCCTCCACTAAAAAGTCTCCTCCCTGCCTCTTCTATGAGAGATAATTTGCCCCATTCCATTTCTCCCTCTCTCCTCCCAATACATTTCTCTCTCACCACTTAACTTCATTTTTTAAAGATATGATCCCATCCTATTCAATTCACTCTGTGCTCTCTGTCTCTGTGTGTGCATGCATGTGAGTATGTATGTGTGTGTGTGTGTGTGTGTGTGTGTGTGTGTGTAATCCCACCAACTACCCCGATACTGAAAAGTTTCAAGAGTTACAAATATTGTCTTTCCATGTAGGAATGTAAACAGTTCAACTTTAGTAAGTCCCTTATGACTTCTCTTTGCTGTTTACTTTTTCATGCTTCTTCTCATTCTTGTGTTTGAAAGTCAAATTTTCTTTTCAGCTCTGGTCTTTTCATCAAGAATGCTTGAAAGTCCTCAATTTCATTAAAGACCATTTTCCCCCTGAAGTATTATACTCAGTTTTGTTGGGTAGGTGATTCTAGTGCTTGGGGTCTGAGATTCAAATGCTGCTTCCCAGCTTCAGGGCTTTCAGCAGGGGCAGGGCTGCTATTCAATGTAAGATTAAATTCAGGTGCTCAGGTGGGGGGCAGGGCTGCTATTCAACGTGAGATTAAGTTCAGCTGCTCAGGTGGGGGCAGGGCTACCTCACAGGGCTCAGTTCCCTCAGGGGGTTTATGAGGAGATCTTCAACAATGGATCTGAGCTCCTGTCTGTTTTGGGAGCCCCTGTTTGCTGCTGCCTCCGCTGCTGCCTCCTGAGGGGGCCTGAGTTATGGAGACACCCTGCTCCCCTCTTGGCCAGCCAAACAGGCTCTCTCACTGACTTTTGCGCCTGTGGGTGGATGGACCTGCGCAGCTGCTGGAGATTCTGTCCCTGAAGCATGCTTGGATCTGCTCCTCTCAGGGCTGCGAGGCCAAGGCAGGGCTGGGCTCTGCTCCGGGGTTGGTGTGCGACGGATCTTTGGTGTCGGTTTTTCAGGGCTCTCTGGAACAGAAATCTCCTTCACTCCATTGTTGTGTGGCTTCTGCTGCTCGAGAATTTGTTGGGAGTTCTTTTTTACAGGTATTTTACGGGCTGTGTGTTAGGAGCTGGCGTATGTGTGTCTTTCAACTCCGCTATCTTGGCTCCTCCCATATTAGTCATTTTGTATAAGAAGACTCAAAAGGAAAAAAAATGAAGGAAAGAAAGTGAAAAATAGCATGCTTCAGTCTGTATTCAATCAATATCAGTTCTTTTTCTGAAGGTAGATAGTATGTTTATCATTAGTCCTTTGAAATAGTCTTGGTGGATCATTTTTTATTGCTGAAAATATCTAAGTCATTCACAGTTCTTCTTTAAACAATATTGTTGTTATTGTATAATACTATCCTGATTCTGTTCATTTCACTATGCATCAGTTCATGAAAGTCTTTCCAGGTTTTTCTGAAATCATTCTGTCATTTTTTATAGCACAATAATATTCCATTGCAATCATTTACTACAGCTTGTTTAGTCACTCCCCAATTGATGGCATCTCTTTGATTTCCAATACTTAGGCACCACAAAAAGAGCTGCTATAAATATTTTTTTTAGAAATAGGTCCTTTCCCCTCTTTTTGAATGTCTTTGAGATATCGATCTAGAAGCTGTATTGCTGGATCATAGGTTATACACAGTTTTCTGCTTTCCTTATAATTTTGGTTGCACTGATTTTGTTTGTGCAAAATCTCTTTAATTTTACATAATCAAAATGATCTATTTTGGATTTTGTAATGTGCTCTCTCTATTCTTTGGGCCTACATTCTTCCCTTATTCAAAAGTCTGATAAACTATTCCATGCTGTCTTAATTTGCTTATGCTACCATTCTTTAGGTATAAATCATGTGCCCATTTGGACTTTATCTTGGTATACAGTATGAGATGCTGGTCTATATACACAGGTGTATATATATGTGTGTGTGTGTGTGTGTGTATGTATCTATGTATCTATGTATGTATGTCTATTAGATCTGTCATATTGTTTTCCAGTTTTTCCAGTAGTTTTTGTCAAATAATGAGCTTTTGTTCTAAAAGTTTGGATCTTTGGGTTTATCATATAAAAGATTACTATGGCCATTTACTATAAAGTAATTTGTACCTAATCTATTTCATTGATCCATCACCCTATTTCTTAGTTAATGCCAAATTGTTTTGGTAATTATCCCCTTTATAATATAGTTCAAGATCTGGTATGGCTAGACCACCTTCTTTCGTTTTTTCCCCCTGTTGATTCCCCTGAAATCCTTGAACTTTTGTTCTTCCAGATGAATTTTGTGATCATTTTTTCTAGCTCTATAAAATAATTTTTTGATAGTTTGATTGTCATAGCACTGAATAAATAGATTAATTTAGGTAGAATTGTCATTTTTATTACCATGAAGGGTTAATTTTTTTTTCCAGTTGTCTAGATCTAACTTTATTCATGTTCTATAGTTATGTTAATATAGTTCCTGAGTTTGTCTTGGCAAGTAGATTCCCAAGAATTTAATATTATCTACAGTTATCTTAAATGAAATTTCTTTTTCTATCTTTTGCTGCTGGACTTTGTTGGTAATATATAGAAATGCTGATGATTTATGTAGATGTATTTTGTGTTCTGCAACTTTGCATGTTATTTCCTTTTTAGGACAATTTTGAGGAGACTAAGGTTTATGTTTTGTTTGCCATGTACCCTCCCCTCTGTCTCTCCATTATAATAGCTCTTTCATGTCCCTTTTATGTGGTATAATTTACCCCCATTCAATCTCCTCCCTCCTTTCAGTGAAGTTTTATTTCTCACCCCTTTATTTTGTTTTGGACATATCTCATCAGAGTTACTTTATATCCACACCCTCTGTCTATATATAATCCTTCTCATTGCTCTTGTAGTTATAAAGTTGTTTAGAGTCACAAATATTATCTTGACACATAGAAATATGAAGTTTAACCTTACTGAATTTCTTATGTTTTCTCTTTCTTTACTGTTTCATGTTTCCCTTGAGTCTTGTATTTAAAAGTCAAATTTTTTATTCAGCTCTGGTTTTTTAATTAGAAATGCCTGAAAGTTCACTATTTTGTTAATGTCCACTTTTTCCACTGAAAGATTACATTCAGTTTTGCTGGATAGGTGATTATTGGTTGGAATCCTAACTCCTTTGCCTTCTGGTATATCATATTCCAAGCCCTTTCGTTCTGTAATATGGAAACTGTCAAATCCTATGTAGTCCAGACTGTAGCTTCATGATATTTGAATCATTTCTTTTTGGCTGGTTTCAATACTTTCTTCTTGATCTATGAGCTCTAGAATTTGGCTCTGATGTCCCTGGGAGTTTTCAGTTTGAGATCTCTTTCAGGTGGTGATTGGTGGATTCTTTCCATTTCTATTTTGTCCTCTGATTCTAATACATCAGGACAATATTCTTTGATAATTTCTTAAAAGATATTGTCAGTTTTTTCCTTCTTTTTGATCATGACTTTCAGGTACTGCAATAATTCTTATATTATCCCTCCTGGATCTATTTTCTAGGTCAGCTGTTTTTTCAATGAGAAATTTCATATTTTTTTCCCCGTATTTGATTTTGTTTTATTGAATCTTGGTATCTCATAGAGTCAATAGTTTCCACTTGTTCAATTCTAATTTTTAAGGAATTATTTTCTTCAGTGAGCTTTTGTATTTTCTTTTCCATTCTGCCAATTCTGTTTTTAGAGAGTTATTTTCATTGGTAAATTTTCTATATCTTTTCCCATGCTATTGAGTTAGAAAAATAATTCTCTCACATTATTTTCATATCTTTTCTCAATTTTCTTCTACTTCTCCTACTTTACTTTTTAAAGTCCCTTTTAACCTCTTCCAGGAATTCTTTTTGGGCTTGAAGCCCAATTGCATTTTTCTTTGAGGCTTCATATGTAGCCATTGTGACACTATTGTCTTCATCTAAGTTTATGTTTTTATTTTCCCTATCACCATAGTAGCTTTCTATAGCCAAGCTCTATTTGTTTTTGTTTGCTAATTTTTCTGCCCTTTTTTGTGATTTGGTGCTTTTATGTGAGAGTTAAGCTTTGGTCCTACACTGTCTGAAGCTTTTTGTGCTGGGGCTCTGGTTCTTTCACTGGGCTTCAGGGATTAGCTGCTTGCTTTCTCTTAAGAGTAGACTTTTCTTCTGGCTTCTACTGGGAATGGGGTGGGGTTTCCTGTTGGCCTCCCCAGCTGTGGGCTGACCTGATACAGGTGTGTGGCATTGTTGCTGGGTTGCTATGGTAACAGGGTTTCTCTGTTGGTAGGTCCCAGGGATGGGGTCTTACTGTTGGCCAGCCCTAGGGTTGGGATTCACTATTGGTTAGCAATGGGGTCAAGGTCTCCCTGGTGGCTTGTGCTGGGGGGTGGGATGGCTAGGGTGGGGCTTTGCTGTCCTATACAGACTGCTCCCTTGGCTGGGAGGCTGCTGGTTTATAGGAGGGTGGAACCTCGTTGGTAGATTGCCCCAGGCTTGGAGTCTTTGCTACAGGCCCCCTGCTGTGAGGCTGGTTGCTGCTGCAGCTGCTGCCCTTGGACCTCCTTCCCCTTCCGTCCTAGTGAGACCTGCCATGCTGGTGAGCTGCTTCCCTGATCCTAAAGCAATTATGAGACAGTTTTCTAGTTGTTTAGAGGGGAATTTAGGGAAGGCTTCAGAAGGTTCCTTCCTCACTCCTACGTCTTGCACTGGATGTCCCCTAGAGCTAACCTTGAGAAGCTAGGAGGGAGAGGTGAGGTAAGGAAGGTTGGTCTTTCTACTTCGATGGCTAAGTCTCTATCACTGTACTTTTTATCCCTATTATTAGTCAGTTAGACCTAAGTAGGTTTTAGAATGGGAATTTACTAACATGGTACAAGTTGGCACAGAAGATTCCCCTATAAGAGTATAATGGAAAGTATGCTCAGGCTCAGCAAGAGCATGTGGCAAAGGGATGATTCACATTTCCTGACTGCTAGAAGCCCATCTCTCCTTGTTGTGGGGTGCTCCCAAAGTTCCCTTCAGGCCCACTTTGGCTTCCTTTCTGGGCTCTGTATAGACCTGTGATTCGGTGTTCAGTCTACCCTTGGCTCCTGATACATACATTGCTGCCAGCTATTTCAGAGAAGTGGCAAAATGCCAAAAAAAGGATGGGAAGTCCTTTAGATCTGCAAAATTTACAAGGCTCTCCTCCAGTCAAAGGTAGGGAGTGAGGAGTCCAAAGCTGAGGCTAAAGTTCTCTCCTCTATGCCAAGTGACTCTTCATGGGGTTTATCAGAATGGTTTCTCTTTATTCACCTCTTATCAAAATCTCCATCTCTCAGTCTGTACTCAATCTGCTATTTTACAGGAGACCCACAGGGTATAACCAAATGTCCTTAGTCACTTAGCACAGTTCCTGGCAAATAGCAGATGCTTAATAAACTATTGTTGACTGACCAATACAAATACTACTCTGGTGTGGCATTATTCCAGTCTATCTAATGACTCATCAGAGACATCTAAATTTATGTACACATATACATACATACATGCAATATGTGCTTACTTGGAATATCTTTGGTTGATTTGATCAATCAAGATGGGTTTCTACCCAGTTAAGGCACCAGGATTTTATCACTTACTTTAAGTGGAATGGTGGTGGTGGGAGCAGTAGTAATTTGATTGATGAAACAGGTAATGTACATAATTGTAGAGTTTTTTAAAAATAAAACTTTATATACTAGGGTTTTGTAATTAAAATTCTGATATTGCAACATTATAGCATGTATATTACAGCATTACATTAAGGAAAAATGTTTACAATTTTAATCATCA
Source organism: Bettongia penicillata ogilbyi (assembly GCA_023548195.1). Classification (NCBI taxonomy): domain Eukaryota; kingdom Metazoa; phylum Chordata; class Mammalia; order Diprotodontia; family Potoroidae; genus Bettongia; species Bettongia penicillata. The sequence continues at coordinate 1,438,415 of JAJHZJ010000309.1, forward strand.
TCAACAACATCTTATTTTACAAGTTCTCTAGCTGTAAGGCACTTTATTAGGCACTTGGAGTTGCAACCAATTTTTATGCATTTTGATTTTTTTAGAATAACCTATTACATACAAACTGACCCATATGGGAACATATCTGTACTTTTCCTTTTTGTCCTGCTGTATTGATAATACATTATTGCTTATATAATGTAATTTTTTGGTTAATTTGAAGATCTTTCCCATACATTAATAGGTCCATATGACCTGCCTGAGTTACATGGAAGCCTGAGTCCTATGGAGCCTATGGTGGGAGGAGTTTCTTGAATGGGTAGACAGGAAGAGGCAGAGCTAGAGCAGAGCTGAGAGGAAGTGAGTCAGAGGGCAATCAGAACTTAGGTAGAGAAAGAAAACAGCAGCTAGCTAGTGTGAGTGAGAGAGCTTGTCTGTGATTTGTTTAAGGGAGCTGGTTTGTGAGAAGCCTAGCAGGGGAAGGCTTGGGGCTAGTATTGTCCTCTGCATTGTTATTGTATATAGATTTCTGTTACTATAATGGATTTGACTTCCTGGTATTTGAATAAATGTTTTGGTTCTGTCTTCCATGTGGAGAATCTGTTGTATTTCTTGATTTAGAATTGCACAGATATCCATGGCCACTGTAGGCATTGTGAATATTGCGTTGGAGTTACACCAGCTCATCTGCTTCCCTTTGCCTCACATACAACATATGCCCTTGAAATCGTTGCCTATGTTAGGATCTCCATTTTAAATTTTGCCTCTCAGGGGACATAATCTACTTTTAAATCCCATTTTCAAGTTCATTCTGATTGTCTGATCATCAAAATGCTGCCCCATCCAGCTGCATTGATATTTTTTTGACCCATGTTGGAAGTGTGATCATATAAGAACAATGCCCCTTAGCTCTATTATCATACAAATGATTTGTCTTTACATTTGAAAGCATTTAAAAAAATCAGCATTCAAATTATAAACACATTTAATAGAAATGTCCTATATCTGCACCCATATATTATCTGGCTTGTTTGAAAGACTTATCATGACTAGTTAGAGGAGTATTTGAGACACTCTGATCCAAAGGGGTTCAAATAAAACAACCTTAATTCAGCACAAAACCATTCAACCACCATTTATTAAGAACCACTGTGAAAAGTGTTGTGGTTAGGAGTAGGGGAAGATATAAAGATATGAAAAGGACATAATAAATGGTAACTATTGATTGGAAGAGATGTTTTGCCATGTGACTGGGAGGCAGGTCACCAGAAGGTGATGGAGGAAGCAGGAGAAAGGAAAATGGCATGACAACTCCTCTTGCCTTAGTCAGATGTTGAATACTGATGTAGGATCTAGAAGTTTCATGATGCATATTCATGCCTGTCTTGGGAATTCAGTTCAGTCCAAGTTCTTGCAGTCTCCAAGGCTGATCACAAGATAGGTTTGATCTTCTTATATCAAATGGTTTCCTGTTTTGAAGATGCAATGTTACTGTGGTGGTGGGCAAGATGTTATTTGAAATTTCCAGCTTTTTATACTGATCTTGAGGCCAGAGTCAAACTGCAAGTCTCAGATCAAGCCATGGTCTGAATTGACCTTGAAACTTTCTATCCCTGGCCATTGGAGGAGATGGGGTAGCTTAATTGAGTTCATAGACTTGGTTCCAATGTTTGCTATTAATATGTTTTCCTGATATTTCAATCAATCTATAAGCATTTATTAAATGCCCATTATATGCCAGGCATTAGGCTAAGTGGTAGGTATTTAAACACGAGTTAAACAACTCCTACTTACAAAGGGCTTACATTTTAATAGGGGAAGATAACAAAGATACAGATAAGTATAAATAGAATAAATATTTAGAGAATAATGTAAATTAAATACAAAGCAGTTAAATGTAAGATAGTTTGAAAGGGAGGGCACTAGAAATTGGAGGGATTAAGAAAAGTTTCAGGGAGAAGATGAGCTACCTCTTAAAAGAAAAGAGAGATTCTATGAGTAGGAATTGTTTCATTCTTTGTACTTGTATCCCAGCACCTAGCATAGTGCCTGCACATAGTAGGCACTTAATAAGTACATATTGATTGGGTGATGAGAAAGGTGAAGAGGGATTGAACTCTAGGTAGTGGTCACAGTCCTTCTAGTTATCAGAGGCAGAAGTGGAACCCAGGTCTTCATGTTACTGGGTCTAGCCCTCTTTCCCCTATATTTCTGCATCCTTATCCATTCTTGGCCCTGGCAAATAGGAAACATGGTGGGAAGAAAGATTGAGCCTAGGCTGGAACAATGACTTCACCAGGTAAGTGAATCTCCCATGCCACTGTCTGCTCTGGGCAGGTCATATGAAGCTCCCAAAGGAATCATATTACAGTTACGTGGCTGAGATGCTTCACCCAATAGCTTACTTACTCTGAATGCTTTCTCTCCAGACACCGCATCTCCCTACTGTGACACCTACACAAATAAGTCCCCACCTAGCAGCACCAACAACAAAACTCTGGATTTGGGGGCTTCCCCCCACCCCCAGTGAAGCAATGGTTTCTCCTAGGTGAAATGACCCTGAGCTAAAGAAGAAAGAATGCCTGGCCTGCTCCAATGGAGCCCAGTTTTGTACAATGAAACCCTCCCACCTTATGAGGCAATGAGTAAAGTAATCTGTTTTCACACAGTCTTATGTTCGGGTGCTGCTGTCACTCACTGGAAAGGTTACTATCTTTCTTTTCTTTGAAGTACAAAAGCTAACTGTAAAACCTGAAACCTTTCTGGGAAACTGCCTGGTTACACAAAGAATGCCCGGACCCTATCTTTGCCCAGTTCAATTCTTTCCGATCTTGCTTATAAAGGTGTTTTTGTTTTCCTTCCAGGACTCACTCAGCACAGAAAAGTTGTAGATCCAGGTTAGTTGCTGGGCTCCAGGCTTTTTTGGAAGTTTTTTTTGGGGGTAGGGGGCAGTGTATAGGCAGCTGAAATCTCTAACTCTCTCCAGATAATGACAGTTCTGGACATAGGATGGTGTAAGTCAGCTCCACAGATTTCAAGATGATCAAGTTAGTTGACAAGGAGGGAGTTTTCTGCTAAAGGATCCTTGGTACTCTTTTTAGATCCCAGAAAAGTTGTGCACAGTAACATCCCATCATTCCTTGAAGGTGGTGACATTCTGTGTTGGTTCCCCTCTGGGCTTCTCACACTACCCTCACTCCCAAGATCTGAATACTATAATCATGATACTGAGAGTATTGGGAAGTGGTTATTTTTATCCTAACACTGCCAGCATCATCTCTGCGTGATCCAAATTTATACTCCCTACACACAAAACATATGGCCTTGCCACTAAGCCAGCTGCTTCCTACCATGGCTGAGATGCATTTAACTTTTAGGTTTTGCCTCTTGTCTGTGAGAAATGAGCTAGGAGCATCCTACATGCAGTGTAGCTTTCTTTAAGTTTTGAAGTGCGTTGGGGTTTTGTAACTCACACTCATAAAGTAAATCAGGTAGACATCCTGCCTGAATGCCTTTATGTATGTGTGTAAAATGGCTTAAATTGAAGATGGGTTAATGTCCTATATTGGTGAAACATGAATAGATTAATCAACTATTATTCTGTAGGCATTATAATTTCTAAATGCACCATCACGAAAGATATGCTTCATTCCTCAATTTGAAATGTATTTTCATGAAAATATTGACTTGGTTCCATGAATATTAAATTCATTATTTTATTAATTTTTCTAGTATTCAATGATGTATAAGGAACAATCTTTAATCTTAAAGAGTTTAATTTCACAGGGGAAGGTGTTAATAACCCTAATGCAAGGCAGGATGTGATAAGGACCATAAAAGGTATAAATAAGATATTATCAGGAATCAGAGGAGAGAGAGATTAGTATTTCTCATGGAGGTGATCAAGGAACCCTTTGTAGAATAACTAGCCTTTGAGTTGGAAGGATAATATTTTGTAGGCAAAGAGAGGGGAAAAACCTCCCAAGCAGAGAGAACAGCATGAGCAGAGGGGAATAAGTAGAAAAGGGGAGGTATATTTAAGTAATAGAATTTTATTAGAATGGAGAGGGGCTGGGCATTGCCAATTCATGGAGGGCTTTTTATGCTAAGGAATTTGGGTTTTGTGTACACTGGGGAGCCATTCAGAGATTCTGAGCAGGATAGTGATAAATTCAAAGCTGTATTTCAGGAAGATTAATCAGAGTAGGATGAATTGGAGAGCTGAAGAATGAGGTGAATGAAAGCTGAGAGACTAGCTGAGCTATCAAAGAAGTGGGACTAAGTCCAAGCCAAGACTGTCTAAGCATGCTCTAGTACGCTCCTTGTTTGATTGAAGAATGGTTTTTACATTTTAAAATAAAATTTTATTGCATTGGAAAATGTCAAAACCATTCTTAGCTTTTGTTCTTATGGTTCAGTTGTTTTCAGTCATGTCTGACTCTGTGACTTCATTTGGGGTTTTCTTGGCAAAGATACTGAAATGGTTTGCTATTTTCTTCTCTAGCTCATTTTACAGATGAGGAAACTGGGGCAAACAGGGTTAAGTGACTTGCCCAGGGTCACCCAGTTAGTGAGTGTCTGAGGCAGGATTTGAACTCAGGAAGATGAGTCTCCCTGACTTCAGGGTTGGCATTCTAGCCACTGTACCACCTAGCTGCCCTGACACCTATTCTGGACAGGGACAAGTTTGGCATTCTCTCCTTGGCTGGTACAGGGGAGATTGCATCCTGAGGAATAAAGGAAAGCCCTACAAGATCTATAGTTTTGAGCAGTGGTATGAGTTATTTGTGATAAGGCAAAGACACGAGGGGATAATGGTACACAAAAACTGAAATGGGATGCTGCTGATAGGGAAAAAGAGGGTTAGAGCACAGGAAGATTCAAAAACTGGGAAATATATAGGTCAGAGTGAGGTATGACCTTTCAGCAACTGGAAATATCTTTTGGATTTAAATAGAATATATACTTGTTCTCCCATAGGGCTGTGCATGAAGAAGAAATCGATTGTTTCCTATGTCTGTGCTGTCCGTGGTGGTCAATCTGGGGCAGAGCAAGGCTTCGATTTTCAGATGACAGACCCAGTCATTGGGGCTATTTGTTTTACATTATTTATTACAAGTGGAGGTTGCATGGAACTGGGGGAAGACATCAGGGAATAATAATGTTGAAAATAAAAATAATCATTAATAAAACATTTGAACAAAAACAACAAAAGAATTAATGCATTTATTTGAAGAGCTTTGCCAGGATCTAGGGATATCTGGTAGATACATTTGGAAATTCAGTGGAGCTCTAAGTTAAAATATCACGAGTGTCTTCTGATTATCATAACCATGGTGACATGGCACCACTCATACATCCTCTCAACTTTAATCACTCACCAAAGTGCTTCACTGGAGGCAGCTAGGTGGTGCAGCGAAAAGAATGCTGGCCCTTGCATTACAGTTATTGACACCTCCCCCTGTGAAATTGAACTCTTTAAGAGTAGAGAGTGTTCCTTATACATCTTTGAATACTGGAAAAATTAATGAAACAATGAATTTAATATTCAGGGAACCAAATCAATATTTTCATGAAAACACATTTCAAATTGAGGAATGAAGCATATCTTTGGTGATGGGGTATTTAGAAATTATAATGTCTAGGAAGATCTGAGTTCAAAGCTAGCCTCAAACACATACTAGCCATGTGACACTCACCCTTTGTCTGCCTCAGTTTCTGCAGCTGTAAAATGGGAATTATAATAGCACCTACCTTATAGGGTTGTTGTAAGGATAAAACTAGATTTTTTTTTTTTTTTGTAAAATGATTAGAACCTACTACCACATGGTAGGGATCTAATAGAATGCTTTCATCTTCATCAAAGTCTGGATCTACTTATTCTCTCTTTTCTTTGTCTTCCCCAAATCTAGGGAATCTCTTTTCTCTTCATATAGACTGATAGGATTTCAAAACCACCCCAAACAGATGTAGCTGCTGTTAGGGTTTTATTCATCTTGATGTCTAAGTGCTTGAATTGCCCTCTCGAATTAGAATTTAAATGCAATGTACACACAGTCTCGGGACTTAAAAACCAGCAGAGTGCCAGCTTCCCCTTAGTCCCCATAACCTCTTTCTCTACCCTTAAGCTCTTCATACATCCACATTCAAAAGTCAAAAACATACCCCTAGATTGCCCAGGGATTTGCATCCAAATACCCACATATACAGTCATAGTCATTCCATCACACACCCTCGGCTTTTACACACTAGTAGTAACTCATCTCACTGTGTTTCAGTTACTGAAGCAAACACTGTTTGTAATCTTTAAGCTCCTTGAAGGCAAAGACTGGCTTACTCTTATATTTGTATTTTGAATGTTTAGCAAAGGGCTTGATACCTAGTAAATATTTAATCATTTTTTTCTCTTAATCCATTTATTCGTTTTCATTTATTCACTCATATTCCACATATTCAAAATCTGCCCTTCAATTTCTTATGCATCACTTTCAAACATGCCTACTTCACCAGCTACTAGCATTAAGAGAGCATCCTGACATTTTCCTGGGCAGTGGTGAGCCCTTACACACAGCTGTTCCTTCTTTAAAGTCTATCACATATGTGTTCCACTTTTCTGACCTAGTCCTAATAATAGGAAAGAAAAAAAATATGTAGTAAAGATTTGCAAAAGAAATATCCTTTATCTGATGTGTTCTGACTTTTGGTTTGGAACATATAGTTATATTGTCAGTAAGTATTGGTACAAAGTAAGTAATTGTACTTTATGGGCACTCAGAGGTAAAAGAGAGGTTATTGGAGAGTGGCTTTATAGCTGTTTTTATGTAGTTGAAGTGCTCCCATGGATAAAACAAGTTAGACTTGTTCTGCTTGTGTTTAGATGGCAGGACTTACACAGTAGTGGGTAGAAATTGCAGAGAGGTAGATTTTGGTTCCATGTAAGGAAAAAAAAATAAGGTGGTGCAGTGCATAGAGCACTAAGTATGGTGTCAGGAAGACTCATCTCAGACACTAGCCCTGTGATACTAGGCAAGTCACTTAACCTTATTGGCCTCAGTTTTCTCATCTGTAAAAAGAGCTGGAGAAGGAAATGGCAAACCACTCCAGTATCTCTGCCAAGAAAATCCCAAATGGGGTCACGAAGAGTCAAGCATGATTAAAAAAAAATGACTGACAATAACAAAGGAAAAAAAAATCATAAACAATTAGTGATGTCCAAAAGAGGAAGGAATTGCTTCAGGAGATCGTAGGTTCCCCTTCTACTAGAAGCCTTTTAGCAAAGGCTGGATAACCATGAGGCAAAGGGGATTCTTGTTTGTTTAGGGAAAGGTTGGATTTGCAGGCCTCTGAGGACCCTTCCAGATCTAACATTCTGTGATTGCATATGGGAATATGAACTGGACATCAGCTGACCAAGAAGCCAGGTACTCTTGTGACATATTCCAATTAAAGCTCTATTAATGAAGAATATATATTGCCTGCTTGGAGTAACAATTTTGTGTCAATGAATTGTGTCAATCAAGTACACGTGATTAATAACAGAATCTGCTTTTTTTGTTTTTGGATGGGATATAGAGATTGAGAAAAAGGTTGGATATCAGGTAGGAATGTATAAAAGGTATCCCAGGATTTACATTACAGTTAGTTCAATCTTTCATCTTACATATGAGGAAAATGAAGTACAGAGAAGTTAAGTGATTTACCAAGTTGTAGAGCCAAGATTCAAACCAGATTGAAGCCTTCAAATCCTGTGTTCTTCTTACCAAGACATATGGAGAAAAGTCCCTATCCTCAAAGAATTCCTATTCTAATGAGGGGAGGAGGGGACAATATTCAAAGAACTATGTACCTACAAGGGATAAACATAAATGTCAGCTAATCTCAGAGGGAAACAAGCAAGGTTTTACAGTTTTGTCTGGGCTGGACCCATTTTTACATTCAACTGGATGAGGACAAACAGAATCGGTGAGCTGAGGTATTTTTATCCTGCAGCTGCAAATGCCACACAGCTCTGCTGAGTGTGATCTGTGAAGGTTGTTTTGTTTTCTTTTGTTTGCCTTTTTAATAAGACCTTCCAATTTCCCTTAGAAGACCTTTATTTCCGGGGGAGATGTTAATGGAGGTGCCGCTGTACTGCCTTAACTTGATATCTGGGAAGGAGTTTTCCTGTCATGTCCCCCATAGAAACTCGAACCATCCTACTTCCTGCTGTGTAAATTGCCATAGGGTTGGATAGGGCAGACTGCTTTGACCTTTCTCTGTGCTCTATTTTAATTTTGACGATTTCTCCCTATTATTATGTTCTCTCATAAGGACAGAGATAGTACAAGAGTCAGGATGGAGGGCTCTATCCTGATTATATCTAATTAAGAAGATCTTGTCACTGAGATACAGTTTTCACTTGAATGTTTGCAGATTAATATCAGTAATCTCTCCCCTAATAAAAGCATCTAGGTGGCTCAGTGGATAGAGCTCTGGGACCAGTTTGACTTGAGTTCAAATCTGGTTTCAGATACTTACTAGCTATGTGATCTTGGGCAAGTCCCTCAACCTCTACCTCAGTTTCCTCATCTGTAAAAATAAGGATTAATAATAGCACCTACCTCTCAGGCTTGTTGTGAGAATCAAATGATATATTTGTAGAGTGCTTTGCATGGTGATTGGTACTTAATAAATAAGTGCTTAAGAAAGGTTTTTCCCCCTTCTTTCTTTAATAGAGACTAAAACTATGACTTAAGAGAATTTTCCTGAAGCCAGTCTGGGGATGAATGGCCTTCAGAATATATTGATTCAGTCTTTACCAGTTCCATACACTTTTCCTTTCTAGCTTGGTAAGATCTGCATGATTTATGTTTTACTGGCATAGCATTTGGGAGTCTCCCATAAATCCAGGGCTGGAAAGGACCTGGACTGACAGATAGTCAAGTCCTCTCATTTTACAGAGGAGGAAATGGAGGGCAGGGAAGCTAAGTGATGCGTCCAGGGTTGCCCAGGTAGTAAGCCTCAGGGGCAGGATTGAACCCAGCACTTTTAACTCTAAAACCTATGTTCTTTTCACTGTACTATGATGCCTCACTACTTTGTCAATTAATAAAAAAGCTTTTTTGATATCTTGATTTTTACATACTCACAATCCCTCCCAATATCTCTCCCCCTCAACAGACAGCCATTTCATATAAGTAGTATTTTTTAAAGATTAAGAAAAATTAAAAAATTAGATCAGGATAACTGATCAAGACATTGTTATTGAAAAAAGTCTGAAAATATGCAGAATATTCAAAACTTGTGGACCTCCCACCTTTGCTGGGAGTATGGCATATGGGGGGGGGGAAGTGTCTTCTCACAGTTCTTTCTTTTTGATCTGCTTGCTATTATATTGAAATGCAGTTATCAAAAGATTTATAAACAAGACAAGTTCATAGACCTTCAGGTGAAGAATACCTGAACTTCAGGCAGAGAGACCAGTTAAAGCCTTTTGCAGTAGTCTAGGTAAGATATAATGAAGGCCAGTAATAGTGTGGTGGCAATTTGAGTGGAGAAGAGGTGACAGATTTGAGAGGTATCATGAAGATAGAATCAATAGGACTTGTCAAATAACTGAATATTGGAGGTGAGAGCAGGACTCATTAAAGATGATTGAGTTCTCCATGCTGAGGGAAGATGGTATTTTTATCAAGAGAAGCAGAGAAAGTGGGTGAGGGAGGATAAGTTTTGGAAATGTTAAGTTTGAAGCATTGGGGCATCCAGGTGGAGCTGTTTAGGAAAGAGTTGGAAATATGGGAGTGGAATTTAGAGATGAGATGAGGTGATGTATTTGGAAATTATCTGCACAGACATGCTCAGAGAAGGCAAAGGAAGAGGGAATACTAAGGAAGATGGGTTGGCCAACAGTGACCAGCACTACAGAGATTTCAAGATTGCATTTGGTAATTAAGTTGCTAATAACTTCAGATGGAGCAGTTTTAATAGAATGATGGCAATAGTCAAAAAGGTTCTTAAAAAGTGAGTGCATAGTGAGGAAGTCAATCAATCAACAGATATTTATTATGCACTTACTATGTGCCAGTCTTTGTACTGGGCATGATGACAATGATTCTACAGCATTATTGATATATTTCAGAAATATCTTTTTCCAATACCTTCATTTGCTAACTATTAGAAATTGCTAAGGAATGGGGTAGAGCCAAGATGCAAGAGTAGAAGGAAACAATACAGTGACACTGAATTCCCCTTCATAAAATTTCTTCAAATAGACAAAAATAAATGCATCTGATCTAATTCCGATGGAGAATCCAGAAAAAGTTAGTCATGTTCTATCATAGTCATTTGCCTACCCCCGTTCAGTATAGACAGACAGAGAGGTCTGTGAACATCGGAACTGAGTTGAATGCGTGTAAAACTCTAGGACCCAGGGAAAGTTTGTGGACCAGAGTAAGAAGAAGTCTTAGATACCAGGGTAGCGCCATACCCATCCTGGGGCACCACAACAAGAACAGGTGCCAACTGGCAGCTTGGTCACCCAATGCCTGGTTCTCAGTCACAAATCCAGGGCAGACTAAGAAGACCTGCACTTTTAATCCCCAGTAGAGAGACCCTTGGTGGAAAGGAAGAATTTCACAAGCTCAGCCACCAGAAACAATGCTCAATCTCAGATCTAAGATCTAGCTCAGTCTGCGGAGGAATAATAAGGGCAGGAATCTTAGATTAAGGAAGAAACTACAATTTTATCACTTTGAACTAACATATCTTTCAAGCTCTCTGATGGGAACTGAATCCAGCAGCATTCAGCTGTTGCTCAGAACCAAACGCAGCTCATGAACATACAGAACTCAGTCCAGGGAGTAGCAATCAGACATTTCCCTTGGATCAAACCTCTTTGGGGCCACTAAAAGCCTGCAGGACCCTAGCCCATTCCTGAGACCCTGGAATAATGCCTCAGAATAATAACCCAAGAAAGTATCAACAAGACTAGCCCAGATCTTCTTTTTAGAAATGTGGCAGAACCCAATCGTAACATCAGTTCTACAGTCAGAAAGTAGGATGGAAGAATGAGAAAACAAACATTAAAAAAAGAATGTCGCCCCCAAAAAACTATGTTGCAAGCATGCTCGATACAAAAATAGAAGACAATGAAGCCAAAATGTGTACAAACAAAGCCTCAGAGAAAAACAAAGCCTGGCACAAATTTGACTAGAATTCCTAGAAAAAAAAGAAACAAGTCAAGAGATAAAAAAAAGAATTAAAATTTTTTAAATGCAAGGAGTGTGCTAGGAAAAAACTGAAAAAGAAATGAGAGCCATGAAAGAAAGATTTGATGGGGAATTAATAACTTCCCACAAGAGGTACAAAACCTTGCACCAACAACAAAATCCCTGGGAATTAGAATGGACCAAACAGAACCCAGTAACTGTATGGGCCAAGAGAAAATATTAAAGCAAAGTCAAAAGATTGAAAAAGAATGGAACAAATGTAAGGTATCTCAGAGCAAAAACAACTGACTTGGAAAACAGAGGAGAAAAAACTTATTTAAATTCATAAAAATTGTGTTACCTAAATCTGATGACTAAAACCATAGTCTAGATATTCTATTTCAAGAAATCTTAAGAGGGCAAAGCAGAACTAGAATTCACTCAACGCCTCCTGAAAGAAACCCTCAGTTGAAAACTCCTAGGGACATCATGGCCAAAATCCAGAATTTCCAAATCAAAGAAAAATTACTGTAAGCAGCCAGAAAGAAAGGATTCAGTGCCGAGGAGTCACAGTCAGCATTACACATGATTTAGCAGTCATAACTATAAAGGAGCAGAGAGCATGGAACACAATATCCTAGAAGGTAAAGGATATAATCTTATAGCCAAGAATAATTTACCCAGCAAAACTGAATATAATGGTTCAGGGAAAATATATATATATATTTAACGAAATAGACAACTTCCAAACATTCCTGATGAAAAGAAGACCACAGCTGTGTAGAAATTCTGAAGTTCAAACACAGGAGTTAACACAAACATAGAAAAGGTAAACAAAAATGATCAATGAAAGGACTGCACAAGGATAAACTGCTCATATTCATACATGGGGAGATGTGTCTTCTCTAAATCTTCTCATCAAGAGTCTTAGAGAAAGTATAATTAGATGAGACCTGGGGATGATTCTGTTAATCTTGTGATCTTATGAGAAAGATGGAAAGAGGGGAAGAGGAATTCAGATTTCTGGGGGGAGGGGAAGGAGGAAAGGAAAGGGAAAGGAAGGTTAAGGGAAAATTTCCTCACATAATCTAGATGAGAAAGTAAATATTTATGAAAGCAAAAAGGAGGGAATAGGAGGAGCAACTGATTCTTCAACTTCACTTTCATATGAACTGGTTAAAGGAGGAATACATACACACGAAAATGCACAACTGGGTCAAGAAATACATTTCACTGAAGAGAGAAATAGAAAGAAAATGAGAAAGTGGGGAGGGAGAAACAAAGAAAGGATAGATTAAGGGAGAGTTTGGTCATAAGCAAAACAAGCTAATGATGTACAGAAAATATTTGTAGCTCTTTTTGAGGTAGCAAAAATGGGAATCTGAGAAGGTGCTCATAAACTGGGGAATGGATAAGCAAGTTATAGTTTATAAATGTGATGGAATATTATTGTACTACAATAAAGGAGGGAGGGTTTCAGAGAAACTTGGGAAGATTTGTACGAAACAATGAAGAGTGGAATAAAAAAATGAAAACAATTTATACAATGACAACAATATAATAAAGGCAAACAACTCTGAATTAGGAACTCTTATCAGTGTAATGACCAACCAAGAATCCAGAGGACAAATGATGAAACATGTGGTTCACTTCCTGATAGAGAGGTAAAGAACTCAGAATGCAGAATTAGACAAAAAAGTATATTTTTTTGTATGACCAAAAGGGAGATTTGTTTTTCTTGACTGTGCATGTTTGTAGCAAGGGTTTTATTTTTCTTTATTTCTCAATGCAGGGAGGGATGACTTCAGATGAGAAAGTGAGAAGATGGATTTTCACTGAAAAAAATTTATAATCTAAAAACATGTTTTAAAAAAGAAATTCCCCAAGGATAAGGACATGGCCCAACTTCTATAGGGCATCTTTAGCTGCTTTGGAATAAAAGCAGCTCTTTGAGGTCAAAAGCTGTTGATTTCTTGTCTTGTCTAGCACAGTACCTGGCCCATGGTAGGTACTTAATATATACATGTTGATTGATTCCTTTCAAAAGTTACTTTCGTATATACATACATACATATATACATACACACACACACACACACACACACACACACACACACACATATATATATAAAACCATTGGGTTTTATCACAGTCATGTTCCTAATCCAACTTCATAGGGTGGGAGGGAGGAGTGCAGAGAAGAAGGAGGAATCAGCTGGCCAAGAAATCCTCAGGGATCATTGCATCAGTTTATTTGTCTAGGAACTAGACAGCTGGCCTTAGCCAAGTGTAAAGGGAATGTAAATTTCAAAACCTTCCAGTTGAGTTTCAGACTCGAAGCCTGTGAAGTCTGAGTAGGTTTGAAATATGACAAAATGCACTTCCTGGTTCTCAACAACTGGTCTGTCAATTTCTTTCCCTTGCTTGGGACTGCTGGAAATATTTTCTGTCCGTTTACCTCCTCCCTCCCAAAAAACGTTCACAGCAGCAGTTGTAGGCTGCTTCCTTTCCGTCTCAGGAACCTGATAGGACAAAGTCAAACCCTTAGAAGCTATCTTATCTGGCTGGGAGGCCTTCTTTGATCCTCCCAACTTGAACTAAAACAGGAAGTAGGATATTTGCGTGCATGTGTGTTTTTAAACTTTGCACATCGTTCCTCCACCCCCATCCTCATTTGAAAAATTTTCAGATCTGTTTTTTTGTTGTTGTTTTTAGACCCAGCGGGGCTAAAAAGGAGATCTGAAAAATAAGGTTGGTAAAAAAAGCACCGAATCTGACATCAAAAAATAGTCTTTTATGAAGATCAGTGTCTGGTGCTGGGGAAACTAATTTCTGACAATTTGACATGCCCCATATTCTTAGCTTTCCTCCTTTCTCCTCCTCTCCTTGTAATTTCAACCAGATTGATCAAGACTGAGCCCAAATCTTCATCTTCATTCAAACATAAGCCATAATAAAGTGAATTCAAAGTAGCTTCCTTAATTTTGTTGCTATTTTAGAATTTCTGTGTATTTAATAGTGCTAGAAATAAGAGGGTAGGGTAAGCATCAGTTAGGGCTTGGGGATAATTTTATTATTCATCTTTGGAAAAGCAATTTGTTGCAATGGGAATTGATGTATGGAACCAAAGAAGAAACTAGAGTGTTTAAGGTGTTTTGGAAATTAAATGAATTTTCCCCCCATGTTTTCTTCTATTGCTAGGCAGTACAGGATAAAATAACACTGTGACCTGGGAGCCTCCAAGAACTGAGTTCAAATTCTGACTCTGTTATTTACTACCTGCCTTAGTTTCCTCATCTGTAAATTAGGAGTTTAGACTTAAGGATCTCCTTAGTCCTTCTAGCTTTAGAGTCTCTGAACTTTATGATCATTCCAGATCCTGACTATAATCAGAAAAAAAAAACCCCAAAACATTGGGATGTATTTCACTAGGCAAAAAACCACTTTTTTCATGGGGCTGCATTATGGGCAGGCATGAAAACTAAACTTGTCAGGACAAATTCATATGTTGATCATATTATTTCCAATCAGATAATTTTGTCAGATTTTTTTGTGACAGAATAAATTGATGGAGAAAACTGAGATTTTATTCTTCTCCTTAGTTCTATTACCCATTTAGTTAATAAACATTTATTAAGGGCTTACTATGTTGGTGGAAACTTTCATCAGGAAGAAGTTCTCCCTTCCCCGTATCCCATAGTCACATTAAGTCCACTCAGGAAATCAAGGGGAATTCTGCATTTGGGAGTTCCTAGACTGTGGAAAATATTATTTCAGTATTGTAAAGGGATCCACAAGTTTCTCCACTCACCTCCAGAACTCCTGCTTTTCTAATTCTTGCACTTTAAGTATCCTAACACAATGCTTTATATAATACAATAATATATAGTGCTTTAAGGCTTACAAAATGCTTTCTTTACAACAACCATGTGAAGTAGTAGTAGTGGCCATTTTACAGGTGAGGAAACCAAGGCTTGAATAAGTTAAATGGCTTCCCTAGGGTCACACAATTAGTACATTTTAGGTTAGACCTTTGATTTGAGCCCAAATTCCTTCTAACTCTAGGCTTACCCTTGTTTTCATCATACCATACACTTAACAAATGTGTGTTAAATAAATGTATACTGCTTCTGTGTTCCCTGTGCATCCATCCCCGTTCATTTCAATTCTGCCACATTCCTTGTCTGCCCTTCCACTGTGTCTTTTGTAATTTTCATCTGCCATTCAACCATTTCTTCTTCCATCTTTTCCTCTTATAATCCTCCTACCTATCACTTTGCATTAATTTGGATACTGATATTCCCCCTGAAGACTCCATTCCTCTAGCCATCCTTTCTAATTCTGGACACCCTCTCTCCCTTGGAGGTAGAATGGACAAACAAAGCTGCTGTTTCTAAACCTTTGCTCTGCCCCTATTTTCCAACAACCTCTTTCTCTTTTGAAGTTCATGCCATCTAGCTCTATCATGCTTTCCTTAGCCAAAGAGAATATGCAGAGTAGTAGGAGGAGGTAAGACCAGAAAGGAAAGGTTATAGTCAGATGGTGAAAGCTCCACTTCCACTGACTGAACTCCTGAATATTCTGATGTTTTTCTTTCATTGTCACTCACTTCCATGCTTTTACTTCCATTACCCTTGCAAAGTTTACTAAGTGCATTCTAAAATCCATTTTAGTATTGTTTGGCACATATGAAACTGTTACCAAATCCTTATTTATTTATTCATTCATTCATTTTCTCCATCCTACTTTGGTGACCCACCAGAGGAATATGCCACCCCTTGAAACTAGCACTTTAGAATGCACCAGCCTTGAAACTGGTTATACCTCCTTCTGAAATTCTCTCTTCTTGCTATCATCATCATCTTTGGTCCTTTCATTCCTCCTGAATGTCCTAGCTCTAAGTTCTCTATGCAGTCTTATTCCCAAAATATGGGAATTCTTCTGTACCCTAGTAGAGAATCTCCTGTCCCCTGAACCATATGCCTTTTCTGCCCCACTCATTCTCATGTCTAATTAATGGTCATCATCTTCCGCCTCCTCTGCTCCTATTCTCAAGCTGTCAAACACTGCTGGAGGAGATCAAGAAATAATACTAACTGGTCTACTGTTCCGTAGTTATGCAATCTTATCTCAGTGGTGCCTTACAATGAGTGTATGTTCTAACTGGGGAGACAAGTACACATAAACATGTATAAAGGATAAATACAAAGTCAGGACAGTCAGAGACATTGTGAATTTGGTTCCAGACCACCACAATAAAATGAATAGTGCAATAGAGTCACATGATTTTTTTGGTTTCCCAATACATCTAAAAGATCTCTTTACACTGCATTGTAGTCTACTGTATGAAATAGGGGCAACTAGGTGGTACAGTGGATAGAGCACCAGTGCAGGAGTCAGGAGGACCTGAGTTCAAATCTCACCTCAGACACTTGACACTCACTAGCTGTGTGACCTTGGGAAAGTCACTTCACCCCAATTGCCTCATCCTGAGTCATCTCCAGTCATCCTGATGAATATCTGGTCACTGGATTCAGATGGCTCTGGAGGAGAAGTGAGGCTGGTGACCTGCACAGCCCTCCCTCACTCAAAACAAAGTCAAGTGCAAGTCATGTTATTATTTCTCTGATGGCATGGTCTTCTTCGACAGCAAAGGACAAACACACACAAGGATCATGCTTAAAAAAATCCTAATGTATGTATCTCAATTAAAAATTACTTTATTGCTGAAAAATGCTAGCCATCACCTTAGCCATCTGCCAGTCATAATCTTTTTGCAGGTGGAGGGTCTTGCCTCAGTGTTGATGGTTGCTGACTGATCAGGGTGGTGAAGATTGGGGGTAGTTTTGGCCATTTCTTAAAATAAGACAACAATGAAGTTTGCAGAATCAATTGACTTTCACTTGAACACTTAGAGGTCATTGTAGGTTTATTAATTGACCTAATTTCAATATTGTTGTGTATTAGGAACAGGGATGTCCAAAGAGAGGGGGAAAGAGGGGGAACAGCAGGTCCATGGAGCAATCAGAACACACACATCATTTATCAATGAAGTTTGCTGTCTTATATGGATGTAGTTTATGGTGCCCCAAAACGATTACAATAGTAACATTAAAGATAACTGATCACAGATAGCCATCATAGATGTAATAATAATGAGAAAGTTTGGAATATTGTGAGAATTACCAAAATGTGACACAGAGACATGATATGAGTACATGCTGTTGGAAAAATGGTGCTGACAGATTTGCTCAACTCATGGTTAGCACAAACATTCAATTTGTTAAAAATAATATGATATTTGTGAAGTGCAATAAAGTAAGGTACAATAAAATGAGGCATTCCTCTAAGTACAAATATATTCAAAATAGTTAAATATATAAGATAGCTTGGGAGGGAGGGCACTTGCAATTGAAAAAGCAGAGGAGGCTTTATGCAGAAGGCAGTGCCCGATCTTCATCTTAGAGGAAAAAGGATAGGAAGAGACAGAGGCAGAGGACATTTCAAGAATGAGGGAAAGCCAGTGCAGAAGCACCAGAAGAGGAGATGGAGGATTGTATTCAAGGAATGGAGAGGCCAATTGGATTGCATTGATGATGCAGGACAGGGAATAATTTCTGATGAGGTTGGAAATATGTGTTGGTGCCAGGCTGCACAGGGATTTAAATAACTTCATAGAGAATTTTCTATTTAATGCTACTGCAATGAGAACCCAGTTGAGCTGGTTGAGCAGGGGGGGGATACGGTCAGATCTGCTCTTAAGAAAAATCATTTTGGCAGCTGCATGTGGAGGGGGCTGGAGGTATTGAGACACTTGAGGGTGAGAGAACAATGAAGAAGCTTTTGCGATAACCCAGGTGACAAGGGCCTGAACTAAGGTTGTGGCTGTGTGAGAGGAAAAAGGGATTGGATGGAAGAGATAGTGTAAAGGTAGAAACAGAAAGTTTTGGCAACTGATTGAATATGTGAGATGAGGAAGAGAGAGGAATCCAGGATAATGCTGAGTAAATGATACTGGAATTATGATGGTATCTCCAAAAGAAATAGGAAGTTTAAGAGAGAAGTGGAAGGATTCTTAACTTTAATTTCTTCTTGTGGATCCCTTTGGCATTCTGGTAGAGTTTATGAGGCCCTTTCCAAGAATATTTTTAAGTGCACAAAATAAAATAAATAACCCATTATATTGAAATTATTAAAGTATGTTATTAAAGTTATTAAAGTATGCAAAAAGCAAGTTCATAGACACCTGGTTTAGAGGGAAAGATGTTGAGTTTTAAATTTGTTCAGTTTAGGATGTCTCCAGGACATTTAGTTTGATCTGTCCAATAGGCAATTGATGATATGGGACTGAAGTTGAAGGAAGACACTAAAGGTGGATATATAGACATGCATAGGGGCAATGGTTATGCCTATGGGAAAGGGCCTAGGACAGACATAGGGCCCTATGGGGAACACCCATACTTTGGGGGGGGTGTTATGTGAATGCTGATAGGGAAGTTCAGAGACAAATGCATTAGTCCATGGAGTATGGGAGATGAAGTCAATTTCAAGGAAATAGATGGCTTTCTTGGCTTCAATTCCCTCACTCCAACTTCTGAACTAATTCCAGAAAATTCATGTATAAAGTCAGTTCTTGACTCATGTGTCACAGGAAAATAAAAAAAAGGTCTTAGAAATGGGGTGTAATAAATAGTAAATAAGATACTGAGTTATGTTGAAGTTGTGTATGCAAGAAATGATTTCTATTAGACTTTGTAATGATTTCTTTAGAAAAAATAATTGATTTTTACTAATTTGATAAAATGAAGACATTCTGATGAGTTAATGTTGATTTGTAAATTCTTCAGTATGAAAGTTTCTTGTTTTAAAGTTTTTGTTACCTGACCTGCTAAGTAGAGCTCTTTCAGAATGAGACAGAATGTTGCATTTAATTCTGAATGTTGGGTCAAAAGAGCAGCATACTCCTTTGGTTATTTTTTTCTTTCCTGGAGATCTACCTCAGTCTCCTCACTAATTAGATCCAATTAGACCTTTCTTCCTCTTGTCTTTAATTCCTCTTCTCTTCTCACTCTCTTCCTGTAATTTAAGTTTTTGCTCTGAACAATGCATTGTACCTCATTAAAAATATTTTCTTAGCTTCCCCTGTTATGTTCCTGTCCTCCTCATCTCTTTTTCCAAGAAAGTCTTCCTTCCTTTCTCCTTCCATGCCCCCCTCTCCCCTAATATTCAGATAATCTTCCTCCTTGGACTTCATATAGAATTTTGTTTTGGAACCCACTAATATCATGTAATCATAGGCATGCTTGCTATGCTCAAACATGATGCTCTCTCTTTTTGCCTTTGCCTCTTACAATCAGTTCCTATCTTCCTTCAAGATGCAGCTAAAATGTCACCTTCTTCAGGGGACCTTTCCTTGTCTCCCCAGCTTTTGGAGCTGCCTTCAAAGATAGAGCTAGCTACTCTGGGGTTACTTTCCATCTACTTGGTGTTTTATGTACGCCTATTTATTGCTCCCTCCTCCCCATTTGGAATATAAGCCCCTTGGAGGGTAGAAACTGCTTTTAATTCTTATTCGTGTCCCTAGTATTTAGCACAATACCTGCTACATAATAATCACTTAACAGATGCTTGATTGATTGAGAGAATGTAGACCCTTTGTGGCCCACATTCTATGCATGCCTATGTACATAATCTTGTCTTATCTATTCGTGTCTTATTTCTCTATTAGACTATAAAGTCCATGAGGGCAGGGATTATATCTAAACTTTGTATCTTCCCCAGCTAATACACTACAAAGCCCATAGTAGGTGTTGAAAAAAATGGGCTTTGAGGGATGAATAAAATGGGATACCTAACTAACTGGTTTCTAATCCTTTATTTGCTTTTCTTGCTCCTTAATTGAGTGTATAAGAGCTATTCAGCTTATATTGGGAGTCAGGGGATATAGTTTCCAGCTTAGGTGCTACCACTAATTAATATAATTTTTGAAAAGTCACTTAATCTTTCTGGGTTTCAGTGTCCCCATCTCCAAAATGAGAGGACTGGACTAATTGGTTTCTAAGATCTCTTCCAGCTATAAAGTGTGTGTTTCAAATGTGCTTTTAATTTTGTTTGACCTTGAAGCAGTATTCATCCCAATGTCTAACACACTTGTTTTGTGGCTGCCAACCAGTAGTACTGAGCAGAAGTGCTCAGAGAGAGAGAGAGGGCTCTCAGTTGAAAGTAATTGACCTAGATTGGAATCAAACCAACGCAGAGATGGAACAAGCAGTAGCACCTGGATTGACCACAGAGGCTGGTCCAATACAATGGTTAACAACAGAGGGAAGTAAGCACTCAATAACTTCAAAGCCTAACCCAGGCATACTCTTCTCCTCTAAATGTAGAAATCCTTGATTTTGTTTCTTTGTGTGACAACATATTCTCCTTCCCCTTTATCCTCAGCTAGATCAAAATGTAAATTTGACATCATAAGTATTTTATGCATTTAAGGGAAGACAATCAGGACACCTCAGGGATCTTGAGCTGGTCACTGGTATTTAAAGGTGCTCTGTGAATCACTGGGATTCCTCTAAAAGGTATGCGATGATTTAGGTTAGGGAGGAGGAATCATGCTGGTTCTGGTAAGATGTTGACGATGGGAATGAGAGTGGATGGAAATGGATAGAGTTGTTGAGGGCTGGGGAATTTGAAAAACAAATAACCTAGTTCAGATAGAGAAAAAGGGGATAAAAAGATAAAGGAGTGGGATTTGCAGGAAATCCAGAAAAATGTCTTGGTCTAAGGTTAGAGGGTGGAAATTGGGATGAACTATTAAGAAGAAAATCCACTCCAAAGGGTTTGGAACCTAAACATGGATTGTGGAATGTAAAAAAGGAGTGAAAAAGTATAAGGATGTGACTCTTTAGGGCTTTTGCCATATGCAAAAAGCTAACAGAATGACGACTTTCCATAGGGTATCTCGATTGTTTTCATAGCCTGTACCTTGACACTCCCTCACGCTACAAACAAGTTTTATTGTGCCTCAGACTTATCATACGTGATTCACTGTAGTGGAGCTGAGAAGAGGGACGTACTGCTGGAGAAGGTGACCAGTGGGACAGGCTAGCACCTAGGGACATGGTTGATAGAAAAATATCTTCCCTACACACCTGGGGTTCTTTCAGAGAAAAGGGAGTGACAAAGCTTCAAGGAAGGGGACAAGGTACTTTCAATCAGTGGGCATTTATTTAGCACTTATGATCTTCGAAGTACTATGCTGGGCACTGAGGATACAAATGTAAAGAATGAAACAATTCCTACTTATATGAAGCAAGTAAGGGCAGCTAGATGGTACAGTGGGTAGAGTGCCAGGCCTGGACTCAAGAAGACACATCTTCCTGAGTTCAAACATGGTCTCAGATGCTTACCAGTTGTATGACCCTGGGCAAGTACTTTAACACTGTTTGCCTCCATTTCTTCATCTGTAAAATGAGCTGGAGAAGGAAATGGTAAACTATTCTAATATCTTTGCCAATAAAATGCAAGGGGTCACAATGAATAGAACAGGACTTAAACAACTGAATAACAAATGGAGAAAGTAGAGATATAATGAATACAAAGTAGTTGAATAGAAAGTAGTTTGGGGAAGGAGGCAGGAGTGTGCTGGTAAATGTTTAACGATTGGTCTCAAAAAAAATTGTACCCAGGACATATTTTTAAGTTTAATTTGCTTTATTAACATTTTCACTATCACTTTCTTAAATCTAGACAATCTATAAAACAATAAATCAGGTCCTGATTTGTAACATTTGCTGATTTTTGTGGAGTGAGGGCTTATATCATTTTAACAATTGCCTCTGTGTGAGTTAGTTTGGAGCATCTAAGAACATTGGACCCAGAGGCAGAAAGACTCATCTTCTTGAGTTCAAATCAAACTGCCTCAGTTTCCTTTTCTGTAAACTGAGCTGGAGAAAGAAATGACAAACCACTCTGGTATCTGCCAAGAAAACCCCAAATGTCACAAAGAGTTGGACATGACTGAAATTACTGAACAAGAGTTGGTTCTGAGTTAGTTTTAGCACACCCTCAGAGGAAGAGCACCAGCGGAGGGGAGTGGGGATTAGGAAAGGCTTCATGCAAAAGATGTTGCTTGAGCTACATTTTAAAGAAAGAGAGAGACCCTATGAGGTAGAGGCAAAGAAGGATTATAAATACTAGCTGATATTATTGTTGTCAGTATTAACATTATTATTTCAGGCATGGGAGAATGACATTTCAAAAACATGAGAAGGGGAGATGGAGGTGGAGTTGTGTGTGAGAAATAGAGAGAAGGCCAGTTTGACTGGATCATAGAGCACAGGATGGGGAGTAATGTTCAATGAGGCTGGAAAGACAGATTGTGTAGAGCTTTAAAAACTACCCAGAAGAATCTGAATTTTATTGTAGAAGCAAAAGGAAACTAGTGGAGTTGACTGAGTATAACCTCTTTCCTATTGCCCTGCTTTAGATTCCTTCCGGAAGATGGGGAAGAAATGGCTACAGAGTAATTAGTGGGCATTTCTCCCTCTAGGCTTTAATGAGAGCTCCTCAGGAGCAGGGACTGTCATGTTTCTTTGTATTCCCAGTGCCTAGCATGGTGTTTGGTACATAGTAGGTGCTCTTATTGATTATTAGTTTTATTAGGCTATTTCTCTGCTTGCTTTTGCTCATAAATAGAACATTCAGTGAATGAATGAATGCTCTTTGAGCTGTAGGCTCTTTATTATCATGTGAAAAACTATTTACTGAATGGGTCCTACTTAAGAGGGGAAGCTAGGTGGTGTAGTGGATAGAGCACCAGTGCAGGAGTCAGGAGGACTTGAGTTCAACTCTCACCTCAGACACTTGACACTCACTAGCTGTGTGACCTTAGGCAAGTCATTAACCCCAATTGCCTCATCCTGGATCATCTCCAATCATCCTGATGAATGTCTGGTCACTGGATTCAGATGGCTCTGGAGGAGAAGTGAGGCTGGTGACCTGCACAGCCTTCCCTCACTCAAAACAAAGTCAAGTGCAAGTCATGTCATCATTTCTCTGATGGCATGGTCTTCTTCGCCAATGAAAGATGAACACGCATACACACACTTAAGTAATAACAGTAGCTGCAGGTACATGTGCACATTGGTGAAGCCCCAAATGCCCACAAGAGTTATCAATTGTCACATTCCTGGCTGGGTTCAGGAGAGAAGTCCAAGCCTTTCCTTGTTGAGCTCCTTGGGTCACCCCTCTTTCTCAGGTTCCTTAGTATACTCAATAAGGAGCAAAGTAACTGTGGCTTGGAGTCTTTCACAGTATACTGAGAATTGTACCCAATGCTTCATTCTGATTTGCATCCTGCTTTGGTAGGGATAAAGTCCAGTGTGTGAAGGACAAAGTTGAGAAGATAGGAGGACAGAATAAATTTATTTGATGTTCTTTTGCCTTCTGAATGTAATGGAGAGTCACCCCTGGTCAAAGTTTAATTTTGTTGGTTTTCATGCTGATCAAGAAGTTTAGTATTAGTGTACAATGTACATACATTAACAATGCTGTGGATATCTGAGAAGGTCAGGAACCATGGAAATGGGGCAATAGATAGAAGGAAAGATGTTTCAGTGGACACATATGAGATTTGTCCTAATGGGGTACCAGAAATCATTTTGAGGTTCATAAAATGGGCTACCTATTAAGTAATCAGAGATATCGGGAGAGATACTTACAGGTGGGGCCTGTTTGTCTCAGAATGGGCTAATATTCACAAGCTCACTTGTGTGAGTGTAGGTGTAGGTCCGGTTGTTAGTCCTTGACTGGCAGTGGAAAGCCCTGAATATGGCTCCCGGAAGGCTGTTCTGTGGTCCTGAGTAATTATCTCTCTGTGAATCCCTCAGTTTACTTTGGTTTAAGTCAGGGGAGTTAAGGAAAGATAATGTTACTGAGGTCTAAGTAGAAAGTTGCTTTGGTTTAGGAAGGGGTCAGGTAGAACCTGCATCTTTACTAGGGATGGTTTTGTGATGATACGTGATAGTTTTTGTTAGATAGAAGAGTGAAAGAAAGCCTAACTTTAAAGTTCTACAAAAGGTAAACTATTAAGAATATTAATACCATTCATTGATAGTTGAGATCAAAAAGGAGTCACTGCTTTTTCCCTTTGTGTCGCTCAGTAAAAATAATAGTAAATATATTTCAGTTAAGGTTTGACATTAAAAAAAGTAAAACATAAAAAAAATTAGTAAAACATTTTCTTAGCAGGAAGGGTGTGTGGGTATGTGGACCATTTTCTTAGCTTTGACTGTTTTTTGCATTTTTAGTTCCTCTGTAATTTTTTTTTTCTTTTTCATGGGCTTATTTACATTGAGGGTCAACCTTAGGTCAAGTGGTATGTTTTTGTCAGGGTCTGGGATGAGTGAGGTTTTTGTGGCACTTGTTATGATTTCATGAATAATTCTTTTATTTTGAGGTAAGGTATTTAAGAACGTACAAATAATAAAATATAGGCATAACACTTTTCAGTTTACAAAGCATTTTCAATATATTTTCTGATACGAGTCACAATAGCCTTGTGTGATTGGTAGATAATATTATTATTTCTATTTTACAGATAGGGAGATGGAAGCTCTAAGATGTTAGGTAATTGGCCCAAGGCCAGTGATGGTACCAGTACCCAGATATACAGGCCTTTCTGGTGCCAAGTTCAGTATTTGTCTCTCTACCTAAGATATGCTGTTGCCATGACACATTAATGTCCATGGTGGAAGGGACCCTATGACATTTGTAATCACTTTGAGTTTTCGAGGCCAGTCATTAAATAAGAGTTTATCAAGCATCTGCTAAGTGCCAGACCTTGTGCTAAGAACTGAGGATACAAAAAGAAAAGACAAAAAATCAGTCCCTTCCCTTGAGTTCATAGTCTAATGTGGGAGAAGAGCCCCTTAAACAAAACAAAATCATCCCTTCTCTCTGGGAGCTGACCAAACATACACAAATGCAATCAATGTCAACAGTATGTCAAGGTTTCAAGGGACTCTCCAATTTTTGTTAAATAAATGTTTTTGAAATATTGAGTACCATGATAAAAGCACTGGATTTGCAGTTGTAGGATGTATGATTGGGTTCTTAAGACAGCAAAAGAGAAAGACATAATGAACTAATCTCTTGATCATCCATACAAAAAGCATCACCTGGATTGTGGCAGGGAAAGCGTATTACTTCTCTCAGAGTTCTCCTCTTCAGTTAATTTGTGTCTGTGTGGAAGGGAAACTGCTTTGTCTTCCTTCCTTCCTTCCTTCCTTCCTTCCTTCCTTCCTTCCTTCCTTCCTTCCTTCCTTCCTTCCTTCCTTCCTTCCTTCCTTCCTTCCTTCCTTCCTTCCTTCCTTCCTTCCTTCCTTCCTTCCTTCCTTCCTTCCTTCCTTCCTTCCTTCCTTCCTTCCTTCCTTCCTTCCTTCCTTCCTTCCTTCCTTCCTTCCTTCCTTCCTTCCTTCCTTCCTTCCTTCCTTCCTTCCTTCCTTCCTTCCTTCCTTCCTTCCTTCCTTCCTTCCTTCCTTCCTTCCTTCCTTCCTTCCTTCCTTCCTTCCTTCCTTCCTTCCTTCCTTCCTTCCTTCCTTCCTTCCTTCCTTCCTTCCCCCCCTCCACTCATTTATATGTGTCACCCAGGGCTAAAGTCTACACATTTGCCTAAGATTCTCAACAGTGAACTCTCTTCCATGTTTTGTGCTTGAGCAACATTGGTGAGAGTGTGGGAGGGAAGTTTCTTCTTCTGTCTTCTAGAGAGGATAGAGTGATTCCATGGTCTCTTAGGGGAGAGATCTGTGGAGGGAAAGAAAGCATTTGGGAAGAAACCAACATGGAGAGGAATTAGAACCTCGGGCATAACCCTATTTCCCGCTTGTCACACTAGCGGTTTTGGGAATTTCCGCTTGTGTGATATTACAAATTCTCTCTCTTGGTAGTAAAGATATCTTGTTCTTAGTGGGAGAGCTCATTCACTCTATGTACTATCTGGTGTATGTGTATAATTTTTATGATTTAAGTTGGTCAGCTTCATGTTCCCAATTTCCTGCTGTTCTACCTGCAGGGATCAAAATCTCCCTTGGAGAGGAGTAGTCTAAGGTCCAGAGATAGCTATTCATACCTCCCTGAGAGAGCCTCATTTAGAGACATCTATGTGGATGTACAATGTACACATAATCTACATGGTCTATACCCTCACACATTGCGTATACGTGCTAGCTATTATTAATCAAAAGCTATCAATGGCATTACAAATGTACATCAAGAAGAGGCCTTAGCCAATTGGAAAAGAGACTATACAAATCTCAGGAAGCTTGCTTGATACAGAGGATGACTGTTGATTTGTAATCTGAAGAAGTGGGGAAATGGGGTATAGTAGAAAGGAACAGGTAATGTTGTCAAATTTTAAAAGGCTAATTTATTCTACTAATCCATTCTAAAGATAGATTCATTCCACTAATCTAACTTCAGTGATGTTGTTAGTTATGGTAATATTTTTATGAGCAACCGAGCAAAAAAAAAATCATTACAAACCCCAAGATTTTTACATTTATTCTACAAAATTAGCAGGGGGTTCACCCTTCCTTTACAAGCAATCTTTCCTTTTTTCTCTCCCTACCCCCAATCCTAGACAGTATCTACTCCTCCCACCATATTGCTTTCTATGTTGCTAAACATATAAGAAATGTTCATGTGTATCCCCTGGATTCCTGTGAAGTTGAAATTAAATGGAACCCCAAAGAAATAAAATGTATTCTCTCGCTTCCTCTCTCTGTCTCTGTCTCTCTTCTCTCTCTCTCTCTGTCTCTCTCTCTGTTCTCCCCTCTCTTTTCCCTTTCTCCCCTCTGTCTCTCCTCTCCCTCCCCTCTTCCTCCACTCTCTCTTCCCTCTCTCTACCCCCATCTCTCTCTCCACCATCTCTCTTCCCCCTCCTCTCCTCTACTCTTCTGACTTCCAGCTCAACATCCTTCCTTCCCAGTTCCTTTTACTGTGGAAATCCAAAACGTACTTCTTCTGTGGCTTTTCCTTTGGGAATTTAAACTCAGGCTTTCAGAATTGGAATTTATTTCAATGAGAGATTTCTTGTGTCAACTTATTTGGCCATGTTCCTTGGAATTGCAGATTAAAGCAAATGGACAAAACAATCTCTCTTGGGCACAATTGTCCACATCATAATCCTGAGCAACTTTGACCTAAGGCTTGGTTGGGAAGTGAAATGCTAGATGCAGTGAGTCTATAAGGAAAGAACCAGAAAGCAACTGGACAAGAGCAACACAGGTGGCCTTTCCCATTTATGCCCAGAGAGAATGAATTTTAAAGTGATCCAGTGCTGGATTGAAATGACCTCCTGTTTCTACTCAGAGAATCACCCTACAGCTGCTGACCTCCTTGAATGACAGCTGTCCATGGTCAGGCACTTTGCTGAATGCAAGGGAGGCTCTGAGTTGATCGGGGGACTCATGCTAAGGGGGAGAGGGTGGTTACTCCTATGGAAACACCAAAGCATCGACAGAGAGGCATTCCCATGTGCTGCCATTTGCCAAAAGCACAACACTGGAACAGAGGTTGACGCTGGAGAAGTCCTGGCGTTAGGACAGGCTGATGCATGTAATGCATATCATTAAAAACAGTTAACACAAAGGCATGGCTGTTACTCTGCTTAGTCCAAGTTGGACTTAGTAGCTAATTAAGTGCAGGCTTTCCACGGCTATATGCAGTTTTTGAATTCCTCCAACACAAACTGTTTTAAAGAAGAAGTTAAATACAGAATGCATTGAGTTTGGTGGAGAAAGTTTAAAGGTCTGCATTTTCCCACCAAAGCTATTTAATATCGACTGCAGAGTGGGTGTGTGTGTGTGTGGAAGGGTTGTGACCTCTCTTATTTTTACAACCACTGCCGTGATTTCATAATCCTGGCAATGGTTGCCCAGAGTGAAGGAGTAGACTTTATTCCTGTAATTATATGCCAGAATGTGGGTATTAAAACAGAAAAACTTTTCTATTGATAATAAATGTCAAGGGCACAGTGATTTTGCCCAACAAATGGTCCTTCAGCCCTGTTTTTAGTATTCAGTGACCTCAGTGGAAAATTAGGGATGTCCATGAGGTCCAAGGCCATGTTGCTGAGGGGCTTGGATCTGACGCTGAGAATTGAAGGAAGTGATGGCTTTGAATGGAGGACATTGGAAGAGCAGAAACAGGTCTTAGCAAGAGAGACTCATTTTTTCCCTCTCATGGCATAAAGCCAGGAAGTTTTTCACTTGAGCAAATAAGGCTATGAGTGCTCTGTGTCAATTAAAAATAAGTATAATCTACTTTTTCTATTGTTCTTGGGATAACCCAATGCTTTATTTTTTCTGGTTTGTTATGGTGTTGTGTTTCTGCCATCTCTAGAGAGAGCTAAGCAGAGAGTAGAGAGGAGGCATGAAAGTCCTATTTTGAAATAAAGTATAGTTACTGTCTATGCTATGCTAGGGTTGTTTTACATTTCATATAAGGGAAAGGAATGGACTGACTATTTACCAGAAGATGGAATTGCTTGAAGGACAGGAAGTCATTATGATATACCATCTTGTAAAATGGAAATGAGATTATTGGTCAGTCATTTTCAGCCATTTCTGACCCTTCATGATCCCATTTACAGTTTTCTTGGCAGAGATACTAGAGTGGTTTGCCATTTCCTTCTCCAGCTCATTTGACAGATGACTAAGACAAACAGCATTAAGTGACTTGTCTAGGGTCACACAGCTAGTAAGTGTCTGAGGTCAAATTTGAACTCCAGAAAATGTGCCTTCCTGATCCAGTTCCAGTACTATCTACTGAACCACCTAACTGCCCCATTATATATACTTATCAGGCATTAATTGTGGTACTTATCAATCAATCTCTAAACAATCAATACTACTTGTTATAGTATAGTATACTGTATAGTATACTATGTATAATATACAAGAGTATAATATAATATAATATATATGTATATGTGTGTGTATATATATATATATACACAACATAACATATAGTGTATAAATGCACATTGTTTTGAAATAAACTTGGTCTTCACAAAAATGTTTTCGGCCAAGACATCTATGAAAGCCGGTGTGGTGTGGTGGGTAGGGTTTTCTGAGTCAGGAAGACCTTTTGACACATGTGACCAGGGCATGGTGGTTAACCCTTCAGTGCCCTGAGTAACTCTCTATGATTGTAATGCTACTAAGCAACTGCTGATCTGCAACAGGGACAGGGAAGTTCACCTATGGGGAGTTCTCCATACCAATGAAATTAGAGGTCTGGCCCCCCAAATTCACTTTTTTTCATTCAGAAATGGAATTTAATGAAAGGCAGTGCAATTCAATGGTTTTTGCATTTGCTAATTAGACCTTTCTCTAAAGAGTTCTTTGATGATTATATCACTCACTCCCTGATTTGAAGAAAAATGGAATGACTCCCTATGCCCTTACGCCTACAGAACAATGTCCTAATTCCTTACCTGCCACAACCTGGCCCCAAGTTACCTTTCTGGCCTTATCTCCTTTTGTTTCTCCCTTTCATGCTCCAGCCAAACTGGACGATGTGCTGTCCTCCAAAGAAAGTCTGTGCTTCCTTCCCTCTGTGCTTTAGTCAAGCTGTTTTCAACACCTGAGATGCCCTTTCTCCCTATCACCACCTGTTGAAATTGCTTTGTGTCTGTCCTTCAAGGAACAGCTTGAATCCTTCTTTGTCTATGAAGCCTTCCCAGATTACTGCTATGCTGAAGTAATCATCTCTTGCCTATAGGCAAAACTTTGTATTATGCCTCTCCTAAAGCAAGTCTCTCATTTTCCCTTGCATTGTAATTATTTGTACCTGTGTCTGGTCTCTCCTCTCATATAGCCCTGAAAGCAGATTTGCTTTGAATTGCTCACAGTGCTTAGCACATGGTCACTCAGTCAACGTTTATTGAACTGAATTGAACCAATTAATAAACATTTAGTAAGCACCTACTATGTACCATGAATCAAACTGTTTCTTTCCTCAAGGACCTTATATTTAATGGGGTAAGCCATAAGGTTGTAAACTCCTTGAAGGCAAGGGCCTGTTTTTTACCTCTTTTATACCCCCAGCCCTTGGCACAGTGCCTGGCATATAGCAGATGCTTCATAAATGTTGGCTGGATGCAAAGCAATATGTATTCATATAGGAGTAGGGATGGGACATGTTCATGATTTACCTTTGGAATAAGGAACCAAGTCCTTATGATGAAATTCCTTCTGTCAGGGCAGGTCGTCACTTTCTATGCAACTTACAATCTCAGAGAGTTTCCTGAAACACTAACTGCTGAAGTGATTTGTCCAGGGTCACTTAACCAGTATGTGTCAGTGATTGGACATGAACCCAGACCTTCCTGGCTCTAAGGCCAGTTCTCTATCCAAGAGGCCAGAGCTACCTTTTTTTTTTTTTTAACAAGGTAAGAGAGTGAATACGAGGTAGACTGTGCAGGAGGAACATTAAAAACTAGATTATTGTAAACAAATTACAAACTCTTGAAGGTAGAGATCATGTCCTCCTATTCATCTGCTTCCCTTGCAGCTCCTGGCAAAGTGACTCACATATGATAGATATTCCATGAGAATGAGCTATGTTGGATGAATTAGTGCTACCAGGTACCATGGAATAAGTTCTTCTAGGTTTGCTTTTGGGGACCTGGGGTCCATTAGAACTACTTAATCCCTGTCAGATCCTTTCAACTAGCATTGTTATCCATTTCCTCATCAATAAATGACAGGGTTGGATTAAATGACCTTTTAATTTCCTTTAAACTGGAAACTGAGGCCTGGGAGGGCTATGATTATCACAAAGTTATATATCTAGTGCTTTGGAGAGCTGTCAGGTTCACCTTGTTTTTCTCACTTCAATCCAATGAGCTTTCTTTCCGATTAAAGCAAGTCCAAATGAACTAAAATAAGTATTAGAAGTAGGAATGGGATTTCCTGACTCCAATCTTGTGAAAAGATCTTTAAACCATCCTCATGTTGAATTTGTGGGCCAGTAAGGATGCACATTTTACCAGTGAATAACAACAGGCTGTAATTTTCTGTTTTACTCAAAGTAGATGTTCAAGAATTTTTTTTTAAATGACAAGGCAAATGATGGATTTTCAACAAAAACAATTTTGCTTATCCATGTGCCCTAAGCTCAGCCCCTGGCTACTGAGGTATGATTTTTATTTTATTTTTTAACATGCAATTCTTTTTTTAATTTTAAAATTTTCTTTTTTTTAAAACTTTTGCCTTTTATTTTTAGTTTCCAACATTTATAACCTTTTGAGTTCCAAATTTTCCCCTCTTTCCCTCACCCATAGCCTGAAATTTGATATAGGCTGTGTAAGTACAAACACATTAAATATATTTCCACATTAGTCATGCTGAAAAGAAGAATTAGAATCAAAAGGAAAACCATGAGATAGAAGAAACAAAACAGAAAAATAGTTCGATCTGCATTCAGACTCCATGGCTTTTTCTCTGGAGGCGATTGCTTTTTCCATCATGAATCTTTTGGAACTGTCTTAGATCCTTGTATTTCTGAGAAGAGCTAAGTCTATCAAAGCTGGTCATGGCACAATGTTGTTGTTACTATATACAGTGTTTTTCTGGTTCTGCTCGCTTCACTCAGCATCAGCTTATGTAAGTCCTTACAGGTTTTTCTGAAGTCCGCTTGCTCATCACTTCTTATGGAATGATAGTGTTTCATTCATTCATGATCCACGGCTTGTTCAACCATTCCACAACTGATGGGCATCCCTTCAATTTTCAATTCTTGACCACTACAAAAAGAGCTGCTATTAATGATTTTGTGCATGGAGATTCTTTTCCTGTTTTTATTATCTTTTGGGGATAGACTTAGAAGTGGTATTGCTGGGTCAAAGGGCATGCACAGCTTTATAACCCTTTGGGCATAGGTTCCAAATTGCTCTCCAGAATGACTGGATCAGTTCACAATTCCAGCAACAATGCATTAGTTTTCCAATTTTTCCATATCTCTAATATTTATCATTTTCCTGTTTTGTCATGTTAGCCAATCCAATAGATGTGATGTGGTATAGAGAGTGATTTTTTGTCTCACTTCTTACTCTTTAGTATAATATACTTGGTGGTTCTTCCAACCTTCAGGGTCATGGTGGAATTCTTGTGTGTGTGTGTGTGGGGGGGAAGATTGAGATATGGTCATCTAGAGAGGCTGTCACAAGGCAAATCTCCTCACTTCCACTTTGGAGACCTTCTCTTCTTCCAAGATGAAGTTCAAGCCCCATCTATTCCCCTCAAATGCTCATCCTCTCTCTCCAA
The DNA here is from genome assembly GCA_023548195.1 of Bettongia penicillata ogilbyi. Lineage (NCBI taxonomy): Eukaryota > Metazoa > Chordata > Mammalia > Diprotodontia > Potoroidae > Bettongia > Bettongia penicillata. The sequence continues at coordinate 1,470,924 of JAJHZJ010000309.1, forward strand.
ACTTACCTTGCATATAACTACATTAACTACATTCCCTTTATATTTATTCTGTTTCTACTTAGTTCTTGTCTTCCCATTGATATGTAGTAGGCACATAATAATCTAACAAGTGATTGGTTGATCTCTCTGGCTAAGGAGTTATATGGGAGCCCAGGAGGCATTTGAAATTCTAAATCTAGGTAACCCACAGACCTTCCTCCAGTGGAAAGTATGCTGGCTTCAGGGCCAGAGAATCTTATATCAGATCTTGCTTCAAATCCTGTGACGTTGGGAAAGTCATTACCTACCTCCCTGGGCTTCCCTTTCCTCATCTGTGAAATGATGGGCTGGACTAGAAGACCCCAAAGGTGCCTTCCAGCTCAACATGGATGATTCTATGATGGTTGAGAGTGGAATCATCAGTAAGTAGCCCAATGGCTTCCCGAATAAGGGAGGAGGAATCGATTGCTCTGACTCAGAACTCAGCCTTAGGTGTTTGCCACTCCTACTAATTTTCATTGTTCAGAATCCAGACTGATCCTCAAAACATGACACTGACTCCTGTTCTCTGTGTTTTTATGACTTATTTGCTTCTGAAGTGCATTTGTCTTTAACAATGAGCCATTCATGAGCGATCCAGTGAGCTGGCCAGAGCCAGGGAGATGGCTGCAGGCAATCTGGCCGCTCTCCAGTCTAGATATTCTTAGGGGTAGAGAATCACTCAAACCAAAGGCAAGCCATTTTCTGCAAATTTTAACACAAACATCTGTGTTTTAATGCTCACCCTACAGTTCAGCTAAGACTTCTTGTTGCCCTCACTATTGTTTTTTAGCAGGGTGTATTAAGTGACCATAGAAGCAAGGAAGACACTATAATTGATTTCTTTAAATGGCAGCTCTCACTGTATCACACATTAGATTAATAGAAGATACTGTTGACTGTTCTTTTTTTAATTAGATTTTGTTCTAAATATAACAAACACCAAATAAAATGGCTATTTCTATATATGTAGCAGAACAGAAGAAAGGAGATTGTAAATGAAATGCAGATGAAATCCCTTCCCTTCCCTTGCCTTCCCTTGCCTTCCCTTGCCTTCCCTTGCCTTCCCTTGCCTTCCCTTGCCTTCCCTTGCCTTCCCTTGCCTTCCCTTGCCTTCCCTTGCCTTCCCTTGCCTTCCCTTCCCTTCCCTTCCCTTCCCTTCCCTTCCCTTCCCTTCCCACAGTGTATTTACTACTTAAAAATAGAAGGGGACCAAGAGACAGAGACCATCAAGAAAAAATGCATTTACTCAGTGTATCCATTCCATTTTCTTATTTGTTTATCTAGTTTAATATGGCGGAGAGCAACAGGGGAACAAGCCAAACTCCTTTTTACTGTCCAGTAAATCTTAATGATGCCAGTAAACATTGGGTTCCTCTTAATCTACAAATATTTAATAAGCTGCTATTATTTTGCCAGGCACTATGCTAGGCACTGAGGAGATACAAATATAAATATGATACATTCCCTGCCTTCAAGGAGCTCACAGTCTAACAGGGAAATCCTGCATATATATGTGTGTTCAGTCTTTTTTCAGTCATGTCTGACTCTTCATGATCCCATTTGGGGTTTTCGTGGTAAAGATACTGCAGTGGTTTGCCATTTCCTTCTCCAGCTCATTTGACAGATGGGGAAACTGAGGCAAACAGGGTTAAGTGACTTGCCCAGGTCACTCAGCTACTAATGTCTGAGGCTAGATTTGAACTCCGGAAGATGAATCTTCCTGACTCCAGGCTGGCACACTATCCACTGTGTCACACATACATAAAGCAGATGTCCTGCAGTCTTGGGGAAGAAAATCAAAGTCACTAGTATCTTGGTAGACCAGGCTTCATGCAGAAGTGGTACTCTCCATGAACCTTGGAAGAAAGCAAGGATTCTAAAAAGGCAGAGATAAGGATGGGGGGGGGAGACAGGGAGAGGGAGAGAGAGAGAGAGGAGAGACAGAGAGAAGGGGGAGAGAGAGAGAGAGAGAGAGAGAGAGAGAGAGAGGAGAGAGAGAGAGAGGAGAGAGAGAGAGAGAGAGAGAGAGAAAGAGAGAACTCCAGTCTTGAGAAAAAACCAGTGCAGAGATGGGAGATGGTATATAGTGTGTGAGGAATGGCAAAGTTATGTATGAATGAACTGGAGAGAGTGTGGAGAAGAGTGGTGCATTATGGTAGATATGTAAATTTTATCTGAATTTCACATGTCCTTGCTTACAACTGGTTTGGGTAAAGTAAGCATGTTGTTAATAGAAGTTGGCTCAATATTCCATCCATATCAGAAAAGCTAGTTGACTTTCAATAGTTGTACTAATTGGAAACATGAAAGGGTTTCAGATAAAGTTGAAAGCTTTAGCCTCCGTTTCCCATTGGATATGTTACTGAGCAGGAGTTTTCTCATCTCTAAGGTGAGATTTAGAGTAAGTGATTTCCAATGTATTTTTCAACTCTGAATCTATGATCCTATTGAACTCAATAAGTATTTTTAAGCCCTTGTTATATATCAGACACTGTGATAGTTGTCAGAGATATAAACACAAAACCAAAATAATCCTCCCTCCCCAGGATCCCCATTTTACAGGGAGCTCTGATGAAATAATAATTGTGCCCATTTATATAGGGCATTGCATTTTCTGTAGTACTTCCTGCCTAACAACTTTATCTATAGCTTGTGTAAATGTTATAATTCCACATTACACAAATAAGGAAATTGAAGATCTCAGAAGCGTCTTGTCCAAAGGCATGGCTAAGTGTTGAACTCAACACTCAAACCCAAATATCCTGACCCTGCCATTTATTTATTGGGCTTTCTTCTACAACAATATGCTGGCTGGGGAGATTTTTGACCAGTTGGTATGCCTTGTGTAGAAGACATAATATGTGTACTGTGTATATATACACAAGAAGTCACACACACATATACACAGGTGCATATACAAATGTGCGTACATACATATATACACACATACATAGGGAAGTGTGGTTAGAACTTGTGATTTCATTAGAGTTGGGGACTGTTAAGGAAAATACCTCTATCAAAACAAATGGGCAGCTACTTTACAACTGCTTTTCTATCAGAGGAAAAACCTCTCACATCTAGGAAAAGACTTGGCAGGGATTGAGTTGCCACTGGTTAAAAGTCTAGAAACATAGACAACCCAAGGAGGGTCTCATTCCATGGAAAGTTCTGTTTTGTTCACTCAGAAGGAGTTTGTTGTATTGAGAACAGAGTAATTGCAGCCTGGAGGTAGAGCTTGTGTCAAAATCTGATTTCTCTTTGATGTTTTCCTCTCCTTCATTAAAAAAAAATCACATCTAAGATTTCTTTGGAATTGAGAACTCCCAGGGAGGAAACTTCCTCTGTGAATACAAATACACGTCTGAATTACAATTTGTAGTCTTGGAAAACTGCTTAGAGCAGTGGTATCAAACTCAAACAGACACGGAGGTCCAATAAAGTACATAAGGAACACTGCAGGGCATTTTTGACTTAGTTTTAAAATGTAGTATTATCCATTATTTTAATTATTTTAAATTATTATTAATTATGTATTTATTGTTATTCATTATTTTCCATTATATCATTTTAATATATTTTTATTATCCATTATTTTTTTTAATAATTCCTAATTACATTTTAGAGCATCTAGGTGGTTCATTGTATAGAGTCCCAGGCCTGGAGTCAGGAAGATCTGAGTGCAAATCTGCCTCAGATACGTACCAGTTGTGTGACCTTGGGCAAGTCACTTAACCCTGTTTGCCTCAGTTTCCTCATGTGTAAAATGAGCTGGAGAAGGAAATAGCAAGCTATTCCAGTATCTCTGCCAAGAAAACCTCCACATGGGTTCATGAAGAGTTGAATATGACTGGAATGACTGAACAATAATTCCTTTTTATTTGCTTCAGTCTCACTGGGGAGTTTTATGGCCCAAGTATTTGATACCTCTAGCTTAGACTACTATGTGGTTAAGTGATTTGCTTTGGGTCACAGAGCCAGTATGTGTCACAGGCAGAATGTAGCTTCAGGTCTCCCTGACTCTCAGGCCAGCTTTCTGGTCACAATGCCACTTTTCAAAGTGGATATACTTGTAAGATCTAAAAACAAAGCAAAACAAAGCAAAATAGCCCAAACAACCAAAATCAAATTAGGAAGAAACAAGGGAAGAATATGCTTAAAAGGTAAATGGTTGGGCCTGGAAATAGAAATTTACAAAGAATATATTTGTGTTGGAATAGAGGGCAAAATTCAAAAAAATCACCCCAAAATCAGCCTATTGGTAAAGATCTGATACTAATTTAATTAGTAGTAATGATGCTAGTATTTGCAATAATAGCTAGCATGTGTATATATACATACACATACACACACATATATGGCTTTAAGGTTTGCAAAGTGCTGGATAAAGCTTATCTTATTTGATCCTTATAACAACTATGGAAGGGAGGTACTTTTGTTTTCCCTATTTTACAGATGAGGGCACTGAGGTACAGACGGGTAAATGATTTGTCTAGAGTCATGTAGCTACTAAATTTCTGATGCAAGATTTGAAGTCAATCTTTCTGACTTCACATCTAGTCCTTTATGAACTGGGCTAACTGGCTGCTTAATTTACAAATAAATAGTTATTTCAAAGCTATGGTCCAGTTTCTTGTGGAACCAGGTTGAGATTATTATAATAATGGGGAGAAATGAATAGCTAGGTGGTGCAGTGGATAGAGTGCTGACCAGAAGTCAGGAAGACGCCTCTTCCTGAGTTGAAATCTGACCTCAGACACTTACAAGCTGTGTGACCCTGGGCAAGTCACTTACTCCTGTTTGTCTCAGTTTTCTCATCTGTAAAATGAGCTGGAGGAGGAAATGCCAAACCACCCCAGAGTCTTTGCCAAGAAAACCCTAAATGGGGTCACAGCTGCAAACAACTGAACGTTAACAATGGAAATGATATAGAAGACCTGAAGATGTTCAAGCCTCGATTCTGACACCTACTAACTGTGTGACTTTGGATTTACTATAATGAACCTCAGTTTCCTCTTCCGTAAAATGGGTACTTGTGTTAGTTATCTTACCTGGAGGTTGTGGATAACTGTTTTATAAACCTTAAAGTGCTCTTACCACGGTTTGTCACCAGCAGCAAGACTGCTTGTCACCGGCAGAGGCACCCATAGTCTGAAAACAGAACTGTTCAGGAATGAATGATGTTGGCAGGTTGCCACCCTCATGGGGAACCCCACTGTGGCTGAATTGAGGAAAGTGAGGACAGAGGATGGCCTCTGCGTGGATAGACCTTGCTCCTTTTCTTCTGAAACACTAGTGAAGGGAGGAAGGAGTCCCCCATGGCCCAGAGGAGCCCCGGAGAGATTGGTGCCTCTTCAAGTCACCAGCTGCCTTACAGTGCAGAAGGAAAGGAAAGAGGTTAGACAGCTGAGTGTGGGGAGCACGTTTTGGGCTGAAGCCACATGGAGCTCAAGAGTTTCGACAGAGTTTTGCTTTAGAGGATGTGAAACCCACATCCACCACATGTGACGGCAAATGCTGGGAGGCCTGGTGCAGGGCCAGAGGAGGAAGTCTGACACTGAGCCTTGTTCATTGTGCCACCTATGAACTTACTGCCCCAGGTGGTTGGTGGAAACCATTTTTTTTGACTTGAAATAAAAGGGAACATGTAATGGGGGAAAAGGGGTAGCTAGGTGGGGGAGAAGGGGCAGCGAGGTGGTACAGAGGATAGAATGCAGGGCCCAGAGTAAGAAAGACTCATCTTCCTGAGTTCATATCTGGCCTCAGAGCTGTGTGACCCTGGGCAAGTCATTTAACCCTGTTTACCTCAGTTTCCTCATCTGTAAAATGAGCTGGAGAAAGAAATGACAAACCATTCCAGTATCTTTGCCAAGAAAACCCCAGATGGGGTCATGAAGAGTCAGACATGACTGAAAAAACAATTTAACAGCAAGTTGGGGAGAAGTAATATAAAGTGGAAAGAGCGCTAAATTTAAGGTAAAAAGGCTTAAGTTTGAATCCAACTCCATTACTTGTGAGCTGTGTGACCTTGGATACATCACTTAACTTCCATGGGCCTCAGGTTCCTTATCTGTAAAAGGAGGACAACCATGTCTGTAGAATGGTAAGTGAAAAGGGGAACTGGATTTGGGGTCAGAGACATTGGGTTCAAATCCTAGCTCTGCCACTCCCTGTGTGATCCTGGGCAAGTCACTTAATCTTTCTGGGCCTGCATTTCCTCATCTATAAAATGAGGGAGTTGGACTAGATGGCCTCTAATATTTCTGCCAGATCTGAGTCTAGGACCCTCTCATCTTGCCTCACCAGATTGTTTTGAGTATCAAATGACAGAAAATTTTAAGGTTAACAAGGTTTTTTATATACTTCTCTCTTAGGGGCCTCAACCCACTTGGGAGGGAGCTACCCCAGGTGCTTTTCTCCCCACAGATGAGGAAAAGAAGGTTCAGAGGAATTGTGATCTGCCTCTGGTTCCACAAGGTCAGAAATAGGCTTGACTTCCACTCCAACCCCATCCCTCCATGTGCAAATCATTGGGTGGTAGTATATGTGAAATATACACATAGATATAGATACAGTATACACATATGTCACATATACAGTACCACATATTATCTATATGCTACCTATATCACAAATACTAGTATTTGTGAGGCATCCACACATGCATCCACACATGCATATATACATGTATATACTATATATTATTTATACTATACTATCTATATGTTATAGATTATACTATTTCATCTATATACTATCTATATGCCATATATGTATCATATGTATCACAAAATGAGTAAATTATAAAAGTATATCACAAAGTGAATATATATAGTATGACATACATACTAGTATGTAATATGTGCCTGTGTGCCTGTGTATACATATACATGCATATCTAGCATGGTTGCACATACACATTAATAACACACGTGTATGCATGCATATGGGCACATACTATATATACAACACAACTATTGCACAACACACATGTACATACATGAATGTTCATATAATTAAATGCACATGCATATGTACTGCATACACACATATACACATATGTGCACATATTAATATTAAGTATGGTCACATATTATATATAATATATTTCAAATATTCATACATATATGCATGCATACATATATGTACACACACATATATAAATGTTAAGAGAGAACTAGCCCCTCTGGTGTAAGGGTGTGCTGAGCCTTCGTCAAGGCTACTCATCTGCCTTTGCTGTCCACATCTCTCCCACTTTTCACATTGGTAAAACCATTTCAGCAGATGGATTAAATCAGGTAGAGGGTAACCGAGAGGCCTCCAACTCATCAGTGAGTTTAAGGAGATATCTATCCTAGGTACATGATCACTTCCCCTGGCAGAATGAACAGGTTAGAACAAATTGTTCCAACAGCCATGACGGCAGCTGAAGTAGGTGCTGTAGAGAGCTTTGAGCTTGGTCAGACACTGAAGACTCCAAGATCATCCAGTGTGTCTCTGGCCATTGCCAGTCATCCTGACTTTTGTCTTGCCACTGGACTTCAGTGACTCCAGAAGAGAGAGTGAGCCTGACATCTTTGTGTAGCTCTGCCTCGCTGAAATCTAATTCATGTGAAAGTCGAGACGTCACCTTCATGGTGTCATTGCCCTCTTCGAAAAGGATGAACAAATACATATACATACATCCGTTTATGTATCCAAGCTGTTCCCCAAATCTTAGTTCTGTTTTAAGTTATTAAAGCTTGTAATTGCACTACAATTTTGGAGACAGCCTGTAAAGATACATTCACACACACCACATATATTCATCTATTTGTGTTCTATATATTTATATTATATTTTTAATGTGATATAAATTTATATCAGAAGATATAAAGTATGATTATTTATGGTATTCTTATAATACCAGTTCTCCAGATGACATGATGATGATAACAGTTTGTTAAGGGAAGGACAGCCCTTTTGGTTCAAACTACGTGGCCCTCAGTGAATGACCTGGAATCAGGGGCACTAGGAAAAGAGCTTTTGTCGTTAAAATGTCAATTCCTTGTTAACCTAGGATGGCAAAAACTCAGTGGTTCCTGCCTACCAGCTGTTTTCTGGTCCCTGTGAAAAAGTCTGGTTTCTGGGCCAGATCCTAATGGGTAGGTGTCCACATCATGAAGTCAGCTTGGCATTACCCAACACCTTTGTTTCAGGCTCCTCAAAGTGCCAGAGAGCTGAGGCTGCTGGAAATGGCTGATTCTCCTTATCAGTGGCAGGTGTAAAGTCAGTTATTGATTATCTTGTAAAGATGGCTTGTGTCTCCAGGACTACTGTGCTAATAAGAGACGTTTTTTTCCTGGGTGGTCAGATTTGACCCTTATTGCACAATAAATGAATTTCCCGCCCCTCCCCACTTTCCATGGACAGGTGTATTGTCTTTGTTGGAGACTTTCCTAAATGATTAGTTTCAGGAGGTAGGAAAGAGTAGTAAGTAAATAGAACTCTGGCCCTTGTATCAGGAAGAGCTGGGTCCGTAGCCTGCTATAGATACTCCCTAGCTGTGTAATCTTTGGTAAGGCACTTCACCTCTATTTGCCTCAGTGTCCTTACCTGTAAAATGGGGATAGTAACAGCACCTACCTCTTAAGGATGTTGTGAGGGTCATTAGGCACTTATTTAGCTCAGTGCCTGGCACATAGTAGGTGCTTTATAAATGTTAGCTATCAAATCCTAATCTAGGTACTTACTAACTGTGTGACTGTGGTCAACTTGTTTGATGACTCTCATCTTATTTCTTCATCTGTAAAATGAAGATCACAATAGGTTTAGATAATGTGTGTGTGTGTGTGTGTACACATATATACATCTCTCTCTCTACTTCTAGATCTAGATCTATCTGTAGATATATGATGTGCTTTGTAAACTTTACAATACTAAATCAATATTAGCTATTATTTTTAAAGCTTCCTATCAGGAAACATTTGAAGTTGATGGTATGCTTGGGGAAATGTCATGATAGACAAAGATCAGGAAAAGGAGAAAAGTTTCTGCCAAGGTGCCTGAATATACACTATTTATTATTGCATGAAGAATCTTAAGGATGTTTTGGAAGAGAGAGACAATCAGGTTTAACTGGCCAGGGAGGAGTATTCCGGTATTAGAGATTACTGCTGATTGCATGGGTCATGCCACTCAAGGATTTATGTGGAGGCCATTGGCAGCCCTGTGCTCTGTCTCACAAGTTTTCCACAATGCCATCATTATAAATAAATATACTTTTCCTGGACATCTCCATCTCTCCATCTTTAAAGGCTCCCTCCCCTCTCATCCTTGACCTCAGCCCACACACTTTTCTTGGACAAACACATTTTTTGTGGCTTTGGCCAAAAAAGTCCCACTTCCCGTTTGTATTGGCATTTCTGCATCTCACTCTGACTTGATGCCAATGTTCTGAAGAAGCTTTCTCTGTACTTGGGTCACTCAATCTTGTTTCATGTTTTCTCTCCTTCAAACCTACCCTATGGTCATCGATGGTGTGTTCAAGTAACTGGCTCCTCCCTTCTGTTGCATCCCCAGGAGCCTGGTTTCAATGGAAAAATCTAATACTGCTGCGTGGAGAAATATGTCCACCAATCCAATCAGAAATTGCTTAGATGGCACCTGACTGTGTGAAATATTAGTTATCCTAGAAAAATACTGTGTTGCCAGTTTGCTAACTGGACCAGGAAACCTTTTTATTGTGAAATGGGAGTAGTCTTTGTGGAGTCAGGAATGCATAGGTTATCCTGAAAGTAATGGTGCCTGTTTGCCATGGAGCATTGGGCGTACTCCTGATAGTGAAATTTTTACTTTATAATAGCAAACTAGTGCCTCCACACCAAAAAAGATCTCCTCTTCCAGCTATTTATTTTAATTATCTATAGAAGAGTGGCATGGGCTTTTATTATTTATACACACATACATATGTACACATATATGGAGAGAGAAGTTTACCTTCTTAGTTGTCTCATAATTGGGTCATTTTGCCCACATAGAACACACATTTGGATGGACAGACTGATCAGGATGTTAGAAGAGCTGATCAGGATGTTAGAAGATTCATCTAGTCAACCCCCCCCCCCATTTTATAGGGGGAAGTAATTGGGACTCAGATTAAAAATACTTATTGAAGATTATACAAGCAGCAAATACAGCCATGAATTGACAGGTTTTGGCACAAGGTTTATACTGTCCTACCCAACGTGAAAAGAGGAGAGATTGGATTTTTCTTTGTCAGATCATGACATTTCCCCAAGCATACCATCAACTTCAAATGTTTCCTGATAGGAAGCTTTAAAAATAATAGCTAATATTGATTTAGTATTATAAAGTTTACAAACCTAACACACACACACATTATCTAACCTATCTAAACACAAGGTTTTCTACCTTCTTGTCTGGTTATCTTTCCATTGCATACTCTCAGTGCAAATGAACGAGTGAACGAGCTCCACAAGCAGACAAAGAGCTGAGTATAGGAAGAGGTTTTCATTCATCTTTTGTTCTCGGAGGACCTGTAACATCATGGGGGTGATGTCTTGACAAGAGTGAATTGGATATAAGTGAAACAGAGCTGTGCAAAGTCATCAGCCTCACTCTTTCCCAGAGTCATCAAAGTTCAATCACAAGACATCAGGACTTCTGGCGATGATTCTGGTTGCTATGGATGACCTTGGCCTTTCCCAGACCTTAGTTTGCCTGAGGCAATGCCCTTTCAATTACTAAAGGTAAGAACTGAGACAAAGAAATGTCCTAATTTACCATCACAAGAAAAAAAAATCAGTAGGAAGAAGACAGGGGGCCTGATTGCATTTGGGAAATTGGGCTGTTCTTTCAGGGACTCCAAACTCTTGCCTGATTGAAAACCCCGTAATTTCGCACCAATATTCTTCTGGTGATTCTGTATGGCTGCAAATTATGGAGCACTGTGCTCAAGGAAGACTCTAGACAGCAGGTGACCCAAAGGGCAATGGATAGACACATGCCGACCATATGTGGGCTGCAATGTGTTACCAATGGAATGTAGAGGGTGTCCCAAAAGTCTTAGTGCTGTTTTTTTAAGGTTCAAAGTCTCTGTATTCCATTTTCCTTTCCAAATCTTACCACCTAAACTCAGCTCTGGTGCCCCTTCAGTGGGAAGTTTCTACTTAGTTGCTAGTGTACTTTTCCAATCCAAATTATATTGTGTTTTTTCATCTCTTCTGATGTATTCTCCCAGTAGATGCTAAATTCCTTGAGGGTAAGGGCAGTTAACTTGCTTTGTCTTGGTATCTCTAATACTTAGTACAGTGCCTTATACATAATATATGTATGTCAATATGTTGGAAAAATGAACAGCATTGAAAGAGTTAAGAGCTCTGATCAATGCAATGGTTCACCAAGATTCCAGAGGACCAGGTATGTAACATGGTACTCACACTGACAGAGGAGTGATGGACTCAAGGCAGGTCATAAATTGTCTTCCCTATAATTACTACCTTGTGGAACTTTTCTCCAACACGATCACACCAACCTTGTCTCCCAGTATTCTCCTGCTCTGTCTTTTGTTGCTGCTTTGCAGACTGTCATCTTACTTCCTTTTAATCTTGCTGGCATACTCAAGGAGAAATTGTGAAAATTCTGTGCCCACCCTCTGGCCTCCAGATCACCTACTTGCTGAAGAGCTTTATCACCCTCTGGATCAGCTCCGTGCTTGTAGGCAGTAACCAGGGAGAAAAATCCAATCTCTCCTCTTTTCACGTTGGGTAGCACAGTATAAATCCTGGTGATTTATGGTCTATCATGATCCAATCATGCCTGTTCATCACAAGACATAATCTGTCATTACTTTCTTTACCCCTTAATGAACCCCTCTTCCAAACTTCCATATTACTGATGTCTTTGTTTTCTTGACCTCATTAAAGGGGCCCTGCCCTGGCTACTTCTTAAACAGGTCTATTCAATGAATGGGCATTACCTCACCCTAAGTGAATACCTGCAAAGACCTTAGCCTAAAGGCCCCAAGGTCTCCTGATGCATCCTGGGCCATCTCCAGTCATCCTGAGCAATATCAGGTCACTGGAGTCAGATGGCTCTGGAGAAGTGAGGCTGGTGACCTGCACAGCCCTCCACTCAAAACAAAGTCAAGTGCAAGTCATGTCATCATTTCTCTGAAGGCATGGTCTATTTCAGCAACGAAGGACAAACATGATGATGATTGCTGTCAAGGACACCATTGTCCATCCAGTAACTCTAGGTTTCTTTAAAAAAGTTTTTTTATTTAAAATTTGGAACTTAACAAATATTAAATAAAATGAATCTTTTCACTTACAAGTGAAAAAGAAAAACAAGATTATACGTGAAACTATGAACCTCTGCTATGTATAGTTTACTTTTCCTTTAAATATATTTGTACTTATATAGGTTATATACAAATATATACATTATATTTCTGTATATTTGTCAATGCATATGTCAGTAAATATATTATACATGTAAGTATGTTATATATTTATAAATATATTACTATATACTTGTTATATATGTATAAAGTATATTATATGTTACATATAAGTAAATATTCTATTGTAATAAATATATTGCATATGCCATATACATATATATCTACTATATAAGCATATATTATAGTAATATAGTTATATGTTACATATATATGGATATCATAGTAAATATATATAGGTATAAAAAGTGTGTCATATATAGTAAATATGCATAGTAAATATATATTTAAAATATACATAAAATTATATCATATGCTTATATATTTAATACATAAATATATATTATATCATAGTACATATATAACTAAGTAGATCACATATATAATATACTTATAAGTATATATTACATATGTAAGCATGTATTATACTATGTCATTCCCCTTTTCAAAGGGACTCCCTTGAATGGATAGACTCCATTCATGGATGAACTCCCTATCCATTCTAGGATCAAATATCATTTCATCTTTATCTTAGATTATTTCATCTTTATCCTAGCCTTTAAATATCTATTTTCAGTGTAAATTTTGGTAATGTATATAATAATCAGAATCACACAGGTGCATAATTTATGTAAACAAGTAAGCACACCTGCATATTATATATATGTGCATGCTAAATGTTTTTTATTGATAAGGTCTCAGAATGGTAGGTTTTACAGAACCAGAGTTTCTAGGAAGAGTGGGAAATAGAAATAATCATTTTGAGGCTTTCAGTGTATTTAGATTTCTAAATGAAAGATTAGTTTCTAGGAATGCTAGGCTCTTGGTCAGCGGTGAAGTGTATGTAATGAGGTCTGGAAAAATATATTTGCCTGGAGACTTTTGGTTAGATAGAACAAATGGAGAGGAAAGGAATTTGCCTATATAGATCTGCCAACCCATAGGCATAGGCTGGTATGAAATGGTGGAGAAATACCTGAGGAGAACAAATAATTCATGCAAGACAATATCCAAGAAAAGGAAGTAGTAACAAAACTCATGGTCTCAGTCGTTTTTATGTGAATACATATATGTGAATAGAGTGTAGCCAATAAATGAGGTGAACTAGAGTTCTCAACACAAAGAGGTGAATTTGATGTCCTAAGTATTACTCAGACATGGTGTGGGATATGGATGTGGCTAGAACACATCTACTTTGTTCAAAAGTAGAGATGAGATGAAAGGATGATACGGACATCAGAGAGAAAATTCACAGGCTAGAAAGGGATGCATGGTAGAGAGCATTTAGATGAAAGTCAATGGAGGAAGAACCAGAAAAAATAGAGTGCTAATACATACATTATACTTAAGATGGCAGGAGCCATCTTAAGCACCTGGGCAAAAGCAGAACCTCCATGAGGAGTCTGATAGTTCTCAGCGCTTTCAGAGTTGTTTGTTTTTTTTACAATGTCGTTGTTACTGTAGAAATTGTTCTCCTCATCCTACTCATTTCATTCTCCATCAGTTTATAAAAGTCCTCTGAACTATTCATTTTTTATAATGCTGATGTTATAGTATAAATGTGATATATTTTTGTATCCAGTACTTGAGGGAATTTGCTTTGCTTAACTATGCGTATTGATTACAAGAAATTTGTTTTTCTTTTCTTAACAATGGAATGGAGAACAAGAGAATGAGAAAATAGTTTTCTGTTTATTTTTTTTAATAGAGAGATGGGGGATGCTACAGGTGTGAAATGCTGTGTGCACTTTCAGATGAAGTCACTGTATTATACATTTTACTGTATTACAATAGATCTCTCATGAAGTGGGAGTAATCTGGAAAAGTAATGTAGCAACAAAATACATCAATCTATTTTTTTTTTAAATTTCAAAACCAATACATCATCATCCTGGTATGAAATTATAATATAGTAGGGAGATCAGAAGTCTCAATTATCCAGACATTTGTTGGCATTTCCTCTCTGCTAGAGTGAGTTAAATATTTACCAGCTACTTTATATTTAGTAATTATTTCATTCCTTAAAAGGTGAAAGAATCAACAAGTTGATGGTCTGGTCTAAACTCTGTATAGGATTAAATTTTAGGAATGTGGTCTATTGCAACGTGTCTGTGTGTGTGTGTGTGTGAGTGAGATGATATCATTCAGCCTCTTGCCAGTGACAAGATCTGATGCCCTAAATCTATGCATCAGAAAAATATATTGGGACATGGCCTGCACTCAGCTAGTTGCTGGGTTTTAATTTCATCACAAATAGTTCCTTTTGAAGGAAACACTAATATTTTCCTTCTGCTTGTTCACACCATCATTTTATTAGACTAGTTCCAAAGTTCCAGTCTGGTTTTCATGTCTTTTTTAAAATGTTATACTTTTGCTTCTCTCAGAAACCCAAAGAGGCAATTTATTTATTCTCTAGTGCTTTCAACCAGCTCATTTTTCAGTTCACACTCAGTCTCCGGGAGGTACTGAGGCTGAGGGAACTGCTCAGGAAAAACAGTGATTGGGACTTGCTTGCATTTTTCACATGGTTTTGCCGAAAGAAGCTTCCACGTTCAGATCGGATGGCTTCAGCTCAAAAAGCTGCTGCAGCCTGGCATCCAAATCTGCTTTTTAAGAATGTGGGCTTGGAATTTAAACACATGCTTCTGAAAAACATTTATACAGCACTCCTATTTTCCTTGTGAAATCAGAAACCAAACACCTCTTTGGATGAAGTTTAGAAGAATCTGGGAGAAAGGAACCACAAGGTTTGGATTTGCTTTTGATTGCCTCCCTCATTTGTCTGGCTTTGATTTGGAAATCTGATTTGGAGAAAGGGCTTGAACAGAAGTGATTTTGGAACCGTGGTTGTTTGAGACTACTGATCCTCATTAGAGACATTTGCTAGAGGCCAGGAACTCATGCGTTTCTTTCCATAATATAACCTAAACCAAAGCAGAAAATTCTGAACTGTGATAGCACAGGCCTTTTTTATTCAATGTCAACTCATCCTCCTCAACAATCTTGTTGCCCTTTCTAAAGGATCTGCCAGTGCTCAAATGGACCAGTGATTTCATCGATGTGGGTATTCCCTCTAGTGATATAGGTCACAGCCCATCTGAGCATCTGTCATCCTTGCTTCCCCTCCTATAAATTCAGCCCTAGGAGTCCACCCAGCATTCTAGGGGCCTTCCTTGCATTCTCTTGACATTGTGCGAATACCAGTGAAGCTCATAGGTTGTTCCTTGTTCTCAGAACAAGACCAGTCTGTGATTTTTTTCTGGTCATACATTTCTCTAATGACATTCTTGACATCACTTCTGTACAATTATCTATTTCTAGTGTGTTGCAGCTAACAGACATCAACCAAGCATACTTCTCCTATGCCCACTGGGGGACATTCAACTTTGCTTTTCAGAGATAACTCCATAGACAGACATAATTTTGCATTCTATGGCTCTCACCTTACAAACCATCAGGCAAGGGATGTCTCCCTCTCCCAGTGTCAGGCATCTTCTTTAATTGTATTCAAATGCCTTTATAAGTTTGGTTATCAAGTACGAGCATGCACAATCAGTCTTTGATAGCTCCGCTGGAACATGGGAGACATAACGAAAAATGTAGCGGAGGATTTGATGACTTCTATCTAATATATTTCTTCTGGCTTTGCAACATGGGTTGTTAAGCATATAGTAACTGTGAACAATATTACACTGGTTCAGAATCCACTCTGCCACCATCACTATGAACCCTGGAGCACAGGCATAATGTTGGCAAGAATGGGAAGGGAAGGAAAGGTCAATCTATTCATTTATTCATCCATTCAGTCATGAAACATTTATTTCCTTCCCTCCTACCCCCTTTCTTCCTATATAGTAGGAGAGGATCAGGCTAGTTTTACCCATTGAGCAGGCTTTGATGAAATGAGGAAGTTGGAGAAAGGAGGTTGAAAAGCCCAGAAAGGGAGGGCGGTGGGCATCTGGATGTCAGGGAGCGCGTCATGAGGGAATAGTCAAGGCTAACAGGGAAGGGAGGAAAGGATCAAAGTCAAATTTTGCCTCCTACATAATTTTGCCCAGGGCCAGTCCTGGACAGGAGGACAGAGTTGGGAAGGAGCCAGGACTTTCTTCCCCATTTAGGAAGTTCTTGGGGAGAAATGCTCTGAATCCATCGGTTCTCTTGCTTGTCTCTTCCTAGTAATTCCAAGAGTCATTGTGGCTATCCTGGGGAATCTTGCAGCTGCTGTGGCCACATATGAGATATGCAGCATATCCCTCAGTCCTTGTCAGCCCTACAAATAACCCATTGAGTTGAGTAGGAGAAAGGGATAGACGCCCAGGCCTGCCATTAGGACTCTTCAATGGTACAACTGTTTGGTCCTTGGTTGGGAGCCAGCCCTGATGCCATGCTGTTTTTTAAAGAGGCATTCTTCCCATGGATTGTGCTCTTGAGGCAGAGGAGCAGCTGAGGCATTAGAAAAGGTAGCTCCCTTGTTCCATCCAAGACTCTACTGGCAAACAAGGAAATCACTTCCTCTTTGGTTTTTTTCCCCCTTTTATTTATTTTGTTTGGGTCCTAAGCTCTTCTCTCCCACTCTCCCTCCTCCTTTCTCTTTCTCAGCTAATGGGTTTTCTCTTTATCTTCTTAATTGATGCTGAAACTTAGAAATTATATCAGTCTTCTGATCTTTCCCACTGGAATCAGCTATGTTAGGGTTGTAAGTCCAATTAAAACCTTCTGGGAATAGTTGAAGTTTTTGCTGTTCCTATTGCACTCTTGAGAGTTGCTCATATCCTCCTTCCAAATGAAGAGGAAAACTCTATCAGGGCATAAGTGTTCACTAGTCCCCTCCTTTCTATAGTGCTACTTGTAAAAGGGTTTTCTTCACAAAAATATAAGCTCCTTACCTGTTAAGCACATATTTAGCACCTAGATGCACATGATAAGTGCTTAATAAATGCTCATGAATGGATTCTTTTAGATATTTTTAGAATTGGCAGAAAAAGTGTTGGATCTACAATCTCATCTATTCTTGGGCCTGAAGGTAGATGCTCTTATGATCTGAAATGAGATCCAAGATTTGTTGCGATGTCCTCATCAACTTCCTGGTTCTGTGTTGAGTCTAATTCTCTTATTTTGGGAACCTTGATCTTTTCAGAGCAAGGAACCAATAGCTTTGTTTGATCCAAATTCTGGAAAGCTCTTATCTTTGGATGGGACTCCATTTAGTCTGAGAACTCGGAAATAGTTGGATGGGTACAATACCCCATCTGGGATACATTTGCAAAGATCTAGCCATTCTCATCCCCTTCTTTGCCCTCTCAAAAGGAATATAGTAATTAAAATAAACTCTGCCAATATTTTTCAGCCATTCACTTAACAAAAAAAGTGATCTAGTGCCCTCTCTGTGCCTAGCATGATACTAGGTATTGTGGGGATAAAGGAAGAAAAACATGGTCCCCCTGTATCTTAAGGCTCATTGGTTTAGAGCTGAAAGGCACTATAGAGACCATCTAATTTTATCTCTAATCCTTTTATAAGATGAGGAAATTGAGGTTCAGAGAGGGCAAGTAGCTTGTCTGAGGTCATAATAAGCAGTAAGTGGCAGAACCTGATTATTGGAGCCTTGGTTCTCTACTTCAAATTTCTTTCTACCATGCTGCCTCTGAGTTCATGGTCTAGTAGTGGGGATACAATGCAATAAAAGAGTTAAATAACAATATAAGGCAGCACTGCAAGAGGTATCACAAGGTGATATTAGATTAAATCTCAAGAGAGTGGCGAAGATAAGAATGCTATGAGTTCACAGATGAGAAAGGTCCCTGTCATCTGGTACTATCGTCTGGTACTATCTGGGAATGCTTCATAAGGAAGGGGGCTGAACTGAGCTGCTGGTCAGGCAGATGAGGGGAGGAGGGCTTTCCAGAAAGCCACTAAACAGTACCAGGCTCCTTATACACTAATGATTCTAGGGTCATAGACTGCATGCTGGGAGGGATCTTAGAAGCCATCTTGTCTCATTTTGCAGAATGGGAAACTGAGGTCTAGATTGATTAAGTGACTTAACCGGGGTCTCACAACTATTAAATGTCTAAGGTGGGACTCTCTAACTTCAGTACTCTATTCACCACACTGTGCTGCCTCCGAATCTGAGACAGAGATCAAATACCCCTCTATATACACACAGACTTAAAAACAAAGGGAACAGGGCTTGGCAAACTGTATCTTGGGTTTTGCCAAACCCAAAGTGTTTTACTTGGAGACTTTCTTCAACATCCTAGGCCACCAGATTCCCCTGTCCCCATCCCACACCCACATCAAGAGTAATTTCCTAATCCCCAAGGAGAGCAGTTCATCCAGAAGTCGGCGGTCTCTCTGATCTTGCAGAAGATGAGCCTGGAGTGAGTTTGCCTCCCTGTCTGTGTGGGTCAGTTGAGAAGCTTTAACAAAACAATGTTCTACTGGGGCTCTCTGGCCACTGGAGCTAAGTGGATCTCAGACTTCATCTAGCTTAACCTCTCCTTTCACAGACCAGAATGCTGAGAAGGGTCATACAGCTAATAAGCGTGTGCTGGGTCTTCCTGGTTTCCAGTTGAGGGTTCCACATGTTTTCCTGAGGTCATGAGAGAAGACAAAGGGCTTAGTAGGTGGGAGCTATCCTTATGGTAGCCATACTGAAGGACAAAGAAAATGTGGAACTTTCTCCATTAGGACTATTTGAATAGCTCAGCATCCTGGGATGAGGCATAGACACATCATTATAAATGTTGTCCCAGGATCCTGAGTCCTATTAGCATTGAAAAAAAGTGAAGACTCTTTAAATATGCATTAAGAAAGTTTGCTTGGAAATTGCATAAAAATTGAACTCTGTTTTCAAAAGGATCATGCCAGCCCTAACATCCAACTAGCCCATGAACATTCAATTAAAAAAATGAAGGATGCAGCTGTGAGACTGCTGGCCTGTGAAATCTGCAATGCCTCTTCTCCTATTACATTCAAGGGTCATTTTTTTTAAGAAGAAAGAGAAGGGAAAGGTTGGAGAGCTCCCAAGCATCAAAAAAGGGTACAAGGTGAAGGGGGGCAAGGGAGGAGCTTGCCTTGTGCTGAAGAAAGAGCCTGAGAAATCTGCCCCAGTTCTTGGACTCCCACTCTTAGCCCGGGCCATCTGGTTTTGTTCAGAAACTGAGTTTTCTTCCACCTACACTTGAGTAATGTCAAGTTTATGACAAGCCTGGTCTCCAGGCAATGGACTTAACAAGAAGGGAAGCCTGAGGTTGGGGAATACGGGAACCCAGTGCAATAATGTTTGGTATGCTCTGGGTCTGGCACATTTCTCTGACCCTTATTCCATTGCCTAAACCAGAGAGCCCCTTGAGCTAGTGGAGGAATGAGGAGAAATGCTGCCCTTACTCAGGATACTGGTGTGTTCTCCCAGCTCAGAAACTTGGCTAGAAACCAAAAATTTCTGCCTTTGCCATTGGCTAGTTGTGTGACTTCAACCAGGTGCATAAGCAGAAATGTAATGGATGATTTCTGTACTTGGACCAAGAGCACAAAAGATGCCCTTCACCTGGAACAGGGCAGAGGAGGTGGAGACTCAGAGGCACAGAGATGAGGCAACAATTGAGAAGGCTGTGGGTGAGGATGGATGATCTGGCAGCTTCTGTTTTAACTAATTATTTTTGCTGTTGAGAGGCAGTATGGTCTTGGGGGAATAATAAGGCCTGGGCTGAGGTCCTATATGGTGCAGGCTGATTCTGGGCAGTGTCTCGGTGCCACCAGGGAGCTCTCTACCATTAGAAAGTTCCACAACACTTGCTAGTCTGTATTGCTGAGTGGAGTTTCCTCCCAAAGCTCTCCCCAGACCAATGAAAGCAAAGGTCTGGGCATCCCTAAAAAATTCATATTAACCAGGTATTAATTAGGCTGCCAAGGATGTGAGGGAGGGCTGAAAATCCCCTGACTCTGACATCTGAATCAAAGTGGGATTCCCAGAACCTTTGTTCTGATTGACAGTGGGTGAGATCTGACCGTGCCTATAAAGTCATGTCTTGAGGGAGAAGATGGCAGAAGGGTCCTTGTCATTGTCACATCACTCAAGATCACAGGATAACTATAATTCATAGACCTTTGCCTACCTCCTTACATGAGCCTTGCCTCCTCTTTCAGAATTTTGGGGAGGTTTGCCTGTCAAGATGCCACAGAGGTATGCATATTTAGTCCAAGGGAAGTGAGGCCCTAGTCTTTAGCCCATCTCTTGGTAGTGGCAGTGGTGACCATCAAACCACCATTTCTTAGTTAGACAAAGGTTTGGAGTTTCAAGGGCTATGTACTATATTCCATCCCTATGTGACCCCTCAGCTTGAATGTGGTGTTGGGGCTGTCTTGGTCCTGTGAGAAGAAAAGATACCTGGGTCTGACTTCCCCAGTTTTCAGTGGAGGTCACTGGCATGCAAACTTGGGAATGACCTGTGTTTCTCAGTGGGTAGAAGAAGGGCTGTAGAATGTTGGGAAATACTTTTGGGAGTCTGTAACAGCAAGGGACTGCTGTACAGGTTCTCAGATCTGCTGTTCTAAAAGGAAAGCAACTTTTGAGGGGTCAACAATCTACTTTAATCAAGCACATCTATCATTCACTTAGTTCAGGGGAAAAAAAGGAACTTCAGAGAAAATACAAATAGAAATTACAAACAGAAAGACCAACAGACAGGGTTTCCAATTGTCTGACCATACACAACACATACATAATTACCAGAGAGAGAAGCACCAACATCTGGGTTTTCAAACCTGGGGGGCTCCTTAGCAGCTACTCAGAGTCTCATCTGGCACAGGAATCTTCTTCCAAAAAATAAGCCCCTAAGGAAAACCTCACCTCAGAGTACATACACTCTTTTGAGGGCTGGAGGTCTAGACCCTCTTGACCCTCTGCCTCATTATAAATGAACAAAACATGTCTAAGCCCTATTAATGGGTAGGGAAGATCTTTAACTCTTCTCCCCCCCCCATTAACCTTACAGAGTCCTACCATAGCCCTTATTAACCTCCAGTGCTTGTGCCCCTAGTAATTCCTTCCATGCCTCGATGGTGGTGGAACTGTTTAAATCCAGCAAACCCTTGGGCAAATCTCTGATTGCCCCACCCTAGTTCTAACTCTGTGTAAGCATTGGATGAGGAAGACCTAGCAGCAAATAGTTTTTATGAAAAAGACCCAAACCATCTGTTTGGCCATTTTAGTTGACTGGAATGCTATCAGCCAACAAAATGATCTATTTATTAAAAATGTTAATATATTTCTCTTACAGTCAATTAATAAGAGTGTACGGTGTCTGAATCAAATGAGATAATAGGCTTATTATACTCTTTGCTCATTAGACTACATCAAAAGTGTTGTGTTCAGTTTTAGTTATAACACTGCAGGAGGGGCCATTATTGACTAATGAGCATTTCCACTTTAACATCCCATTGGCACCTCAAACTCAACTTATCCAAACACAAACTTATCATCTTCTCCTATAGTCCCTATAGTCATCTTCCCACTTTCCTATTTTTGGGGCAACACCACTATTCTTCTAGTCACCCAGGCTCAAAACCTCTGAGCCATCTGTAGTGCTTTTTTCTACGTTGTGGCCCATATCCAATCAGCTGCTGAGTCATGTGAATTTTACTCCTACAATATATCTATGCCCACCCCCTCCACCACCTTCTCTCATGATAAGTCGTTCTTCATATTCTGCTTAGATTATTGATTTGCCATCTTTAACACATCTGTCAAAACAATTTTCCTAATGTATGGGTCTGTCCAGACCACTTCCCTGTTCAGAAACCCCAAATGGTTCCCTATCACCTCCAAATGTTAAAATACAAACACCTCAGCATGAAGTTAAAAACTCTCCACAATTTAGCTCCCATCTTCCTTTCTGACTCTACTTCAAATTCTTTTCAGGCACTCTTAATTTCCAGGATGATAGGGCTTCTTAAACTTTTTCCACTCACGACCCCTATGGGGTTATGACTCACAATTTAAGAAGCACTGAATGGAGGATAAAACACTGGACTTGGAGCCAGGATGACCTGAGGTTGAATTCTATATTACTTTGTAGTTTGTGACCCATGGTCAGTTACTTAGCCTTTTTGAGCCTCAGTTTCCTCATCTGTAAAATCGGAATAATAGTAGCCCCTCACTCACAGAGCTATTGTAAAATCCTTTTCTTCTTTCATATTCAGGTGCCACTTTATCCATGAAGCCTTCTCTGATGCCCAAGCTTGAAGTGGTCCCTCTGTCTCCTATTCTCTCATTAATTTTTTATTCTTTTCCTATGTGCTCTTCATAGACTAATTTAAATTACAGTCATTTCTGTGCATCCCACTACTAGAGTGCAATCACAGTGAGGGTAGGAATTATATAATGTTTTGTATCTGTATCCCTAGTGGCTTGTTCTGGACAACTTCCCCACCTCTGGCCCAGTTACTTTTTTCTCACTCTGGCAATGTTTCCACCCTTCCCCATGGCTACTTCCTCCCCAAATCTCCATTCAAGGAAGCAACCACACAAATCAAGCTCATTTCAAAGAAGAAATGGGGGACTTGGGCTTCTTTAGTATGTAGATGAGAAAATTTAAGGGAAAAATATATGATATTTGAAGACATCTATTTGTAGAGCTGTTACATGGAAGATTTATTTTATGTTGCTCTAGAGGCCAAATCTAGACCCAATATGGGGAAATTACAGGGAAGCAAATTTCATCTAATTTGATGAATCTAATTAAGAACTCTGTAAGAACCAGAGCTGTCCAGGAGCAGAATGGAACATTGGAAGTGTTCAAACAAAGATGGAATGATCCTCTGTTGGTTGTAGAAGAGAAAGGGATTCCTGGATGGGGGTGGGGGGTGATGGTGGAAAAGTTAGCCTAAGATCTATTTGAATGCATTTTTACTAAGTTGTCCTCTACAAATCTCAATCTTCCCACATTTTGATGCTTTTTTTCTATACCAAAAGTATCCTAGAATATAAGCATTTCTGATTTAAAACAACCTAGCGTTTGGACTTTGGAATTTACTTATTCAAATACTTTAAGAATCTATCATTTTGTTGACATTTCATTGTTTGTCTTTCATTTAAAAACAATTTTTAGGGAGGAATAGCTGATTTTATTGTATAAGACATAGCAGTTCTGTAGTATAATTAGGTTTGAAAGGATTTTTTTTTAAAAAAAAGTTTAATGCCTGGTATCCATTTAGTTGCATATACAAAGTGTTTCATAAAATTATATTTTACATTTCCACTTGAATATCTCATTTAAATTTCCTAATTCCAGGAAAGGAAACCAGAGGTGGATATAAACATAGCCAGAGCATAAAACAGAACAGCTGCTTTACTATGACCTCCTGAAGCAGTTTATAATTTCCTCAGCTGTGCTGATTTAGTAAATGAATTTTATCTTTCATTTTGGGGTAATATCTTGACTAGCATGTGTATTGGATTTAGAACTGCACAAAGTTGTCACTCTCACTCTCCCAGAGTCATCGAAGTCCAGTGGCAAGACCAAAGTCAAGATGACTGGCAGTGGTCTGGGATGCAGTGGATGACCTTGGTGCTTTGGATGTCTGACCAAGTTCTAGGTGCATCATAGCACATGCTTCAGATTTCTACATGGCCATTGGAACAAATTGTTCTTGTCTACCCATCCAGCCAAAGGGAAATCTTTGTATGCTTATTGTAGACATCCCTCCAACTCACCAATGGGTTTGAGCCCATCTGCTTACCCTCAACCTGGCTTAGCCCATCTGCCAAGATGGTTTTACTGAAATGAGGTTGCTGTGCATGCTACAGTTTCTTAGAGACTTAGGTGAGAGATGAGTGAAAGTCGATGTCAAAGGTAAATGAGCAGTCCTGAAAAGGTGTCAGCAGCCCTTCTACCAGAGACACTAATTTTCCCTGAACACTCATACACTGTAAGTGTGGACATGTATATTCCTCTCACCAATATGGATCACAGCTCTACTACAACTTGGATTGTCCTGAGTTGCTTTGGTTAGAAAAATTAATCACTCCCCATGACCAACCTAGCAAGGAGACTCTCTGAGTTGACTGGTGCTTGAACATTGGACATAGAGGGTGTCACTGGGCCTGTACATAGTGGGAACCTTTCCAGTGGGACAGAACCTGCTTGAGTTACCTCCATACCATAAGGAAGGACTTTAGGAAAGATTAATCTTGTGATCTTGGTCAAGTGGAGACATATCCAATTTCATAGATATAGAATTTTGAGCTCCCTATGGATGAGGTCAAGTCCTTGAGAGGCAAAACTGTGTCTGATTCATCCTTATATCCCCCTCAGCACCTCACACAGAGCCTAGTACACAATCAATAGTCAACTAGTGTTTGTTGAATGATTGTTTGTTGTGACTATTTACTTTTTAGGTAGATTCTATTGGGGATTTTTTTCTTGGATTTGGAGTGGACTAGGAAGCCTCTGAGGTCCTTTACAACTCTGAAATTCTGTGATTCCATTGATTTAACCATATTTGGAGCAATTCAGTGGCACAGTGGATAGACTGTTAGACCTAGAATCGGCAAGACTCATTTTTCATGAGTTCAAATCTGACCTTAGAAATTTAATAGCTGTATGACCCTGGAAAAGTCAATTAACCCTGTTTGCCTCAGTTTCCTCATCTATCAAATGATCTGCAGAAGGAAATGGTAAACCACTCCAGTATCTTTGCTAAGAAAACCCCAAATGGGGTGTGAGGATTTGGACATGACTGAAACAGATGAACAACAATTAACCTTATTTAACATTTATGTTATCTATCAAAAGAGTCTAGCATTTAAAAAAATTGAGCTGTGGAGTCACTGATGCAAGAGACCTGACTAGATAGAACAGAGTAAAGACTGCAAGCCTCCATATGAATTACAAATCAAAAACTCAGCCCTCCAGAGAACCAGAAGGGAGATCATGTCTGTAGGGGTGGGGTTTAGGAGAGCTTACTCCTCTGAGAACCACAGAAGGAAGCATACCAGTTATGTTCAAGACAGTAAGGCTTTTGGTAGCCTAGTGATCTAGGTCAGACAGTTACTAATTTTGGCCAAAGGCCATTCCAAAACACCCAGAACAAGCATTAGTTATGTTATGATCTATTAGTAATTTGGAAGCAAAGTGATGTTAACATGGTGTTGAAACAGGAGAACTTTGACTTCCTAAAACCCACTGAAAATAAGCCAGAAATCCATAAGAAGGGGCAAGGCAAGTGGTACTGTAAACAAGTTTAAAAACTTTCCTACTTAATAACAACAATAACTTTCATCTCTATAGTAATTTATGATTTTCTTTTTTTCTCTTTTCATCTTTATTTCCCAGCTTTTAAAATGATTTATTTATAACATTTTTTTTAAATTGAGTTCTGAATCATCTTCTTCCCACTCCTCCCATATCCATTGTGAAAACAAGAAATGTGATATCAATCCTACATGTACAATCATGCAAAATGTTCTTCCATATTGGCTATGTTGCAAAAAGGCGCAAGAAAAATAAAGCTTTAAAAATTATGTTTCAAGCTGCATTAAGACTCCATCAGTTCTTGCTCTAGAAGTGGATAGCATTTTCATCATAAGCCATTTTTCTTGGATCATTGTCTTGATTACAGTATGTGACAGCAAGGACCCAGGCGTATACAGAAGGGTCTACTGTACAGGTTCTTAGATCTCTTTTCTAAAAGGAAAACAACTTTTGAGGGGTCAACAATCACTTTAACCAAACACACATAACATTCATTTTGTTCAGGGGAAAAAGTCAGCATCCTGAACTTCAGAGAAAATACAAACAGAGAAATAAAGACCAACAGACAGGGCTTCCAACTGTCTGACTATAAGCAATACATACATCACAGATCAACAGACAGATACAACTGTCTGACTATTACATACATACATAGTTACCAGAGAGAGAAGCACCAACATTTGGGTTTTCAAAGCCAGGGGGCTCCTTTGTGGCTACCCAGAGTCTCATCTGGTCAAACACTTACAATGAATAAGCCCCAAAACAAAACCTCACCTCACAGTATATACATACTTTTCAGAGCCAAAACCAGTGCCTCATTAGAAATTAACAAAAGGTGTGGGCCCTCTTGCAAAACAAATATCCCCTAATCAAGCTTCCCTTAATAAGTGGGGAAGAATTTTAATTCTCATTAACATAATTAACATTACATTAGTAGCTAAGTCATTCATAGATAATCATTATCCAATATTGCTATTACTATTACAATGCTCTCCTCATTCTGCTCAATTCACTCTGAATCAGTTCATGTAAGTCCAGGTTTTTCTGAAATCATCCTGCTTATCATTTCTTATAGCACAATAATATTCTATTATAATTGTATACCACAACTTTTTTCAGTCATCTCTAAGTGATGGGTAACCCCTCAATTTCCAATTCTTAATCATCACAAAAAGAGTTGCTACAAATATTTTTGTACATATAGTTCCTTAGCCCTCTTTTTTATCTTTTTGGGATACAGATCAAGTTGTAGTATTGCTGGATCAAAGGGCATGCACAGTTTTATAACCCTTTAGACATAGTTCTAAATTGTTCTCCAGAATGGCTGGATCACTTCACACTATTAGTGTGTACCAATTAATGTACCAATTTTCCCACATCTTCTACAACATTTATCATTTTTTTTGGTCATATTAGCCAATCTGATAAATGTGAGATGGTACCTTAGAGTTGTTTTAATTTGCATTTCTCCAGTCAATAGTGATTGAGAGCATTTCTTCATATGATTACAGACAGCGTTGATGTCTTTGTCTGAAAACTGCCTGTTCATATCCTTTAAGCATTTATCAATTGAGGGTTGACTTATATTCTTATAAATGACTCAGTTCATCATATTTATGAGAAATGAGACCTTTATTAGAAATACTTGTTGCAAATATTTTTTCATGGTTTTATGTTTTACTTACAATTTTAGTGCCACTGATTTTATTTGTGCAAAACCTTTTTAATTTTATATAATCAAAATTATCTATTTTGCATTTTGTACTGTTCCCTGTATATTCTTTGGTCCTAAATTATCCCCTTATCCATAAATATGACAGATAAACTATTACATGCTCTCTTAATTTGCTTATGGCATCACCTTTTAGGTGTAAATCATGTATCCATTTTTATTTCATCTTGGTATATGATGTGAGATGTTGGTCTATAACTAACTTCTGCCATACTGCTTTCCAATTTTCCCAGAAATTGTTGCCTAATAGTGAGTTCTTATCCCAAAAGCCAGGATCTTTGCATTTATCAAACACTATTTCACTATTGTCATTACTTGCTGTGTATTGTATACTCAATCTCTTCTACTGATCCACCACTCTGTCTCTTAGCCTGTATCAGATTGTTTAATGATTACCGTTTTGTAATACAGTTTGCAATATGGTGCTGCTAGACCACCTTCCTTCACATTTGTGCCCCCCTTCCCCAGCTCCCTACCCCTGCCATTGATTCCCTCGATATTCTTGACCTTTTGTTCTTTCTAATGAAGTTTGTTATTTTTTTCTAGCTGTATAAAATAATTTTGGGGTAATTTGATAGGCATGGCACTGAATAAGTAAATTAATTTGGGTAGAATTGTCATTTTTATTATATTGGCTTGGCTTTCTTATGAGCAATTAATATTTCTTCAATTATTTAGATCTGTCTTTATTTGTATAAAAAGTGTTTTAAAATTTTGTTCATATAGTTCCTAGATATGTCTTGGCAAGTAGACTTCCAAGTATTTTATATTGTTGGCAATTACTTTAAACAGTTTTTCTTTCTATCTCTTCCTACTGGATTTCATTGGTAATATATAGAAATTCTGATGTTTTATGTGGATTTATTTCATATCCTACAACTTTGCTAAAGTCGTTAATTGTTTCAACCAGGTTTTTAGTTGATTTCCTAGAATTCTCCAGGTATACCATCATACCATCTGCAAAAAGTGATAGTTTTGCTTCTTCATTGCCTATTATAATTCCTGTTTCTTCTTTTACTGCTATAGCTAGCATTTCTTGTACAATATTGAATAATGGTGGTGATAATGAACATCCTTGTTTTACCCTTGATCTTATTGGGAAGGCTTCTAGCTTATCCTCATTACAGATAATGCGTGCTGATGGTTTTAGATAAATACCACTTATCTTTGAGGCTGATGACTTGCACAGCCCTCCTTCACTCAAAACAAAGCTAAGTGCAAGTCATGTCATCATTTCTCTAATGGCATGGTCTTCTTCGGCAATGAAAGATGAACACAACAACTTATCTTTTTAAGGAATAATCCATGTATTCCTATGCTTTCTAATTTTTTTTTTAAAAATAAGAATGAGTATTATATTTTGTCAAAAGCTTTTTCTGCCTCTTTTGATGATGACTGATGATTCATTGGGATAATCATACTATTTTTGTTGTTTTTATTATTGATACGGTCAATTATGCTGATAGTTTTCCCAATATTGAACCAACTCTACATTCCTGGTGTAAATTTCACCTAGCCATATTGTATGATCTTTGTGATAGATTGATGGAATCTCTTTGCTAGTATTTTATTTAAAAAATTTCTTTAAATATTTATTAGGGAAATTGACCCATAATTTTCCTTTCCTGTTTTTGCTCTTCCTGGTTTAGATTTCAGCACCATATTTATGTAGTAAAAGGAATTTAGTAGGATTCCTTATTTGCCTAGTTTTTGTTCTTTGAGTGTTTGGTAGAATTCATTTCTGAATCCATCTGGTCCCGGGGAATTTTTCTTAGGGAGCTCATCAATGGCTTGTTCAATTTCTTTTTCTAAAATAGAGTTATTTAAGCATTGTCTTTTCTTTTCTGTTAATGTGGATAATTTACATTTTGGTAAATATCCATTCATTTCATTTAGATTGCCAGATTTGTTGGCATATAATTGCATAAAATAGCTCTTAATAGTTCCTTCAATTTCATCCTCATTCTTGATGCATTCACACTTTTCATTTTTGATATTGGTCATTTGTGCTTTTTTTTCTTTTCTGAAATCAAATTAACCTGTGGTTTATCTATTTTATTTTTTAAAAAATAAAATCAGCTCCTAGTTTTATTGTTTAATGGTTTTCTTAGTTTCAATTCAAGTAAATTTAAAATTTGATTTTCAGAATTTCTAATTTGGTATTTAATTGGAGATTTAAAATTTGTTCTTTTTCTATTTTTTAAAACAATTACATGCCCTATTCATTAGTCTCTTATTTTTCTATTTTATATCAAATTTCCCCCAAGTACTGCTTTGTCTGCATCCCACAAATTTTAGTGTTTTGTTGTTGTCATTGTCTTTAATGAAATTATTTATTGTTTCTATGGTCTGTCCTTTGACCCCACTCATTCTTTAGGATTAAATCATTTAGTTTTTAATTAATTTTCATCTATGCTTTCATAGCATTTAATTGAATGCAATTTTTATTTCATTATAGTCTAAAAAGAATGAATTTAATACTTCTGTTTTTCTCCATTTTGTGAAGTCTTTATGCTTTAATATATGATCAGTTTTTGTGAAGGTGACATGTATAGCTGAGAAAAGGTATATTTCTCTCTCCTTCCATTCAGTTTTCTCCAGAGTTCTATCATATCTAAAATTTTAGTCATCTTCTTAATTTCTGTCCTATTTATTTTATGGTTAGATTTATCTAGTTCTGAGAGGCGAAAGGTAACTAAGAGTTTTACTATTTATTCCTCCTGTACCTCATTTGACTTTTCCTTTAAGAATGTGGATTTAATGCCATTCGGTGCATATATGCTTAGTATTGATATATTACTTCATTGCCTAGGGGGTTAACAACTGGGCTCCCCCTATCCCCTTGCTCTTGTCTAGCTTTGTGCTTTTCGTTCAGAAGGCAAAGAATCAAGTTATTTGAAGTTTCCTTAACTATAAAATGAAAGAATTTGAACTCTAAGGTTTCTTCCATTTCTAAAATTCTACATTGAGGCAGTAAGTAAAACCTTCGAGACCTAGGAGAGATACTTCCCCAAAATCATGGGATGTGGCAATATTAGTACCTATGTCTTCTGATTCCCTTATTTTACTTATTTTATTTATTTATTTGTTTTATTCACTTATTTTATTTAGAAGTTTTGTTTCTTGCCTTACTTGATGGTAGTGTGGTATAATGCTTAGAGTGTTAAACTTAGAGTCAGGAGACTTTGCTTCAGATCCCACCTCCTGCATATTCACTAAAGGAATGATCACAGAGCCCTTCAGAGCCTTAGTTTGCTTATCTGTAAAGTGAGGTTAATAATGTACTACCTCACTAGGTGTTGTACAGTATTTCATACAATCATAGCTATAAAGCTAGAAGGGGCCTTAAAGGTTATCCACTTAGTCCTCATATTTTATAGATGAGAAAACCAAGAACCCAGGAGGTGAAGTGATTATTCCATGGTAACACAGGACGTGAATGTCAGTGTTAGGATTTGAACCAAGGTCCTTTGAATCAGTCAATGCTTTCTTCATTGTAGCATTTAGTTTGTTTTACAAACTTTAAAGTGCTAGTATTAGTAGTATTGGCTTTTCTATTTACGTTTTAAATGTGAATTAGAAAAAAATTAGGTTCAAATATACTTATTTTTACATATCTACATAGTTTGACACTTTCCCAGGATTCTTAATTTTCTAGCCACAAATTTATTTATGCCCAGATCATAGGCAATGTTTGGTAACTGTCCAAAGATATGTTAAATGACTGTTATGGCCTATCAGAGGAGAAGTAAAAGCGACTAGTAGAGAGAAATATATCATCTAGGAGCTCCTGGATTTAAAAGTGGTGGCATGGAGACCATCATAGGTAGGAACTTGAATGACCAGTTAGAAGGGAAATGGATGAGCAAATGGACTGCTGCATTATCCCCAGCTTCTTAAAATCTTTGACCACAGTGGTAATATTTAGTTGAATAAGAACAAGACCTTGAAGTTAACATAAACAAGCAGATTCCACAACATAAGCAGGTCTGAGTGGTCAATATGTCATATCTTTATTTCCCCTTATAAAATGATTTCAGATGATGGGCTAAACCAGATTGAGGGTGACTGATGAACCTCCAACAATTCATAGCCATATGAATGGAGAGATGGGGATGGATAGAAGAGATGTTATGGAGATAAGATTGATAATAAATTGACATTTATTTGTACCTGATTTGACATGGGGAGAGCCATGGTGAGAGAAAGGGAAGAGTAAAAAATGTTTCAAAAATTATAGACCTGAGTGACAAGAAAGAAGATAGTGCCCTCAAAAGAAATATGAAATTTTGGAAGAGGTGGCCAGGGTATGATGATTCCATTTTGGACATTCTAAGTTTGAGATCCCTTTGAGATGTAAAGGAAGAGTCATATAACAGACATGTTGACAATGCATGACTGGAATTCAAGAGAGAGATTTGGTAGATTTCTATATAGAGATGGTGCTTGAACTTATAAGAATTGGTGAGATCTTGAAGGACAATGTGCTTGAAGGGAGAGCACAGTGAGAAGAGATAAAAAAAGCCCAGGACAGAGAGCTGGGCAACACTGAAACTAGGGATATGGAAGATAGATGATGCTTTTATGAGACTGGATAATAAGACAGAAGAGGAGAATGATAAATGTTGGAGAAGATATGGGAAAATTGACTTACATGAACTGATGCTGAGTGAAGTAGCAGAACCAAGAGAACACTGTACACTGCAATAAGAACATAGTGCAATGAGTAATTAGCTATGCTGTACTTAGCTCTTCTCAGCAATACAATGATCCAAGACAATTCCAAAAGACTTATGATGGAAAATGCTATCCACATTTAGAGAAAGAACCACAGAGTCTGAAGGCAGATCAAAGCACACCATTTTCACTTTTTTGTTGTTTTCTACTGCTCATGACTTTTACCTCCTTTTCTGATTCTTCTTTCACAATATGACTAATGTAGATGTATGTTTAGCATGATTGTACTTGTATAAGCAGGGCAGCTAGGTGGTGCAGTGGATAGAGCACCAGTGCAGGAGTCAGGGGGACCTAAGTTCAAGTCTCACCTCAGACACTTGACACTCACTAGCTGTGTGACCTTGGGCAAGTTATTTAACCCCAATTGCCTCATCCTGGGTCATCTCCAGTCATCCTGATGAATATCTGGTCACTGGATTCCGATGGCTCTGGGGGAGAAGTGAAGCTGGTGACCTACAGAGGCTTCCCTCACTCAAAACAAAGTCAAGTGTAAGTCATGTCATTATTTCTCTGATGGCATGGTCTTCTTTGGCAACAAAGGATGAACACACACACACTTGTATAAACTTATATCAGATTGCTTGCTTTCTTGGGGAGGAGGGAAGGAGAAAAATCTGGAATCAAAATTTTAACAAAATGAGGTTGAAAACTATTTTTGCATGTAATTGGAGAAAAAAAACACTGTTAAGGAAAAAATAAAATGAAGTAAAGAATACAGTTGATGCTCTAGCAAAGACATTTTGCTAGAAAGGCAGAGACTGGAGAACCAGTGTTATGAAAGCAAAGCAAAGTGTCCAGGAGGAAAGTGTGTTCAACAGTATTAAAAGCTAGAGAGAGGTTAAGGTGGATGAGGACTGAGAAAAAGTCATTTGATTCAGCAGTGCAGAGATCATTGACAACCTGGGCATTTCAATCCAATAGTAAGGTCAGAAGTCTGTTTGCAAGGGTTGAGAAGAGAGAGTGGGCTGTGAGGAAGTAGAAAAAGTGTGCATAGATGGTTCTTTTTGGGAGTTTGGCAGTAAAAGGGAGAAATAATAAAGGGCAATAATTTGAGGGAATATCAGGGTGAAGTGAAGGATTCTTAAGAATATGATTCCTGGAGCACATTTGTAGGCACCTGGTAAAGAGTAGATAGGGAGAGACTCAAAGGGTGCTTGTGTGTGTGTGTGTGTGTGTGTGTGTGTGTGTGAGTGAGGTGAGGGGCAGTGATGAGAGGTGGTGGGGTTCTGTCTCTCCCAGGATCTCAATCCCATGGACAGAGGCAGACAAGCATTAGGCAAGCTTGTGGGCAGATACTGTGAGCTTGCCTTGGCAAAGACAAGGGTCCTTTCTTTCTTTCTTCCTCAAAGACAGGGGTAAGGAGAAAGAAGGTAGGTAAAGTTATCAAGCGGTTTTGAAGCACTAAACAGAGGAGAAAAAGGTGCTCCTGTCAGAAGGTCTCTATTTTCTCAATAAAGTAGGAGGCAAAGAGGCTCCTGATGACAATAAAGGACAGGCCCTAGACTGGAGATGGAAATTTTGAAGCCTCTTTTTGAACCTGTGCCCCAAATTTCAAACACACTCTCAGTTCTCTAACTTCCAAGTCCTTATAACTACCATTAGTTATAAGGCCTATAGCAGTTCACTGGAAACCTTTCCCCAGGGTGCAGAATGCATCTCAATATAGGATGCATGTCCCAGGTGCCCCATCACTACTACAAACCCCACATGTCTGGGTTGGTGGCCAGCAGCTTTTTTTTATAGATGAAAAATTTTTTAAAAAGCAATGAAAAGACAGTAGGAAATTAGGGTTTGAATTTTGAAATGCTGACTATCTGGGGCCTTACTAAGGAACAGGGGAGATTTTACCCATCTTTACTTCACCTGTTTTTGGGAGGAAGGAGAACCAGAAGGTGAGTAGTTGGGTAATTAATGGAGAAAGGGAAAGGAAAGTATCAGGGGACTTTGTGTGGATGTCTTATCAGCCAATTCCACCATCTGCTGTCTCCACTGGTGCCTGCTCTTTCTGATTCGCATAGCTCATGCATCTGCTCTCATCATGATTTGGGACCCAGGAATCCTGACTGCTCTCAACAGGCAACCTCAGGGTTGGTACAGCCCCAATTATTGCCCAGCTTCCTGCTTGAGCAGGGTAGGATGCAACTCTGGCCTCAGCCTCTTCAGCATAGCTGTTGTCTTCGCTCTTGTTTCACCACCCTATGTGGCTTCTCTCTTTTGTGGCATTCTGCTTAGTTCATCATCACAGGTGTTTGGGAACTCTGGGTAAAGATAGCTGGTTAAAATTAGTTATTTACAGCATCCTTAAGTCTCCCTGGCAACTTGGCCAGAGACCAAAATGATGGCGACACTTTCCTGTATATGTTGTCTCCCTTTGTAGAATATAAGAACTGGACTTGAACCTTTTTGTCTTTGCATCCCCAATACCTAGTATATTGTCTAACACATTGTGTAGGCCTTTAACAAATGTTTGTTGAAGGATTGATGGTTTCCTGCAGAATCCTTCAGAATAATAAGACATCAGCTTATATTTAATGTCAAAGGACCTGGGTTCAGATCCAATCTTGGTGGGACCTAGGACCAGTCACTGAGACTGTTTGGGCTGTAATTCTTCCTCATCTGCAAAATGAGGGGACTGGACAAATGACTTCTAAGAGCTCTTCCCCCCCTAAATCTTGAACTATCCATGACTTGGAAGTGGGGGTAAAATGGGCTCCCCATATAGTGAAATAATAATCATTTTGCTTAATAGTGTCAAATCCAGATAGAAATGGATCCAAATCAACTCAGAAAACCACAAGTTAACATTATTCTATGTTGTATTGCATTTTTATTTACTTTGTTTAACATTTACCAATTACATTTTTAATATGGTTCAGTCCCACCCTCCATTTTGATACCTCCAGTTTAGATCCTATTTAGTTTGTGAATATACTACCAGGCACTGTCGCCTTTCCCACATGCTAGCCCTCTGGTGGTTTTGCTGCATCCACTGGAGGAAATAAAGGAATGTAGTAAGCAACAGACTTGAGAGGTATTCATTCTAACAGCCTTCATTAAAGCTTAAATGGGGCAATTGTCAACAAATAAAACCAAGTTTTCAGATAGCTTATGTATTTCATATCTTCAATTTCAATTTCTCCCTCTCTTGGCCCATTTCCTACCACCTACAAACATGTTCATGTCTTCTCCTATCCTGAAAAACACTAGTACATGATCCTTCTGTCCTTACTATTTTCCTATTTCTCTTCTGCCATTTGTGTCTAAACTTCTCCATATATATATATATATATATATATATACATACACACACACATACATATGTGTGTGTGTGTGTGTGTGCGTATGTATGCCTGTAAGATAGGTGCCTCTCCTTACTCTATTGTTAACCTCTTAGGATGTGGATTCCGATCTTACTGTTCCACAGAAACAGCTCTCTCCAAAGTTTCACCCATCTTTACCTCACTCTACTTCATTAGTAGATCTCTCAGCTGCCAAATCTCATGGCCTTTTCTCAGTCCTCATTCTCCATGACCTCTCTGTGGCTTTTGACATCCTGATCACTGCTTTCCCTGAAACTCTCTTCTCCCTAGTTTTTTCCTGACACCAATATCTCCCGGTTCTCTTACCTATCTGACAACTCCTTCTGTCTCCGTTGCTGGCTCCTCCTTCAGATAACACCCTCTAACCATAAATGTTCCTTAGCGTTCTGTCCTGGGTTCTCTTTTCTTCTTCCTCTATACTAATTCATTTGGTGATCCTGTCAGCTCTCATGGATTTAATGACCATCTTTATGCTGATGATTTTCAAATCTACCTTTTCTGCCCCAGTCTCTCTGCAGAACTCCAAACTCACATCTCCTACTGCCTTCCAGACATCTTGAACTGAATGTCCAGTAGACATTCTTACTTTCCCCATTTCTGTGCAGTGTCAGCACCTTCCCAATCCCTCGGGCTCACAGTTTAGGAGTCATTCTGGGATCCTCACTATTTCTCACACCCGTATCCAAGCTATTGAGAAGCCCTGTCAATTTCACCTTTACAAGGTCTCTTAAATATGGCCCCTCCTTTTCCCTAACACTGTCACCACTCTGGTGCAGCCCTCATCACTTCATGCCTTGATTACTGCAATGCACTGCTAGTGGGTCTGTCTGTCTCAAGTCTCCCCCCATTCCAATTCATTCTTCTTTTAGCCACTTTCCTGGGTGTGTGTATAAGTAGATACAAAATATATAAGAAGCAAATACAAGGCAATTTCCAGGATGTAGAGGGGCATTAGCAGCTGGGGGAGGAGGATTAGGGAAAGTCAGAAAAGATCCCAAGCATTGGTGCTTGAGTTGAATTTTCAAGGAAGGTACAGCCATCACCATGGCCAGAGAGAGGAGTAACGTGGACACAATTTCTAGGGATTGGTTTGGTATTGGAGCAAGGTTTGGAGGTGACAGGCCATATTATTCCTACCCCATAATCTATTGGAGGCATGCATTGGAAAAACAGAAAGCAGCATGGTCACTGAGATCTGGGAAGCATTTACCCCTAAGGGAGTCATTACTGGGGTGTGGTACACTCTCCCAGTTGGAAGTGAGAGTTAAAAATAAGGGAAAGCAGAATGCCTGAGAACTTGACCCCCAGGTGATAGAGAAACTCTTCCCAGTCCTGTTGAGGAAGTGAGAATTCTCTGAATTATAGGGACCTGATTCTGAATACAGACCTCTGAGCTGATTAAATGAAATTAACTCCCCAGTCAGGAATCCTTATAACCTCCTATTGCTCTCTGTGCTCCAGCCCTTGTTTTATATCTCCTGAGCCCCCTGGAACCCTGAGGAATTTATTAAGTAGACCCAATTATGGAAAATCGCAGGTTTTTAATCAATCTGTATAAGCCTGGAAGGGTTTTAGTTAACCCCTGCTCCCTGAAGAGAATGTATATTAAACAGCATTTTAGACCACTTGCATATGTTTTCTCCCGCCTCTTAGTCTTTCCACTGTTAATTCCACCCCTTCTCCCCTATCCCTAACTTTTACACAAAATGATTGCCCTACAGCTGACTACATATTTGGAAAGTCCCTACTTTGCACTGTGAAGCCAGCTGCGAGACTTCAGGTTGTGGGACTTTGCTGGACTCTCCCTAAGCTCTCTTTGCTAAGGGGGTGGAAGGGTGGTGTGAGAATGTTCCGAGCTCCCCTCCCAGCTCCTTTCCTGCTACTACTGTGATTTCCTTCCCAAAGCAGATAATTTAAAGGAATGATCAGAGGCAAGATCACTCCAAATTACACTTTAAACATGTTTGCCCTACACTATAACTCATAGAGGAAGCACGCAGAGGGTCAGGTGGGAGAAATCCAGTAGAATCAAGCCCTTGTCCAGCTGTTGGGGTTGTCAGGGCCTCAGGGGCAGCTGAGGGGGGAGGGCTCTGACCTGAGGTGGGTGGAAATTTTACAAGCTTCCTGGACTTGGCTTTTGCTTTTCTGGAGGTTGCTTTTTGCTGCAGGGAGGAGATATGCCCCTTTCAGCAACAGATGTGGGAATGCCACATCTGGCATTCCCAAAGCAGAGTACTCCAC
Organism: Bettongia penicillata ogilbyi; assembly: GCA_023548195.1. NCBI lineage: Eukaryota > Metazoa > Chordata > Mammalia > Diprotodontia > Potoroidae > Bettongia > Bettongia penicillata. The sequence goes on from JAJHZJ010000309.1 coordinate 1,508,691, forward strand.
CCTGTGCAGTCTTGTACAATATGATGATTGGCCTCTTGAGAGGTGTTAGGGCTTCTGAGATCCCCAACATCCTATTGAAGCCCTATGGGGCTGGCAGGTTCTGTTCAGCTGATTAAACATTTTTCATCTGGGGATGGGAAGGTGGGGGAGGGAGCAGAGAAGCAAAATTTAAAGGGGCCATAGCATGAAATGCCCAGGATCTTCCCAGCTTTTAGCAAGGAAGGGAACCTGAGGGATAAAACTTAAGCAGTGTAGTTGGTGATTAGGCTTCAATCTACTGCTAAACTGAGGGTTGAGGATGTTGGAAGTTTCTATGTGGGAGCTTATATGGAGATAAGATAAGGTTGGTGGTTTTTAGAAGTGTGACCGTTGGAGCATGGGTAGTCAGTAAGGGTCCTTCAAGTATCCACTCTTGCAGTGTCCACTTTTGCAGAAGAAATCTCTCTCCCCTTCTTTCCTCCAATAATTTCTACATATTGCTACCAGATTAGTCATGCTAAATGTTGTTACTCAGGATTCTTCCCTGGTCAAAAACAATCAAAGATTCTCCATGAACTAAAGTGCAGACTCCTTAGCCTGGCATTCAAGCCCTCTCTATAATGTGGACTCTGGTTACCTTTCAAGTTTTATAAGATTATTTAAATCCCTAACTGTTTGAGTGTCTACTATGTGTACAGTATTATGCTGAATTTTGTAGGGCAGGGATGGCAAACTCCAATAGAAGGGGCCGCTCAACTCTACGTAAGGATCCTTGTCGGCTTCGTATTGATTTAGAAAACACATGTTGACAGTTTCTAGATTCTATTGTGTTTGTATTTTTATAAATATTAACCAATTGAATTTCCCTTTAATTTTCAACATTCATTTTTGTAATTTTTTAAATTCCAGATTTTTCTCTCTCCCTCACTTCCCTTCCTGCTTCCCAAGACATCATGCAATCTGACATAGATTACACATGTATACTCATGTTAAATATATTTCCATATTAGTCATACTGTGAAAGAAGAATCAGAACAGAAGGAAAAAACCACAAGAAAGAAAAAAAAACCAAAAAAACAAGAAAAATGAAAATAGTATGCTTTGATCTACATTCAGATTCCATATTTCTTTCTCTGGATATGGTTAGCATTTTCCTTCATGAGTCTTTGGGAACTGTCTTGGATCATTGCATCACTGAGAGGAGCTAAATCTGTCAACGTTAGTCAGCACACAATGTTGCTGTTACTGTATACAATGTTCTCCTGGTTCTTCTCACTTCACTCAACACCAGTTCATGTAAGTCTTTCCAAGTTTTTCTGAAATCTGCCTGCTCATCGTTTCTTATAGCACAATAGCATTCATATACCACAACTTGTTCAGTCATCATTCCCCAATTCTTTGCCACGACAGAAAGAGCTGCTATAAATATTTTTGTACAAATAAGTCATTTTCCCTTTTTTATGATCTCTTTGGGATACAAACTTGGTACCAGTTACATTTTAATCTGATTCCCCAGTTGCCCAAGCAGCTGTGTGTTTAACACTTCTGATGTGGGAGTTATAAACTCTCCATGTTAGTCAAATGGAGTCAAGGATGGTGGTTCATGATTGTAGTTCCTGATACTGGAGAGGTGGAGGCCAATAGATTAATTGAGCTAGGGACTCTGAACTGCAAGTAGGACTAAAGTTGGGTGAGTGTTTGCACTAAATCCTACATCAATATGGTGAACCTCTCCTCCACCCCTCTGCCTCCCACAATCCTCTAGCTAGAAGCCACTAGGCTACCTTAAAAGAGGGGCAAACAGACCCAGGCCAGAAATAAGGGACGATCAAAGCTGATGAGCAGTGGGTTCAGACTCATGAGTGATAGCTGTATCACTTCTAGCCTAGGTGAGATAGGAAGACCCAGTCTCAAAACCAAAACAAAACCAACAAAAGAATTTTGTCTACTCCAAGCATCTAGAACAGGGGTGGGGAACCCTCAAGGCCACATGTGCCCCTCTAGGTCCTCAAGTGTGGCCCTTTGAGTGAATACAAACTTCAGTGATTCCCCTCCCCTGATCGAGAAAATACTCTGTACTTTTCCACCTTTCTAATTTTACCAAGCTCCTTAACTGTTCTCTCTCTCTCTCTTTTTTGCCTACCCATCTTTCAAGGCTCAGCTCAAATCTTTCTTAGTCAACCAATATTTATTAAGTATATATTATGTGCAAGGCATTGTGCTAGACCATGGGTCTATAAAAAGAGGCAAAAAGCCAATCCCTTTCCTCAAGAATCTCACCACCTAATAGGTGCAAATAATAACAAGCAAATAATTATGTACAAACAAGTTATGCACAGGGAAATAATTAAGAGGGAAAGGTTGGGAAAGGCTTCCTGTAGAAAATGGGATACTTACATTTCTTTTTCACTGTAAATACTTTTAAGACATCCACTTTTTAAAAATTTAATTAATTTGTTTTCAGTTTTCACCAATTACTTCCATAAGTGGCATGCAACCTTATATAGATTCTACACATACATTCCTATTAAAGATATTTTCACATTAGTCACATTGCATAGAAGAATTAAAAAGAATGGGAGAAATCATGAGAAAAACCCAAGCAAAACAAAAACAAAAACCAACACAAGAGAAAAGAGTGTGCTTCATTCTGCAATCCAATTTCATAGTTCTTTCTCTGGATATGGATGGCATTTTGCTTTGAGTCCTTTGGGAATGTCCTTGCATTGCTATGAAGGGCTAAGTCTATCAGAAACAGTCCTCCAGCACTGTGGCTGATACTGTGTATAATGTTCTCCTGACTCTGCTCATTTCACTCAGAATAGGTTCATTTAAGTCTTTCCAGGCTTTTCTGAAATCTGACTGTTCATCATTTCTTAGAGCACAATAGCATTACATTACATTCATATATGACAGCTTGTTCAGCCATTGCCCAATTGATGGACATTCCCTTGATTTCCAGTTCTTGGTCACCACAAAAAGAGTTGCTAGAAATATTTTTGTACATGTGGGACCTTTTCCCAAGGGAATGGGATACTTGTATGAACTCTTTCTTCTTCACTCCAGCTAGAGTGCAGAAGTTGTTAGAGACCCTGGAGAGAGGAAGACCTAGGTCTCAGTCCTGCCCTCGACTCTTTCTGGCTGTATGACCATGGGCAAATCACTTAAACTCTCTGAATCTCAGTTTTTTCTTCTGAGATAATGATTTCTGGAATCCTTACTGAGTTGTATGAGCTCAAATGAACTAATGTACATAAAGTACATTGTGAGCTTTGAAGCACCATGTAAAAGTTCCTATTTGGGGAGGATCAGACTTATGGTTTCATTGGTATCAATAACTCTCAGGTAAGAAAATCACTGCCTCTGTCCTTCCTCAGGACCTGATCTACAACTTGAGTCTTAAGAGCTATTCCCAGGCACTGAAGGGGTTAAATGACTTATTTAGGAGTCATCTAGCCAGAAACCTGACTTGAAACTCAGCTTCCTAGCTCTAAGGATGGCTTTATCTTCTCAACAAATAAGGTTTGTATTCAATTAAAGTGTCACCCTTGAGGACCTAGAGGGCCACATGCAGCCTCGAGGTCCTCAGGTTCCCCACCCCTGCACTAGGAGATCACAAAAGCTCTGTAATGTAGGGTAGTATATTATTGTCCTCATTTTACAAATGAGGAACCAGAGGCTCATAAGTTAAAGCACTTGTCCAGGGTCACACACATAGTAAGGTATCAGGGCTGAAATTCAGACAGACATCTTCTGATTCTCTCTATTCCAGTGTCTCTCCTGAGAGTCATTGAATAAATGAATGCTTATAATGTATCAGCATCTAAACTTTTGTAGTGATGTGAATGGACAATTTCCTTAATTTGTTGTTGGTGTTCAGTCATGTCTGACTTTTCATGACCCCATTTGGAGTTTTCTTAGCAAAAATACTGGAATGGTTTGTCATTTCCTTCTGCAGTTCATTTTACAGATGAGGAAACTGAAGCAAACAGGGTTAAGTGATTTGTCCAGGGTCACACAGCTAGTAAGTGTCTGAGGCTGGATTTAAACACAGGAGGATGAGTCTTCCTGACCCCATGCCTGGTGTTCTATCCTCTGTGCCATCTAGCTGTCCCTAATTTTCTTAATACTTTCCATTTGATAAGAATATGAAATTATATATATATATGTATATATGGAGAGAGACACACAGAATTATAACGAAAACATATATAGTTTAGTTTTATTAAACTGTGGCAAAATTAACATGTACCTTAAAATCTGCAAGTCATTGGAATAGGCAGAGAAGAAGCAGTCTTTGCCCTTGGTCCAAAAATATTTCAGAACCCACTGGCTTAAGGTAGATTTGCAAGTGTGATACACCAGGCAAACAGGAAAGATTCCTTTGACTACCTGTGTGATTCCTAAGAGACAGGCAGTGGTTAGAACATTGTTCTCATTTACGATATTAAGAATAAAGCTTAGATCAAGACTCCAGAGGTATGGAATCACAGAAAACCAGAGGTTGGCTTCAGCTTCCTCCTTTTACAGATACGAAAACCAGTGCTCAGAGGCAGGTGATGAAGTGCCTAGGAAGTGACACCGGTGTTCTGTTCCAAGCCCAAGCTACCCAGTTACTTCCCTGCTTATCTCTGAGTCACCTAATCTCTGTCTTAGACTCTGTCCCTCACTTACGACTTGTTTACTCCTGCCTCCATCCAAAGAACAGGCTGTTCTCCCTGCTCTATCCACCCCACCTCCCTCTATTTTCTCCTACCAAAATCACGCCTGGTCGTTCCCTCTGCTCACTGAATCACTTTGTTATCTCCCGCACAGTGTCCCTAATCACTTCAGTTCATTCCAGCTATCTCTCCCTTGCCCCATCAGTCATTCTGCCTCTTAAAGTGCACAGTTAGGTACCTTTACTTTTCTGCTGTGCTCTTCTGAGTTTGTTAGATGGTCAACTCCTTGCAGGCAGGGGCCAGAGCCGGGCAGCATTGTTCTGATCTTTGGAGTTTTTAATAAATGTGGTTGATTTTCTGGGTGCCCCAATCTTTCTATCTGTAAGGTGGATGACAATCCCACTTTGTTTCTACCCATATGTATTCAGTAGGAAAACATACCACAAACACCCAGAGAGCCACAAATATGTAGCAGAGCTCCCTCGATCGTTGGCAAGAGAAACAGTGAAAAAAGATTCTGACTACTAGTCTTTTCACAGTGAGAATTCCTGTACTTCAGGCAAATCGTTTTGGATTTCCCCCTTTTTATGTATTCTATGCTGTTGCCATAGTGGGGTTGGTAACAGCAGATTTCCTTTGGAATTGTTCACAAGTATCTATCATGGTAGCAGGATTTGGTGTCTACGTTGAGCCTCTGAATTCTGATATCAGGCAGTCAAGACTCCCAAGTTTTCCCAGGGGTTAATTTCATGCCTCATGATTACCCAATGGGACTTAATTCCTCAATCCTCCCCAGGGCACTTTCGCTTCCTAGGCTGACAAAGTAAACTGGGGATTTGCTTTGAAAACATTGGCTGCTGACAATGGAGCCAATCTGTCTGTAAACTGTGGGTGTCTAGAGTGACTGCTACTCACACCTACAGCCTGGAGGAAATTCATATCTGAAAGATCTAGAATTTTAATAAAGTTTAAAAATCACCTTTAGGTGAGGGGGGTGCATTCGGACAAGGCGAGTTGGAAAATTCTGTGGCCAGAGAACTCGGTAGGGTGGGAAAGGGAAAGGAAGTTCACTGTAAAATGTTAGTCCATTAATTTCCTGAACGTGAGTTGTGATAATAATACTGATGTTATAAGGAAGGAAACGAGCATTTATTAAGTACCTACTACATTCCAGGTGCTTTGTGTTGTTCAGTTGTTTTCGGTCTCGTTGGACTCTTTGTGACCCCATTTGGGATTTTCTTGGCAAAGACAATGGAGTGGTTTGCCTTTCCTTCTCTATCTCATTTTACAGATGAGGAGACTGGGGTAAACAGAATGAAGTGACTTGCCCAAGGTCACACAACAGGTAAGTATCTGAAGCTGGATTTGCACTCATGAAGATGAGTCTTCTTGATTCTCAGCCTGGCAGTCTATACACTATGCTTTACAAATATTATTTCATGTGATCTTTACAACAACCCTGAGAAGGAAGTACTATTACTATCCTCATTTTACTGGTGAGGAAATTGGGGCAAACAGAGCTCACCCAGCCAATAAGTGTCTGTAGTCAAATTGGAACTCAGGTCTGTCTTGATTCCAGTTCCAGAACTCCATCCACTGAACTACGGAGCTACCTCTAGGCTTCTCTGGACAGTTGTGAGACTGGAAATGACTGAGCTATCCATGACTGTGGTAGTCAACTGATCTTCAAGCATTTCCTTCATGTCAAAGCTAGAAAGGATGTTAGAGATCATCTATTGCAACTTTTTCACTTTACAGATGAGGAAACTGAGGAAGAAAACAGGGAAGTGACTTGTCTAAGGTGACATATCCAGTAAGTGACCAAGCTAGGTCCCCTCATGCCCTGTCTGGAGGTTTTTGCATTGCCCTATGAATAGTTTCAGAACAATACTGTCATCTGAGAAAGCAGTGGGGTTTGCATTTGGAGTCAAATTTGAGTTCACATTCCAGTTCTCTTATTATTTACTGCTGGTGTGACCTTGATGAAGGTCCTGTTTTCTCTGGACCTCAGCTATCTTTTACTCTATAAAATGACAGGGTGGCAATAGATCTAGAAGGCCTCTTCCGGTTTTGCATACTATGATTACATAATTACAAAGACAGACTAATATACCTTACTGGTAGAGTGTTCACTTTATTATATGATAATGAAAAGCAGTGTGGTTTAAGGGGCAGCCAGGTGGCATAGTGGACAGAATGGATAGATAGAATATGCTTGCTCTCTCTCTCTCTCTTTTTCTTTCTCTCTCTCATATATATGTATATCCACATATATAAATAATTTAATATTCTTATTAAATGGAAAGTATTAAGGGAATTAGAAGCAGCTAGATGGCATAGTGAATAAATCATCAAACTTGGAGACACAAGACCTGAGTCCAAATCTAGTCTCAAAAACTTCCTAACTGTGTGACATTGGGCAAGTCATTTAAATACTGTTTGCCTCAGTTTTCTCATCTGTAAAATGAGCTGGAGAAGGAAATGAGAAAACATTCGAGTATCTTTGCCAAGAAAACCCTAAAAGATCACAAAGAGTTACACACAAATGAAACAACTGGACCCAAAATGTGGTGTAACACTGAATCTAAGATCATACTTCAATTCTACCTCCAACACTTACTGTAACTAGCTTTGTGATCATGGATCAATCACTTTCCTTTTTGGAGCTTCAGTTTCTTGATTTGTCAGATGGGGATAATCATGTATCATAAGGCTGTCGTGAGCTCAGTTCAAATGAGATGATATATTGAAAACACTTAAGAAAACCCTGAAAGCATTCTATTAAAGTGAGTTGTGATTATAGCAAGCTACTTGCCCTAGATGAAATTTTGGTGAGGGAAGAAAGAGTACAAGCCTTCAGTGTTTCCTAGCTCTTCTTTCTGTCCCTAGCAACACTGTACTTTCAGGTTGCCTCAGTTTATCCTGGGACTAAGCAGATTTATCTAATTAAGTAAAGTCAGTCAATAAACATTTATTAAGTACCTACTATGTGCCAGACACTGTGCTAAGGATGGGGGATACAAAGGAAGGCAAAAGACAATCACTGCTCTCAAAGACCTCACAGTTTACTGGAGGAGACAATATGGAAGCAACTATGTATAAACAAGCTATATACAGGGCAAATTAGAAATAATCAAAAGAAATCACAAGAAATGAGATGGAATGGAAAGACTTCTTGTAGAAAGTAGGATTTTACTGGGACTTGAAGGAAGTGGGGGAAGCCAGCCTAGAAGAAAGGATTTATAATTTTACTCAATACATTTTTCATCAAGGTTTTGGTGACAATATGTTCCTCCTTTCTTTTTTTTTATTTTCAGAATATGACAGGAAGAGGATTGTTTTTTAACTCAAAGGAATAAATCTCAAATGACAGATGTTTTGGTACTAAGGACAGGCAATCTAGCCAAACATCTGAGAACCTGGGGGCTCTCAGACCACACTCTGTAAGTTTTATGCCTTTCGGTAAGATATATTGAGTAACTTGCTCTCCTTTCTTGAGCTACCCATTTAGGCATCTTTACCACTGATATTTCTGCCCTGTAAGTTGTGAGTCATCACCCTTGCAATGATTGATAAAAGATTGATTCAGCTCTGTAAGCACATAGACTCGTCATTCTTCTCCAGCTTGATTGCAAGCTAAGTGGTTCATGAAGTTCTCATTTGGAGTCTTTATGGCTGGTGGTTGCTGTTACAATCAGTTTGAATCATCAATAACCTAAGTCCAAGAGTCTGTGGCTGATAGGGGTAACAGCAAAGGTGTCATACCAAGGAAGGTCATTTAATCTATGGCCATGGAGCAAAAGTTCACTCTGCATCTGGCCGCCTCACACTACTGTCTTACTCATTCTGCAGCTCCTTACATTGACTGGTTGTTTCCTCTTTTAAGTGTAGCTCCAGCTTCTCTGGGCATGCCTCTAAATATTGTCTCCATATTTGGAGAACTGGGAGTGCCCAGAAAAACCTGAGTTACACAAAGAAAGTGTGCTGAAGAGTCATGTCTTCATATTTCTCTGGACTTCGCTGTTGCCTCTCCAGATTCCTTTCTCCACCATGCCCATGACAGACAATTGTTAAAATAAGGACAAAAATTATTTTCTTTAGCATTTTTTTTGGGTCTCCTTTACCAAGGTATTGACCCATTTTCCATGCTTTTCTTGCATCTCTCTCATTTCTCTTCCCAGTTTTTCCTCCACATGTCTAACTTGATTTTCAAAATCCTTTTTGAGCTATTCCATGGCCTGAGCTCACCGGACATCCACCTCGGATGTCTGGGATACAGAGGCCCCGACCTCCATGTCTTTCCCTGATGGTAAGAATAGTTCCTCATCATCAGAATTGAAAGGCAGGAACATCTGCACCCCATCAAAGTAACTCTCTATGGTCTTATTTTGCTTCCTTTTTCTGGGCATTTTCCCAGCTAGTTACTTGACTTTTGAGATTCCTCTGCACCCCCACTTAGATCTGCCCAGCTAGTGCTTGGGGTCTGAGATTCAAATGGGCTTTCGCGGCTGCTATTCAAAGTGAGCTTAAGTTCTTGTGCTGGGTGGGGGCAGCGCCACCTCCCAGGCTCAGTTCCCTCAGGGCGTTTATGCAGAGACTTTCAGTAATGGCCCTGAACTTCTGTCTGCTGCTCAGGGAGTCCCAGGGGCCGCCGCAGCTGCCACCTCTGCCGTTCCCTCCACCACTGCCTCCCGAGGGGGCCTGAGTCATGGAGACACTCCGCTCCCCTCTCAGTCAGCCTAGACATCTCTCTCACTGACCTGTAGTGTCTGTGGGCAGAGGGACCTTCCCGGCCGCCGGAGATTCCGTCCCTGAATGAAGCCTGCTCGGATCTGCTCCTCTGGGGCCATGGCCAGGGCAGCTCAGGGGTGGGCGCCACTTTCCGGGGCACAACGGACCCTGGAGACAGCTCTCCAGGTCTCTCTGGAACGGAAATCTTTTCCACTGTGTTTCTGCGCACCTTGCAGTGCTTCAGAATTTGTGGGGAGTTCTTCTTGCAGGAAATAGATGGGCTGTGGGTTCGGAGCTAGCATACATGAGTCTTTCTACTCTGCCATCTTGGCTCCACCCCCCGACAAAAATTATTAATACCAAATGTAATGTTACTTGCCAGTCCCTGAATGGCCCTAGCAATGTTAGAATTTAGTAGCATTCCCAACAAGATAGTGTGGATTAGGTTGAGCTGAGTCAGACCTTAAAGAGGCCCATCCTGAAATCTTGTCTCGTTGAGGAACCTGGCTCAAGCTGGATCTAGGCCTTTGATGTCCTTCCCCCACTTCCTTTGGTATTCATGGCATGAAGGGCAAAACAGTTAGAATGAAGCGGTTCTCCTCACTCAAATCACTGAGGGTAGCTGGGTTCTCATCACCAGGCCTTGCTACCTCCTCCTGCCTCCTCCTCCTCCCCTTCTAAGGGTATAAAAGACTTTTCCATGGATCTCTATTTTGGGAAAACCATAACACTCTGCAGACATGGATAACCTCAGTTTGCCAACTTCTTTATCTCAAATAAAGATGCATTTCTGGGGGGCGGAGCCAAGATGGAGGAGTGAGAGCAGCGACTCACCTGAGCTCTCGGACAAACTCCTCCAGGTACCTCTGAAAGGAGAATCTGACTAAATTTTGGAGGTGCGGAATCAAGTGGGAGACAGATGGTGACGGATTTGGAGCTCAGGTGGGCCTGGAAGGTCCACGGGAAGGATCTGTTCCGCGGGGGTGAGCCCACAGCGCACAGCGCAGCGTGGCCAGCGCAGCACGGCCAGGGCAGCGGAGCAGAAGAGATCCGAGAAACCTGAGTGGCGGGGGGAACCAGAGGAGCGGCACCCGGGGTGGGAGACAAGCCGAACCGAGTCAGTGAGAGCCCCCGAGCGCCAGATTATCAGCGCAGCAGCTCCTGAGATCTTCAGCCCGAAGATCAAACTCCGGTAAGTCACCTACTTGAACTTCCAGGAGCCAGGATGGCGGAGTGATCAGCTAATGCTCTCTCCTTCCCCCTTGATGACCGTGAAAGAACCATAAAATATCTCCCCAGAAAAATCCCAGATCAGTAGAATTAGAAGAAGGAGACCAATAGTCTCATAACACCTGAGACAAAGAAAATAGCTAAGGGGGATTCCTCATACGGTGGCAGAGGCAAACCTGAAGGACAGAGGGCCCAGGGCAGAGAAAATTCGCACTAGGACCCAGGCAAGCCTCAGCACCAGGAGAGGAGCCCCAGGAGGGTTGGGAACATGCATTAGCATCTAGGCGTGCCTCAGCTGTCCAGGAGAATCAGAAAAACAATATGGCAGTTGGGATTACCAGCCCCTGAGCTTGCCTTTGCCTCAATTCAGCTAAGGAAATCTCCTGGGACCAGAGCACCCCTCCCCCACACTTAACAAGCTAAACCCAGGGCTGATCAGGGAAACACCAAACAAATACCTGCTTTTAGCTTTTTCACACATCAGCTCAGCAAAAAGTTCTCTAGCTTCTGACCGAAAGAACCAGAAGCCACAACACTCAAGCAAAATCATGAACAGGAAAAAGAAGAGGGCCGAAAGAACCATAGAATCTTTCTATGGGGATAAGGACCAAAACGCAAACCCCAAAGAGGTCACAGCTGAGACTGTACTTCCATCTGAAACTTCAGAAGGGACTATGAACTACTCGCAAGTACAAGCAGCTCTCCTGGAACAGCTGAAGAAGGAAATAGAAGATAAACTGGCCAATGATTTTAAAATTATTAAGAAAGAATTCACTGATGAGAACATCTCCAAGATGCATTTCTTTTCTCCTTCACTTACATTTTTGATTTATTTCCCACTAGGAGGTACTTTCTCTTCTAACCCCTCTCCTCCTTCAGCCTCCTTTTATTTATTTTATTTCCTTGATAGAATGTAAGATCCTTGAAGGCAAGTAGTATCATTCTTTCTGCTTGTATTTATATCTCAGTACTTAGCATAGTGCGTGGTACATAGTAAATGCTTAATAAAAGTTTATTGACTTGACTCTCTCCTTAAAGGATATAGAAACAAACAGGTCAATACCCTCCACAGAATAGCCCTTCATATTTTTTGATGACTGCTAAGTTATCTTTTAGTTTTCTTTTCTGATGAATCCTGTTTTCCTGGATCTTTTTCTCTTAGGTGTTAAAGTCTGGATCTTAAATCTTTTTTTTTTTTTGGTGGTCCTTCTGTATGTGTCTCAGGTCTTCAGAACTCAAGAAGGTACTCTGGCAAAGGCCTGATGAAAAAAATGAATTAAAAAATTGATCTTTGGGTAGAAATTAAAGATAACATGCAGTCATTTTATAGTAGAGATTCTTTTCTTCTTTTTCTATTTTCTTTTTTAATATATAGTTCATTTATTTTCAGTTCTTAACTTTCACAAGAATTTGAATTCAAAATTTTCTCCCCATCTCTCCCCACCCCCCATCCCATGAAAGCATGCAACCCATCCACCCCTTCCTCCAATCTGTCCTCCCTTCTATTACCCACCCTTCTTCCATCCCGCTTCCCCTCTGTTTTCCTAGTAGGGCAGAATAGATTTCTATACTTCATTGCCTGTACAGCTTAATTTCCAGTTTCATGCTAAAACAATTTTTAACATTCATTCTTAAAGCTTTGAGTTCCATATTCTTTCCCTCCCTCCCCATCTACCCTCACTGAGAAAACAAGCAATTCAATATAGGTCATATATGGGTAACAAAGCAAAACACTTCCTTAATAGTTATGTTGTAAAAGACTAACCACATTTCCCTCTGTCCTATCCTATCCTTCATTTATTCCATTCTCTCCCTTGACCGGTCCTCTCACAATAGTGTTTGCTGTTGATTATCCCTTATCCTAATTTGCTGTCCCTTCTATTATCTTCCCTGTGCTATCCTCTGCCCCCCTGCCTTCCTGCAGGGTAAAATAGATTTCCATATCCAATTGAGTGTTTGTTATTCCTTCCTTAAACCAAATTCCATGAGAGTAAGGCTCAATTATTTCCTTTCATCTCCCCCCTATTACCCTCCATTGTAAAAACTCTTTCTTCTCTTTTTTATGTGAAGTGATTTGCTACATTCTACCTCTCCTTTTCTCTTACTACTAGTACATTGCATTCAACAGAAAATTTTATTTTTTAGATCTTCTCCCTTCATATTCAGCTCACCCTATGCCCTCTGTCTATGTGTATATATACACAGACACACATACATATACATATATACATATATATATATACATACATATATATATATATATATATATTTCCCTTAATTACGCTAATACTGAAAAAGGTCTCATGAGTTGCAAATAACATCTTTCCATTTAGGAATGTAAAGAGTTCAACTTTAATGAATTCCTTAAAGTTTCTCTTTCCTGTTTACCTTTTCATGTTTCTCTTGATTATTGTACTTGAAAGTCAAATTTCTATTCAGCTCTGGTCTTTTCAACAAGAATGCTTGAAAGTCCTCTATTTCATTGAAATTCCATTTTCCCCCGGAAGTATTATACTCAATTTTGCTGGGTAAGTGATTCTTGGTTTTAATACTATCTCCTTTGACCTCTGGAATATACTACTACAAACTCATCAAACTCTTAGTGTAGAAGCTGCTAAATCCTGTGTTATCCTGATTGTGTTTCTACAATACTTGAATTGTTTCTTTCAGGCTGCTTGTAATATTTTCTTCTTGACCTGGGAACTCTAGAATTTGACTACGATATTATGAGGAGTTTTCCTTTTGGAATCTCTTTCAGAAGGTGATTGGTAAATTCTTTTTATTTGACCCTCTGGTTCTAGAATACCAGGGCAGTTTTCCTTGATAATTTCTTGGAAGATGATTTCTAGGATCTTTGTTTCATCATGGTTTTCAGGTGGTCCAATAATTTTTAAATTATCTCTCCTGGATCTAATTTCCATATCAGTTATTTTTCCAAAGAGATATTTCACATTGTTTTTCATTTTTTCTTTTGGTTTTGTTTTGTAATTTCTTGGTTTCTCATAAAGTCATTAGCTTCCATCTGTTCCTTTCTAATTTTTAAAGAACTATTTTCTTCAGTGAGCTTTTGAATCTCCTTTACCATTTGACCTATTCTGCTTTTTAAAGCATTCTTCTCCTCCTTGACTTTTTGGACCTCTTTTGCCATTTGGATTACTGTATTTTTAAAGATGTTATCTTCTTCAGCATTTTTTTGGATCCCCTTTAGCTAGATGGTGACTTTCTTTTCATGATTTTCTAGCATTGCTCTCATTTCTCTTGCCAATTTTTCCTCCACCTCTCTTACTTGATTTTCAAATCCTTTTTGGACTCCTCCATGGCCCAAGACCATTGCATATATATTTTAGAGATTTTGGATGCAGTAGCCTTGACTTTGATGTCTTCCTCTGATGATATGCTTTTTTCTTCGTCATCTGAAAGAATGGAAGAAAATACCCTTTCACCAAGAAAGTACCTTCTATAGTCTTATTTTTTTCCCCTTTTTTGGGCATTTTTCCAATCAGTTACTTGACTTTTGAGTCCTTTGTCAAGAGGAGGGTATACTCTAGGGACCTGTAAGTTGTCAGTTCTTCCAAGGTGGCACAGTCAAGGGAGAGGAGTTCACTCCTCTCTTGGCCTGTGCTCATGGCCATGAGCAACCACAAACACTCTGTTCTCCCCAGAATCTGAGAGTAGGGTTCCCTCTCCACCGTTGCAACCAGCTCCACCACATCAGACCTCTTCCTCACCCCAGGACCACCACTCAGGGCTGAGGTGCAGATCAGCTGCTTGATTCCCCCTGGGTCTTTAGGTTGAGGGCTCCAAAAGGGGATGCTGCTGCAGTGATTTCCTCTGCCCTGGGACCAGGACTTGGGCCAGATCCATGTCCCCCTCTCACCCAGGTGAAAGAGCTTTCTTACTGACCTTTGAAGGTGTCTTTGGCATTTGGGGGTTGAGAAATCTGAGAACCTCTACTGCTACTCATAATTCCACACTCTGAAGCCTGCTCTACTCCTGTTTGTCCATGCTGCATGTCCAAGGCTGGGCTGTGCTCTATTATGAACCTGGTGTGATAGACCTTTCCTATTGGCCTTCCAGGTTGTCTTGGGCTAGAAATCTCTATCATTCTGTCATTTTGTGGCTTCTGCTACTCTAGAATTTGTTTGGAGTCATTTTTTTACAGGTATTTTATGGGGTATGGGGGTAGAACTAGAGCAGGTCCATCCTTATACTCTGCCATCTTGGCTCCACCCCCTATAGCAGAGTTTCTTAACATGTTTACATCTTAGATCCCTTTGACTGGTAAAGCCTATAGACAAACCCCTTCACAGAACAATGGTTTTATATAATTAAAGGAAGTACTAAAGTGCAGTTAGATATTAGTGAAAATAAAGAGGTAAATTTTTTTTCCCATCCAAGTTCCAGAACCCCCTGAAATCTATCTACCAGGTTAAGAGCCCCTGTTTTATAGTGCCATTTTTCAGACCTTATGGTGTTCCCAAAGTCACCAAAGTGACTCTTCTATGGATAAGACAAGAAGTCATTAGTGTAACAGCAAGGACCCCAGTATACAAGAGGACCTACTGCACACATTCTTAGATCTGCCTTTCTAAAAGGAAAACAACTTTTGAGGGGTTAACAATCACTTTAATCAAACACATATATCATTCACTTAGTTCAGGGGAGAAAGTCAGCACCTTGAACTTCAGAGAAAATACAAACAGAAATTACAAGCAGAAATTACAAACAGAAAGACCAACAGGCAGGGCTTCCTGATCATACATCACAGATCAACAGACAGATCCAACTGACTGACCATTATATACATACATAGCTACCAGAGAGAGAGAGAAGCACCACATCTGGGTTTTCAAAGTGGGAACAAGGGCTTATTAGACACCTTTATTCTTACTTTCTGATTTTTGTCTAGGTCCTGAAAAATAGAGGTTACCAGACAATGGAGAACAGAGATTGCTAGACTGGTGACCTTTTTGACACCTGGTCTCTGGATATCTTGTTTCTGGATGCATGAGCTATTACTACACTTCGGCTCTCCAAGTAAATCAGTAAATTCTTTAATTCCTTTTGTTTTAAGCCTAAAAAAACTAGGTACTGAATCTGACATTACGCCATTTGATTGATTTGTTAGATTTGGGCAGAGTCGCTATTAAAAATCTAATGAAAATCTGATATTGTTTACAGCTTATGCATATACCATTTTTGTTTTATGTTCCTGAATAGTAATATCCACTTATACAAATACATGAACAAAAATGATTTGTTACTGAGATGGAAGGCAGAAAGGATGGATGGACCCAATAGGTTTTAATTATACCAGAGGTTTGTATTTCCAATTAACCAGCTCAGGTGCATAATACATAGAGAGGTAAACACATAACAAGCAAAGATTCAGTACATTTGTATCAACACCCACGGATCAGCAAGATATTTAGCTGTCATTAAGCTCAATCCACTAAGGTACTCCAGTTGGATGTCATACATTATTCTCTTTCATGCAGGCTATGATTCAACCAAATTGACCTTTTGCTGTTCCCTTGTTAGATATTCTTTGGACTCTCAGGACTTTCCCACCATAATGCAACTGACTTCTCACCCTGGAACCTCTCTTAGCTATTGTTGTTTTTCAACTGTTTCCAACTCTTTGTGATCCTATTTTGTTTTTTTGGGCAAAGATATTGGAGTGGTTTGCCATTTTCATCACTAGCTCATTTTATAGATGAGGAAACTAAGGCAAACAAGATAAATGACCGGCCCAGGTTCACATAACTGGTGAGTAGTGACTATCGGAGGCCATATTTGAACTCATGAAGAAGAATCTTCCTTATTCCAAGCCCAGTACTCTATCCACCACACCATCTAACTGCTCATAGTTAGTTCCCTTACTACTGGGCCCTTCTCACTCTGGGACACCCTTCCACCATGTTAGGGCCCTTTCTCCCATTGGTGAGTTCCATCTTGTACCTAGATCAGCCAGGCTTCATTTCCCTCCTGGCTCTGTTTCTGACATTCTACTCTTTACCACCATGTCCCCACATGAAACCATCTTCTTCCCCTCCTCCCATCCCATTTCAGCTCCATTTTGTGTGCTATTTCCCCCCCATTAGAATATAAGGTCCTCAAAGGCAGAGACTATCTTTTTGCTTGTATTTGTGTCTCTAGAACTTAGCACATTAGAAAACAATTATTAAACACTTATTGTCTGCCTTCCATCCTGTTTCTCATACACCTCACATCTCCCACCTTTATTCCTTTGCATTTTCTGATCCTGCATGGAATATTAATTAATTAAAGCTTCTGAGATTTCTTCCAACTCTAGGTCTGTCCTTCTTTGAGGTCCTTCCTGAGCTTTACAGAAGTTCACATTTTCTTCCTTATCTATGTGCTCAGCATTTTTTTTTGTATCTATGTTTGTGCGTGCATGTGTATGTATGTGTGTGTGCATTTGTATGTAGTATCTTCTAATAAAATAAAAGCTTCTTGAGGGTAGAAATTTGTTCATATTTTCTTTGTCTAGCACATAGAGAGAACTGAATAGAAGCTTGTTGATCGATCAGTTGATCAGTGAATGGCACAGAGGCTATGTTTCTTTTTCCATTTAAGGAAGAAAGGTCCTTGGGAGCAACAGCAGGAAGTTAATAGGAGATTTTCCTTTTCGGGACAGCTTGCTTAGACTGTAGGGAAGGTATGCAGGAGAAGAGGTCAGGACTGCTGGGGGTGGACAGTCTGGCTTTCTGATTAAGCAGGAAGGATTAACAAGAATGGTTACTACATCATGGTTTGAACTTCTCAGATTCAAGGCTTTTCGGTAAGCAATCATGAAGTGTGGCTGTTAGAACCTGACAACTTAGCTGGCAAACCCCGGTTTGTTATAAGTCATCCACTCATCTCAGCTTTCTTCTCTAGCCTCATATGCCAATATAACACAGTCAAAAAAAGTACCTGAAGTTGTGAGTTTAAAGTCAGCTAAGCGTGTGTGTGTGTGTGTGTGTGTGTGTATGTGTGTGTTAACTGGAAAGTTTTTTGTACATGACACTGGTAAGTTGTCTGCCTTACCAACACTAGAACATCTGCAATGCCGTAAAAAACAAAAACAAACTATTTTATTATCTTTTGTTTTACATCACCCACATTCATCAATGTATCCTTCTTCTCTGCCCAGCAGTTCTTTAATCAATATGAAGTTCCCTATGGGTGTATAATACATTTTTCCCATGTTTGTATCTTTTATCCAAATACCCTAGAGACTTTTGAAAAAAATCAATGAACAGCATTTATGGAGGCATAGAGTCAGGAGACATTTTTTAGTCTGAACCCACCTCTTGGGGAGGAGGCAAGGGGAAAGATACAGGTGAAGACCAAGTCATGATATTCTCCTCATCCTCACCCCAAGCTAAAGAACTCACAAATCTTCCCACTCTTTATTTCCCCAGGCAATTTAGAAAAAAAGAAAAAAAATTAAAAAAAAACAAAATCAAAACAAAAACCAAAAAAATTTACCCATATTGGAAGATGTCATTATGATGTATCTCACCCCCTACCCGAACTCCCAAATTAATGGGGCTGTTATTCATTGAAAAATGACCCTGGCCATGGCCTAGAAAAGAATGCTACTCCCATAAAAACATTTTCTCACATTAATCAATGATGAACTCATTTTTGATATTATTGTCATCTTTTTAAAAAAGGAATTCAGCCTCTTAGAAAACACTTTGCTAGACGGTGGTGGTGTTCTTATTTTGTAGCTGTCCACACAAATAAATGGAGGGGAGGAGGAGTTAAGTGAGACGGATCTATCTGAATAGTACTTGATGCTGCCAAACAAGGGAGGATGTGAAATGAGCAGGTCATATGTACTAAGAATTAATTTGAAATGCTCCCATCCTTTTTATTCTGGACTGTGTCTACTGACAAGTTCAGGTCTCTCCTCAAGCTTCAAGAGGCTCCTACCTGAGCAGAGCTGCTACCTGCTGTTCTCATTGTAATCTTCGTGACTCCCGGCTCAGACATCCTTTCCTCTGGTTCTCCCCTTAGAGCCCTTTGTTCCTTGTTAAAGCAGAATCCATTCATCTGATGCCTGCAGGGCCTTGGTTCTGTGATGGCACTCCACAGATCCAATGGTTTAGAGTTGGAAGGAACTTTAGAGGTCATCTAATCCACTCCCTTTATTTTACAGGAGATGAAACTGAAGTTCAGAGATGATATGACTTGCCCCAAGTTATACTGAATGGAAACCCAAGTCTGCTACTCCCCTTCCAGCTTTCTCCCCACTATATCTGAGATTTGGAACTTTTTGTTTCACAGACCCCTTTGGCTTTTTGGTAAAGCCTATGGACCTCTTCTCAGAACAATTTTTTAAATTAAATTAATTTTTTCTGAACTTAAGAAATAAAATAAGTATTTCCATGACATAGTAGAATAGGAAAAAAAGATCATTATATATGAAACTCAATCCATTATTTATAACTTGCTATTCCTTTTGAATATATAATAAAGTTATCATGTAAAAGAATAATTTTTTTTTAAATAATGGAAGGAAATGCCAAATTTCAGGCAAAGGTTACTGAAAATAAAGGTGTATTTTTTTTCTCATTTAAGTTCATGGACTCTTTTCCCCTTCCTCTGAAATCAACTTGAGGACAGCTTCAGGTTAGGAACATATCCACTACATCAAATAATCTCATCTTTCCGGACTTTGTCTCTGAGACTCTGTCTCCAGCTCTGGTTCCTATGACACTTCCAAATCTTCTCATCCTGTATTTATGGATTCCTCTTATGTCCCCTCAATGTAGACTTTTCCTAAAATTTTGTCCTATTGCCTCCACTTTTTCCCCCTGTACATCTGTTTCTTCTGGTTTCTTCCAGTCCCTCACCCTTCTGAATGGTAGCAGATTTGTCCTTAGTACTTCTCAGAAACAATGGCCTATCACTATCTATTAGATTCAAGATAGAATTCCCTAACTCCAGCATCCATGTCTTTCTCACTGTCTTGTTCAATGAGCAGCCCCCAGGACCTTGCCTGACCCCTAAATCTGAAATTTTCTGGATTATCTTTGACACCTCTCTGTCTTTAGTTTCTTGTATACAGCCTAGGATTGAGTTTAACTGTATCACTTTCAGTAACATGACTCACACCTGCTTCCCCTCTTAGCCTATACAGTCCTCATTAGCTTCTTTGTCTATATACTATTCCATCACCCTTTCCACTAAACTGGCTTTTATATTGCTAGAGGAAAAATTTTCCATGCCTGTTATTCTTGCCTTTTGGTTCGCATTTACTCAGTGCTCCCCTATAAGTTTTGAGTTGAATATTAAATTGTTTATTGCCTACGAAATCCTCCACTCATGGGTCTTGCCCTAGCTTTCTGCTCTCAGTTCTCCATTTCACTCTGTCTTCCAGGTCTGCCTTCTTACTGTCTTCCTTCTCCCAGTTCCCCAGATAGACACACAATGTTCCCTTAACTCACCTCTAATTCCATGTTCAGATTACCCAAGTGCTTGGGCCGATTTCTTCCAATAACTTATTCCTTCCTTTCTTTAAATCTAGTCTAGACTCACTGCCTTAAGAAATATTCCGAAATTGCCTCCACTTCTTTTCCATTGGATAGAAAATCCATGATCCTATACATTCTTCTTCAGTTGTACTCCTATGATTTTTGTGCATGTCTATTCATTTTCCCTATGGATTTGACAAAAATTGTAAGACTCTTTGAGGGCAAATGGTATATGAAATATCTTATTCAGACCCCAAGAGTCTTGATGTGATGCAACTCACAGATGTGTTCAATAAATCCCCTTCTAGGGAAGGTACTGGAGAATAAGAATCTAGGTCCAATGTGCTTCCTTAGGAACGAACTCTGTGACGACACTATTTGGGGATGCCTTTACTGGGAAATGATTTCACTTATCTGAATCCATGAAATAAGTCACTTCGTTTTTTGTTGTTAAAATATTTTATTTACAAATTTTGTCTTGACAGAGCATAGAAATTCTAAAAAACTCCCAAAGATCACCAGCAAATTAAAGTCACTGAAAAGAGGTGAAAACGTAATAGAGTGATAATAGATATGATGAATAAAAATGTAATTTTCCTGTTTGGTTGTTTGGTCTTAGAATCAATGTTATTTTTATATGAGTTTTGTCCAATTTAATTTTTATCTGAATTTTGTCCAACTTAATTCAACCATAATTTATTGTCTGCTATATTTAAAGCACTGTGTTAGGTTATGACAATACAAAGAAAACAAAGGAAATATCCCTGCTTTCAAGAAGCATACAGTTGGGACATTCTGGGAAGATAGTGAAGTAAAAGTCAGAAAATTCCAGGCTCTCCAAATTCCTCCCCAAATAGACAAAACATTGCCACAAAATGAACATAGAACAGTAAAAACCAAAGGGAAAAGCAGCTGTCCTTGGAAGACCACTTGAAAGGACCTCAGGAAAGACATGATCAGGAAGAGCCTGAGTGAAATATAAACACCTTCTGACAGTCTAATGGAGGTGGAACATAATGATTTGCGACACACATACATCATAGGTAAACAAAAATACATAGAAAATTAATTTCCTCAAGGAGAGTTCACAAAGGGACATGGGGAAAGTAATTTTGGAGGTAACACCTGAGCTGAGCTCTAGGAAAAGCTGGGATCCTAAAAGATGGAATTGAAGAGGGAGAGCATTACAGGAATTGCAGAATTCCAGGAATTCCTGTGTACAAGCATGGAGATGAGAGATGGAACATTGTGGATAGGAAGCGTAAGTAAGTAAAGTTGGCTGCAACAGAGATCACTGCTATCATTCTTTTGGTGGCGCTTTCTTTCTGCATCACTTCGTGCTAAACTTGTCATAGTTCTATGATTTTTTCATATTTTTCTTTCCTTTCTGAAATAATGCCATTTTGTGACAAGCTTAGATTTTTTTTCTAAAAGTAAGAGAAGTCATTTGTTTAGAATGGGGAAATGAACAGCAGACATGAAAAGTGAAATGAACCCAGCCTTCAAAAGAAGAAAGTAGGAAGTCATCATGGTTGGAACCCAGAATAGCATAAGGCCATATGAGAATTAATTATCTAACTCATTCTAAGAACCATTCTTCAATAGATACCTATCCAAAGTATATAAATAAGCAACATTCAGAGGAAAAAAAATCCAAGCAATCAAAACCATATGAAAAAGCATTCCAAAAATCGCTAATAATGAGAAAAATGTAAATTAAAGTTTCCACTTCACGCTTGTCAGATTGGCAAAGATGATACAAAAGGAAAATGACAGATGTTGGAGGGGTTTTGGGAAAACACGCACACTAGTACACTCTTGGTGGAACTGTGTGAACTGGTTTAGTCATTTTGGAAAACAATTTGGAATTATGCCCAGAAAATCACCAAATCAAGAATACTCTCTGACTCAAAGACACCTCTACTAAGCGTATAACCCAAAGAAATAAAAGAGGAAAAGGACTCACAAGCACAAGAAAGATTTTTTGCAGCTCTAGTCTTAGTAACTGAAAAACCAGGGAAACCAAGAGGGTGCTTGCATAATAGAAAATGGTTAAAAATATTATGGTATATGAATGTAATAGAATTACTTTCTATTGATGAAAGGAACAGTTTAAGAGGAAAGTGGGAATAATTCTATTAATTGACACAATGTGAATTGAGCAGAACTAGGAGAGCAGTTTATACAATGATAACATCATTAAAAAAGCAATCTTGAAAGACTTTAGAACTCTGAACAATGCAAAGACAAAACACAGTTCCAGAGGACTAGTGATGAAGCACATTACCTACCTCCTGCCAGAGAGGTGATGAGTGCAAAATAAGATGTACAATTTGGGACAAGGTCAGTGCAGGGGTTTATTTTGCTAAAACTATGCACGTTTGTTACACGACTGTTCTTTTTTTCATTGTGGGAAAGAAAACAAACACTTGTAAAAAAGGTAAAAATTTAAAAAAAGCATCAGAGAGATGAATTACACCATGTGAGAGACACAATGTACAAGGGGTTAATATGATATATGATATAATATAACAATATATAATATGTTAATATAACATGAGAAGTTAATATAAACCCATGTACAAAGTCATTAGAGAGATGAACTACTCTTTGTGAGAGAGACAAACTGAGAGGTGATTAGAAGGGAAGCTGTTAAAACCAGTGCCTCTTTCCACAGAATTCTCTGATAATGGGAGAGGTGAAAGGGCAAAGGTGTGTCAAGGGAGGAGGAGAGAGGGGAAAGTACTTTCCCACCTGTCCGCAAGTCTGAACATGAAACATAATAAGTAGTTAAAAAACAGGATGAAGGGGGGAAACTCTCTGGGTTTCATCAAATAGTTTGGACAGAGAGCAGTGATAAGACACACTCAGTACAATGTCCCTTTTACTCTCCCTCGTACCTTAACTGTTTGGGGTGGTCCTGTCCTGTCTATCATATTGGGAACTCGCAAGAGGAACTATTTACTGAAGCCCAGTGGAGTCATACCCCACCAAAGTAAACAGCAGCAGATCTTCCTGCAGTTGGTCTTGGATGCTTCCTAGAGCTGGGGCACACCTGGTGGCACAGGCCTCATCAGCCCCTGACTGCATTCCTTTAGAAGCCCAACCAAACTGGTCAGCAGGAAGGCAAAACAGTTGGCCATATTCTAGAAATGTAAACAGTTGAAGCTATCATAATGCAACAATTAAGCTTGTTAATTCTATAATTAAACTTCCATTTTCCCCCTTCTAATTTGTCTTTTTTTTCTTAAAGAGAAAAGATAATATTTAAAGAGAAAACTTCCTCAGTACCTCTGCTTCTACTTTTCGGTTTATGTCACTGTAACTGGCCCTTGCATGATGGGATAGAGAATAGGGACTGGACCTGTGATTTCATTGCTATAGGGCTTCCCAGTGAGGAAACTACTTCCATCAGTGCAGGGCAGCACCAACAACTCAGAGAATTGTTTGGGGGCACCAACTTTAGGTCTTCTTAAGCCTAAGAGCAGATCTCTTCAAGGCCTGTTCCCTATCTACTACACTAAACTCTCACCAATCATCTTGTTTATGGGTGTGTTTTTTGAGATCAGATTTCTCCCTATTCTCACCTCCACTGTGAGTACAGCAGCCTTTCATGACCTGCTCCCACTAGTGATTGGCACAAACACTTTGACATGCTCTATCTCTAACCTGGGCCAGTCCATCATGTTGGTGAGGGCATTATATCAGCTTACGCTCACCACAGCTCAGAATGTCCAAACTCAAGTGATTCATCAGCTTTAACATCCTGGTAGCAGGGATTCCAGACCTGGCTTGCTCATGGGAAAAAAATGGAAAACCCTTTACTTCAGAAATTGTTGACTTTTTCTGTCATAGAAAATTTGGCAGTCTGGTGAAACTTAGTGCCCTTGTGTTTCATTACCTACATTCATAATTAAAGAAATACTAAATTTCAGTTAAAGATTAGTGAAAATTAAGATGAAATTATTTCCTATCTAAGTTCACAGACTGTCCTCCCTCACCTTGAATTCTATCTCCAGATCCCAGCTTAAGAACTGTTGCTTTAATGTGAGACCAGAGGGCAGGTGGTATTAGATTTCCCTAACACAACACATTCATAAACATTTCTGACACATCCACCAAATTTCTAATCAATTGGCTGATCATGGAACATTATGGACTTGTAGTTCTTGATGGATCTTCATGTGAAGCACACTACTCTTGTAAGTCCTCCAAGGTTTTGAGTACCGGCAGATCCATAACAAGGGTAGGACAACCAGGACTTTGGCCCAGGATGCCAAAGTTTAGATTCCTAGGATCCCATGATTACTGGCCTTGAAATCACACCACATAAACTAGTTATTCCTTTCCTTCCACATTTAAGGCCCATTTTCAGCTGGAGAGTCATGGAGGGAATAGGGTACAGGGTGAATAGATGATCTTCCAGAAGATCTTGAAAATATTTAACTTAAAATATTGTTTCTGTCTTTCCCCAGCTTATTCCTCATGTCAAAAAGGTTGCTGACATCACCTTTTAATTTGTGTAATGCTATAGTGGAAAGATTATTGGATTTGGAGTCACAGTCTGAGGACCAGAGTTCAAATGTTGGCTCTGCCACCTGTTCAAGCATTGGCAAGTCTTTTAACTACTCTGTGCTTTCATTTTCCAGCACTCTTTGGTGTTTCTCTGCACTAGAAAAGTTGTTGAATTAATAACTAACATTCATATGACACTTTAAATTGTGCAAAATGCTTTATAATATCTCATTTGATCTTTACGATAACTGTATGAGGTAGGGCTCATTATTATCACCATTTTACTAGTTTATTACTTTATCATTCTACCATTCATTTGCACTGCACTGTGCTCCAGGTGCCTACTTATACAAGTGATTGTCTTTAGGTTGGTTTTCACTGATTAGACATAATATGGTGCTAATAAGGAAATGTTCATGGGGTTCCATACCCAGATGGGCTGAATTATTCTAATTCAAAAAGTATTAGTTAGTACAGACTTTGCCTAGCACTGTGCTTGGTAAGACACATGAGGAGATGTTGTCTTAGCCCTGGAGGAACTCAAGGCTATAATTGAGGAAACAAAGTGGATGTAAATTAAATAAGCTTTGAACTTAACTTTGGCTTTGCTTCTGTGTCTTAGTCACTATATTGGAAGTTCTAAGAGCTTTTGGTATCCTTCATTCTTATATTTGGACACACCAATCTCTTAGAACTGTGCCTTTGACAATAAAGATCATGAATCTCTAGAGTTGGAATGTACTTCAGAAAGCATCTAATCCACTCCAACCCCCATTTTATAGATGAGGAAACTGAGGCCCAGAAAGGTCAGTGACTTTACTACACAGGTAGTAAAAGAGATAGGGTTTAAATTCAAGGCCTCTGACTTCAGTTTCCACTCTATTACTGTTTGTGAATTAGGTGAGAGAAGATAAATGGGTCAACTGGCAGAGCTATCTCTCCTTCTAGAAAAGCATCTGAAGGTATGTATCTTACTGTTGGTGAATCAATAAACATCACTTTTCTCATTGGTAAATGTGATAACTTATTAATAAAACATCATTGGCATTTGGATTCTGTGAGGCCTTCCATAAGACGGGGAACCAAGTAAAAAGATGCAAAAAGAATAGTGACTTGGGAACAGGATGAGAAATCAATAATGCTGTCAGTGTTGAGTTCCTACTATGCGCTAAGTGCTCTCAACCCTTCTTTGCTCTCCACTCCCTGTTTCTCCCTCTGGCCTCAACTCAATAATGGAGCTTTAATGAACTGGGAGAGGATGGTCTTTTTCTGATCCAGGAAATCCAAGGATGGTACCTGACAAACAGAGTTAGGTAGGATTCTAAGAGCCAAAAAAGAGCCAGAAAGCATTAAGAAAAGAAGACTTCCTAAAAGGTCAACCTTCTTGCCCATGGACAGGACCATTCCAAATACTTGTCTGGCTCACTCTCAGAGTCTAATAAACACTGGAAAATGTGTCAGGATCAGCCTAGGCAGTGAGTGGCCAAAAGTATCCCTTTGAGACACTTGATATTCTTCTATCCTGATGGGGTTCTCTTCTTTTCTACTGCATCATGGAAGGGCTGTAGTCATAAATATTCTCCTTTATGGGCAAGTTTGAAGATCAGTGAATGAAAGTAGGTTAATTGATAAGTATTTGAATGAGGATGACAGGCCCAATCCTCTCCAGTCAATTGACTTATCCTCTGTTCAGAAAATGAAGTTTTTGGCCCTTTCATTCCAGTGTTCTCTTTAATTAAGAGGGAGGCATGGAGATATCTATCCATCTTGACATCTATATATAGAAAGAAGGCAGACAGCAAGCATTTATTAGGTGCCTTCTCTGTATCAGGCACTGTGTTGGGTATCAGGAATACAAGTATAATGAATGGAATATTCCCTACTCTCAAGGAGCTTACATTTTAATAGAAGAGACAACAAGGACATGTCTAAAAATATTGAATAAATTAAGTTTATTTACAGAGTAGTTAAAAACAAGATAGTTTGGGAGAATGGGCATTGGAAGTTGAGGGTGTCAGAAAGGATTTTCTAGAGAAGGTGGGGCTAGAACTCTGACTTGAAAGAAATTCAATAAAACAGAGTAGGAAGGAATATATTCCAGACTTAGGGAAGTGGGCAATGTGTGTTTGAGGTACAAAGAGAAAGCTGATTTATCTGGAATGTGTAGTGCAGGAAGGGGCTGATTAATATGCAATAATAAAGCTGGAAAAATAGTAGGGGCCATGCTTGAAGGACTTTGGAAGAAAAATGGAGTTCATATTTGATTCTAGAGACTATATGAAACTATTGGAGTTGATTGAGTAGGGGAATAATATACTCAGATCTACCTATAAGTAAAATCACTTTGGTAGCAGTGAGTGAAATGGACTAGAATGGGGAGAGTTAAAGCAGGGAGGGCCATTAGGGATTGTACTGTAGGCATGAGATGATGAAGGATAAGTTGGAGACATTTGGAGATAAAAACTGCAAGATTTGACAACTGACTGTATATGTGGGGTAGAGGAAAGTGAGGGGACAAGGATAATGTTATGGTTATGAATCTGGTGGAAGAATAGTGGTATCTTTGATAGAAATAGGTTGGGTTTGGAGGACAGAAAAATGGTGCATTCTGTCTTGGACATGTCAAGTTTGAGATGCCTTCAAGACATCCGGTTTGAAATATCCAATAGGCAATTTGATGATATGAGATTAAAGTTCAGGGGAGAGATTGTGGCTAGATATCCAGATCAACAGAGAGATAATGAAGACCATGGCAACTGATGAGGTGACAGGGACAGAAAGACAAAGGTAGAGATGCAGAGAGATGGGGAAAATAGGCAGACGGAGGCAGAGAAAGAGGTGGAGAGACGGAGAAGCAGAGAGAGATAGAAAGTCTGTGTGTTAGAGGACAAGAGAAAGGGGCCTATGAAAGAAGCTTGAGGAACATCCCCAACTTGAGGTGATAGGATATGTATGATGAACCAGCAAAGAGATTTGAGAAGGAGTGATTAGGCAGGTAGGATGAGAACCGGGAGAAAGCTGTATCACAAAAGCCCACAAAGGACAAAGTAATCAGGACGTGTGGGTGGCCAAGAATATCAGAACCAGCATGGTGGTAGTAAGGCTGAGAAGGATGGGAATTTTTTTTAAAAAAAAGACCATCAGATTTGGCAATTAAGAAACCATTAGTAACATGGAATGAGCAGTTTAGTTGAGTGATGAGATCAGAAGCCAGATTACAAAGGGGTGCGAAGTGAACAAATGAAGTTGACAACTGTGAACAGATTTTTTTCAGGGAGTTTGGCTGTGAAAGGAGAGATGGGACAGGATTTTGAGGGTATGATAGATATACTGTAACTCAGGCCCATTCTTTGGTAATTTGGATTCAATATTGAAACAAAGTAAGACAAGTTATTTAAGTGAAAATCTGCTTGGACAGAGCAGGAGAAGGATAAGCCACAAGGACAAGCATTGAGGAGTGAATTTCCATTACACGTGATCCATCAGTCAAACATCTGAGGGCCCCTCCAACAACTCGTAGGTCCTTTGTACTCTAGCAAAACAATGTCACCAACCTGAACCTTTAGTTTCCAGAGCCAACCAAGTATCAAGGAATATCTCAATAGCTTTTAAGGAAAAACTAGTCTAACCTGCATGAGGGGGAGGGGTTAGGATATTGTTCCTACAACAGTAGAGTCTAACAAAGGATTTTTTTAAGCATAGGGAAGACTAAGGTATGTTTGATGACAGTAGAAAAGGAACTAGAAAATAGGAAGAACTTGAAGTTTAGAGAGAGGGGGGATAATGATCAAGATTACAACCTGCTAGAAAAAACCAAAAGATACAATATCAAGAACATATGTAGAGGAGTTGGCCTTAGCAAGGAAAACGGTCACCTCATGGTCAGATCCTGGGAGAAACGAGGAGACACTGAGGATGATCATGAAGGAATGAAGAAAAGGGGATGAGAGAGAACTCATATTGGATGGCCTCAATTTTCTTGATAATGAAGAGTCAATATCCTTAGTTGAGAGAAAGGAGGGAAGATATATTGGAAACTTGAAGAAGAAGAGAAGGTTTATAGGTATTTTTCAGGGAGTGAGAGAATCAATTAGGAAAAAAATAAAAGGGTTGCTTTGCTGCAGTGACAGCCCAGTTGAAATTGGATAGCTTGAATTTATTTATACCCAGGCAGCTCCGTTTTATGACTTCCTCTAGTTCTGTCCAGTAGTATGTGGGTAGGAGTGATAGAGTCCAGTGGAAGGAGAAGACCAGGTCTGAGATTTTATAAGGAATGATCAGTGATGGGACAAAGGATTAAGGGATTCAAGAATACTCCAGCTTTTCGAATCCTTGACCAGTCACCTCAGTCCCATTGAGGGCCTCCTTGGACTTCTCCTCAAGATCTTCCCTAGACCCTTCCTCCCTCGGCTCTGTCCAGCTGAGATTCTATCTGACTTGCTTGTGAATACAAGTGTTACAAATGCTTAGGCTCCTTAAGAGTCAACCCAATATGGCAAGTCTTTAATAAACTTTGTTTTTCTTTGGCTTTAAAAAAAAGGGATTCAAGAATAGAGAAAAATGTAGAAATTAATTGGAAATGGAGAGAAGTATAGTCCAATGTGAGAAGGGATAGGGAAATAATGATCCAAGACAGTGCTGTAGAGTGGAGGGATTAGAGGGAGCAATGAAGTTGGGGAATGGGTTTAGGAGGGGTGAGGCCTAAGGACACATGAAGTGATAGAAGATTATGTTCAGGTAGAGGAATGTTAAGAGTTTTAAATAGCGAATTAGGTCATTTGTAGGTAATGGTGAGATCAAATGTGTGCCCATTATTGTGTGACAGATGTTGGGTGACACTGAGGAATTGGGAGGTTAGGAGAATCCAGGGGGCATGTGGATGTTGAAATTCCCTAACATAAGGGTAGGAGTTGTCAAGAAGGGGAAGACAATGAACTAGGTGCTGAATTTCTTAGGAAAGGCAGAAAAATGCTCTGGGGGCTGGTATGACAATTTGACTTGAATGGACAGTTGGTTCTGTGAATTTCAAAGGAAGAGAGTCTGCTGCATGATTGTGGTAAAAGGAAGGTCTGGAAGTGCAGTGGGGAATACTCTTACTCTTCCAAGGTCAGAGATGTCTGATGGAAGAGTTGCTGGTGTGTGTGCGTGCGGGGGCAGGGCAATAATCGATTGATTCTATGAAGGAAAGATAGTGAGGAAAAGAGGTATCTCTAAAGAGTTGGAAATCTCCCTTGGATTTCCTTTTGTTTTTTATTGTTGTGTGAAATGCAGCAAAATATCATCAGGGCAAGAAGTCTCATTTAGAGGTTGGCACATGGCACTATCCAGGTCTTTTTGATGCCAGGTTTAGCATCCTATCCATGACATTAAATCATATCCATTACATACGTACTCTGCCATCTTTGCTAAAGACTCCATAATTGACCTAGGATTTGGGATGCTGTTTGTGTTCCCTATTTTGTACCCCCACGTAGAAGATACTATGCACCAAATACTAAGTGGTACTTCTTCAGCAATGCTCAGTTGCAGCTACTGCTGTTGTTATTTAGTCATTTTAGTTGTGTCTGACTCTTTGTGAGACTATTTGGGGTTTTCTTGGCAGAGACACTGGAGTGGTTTGCCATTTCCTTTTCTAACTCATTTTACAGATGGGGAAATTGAGGCAAATAGGGTTAGTTGACTTGCTCAAGGTCACAAAACTAGTAAGTGTCTGAAGTCAGGCCTTCTTGACTCCAGGACTGGAGTTATATCCATGGCACCAGCTGGCTGCCCCATTGCTATGGCTCCAAAGGTGAAAAACGAGTGATTCAAAGTAGGCCTCCAACATATACTGTGTGACTTTAGGCAAGTCATTTGATCTCTTTAAACCTCAGTTTCCTCATCAATCATATGAGGAATTTACAAAAAGGAAGTAAATAGAGTTGGCAAATTATGGATCAATGACTTTGACTTCTGTTTGATGGCAAAAATTCCAGGGTTCATCTGAGAACTAGGGATTTGGAGTTGATGCTCTTAATCCTGTGATAAGAACACCAAGCAGCAGCCTTGCAAGTTCAGATATTATCCATATGCTCGTCAGTTCTCAATTATATGTGCCAACACTTCCAGCTAACACCATGGAGGAAGTCTTGGAGGAAAAAGGATCATCATCATAGAAGAACAAGAAGGACTGCAGTGATGAGATCTTCAGAGCAAAGAGTATGGGTCTTCTATTGCTGACACTCATTCAGAGAGAAAGACCCAAGGCAGTAATTCTCCATTTTCATTCTCTTCTTTCTTTCCCTCTCTTCTGAGTTATATGCCTGATGTATTTTCCTGGGAGACACTCTAACTATTTCTTTTGGAAAAAAATTGGCTTTTGTTTACTTTGTGTCTTAAGCTAGCAATTGTGATCATTATTAATCCAATGTGTCATTGTTCAAAGGCAGCAGAGAAGAGGTGATTGGAGGAAAGTTTCTGGGGAGAAGACAGAGAGATTGAAAACTGAAATTTTGCCTAACTGCATTCTTTAGCTGGGGGCTCTAAGCACAAAAGAGAATTATTGATTCTATTTTGCCCTTTCAAGAACAGAGTGATTACTTATTTTAGGTTTCCTCTCCAGGAAATGAAAAGCAGGGACTAGGAGGACTCAATTATCTGAGCTGGTATTGAGGTGAGGCCTCTGTCATTTTAATTCCCATTGTTTCTTGTAGGTCCTCTTTGGAAGGAAAGTCATTCCTCCAGAGGGGGAAGAATCAAGAGAGTAGCTAAAAGCAAAGTCTTACCCAGGGAAAGAGTAACTTGCCCAACAAAAGTTAGAGGCAAGTGACTGACAGCTATAAAGTAACTGACACTGCTATAAAACTCTTGATGAGAAAATTTCCTCTATCCCTGTAATTAACTTAATGCCTTAGAGAGTTGCCAGGGGTAGTGGATAGAGAACAGGCTTCAGAGAAAAGAAGGCCCAGGTTCAAACCCTTATTCTAACTAACACCTTTTGACTGAAGGGCCTTGGACAAGTCATTTTACAAGTCTCTCTGAAGAGGAAGTAGGGGACAATCCTCAATCCCTCTTAGCTGATCTATAAATGAGGGGCTATCACTGACTACCTTCAAGGGGATTTAATGACCCTCTCAGTTGCTTAAAAAAAAATCTGAATTTGACATATCAGCATCAACAGACTAGGTTTCAAAGACCATGCACATAATAGATATTTAGTCTCTCTCTTTTTTTTTTTTTTGCTGGTGAATTTCAGTAATCTAGCAATCGTTGGAAGATGAAAACCTTCAATTTCTGTGCTAGTTTGTGAGAAGACAATCTGTTTTAACTCCAAATGCCTTCATGGTTCCCTTAAATAACAAAATTAACTTAGGCTCACTGGTTCTGGAATCTTGTTACATCCAAGGGCTAAACTGTATTGAAGGAATGAAATGGTTTTCTGTGTGTAAAATGTATTTTTTTGAGGCAGATCCCAAACTTCATATTTTAAATGATTCTTCTCATTCAATTCTCACAATAAATTCCATGTATTCGTCCTAGTTCTTTTTTTTGCTGTGGTTTAGTCTTTCACTTATGTCATTGTAGGACTTGGAGTCACAAAGATCTAAATGCAAATTATACCTCAGACTAGTACAGTTGGGTAACCCCCGGCAAGTCATTTAACTTTCCCAGCCTCAGTTACCACATATGTAAAATAAGGGGGTTAAATATGATAGCTTCTAAGGTCTCTTATACCTCTAAATCTATGATCCTATGACTCAAAAGTACTTCAAGGATCTCTAGGTGGATAGGAGGATAAGACATGGGACATGGAGTCAGGAAAACCTGAGTTCATACACTTACTAGCTATGTGGCCCAGGGCAAGTCACTTAACTCTGCCTCAATTTCCTCTTCTGTAAAAAGGGGTTAATTATAACACCTGCCACTCAGAGTTGTGAGGATCAAATGGAATATCTGTAAAGTGCTTAGCACAGTTCCTGATACATAATAGGTGCTTAATAAATGAATGATGTTTATGAATCTGATTGCCTAATATGACAGGAAAGAAAAATGATAAACATTGAAGGGGATGTGGGAACACTGCACCCCTAAGGCACTATTTGTGGAGTTGTGAGCTGATCCAACCATTGTGGAGAGCAATTTGGAACTATGCTCAAAGGGCAACTAAACTATACATACCTTTCTACCCAGCAATACTAATACTGTGTCTGTATCCTAAAGAGATAAAAAGGACCCATATGTACAAAAGCACTTATAGTAATTCTGTGGAAGCAAAGAATTGGAAATTGAGGAGATTCTCATCAATTGGGAAATGGCTAAACAAGTAGTGGTATAAAATTGTGATGGACATTACAATGATGAGCAAGATGCCTTCAGAGAAACCTGGAAAAACATACATGTTTTACAGCCAGTCTTTCTGATAAAGGTCTCATTTGCAAAATATAGAGAGAACTGAGTCAAATTTATAAAAATACAAGTCACTCCCCAATTGATAAAGGGTCAAAGAACATAAACAAGCAGTTTTCAGATGAAGAAATTAAAGCTATCTATAGTCAAATGAAAAGATCCTCTAAATCACTTGATTAGAGAAATTCAAATGAAAACAACTATAAGGTACCACATCACACCAATCAGATTGGTTAACATGATAAGACAGGAAAATGATAAATGTTGGAGAAGGTGTAGGAAAATTGGAACACAAGCATTGTTGGTGGAGTTGTGTACTGATCCATTGATTCTGGAGAGCAATTTGGAACTATGCCCAAGGTCTATAAAACTATGCATTTAATCCAGCAATACCATTTCATAGAAATGGGAAAAGGAGCCATGAGAAAGGATATGCAGGCAGATTTCAGGAAAACCTGGAAAGACTTACATGAACTGTTGCTGAGTGAAATGAGCAGAAGCAGAACATTGTACACAGTAACAGTGACATGGTGTGGTGGCAAATTTTGACAGACATAGCTCTTCTCAGCAATGCAATGTTCTATGACAATGACAAAAGGCTCCTGATGGAAAATGCTATCCACATGCAGAGAAAGAGCTGTGGAGTGTGAATGGAGAGGAAAGCACACTATTACATTTTTTTTTGTTTCATTTTTGTTTTTCTTTCTTGTGGTTTTTCTGTTTCTGATTCTTTCCAATATGACTAATGCGGAAATACGTTCAATACGATCATACGTTGATAGCCTATATCTTAGGGAGAGGAAAGAGGAGTAATGGGGAGAAAATTTAGAACTCAAAATCTTATAAAAGTAAACCCATCAGTTAACTGTTTTTAAAGAAAATACTTACATGAATTGATGCAAAGTGAAGTGAGCAGAACCGTGAAAACACTGTACACAGTAACAGCAATTCTGTATAATGATCAGCTGTGAATGTCTTAGCTATTCTCAGTAATGCAAAAATCTAAGACAATTCTGAAGGACCTATGATAAAAAATACTATCCATCTTCAAGAAAGAACTGATAAGATTTTGAATGTAGATCAAAGCACACTTTTTAAAACATTTTTGGTTTTGGTTTTTTTTTTTTGGTGTGTGTTTTCTTTTGCAACAAGGCTAATATGGAAATGTGTTTTGTATGACTGCACACGTATAATCTATATTAAATTGTTTGCCTTCTCAAGGAGGGGGAGGGAGAGGAAGGGAGGGAAAGAATTTGGGATTCAACATTTTTTAAAAGACCAATATTAAAAATTCTTTTTACATGTAACTGGAAAAAAAGCAACCGTGGAGATCACTTAATGATTAGATTCTAATTCAATCCTCCTTTCTATAGATGAAGAAACTGAAGTGAAATGATTCACCTATGGTCACACAGATAACAAGTCACAAATCTGAGTATGAACTCAGTTCCTTTAATTCTGAGAGTCAGGGTTCTTTGCGCAACACCAAGCAAAGCAATGAGTTCATGGACTAGGTAGACAAAGGGTGATGCCAGGAACTGAGCTCAGATTGGAAGCACGGATTTGTGAGGCAGAAAGGCAAATAGACAGCAGAAATAAGAAGGCAGAGATGTAGGCTGGAAGACAGCCTGAGGCACTTGACTTCTTCGTAAGTAGATGGGTGCTCCTCCTTCTAGAAGACCATAAGTAAACCTCAAAGAATCTAAGAAGGAACTGTCCCATTCTGCCACTGCAGCCATGGAACATATATTATAGAGGAACCATTTCCTCAGCAGTGTGAATCTCCTTTTCTGCAGCTACATTAGAAGAGGAACTAGAAACTGATGCTACAATATGCTTCCCATCTCTCTACAAAAACGTCCATCTCAAGAGAGTTTTCTAGAGCATCCCCTTAAAGAGCCCTCCCTGTAAACTGATGGTTGTGCTGCGGGGCACACATCAGGTAGGTGTACACACTAGATTTGGTATGGAAATTAACAGTTGGCTCAGGATCACACACCAGGCTACAGCAGACAAAACCTTCACACCACCAGGGGCAAGGCAAAGTGGAAAATTTTCACTGGCTGTTAAGTTCTGGGAACTAAAAAACCACCATGAGGGAAGCTCATGACCTGATTTTTGGATTCCATGTGTCATTAAACTCTGTAACAAGCTAAAGGTATGCACGCCATTGTTGCTATTTTTCTCAAGTAAGAGGTGACTTGAATCTGCTCTAGATCTTGAAAAAATGTAATTTAAACGTTTTCAATTAAGAAAAAGAGTTTT
This sequence comes from Bettongia penicillata ogilbyi, assembly GCA_023548195.1. Taxonomy (NCBI): domain Eukaryota; kingdom Metazoa; phylum Chordata; class Mammalia; order Diprotodontia; family Potoroidae; genus Bettongia; species Bettongia penicillata. Next base: position 1,543,948 of record JAJHZJ010000309.1, read on the forward strand.
TCTCCTTCACCATCTCAATTTTTTAAAAAAGAAAACCCAAGTAACAAATGTACATAGTCAAGTATAACAAACTCTTATATTAGCCATGTCCAAAACAGGAGTCTAATTCTGTAACCCTGAGTCTATCACCTCTCTGCCAGAAGGTGGGTAGCATGCTTCTTCCTTAGCCCTCTCGAATTACAGTGGATTATTGCTTTGATCAAAGAAAGTTCTTACATCTTTCAAAGTTGTTTCTTTTTATAAATGTCACTATAAGTTAATGCTCTGGTTCTCTCACTTCATTCTGCATCGGTTCATACAAGTCTTCCCAGGTTTCCATGAAACCATCCCCTTTGTCATTTCTTATGGCACAATAATATTTCTTTAAATCCATATACCATAATTCATTTTTCAATTGATAGGTACCCACCCTCTGCTATAGATTTTATAGTAATACAGAGTAGGTGGAAGAGACTTTCTTAGTGCAATCTTCCCTCATTTCCCCAGCTGTGAATGTTCTGTCCTTTCTCAACATTTCTAGAATGTTTTGTCTGGATTTTTATCTGCTTCTATCATGACTTTCCACATATTCCCCTTGTCCATCCATTTCTTAAGCAAGCAACAAACATTTAAGTGCCTAATACAAAGCATCTCCTGCCCTTACAGAGTTTACATTTTATAGGGAGACAATATGCACATAAAAGTGTAATGCGAGGTGATCAGGACAGTCTCCTGCTCCCTTTAACTTACTTCCCCCCAGAAGCAAGCAGGCACCCTGGCCTCTTCTGGCAAAGGAGGTCCATTGTGAAAGGACATATACAACCAGAGGTTTTTGCTTGCTTCCCTCATGATTGAAGGCTGTGTCAAAAATGAGTGGTATCTGAGCAGAAAGAACTGCCTGCTCAGTAGACTTTAAAAGTGGAGACGACATAGAGGATCATAAATTTAGGGTTATGAGAGAACTTAGAGCCTAGAGTCCAACTCCCCTGGAACCCAAAGATTATCTGATTTGCCCATGTTATACAATGAATAAGTGTCTGAGCTAAGAGTTGACCCCCAAGTCTGTCTTGACTTCAAATTCTAATGCTCTGTCTTCTGTATAATACTGCTTTTCTTCCACTATTTTTCTCCCTCTTCCATTTGTCAATAATACTTAGCATTTATATAAAATTTTAAAATTTAATAAAATATTTTGCATGTTATGACATTTGGTCCTCATAAGAACTCTGTGAAGCTAGTGCTGTAATAATTCCCATTTTACAGATGAAGAAACCAACTCGCCCAGGGTTCTAATTCAGAACTTTCTGATTCCAAGTCCAAGCTTCCATCCCTCTATTTGCCCCCTTGTTGTGTATTGGGCATGTTAGAACTTTGCCATCTTTTCATTTCCCCTCCCGACTTCTCTGCAGTTATAGTGCCTGCTCTTAATCTCAGTTAAGAGCAAATGCTTGTATAAGTAGAGCTCAAATCTCTGGTTTCTTTATCTGCTTTGTGTTTCTTCTTCGAAGTATAGATGACTGAATAACGATTCTGAGATGGATATTCCTAGCCAGGGTGGAAATCTGAGAGTTCAAGTGCTCCTGGGTCCAAAGACTTGACTCTTAAATAACTTCTCAAAAGAAGATGAGCTTAAAGGAAGATGTCATGACTTACCAGGAGATAGGACCTTGTATGAATCGCTTAGAAAGGGCACAGATGGTATGAAGGTAAAATGTCTTTTGAACAACACCACACAATACTTCATTTTTTAATGTTTTAAGTATTAGCCTCCAGGAGGATATAATAGGAACCAGGAGTGGATTTTGTCATTTTTTAAAAAAATATTTGTCAACAGGTAATTGAGCCTTTCTGTTTTGAGTAGGCAGCTAGGTGGGACTGTGGGTGGTGTACTAGAATCGGACTCAGGAAGATCTGATTTCGAATCCAGCCTCAGGTACTTAGTAGTTGTGTGACCCTTAACCACTTTCTTTCAATTTCTTCATCTGTATAAAGGGGACTATAACAGCACAAACCTCCCAGGACTATTGTAAAGATTAAATGAAAGAATGTGTAAATTACTTTGCAAATCTTTAAGTGCTATATAAATGCTAGCTCCCATTATTGTTACTTATGTTGTGACGAAAGAAATGAATAGCTATTCTCTACCTGATTGATTTTGTAAATTGAGTGACTTTATGAAAGGTCCCTTTTGAGAAGACCCTATATATGAGCCAGACTTAAAATTTATCCCTCTTTGTGGAGAGGAGGTGAAGGTGATAGTAGTGTGTGTAATGATCCAGAGACAAAGAGAAGAATCTTAACCCCTCTCTTTAGAAATCAGCTCCCTCAGGGACTGAAACTGGTCCACATGAGCCCAGACATGTGGCCTCTTAGTGTGAGGGGAAACCCATCATTAGCCTGTGTCATTTAACTCATCGGTATTCCCAGATAACTAAGGAATTCGATGTTGCCAGAGGGTACACCCTCATAAGTCTGGAAAAAAAATGAAACACTGAGAAATCACTGAGGTTTTTTTTTTTTTGATTGTTATTTTTTGTTTTTTGCTACAGCAGCTGGGAGAATCAGGACAAACCTCATGGTCAAGGTAACCCTTGACCTGAACTTTGAAGGAAGCTAGGGATTCTCAGAGGCAGAGGTGGGGTGAGATGTTAATTCCCCAGATGGGAGATGGAGTGCCAAGTGTAAGGAACAGCATGAAAGCCAGTTTGGTAGTCCTTTAGTGTGAAAAGAATAATGTATGAGAAGTCTGGAAAGGTAGATTAGAGCCAGGATACACAGGACTTTAACTGTTAGACAAGTTTGTATTTGATCCTGTAGGCAACAGGGAGCCATTTAAATTTATTGAATAGGAGAGTGACATAGTCAAACATATTCTTTAGGAAAGTCACTTTGATAGTTGTGTGGAGAATGGAGAGAATACAGAGACTTGTAGCAGGGAGACAAATGAGGAGATTGTTTCAATGGTGTATTATATGTGTGTGTATAATATATATAAATAAATATAAATATTATAAATATCTATACCATCTCATTCCAATTCCTCTTTATGGGAAATTCAGAACAATCAATTACTTCTCATTTTATTGGATAATGCCTTTTATTCATTCAACTATCTTTTATTGAGTCCACTATGTGACAACCTCCTTTATTCAAACTTCCATCTATTTACAAATAACACAGTCATAACTGAGGGATTCCCCTGCCATGTTAAACCTTCTTCATTACTCAATTCTTTCTCTCATGGGTATTATATTTTGATTAATTACTTTAATAAAACACTTGCCTAGACCTAATCTGTGTTCTGAGAAAGACTATAGGGCTCGCCCACCACCAGATGCTAATTAACAAATTCCTTTGTGGCTCTAATTTGTTGAAAAGTTAAAAAAAAAAAAAGCTGTCCACACAATCTTCCTTTGAAAATGACAATTTTGCAGTAGCATTTCGACCCATTCTTTTTTTTCCTTTTATCTATCTATCTATCTATCTATCTATCTATCTATCTATCTATTTATTTATTTGACTTTTTACATTCATTTTCACAAAATTTTGGGTTCCAAATTTTCTCCCCAATTGTCCCCTCCCCCACCCCAATACCCTGAGCATTCTAATTTTCCCTATCACCAATCTGCCCTCTCTTCTATCCTCCCTCCCTTCTCTTGTCCCCATCTTCTCTTTTGTCCTGTAAGGCCAGATGACTTTCTATTCTCCATTAACTGTATTTCTTATTTCCTAGTAGCAAGAACAATACTCAACAGGTGTTCCTAAAACTTTGAGTTCCAAATTGTCCCCATCCCTCCCTCCCCACCCATTCCCTTTGGGAAGGCAGGCAATTCAATATAGGCCATATCTGTGTAGTTTTGCCAATGACCTCCCTGATAGTCGTGTTGTGTAAGACTAACTGGATTACCATCCCTCCTAACCTGCCCCTCATTGTTTCTCTTCTGTCTTTTGATCCTGTCCCTCCCCAAGTGTTGACTACAAATTGCTCCCTCCTCCCTTTGCCCTCCCTTCCATCCTCCCCCCCTTGCAATATCTTCTTCTCCCCCCCTTTCTTATACTGTAAGATAGGTTTTCATACCAAAATGAGTGTGCATTTCACTCCTTCATTTAGTCAAATGTGATGAGGGTTAACTTCTTGTTTTTTTTTTTTTCTTTCTCAGCTCTCCTCTTTTTCCCTCCACTAAAAAAAATCTCCTACTTGCCTCTTAAATGACATATAGTTACCCCCTCTTTCCTCCCACTACATTTCTCTCTCACCATTTACCTTAATTTCTTTTAAGGTATGGTCCCATCCTATTCAGTTCACTCTGTGCTCTCTGTCTCTGTATGTGTGTGCATGTGTGTATGTGTGTGCATGCGTGTACATGTGTATGTGTGGTCCCACCAACTGATACCCAGATACTGAAAAGTTTTAAGAGTTACCCAGATACTGAAAAGTTTTAAGAGTTACAAATATTGTCTTTCCCTGTATGAATGTATACAGTTCACTTCTGGTAAGTCCCTTAAGACTTCTCTTTGCTGTTTCCTTTTTCATGCTTCTTCTCATTCTTGTGTTTGAAAGTTAAATTTTCTTTTCAGCTCTGGTCTTTTCATCAAGAATGATTGAAAGTCCTCTGTTTCATTGAAAGACCATATTTTCCCTTGAAGTATTATACTCAGTTTAGCTGGGTAGGTGATTCTTGGTTTGAGTCCTAGTTCCTTTGACTTCTGGAATATCCTATTCCACGCCCTTCGATCCCTTAATGTAGAAGCTGCTAGATCTTGAGTTATCCTGATTGTATTTCCACAGTACTGGAATTGTTTCTTTCTAGCTGCTTGCAAGATTTTTTCCTTGAGCTGGGAGTTCTGGAATTTGGCCACAATGTTCCTAGGAGTTCTCTTTCAGGTGGTGATCAATGGATTCTTTTGCCCTCTGGTTCTAGAATGTCAGGGCAGTTTTCCTTGATAATTTCATGGAAGATGATGTCTAGGCTCTTTTTTTGATCATAAGTTTCAGGTAGACCCATAATTTTTAAATTGTCTCTCCTGGATCTATTTTCCAGGTCAGTTGTTTTTCCAATGAGATATTTCACATTCTCTTCCATTTTTTCATTCTTTTGGTTTTGTTTGGTGATTTCTTGGTTTCTCAGAAAGTCATTAGACTCCATCTGTTCCATTCTAATTTTGAGAGAACTATTTTCTTCAGTGAGCTTTTGAAGCTCTTTTTCCATTTGGCTCATTCTGCTTTTGAAAGCATTCTTCTCCTCATTGGCTTTTTGAACCTCTTTTGCCAATTGAGTGAGCCTATTTTTCAAGGTGTTAATTTCCTCAGCATTTTTTTTGGGTCTCCTTTACCAAGGTATTGACCCGTTTTTCATACTTTTCTTGCATCTCTGTCATTTCTCTTCCCAGTTTTTCCTCTACCTGTCTAACTTGCTTTTCAAAATCCTTTTTGAGCTCCTCAAAGGCCTGAGCCCACCCGCCACTCCCCTGGGGTGTCTGGGGTACTGAGGCCCCGCCCTCCATGTCTTTCCTTGATGGCAAGAATACGTCCTCATCTTCGTCAGATCCGAAGGTTGGCATCATTTGCATTTGTTGGAAAAAACTCTCTATAGTCTTATTTTTCTTCCCTTTTCTAGGCATTTTCCCAGCCAGTTACTTGACTTCTGAGATTCCTTTCCACCCCCGCCTGGATCCGCCCAGCTAGTGCTTGGCTCTGAGATTCAAATGGGCTTTCCGGCAGCAAGCTTTAGTTCTGGCACTGGGGTGGGGGCAGGGCCGCCTCCCAGGCTCAGTTCCCTCGGGGGCTTTATGCAGAGGCCTTCAGTTATAGAGCGGGGTGGGGGCAGGGCCGTCTCCCAGGCTCAGCTCCGTCAGGTTTTATGCAGAAACCTTCCGTAATGAAGATCCTGCCTGCTGTTGGGGGATTCCTGAGTCCTGGGCCACTGCCGCCTCAGCCGCCGCCCACGCCTCTGCCTCCGTTGCTTCCTCCCAAGGGGGCCCAAGTCACAGAGATGCCATGCTCCCCCTCTCGTCCAGCCCAGCCTTCTTTCTCACTGACCTGTAGCTTCTGTGGGCGGAGGGACTTTCCCGGCTGCCGGAGCTTCCGCGTCTGAAGCCTGCTCAGGTCAGCTTCTCTGGGGCCAAGGTCAGAGCAGTGTTGGGGTGGGGTCCACTTTCCGGGGCGCAACGGACCGTGGGGACGGGTCTCCAGGGCTCCCTGGAACGGAAATCTCTTCCACTCCGTTTCTGCACACCTTGTATTGACCCAGAAGTTATGGGGGTCTCTTTTTACATTAATTCTATGGGCTTTGGTTTTGGAGCTCGTAAACGTGTGTCCTTCTACTCCGCCATCTTGGCTCCGCCCCCCTCGACCCATTCTTAAGGACACTCAGTTTCCTAAACTACATGGAAGCTACAAAATTTGGGTTCTGATTCAGTCACCATTTCAGTAAGTACTCTTGGGTGCTGCCTTTTACCTCCCCCTCTCTCCTACTTCTGTGTATCTGGACTTCCCCATTCCTGAGAATGAAAGTAACTTGTAGCTTCGTGTCCCTGTGACATCCTCAAGTCCATGTTACTCTGTTACATCACACAGGGTTGATACTAATGGTTTGTTTTCAAGATTTTGGACCTATGCATGGGCCATTAATATTCTCTGTGTTTTTCTTTTCAGTAAACTGCGAAATTTGAAAAGTGAGTCTGCAGTATCTTTGACATTACTACCCTGAAGCATCAAGTTCTAGCCTGCCATTTTGTATTGTGGGTATGGTATGTGGGTGGTTTCCCTGCAAGGATCTCATATTAGGGTTGTAGAAACTGATGCAGCACAAGAACCCTCTCTAGAAAAAATGGTAACTTTTTTTCTGTGCAAAAAAAAGATTACTAGAGTCTTTTTACTGCCTATGATATAACAGTGAATGATGAGTAACAGAATTATTAGGTTAAAAAAGATAGAGTAATACACTCAAGAAATCTGGGTCCATCCTTGCTCTGACACTAGCTCTGTGAGCATGGGCAAATCTCTTTAACTTCTCTGAGCCTTAATCTCCCCATTTGTAAATGTGATATCTCAAACTATCTATATAACAGAGGGTCTTCACTCTCTCCTACTAAGGGTCTCCAGTTCTGGGCTTAAGTGGATTAGGTTCATTGCTGGGGAAGCCTGGCCTCTAAAGAGAAGGGACAGGCTCTCCCCCCCACCCTCCCAATATTCTCTGAATCGTATGTTCACAAATGAAGCCTCAAGGAAAACCACTTCAAGTTCAGATTTGGCTCAGGTCAGAGTAAGTTCAGAAAGAATCAAAAGAGTCTGTTCCAAAAAGGCATTCCATGTAAAAGATAGATCAGGTACAGAGCAGCAATTTATTTCCTCCACAGGAGAAAATACTTAGAACACAGAAGACTCATAAAAATTCACTGACAATGATTTAAAACTTGAAACAGGAATCTATAAGGACTGTTATACTCTCTCAGGAAGTTGATACTTAAAACATCAAAACATGAAACATATTGAAGTACTGCTGAAGAGACATTTCAATTTCAATTTGGCTCTTCCTTGTCCAGATTGAGTGTCCTTTGTGGGGAGAGGTGACTACTTTTGGTGCAAAATAACCTCACACCAAGATTCTATGACAAATGGAAGTCACTTCAACATTTCTTTTCTGGGAAAAAAAAGCATCTTTCATTTTGTAGTTTTGTTTTGTCTTCCTGAATGAATCACAAATTTGGAATGATGGGACAGGATTGTCAGGAGCCAGGAGTCATACCTGAGAAGTATGTATTAAGAGGCAGCCTGTGTAAAACTTAAAACCTATATAAATATCAGTTACAATTAAATGTTTATTGTTTGAAAAGTGCTATGCTAGACCCTTGGGGAGATAGACGATGTAGATAAGACATGGCCCTTGCTGTCACGGAGCTTAGTTTAGTAACGTATGGTATGCATAAATAAATATGGTATAAAATTATATAAGACTCTTGCATAAGGGGAATACAAATATGATGTGTGAGATCCAAGGGAAGAAAAGTCATTTACCAATGAGAAAAGAGGGAATCAGGGAAGAGCTCATAGAAGAGATAGGATTTAATTTGATGGTTCTAGGGTAAAAATGGAAGCTTCAAGGTACAAGGCAAAGTGAAAGCATTGGGTAAAGAAGTCATTTTTTTGTTTTGTTTTCTCCCAAGAAGTCTGGCAATAAAGAAGAGGCAAAGAGAAAGATGGGGCAGATTCTGAATGGTAGTAGAAGGGGCAAACAAAATTAGGATTGGGGTGACTGGAACACAACTATGGGGATATGGGAAGCAACTCGTGGAGATAGAGAAATTGAAGCTGCACAGAAGAGTGGGTATGGATGATTTCTGGAATCTGTTAAAGCACAGGCATCTCCTGCTAGGATTTGAGGATTAATCTTAGATTTACAGTTGCTCCCTTGATTAACTTTTAGCAATAATTTCTAGGAAAAAACAATGTAATTAGAATCACATAGGTCCCACTGCTGCTCTGTTGGTGGCTTTTGAATTGAATTGGACAGTTGTCCTTTCAGTGGTGCGAAGTTTCAGTATGCCAGCTGCTTTGGACATAGCCATCTTTCAGAGCATGTGAAATCAGAGACTCAGTCAGAATGGCTTTCATTTCATTCTTTCTCTTTTGGTTAGTTAGATAAAATTGGAATGTTATGGAGGAGAAAACTAAGCTCTTAAAACAGTTGCAGTTAAAGTTTTTAGTAGATTGAAGTCATGATCCTCAAAATTAAGTGGGGCTTAAAACTGATGTAACAAGTTGTAGAAACCATAGACTATAGTGGAGTTGAAAGAAACCTGGCCTATTGGGTACTGACAAAACAGACTGAACAGATCTGCTTTTTCCTTTCCTGATGAGACTCCTTCCATTACTGAGACTTCTGAAATTTAACACCTGTGATTAGATGAATTACTGTCCACACACTGTCATGGCTCTGTTGGGGGAAAACAGGAGGTTGACCTTTTACCTTAAGTCCTGAAGTCTCATTGGGTTGATGATTTTCTGTCATATGCCTATCCTAGACTTCCCTGATTGCTTATAAAGGAAAACAAACTCCATACCCATCAAGATCTTGCTTTTTAAGTTAATTAATTTGAGTTAATATTTCAGATGCTCAGTCTACTAGAAAAGAAAACCTCAAATCCATCTGACTGACTGAAACAGACGAATTGTCTTGTTGCAAGCTATTTTATTATATTTGGTGTACTTTTGCATCATGCTTAACCTTTGCCTTTTATCATAATTTTTCTTTTTGCTCACCTTTCCCCCAATCCCCCACCTCAAGCCTTGATAGTGTTTTTCAAAGGACCCGATAGAATTCCTGAGGGATCTTAAATTTAGATGGGTGATGGAAGGGGAATTTCAGCCTGTATGGGAACCCCGGCAAACTGTAGCTCTCAGCCCTCCACTTAGAGGGAATTGCATCATATCTGTTTGTTGGGAGGATTACAACTTACAGGGAAAACGGTGTGGAAACCTTTCTGCTTTGGGAGAGAGTTTGGGACCTCCTGGAAGCTTTTGTAGCGTCTCTGTGCCTGAGCGGCCGCAGATCAACGTGTTTCTCTGCACAGCCCCTTGCTCTGAGGGCTCTGGTTATTACCCGGCTGCTGCTGGAGGTCATGCCAACTGCTTAATTACATGGAAAGTTATGAAATTTCCAGGGCATCAGAACATTGTTTGACTGTGCATCCTCAAAGAAAATAAACTTCTTTTTCTCGAACGGGAGGCATCTGCCAGCAAGCTACTGTGTCTGGTGTGACAACATGCATAAATACTATCCAGTCTATGGCTGGGGGAGAACCTTGATTTACCTTTCCAAAGAGCACCACCGATCTTGAGTACAATAGAGCCATTTTAAACTCAGAGAGAGATTACATCTGAGTACTTCAAGTCAGACTTTTCCTTTCATTGAACGTAAACAATAAAATCTATGAAGCCTTTCCTGCTTCATTTAGAAACAGAGGACTACATTCTCACTGTGAACAGTCCTATAAAACCCTGAGTTTCATTTTTAAAAAAAAGTGTTTTCGTACAGAGAAAGGGATCTGAGGAGGAGGGGTTGTGTCCAGGGGAAACCAAGGCTGGGGGGGGGGTGAGTCTCTGACTTGGGGTTCATTTAGCCTGACAGGACTTGGGAGTATGCAGGCATCTGGGTTTCCCATGGTGCAGTTATTCCATCTGCCTGCATGCTGGGAAAAAACAAACACTGTAAAAGTTTTTACCCCATTTGGAAAAAAGAGTAATGAAAACAGACCCTTAGAGATCCTCCTGAACAGTTCTTTTTTGTGAGGCATTAACTGCACTTTCTACAGGAAACAGCTTGCCCAGTTTAGAGGGTGGGGCTCTCTCTTATTTCTCTAAACACTTTGGGTGGGGAGGGGGAGGGAAGGATAAGGCACAAATACCAAATGTTAGCTTTAACCCTCAAAGTCCAAAAATTCTAGATTAAGGAAAGGTCACTTTAAAACATGCTGTAACGTGTGGAACTAAGCTTAGATATCTGGCCATCTTCTGTCTCTGCAGAGGTAGAGGGTATTTGTCTGTCCCTCTCAAGAAAAGCTGAAAAGTTGTGGGGAAAGTGCTCCACTATCCGAAGTTATAACCTGTAATTGTTTAAGTGGTAGGTGGTGTTGGTCAGGGCACCAGGTTAAATGTTGAAAAAAAAGTTCTCTCTCTGTGCTGCTTCTCCTTCCTGGAAGCTGATTTAGACTGTATCAAAGTTTTGGGTTTTTGGGTTTTGTTGTTTTTTTTTTAATGAAGGCATTCCTAGTGCCATTGTGCTATAAATCCTGTCTGATCCAACCTTCAAATATTTATGTAAACTGAAATATGTCTGGAAAGAAGTCAAAACAAAACAAATATGCCACACAACCTCCTCATTCCGGCTTGTCCCTCCTCCCTCATTTACATGCATGCTTAAGCTTCTCCAACTGGCTCCCAACTGTTAGGGGGGTGGTTAATTAGTGATAATTGCTGAGACGATTCCTTTGAGTGCTCTGATGGCCTCCTGCCTTGCCAACCAATTTAGTCTGCAGCTTTCAGCAGTTGTGAAATGCATTAACAGCATTTTTTTTTATTGTGGCAGATAAGTGTGATTGGGTTATCCTCCCTATGACTCTCTGCTGAAACAATTATTGCCTTTTAAATATACCTGTGAGTTAGTCACAGCCTGTTCCCTCTGGGGTGAACTCAGAATTTCCTTGTGTCCTCCTTGTGATTAGAATGGGCTTTTCCCCCTTTATGGGGAGCACTGTGTGTGCTTGGTTGGGCTGGGGTGGGTTACGCCTGCCTCTGCTAATAAATAACAATGCATGTCACTTTCAGATCTAAGCACCACTGGGATCCCCTCATCTATCTTTTGGCTTGTGGAACTACACAGTTAGAAAGAGGACACTCAGGCAATGACTGGTTTCATATTCTAGGTTTATGGAACCCCAAGGAAGGTGCTGCTCACCAGTGGAAATTTGTTTAAATGTTTCTTAAGGGACTTCATCCTGACCCTAAGTTTAGCATGCAGGAAATGTGTATGTAGATACCTGATCTTGCCTTCAAGTAGTCTATATCTAACAGGGGAGAAGGAATAGATGTAAACCAAAGAGAACATGACTCACTGGGGTTTACAAGCACGTAGGCATGAGAGCTAAGGAGTCTGGGAAGTGAGCAAGTTAAAAGTTAGGGAGGATTACTGCAGGAACGGAAGTCAATAAAACAGGACTGTGATGGGGCATTCCAAAAAATGTTCCTTATAATAGCCTTCTATCCAGACCCCCATTCAATCTCAATCAGTGCTTACCACTAGAGGATGATAGAGCTGGATGACAAATTATCTGGCCCAAGCCCTTTCTTTTGAAAACAAAGAAACTGAGGTCTAGATTGATGAAGTGACTTGTACAAGATTTCAGGTAATAAATTGTACTGAGAGGCAGTTATGTGGTGCCGTGGACAGAGTACTGGACTTGGAGTCTGGAAGACCAAAATTTGAATCCGTTATCAAGTAGTTGGTTGCTGTCCTTTGTCTTTGAAGAGGACCAAAATGACATCACCATGCCAAAGTGGAATTTCAGTGTGTCCAACTGGCTGATCAGACCAATACGAGCTCGGAATGCTCTGCCACAGGTTGGGCATAGATAGTTCATGTGAATATTTGGGGTGGATGCCCCAAATTTGCACATCCGATGTTTACTTTGTGCGGTTCCAATTCTGCTTTGCTCAAAGAGCACAGCACCCTTTCTGATGTGGGCACACCATGCTGAGTGGTCCTGTGCCAGTGTCTCCTATGTTGTGCAGTCAAATTCAAAGTTCTTGAGAGTTCTCAGATATTCACTAATTGTGTGACTGTGGGCAAATCACTTAACCCTGTTTGCCTCAGTTTCCTCATCTGTAAAATGAGCTGGAGAAGGAAATGGCAAATTTGCTCCAGTATCTTTGCCAAGCTAACCCCCAAAGGGGTCACAAAAAATTTACTAACACAACTGCAAACGACTTAACAGCAACAGACACTTATTGGCTGTGTGGCTCTGAGCAAGTCAGAGTTTCCTCATGATTCCTCATCTGTAAAATGGGAATAATAGCACCTGTTTCCCAGGGTTGTTGTAAGGATCAAATGACACAATATATGTAAAGCGTTTTGCAGACTTTACAATGTTATATAAATGCTAACCAGTAGCAGTAGCAGAGAGGGTGGTAGTAGCTGATCCAGGATTCACACCCTGATATGCTTTTTCTGATCCTCTCACTTAACATGACATACTTAACTAGCTTGCCTGGGGACCCAACCTATATTAAATTCTCACTGGCCACACCCTTCATCTTCCTATGCATTAGACAGTTGGAGTTAGTCTGGAAAGACTTGATGGAAGAGTGAGGTGAATTAGACTTTTGAAGAAGGACTTTGGTTTGGTAGAAAGGAGGTGGAAGATTGGCATGTGGGTCCAGTGAGACATAGAGGGGGTGGCAAGCTATTGGAGCAGGGCCAGCGAGCTGGAGGCCAGTTAAGGCAGGGGTGTGGGGAATCTTGACTTGTATGTCAGCAAACTTCAGTTTTCCAGGCAGTGGAGGCTTGTGCTCACAAGGAATGACACTTTCAAGACAATTCTTGCTGCTGAGTTTAGGATAAATTCGTAGGGTGGGGAAAGGAGAAGAGTCAGAAGGGAGAAGGCTGTCGTATTAAGTAGTTCAGGTACAAGGGAAGGAAGACCCAGAGGAAACCACGTGACATTTTTAGGTGTACCTGAAACCACCTCATTTTAGTGTAGAACAGTCAGGAAAACATGGCAAGTATTCAGTCTTCCTAAAGCCCCAAATCGAACAAATATAGTGAAGTCTGCATTGCCAGCCAGGGGGACTGAGGATCAGATAGAAAACATTTTACTTATTTGCTTTTGAACTGTGATTTTTCCACCATGTGCTCATATGTTCAATAACTGAACAATCAACCAATCAACGAGCATTTATTAAGATTTTACCATATTCCTAACTCTCTGCTAGCCACTGAGAATGCAAAGACAAAAACGAAACTCTAAGAGTTACTATCCTATGGTGCGACACATTTACAAAAAAAAAGTCTTTTTTTAAAAAAATCTTATCCTGAAATTTGTAAGGCCTTAAGAAGAGTTGCGTTGTATGGATGTACATATGAGAAAGCTGAGACTCAGAAATGATGTAAGTTAATGTTCCTATATCTCTTTGTGTTTCTTTACTTGTAGCAAGCAAGTGGTATACCACGGTCTCCCTTAAAATGGTCCTTGGTGGTACTATCAGATTCTGAATCCTAGATGGAATGAAGTATTGGCATGATCTGGGACCAGATCATCTAATTGTTTAGTTCTATTTCTCATCCTTAGAATACCTTTATATTTTTTATAAATTTTGTATTTACTTGTCTGGGTATGTGTTGTTTTCCTGTAAGATCCCTGAGGACAGGGAATGTTTCACTTTGGTTTTTGTACGCCCAGCAGCCAGTAAAGTACCTGATGGAGTAAGGCAGGGGTGGGGAACCTGAGTCCTTGAGGCCATACATGGCTTTCTAGAAGTTCAAGGATCTAAGTCCCCACTCTGGAGTAGGCACTTAAATACTTATTGAATTAAATCGCTTCTTGAATTGAACTAGAATTCTCTGCAAAAAAATTTCATTTACCTTTTCCGCTAGTAAAATGAAGACAAAAGTTACTAGCTAACCAGTCCTTATATTGTTCTTTAAGGTTTACAAAACACTTTACCTACATTATCCTACTTCATCTTATTTAGAAATCTAAGTAACTTACTCTGAGAATTAAAGAGAAACTCTACTTTCCCCCTAAATTAAACAGTTGCCTCAAGGGTCTTTTTTTTAAATTTTTTATTTTTTAGTTAATGAATTTCTATTCCCCATGGAAATCCTTCTCTGATGCCTAAATAAGGTGTGTAGGTGACCTGGCTTCTTGAAGTCTGTCAATGGAACATTAGCAGCTCTGACAGGACCTCCCAAGTTGCCAAGGCTTCCAGGATGGACATGGTGATCCAACTATCCAAAGATGAGCCTGGTTGAATGTAGCATGTGACTGTCTTGATATGCAGCTTATGTGGAAACAAGAATAGACATCTCTAGTGCCTCCTTCTCTGCCCCTCCACTAAGGGAGACTGTGAAGCACAGGTTGGGGTCAGAGGCATGCTATTCTACTTTCTTCAGAATAAGGGAGTGGCATGTTAGAATTATATTTGCTTCCTCAAATATTGTTAGACTGAGGAAATAACTTCAAGATTCAAACTAAATTCCTGATCTCTGTTCATTAACAGAGAAAAATGGCACCAAGTTCTATATCCAAGACTTGACCCTTTTCCCACCAAGATACCAGTTCCACAAGGTACATACATAGCAAATAACAAAGAAACCCATTTATTCAAGTTCATGGTGAAACAGAAATCAGAGGAAGTATACATTTGAGAATATATACCAGATGGTACAGATGGAATGAGGTCTTCGTCTGGGAGTGAGGTCATTCAGCTCAACCAAAAGAGAGAGTCCTAGATCTTAATTGGAATAGCCACTTCTCTCCCTTGAAGCTAGAAGCCAGAATCTTTCTTCTCTTTTGTGCTTTCTAACTCTGCCCTGTACCTTCCCCTTCCCCTCAACCTCCCCAGGCACAGGGCATTGATCTCCATCAATGAGAAGAGAGTCCCATACCAATTGTAAATGCCTGAGGAAGTCTTTGAACACCAGTTTCCTAACTTCAGACCCCAAACTCTTTTCCATCAGTCTATGAGACTCCTTTGGTGTTATCATTGTCTAATGTCCACTAAACTGATATAGCATGGGGAGGGAATAAGCATTTATTTAGAACTTACTATGTGCTAGGTACTGTGCTAAGTGCTTTACAAAAATTATCTGGTTTCAGCCTCATGACAAAACTGCAAGGTAAATGTTCTTATTATCTACATTTTACAGTTGAGGCAACCAAAGATTGCCCAGGATCACACAGCTAATAAATATCTAAGGCCCAATGTGAACTCAGTGGTCCAGACTCTGTATCTAGCTCTCTATCTACTGAGTCACCTACCTACCTAGCTGTTGGAACTAAATCACATCCACCTTAATATTTTCAACATAAATGAAACCAGAGAATATAAAAAAATGATAGTTGAATAGAAGACTAGATCACAGTTTCTCTTTGAGAGGTGAATGGAGAAGTTCATAGGATCATAGAATTTTAAATATCTTAAATATCTTGGTTTCCTCGGACACTGACTTTTGGTCATGCTGCCTGTAGTGCCAATGTAATATTCATAGCACCTATGATGGCTAAGAATATGCCAGCATAATTCTGAATGGCAAAAAGTAGCAGACTCTTCATGGAAGACAGAATCAAAGCATTTATTCAAACACCAGAAAGCTGAATCCCAACATTAGAAAACCAAATCCATCATAGCAACAAAGAAATCTATACACAATAACAAGGGGCACTATCATCCTCAAGTCTTCCCTCTGTTAGGCTTCCTACAAATCAGCTCCCTTAAACAAAATCCCAAACAAGCTCTCCCACTCAAACTCTCTTCCCCAGCTCTGACTGCTCTGTCTCACTTTCTGCTCTATCCCTTCCTGCTCCACCCATTCAGCAAACTCCTCCCAACATAGGCTTCATGTGACTCAGACTTTCATGTGACCCACGCAGGTCACATGGGCCTATTAATGGATGGGAAAAATCTTCCCATTTAAATTACCATAACGCTGCCTTGCCATACTCATGATAAACTTAATGGCCACCTGGAAGATAGTTTAAACTTATTTGCCAATATCTGTTGGAGAGAAATAAGAAATAGAGAAAGTATATGAAAAACTTTACAAGATCCTTCAAAAGAATTCAAAATATCCCTTGATACTTAATGACTTCAGGGTAAAAATAGACTCAGAGGAAATTTGAAAAGTTGTAAAAAAAATACTTTACAATTAAGAAATGAAAGAAATCAAAGTTTTGGAAATGATTCAGAATCCTCACACTTGTCTATCATTAACACTTTAATCCGGAAGAGAATTGGAGTATGTTGGAGGTGATAAGCCTTGAAAGTTACTTTCTTTTGACACCAAGCTGCCTCCATCAAGCAAATTCAGGAAAGGTTAAACTGAGCTTCCAAGAAGCAGAAATGAAGGAGGAGAGAATTCCAGGCATGGAAGACAAAGGCAAAGAGGAAGGAGATGAAATTTCAAATATAGTTAGTTTGACTGGAACATTAGGGTATATGAGGGGGATTAGTGTGAAGTCAACAAGAAAGGTAAAGTCAGTTTAGAAATATAGGTTGGAATCATATTATGGAGGACTTTAAATGATACATCAAAGAATTTTTATTTTAGCCTAGAGGCTACATCAATCCCCTGAAACTTCTTGAGTTTCAAGTTTGGCATCTGTATGGAAGTTTGGAGAGTAGAGAAATTGGAAATATGGAGAACAAATGTAGACTCTACAATGGTAGAGTCCTGAATTTAATTCCAGTTTTCATCTTAGTATTTAATCGTAATTCAGTATATATTTTGATTTTTAAAAAGTGAGTTCTGGATTTAAATTTAAATGTCTATACTCAAGGTGTTTATGTTGGAAATGTATTAAGTAAATAGGTTAAAAAAATGATGAGTAAAAGAAAAAAAGGCTTGGATTCTGGCCAAAATATTTGAGCCTGAAAAGTACCTTTGGACATTATTGTAAATTCTCTCTTTTTTTTTTTTTTTGCTAAACTATGTTAAAATTCTTAAAACACTTTTGTGTTTAAGACTGAGATCATGTTTGAGAAACAAATAATCTCTGATGAAATGGCACTGCTGGACAGCATAGCATTCCGCATCTGGGCAGTCAGCTTATCCTGCCAGCAGCTATCCTTATGTAGCAAGGATTGTAGAGAATCTGTCTGGAGTAAAAAGAGAATAAATAGTGTATCACTTGGGAAAAGCAGCATGGAATTAGGATGAAAGACAAAAAGTATTCACAGAAGAGTAGGGAGTTTGGATTTGATCATAATCATGGAAGGTTTGGGAGAGTGACATGGAGTGATTGGAGAGTTGACACAACCAACGTAGTAGTTCATTTATTGATCTACCTATTGAACAAGAAAGACTTTACAACAGAGAAGATAAATAGCATCAACACAGAACAGACCGCTGGGAGTTACAAAACAATGTGTCAAACTACCCATGTAGGACACTCAATGGTCAGTGTCCATATGTTAGAGGATGAGAAAGTCATAGACTTACAAGAACCAACAAGGTTCTTGGAGCTAACCAAAATTAATAATAAATGGCCATGATTACATTAAATTTCTAATGAAGACAACAGCCAGTTCCTTTCTTTCCAAGCAGGGCAAAGGAAAAGGGCTTTGCCAAATACTTGAAACATGATCTGCTGTCACCTACCCCATTTTCAAAGAAATCAAATCCTTATAGCTTATGAACTAAGGAAATCCTTACTTGTGTGTTTATGCTTTCTTTAAGGTTAATATTAAGACAATCTCTACTATTTATGATTTTCTTAGGCTAACGTTACCTTTAGCTTTTTACAGTTAGTGGCCTGGCCTGGAAAAAAAGTTTGTCAGTATGACACACAAAGTGTATGAGTTAGATGCAGTAAGCCCAGAACTGACTGGAGAAGATGATGTCATGGAACACTCTAAACCCTCCATGAGACAATAGATATGTCAGTGTTTTCAGACATAGCAAAGAAATTGGTAAGCTAATTTCTTCACAAAAGAACTAAGTCAATGAAAAACAAATGGAAGAGGGAAAGAAAAAATGGCTTGGAATGGTGGCCTACAAGTCAATTGCATGGTGCTACTGAGCATATCAACGAGAAGAGATGATAGAAGAAAGGTGGTTAGGGAACCAGAACCTTAAAGGAGCTATTCTATGGCCATAACACTTGAATTTTGCTTTGGGGTTTGATGAATATTAATTAATGAATGAAAGAGGAGATGCCAGTCAAAACTGTGGGGGAGAGGAGTTTTAAGCCCCTCCCTATTGCCTTGGTTCCACTCAGGCTCAGCCCTCTCCTGTAGACACTCAGAACCCTGCCCCCCACAAACCCCAATCTCTTTCCTCCTTTTGTGGCTGATTGCACTGCCCCTGGAGCTCAAGAGCAAGTTAAAACAATATATTAACAAGATGCATCTGTGCAGCATGGATTAGAGTGAGAAAATGGACAGGGAGTAAGACCCATATGGAGGCTATTGTAGTAAGTCAGATGCGAAACGATAAAGACAATAGGATAGTGGCAATGATATTTCAAAAGAAAGGTTGGGTAGAAGAGACACAGTGAAGAGTAACTGGTAAAGTTCTGTGTCCAGTTGAGTATAAGAATAAGGTCATAGGCACATTGTGTGATGACTGACTTTGATAGACTTAGCTCTTCTCAGCAACCTAAAGCAACTCCAAAAGACTCATGATGGAAAATGCTGTCCTCGTCCAGACAAAGGAATATGGAGTCAGAATGCTGATGAAGGCAGACTATTAGCTCTCTTTTTTTTGTTTTGTTTTGTTTTTTCTCATGGTTACTCTCATACATTCTAATTCTTCTATATAGCATGACTCATGTGAAAATGCAAAGGGCCAAATGTCAACTATTATTATTAAAAAGTAACTTTGGATGTAAATGAGCATCGTGCAAAGACAAGGACAGGAATGAGTTCCTGAGATGATCAGGCAAGTCTATACAGTGTTAAGCAGACCAAACTGGTGGAAATAGAGATATGGGTGCTTAATAAATCAGTATTGGTTGTTTGATGATTGACATTTCCCGCAAAAGCTTGTTGGATTTCCTTGGGAGAAAGGATCTGAGTATGCTCATTGACATTTAGTAACAGCTCTTCCCTGATGAAAAAAAAAAAGATGGAGATGAGATGTATTGAGGTTCTATCACATCACACTGACATTAGGGTTTATTTTATTTCATCTACACATACATTTTTGCAACTGTAGCTGGCAAATCTCAACCTTTTTCTCTTAAAATCTATCATTTATAAACCTTTGTTTACCTAGGTGTCCCCCTGCTTTCTTTTGCTTGTACTTAGTGACTTTGATACTCACATGGTTGATCTTCCTGACACACTAGGCTCTCAGTGTATCGATCTCTTTAGCAGTATTAGATTTAGGCATTTAAATAAAATGCACCTCAGGGACTTATATTATGAGAGACCTGTAAGGATGTCAGAAACAATGATATAGGACTTTAAATCTTAACATAAGGGCCATAAACTTTATTTTGTTGTAAAGAAATTTATTAATGTTTTTTTGTTTTTATACTGCAAATATTTCTGGATATAGCCAGTCTTGAATTGAACTTTTCTTTGTAAGACAGAAAAACAGAAACAAAAATAACTCATATAGTGACCACATTGGACAATATCTACAATATCCAGTCTTTACAATCTTCCACCTCTCTGTCAAGGGAAGGTGTCTTTAGTTGTCTCTTTGCTGGGACCATGACTAAATTTTTCAGTTACTCAGTGGTGCTTCTTTTTAGGGTCATTTTCATTTACATTGCTATAGTCATTGTGTATATTGTTCTTCAGCTTTTTATTTCACTTTGTATGTGTTCATAGAAATCTTCCCATGTTTCTGCAATTCATAATTCATTTTTTATTGCACATTGATATTACACATCTATACCACAGTTCAGTCATTCCTCAAACCACCGGGCATATGCTTTATTTTCAATTCTTTACTACCTCAAAAAGTGCTGTCGAGAGAGTTTGGTATGCATTATCTCTTCCTCTCTCTTTTCCCCTTTCCTCCTTCCCTCTCTCCTTTTTTCATTTCCTCCTTCCTTCTTTCTTTCCTCCCTTCCTCATTTCCTCCATCTTTCTTTTCTTCCACTTTCCCCCCATCCTTCCTTCCTTCTTTCCTTCTCCTCCTCCTCCTCCTTCTATCTAGCAATGAGTTCACTGGGTCAAAGGATACAAAAAGTTGAGTTACCTTTTCCCCCCATTTTCAAATAGTTTTCTAGAATCACTGAAATAATTCATAGTCTTGTCAACATTGTATTAAAGGGCCTGTCTTGCCATAGCTTTTTGATTATTGACAATTTTCCATTTTATCATCTTTGCCAATTTTCTTGGTGTCACATGAAACCTCAGTTATTTTACTTGTATTTCCCTTTTTGCTGTTTGTCTTTCATTTTCAAAGATGACTTATGATATCATGGGGTGATGTCTTGACTCCTTTAAGTGAGACAGAGTTGCACAGTCATCAACCTCACACTCTCTTCCACAGTCATTGAATGCAAGTTAAAGTCAAGACAACTGGTGATGACCGGGATGTAGTGGGTGACCTTGGCATCTTTGAAGTGCTCCATAGCACATGGCCGTTGGAACACATTGTTCTCATCTACCCATTCTGCTGAGGAAGTTTTCCCACGTTTAGAGTAAACAGTCCCCTAATTCAGTGATGGGTTTGAGGCCTGTTGGCTACCCCCATCCTGTCTGCCAAAATGGTTTCACCAGGATGTGGCCACTGCACATGCTACAGCTTCTTGGAGCCACAGGTGAGAGTTGAGTGCCAGGAAGACACCAACGATGCAAGAGCAACCCTGAAAAAAGTCAAGCAAGCCCTCATTGAACACCCTGTTTTCATATGATTAGTGTTAGTTTGAAATTCTTCTTTTGAAAACTGCTTGTTCATATCTTTTGACCATTTATCTACTATGGCATGGCTCTTGGTCTCATGCATTTATCTTAATCCTCTATATTTCTTTACTATGAGACATTTCTCAGTGATGTTGAATGCAAATATTTTCTCCACTCAATGACTTTTCTTCTTAGTCTAGGTGTATTGATTTGTTAATACAAAATTTTTAAAATTTTATTTAATCAAAATTGTCTCTTTTCGTTCTTACAATCAACTCTATCCTTGTGTAGATAAAACAAATTCCCCTCCTCCCCCTTCTTAACTAAAGTTATGAAAGTTACTTTTTTTCATCCTTTCTCTCTGTCTTTTTTTATTAACCAAATCTTATATCCTTTTATGGTTTATGATTGTATATGATTTAAAATGCTGTTTTAAATCTAATTTTTGTCTTTTTTTCCATTTTCCTAGTTTCCTGACACTTCCAGTTTCCTATCAGTTCTAGATATATGGGGATTCTGTCAATAATTTTCGGGCATCAATGACTGGGCAACTGGGTTTTTTTGTTGTAATTTTTTGTAATTTATTGTAATTTTTGATTCTCATTTATATAGTTTACTTCACTGATCTTTTCTACTTTTAACCAGTTCCCAATTTTGGAAGATTACTGCATTATAATACAGTTTGAGATCTGTTAATATCTTAGCTCTATTTCCTTCCACTTAAAAAAAAAGTTGCCTTGAGATTCTAGGCCTTTTTTTTCTCCAAATGAATTTTATTACTGTTTTATCTCAAATCAACAAGCATTTATGAAGAAGAGAAGAGGGGGAGAATTTCAAGAATAGAGAAGCGTTGGTGAAAATGCACAGATGGGAGATGGGATGCTGTGGTCTTTGAGGAGCAGCAAGAAGGCCAGTGTCATTGTATAGCAGAATACAGAAGAGGGCATTTGGTAAGGAGTAAGGTGTAAGAAAATTAGAAAAGTAGGAAGAGAACAAGTTATAAAGGGTTTTTAAAGCTAAATGGATAATTTTATACTTGATGCTGGAGATAATAAGGAGCCATTAGATGGAAGAAGGGGAGTGACATGGTCAGACCCATGCTTTAGAAATATTATTTTGTAAACTGGACTGGAGTGGGAGAAACCAACCAGAAGGCTATTACGGTAGTCCAGGTGTGATGAGATGAGGGTCTGCATTACAGTGGGAACAGTATTAGAGAAGAGAAGGGGACCTGTATTTGAGATATTGGGAAGTTAGAAATCACAGGATTTAGCAACAGATTGGATATGAGGCATATCTATTCTATAAATTGTCTCTTTGGTAATTTGATTGGTATAGCATTATATTGATAAATCAAAGTCATGAGGTTTTAGACTTGGAGAGGACTTTAGAGATCATCTAGTCCAACTCCTTCATTTTTCAGATGAGAATTAATTGCTTAATCCTAAAGAGAGTAAGCAACTTCCCTAAGATCAGACAAGCAGTAAATTGCAGAACTTGAAAACTTATGTTCAGTGTCAATACTCTTCCCACCATGCCTTTATGTTTAGGGTCTCAGCATGTGTCAACCTACCTCAGTTACTTTCATCTATCAGATTATATTAGTCAAACCTGTTCCACTTCCAAGATCCTAAATTCTTCAGTTGTTTTCTCTGATGACAATTTCATCTCCTGCTAACTCTTCTACTACTCCTAAGTCACCTCTTTTACTCTTATTGTAATCCACAGTTCATGAATCTCTTCCTTATTTCCTCAATTTATCTCCCCTGTTCTGACTTTGGTTCCCTTCTTTCACAGTCTTGACCCTATAACAACAATTAGAGACAATAATTCAATGTCTTCCACCCTTGAATCTCTTTTCCTTTGTTGTTTCACTGATTCCACCCTACAAATCTTGGTCTGCTAGGAGGTATGTAACACTCCAATGTAGTACTCTAATATTGTAGTTGGTCATTATATTTATTAGAGTGTACAAGTGTTTAAAAGGTTTTTTAAAAATATATATATATAATTTTTGTTATTGTAGTTCCCTTTGTTCATTTTTAATACTCAAAATTTGGCTTTTTCCTTTCTTTTTTTGCCATCAAATTAGCTAGTGGCTTCTCTATTTTATTTAATTGTGGAGGGGAAGCCATCTCCTAATTTTATTCATTAGTTCTTTTTTTGTATTACATGTTCACCTTTCTGATTTTTCCAAATTTCTATTTTTTGCATTTAATTGCATTTTAAAAATTCATTCATTTACTAGGTTTTTTTAGTTGTGTGCCAAATTGATTGCTCTGTTCTTTCTCTTTTGTTAATTAAAGTTTTTAGAGGTATAAATTTTCTTCCAAGATTGCTTTGTACCCCACAATTTTTGTATGTTGTCTCAGTGTTGTCATTTTGTTTGATGAAATTATCTATTGCTTTTGTGATTTATTGTTTGATCCACTATTTAGGATTAAGACATTTAATTACTAAGAAATTTTTAGTCAATTCTTCAATGACCCTTTATATTATGTATAATTTTTATTGCATTACAGTTGGCCTCTGCCCCCCTTCCACATTACATTGCAATAAAAGATATGTTTAATATTTCTCTTTTCTGCATTTGTTTTTGAAGTATTTATGCCCTAATATATGGTCAATTTTTAATGGTTCCCTGCACAACTGAGTAATATATATATATATATATGCTCCTTGCTATTGCCCTCCAGAGACCCTATCATGATCTAAATTTTCTAAAATTTTCAGGTCCTTAGCTTCTCTTCCTTCCTTCCTTCCTTCCTTCCTTCCTTCCTTCCTTCCTTCCTTCCTTCCTTCCTTCCTTCCTTCCTTCCTTCCTTCCTTCCTTCCTTCTGTCTTTCTGAAAGGGATGCAGTGATATCTCATCTATTGGTTTAGTAGTCCTGTCCGAGAAGACAAATGAACTTAATCTGGCATGACATGTTCTTGATGAAGCTGTGATAACTCTTTGTAATCACAAAGATGGTGTCCCTTCCTAAAATTTTGAAAAAGATTTCTTTAATGATCTGTTCTAGAATTTTCCAGGAAATCAAAGTCAAATTCTGGCTTTCAGTTTAAAAGAATTCTTCCTTTTTAAAAATTAAAATAATATTTGCTTTCTTCATTTTTGTGTCACTTCTCCCATTTTCCATGATGTTTCAAATATCACTGACAATGACCCAGGAATCACATCTACCAGTTGTTTTTGGTTGTGAGGAAATAGTTCATCTGGGCCAGGTAATGTGAATTGATCAAGGGCAATTAGACATATTTTTCCTATATCATTACATATTTTGGATATCAATTCCCTTTTAGTTATTTTTGTTCTGTCATTTTCCAGGCAAATGTCAAATAGAAAATAGAAGACAAAATAGAAATAAAGTATGAGGGAGCAGCACTGCTTTCCCCCTCGTGTTGGTCATCATCATTTCATCCACCCCAAGATCCTATTCTGTTGTTGATCTACATTTTTCTCCCAATATAGATTAAAAATATTTTTGTTATGTTTAGTTTCCATTGCCAGGCTAAGTATATTGTCATACCTTACCATTATTTTACAATACTTTACCATGTTCTTATTTTGCTTATTCCATCTTCTGTATATTTATTCTCTAATTACATGTTGATTTGTGAGTTCCCTATTCATCCACTTTGATATCTTCAGACAAATCTCATCTCCCCCACCTTTGAAATTATTTCCCTTTGGTGTCGTTAGAATTTTACACTTGAACATTTTTTATACCCACAGAACTACTTTTCCTGAAGCACTTTGTCCCATGAGATCCCATTTATCCTTCTAGATGTTTTTAAATTTGATTTCTAAAATTTTGGATGAATGTCGTATCTAAAAAGAATCGACAAAGATTATGACATCTTGGGCAAGAAATTGAAGAATATTAGGGTACAAATTGGATTTTCCTCAGTGTTACCCATTGAAAACAATCCTCCTTAGGTTCCTTTTGGAAAAATTGTATTTGCCCATATGAATCACCAGAAGTGGGCAATTGTTATCCATTTTGATAAGTCTTGGTAGATTCTCTTATATCTTTAGTACGTGCCCTACGGTGGGGGGAAACATTCTGTTATCAGTTGAGCAGGTGATCACCAACTACTTTTATCTTCTTTCTCTGACTCTTACTAAATGATCTCTCTCTCCTGACAGCTTTTTGGGGTCTACTATATCATTCCTTGGAGGACAAACATCTACTTTCTCAAGACATTCATATCCTTTCTCTTCTGCAAGAGCCTGAAATCTGCTTTAAGTTCTAATTATACAACTGTCCCTTCTTTCCTTTTCTCCTGTATAACATTCTTCTATTCTCTTAACATGGACAAAAATCCAGTCTCCCCTTCTCCATGGTAGGCTCATTCCCCCTTTCATCCATGAATATAAGTTCCTATGGGGTAGGAGTTGTATTTTTTATCTTTATGTCTCTAGTCACCTAGAACAAAGTTTTGTGCATAATAGGTGCTTATTAACTTTATATTGAATTAAAATGAAGTGGACAGAGGTAAGGCTAGAAAAAAGTTTGGGAAAGTAAAAGAATATGGAGAAGGTACAAGGAAGTGAAGCGGATTTCTATGGATGGGGACTAACAAAATAGAGTTACGCAGGCTGTTGAGGTGTATGTAAACTACAGACTGGAACCAAATTGGATTAGACCTGGTAAAACATACAGAAGTAACTCCGTTTCCATATTTATCAGGAGAGTTCTCTGTTACTGCCTTGGGGGTAGGTAGGGAGGATGGGGTAGTAGCATGTCAAAATAGGGAAGAAATGAAGACAGAATAAACAGGTTTCTCTAAAGAGAAAAGAAAGACTTGACCTAGAAAGGGGGTGGCCTCAGGTGGCTAGACACCAGAGACCTTCATCACTGAAAACTTTATAAGGGACACATAAAAGTCTCTTAACCTGGACAAAGTTGGACTACATAATTTTATCATGTTTGTAACTTGTCTTCCCATACATGCTGTAGTTTGTTCTAATAGAAACTCCTCTGCCTGTAGTTAGCCCAGTTACTGGCACAATACAAACACTATCAGTCTGTGTTTGAACTGTGTCTGAGATTGTTGCTGAGTCACTACAAATGGCTATGAAAGACGTATGGGTAAGAGTTTGGAAGGGGTAGTTATAGCCCAAGAAGTAGATTTCTTTCTCTTTTCTCTCCTGCTCATAATCACTCCAAACCCTGGGAAGAGGTTTTACCAAAAGCATCTAGTCTGAGCCTGCTATTTTGCCACAGATCCATGCGATCCACTTTCTTTTCCCTATTGCCCGTAAGCCTCTCATTCCCAGGATCATGAGAGTGGCAGTGTCTCCATATGAGTCTAGCTTAGAACTTCAAGGACTTAGCTGCTACTTCCAGCCTTGCCCTAAGTAAAAATACTATTGAATGTTGATCAAAAGAAGTCCTTCCAGATCAGAGGAACTAGTTGTGAAATAATTTTTGTGATTACAATTTAAAAGCTTAATTAGTAAACTGGGAAATAAACCTCTCCAACCTGAGAAAATGAAAACTTGAGATACTCCCAACAAACACCTAAGGTTTCCCTGAAAGTTGCCTGACTCATCCATCTCACTTTCTTCCCTCCAGCTGGTGTCTGGCACACCTAGCTCCTTCATGCAAAATCGATCCATTTTCTGCAGCTGGAATCTGTAGACTGCTGAGGTCATCTAGGACCCCATTCTACAGCTGTCTGCCAAAAGTAGTAACTTAAAAGAAAAACTCCTGGAATGTAGGGAAGGTTGAACTGTAGAGCAGAACAACACACCCTGAAAAAATGCACTTTGCCTACTTTAACAGAAACACAGTGTCTAGAACAAGGTAAACTTTTGATCTGCCTTGTACTTTCAAACCATATTGAATGTATTGAGTGTTAGGAGCCACGTTTGAGGCATGACATTGCCTGATCATACCACATTCAAAGGAAAGTGATTAAGATGGTGAAGGGAACTCAAAACCATGTCACAAAATTAAAACAAATGGGAAGGTTTATCCTGGAGGAAAAAGATTTGGTGAAGGACACATGATCCCTCTATTCAGATATTTGAAGATGTCAGAGACTTAGACACTAATAAGATCAGACCATCCATTGCTCTGGGTCTCTTGGTTCCTTCTGAGCATTCTCTTAATTTTCTGAAGCAACTGTGGAGAGCTGGGAATGCACTCTTTTGGGCATCAGAGAGCTCAATACTTGTGCACAGTAAAAAGACCACTGGATTTGGACTCAGATGATCTGTGCTCAAATGCTGATCCTGTAATTTACTACCACTCTGTCTGTGAGCATGTCGTTTGACTTCTATGAGAGATAGAATGAGTGTACTCAGTTTTTGATTTATGTTTTAAAAGTATTTGTCAATGACTTCTTGTGAATTCATTAGAGTTGGACATCAGTTTCCTCACCTGTTAAAAGAAGGTCTCAGATTAGATGTTTTCCCTCTCTAAATCTATGACATTGCATTTCCCCCAAAATTTGAGATTATTTGATGGGGATTTGCTCTAGGACCTACTTGTTCTCTGCTCTTTTCAGGGTTGCAAGGATGTATACCTTGCCTTGGCCTGGTATAAAATCTGATCTCCATAGATCCAATCCAAAACTGGTCCCTTGAATCTACATTAAAGGCTATATTAGTTACATCCATGTATATGTCCCTATGGGTTTCCAAACATATAGCCTCTTCCTTTCAGCACAGATTTACTTTCTCCAGAGATGCCTAACTTCCCTAATGACTGGTAACAAGTTCTTTCTTTGACCTCATTATCCCAGAGCCAGACTGCTCTATCATCCCTTCTGAGTCATAGGCAGTGGCAGTGTCCCGGAGGAGTTGGGTGTTTCTTCTTTAATGCCATTGGTGCATTATAATGTGTCCTCTGACACTGTTAGTTGCGGGTGATTAGATTCCCAGTTCTGTTTAGCTAATCAATAAAAATTCTCTTTACAAAGTCATGTTTTATTTGAAGATATAGCAAGAAAAAATTGCAAATATTTCTCCCCAGTTCCTCAAGGGCACAATCTCTCCTCTACTTTCTCAGTCTCTGGGATAGGTGGGCTCAGATGGAGCACAGTTTCTACATGGCCTTGGTCCCACCAAAAACACTTCCTAATGGGACAGCTCTGTTGGATGAGTCCTCTCTCCTCTTTCTTGGGGCAGTTCTGGATTGGTTGCAAAATCTGGCATGGATTCCACTGAGACTTCCAGGTGATTTTATAACCTTATCTTACAAAACTCACAAGGATTCTGACCTCAACTAAAATGAACAAACACCTTGGCAGAGAACTGAGGCTCATTTTCAACTGGCCATATGGTAGGCCTGGTGAGGAGAGAAATGAAGGTTTCTTCCCTTCTAGTATTGTCTTTTATTAGATTCTGTCAGTGAAGGAATCAAACTAAAAGAAAAGAATAGATCGAGAGAGGCTGACTAAGGACTTTTGAAGATAGCCCCAGTTATAGTTCCCTAACTGCAGCCAATCAAAGAGGATGAAATCACCACATGGTTAGCAGACCCGAACCAGTTTCCAAAGGTCCACAAATGTTCCAAAGACTCTCCAAGGCATTTTCATTACACATAATTAAGACTCTCTAGATGCAAGTTCCCCAGCCAATTTTCTTCATGGGGAGTTGCTTCAGGTCAGCATATCAATGCACTGTGTGCAAACTAATGACTGTACTTTTTGCTCTTAACAGTCCCCTGTTATATTGGGAATGGTGATAGTGACACATTTTAGCTCCAAAGTCAGTTATCATAGAGAGAGGCAGCAGAGATCAGGCGATCAACAAATGCCTCTTGAACACTGATTCTACACAAAAGAATGTGACAAAAATGGGTCAGCATATTTTCAAGACAACAGCAATTTTCTCCTGTATATTGGTGTTGTAGAAAAACGGCCAAATTTGTTTCTTGAAATTAAGGACAGATTCACTATGCCTGAAAATTTAAAACAACAAAACATCTAAGCAAAAGATCTGCCTTCACCTTGGCTGCATGTACACACATAGACACACACACACACACACACACACACACACACACGTCACCTGATAAGGGAGAAAGAAGTTGTATTTGGAGACTGGAAACCTATGTTTTCATTATGACTCTGCCATAAATTAGCTGTGTGACCTTAGAGAACTTATTTAACTTCTCTGGGGTTCCTTTTCCTTAATTATTAAATGAGGAGATGGGGCAACATAGTCTTTAGAACCCCATTTCAGTTGTAATCTCTATGATTCTAGGTACTGTTGGACAAATATATTCATTATCAAGGAAGCTGTCATTGTATTCCCCCCATATTGGGTAAGATTCCTATCCTTTTCTGATAGGGGAAGAAAAGAGAGGGTTAGGGAAGAAGATGTGATAGATTTTATCATTAAAATTTTTATGTATTTGACAAAATTCCTTAAACCTGAACATTTCCATATTATACAGAACAGAAAAAGAAGATTGCACATGAAACCAGAAGTCTCCTTTATGTACAGTTATGAAGAGAAACTGACCGAGGTCTTTTGAAGGCACTCCAGTTCTACAGTTGTAGCCAGTCAAAGAGGAGGCAACCACCACATGGTTAGCAAACCAGAACCAGTTATAGAAGGTTAGAGGAGAAGTGGAAGCTGAGTGATAATAATCCCACAGGCCTAAAAAAGTCAGTGGGAAGCAGGAATTGTATTTACTCCTCCCCTGTTGTGTGAAGAGAAGGCATGGTCTACAATGGAAGGTGGTGAGAGATACTGTGTGTAAAGGAGAAAGTTAGGTTTTAGGGCATTCCAGGAGATATCCAAGGCTAAGAGATTTAGACTCAAACATGTGGGGAGGGAGGGAAAGAATGATCTCTTATGTATTAAGTACCCTCTATGTGCCAGGTGATTTATAACTATTATCTCACTTTATCCTTACAATAACCCTGGAAAATAGTGCTACTGTGATTCCCATTTTACAGGAGAGTAAACTGAGATTAATAGATAAACAGAGATTAAGAACTCGTCCAGGATCATAAACTAGTAAATGTCCATGGGGTCAGATTTGAATTAAGGTCTGTTCCTCACTACAGGCCCAACAATATCCACTGAGCTACCAGATCTAGTACTAGAAGGAATTACCTAAGAAGTCATTCATTCCAATTACCTCTTTTTACAGATAAGGAAACTGAAGCCAAGAGTAGAGAAGTAACTTGCCCAAGGTCATTAACTAGAATGAGGAATGTCCTGTTTCATTGATAATCCCTAGTGCTTGGTTCACAGGAGATACTTAATAAATAAATCCTTGTTGATGGATCAATAGTGACAGAGCTGGGACTCCAGTCCAATGTATATCCCACTATAACCCAGTGCTTCATTCATTAATTCTCTGAATTTATCATCTTAGGAGACAAAAGATTTAACTAAACTTTCTGACTGATTTGATCTCAAGAAATAAAAGGTAAATAGAGAGAAGGCAAGATGACAGAGTGGAGGAAGCAGTCCCATCAAATCCTCCCAAAAGTCCCTTCCACAAAAGTTAGAAAGAACACATCAGATCAAATTCTAGAGTGGTAGAACCCACAAAAGATTGGGATGAGACATTTTTCCTGTCCAAGACAATTTAGGATGTTGGAAGAAGAGGTCCTGACCTCAGAGTGGGGTTGGCCTGGAGCCCACACAGCAGCACCAATTGCAGGCCTTGGAGGTGGCCTCAAGAGCAGCAACAATAGCTTTGGAATCTCTCAGTCCAGTGACAGTGAGGGGCTCAGAGACAACTTGTCAGAAGGAGATTACAAGGGACCCTGAACTGTGCAGTATCTGGAAGCTCCAGTGTCCATATGGAATTCTAAATCTCAGTTCCAGAGAGAAGAGGAGTACTTGTAATCAGTCATGAGGGAGAAGGTTCCCTGATCACAATTTCAGGGCATAGAGGAACACTAGAACTTGTGCCTGAAGGGAAGCAGGGGCCTACCCTGGGTAAAGACCAAAGCACAGGCCAGGAAAGCAGTGACCACAGGATAATCCCACCTTGGGAGCATTGAAAAATCAGTCCTTGGAATTAGCACTGAAAATAGCAACATAAAAGTCTTAAGCTTTGGATAGAGTTTTCCACCCCCACTCCAGAAACAGAGTCCAACTTTAACAGAAAGTTCAAAGTCAAGAAATAGTCTGGAAAAAGGAGCAGACAACAACAGCAAAACTTCAAAAGCTACTATGGTGACAGAGAAGATCAAGACACATACTCAGAAGAAGACAACAATGCAAAAACAGCTATAAACAAAGCCTCAAAGAAACATACACATTGGACACAAGCCCAATAAGAATTCCTGAAAGTTAGAGAGAGATTAGAGTGGTAGAAGAAAAACTGAGAAAAGAAATGAGAGTGATGCAAGAAAATTATGAAAAGAGAATTAGCAACTTGATAAAAGAGGCACAAAAAGAATATTGAAAAAAAATATCTTAAAAAACAGAATTGGCCAAATGGTTAAAGAGGCACAAAAATTCACTGAAGAAAGTAATTTCTTAGAAATCAGAATTGTCCAAATAGAAAAAGAAGTACAAATGTTCACTGAAGAAAATAATTCCTTAAAAATTAGAATTGGACAAGTGACATCATGTGACATCAAAACATAAGAAAAAAGTAAAAAAGAATGGAAAAAATAGAAGAAAATGTAAAACATCTCACGGAAAACAACTGACTTGGAAAATAGATCAAAGAGAAATAATTTAATAATTGCTGAATTACCTGAAAGCCATGATTAAAAAAAAAACCAAGGCTAGACTTCATATTTCAAGAAATTACAAAGGAAAGCTCCCCCAATATCTTAGATCCAGAAAGTAAAACAGAAATTGAGAGTATCCAACCAATCACCTTCTGAAAGAGATCCTCAAATGAAAACTTCCAGGAATATTAGAGCCAAATTCCAGAGTGACTAGGTCAAAGGAGAAAATATTGCAAGCATCTAGAAAGAAACCACTCAAATATCATGGGGTCAAAGTGAGAATTACACAAGATTTAGCAACTTCCACGTTAAAAGAGTGGAGGGTTTGGAATATAATTTCCTGGAGGGCAGAGGAACTAGGATTGCAACCAAAAATAACCTACCTAGCAAAACTGAGTATAATATATCAGGGGGGAGAATGAATATTTAACAAAATAGAGAACTTTTAAGTATTTTTGATGAAAAGATTAGAGCTGCATACAATAGAGAATTTGACATTGAAACATAAGACTTAAAAAAGCATAGAAATGTAAACATAAAAGAGAAATCGTAAGGTACTTAAGAGGTTAAACTGTTTCCATTTCTATATGGGAAGATGATACATATAACTCCTAAGAACTTCATCATTATTAGGGCAATTAGAAGGA
The DNA here is from genome assembly GCA_023548195.1 of Bettongia penicillata ogilbyi. NCBI lineage: Eukaryota > Metazoa > Chordata > Mammalia > Diprotodontia > Potoroidae > Bettongia > Bettongia penicillata. Next base: position 1,576,315 of record JAJHZJ010000309.1, read on the forward strand.
GTCTATTTAGAAAGAAGACATGGGTATGAATTGATTATGTTGGGATGATCTCAAAAATGATGTGAAGGGGTGAGAAAAAGGGGAGAAGGGGGAAGGGAGAGGAAGAATGGGGAAAATTATTTCACATAAAAGAAGCATGTAAAGAAGAAAATGTGGGTGGTGGTAAGCAATATTTGAACCTCATTCATATGTGAGTGAATTAAGGGAGGTCAAAACCAAGTCAGACTTTTGAGAAGGGACAGGATAAAAAGAAAGAAAGGACACACAGATGAAAGTAGGATGGAGGAAAATACATAGTAATCAATGGTGAACGAGTGGGATGAATTCAACCATGAAATGGAAGAGGATAGTATAATAGATTAGAAACCAGAATCCAATAGTACATTGTTTACATGGGACACACATGAAACAGAAAAACAGACAAGATTAAAATAAGAGGCTGGCAAATAATTTATTATGCTTCAATGAGGTTTAAAAAAGAATTGGTAGCAATCATGGTCTCAGACAACTCAAAAGCAAAAATAGACCTAATTAAAAAGATAAACAATGAAATTATATTTTGTTAAAAGGAACCATAGATGATGAAATAATAATAGTTTTTATAGAAAGTTCCTCTGATAAAGGTCTTGTTTCTCAAATATATAGGTTATTGACTCAAATTTATTTTAAAAAAATCCATTTCCCAGTTGATAAATGATCAAAGGATTAGAACAGGAAGTTTTCAGAAGAAGAAATCAAAGCTATCTATGGTTATATGAAAAAACGCTCTCAATTACTGTTGATTAGAAAAATACAAATTAAAACAATTCTGAGGTACAACCTCATGTATCAGATTGGCTAACATAGCAGAAAAGGAGTATGACAAATACTAGAGGGGATGTGGAAGAACTGGGACATTAATGAAGTGTTGGTGGAGTTATAAACTGACCCAAGCATTCTGAAGGGCAATTTGGAACTATATCCAAAGGGCTATAAAATGGTGCATACTCTTTGACTCACTACTAAGGTCTATATCACAAAGAAGTCAAAGAAAAAAGAAAAGGCTATATGTAGAAAATGTCACAGAAGCTCTTTTTGTGGTGGCAAAGAATTGGAAATTGAGGGGATGTCTATCAGTCGGGGAAAGGTTGAACAGATGTTATGTATGATTGAGATGGAATACTACTGTACTTTAAGAAATGATAAGCAGAATGGTTTCAGAAAAATCTGAGAAGACCTATAGGAACTGATGTAAAGTGAAGTGAGAAGAACCAGGAGAATATTGTGCACAGTAACAATACTGTGATAATTATTAACTATAAAAGATTTAGTTAATCTGATAAAGTCAATTACCCAAGACAGTTTCAAAAGAGTCAAGATAAAAAATGCTATTCACATCCAGAAAGAACTGATGAACTCTGAGTGCAAATTGAAATATATTTTTTCACTTTCCTTTTCTTTTTTTTGTCACATGGCTAATATGGAAATATGTTTTACATGATTTCACAAATATAATTGATATATTGCTTGCATTCTCAATGGGTGGTAGAGGGAAGGAGAGAATTTAAAACTCAAATTTTTTTTAAAATATAAATTTATTTATTTAACTTTTTACATTCATTTTCACAAAATTTTAGGTTCCAAATTTTCTCCCCAATTGTCCCCTCCCCCACCCCAATACACTGAGCATTCTAATTTTCCCTATCACCAATCTGCCCTCTCTTCTATCCTCCCTCCCTTCTCTTGTCCCCATCTTCTCTTTTGTCCTGTAAGGCCAGATGACTTTCTATTCGTCATTAACTGTATTTCTTATTTCCTAGTAGCAAGAACAATACTCAACAGGTGTACTCCCTCCCCACCCATTCCCTTTGGGAAGGCAGGCAATTCAATATAGGCCATATCTGTGTAGTTTTGCAAATGACTTCCATAATAGTAGTGCTGTGTAAGACTAACTGAATTACTCTCCATCCTATCCTGCCCCTCATTGTTTCTCTTCTGTCTTTTGATCCTGTCCCTCCCCAAGAGTGTTGACTTCTAATTGCTCCCTCCTCCCATTGCCCTCCCTATCATCCCCCTCCCCTTGCTTATCTCCTCCCCCACTTTCCTGTATTGCAAGATAGGTTTTCATACCAAAATGAGTGTGCATTTTATTCCTTCCTTTAGTCGAATGTGATGAGGGTAAACTTCTTGTTTTTTTCTCAGCTCTCCTCTTTTTCCCTCCACTAAAAAGTCTCCTACTTGCCTCTTGAATGAGAGATAATTTACCCCATTCCATTTCACCCTCTCTCCTCCCACTATATTTCTCTTTCACCATTTACCTTTATTTTTTTAAAGATATAGTCCCATCCTATTCAATTCACTCTGTGCTCTCTGTCTCTGTATGTGTGTGCGTGTGTGGATGTGTGTGTGTGCTCCCACCAACTACCCAGATACTGAAAAGTTTTAAGAGTTACAAATATTGTCTTTCCATGTAGGAATGTAAACAGTTCACCTTTGATAAGTCCCTTATGACTTCTCTTTGCTGTTTATTTTTTCATGCTTCTTCTCATTCTTATGTTTGAAAGTCATATTTTCTTTTCAGCTCTGGTCTTTTCATCAAGAATGCTTGAAAGTCCTCAATTTCATTGAAAGACCATATTTTCCCCTGAAGTATTATACTCAGTTTTGCTGGGTAGGTGATTCTTGGTTTGAGTCCTAGTTCCTTTGACTTCTGGAATATCCTATTCCATGCCCTTCAATCCCTTAATGTAGAAGCTGCTAGATCTTGTGTTATCCTGATTTCATTTCCACCATATTGGAATTGTTTCTTTCTAGCTGCTTGCAAGATTTTCTCCTTGACCTGGGAACTCTGGAATTTGGCCACAACATTCCTAGGAGTTTCTCTTTTTGGATATCTTTCAGGTGATGATCAATGGATTCCTTCAATACTTATTTTGCCCTCTGGTTCTAGAATATCAGGGCAGTTTTCCTTGATAATTTCATGAAAGATGATGTTTAGGCTTTTTTTGATCATGGCTTTCAGGTACTCCCATAATTTTTAAATTGTTTCTCCTGGATCTATTTTCCAGGTCAGTTGTTTTTCCAATGAGATATTTCACATTCTCTTCCATTTTTTCATTTTTTTGGTTTTGTTTTATGATTTCTTGGTTTCTCAGAAAGTCATTAGCCTCCATCTGTTCCATTCTAATTTTGAGAGAACTATTTTCTTCAGTGAGCTTTTGAACCTCTTTTTCCATTTGGCTAATTCTGCTTTTGAAAGCATTCTTCTCCTCATTGGCTTTTTGAACCTCTTTTGCCAATTGAGTGAGCCTATTTTTCAAGGTGTTATTTTCTTCAGCATTTTTTTGGGTCTCCTTTAGCAAGGTATTGATCTGTTTTTCATGCTTTTCTTGCATCTCTCTCATTTCTCTTCCCAGTTTTTCCTCCACCTGTCTAACTTGATTTTCAAAATCCTTTTTGAGCTCTTCCATGGCCTGAGCCCACTGGACATCCACCTCGGATGTCTGGGATACAGAGGCCGTGACCTCCATGTCTTTCCCTGATGGTAAGAATTGTTCCTTCTTATCAGAAATGAAAGGCAGGAACATCTGTCCCCCAATAAAGCAGCTTTCTATGGTCTTATTTTTCTTCCCTTTTCTGGGCATTTTCCCAGCCAGTTAGTTGACTTCTGAGATTCCTCTCCACCCCTGCCTGGATCTGCCCAGCTAGTGCTTGGGGTCTGAGATTCAAATGCTGCTTCCCAGTCTCAGGGATATCTGCGGCGGGAGCAGCTGCTATTCAATGTGAGCTTAAGTTCTGGTGCTTGGGTGGGGGCAGGGCCGCCTCCCAGGCTCAGTTCCCTCAGGGGGTTTATGCAGAGACCTTCAGTAATGGCCCTGAGCTCCTGTCTTCTCCGGGAGTACCGGGCTGCTGCTGCCTCTGCTGCTCCCTCTGCCACTGCCTCCCGAGGTGGCCCAAGTCACGGAGACACCCCGCTCCCCTCTCGGCTAGCCCAGACATTTCTCTCACTGACCTGGTGTGCCTGTGGGTGGAGGGACCTTCGTGGCTGCTGGAGATTCCGTCCCTGAAGCCTGCTCAGATCTGCTCCTCTGAAGCTGCATGGCCAGGGCAGCACAGTGGTGGGCTCCATGTCCGGAGTGCGACGGACCCCTGGGGACGGCTTTCCAGGGCTCTTTGGAATGGAAATCTCTTCCACTGTGTTTCTGAGTGGCTTGCTTTGCTCCAGAATTTGTGGGGAGTTCTTTTTACAGAAAACTTCTGGGCTGTGGGTTCGGTGCTCTCATACGTGAGTCTTTCTACTCCGCCATCTTGGCTCCTTCCCCCTCAATTTTTTTTAATATTAAAAATAAATCAATCAGAAATTTGAAAGAAAAAAGGCAAATATTACAGTACTTTTCTATTAAAAAAAAGACTACATAGACATATTTCTGAGGAATGCTAGTTCTCCTAAGATCTTCGTTCCCATTGTGCCAATCAACAGAAAGGGAGAAAACACTTATTTGGTGATAATTGCTTTTAGATAGTACAGGAAACTTTTTGCTGAGACATAATTAACTCCTCACCCTCCAGCATTTTTGGGGGAAGTGCCCAAGTCTGGCAGAGAGAAGGCATGGAGGTGTGAATGGGTCTTTCTTTCCTTAGTCTTTCAATTAACTTCACTCACAGGCTTCAGTTAAATATAGTTCACACCTCCTCTCTGCTCCAATCAAGCCACTGTCTTCAGCCTCCAGTTGAGGAAGTGTGGTGGGGGCAGAATTGTGTTTTCATATGGGTGCTGGTGGTATTTTTGAAGGGAAGCAATTCGAATAAATATGTTAGATAAAATTTGTATAAGTAACCTGGAGCCTCCAGAGAACTGAAACCCATAAAATCAGCCCTATATAAAACTGTTTTCAAGGTAGGAAACCATCCCAGGCTTTTTCCACTGTCTTTCTCTGAGGATCCACTTTCCTGGTGAATTTTAAGCAAGTTCAGTTGAAAATTACATTTCTGATTTCCATCTAAGAAGCAGGGAAAAAGGATAGTAAAAGGCTGTAACTGAATTAGTTTATGTTCATTTTGTAAATAAATGTTCACTTTGACATTTATATACAGATTTTGAGCACACCCTTAGGAATCTGATAAATGTCTCAGTACAGAAATGTCTCAGCTAAAACTATTTCATCACAGAGCGAAAGTTGAAGGGAATCTTAGCGGTTATTGTTGTCTACCCTCCTAAATTTATAGATGAGGAAACTGATGCCCAGACAGGTCAAAATGCTTGCCCAAGGTCACATAGTTTATAAGGCCCAGAGTCAGAATTTGAACCCTGGTTTTCTGACTTTAAATCAGTGGAATGCACTTGATATCAGTAAAGACTGGGTCTAGAGAGCTGATTTTTAAATTTTCAGTGTGAGGGGTGGAGTCAAGATGGCGGAGTAGAAAGACGCACATATGCGAACTCTGAACCCACAGCCCATAGATTTAATATAAGAAGAGCTCCCCAGAAGTTCTGGATCACTGCAGGGTATGCAGAAACATAGTGGAAGAGATTTCTGTTCCAGAGAGCCCTGGAGAGCTGTCCCCAGTGTCCATCGCACCCCAGAAAGCAGACCCCACCCCAGCACTGCCCTGGCCGCGGCCCAAGAGAAGCTGATCCGAGCACGCTTCAGGGACGGAAGCTCTGGCGGCCTGGACGGTCCCTCCGCCCACAGACTCTACAGGCCAGTGAGAGACACACCTGGGCTGACCGAGAGGGGACCGGGGTGTCTCCGTGGCTCAGGCCCCCTCGGGAGGAAGCAGCGGAGGCAGAGGCAGGGGTGGCAGTGGAGGCAGTGGCAGTGCGGCCGCGGCGGCCCACGACTCCCCCAGCAGCAGGCAGGATCTTCATTACTGAAAGTCTCTGCATAAACCACCTGAAGGAGCTGAGCCTGGGAGACGGCCCTGACCCACCTGCTCCATTTCTGAAGGTCTCTGTATAAAGCCCCTGAGGGAACTGAGCCTGGGAGGCAGCCCTGCCCCCACCCCAGCACCAGAACTAAAGCTCACATTGAATAGCAGCCCCTTGCTGCGGAAAGCCCATTTGGATCTCAGACCCCAAGCACTAGCTGGGCGGATCTAGGCAGGGGTGGACAGGAATCTCAGAAGTCAAGTAGCTCGCTGGGAAAATGCCTAGAAAAGGGAAGAAAAATAAGACTATAGAGAGTTTTTTCGAACAGATGCAAATGATCCCAACTTTCGGATCTGACGATAATGAGGACATATTCTTGTCGTCAGGGAAAGACGTGGAGGGCGGGGCCTCAGTACCCCAGACATCCCAGGGGGATGTCGGGTGGCTCAGGCCTTGGAAGAGCTCAAAAAGGATTTTGAAAAGCAAGTTAGACAGGTGGAGGAAAAACTGGGAAGAGAAATGAGAGAGATGCAAGAAAAGTATGAAAAACGGGTCAATACCTTGGTAAAGGAGACCCAAAAAAAATGCTGAAGAAAATAACACCTTGAAAAATAGGCTCACTCAATTGGCAAAAGAGGTTCAAAAAGCCAATGAGGAGAAGAATGCTTTCAAAAGCAGAATTAGCCAAATGGAAAAAGAGATTCAAAAGCTCACTGAAGAGAATAGTTCTCTCAAAATTAGAATGGAACAGATGGAGTCTAATGACTTTACGAGAAACCAAGAAATCACAAAACAAAACCAAAAGAATGAAAAAATGGAAGAGAATGTGAAATATTTCATGGGAAAAACAACTGACCTGGAAAATAGATCCAGGAGAGACAATTTAAAAATTATGGGACTTCCTGAAAGTCATGATCAAAAAAAGAGCCTAGATATCATCTTCCATGAAATTATCGAGGAGAACTGCCCTGACATTCTACAACCAGAGGGCAAAATAAGTATTGAAAGAATCCATAGATCACCACCTGAAAGAGATCCAAAAAGAGAAACTCCTAGGAACATTGTGGCCAAATTCCAGAGTTCCCAGGTCAAGGAGAAAATCTTGCAAGCAGCTAGAAAGAAACAATTCCAGTATTGTGGAAAAAGTGATGGAGATAATGTTAATAGTGTTAAAATAGTTATAATAGTTAATAGTGTTAAAAGTGTGTTGTACATACATCTCGCCCTCCACCCCTTTAAACATTTACCAGCATGCTAATGTCCTAAATCCATCATGGAACTCTTTCCATTGGACCCTATCATTCAGAGTATTCTACTTTTATTGTCATTGTTGTTGAATCATCTTGGACTCTTCATGACCTCATTTGTGGTTTTCTTGGAAAAATTACTGAAGTGGTTTGACATTTCCTTCTCTAGCTCATTTAACAGGTGAGGAAACTGAGGCAAGCAGTGTTAAACGAATTACTCAGGGTCACCCAACTAGTAGGTATCTGGGGCTGAATTTGAACTCAGAAAGATGAGTTTTCCTGACTGCTGGTCCAGCTCTCTATCCTCTGTACCACCTAGCTGCCCCTATAACACCATAACATATCATATCTCAGTTCCACTACCAGACCAGACAATTTTAACTTAGGACTGCCAGGAGATGAGAAGACTTGAAGAAGGAGCCTTCCCCATCCTAGCTCTCCATGCAGTCCTTCTATCACCCAAATATTCTAACAAAACTGGATGCTAGGCAGACGGGTGCAGCTGAAGGCCTGATGTTGGAAGTTGGTATTTCTCTTTTCTTAATCTCCCAGCAGATTCTCCAGGAACCAAACTTGATATGTACTCTTCCCAGTTAAGGGAAATTTAGTCTGTTTCTTGGCAAAGGAAAGAGGACTCAAAATATGTGAGGGAGCTCAGTTGTTTTCAATATCTGATGGTTCTACTCCAGGCTTCAGTGTATATTTGAACAGCCAGTGTCCGATCTCTCATAATCCCCATTAACAAGTCCAGCTCCTGCCAAGAATAGTAGTTGGGCATGGAAAACAGGCATGTCCAGGAACATCAGTTTGAAATGTCAAGACCTCTCTGTGGTCTGATTCTCTTGCATTGTTTGGGAGCTAATTCGGCCTTGCCTGTATGTGTACTTCCTGGTAATTTGTCTTAATGGGTGGAGAGCCACTGGGATTGTATTTTTCCCATCCATTCCCTAGGATGAGTTACTGTGTTTAAACTTTTCCCACAGGTTTATCTCCCTTATTTTGTTTTTCTTTAATATTAAAATGTGTCTGAGTTCCTTTCCCATGTGCAGGCCAGAGATTTACTGGGTTGCAGGGAGAAGCCAGTATAAGATTTAAAATTTGCCACAGATAAACTGAAAAATTGATAATTCACATATGGTGAATGTCAATTTAGCTGCAAAGTTAGATGTGATATCTCCTCTTTCTGTGTCCTAGCCCCTCTTCTTCAATAATTTCTGTGTTCATCTTTTGTTTTCAAAGAAGACCATGACATCAAGATGATGACATGACTTGCACTTGACTTTGATTTGAGTGAAGGAGGGCTGTGCAAGGTCACCAGCCTCACTTTCCCCTCTTGGGCCATCTGGATTCAGTGACCAGATATTCATCAGGATGACTGGAAAAGACCCAGAATGTAATGGGTTTAATGAGCAAAAGAAAAAAAATAAGTAAATGAAGCTGGGAGGGAAATAGCAGCAATTACTATAGATAATCACTCTGAAGCCAGGAGGGTCCAGAAAACAGCTATTAAGTGGAGATTGGGCAGGGTCATATTGATGTACAATCTATGGACTTCAGAGTGCACTGGGTTTAAGGTTTGGGGAAAGACAAGAAAGGAAAAAACAGAGAGAGAGAAAGAGAGAAGGGGGAAAGAAAGAAGGAAAGAAACAGAAATAGACACAGCCAGTAAACCCCAAGTTAACTGGGTATCCTCTGGCCATCCAAATTTACCTTCCACAAAACAGCTAAAGTCAATCCGTTTTACTAGGAGTCATTACTGCTCAACTCAGGCAATGTGTCGGTTTGCCAGACTCAGGGGTCTTCATTTCTTCTTCAAAGACCCTCTGTTCAGGGTATTATGACTTCTGTGCACTAACAAGAAAGAAAAGATGACTTAGGGAACTGTAGCTTTACCAAACCGAGTGTAAGACCTGCTGGAGGTATCTTCTGATTCACAAACATCTTGCTGATTTATTGCAGGGCCTGATACTAGTGGAGGTTCCCTTTTCTTTTGTCTTCTGGATTGTCAGAAGGTGAAAGTATTGGCTTTTGGTCTGCCCCCTTCCTATTCATCATTGCTTTTGGGGTTAATCAGGGAGATGTACTTCTTTTGCTTCAGGATGGTGCATGTAACAAGAGTCAGAAGGCCTGGGTTCAGGTTGTACTTTTGATGCTTACTACTTATATGACCTTGAGGAAGTCACTTTATCTCTGGGCCCTCAGATTTCTTATGTCCTAACTGACCTCTGAGATCCTGTCCAGTTCTAGAACTCTGATCCTATGTAGCAGAAAGAATACTGGACTTGGTGTCTATTAAGAAAGATGAGACTTATCCTCAAGTTTTTCTTCTAATAATGATAATGAGAGCAAGCCCTTACCCACATCCAGAGAAAGAACTGATAGAGTTTGAATGCAGAGTGAAGTGAATTATTTTCACTTTGTTTTTGATGTTTTTTTTCTTTTAGTCTGTTTCTTCTTTTACAACATGACTACTGTTTTATGTTTTACATGATTGCACATAATATAACCTTTATCAAATTGCTCACTGTCTTAGGGAGAAGTGAGAGGAGGGAGGTGAGTGGAAGGGAAGGAAGGGTGGGAGGGAAGGAAGGGTGGGAGGGAGAAAATTTGAAACTCAAAGATTTTTTTAAATGAATGTTAAAAATTATCTTTACATGTAATTTGAAAAATAAAATACTATTTAAAATGAAAAAATAATAACAAGCCTTTACATAGCATTTTTTTAAGCATTATAAAACACTTTACAGATATTATCTCATTTTAATGTGAAAAACAACCATGAGGAGTAGGGACTGTGTTATCCCCAGTTTACATTAAGAACAATTGAAAAAGAGGTTAAATGACTTGGCCAAGACCATACAGTTAGTATGAGGCCAGATTTGAATTCAGATCTTTCTGAATCGAGGTCAATCAATCTCCTACAGACCACAAACAAGATAGATCACTTCTCGGAGCTGCAAGTTCCCCATCTATAAAACTGCCCTTTCTCCCCATAAGTGCACAGTAGGGAAAATCAATACAGTCACATGTTGAGCTATTGCCACTTTGTCCTTCGTAGTTGTGCCACAGTATGCTCTCATGGGGAGAAAACATGGTGGAATGGGAAGAGCCCTGAATTTGGAGTCAGAAGGCCTGGATTCAATTCTTGGTTTTGTCAGTCATTAACTGTGAGACCTTGGACAAGTCAAGATTTCTTTGTCTCAGTTTTTCACCTGCAAGGTGAAGACTTGACTATACAACCTTTGAGTTTCCTTTTAGCTCTAAATCTATGCTCGTGTATGTGTGTGTGTGTGTGTGTGTGTGTGTGTGTGTGTGCATGTACACATTATATATATGCCACATATATATTCATATACCTCTATATACTTAGAGCACCATTTCCATTCCAGCTAATATAATCTCCACATTGGTGACTTTTTGTGTTATTATGACAACTGAGTTCCTCTCATACCTCTGTCTCTTGTGACTGATAACAATCTATCCTCCTTTTTAAATATTCTGGACTTGTTGGTGTCTGGGTTTATAGAATAGACTTCTGCGATCTTGAGATTGAAGTTGTAACGAAGAATACATTTATTGACTGACTGACTAGAAGTCCTTGAAAGCAGGTATTAGCCTTCTTTCTATTTTCCACAGCCTAGCAAAGTACCTTATATTCAGCAGGCATTCAGTACGCGTCGGATTGGTTAATAATAGTAGCAGAATATTTTGAGTTTTGTCTTTTCCCTATCCCATCATGTCAAACCCTTGGGAACAGGACATGGAAAAGTCATCCATTCTCTGAAACTCACTTGTGCTCAAACTTTGCCTTGTGGCTTGGCTTCACAGGGAAGTAGGAAAGCCCACTGCAGTCACAGTGTGATGGGAACAATGCTGGGAAACATCATTGGGGATCAGGCTGGTTTTGTTTAAATGGCATATTATTTTTAAAACCCACCAGTTTGGGTTAACAAGATTCAGCTGATAGTTAAGAGGAACTAGGTTTTTCTAAGAAAGCACCTTGAATTTTATTCTGTAGCTCTTTTTTATACCGACTGCAAAGTAGAGGTTTGTAAAGTTGACCTGGGAGCCGCCCATTGGCAGCTGTGCCTAGTACCTGTACTAGCATAGAAGGGACCACCCCTCAGTGCAATAAAAAATAAGAATATATGTTTCCTCTTTGTGAAGCCACAAGACTATGGGTTTATTAAAAGGCAGAAAGTACAGAATAGTGTCAGCCCACCCAAGCAAATAGTGCTGAGCTCAGTGAGATCAGAAAGCACAATCAAAACCTCGAAGCTATAGGCAGATATATCCACTTTTAAAGTCAGAGCAGATTGGGCAGGACCCTTCAGAACACTAAATTTTGTATATGGAATGAGGGTTTCTGGATTTGTTCTTTTAGTTAACTGCATTATCTGTGTAGTAGTCTTTCTCTCGCTCTCTCTTTCTTCCTCCCTTCCCTTCCTTCCTTCCTTCCTTCCTTCCTTCCTTCCTTCCTTCCTTCCTTCCTTCCTTCCTTCCTTCCTTCCTCCCTCCCTCCCTCCCTCCCTCCCTCCCTTCCTTCCTTCCTTCCTTCCTTCCTTCCTTCCTTCCTTCCTTCCTTCCTTCCCTTCCTTCCTTCCTTCCTCCCTCCCTCCTTTCCTTCCTTCCTTCCTTCCTTCCTTCCTTCCTTCCTTCCTTCCTTCCTTCCTTCCTTCCTTCCTTCCTTCCTTCCTTCCTTCCTTCCTTCCTTCTTTCCTTCCTTCCTTCCTTCCTTTCTTCCTTTCTTCCTTTCTCCCAAGTGTCAAAAGATCCTCTTAGTTTCTACTGAAACCTAGAGAAATCTTCCCAGACTTTTCAATACTATTTGAGAACACTTGAGACCTTGGACAAAATCTAAGGTGTAAGTGTTAATTTATTGTCATGTAGTCATTTCAGTTGTGTCTGATACTTCATGACACCATCTGGGGTTTTCTTGTCAAAGATACTGGAGTGGCTTGCTATTTCCTTCTCCAGGTCATTTTACATATGAGGAAAATGAGGCAAAATGAGTGAAGTGATTTGCCCAGAAACACACAGTTAGTTAAGTGTTTGCACTAAGATTTGAACTCAGGTCTTCCTGACTCCAAACCTGGCACTCTATCCACTGTACCACTTAGCTGCCCCAAGTGCTAGTCTTAGGGAGCCAAAGCACTGGTGGATCCCCCTACCCCACATACAAAAACCCCAAAATAGAAACTACTCCAGGATTAAACAGCTCCAAGCCCTATTCCAAATCATGGGTGGATTTAATAGTTGGAGCAGCCATCATTTTAATGTAAATTGTACCATGAAACTCAAATATTCATACCAAGTTCAAATTAACTGAATGTGAACACCCCAGGGTATATGTAGAAGGAAAACCCAGATGGGGACCCGGAAGAAAAAGAGGTTGTTTAGAGAGACTAGAAGGTCAGTAAGTACCAGTGAGAGATAAAATAGGATACTTGGGTGCTGAGACAACTAATACTAATAATCACAGTAGCGAATGTTTCTATGACACCTACTTTATGCCAGGCACTGTGCTAAGCACTGGACAATTATTGTCTCCTTTGATCTTTGCAATAACCTTGGGAGGGAGATACCATCCCCATTTTACAGATGAGGAAGATGAGGCAAACAGAGGTTAAGTGACTTGCTCAGGGTCACACAACTAGGTAGCACTTAACTAGAAAAAACACTGGACCAGGAGTCAGAAGTCCTGGGTTCTATCACAGGCCTTGCCAGTATAACATATCCTATGACCTTATGCAAGTGATTTAATCTCTTTGAAACTCATTTTCCTCATCTGTAAAATGGGATGGTATCATGTAAAGAATGTTGCTCTTGGTGTCAGAGGACTTGAGTTTAAATCCCAGCTCTATTAATTCTTAGCTCTGTGACCTTGGGGAAGTCAATTAACCTCTCTGGGTCTCAAGTTTCCCATCTGTAAAATGGAAAGGGAGAGTGAGACTTGATGAAATACCATTTAGCTCTTCATCCTATGACAATATGACTTCAATTGTGAAAGGCCTCAGAATTCTTGAACTTGAGATTACTCTAAAGGTAACAATCCCTGAGACTGGTGTTGTTTAGGACGCTTCTACTTTTTTGTTTAGAAAAATCTGGCCAAATCCTAAGATGTTACTACCTAATTTTTTACATCTAGAAGATGATATCCTATGACTCTAAAAGATGGAACTGATAAGGAAGCAACCCTTAGGAACACCCAGGTACTCTCCCAGAATGCTCTAATTCAGGAATTTACAATATCCAGACCACAAAATCAAACATATTTTCCTTTGCCCATGTATTTTTCCAAAGCTACCATTAATAGTTCCCTCTTTCCAATTACTACACTCTCTGGATCTCTCTGCAATGAAGACTGAAGGAATAAAAATTGTGAAAAGGGCCAGCAGGACTGTTATCTCCATTTTGTGAAGTTTGGTTGAAATAATCAACCCACAACAGTGGTATCCAATTAACTCCCCTTAGGAATACCCATCGTAAGGGGACGTCCATCATTGGGGAATGACTGAACAAGTTGGGGTATATGAATGTAACAGCATATTATTGTGCTATAAGAAATGATGAGCAGGTAGATCTCAGAAAAACCTGGGAAGACTTACATGAACTGATGCTGAGTGAAGTGAGCAGAACCAGAACATTGTACATAGAAACAGCAATACTGTGCTTTGACCAACTTTGATAGACTTGGCTCTTCTCAGCAATACAGTGATCTAAGACAAATCCAAAAGTCTCATGATAGAAAATGCTATCCACATGCAGAGAAAGAACTATGGCGTCTAAATGCAGAATGAAGCATATTATTTTCTCCCCACTTTTTTCTTTCTTGTGGTTTTTTCCCTTTTGTTCTAATTCATCTTTCACACGAGTAATATGGAAATATGTTTAATATAATTGTACATGTATGGCCTATATCACATTGCTTACCATCTTGGGAGGAGGGGAAAGGAGGAAGAAAAAAATGTACAACTCAAAATCTTATAAAATTGAATGTTGAAAACTATTTTTACATGTAATTGGAAAAAATAAAATACTATTAAGTGGGGGGAAAAAAAGGAATATCCTTCATGAATGAAACCTACCCTTCAAGGGGCTTAAAGGAATCATTTCAAACTAAGCAATTCATCTTTTTGAAATTTTAAAATTATTTTCAGTTCCAAATTATCTTCCCTTTCCCCCTTTCTTACCCATTGAGAAGGCAAGAAAAACAAAACCTGTTATAAATATGTATAATTATACAAAACACACTTAGACATTAGCCAAGTCTCCATACCTACCATCCACCTCCCCCAAAAAAAGAAAGAAAAGAAAATATAGTTTAGTCTGTATTCTGAGTACGTCAGCTCTCTAGCTGGAAGGGAGTAGCACATTTTATCATGAGTCCTTTGGAACAGAAGTTGACCACTTAAACAATTCATTTTAACTCAATCAGACAGGACTAAAGAGTATTTTCAAGGAAGTGTTAATGAGAATGTCCAAACCTTTTATTCAAGTTCTCATCAAATTGATCAGGGAACATCCAGTGCCTGGATTTAGAGATAAACTTTCAACATCATCTAGTTCAGGTTTGTTTTTTTTTCATTTTAAAACCAAGGAATTAAAGACATTAGATAAATGGCATAATGTCAAAGACATGATTTGAACCAAGCTCCTCTGGCTCTGAATCTATCTTTCTGTCATTCCATCCTACCATCCGTCCCATATGCTAGCTGACTCAGCTGAGGTTGTCAAGATAAAATACACAGGGTAGGTTGCATTTGATCTCAAAGGACAGATCACTGGGGAGGAGTATCAAGGGACAGGTAGCTGTTTGAGGAAATACACAGAAGTCGTAACAATAGGATGTGTTTGGAGGACAGTGTCTGATAAAACTTGGCTGGAGCCTAGAACACAAAATACGGAGCTGTAAAGCTGCATTGTAGAGGGCCTTGAATGGCAGACTAAGGACTCTGGTTTTTATTCAATTGGTTCTGCAGAGTGATTGATTTTTTTTGTGTTTTTTTTACTAATAGAATAATATGATCTGATTTATGCACTGAGGAGGAACCCCAATCTGGCTATGGCATGCAATATTTACACAATGCCTTAAGGCTGACAAAGGGCATATACAATTTTATTTTATCTTCACAGTGACCCTGGGAGTTAGATGATATTATTATCTCCATTTTACAGTAGGGAAAACTGAGACCAAATGAGATTAATTTTGCCTTTTTTTGCTCAAGGTTACATAGGAAATGCTGAGTCTGAGGAAGGCTTTAAATTCAGGTCTTTTGAGTGAAATATGAAATTTCATTTTAAAAAATTCATCTTCCACATGGATGCCAGATTAACTTTCCTTATGCATGTATCTGATCATGTCTGCTCAAAATTTGAGAGCAAGTCGAGTAAGAGCTGGAGTCAGAATATAATAATAATTATTAAGTATATAGTACCTACTATGTGTCAGGTACTGTACTCAATCTGATTGCCTACTGAGTAAAATTTGAACTCCTTAGCCTGGGATTCAAAGCCTTCCATTACCTGGTACCACCCTATTCATCCCACTTTATTTATACTACTGCCTTCCATGTACTGTCTGTTCTAACAAAATCGGGCCACCCACTTTGCCCTGTATTGGATTAAGCTGTTTCCTACGCTGGAAATGCACTTTCTCCCTTCTTTTTCTGTTGGAGTGTTAGCCAGTCTTTAAAAATCAACCCAAATTATGTTCCCTTGGGAATATTTCCCTCCCACTCTCACTACTGTCAGTAAAGATGTCTCGTCCCTTGGTCCTCATATAGCATTTTGTTTGTATCCTTCTTGTACTGTCATTAAGCAATATTTTGCATTAAGTTATAATCTATCTTCCTACTAGCTCATTTCCCCCCAAATTTTACTCAATCTGTACTTTCTATATGAAGACTTTTGTGATCCTTCTTTTGCATTTACTACTTCCCCCCAAATTATCTTGTATTTATTTTATATAAACTTATTTGTGTATCTGGTATCCCCTTTTAAAATGTAAGGGAACTGTTTTATTTTTGATTTTTTATTTACAGTACCTAGCATGGTGATTGGCAGATAATAACAGGCGCTTAATAAATGCTGTTGACTGATGAAGGTAGGGGTCCAGTATTATCTTAACTTTGCATATGTCTCAGGGTCAGATATAGCATTTCTAATCTAGTAATCAGTAAATCAGTCAACGAACATTTATTAAGCACCTACTGTGTGCTAGTGGCTGTACTAAACATTGGTGATACAAAGAAAGGCAAAAGACAATTCTTGCTCTCACAGTCTAATGGGGAGACTACATGAAATTAACTGTATACAAACAAGATATATACAGGATAAATTGGAAATAACAGGGTAAAGCTCTAGAAAGATAACAAATGCATTTCCAATACTATCTACTCAGAGGATGTAAAGGGAGGAAGGGTCCATGTCCAGTCATCTAAGTCATATGCACACTCCTGAGGAATTGAAGATCCCTACAGATCCTCTATCTCTAGCTCTTGTGTCCTTGAGATTCCTCCAAAGTCAGTCTTATTTGAGTGAATGACCACCATCCACCGATATTATTCTTAGGAAAGTATATTTGTCTATTTGAAGGATAATTCCTTTCTCCTGTCTCTTTATAAAGTGAAAAATAGCATAGTTTTTGTCACTTTTCTTTACTAATTCCATTTCATACCTTAACTTGAGGTAAATTAACTGCTTTCCTGGAGATGACTCTTTTTTCCCACCAAATATAAATTCTGGAGTTTTCCACCAGCTTCCTATTCTTTTTCCCCACATTCAAATCTTGTACACTTACTCTCTCACTTATTTCCAATCCCTCCCCCTTTACTGTTTCCCTAATTCCTACAAATATGACTATCTCCCTTCTACTTTGTGTGAAACATAGGTGAAGAGGATGTGGTAGTAGAAGGCTTTTGAATGATATGAGATGAGGAAAGGGAGAAGAGGGAGTTCTCGGTGAATGATCTCATTTTTTTTTTCATTAAAATATGGAAGCAAGGTTCTTAACTGAGCAGATGGATGGTGGGAGAGACAAATGGAGTTTGAGGAGAGATCAAAGATTTGGAAGACTCAATGTAGAGAGTGAGATAGTGAGTTAATGAAAGAGGGATAGTAGGATTGCCTAGCAGCAGTGAGAGCCTAGTTGAAGCTGTATAACTTAAATTTGTAGTGAACCCAGTCATAACGATTGTACAATTTTCTCCACTTTTGTTCAGCAGCACACATGTAGGAGTAAAGGTGACAAATGGTGGGAATTATTCAATGCTGAGGCTTGGTGGGTCACAGTTGACAATAAGATAAGGGGATAAGGGATTCAAGAGAAGAGGACAGTGCAGAGCTGAACTGGTTCACCAAGTGGTAAAAGGGGGAAGGAAAGAGTATGACTAGTGCTGGGGGGAGGGATTGAGAAAGAATTGAGGACTGAGGAACTAGAGTTCATGAGGAAGAACAGGGTTTGGAATTACAAGTCAGGAAGAAGTGGAATAATAATAAATTATGATCAGATAAAGGAATTTCAGAGTTCTTAAATTTGGAGTTAGTACATTTGTGGATGATGGCAAAAGAGAAAGATATGATCATTTTTGGTTTGGCTGAGGTAGGGTGGAGAAGGTAAGAGAAAATGAATATATTGAGGAACTGGGACGTTAGAGCTTTTGGGGGAGCATTAATATGTATGTTCAAATCCTCTAGTATGAGGGCAGGAATTAGGAAGGAAAATCATGATTGTGAGCCAGGTAGTGATTGATGAAGGAAGGAGAGTCTCGGATGTCTGTAGTCCACAGCTTGAGATTCTGAATTATAGAAGATGTGGATTGTATGTACCTCAACGGAGGAGAAATTACTGAGTGATGGGAGAAATGGGGAGAATCTGGGCAGTGGGGGGCAGTGAATATTCCAACTTCCCCAGTTTGACTCATGAGCCAGGGAGAGGAGTGACAGTGCATCAAATGCTGGAAAGAGTGTCCAGGGTTGTATAGTCAATGGGGAGCCAAATCTCAGGACAGCCAAAAGATGGAAGGAGGGCATAGAAGGATGAATGGGTGATGTTTGGTTGGGACTTTTGGAATAAGTGAACTGAAAGGAATGGGCATAGAGAATAAGGTAAGGGTTGCATGATGACCTATTAGGGTTCAGAATTTTGGGATGTGTAGGCTATGACCAAGTGAGTTTGTTAAGTGAAAAGTGCTTCTCTTCTTCCCAGGGAAGGCAGCAGATCCCATAAGATAGCATCCTTTTATCAAAGTAGGAGAAGCAAGGTTCATGATCAGATGGAATTCCCTTGCTTTGTCTCTCCTCTTTCCTCAGAGACTGGAGATGAGACAGGAGATGTGGGTAACAGAGAGGAAAGACACACAGTCAAGCAAAATGAATTCTCATACTGGTCATTTCCCAAAATATATATGTATACTCTGAACCCATCAATCTTTTTGTCAGGAAGTGAATAATCTAGCTCACCAAAGGTCCTCTGGAATCACACAATAACCTCTGGTTGGTTTTCTGATATTAACCCTTCAAGTTCATCCTCTACTCAAATACCAAAGTGATCTGACCATGCCACAATGCATCCCACCTCATTCAATTAACTTCAGTGACTCCTTATCTCCTCTGGGATAAAATATGAAATCCTCTAAAACCTCTCATAATCTGACGCCCTTCTCCCTTTCCAGTTTTCTTACATCTTACTCCCCTCCATGTAACTGATTTTCTTGCTGTTCCTCACATAAGAGCCTCCATTTCCCAGTTCTGAGCACTTTGATTTCCCCTATGTCTGGGATGTTCTCCCTCCCTCCTCTCTGTCTCCTGGCTTCCCTGACTTCCCAGATAGAATCTTCTGCAAGTAGTCTTTCCCATATCTTACCCTCTTCATGCTAGTGCCCTCCTTCTTCATTAATTTATCCTGTACATAGTAGTTTCCATGTTGCCTGCCCCATTAGATTGGGAGCTCCTAGAAAGTAGGGACTCTTTTATGCCTTTGTGTCCCTAGCACATAGCTGATGCCTGGCACATAGTAGGTGCTTATAAATACTTGTTGACTTGACTTCACTTGATTGGTCATTGTATTAAATATGGTCCTTAAGCCATTCAAAGTTGATTAGTCTTTAAAATGCTATTGCTATTGCTTATGTAGTAAAGCCCCACTTGTAGTGAGGTGTCCTGTGTGGCATGGAAGTAACATTGTGTGGACTACAAGAAAGCAGGATAAAAATCTCCAGATTCCTCTCTCCCAATCCTTCTCCAAGGGAGCCTTTGATTCCTGCTAGGAGGGCAAGCAGGAAGTTGGAGCTGGAGGTCACATTCTGCTCTTCTCAGAGAGAGGGATTACCAGACTAGAAGCATATCTACCTGCTCTCTTGAATGTTGTTAGTCTAGGGCAGCACTTCTTAAACTGTGGGTCACATAACATGCGGTCAAAAAATTTGGCAACAGTAAAAGTTTTCTGAATGAGCAATGACCAAAAATTAGTTAAAAATCAAACGCTAATGAATCAGAAGTGTTTCTGGCAGCACTTGCACATATTGGATTGGCAACTTCACTGTAGCTTTGGTTCTTAACACAAAGCATGTGCACTTTGCACTGCATATGCCCTTCGGCCATGTAACACCAAGGAACACTGCCGAAACGTGGATAGGGTTTATGGGTGGGAAAAGTTTAAGAAGCCCTGGTCTAGGGAAAGTGATTAGGCTCAAACTAACTTCTGGCTGCTGTTTCTTTAGTAGAGGAAGCAGGATGCTAAATTCTATATTTGAATCTTGACCCTTTTTCTACCAAATTCTAGGTTCCACAAGGAACATACATATAGCAATTAGCCAAGAAAACTCATGTATATAAATCAGTAGCAAAACAGAAATTAGAGAAAGTATGCATACGCACATATGTGTGTATATATGTATATGTACATTTGTGTGTATATGTGTATGTATATGTGTATATGTATACGGCAGTTAGGTGCCCAATTGCCTGAAAGTTCAAATCTGTCTTCCAGCACTTCCTAGTTGTATGACCCTGGGCAAGTCACTTAAACATGTTTGCCTCAGTTTCCTCATCTGTAAAATGAGCTGGAGAAGGAAATAGAAAACCACTGCAGCATCTTTGCCAGAAAAACCCCAAATTGGGTCACAAAGAGTTGGATATGACTAAAACTATTCAACGTGTGTGTGTGTGTGTGTGTGTGTATTTGAGACTATATGCTAGACAACGCAGAGTGAAGGAGCTCTCTCATTGAAAGTAAGATAACTCAGAGAGAGAGAGAGAGACAGAGAGACAGAGAGACAGAGAGACAGAGACAGACAGACAGACAGAAAGAGACAGAGACAGAGATAGAGGGAGTTCTAAATTTCATCCAAGGAAAAACTCTCCAGGCTCTAGTGTAGCTAGCTGGAGACAGGGATATGATAGGTATTGCTAATGCTTCTCATGTCTTCCTTGAAGTGTACTTGGTCTTGCCCATCTTCCCTCTCAAAGCTGGAATCCAGAAGCCCCCCAAATGACTGAAATATTAAGGAGAACTCAAGTTCCCCTCTCTTCAGGTCTCAACAACTCTGCTTTCCCTCTTAGACAGGTGCAGGCATTTATCTTCACCAATGAGGAGAGACTCTCATGCCAGAGATCTTTGGGACTGGGGTCACATTCCAATGTTGTCATGGTTCTCCCTGCTTCATGGCTCTCTATTGTATTTCACCTACTTAACACTTCAAGAGTTTGTAATTTTGGCAGCATAGGGAGCTCCTTAGCTATTGCAGATCTTAACCCTTATATAACTTAGTAAATGGCTTCTGAGAGTACCTATGGCGCCAAGTTCATCACCCTGGGGTGAATAATGGTTATAGGTTTGTCTGGACTTGGCTAGGCCAAGCCACTAAGCTCATACTCAAAGCTTCCCTAGCCTCACTGGCATAGACTTTGGGAATCTTGTGGTATCTCTACACAGCTAATAGAGTGCTCACCTCAGAATTAGGAAAGACCAGAGTTTAAGCTCTCCCATCTTCTTTACATAGTAATAATAATTCTGTGACTTTGGGCAGGCCCCGAATCTCTCAGTGCCCTAGGCAATTCTCTGAGATCAGAAATGAAAGGAGACCAAGCAGAGGGAATCTCCTTATGGGAGTTCCTTATGCCAGTGAAATCACATGTCCAGTCCAGTGGGAGCATGTGTGCATGTGTGTGCATGTGTGTGCACATGTGCAAGTGCACATGCAAAGCATAGTGGTGGGGCTGGGGTTTTAAAGACAAAAAAGCTAAACAATCCCTGTCCTCAAGTGACTTACCTTGTACTGGAAGGAAAGAGGATATGGATGCAACATGTACACAGATAAAATATTTGCAAAGTACTTTGGAAGGTGCCCAGAGATCAGTAACAGAATTTCCTGTCTGTGTCCATGAACCATTAAAGATGGGAGTAAGAACAGCCTTATGCCCTATCCATGTTCAAGGCCTTTTCCATTTTCTTGGGTCTTGGACACCTGTCCTTCCCTAAGTAGAGTTATGGGAATAAGAAGTCTACAGTTTAACAGGCCCTGACTCCCAGGATCCTCCTCACTGGTAAGGAAAGGAAAGCAGAGCACAGGACTGGGAGGGTCCATCTCCACCTGGGCCTTCAGGCCCTCTGGACTATAGTCAAATTTAAAATGTAAAAACAACAAAGGCCAGACTCCTTCACCAACATTTATGGTTGGGTGCTGTACCCTGCTATGTAATCAGTCAATACTAGCTGTCCAGGTACTTTCGTGGGTTGAGAATGGGACAAGGAGTACAATTCTGGGTTATTTTCCTGAACATCTATTATCTTGTCCTTTCAGTGAGTGACTTTCACCACATAGGCTTGGGAAAGCCATAATCTCCTCAGAACTGGACTGAGGCCCACAGCCCCCATGATTCTCACGAGATGGAATTTATGAATAAGATGAAAGGGAAGTGGTCAAACCCACAAATGCTTGGAGACCAGAGAGATCTGGGGACAGCAGCCACAGGCAGCACCTTGGGAGGTAGCCCAGTGTTAGGAGTTAGGAGGATATTTCCTTAGGCTGCAGGTTCAGGGTAAGAGAAAGAGGGGGAGAGAGAGAGAGAGAGAGAGAGAGAGAGAGAGAGAGAGAGAGAGAGAGAGAGAGAGAGAGAGAGAGATTGAAGCAGCAACCCTTGCTTAGATCTTGCTCCAGGACGCCCATTTGGCTTGGAGTCTGGATCCAGGGGTCCCACCCTCTCCCTTTGGTGCTCAAAGATCCGGCTGACATCAGCTCCTTGTTCAGTGAGAGAAACCCAGGCTATGCCAAGAGGAGATTAAATGGTCATATATGAACAGAGAACTGTTTCTGCTGACTGATGATCCAGAGGGGGTCAAATAGGTTACTCTGTGAACCCTTGTGTTTAAGTTTATGGGAAGAATCAGGGAAATGGAGACCCCCACAGCTGGCCTTGATCCCTTATTCCCACCCTTGAGCTTAGAGAGAAAAGTGAGTTTCATCAGTCACTGTTTTTCTTGTTGCTCAGACGACGAAAGAAGAAATACTCTACGCCCAGTGCAGGTGCAAATGTCTCCACTATTATTTCTTCTGGGATTGTGAAGCAGAAACTGGACAGCACAAATACAGAGTGACCTCCGGTCTCTTCCACAAGATGGCCAGTTTAGAGTTCTGCATACCAAAGGCTGAAAGGCCCTGAGTCTGTAGGAACCACAGATCTGAGCCTTACATGGGCTCAACTTCTTCATTTAGCATTTATCCTTTACCTAATGCCTCCTCACACTCCCCCATACACCCTTCTACCTTTCCTTCCCCAGTTCCCTCAAAATGCTGAACCAAGTGGTATCTCCTCCATCTGAATTTCTAGCTTTTCTTTGAAAGTCTGATGTAAAGCATCAGCCACTGGGAATGTGGGCTGGGATGGGAAGCCATTGGGAAGTCCCTCCCAACATCTTGTCTCCTCTTCCTCATTTCTGTCATGGAGTAAATCACTTTACTATAGTCTCACAAACCACACAGTCTGTTATCTCCAAGAACCAGATTTCTCAAGCTATTAGATTTCTGGTCTGTCCCTCTCTTCCTTCCAGAATTTAATCAACTTGCCTGAGTCTGCTGTTTTCATTGTATGGAGAGAACCTAGACCTCTTCCCCACCCCCAAGGTCCTGTGCTTTGTATTTCTAGGACAGAAGGGAGTAATTTTCTGAAAATGAGAAGGAACTAGGAAGAAATCAAGATGCTATTATTTTAGATTCAGTAGAAATTTCTCTGGATATTTGTGTAACCTTACATCAGTTTCTCCAGGGATGATTCTATAGAGAGCTATTTGGTATAGTAACCAAAAAGGCATCTCTAGATGCAGTTTTGCTGAAAACTGCCCTTGCAATGCTGGGAAGAGGAGAGGGGGGAAATTAAGAATAGAGTTTCCTTTCTCCCTTTTCATGTTAAAATCATTTTGGAGGTAGTACACCAATGAGAATTCCAATTGCAAAAATTTTACTGGTTATAATACCAGACTTTAAATTGAGATACCTGACATTATCATGTACACAAAGGCCTTTTAATCTGCATGGTGGTTCAGCCATGGGTAATACAGGCATAGCACGGCAGGTGACCATGATGAGAAACATTTGAAAATATATCTTTTGATTTAGCACCAAGTTCTTATAGAATGTAAGTTCTTTGTGTTTTAGTATTCACAGTGTCTGGTACGTGATATGTACTTAATTAATGCTCATTGGTTGTGGACTGATTATAAATGCACATATTTTAATGTTAGAACATTTTTTCCTCTTCCAGACATTTAGGTCCTTATTTTGTGATGTATTATGGATTACAGGGAAGGTTCAAAACTTCCAGTGGACAGTTTGAAATCTTTATCTGAGTGCAGGGGTTCTTAACCTGACTGGCATCTCTGAAGGTTTGCTTTACTTCTGGGCGGAGAGGAAATTGTAGGGGTCTGTAAAAGCAATGAAAAAAATTGGTGGTCTGGAGAAAAAGTCATGTTGAGTTGAACAGACCAGGATAAAAATGTAATTTTGGCTTCAGAAAATGTGTGGGTCTCATTGTCTACTCCATTTCTTCAAAGCAAACAGTAAAAGATCCCATCGTATAGAGTTAAATGAACAAACTATGAGAAACTGGCGAAAGAGGCACCATTCTGCTCATGGAGGAAAAGCTGTAATTTCTAATTTTTCTAATTCGAATAATCAAAGGAATTTTGTATTTTCAAAACATATGTTGTCATTTCTGAAGAAAAAAAATTCTTCCAAGGAACTCAGAACTCAGTCTCTCCATGAAATGTGAAAAGAAGCTCCCACCCCATTATTAAGAGGAAAGAAAAAATTGATGCAGCTAACATAACATGGGGCTTGCCAAAATTATCTTGCCCTAATTCTCTTGTCAGCAAAGCCACTTAACTGAAGAACTATTAACCCAGGGTTTGTTTATGTGATTGTGCCCACCCCTTCCTCTTCAGAATCCTCCCCCTTCCCAGTCGGGTCCCCACCCCTGTCTTGTATTTTCATCTTTTAGATATTCTGCAGGCTCTGGGCCAGGGGTAAGCCACTAAGAAATTCCGCTGAGAGCGCAACATACTAACATCAATGTGTGTGAATGGCCACAGATGTCACACTGCTTATCTTGCTCTGGGAAACACCAAGCAGCTGCTGGCCTGAAACATTTGAGGAGGTAGCTGCGGCCCCTGCGCAAACCAGTTAGTCATCCTATACTTTACTTACTCTGGCCCGAGCAGCTGATTTCAGGACGAGAAAAGAGCAAAACCAGAGGTGATGGCTTTCCTCCTGAGATGGCCCCACATCCTTCCTTGGGCAGGAAGAGCAGGTGAAGAGGACGCAGGACATGTGGCCGCTCAGAGGCTTCCCTGCTTTGGCACATGCTCCCCTGCTTTGCACAGGGAGGGGAGAAAAATGACCTTTACAGAGATCTCTAACCTCCAGGCAACCAACTCAGCAGTGAGCTCCGGAATCAAAACAGTACTTAACTTCCCCAGTGGCAAATAGAAAGGAAAAAAGGAAGGAGAGAAGGAGGGAGAGAGAGAGGGTGGGAGAGGGAGAAACACATAGACACACACACACACAGAGACAGAGGCAGAGACAGAGGCAGAGAGAGAAACAGAAACAGATGGAGAGAGGAGACAAGAGAGAGACAGAGAGACACACAGAGACACACAAAGAGAGACAAACACAGAGAGACAGAGAGAAAGAGACAGAGAGAGAAAAGAGAGACAGAGAAAGAGGAGGTGAAAGACAGAGACAGACAGAGTTCTGCTCAGCTCCTGAAGTTGCTTCCCCCACCCTGTAATTAAGGCAAGAAGTAAACATTAAGGGAATGCCAAACTGCATTTTGATGCCATAATAGGTGCTTTGGCAGAACCACTGCCTGTTCAGACCTGTGCCATGAGACAAAAGGATTGACTCCCAGGTGAGGGCTACTTCTGTGCTGCCCCCAGAGAGGACACAAACCCAATAAGACCAGAGGGCATAGGATGAGAACCTGTGTACCAATGCGTGCCAAGGTAAGGGTGATTACTCAGTCATAGCCTAAATTGAAGTTCATATACTATCAGGCATTCTGGGAAGAACTAGAGGAAAGCCCTCCTCCTTCTCAGACTAGTGTTCTCTTTGGTTGCCCTGAAATCCCATCTGATTCTAGATTGTAAACGGTACGGTGGGTGTCTCTACAGCAGACTCAGCCACAGACCGAAAGAACACAAAGCACTCTCTCCAGGAAGAGCGGGTTACCCTTTTACAAATGCATTGGAGATGTCAGGCCTTTTACTCTCAAGCTGTCTTCTGGGTGACTTTATCTCAGTAAAAAAAAAAATCTCCTATTTCCTTCCAGTTGTGGCTACCAAAACATTTTATCTTCAAGGTCATGGTCAAACACATATTTTAATTAAATTAGTAAAATCTTAGTAACATCTAGAAGCCTATATTTCCTAGCTCCAAGCCCCCTTTCTGGTAACAGTCCTTTTCTTCCCCCTTCAGTCTCCAGGTCTCTGGAGAAGGGTCAACCAGGAAGATTGTTTATTAATAAATGTCTTATCTCACAAACCCTAGGATTGGGAGATTGTAATTATTACTCATGGTAGTAAAGAGGTGTTGTAGCTTGGAATAACCATAATGATGATAAAACTGTTAGCATTTTCATAGTGCATACTAAGTGCCAGGCACTATTTCTTTTGATCCTTACAACATTCCTGGGAGGCATGTGCTACTATTATCGCCATTTTACAATTGAGGAAACTGAGGCAAATTGAGATTAAGTGACTTGCTCACAGTCACACTGCTAATAAGTATCTGAGGTCAGATTGAATTTGAGTCTTCCTGACTCCAAGTCCATTGCTTTATCTACTGTACCACTTCACTACCTCCACAGATAAAATTATGCTGAAAATTGCCCTTACAGAGTCAGGCAATTGCATTCTCTGGGTTGATAGAGAGGCATGTGTTGGTTTTCACAAGCCATTCTCTACAACACTGCTCCTTCTGGGTGGCCTTATGCCTCTTCATCTTTTTGTGGCACCTACCTCTGTTCCTCATGTCAGAATCTGGATCAAATTTTCCCTCTCCTGCAGCCTGGTAGACCTAGTAGACTGAATTCTCAGTAGTGGAGGATTCTTCTCTCTTTGTCTCTGTCTCTCTCTGTGTGTCTGTCTATGTGTCTCTCTTCCCCTATCTTCTGTCATGGACATTCTACAAGTCAATCAATCCAACCTAAATCCATTAAGAGGCAAGTTAATTAATTACAAAGTACTAGCATAATTGCTTTTGTTCGGGGGTGTCCATGCTCCAGGTTCTTGAGGCCTTTTCTTATTCCCTCCCCCCAAATTGGTAGGGCTCTTTGTACATGTTTTGTGTTTGTTTGCCTGTGTGTGTGTTCTGGTTCGCTCTAGTAGCATATACCTTCCTTGAAGACAAGCATTATTTCTTTGTGTGTATGTGTGGACATGTGTGTTTTAAAAATATTTCTAATGCTTAGCACCCAGACAAGCACATAGCAAGTACATGATAAATACTTGCTGGAAGAATGAATGAATGAATGAATAAGTGAACAAACAGATAACAGGTGCAGCCTCTCTACAAAAGGGAACAGGGAACTAAGTGATACCTCTTAACAATGGAAGAGGCAAGGAGTCCTAGGCAAGACAGTCAGGCAAAATTGTAGAGAGGATGTCCTTTGGTATAAAACCCATACAATGTAGCCCAAAGTGAGCCCCTGTATCCATGGTCCAGGAAAAGGAAGTGATATCAGCCTAGAGCTGAATGTTTCTTTGGGCTCCCAGATTTCTCAAATTGTCTTCTATGTAATCATGGCAGTCATTCCTGGAACTTGTCCTGGGGCCTCTGGACTCACTCACATGTGAACAAAGGCTACAAAAGTCCTGCAGGAATCTTCTTGGAGATGTTTATCATCTGTGCTGTCTGAGATGTTGTCCCGAGCAAGAGCATATCAGCTACATCTCTTTCCCCCTGTATATTTCCAGGTAAGCTATAGATGACCTGTATAAGAAGAACGGATTCTTCATCTGTTGGGGTCCAATACATTTTTCCTTAGATGTCTTCCCTGGCTAGATGTCACTTGGCAGGTCAGGTCATTTTGACTTTTCTGTTCTCCAACAGTTTCTCGGAACCCCCAAGTGCCCAAGTTTCCCCACCTGCTATTCCTCATCTCCCAGCCATTTGTTCACTAAACATTAATTAAATGTCTACTATTGCAGAGCACTCAGAGAGATACAAAGCTTAGAGTTGTCAAAGTCCCAGTTAAAAGTCTAGAATTAAGTGAGACACAAAAATGGATATTTGTAATACATAAGATTACAGGATGAGTACATTAGAGAGTTAAAAAAACTGTTTTGAGGTCAGAGAGCAAAGGCTATTACTGAACCATTAAGAAAGGCTTCATGGTGGAGGTGACATATAGCTGGGTCTTGAAAAGTAGGGTAGAATCCACCCTGAAAACAGAGAAGGGATTTTTTCCCCCAGATGTGGAAAACACAATAAACAAAGACACTCAGGCAGAAAAGGTCAAAGTATATTCCTAGGGAAAAGGTGAATCAAATGTGGTTGAAGTATAGAGTAGAAGATGGTATTCATGGGCCTTAATATGTGATAAGACTGGAAAGATAGAGTGGTACCAGTTATGGAAGACCTTAAAAGGTAGGAAAACTAATTTGAACTTTATCCAGTAGGCAATAGAAAGCCACTGGTCATTTAATCTGTGCCAAAAATTGATATTATTCTAGCAATGGTACAATAATAGTAGGAATGATAGATTGGGGGCAAACTTTTTCAAATCCCTACATTCCTTCAAAGTTCAAAACTCAAATTTCACCTCCCACATGAGCCCTTTCCTGATTCTCCTAACAACTCCTTTCCCCTTCAAAATCACCCTGTATTTATCTAGCATATATTTTCTTATTCACTTTTACTACGTGTGTGCATGTTTTCTCTTCCTATAGAATTCAAGCTTCTGGAAGGTAGAGATGATTTCATTTTTGAATGGAATTTAAAAGGAAAGGCATTTCAGCAAAGTAATGGGTACTTATTGTAGACTCTTAACAAATGCTTGCTGATTGATGGACTAATATGATAGCAAAGGAAAATGATAAATATTGGGGGAGATGTGGGAAAACTTGCACACTAATGCATTGTTGGTGGAGTTGTGAACTGATCCAACCATTCTGGAGAGCAATTTGGAATTATGGCCAAAGGGCAATCAAACTGTGCATACCATTCCCTTTGATCCAGCAATATCACTACTAGGTGTATATGCCAAAGAAATTTTTTTTAAATTGGGAAAAGAACCTATTTGAACAAAAATATCTTTAGCAGCTCTTTTTGTGGTGGCAAGCAATTGAAAACTAAGGGGATACCCCTCAATTTGGGAATGGTTGATCAAGTTGTAATATGTGAATGTAATGGAATACTATGGTGCTATAAGAAATGATGAGCAGGAGGATTACAGAAAACCCTGGAAAGACTTATGTGAACTGATGCAAAGTGATGTGAACAGAACCAGGAAAATATTGTACATGGTAATAGCAGCATTGTACAACGATCAACTAAGAATGACTTAGCTATCAATAAGAAGATGCAGGACAGTTCCAAAGGACTTATAAATAAAAATGCTTCACTTCTACAGAAAGAACTGATAGAGTCTGATTGCAAATCAAAACATACTATTTTCATTTTTTTCATGTTTTTTTCCTTTAGTTGGGTTTCTTCTTTCACACATGATCAATATGGAAATGTTTTACATGAATGCACATACATAACCTACATCTAATTGCTTGCCATTTTAGGGAGGAAGGGAAGGAGAAAATTTAGAACTCAAAAAAAAAGATTGTAAAATTGTCTTTATGGATAATTGGGAAAAACAAAATTCTATTAAAAATAAATACTTGTAGTAGAGTTGTGAAGTGATCCAAGCATTCAGGAAAGCAATTTGGAACTATGCCTAAAGGGCTATAAAATTGTGCATACCCTTTGACCCATCAATATCACTTCTTGGTCTGTATCCCAAAGAGATCATAAAAATGTAAAAAGGACCTACATGTACAAAAATATTTATAGCAGCTCTTTCTGTAGTGATAAAGAATTGGAAATTAAGAGGATGTCCATCAATTGGGGAATGGTTAAATAAGTTATGGTATATGAATATAATCGAATACTATTGTGCTATAAGAAATGATGAACAGGCAGACTTCAGAAAAACTTGGAAAGAATTATATAAACTGATGCTGAGTGAAGTGAGCAGAAACAGAGAACATTGTACATAGTAACCGCCACATTGTGTGATATCTGACCTTGATAGATGTAGTAGCTCTTATCAGCAATGCAAGGATCTAAGACAACTGCCAAAGACTCATGATGATGGACAATGCTATCCTCATCCAGAGAAAGAAATTGGGAGTCTGAATGCAGATAGAAGCATGCTATTTGTTTTCCTTTTCTTTTGCTGTTTTGCTTCTTCTTTCTTGTGGTTCCTCCCATTAATTCTTCTTTAAATAATGACTGATGTGAAAATATGTTTAATATGAATTTATATGTAGAGTCTATATCAGATTGCATGCTGTCTGGGGGAGGGGGGAGGAAAGGGTTGGGGAGAAAATTCCAAACTCAAAATCTTATGGAAGTGAATGTTGAAAACTGAAAACAAATACATTAATTATATATTAAAAAATAAATGCTTGTTGACTGAGTGCTCATAGGAAGACCAATTTGGAAACTATTGCAATAATCCTGGTGGTGATAATTGCAGCCCATACTAGCATGGTAGGGCAATGGGAGTTGAGAGGAAGGAATAGATGTAAGAAAATGTTGCAGAACTGGAATCAACAGGAAGAATAAAAAAGAACAGATTGAAAGGGAAAGACAGTGAGTTTAGTTTGGAACTTAATAAGTTTGTGAGGGTGGTAGAGAGAAATTGAATGGAGATGTAATGTAGGAGTTCATAATAAAGTCAAAATAGTGTGGTGTGGTAGAAGAACTGGATATAGAATGGGGGGACCACGGTTCAAATCCTTCCTCTGCTATTTATTACTTAACAATCTTGGGCTTTAGTTTTCTCATATACAAGATGAAGGTGTTGCAGAAGATGACTGCTAAAATCTTCCAACTCTAGGTCTATAAATCTATATTCTTTTGGGAAATTATTTTCTCTAAGACATCCTATAGTTTGGGTTTAGGTTTCAGTAGAGTTTGTAAGAATGATGGTCTCCTGAAGCTTTCAGTGTGGGCTTGAAGACAGCTTCACCTAGACTACATACTTCCTGTCTTTTCTCCTTGTGTCATGGGGACTCAGGCATGATTGGGGTCCTGGACTCCTGATACTGCCATCCCAGGCCTGCATGTCCCATGGATTGTTCTCCAAATTCCTGACAGAAAAGACATTTTCAAGCCCTATTCTCCCAGGAGTGTCCTCTCACCAACCAGAGTCTGCAATTTATGATATGGCTTCATAAGTATTGAAGATCTAGGCACTTCAATGGAACCTATGCATGTGGTCAGGACCTCAAGGACAATGTAGTCTCGTTGTACCTTTCAGCCAGTCACTCACTCATGCAAAGACAGGGAAAGAGGAAAAACAAAGGAGGGTCACCTGTCTGCTACACAAATGCCAAATGGAATTTAGCTTTGATTCCTGCTCTTCTGGAACATGGGACAATAACTGTCTATCTTGGAGAAATGAAGCAAATTACTTAAAGTGCCAAGAGTTTTAATGGAAAGGATAAAAGGACCTACAAGGGAGTGAAGCACTATTGTAATTCATTGTTTATCTTGAGAAGACAAAATAATCCACTTAGTTTAAAATGCTCTCAAAATGAATTTTGTATTTTGACAGTTATTTGCTGCACATCATATATACAACAAAACCCACGTGAAAAAGAGCAGAGGGCAAAGAATTATGCAGTCTGGGTTTCTTTAGACTAAACAAAAGCTGTAAGTATGTTCGCTTTCATTCCTTCCCAAAAGATTTTCTGCTTTTCTTCCCAATTATCAGAGGATAAAGTTGCAATTAAATTGAAAAAAAGTTTTGGATCGAGGATTCCTCATTATTTCCATTTGTGGCACATCCTTCAGCTCTGTGTGGAGTGGGAGAACTAAATATCACGAAGCAGATTGGTAGGAATGCAGACAGTGAATGTTTCCTCTAGATTACAATTGATTCTTTCCATCAAAAATATTTTTCTGGGCAAGTAGTTCTCTTACTTATGTACTTCGAGGACCTGCAAAGTTTCTGGGAAGATAAACATTAATTGTGAGAAAATAAATAGAAATATTCATAAGATGGAGACCAAAAACATTTGGGGAAACATTTGTGATCATTGTAGGGAAATCTCTGTCAACATGATGTTAATGTCATGAAGTGAATCATTTCCAAGATTGAATCAAACTTGGAATTCCCATTCCTCTTGCAAGAGATGATATGCTTGCGTTAATTGTAGAGCTTCTCACCATTACTTAGCCTGCCCCTATAATTTATATTTGAGACTTAATTTTTGCATCGCATTAAGTGTCTTTTTAGCCTCCAGCCTCCCTTTTCAGTAGCCTTGTGAATCAGCTGAAGTCTCTTCAGTTGACATCCTTAACCCTAGCTGAAGTTGTGTAAGGGCAAGCAAAGTAGGATCTTTTGCTGTTTTTGTTTTACTAAAAGTGCCTCTGAATAATATGATTAAGGAGGATCTTTCCCGCCCACTGTCAGGCCTGGGAAGAATTATAGGAAAGTCCAAGCCTTTTGTTAATGAGGCACTGGTTCTCAAGGCATGTGATGTCCTCTGACTCTAAAAAGTTTTTAAATCTCTGAGGTGTGGGTTTTATTTTGGAGTTTACTGACTAGAAGTTTTTTTCTGTTTGTTTGGTTTTTTTTTTTTTGGCTGGAGGAGGACTCTGGGAAGCCACTAAGGAGCCCGTTGGCTTTGAAAACCCAGATGTCAGTGCTTCCCTCTCTGGTAACTATGATCAAACAGTTGGACCTGTCTGTTGAATTCAGGCAGAGGAAGCCATGTCTGTTGATCTTTGATTTATCAAGTTCAGTGTGCTCACTCCCCTGAACTAGGTGAATAGTTTATGTGCTAGGTTAAAGGAATGATATATGTGCTTGCTTAAAGTGATTGTTACCCCTTAAAATTGTCTTTCCTTTTATGAATGCAGATCTGAATGCAGACCCCCCTGTGTATGTTGGGGTGCTTACTGATACAAGTTGACATTTCTTTTTTTCTGCCTGTCACGGATTCACTGAGTCTTCACTAGATTCCTTCCTCTGGTGTCTTTGGGTCTTGGATTGCTAGAGTTACGCTAAGGTTCACAGCTGTATGTGTTCCTAGACTCTGTGGTTCAACTTGTTGGTTACTGTTTAGTCATCTTTTTCTGTCATATCTGACTCTTTGACTTAGTTTGGGGTTTTCTTGACAAAAATACTGGAGAAGTTTGCCATTTCCTTCTCCAGTTCATTTTATAGATGAGGAAACTGAGGCAGACAGGGTTAAGTGACTTACCCAGAGTTACACAGCTAGTATGTGTGCAAGGCTGGATTTGAACTCATGAAGATGAGTCTTCCTGACTCCAGGTGTAGTAGTCTCTCCACTGTGCCACCTGGTTACCTTTTTATGGTTTAGATTAAGCTTCAATCCAAATGCTTTGAATCTAGGAAGCACATTTTGGTTTTCTTTTACTACTGTTAGACAAACAGACCCAGTTTCCAAACTCATAATTCTTTACCATTTAAGAAGTTATAGAAGTGGTGTGGGATGGTGTGTTGAGCAGACAGTTGGGGTAGAGAAAGAATCCTCCTGAGCAACCACCTATGTACTATATCTATTCTCATTCTTCCTCAACATACATAGATCTTTGGTAAGAGAGTTGGACAGGTTTCTATGTACATACACACACACACACACACACACACACACTCACACACACACAAATAGAAGACAGGTAACTAGCAATAGCTTAATTTTATATTTTAGCTACCTCTTATTTTGCAAAGAGATGGGAGGTTACTCTAGACCATTTTCCCCAGAAATAATTTCACAGTGGAAAGGCTCCCCCTTTTTGGTGGTGGTAGGAAAGAATTTGTAATGTGAGAGTGTTTGGAAGAAAAGACAATGACAGGAGGTCATCAGTGCAGGTGCATTTCCCTCCTAGCTCTTCATCTGATTTGACTCCTTGTGTCCTATCCAAAATGAAAAGGGGGAAGAGGACTTTTAGTCATCAACTGATGTTGCTCTGAAACACAAAGCCCATGTAAATGTTTAAGGTTTGGCTCTCCAAAAAGGCCCAGTGTACTTTTAAGAGTAATCTGCATTATTCACATTTTCTTCATCACTTTCTTAAATCTAGGCAATCAATAAAATAATAAATCAAGTCCGAATTTGTAGGATTTGCTGATTTCCAAGGTGAAAATGGTAATCTAACACTTGGCTCTCTGAGCTAAATCCAGCATAACCCTGGGGATCTACCACACTCATGAGATGATAGTGTGGACAGGGGTAGATATGCTGGGAGCTGGGAGGTGGTTTTCCCAATGGTACCTGAACAGCTGCTTTTGTGAGTGCCTAGGTAAAGATTAGATTATAACAGCCCCAGAGGCACTGAGACCCAGCTCAGAAGGAGAAAAGTTGGGAGCAGATGGAAGACACAAACTCAGAGAGGAATGAGGGGTAAGGGTAGGTGTGATTTAGTTGGAGCCAAGCCACACATTTTGCTTTTATGGGGAGGTTCAGACACAACCCATCTTCCCACCTCCTGACTGGTTGATCATGTGGGTTCATGCCATGGCTTCCTAGGAGGCTGGCCTCCACTTTGGAGATCATTAATCCTTTCAGTTCTTTGAGATAAACACAAAGCCTTGGTCATTGAACTGTAGAATTTTTCTGAATGCCTTTCCATATACCACTTGGCAATCACCATTTTGGTCCATTCATTCTTTTACAAAATGCAAAATTCACTTTTAAAAAATGACTTGCTCCAAGATAGTAATAATATGACACACATAAACTTTTCTATGTGTATGCACAGACATATATGATGTGTACTTAGAAATGATTTAGAATCTTCATGTTGGAAAGTACCTCAGGGATTATCTAGCCAGTATCTGGATTTATTTAATATAGCCCCTTCTCCTGCAACTTGAACTGGCCCTCACTCAGCCTCCAGTGTTTGTGCTTCTTAAGGCAGGGCAGTTTTAATTGTTAGAAGTTCTTTCTTATATTGAAATGGTGCCAGTCTCTTTGTAACATCTATCCTTCGGTCCTTGGGAGTCATTAGAAGAAGTCTAAGTTTTCTTTTACATAACAGGCCTTCAAATATTTGATTATATTTTTCCCTCACCCAGTGTTCTCTTCTCCAGACTTCATTCCAGGTTGTTGCACTATTTTTTATATATAATTTAAGTTCCTTCATTATTCTGGTTACTATTCTCTGAAGGCATCCCATTTTGCTAATATCCTTCCAAAATATGTCTCCTAGAACTAAAAATCTTTATTCTTATTGTCTAACCAGGCAAAGTACAAAGAGGTAATCATTTTTAACCAACAGAACTTACCTAACATAGACAAACATGGTCTCTTTCAAAGTAATCCCCTTTGGGAGACTGTGTACTTATTCTTATGTTATGGTTTTGCTATTGCTTGGAGCATTTCAGGAGTTCCTCTTTTGAGCTGCTTTTACAACCCATGGCACACTTGTTTGTATGTACTCATTAATAATATATTTTCATTTTGGGTCTTCTTGACTCTTGAGCCTAGATTTCTCTCCACTACAGGCACTACTCTATAGCCTGGCAGAATTTCTTAGTGTCATATTTAAAGTTTTGATATGGAATAAGGCCTCAGTGGGCGGCAGCTAGGAGTGCTGAGCTTAGAATCAGGAAGACTCCACTTTCTGTGTTCAAATCTGGCCTCACACACTTGCTAGCTGTGGGACCCTGGGCAATTGACGTAACCCTATTTGCCTCAGTTTCCTCATCTGTAAAATGAGCTGGAGAAGGAAACGTCAAACCATTCCAGTACCTTTGCCAAGAAAACCCTGAAGAGTTGGACATGACTGAAATAACTCCACAGCAACAATAATAATCTCTGTTATCTGAGATTATTTGTAGGGAGCAGATGTTCAGATCTATCACACTTTTATAAATGACCTTGTTTTCTTCTACCTGAATTTTGGGCTTCCATCAACAACAAAAACCCTCACAACATTGCCCTATTTTAAGAAGAGTGAATACCAATCCTGCAAGGCCATAAACACAGTGTATTCACCTTAGCTCCTGACTGGTTCTTTAGCATAGAGGTACGTGTCTATCTCCAGTGTTCTCTCTGGCCAAAGGCTCTTAGATATTATATGAGAAAGAATATTTCTTCAGAACAGGGCACCCCTTCCCCTCTTGTACCTCCTCAGTACAAGTCAGCCTCACCACCCCTGAAGGATAGTTCCAGAACCTTGATTTCTCATATGACAGGATGTTCCTATACTTGTATGGCCTCCCCTACTACATCTGCCAACTTCCTCCTTGCCTTCTGTTTTTCACCTAAGTCTACTTTTGGCCCTACCAATTCCCCCCAAAGTTAATAACCATGATCCATGTTTATACAGCACTTTATGATTACAAAGTATGATTTGTAATAGAGCATGCACATGTATTCCCTGCCTATTTCCAGCCAACCACAATGGTGACTCAGCACTGGGCCCTTTGGAGATGATTAACTTCCTGACTGCTTCAAGCCATGTGGAAGGTCAATGCTGAAGGACCTGTGGGCTTTCAAGTGACAAAGCAATCTTCTTATTGGCTGCTGAGCCAAAGGAGCCAGTGACTTAGTGGAGAGTCAACTTTAAAAGGAGAGATAGACTAGAAACTGGTAGGTGGTACAGTGGATAGAGTGCCAACCCTAGAGTTCAAATACCTGAATTCAAATCCAGCCTCAGGCACTTATCAACTTTGTGACTCTGGCCAAGTCACTTAATCCTGTTTGCTTAAGATTCCTCATCTATAAAATGAGCTGGAGAAGGAAATAGCAAACCACTTCTATCTCTGCCAAGAAAACTCCAGATGGGGTCATAAACAGTTGGACATGACTGAACAATAGTAAAGGTGGTTCAGTAGACAAGAGTGCTGGTCCTGGAGTGAGGAGGATTCAATTCAAATTCAATTCTAGGTTGTGGCTCTGTGTGACTTCTATTTGCCTCAGTTTCCTCAACTGTAGAGTGGGGAATCACAATACCTCCCCAGGATTGTTGTGCAGATTAAATGAGATAATATCTATTAAGCACTGAGCACGGTACCTAACATATAGTAGGTACCATATAATTATTAGTTATTATTATATTATAACTCCAGTTCTTGCTTGATTTCCATGGAGCAAGTAGTGGACTCTATCTCTAAAATCCCTCTGAAACTTGGGGAAAATGAAATGTGTTCTTTCCCTGTACCCCAATGCTGATTCCACATGGAGCACGGATTCATGCCCATGCCCTTGGCTGGCTTTTTTATTTATTTTTCTTTTTATAGGTAATTGGGCATCATTTTCAAGAGGAATGTGTCCAGGCCTGGAGGCAACCTTGTAAGTTTGAGAGATTCAGAAGTCTTTGGTCTTTGTGATCAGAGCTGGTTTGCAACAAAGAGGAGGAGTCTCTGGCAAATATTCTTGCAGACTTGGAGAATACCACAGCCAGCAAGAGGACTGGCTCATGCTTGGTCCATTTTACCAATAGAAACAGAAATTAAGAAAAAAAGAGTTTTATCAGAAAACATGGACCTGGAATTCATTGACCAGAGCCCTGTTCAAATGTGAAATGTACAATGTCTGTTTAGCAGTCCTGCAAATTGCTCTGTGTTCTAATGAAGCATTAACCTCCCAGGAGTGTATAATAGTAATAGTTATAAGTTGTAACTGAATCTTGTTCTGTTGATCCGTCAATGCTCAGTGTCTTTTGTGCCTGTTAACATTTCTCTTATGTATCAGTTAGTCAAGGAACATTTATTACATGTTTGCTATGTGTTAGACACTCATGGATACAAATGCAAGAAAAAGGAAAGACAGTTCTTGTTCTCCTTGAACTTAAGTTCTAGCAAGAAAAGATAATATGTAAAAGAAAGTTAGAAAGGACTGAGGGGGTAGGGAGAGAAAATTCACATAGAATCGGAAGTAGAGCAGGTGAGGAATGAGGGCAGGCCAGCAGGAATCTTTCCTCAAAATGGAGACACGTCTTCTCCAATGGAAGAATGGGAGAAGGAGACTTCATGGAATGGAGGAAAGTTCTCAGGGAGAAGTTAAGGCATTTTATTGATGTTCAGAGAGCTCAGGAAAGGAGTGGAGTAAGGATAGCCTGAGCCCCTTCCCCAAATGGAAAGTTAGACATGAACTAAAACCTAAGCTTTAAACAATTTGTCCCTGGGCTCTCAGAGTGGGGTTTAAGACCTATTATGTGGGAAGAAAGGGATCCCTCTTATTGGAGGCCAGGCTTCCCAATACCGAGTGAGATCCAGGATGTGGTGAGGGGTCCAGAGCAGAAGGATCCCTTACTGAATGTGGGAGTCAGTGTGGTGCCTCAGCATTCCCTAGCCTTTTGCATATACTATTTTGAGAGGTTGGTTTTGTCCTCCTGAAGCTGACTTCCAGTCTGATGTCTAATCATCATTTGTATGACCCCGGGCAGTCATTTAATTTTCCACTTTTCCAAGCAACTCTTTAAAGAGTATAACTTGCAGAGAAAGTGTTGACTTGCATTAGTGGAGAAAGTTTCTTTTTACAGAGTTGTCCATATCAGTGACACCGAAGGTCCCATCTTTATCCTACCTTGTTTGATGTCACCAGTCTTTTCTAAATGGGTAAACACTCAAATGATGTTCAATGACTTAATCCCTTAGACCAGACATTGGAAACCATTTGACCTGGGAGGCTGTAGCCCCACTTGGTTGTATAAGTCCTTGAGAAAGATGGCGATTGGGATAAAAGGGCATCTCAGACCCTCCACCCACTTCCTTGCCCCAACATGTGGCCTTGAACTTCTAGTTAAACTGGATGTTCAGGGGCGTGACTGGGACGACAGTATCTACCCTGAGTTAGCGCTGCTGGGCAAGGAGGAGCAGGAGGAAATTAACTCTCCTTTTCCTTTCTCCCCTTTCCCACTCTGAGGCTCAGGAACTGGCCCAAGGCCAGTGAGTTAATAGGGTCTCCATCTTCTCTTCCTCTCCCCACATGTCAGTCTAAAGATATTCTCAGGAGGACTTGATGTGTCTGGACCTGTGAATTACAGATGACCAATCCCTAACCTCAGAAGCATGACCATAGAAGGCTTGTTCTCCATGTTTTGAACAACAACCAACTTATTGTAAAAGCTTAATGAATAATAATTTGTGCTGAAACTTAATCAATTAAGTAATTACTCATTAGGGAAATTTTTTAAGTGCTTATTATGTTCCAGGCTCTGGGCAAGGTGCTATAGATAGGAAGACAAAAATAGCTAGCATCCTATCAGAGGATAATAATAATCTATAGAAATGTTTCTAAAAGTGTGTTCACAGAGCCCCTTCAAGTCAACAGGGCACTATCAAGTGGTCTGCAAGATCCAAGCTCTATAATAATGCTAATAATAATACTGTTTAATCTCTAATAAGGTAAATATCAATAGATATAACCCACAGGAAAAAACCCTTTTGGGCATCCTTAATTATTTTTAAGAGTGAAAAGGGGTCCTAAGAACAAAAAGTTTGAGAATGGCAAATCTACAGCAAACTATTATCCTTCATTTTTCTACAGAAGAATTAGTCAGAGCTATTATTATAGCCTAGAGAAACCAGAAGTTTTTAGGGCCTAGTCTTCCTTGTCCAGTGGGCTGGCCATTCTTTAGTCAGCTTCCCTTCTTGTGTCTGGTATCCTCTCTCATCTGCCCTGCCTATTTTCTGGTGCTCTCTTTCCTGTCTTCTAGAAACTTCTCCATATGTGGAACATTCTAAGCTAGAAACTTATAGTTTCCTTGCTGATCTGGCATTCACTACAGGTAGGGTGGGAAACCAATCAGACTCTCCCACACAGGGCTCTTCTTCTGACCTCTCTATAAAAACACTTGAGCAGCTTTGGTCTAGAACTTGCCATGACATCAGAGCTGATCCAGGAGAAGTTCTGACCTCAGAGCTGCTCTGAAACATGGACCCTAGAGACCTAGATCTCCTCATCTTCCTGTCATACTAAAGACCAGCATGCTTTAAGCAACCCAGAAATACAGCTGGTTACATTCCTTCCCTGACTTGTCCCAATTCCGATTTGTGAGTGTTGGTGGTTGTTGGGTTTTGCTCCAGTGAGAGAGGGTAGAAGTGCTACTTTCATTTGGAAGTGTCAGTCTTGGTCCCACTATGATCAAAGGGTGGAGGGCCTGTCCTCCTTTGAGGAGACTGGTTCCAATCTCCTGGCTCAATTCTGTGTGGCGAACAGAAGTAAAATACATATGGGGATGGAAAAGGTAGGAGTAAGAAAGGGGAAAAACAATCAAAAAATAGCATGAAGGGAAAAACACACTTATAACTATAAATATGAATGGGATGATCTCACTCATAAAACATAGCAGATAGCAGAATGGATTAAAAACCATAATCTTACAATATGTTATTTACAAGAAGCACATTTCAAGCAGAGAGATACACACATGATAAAGGTAAGGGGCTGGAAAAGAATTTATTGCTTCAGCTGAAGCAAAGAAAGCAGGGGTAGCAATCTTTGTCTCAGAGAAAGCAAAAGCAAAAATAAATCTAATGAAAAGAGACAAGGAAGGAAACAGTGTCTTGCTGAAAGTTAACATAGACAATGAAGTCATATCAATACTAAACATATATGCACCACAAATGGTATACAATCTGAATTTTTGGAGAGGTTGAATGACTTACAGGAGGAATAATAAAACCTATTAGTGGAGGACTTCAAATTTCCCCTCTCAGAACTAGATAAATCAAACAAAAAATTTAAGAATGTGAATAAAATTCTGGAAAAATTGGATATGATAGGTTTCTAAAAAAAACTGAATGAGAACAGAAAGGAATATACTATTTTCTCAGCAGTACATGGCACCTAGACAAAAACTGATCAGGTATTAGGACATAACATTACAACCAAATGCAAAAAGCAGAAATAGTAAATGTATCCTTTTTAGACCATAGTGCAATAAAAATTACTTTCAATAGTGAACAGTGCAAAGAGAAATTAAAAATTAATCAGAAATTAACTAATCTAATGATGAAAAATAAGTGAATGAAAGAAGAAATAATAGAAACAACTGATAATTTCATTAAAGAAAATGATAACAATGAGACACCATACCAAAACTTAAGGGATGCAGTCAAAGTGGGACTCATGGGAAACTTTAAATCTCTAATGACTTACATCAATAAAATAGAGAAAAAGCAGATCAATGTAACTAAAAATAACTAGAAAAAGAACAAATTAAAAAGCCCCAATTAAACACCAAATTAGAAATCCTGAAAACCAAAGGAGAGATAAACAAAATTGAAAGAAAGAAAACGATTAAATTAAAACTAGAAGCTGGCTTTATGGGAAAAAAAAAACCCACAATACAATAAAATAGATAACCACTGGCTAATTTGATCTTAAAAAAAGAAGAAAACCAAATTACTAGTATCAAAAATGAAAGTCGTGAATTTACCAACAGATGAAGAGGAAATTAGGACAATTGTTAGGAACTATTTTGCTCAATTATATGTCATTAAATTTGACAGTCTAAATGAAGATCTACAAAAATGTAAATTACCTAGATTAACAGAAGAGAAATAAAATCCTTAAATAACTCAATCTTAAAAAAAAGAAGTTCAATAAACCATCAGGGAACTTATCCCCAGAACCAGATGGTTTCACAAGAAAATTGTAGAAAACATTAGAGAATAATTAATCCCAGTATTATGTAAACTATTTGAAAAAAATAAGTGGAGTCCTATCAGATTCCTTTTATGAAACAAATGGTATTAATACCTAAACCAAAAAGAGACAAAACAGAGAAAGGAAATTATAGACCAATTTCCCTAATGAATATTGATGCAAAAATTTTAAACAAAACACTAGCAAAGAGATTACTGCAATATATTGTAAGGACCAGGAAGGATTTATAAGAGGATTGCAAGGCTGATTCAATATCAGGAAAATTATCACCATGACCACATCAATTATAAAACCAACAGAAATCATATGATTATCTCATTAGGTGCAGAAAACGTCTTTGACAAAAAACAGTACCCATTCCTATTAAAAAAACAATAGAGAGCATAGGAATAAATGGA
Organism: Bettongia penicillata ogilbyi; assembly: GCA_023548195.1. Lineage (NCBI taxonomy): Eukaryota > Metazoa > Chordata > Mammalia > Diprotodontia > Potoroidae > Bettongia > Bettongia penicillata. The sequence goes on from JAJHZJ010000309.1 coordinate 1,618,174, forward strand.
GTTTTACTTAAAATGATAAGTAGCATTTATCTTAAACTGATGGCACATATTATTTATAATGGGGATAAGCAAGAAACCTTCCCAATATAATCAAGGGTGAAGCAAAGATGCCCTTTATCACCTCTATTATTTAATATTGAACTAGAAATGTTAACTATAGCAATAAAAGGAAAAGAAATTAGTGGAATTAGAATAGGCAATGAGAAAACAAAACTCTCACTCTTTGCAAATGATATGATATTATACTGAGAAAATTCTAGAGAATCAACTAGAAACTACTTGAAATTATTAACAATTTTAGCAAAGTTGCAAGATAAAAAATAAACCCACATAAATCATCAGCACTTCTATTTATTGCCAACAAATAACTGTAAACAGTACAAAATACTTGGGAGTCTACCTGCCAAGACAAATCTAGGAACTATATGAACACAAATATAAAACACTTTTCATACAAATAAAGTCAGATCTAAACAACTGGAAAAAAGATATTAATTGCTCATTTGTAGGTCAAGCCAATATAATAAAAATGATAATTCTACCTCAATTAATCTATTTATTCAATTTTATAACAATCAAACTATCAAAATTTTTTTCATACAGCTTGAAAAAAAATAACAATTCACTTGGAAGAAAAAAAACTCAAGGATATCAAAGGAATCATTGAAAAAATACGAAAGAAAGTGGTCTAGCCATACTAGATGTCAAACCGTATTATAAAGTAGTAATTATCAAAACAATCTGGTACTGGATAAGAAAGAAAGTGGTGGGTCAGTGGAATAGATTAGGTACAAATTACATTATAGTAAATGACTAGAGTAATTTAATATATGATCAATACAAAGGCCCACGCTTTTGGAACAAAAACTCATTATTTGACAAAAACTGTTGGGAAAACTAAAAACCAGTATAGCAGAAGCTAGGCATAGGCCAACATTTCATACCATAAACCAAGATAAGATCAAAATGGGTGCATGATTTATTTGTAAAAGGTGATACCACAAGCAAATTAAGAGAGCATGGAATAGTCTATCTGTCAAATTTATGGATGAGGGAAGAATTTAGGACCAAAGAAGACATAGAGATCATTACAAAATGTGAAACAGATAATTTTGATTATGTAAAATTAAAAAGATTTTGCACAAACAAAACCAGTGCAACCAAAATTTTAAGAAAAGCAGAAAGTTGGGAAATTTTAAAAATAACAGTCATCTCTGATAAAGGTCTCATTTCTCATACATATAGAGAACTGAGTCAAATTTATAAAAATACAAGCCAATCTCCAATAGACAAATGGTCAAAGGATATAAACGGGCAGTTTTTAGACAAAGAAATCAAAGCTATCTCTAGTCATACAAAAATGCTCTACATCACTATTGATTAGAGAAATGCAAATCAAAACAAGTGAGGTATCATTTCATATCTATCAAAGTGACTACATGACAAAAAAGAAAAATGTTGGAGAAGATGTGGGAAAATTGGAACACCAACACATTGTTGGTGGACTTGTAAATGGATCCAACTATTCTGGAGAGCAATTTGGAACTATGCTCAAAGGGCAACCAAACTGTGTGTACCCTTTGACCCAACAATACTGCTGCTAGGTCTATATGCCCAAAGACATCCAGTAAAGGGGAAAGGACATTATTTGTACAAAAATATATATAGTGCTCTTTTTTATGGTGGCTAAGAATTGGAAATTGAAGGGATCCCCATCAATTGGGGAATGGCTAAATGAGATTATATATGATTATAATTGGATCTGTATGAGTGTGTTCGTCCTTCTTTGCTAAAGAAGATCATGCCATCAGAGAAATAATGACATGACTTGCATTTGACTTTGTTTTGAGTGAGGGAGGGCTGTGCAGGTCACCAGCCTCACTTCTCCTCAAGAGTCATCTGAATCCAGTGACTACATATTCATCAAGATGACTGAAGATGACCCAAGATGAGGCAGTTGGGGCTAAGGGACTTGCCCAGGGTCACACAAGTAGCGAATGTCAAGTGTCTGAGGTGAGATTTGAACTCAGGTCCTCCTGACTCCTGCACTGGTGCTCTATCCATTGCACCACCTAGACGCCTCTGATGATTATGATAGAATATTATTGTGCTGTAAAAAATAATAAGGAGGATGATTTCAGAAAAACCTGGAAAAATTTACATGAACTGATGCATAATGAAGTGAACAGAACCAGACCATTGGATTCAGTAACAAAAATATAGTTTGATGAACAACTGTGAATGACTTAGCTATTTTCAGCAATACATCAATGATCCAAGACAATCCCAAAGAACTAATGATAAAGTATACTATCTGCCTCCAGAGAAAGAAGTGATGATGTTTGAATATAGACTGAAGCATACTATTTTCACTTTCTTTCATTTTTCTTCTTTTCTTTGAGTCTTCTCGTACGAAATGTTGTGCATGATTGCACATGTATAACCTATATCTGATTGCTTACCATCTCATTTGGTGGGGGAGAAGGAAGGGAGGTGTAGAATTCGAAACTCAAAACTTTAAATTAAAATGTTAAAATATTAAAAAATATATATATCAGGGGAACTATACCCCTTTGAGGGTTGGGGAAGAAAATGTACCAACCTAAGGGGGATCTCTGCGTGGATTACAGTCATTCCTTTTGTGCCTAATTTCTCATTATTCATGGGAATAAAAACCACCGGTAGAGCCTGACTTTTAGGGGCTAGAAACAGTCCTAGGATTGGAACAGCAAGTCAGGAGATCTGAGGATATCAGGAGCACGCAACTGAGAGTGGCTCACCGACCATGCTTATCTACAATGCTCCAGAATCATTGGAACATAGATTTAGAGCAGAGGGTAAGGAATGGGCAGAGAAATTATGTTTCAAGATAGTGCTCACTAATGGAGCATATAGAATGTATTGTATGTATTCATAGGGGGAACTAGGTAGTGCTGGGCCAAGAGTCAGGAAGACTCAAGCTCAAATCTGGCTTCAGATACTTACTAGCTATGTGACCCTGGGCAAATGACTTGAATTCTGTCTGCCTCAGTTTCCTCAACTATAAAATGGGGATAATAATAGTACCTACCTCCTAGGGTTGTTGTGAGAATCAAATGAGATGGTAATTGTAAAATATTTAGCACAGTGTCTGGCACATAGTAAACAGTATATAAATGTTCATTAATATAATAATATTATTAGAGCAATATCTTAGTATCTTGCCTTCATGCAAGTTAGTCTAGGTTTTGTTTTCTTTTTTCCTTAAAAGGATGGGAACCATCCTTGAAGTTTAATTAGCTCAGGGGACCAAAGCTTAGGTGGTTAACATCATTTCCTGGTCTCTCAAGTACAAACAGACATGAGGATCTCCTGACACTCTTTGATGACCACAGTAAGCAACTCAGAAGCCAAAGAATATTGTTCAACTGAATCACATCATGTAGTTGTTGCTGTATACCCCATTGAATATCTTTGCCCTGTGATAGCTAGGCAAATTGGCTTTGGTTAAGGGTTGAATGAATCTTCTTTCCCACCCCGCCACCTCCCCAGTCCTTAAGTCAACCACTAAACTGATTTTCCTAGAACATAGGTGTGGTCATTACACCCCTGCCCCTACTCAGTAAATTCCAATGGTTCCCTATTGCCTCTAGGAGCATGTACAAAATGCTCTGCTTGGCATTCAAAGCCCTTCATAATCTAGCCCCTTCCTATCTCTGATCTTCTTACACCTTATTCTCCAAGGGACTCTGGCCTCCTGGTTGTTCATGAATGAGGCACACTCCATCTCTCAGTTCCAGGCATTTTCCCTGGTGTTCCCCATACCTGGAATGCTCTCACTCCTCCACTCTCAACTACTGACTTCCCTAGTTTCCTTTAAATCTCAACTAAAATCCCACCTTCTACAGGAGGTTTTTCCCAAACCTTCTTAATTTCAGCGTGTTGCCTCTTTTAGTTTATTTCCTATATAGCTTATTTTGTACATATTTGTCTACACGTTGTCTCCCTCATTAAGTTGTAAGCTCTTTGAGGGAAGACACTGTCTTTTGTCTCTTTCATTTCACTAGTACTTAGCACAGTGCCTGACACAGAAAAGGCTCTGAATAAATGTTTATCGACTGATTGATTCCAGTAGTGGACTATTAAACTACCAAGGGATTGATCCTGCTAAGTACAATGTTGCATATGATCTCTGTTTTAGTCCATCCTATGCAACACTGTTGTGTGCCATATATTTACAGGAGATCTGGTCTATACTTGGTCTATTGTATATAAGCTTGATGTGTAATATGATGTATTTCATTTCTACATTGGCTTACATATTCAGTATTGTGCATGCAACTCTGATTACTGAATGTTATATTATGTTAATGTTATGACCTGTGTATTAATGACAACTGTCTGTGACTAGGAAATGTGCAAATTAATGGATGCTTTGATATGTATCTATGAACTGTTCCTCTGGAATTTACAGGGACTGCAGATTTATTACTAGGGGGAGGAGTGCTAGGGGAACAGGAACTTTGTTTCATAGTATCAGGAATATAAAGTAAAATATGCCAGCTCTGAACCTCCTCTTCCAGTAAAATTTCAAGGTCATTTGCATGACCTAGGCACTAGTTGCCAGGGACAAGACAGGTATTAAAATGATGAATGAAAAGTGATACTTCTCTTTATCCACAGGATGAGGACTCTTTAGAGAAGGTATGGATTGCATTGAGTTTGAGATATGCGAACTTAACTCTAGTGAAGAAAAGACTATATGGTTCCTGATGAAACTAGAAAGAAGTACAGGAGACCTTTCTAGGCAAGATATGGAGAGAGGATATGTAAACTATATGTGTATTTGAGGTCTAAATAGAAAGATGGCTCAGATTACATGTCACCAATAGATAGTTAAGCTGGGATATGGCCCACCTCTCTCCACAGGAGACCTGGGCTTTTGCTTTTGTGAGCAGCAGAAGGAAAGCTATGGAAGGGTGTTAACTTCTTCCCTTGTCTATCTCTAAGAGGAATATTGGGTTTGAATTGTAGCTATCTACCACACCTCAAATATTGGTAGTATATCAATATAATACCTGAGGCCCCAAGATAAATGCCAGTTTTCCTGATTTATCTCAAGGTGAAGATAATGCGTAACTTATTATTACCAGCTTAGATACCTCCCACTAAACATTGGGAGAAATATATCTCTTTATCAAGGCAAACAGTAAACATGTCTGGGAAATTATGTGGATTACAGTAGATCAAAGGTAAGAGTAACAGCTCTTTGACTTGTGTATAAGATAAAAACACTTCAGCTCAATAAAAGAGGATAGGATCCAATCCCTCTTAGCAATCTCTAAGATTTCAAGTTCTATAAATCAAGACATGTACTGGCTGTTACCACTCTACATGTCTGCGGTTTCAGGAAGATTCCAATACTTGCCCCTTTCAATGACCTTGCTCAAAATCTTCCAACTGTGTGTAACTGAGGGAAAATAAAATGTTATTTTAAAAAATCTTCCAACCACCTAAAGAAAAATACTTTCTCCTATTTGCTCAGTTGATAAGGAATCATACCTACCTCTACAGGAAAATTGCCCAGCACTGGTGGTAAAAGGTATTATATAAGCAGTCTTGATATTCACTTGAGTGATAATCTTTGTGTGTCAACAGGATGTGGTACAGACTATCAAAAAAGCAGAAAGTGTGTTTGATTAGGTCTGATTCACTCTACTGAATTGTGGGTAGCAAAGGATTTCAAAGAGCCGGTCTTCTTTTATGTTAGTATTAACCATATGCAGGTAAAACACATTTTAATCTAAATAAGGCCTCTGTTATGCCATGGATATGAAAGGCCTAACAATTTTCCTTTATTCTATAACTTGTCAGGTTAATTTCACCATCATCAGTAATTAATACTTTTTAAATGATTCATCTCTGTAAATTATTCTGATGTATGGTAAAAACTAGTGCAAAAGTGTTCAAAAGGACATAGACATATATAAGGTGTATAAACCCATGTCGTCACAAGAGGCTAGAATCTGAATACAATAAATTACACCAGTTGATGGTTCTCCCATTATGAATTTACTTTTACAGAGAAACAGTTGGGACACTGGATAAAGAGCTGAGTTTGGAGTGAGGAAAAACTGAGTTCAAGTCTTACCTGTGACTCATACTGGCTCTGTTACCCTGGGTAAACCAATTTACCTCTTGGAGCTCTTGGCAATTATCAAAGATTATAAGTTTTAGAGAAGGTGCCAACCTGCACTGATAGATGGAGCTTCCTCAGCCAAGAGTGCCCTATATCAAGGAAATTATGGGTCTAGTCTCCTCTGGTCTAAATTGGAAAGAGAAAGTCAATAAATCCAGAGCACAGCCCTGGGAAATCTATATCTGATTCCTGTCTATATCAAAAAGAATCTGGAATAATATTCATAAAGAGGAAATTTTCAGAAAGAAGTCTCAGAAAATTCTGGCTTAGAAAGTATGCTTAATCTCAGACTTTTCCCATGAGAAAATAGCTTAACTGGAAGGTTCCTTCTTAGGCCAGGCCTCCCATTCTACCTACTAGCAAAATGTTAAGCATTGTAGATTTCTGTGTGAATTTCTGTATTTCCCAGTTTATCTTAAGCACTTTTTTGTTCAGTCCTGTCCAAATCTACACATCCCTGTAGGTTTTATCCATAGGGTTTTCTTGACAAAGATACTGGAGTAGTTTGCCATTTTTTTCTCCAATGTGTCTCCATTTTACAGACCAGGCACTGAAGCAAATAGGGGTTAAGTGACCTCCCCAGGGACACACAGCTAGTAAGTCTGAGGCTGGATCTGAATTCAGTGCTTCCTGACTCTAGGTTCAGTACTCTATCTACTATGCCACCTAACTACTCCTTCAGCTTGTTTTAGGTAATTCAAAGATAGCCTCACCATTTAGCTTAGCTATGGTAACTCATTACACCATCTACATACCTCTGAGGGGCACGGACTATATTTCTATTGGAACCAATAGGTTAGCTAAAGGTATGTGCAAAGGCTCCTCTCTGTTGGAACCACATGGGACACGTCACAAGAGTTGGGACTGTCTTAGAAAAAAATGGGCTGTTTTGTTACTTAGCAGAGTATGTATTTCCCCCCAGTATTCCGTGGTTACTTTGTCATCACACCAACACAGTCTTAATCATTCTGTGACTTTAGGGAAAGAGACTCTATGGCACAAAATCAGGCCAAAGGCCTGACCCCTCAGGTGGAAAGCACATTCCATGTATTTCCCAGATACCGTTAGTTTCTTTTGCCCTGACCCATGATTTGGCTCAGCAGCAGATTGGTTTCTAAAAAGGAAGCAAAAAGAGCAATTTTCCTAGAAAGGAAAAGAAAAAATGGAGGATGATTCACCATGTTTTTGTTACAGTTTTCCCTGTCAGCCACCCAGACTGTGTGATGGCAAGCTACCCAAACAGAACGGAGCATGGCAATCTCCTGGCTCTAGAAGAAGCAGTGAAGGTGATGAACATGGCCTGAACCAAGGAAGCCAGCATGTCTTGGTTGAAAGGCGTATGTAATATGGCAGCTAAGGTGACTGCAGTCTATGACTGCATTAAGAAGGTAGTAGTGTCCTCAGCAAGGGAAGTGATAGACCAGAGTGCCACATTTTCATGAGAAAGAATCTAAGGAGAGACAACTAGTATAGTGAAGGAATCTAAAATCATACCACATGAGGATTAGCTGAAGGAATTGTGGTTGTTTACCCTGGAGAAGAGGACTGTGATGGGCAGAAGGAAGGAGGAAGGGATATGTTGTCTTGAAGTTTCTGACATGTATTGAGTAAAAAAGAGATTAGACTGGGCAGCTAGGTAGCCCAGTAGCCCAGGTAGCTAGAACCACCCTAGAGTCAGAAGGACCCAAATTCAAATTTAGCCTCAGAGACTTACTGGCTGTGTGATCCTGGGCAAGTTACTTAACCCCAACTGACTCAAAAAAAGAAGAAGAAAGAGATTAGATTTGTTTCATTTCTTTCCCAAGAATGGTATCTGAGAAAATAGATAGAAATTACCAAGGGAGAAATCTAGGCTTCTCCCAAAGAAAAGGTTTCCTAAACAAGTCCCAGCTAAAATCCTACTCTATTCAAGAAGCCTTTCCCTGTCCCTCCTGCTGCTAGTGTCTTCCCTTTCTTGATTATCTCCAACTTATCTTGTAAATATCTTGTTTGTACCTAATTGTTTACAATGCATTCTCCTTCCCCATTAGTCTATGAGCTCCTTGAGAGTATGGACTGGTTTGTTTGTTTGTTTTCTCTCTTTGTGTCCCCAGAGCTTAGCATAATGCCTGACACATAGTAGGTTCCTGATAAATACTTATTGACTGGACTAAAAATTTAGGACTATCCCAAAAGTGATATGGTCTGCCCTTGATGGGTAATGAGCTCCTGCTCAAGTGAAAGCAGGATGACCATTTTTTTGATTATGGTGTAGAAAGGGAATCTTGTGAAATTAAGCTTTTTGACCTCTGAGGATGCTTCCAACTCTGAGTTAACTCAATTTTAATTCCTGTCTAGGTGTTTCAGTCATACCAGAGCCTTCTGAGCTTGCATAGTTTCCAGCCCAGACATATTAATTCCTCTTTGGCACCCTTAAAGCACCAGGATGTCTGCCCATCACTCAACCTTGGGTTCAAGTTACAATAGCGAGCTTGGGCCAGCCTTAGAATTCATAGCAAATGAGGGATTTCACCTAGATCTGGGTTTCCCTGTAGCCCCTTTGCAGCTCCTCATTTGCATGAGTTTCTCTTTACCCCCTAACTCAGATACCTATTCACAATGAATACATTACTGCTCTGGAGGCTGGTCACCTACCTGGGCCACATGTGATTTCATTCCAGGTACCTGAGAGATTGGCTAGATAAGGGCAGAGTTGGGTAACAGGAGATAATATTCCCTTCTCTCCCTTCAAAAGATGCAATTTCACTTGCTCCCACAATATGTTTTTATTGTACAGTAAATGCAAGAGTCTCCATTAGTGTGAGAACCTAACTGGGCTAAGAGAAACAAAGGAATGGCCCAGTGCCTGAGAAGATCCCTTGCTCATTTTTCAACAGCTTTGTTTAATGCCTTAAGAACTGAGCTAGTCAGGGGTTGGTGGGGCTTTGCAATTCTCCCCAGAGATCTGTTCCCAAGCCCATTTCAAGGGCAGAGCACAGAGCAAGGGCATTGGGCCAAAGAAAGGCTTTAGCGCTTTAAAAAATAAAGTCCTGCTCAGAATTGTATTGGGGTGCTCATGGAGTGCCAGGGGAGGGACAGGAGCCCCACGGGATGTACTGACTCACATGCTTCTCTGGTCTGGCATTTGCAGCAGCTCAGCTGTCTCTGATGAGCCTTTGGGAGTTTTCTTATCTACCACTGGCCAGTTTCCTTGTCATATGCCAGTGGTGTTCGGCAATGCTCCTGGGCTTGTGGCTGTCTTACAGCCTCCTTTCTCGTCCTGGAGTGCTTTAGTTGATCCAATGATTGCTTAACAGCCCAATGAAACCATCTCTCATCAGCTGTGTCAGAGGTCCCCAATGGTTGTTGTCTCAACCATGTAATGTCCCAGTATCCCAGTGTTTTAGGTTTTAATCTGGATGCTAACACCAGGTCATCAGGCATTTTTCTGGATTGTTGCTTGTAAAGACAGTACTTAGAAATGGTTTGGAAAGTTATTTTTGGTGCAAGGCCATGCAAAACCTCTCTAAGTGTCACCTTTCCAAAATTCCAGGAGACTCTAAGGGAATTCTGTCAAAATGCTACAGACTGAAGCCAATGCAGCTGTTCTCTGGAATACTGTTCCAACCTCTTGACAGGCAAGGTGGCTTCTTAGTTTGGAAGTAGCATCCTTTTGAGTGAGAAGCCTGTTTCCATTTAGTGCTTGCTACCACTGCTTTTGAGTGGCATGGAGCTCCTGGAGGATGAGCTGATGGTTTGGTTTTCCAGTGTCTTTTTTCCCCTTCTTTTCAATCTGTCCTGGGTGCTTTAAAGTTGGCCCAGTCATAGGTATAGAAAGGACTTTTAGAAGTGACTCATTCCATTCCACTATTTGCAGGTAGAAGACAGGCAGATGGAAATGTAGTTTCTTTTTAGAAATATTCCAACTATGTTTCATTTCAACTAGCATTTTTGAAATGGTTTCTATGAACTAGATATTGTGCTCAGGACTGGGGATACAAAGACAAAAGAATTCTAAAGAAATTTGAGATGTGCAAATTTAGAGAATCCACCCCAAACGTTCACATGGACCATCTGTGCCCAACCTGTGATAGAGATTTCCATCTCCTAGTGGTCTGATCAGTCACAGTTGAACACACTCTAACTCACCTCTAGCACAGTGACGTAATTTTCGTTGGTCCTGTTTGTGAAAGAAGGACAACAGCCAACGAACAAAGACAAACTAGGGGGCTCCTGCCCTCAAGGAGCTTATCAAAATGTTCACATATAAATACAAGTTAATAAAAATACCTATAAATTAATTTCTGGGGAGAGGACTAGTATCTAACATGAAGGGCAGTTTGTTATCTATAGAATGAGTTTCCAGTGGACAAAATGAAAGGATAGGAATGAGTGAGAAGCACAAGGAATGGGACTGAGATGGATGGGTATTAGAGAGGAAGAAATGCTGGCCAGAGAACAGAGCTTTGCCTCAGCAGATTACAAGGGATAATCACAGGGATTTTAAGTAAAGCCACAAGGCAGCTGATTATTGTGTCCTCCACAATTGAAAAGGTTATGTTGATTTTCAATTCCTGAGAAAGAGGAATGTGGAGCATGAAGGTGTGTGTCATACATTTCCAGAGCAAATGTCCAGGTCCAGCACAACAAGACACATAGATACAGCCAGGTTGAAGTCCTTCCTGAGCCTAAGTCCTATGTTTCCAGTTGCCTACTGAATATCTTCAACTAGGGCTACCCCCAGAATCTCAAACTCAATACGTTCAAGAATACACTCATCTTCCTACATATCTGTCCTTTTTCTGACTTCCTCTATTCCTGTTACTGCCATAGTAATTTTCCCAGTCAGCTAAGATATTTCCTTAATTTTAAAGTGAATTGATTAGGGCAGATGACCATTTAATTGTTTATATATTATCTATGTTCAGAGTCTTATAGTCAACTTTGACCATTTTCTGTCATATTTCATATATTTCATATAGGTGTTTAGTAAGTGCTATAGATTCTGCTTCTGCAATACCACTTGCTTCTGTCTCTTCCTTTCTATTCCCACTGCCACCATTCTAGGCCAGGTCTTGTTATTTCTCATCTGGATTTTTATGGTAATCCCCTAATTCATATTCCTGACTCATTTTCTCTTTTTCTACATTCTGTTCATCATACTAGTGTCAGATTTATCTTTCTTTTGCATAGCTTTGATCGTGTTACTCCTTTACCCAAAACCCTTCAACGATTCCATATTGTCTACTGACTAAAATCCCAGCTCCAGATTCTAGTACTCTAGACCTCTCATCATCTGGTTCAAATCTCCTCACTAACCCTTCGCATGAACTATGTACAGTGTAGGCATCATCTAGCCATCCCCTCTGCTATTATAACCAGTAATTCTATGACCACATCTCTGGATTTGGACAGAAGACTGTTGCTCCAAATTCCATATTTTTGAGCCAAATTATAATTCTTTCTCCTCTAAGTTTTCATCTGAGAACTGATGAACACCTCAACACTTGATACTTTCTTTAGACTTCTGTCTCAACAGAATAGTAAAGAAGGTAGGTTGTGATTTTTTTAAATGACACACATACTACTCTGTATAGAACTGTGTACAAAGTACCAGTGAATTATCTAGCTTTTGCCTTTAGGGAGCAGAGTGCCAAGTCTAGAGTTAGGAAGAAGCTGACTTTCATTGACAGAGGTAGCTTTCTCACTAGAGATTTTGCTGTACTAATTAAATCATAGGTCCAGATCCCATCACAATAATCATATAAATACCTTTGACCTTGGCTAAGATCTTAAGATCTTACTCCTTTCTGCCCAACAAAACCAGCCTGATTTATGAAATCCTCTTATGTAGATTAAAGGTATTCAAAGATGTTTCAACTTTATTAACCATCTTCTCTTGCCAAGCTCACAGATCCATTTAGTTTTTTCCTCATGCAGTCTTTCTTTTTGACTTATCTAGAACATACCTGAACAGAAGAAGGTGAAAAGAAGAAAATTACTTCTGTGTTGCTGCTCTAGGCTAGGCAGCATGATGGTGCAGTAGAGTGTCCTGGGCCTAGAATCTAGCCTCAGATACTTCCTAGCTGTATGACCCTGGGCCAGTCACTTCACTCTGCCTCAGTTTTCTCATCTGGAAAATGAACTGGAGAAGGAAATGACAAGCCACTCCAATATCTTTTGCCAAGAAAACTTTAAATAGTGTCACAAAGAGTCATACACGACTGAAAAAAACCCAAAACAACTCAATAACCACAACTTAAAGCTGCTACAGGAGTAGCCCTGAACTCATTGGTTGGAAGCCTTCCCACCTGGCAGTCCTCAGTAACGCTTTGGGTTTAAGTAAGAGTTTTTGCACAGGTTCACCATGAGTATGGGAGAGTTCTATTTTTTTATTTTCATTCTTTGAGTGGACAGATTTAGTAGTTGATTTCAGAGTTTGGCAACCATCATTCTAGGTTAAAAACAAAAAATCTCTGCCCACACTTGTTTGTGAAACCATACAGGCACCTAAGGAACAAGAGGGGTGTTCAAACATGCTCGGGGCTGGCGCAGCTTAAACAAAAATAGAGACAGGGTTTTAGAATACTCTCAAAGTCTCCTCGTTACAGTCTCTCTTCCAGAATGAATGCACAGAGTCTCAAAGCTTAATGATGCTTGCGCATGGATTCAGGCCCATTATATAGTATCCTTGAGTCATTATTAGGTTATCATTTTTATAATTCTGGCTCCATCTACTCTTGGGTTTAGATTAGAACTGCTTATACTTACTGTCCTTTGTTTTGGAAATAAAGGTCCAGGAAGCAAAGGTCAAGCTGCTATTATTAATAATTCTAGAATGGAGTGCAGAAAAAGGTAAACAAGAACATCAGAACTTCTGAAGAAATCTGTTGTCCCTAGAGTAGGGATTTTGTGTCTGTGGCAAGAGCCATGAAAGATGTGGGGCATTTGAGGGAGAGGGCAAGACACTAGGACAGTGGTATGAGATGTGGAAGCTGCTTGCAGACCATCTAGCAGCTGAATCTAATCCAATCTGATTTGATTTGATAAACATTTATTCAAAAGAAAGAGTATGGAGAGAGAATATCTGAAGTCCTAAAATAGAACCTTGGGAATGGGGAGACCCCATGATTTCAGAGTGGGACATGAGTCTAACAAAGAAGGCTGAGGGCTGACCAACAGAAGCAGAACCAAGAAAGAATTGTCACAAAAGCTGAAGGAAGAGAATGCATGTTAGGGCTCTGGGATGGTCAAAAGCTGCAGGAAAGTCAGGAAGGATGAGAACCTAGAATAGGCCATGGAATTTACCTATTGGTTAGCTTGAAGAGAATAGAACAGAGAAGTGAGTGGGAGGAGAGGAAATGATGAAAAGAAGTATTTAGGCTATTTCTTCTGGGAACTTAGTTGTGAAAAGGAGGCAGCTGAGTGGATAAAACACTGGGCTTAGTCAAGGGAGACATGAGTTCAAACCCAACTTCAGATACTTCCCAGGTCTGTGACCTTGGGAAAGTCACAATCTCTGTTTGCCTTAGTTTCCTCATCTGTAAAATGTGAATAATAATAGCACCTATCTCCCAGGGTTGTTGTGAAGACCAAATGAGACAGTCATTGTAAAGTGCTTAGCATAGTGCCTGGCCCTTAGTAAGTGCTATATAGATGACAGATATTATTAAATATATTTTAAAATTTTTAACTAATTCTTCTTTGTAACTAGGTGCTACTTAGGCCATGATTAGCATTTTAATAATTGGATTAGATGAGGTGGTCCAATTCCCTTTCCTACTTTCTTGTCTCCTTTCATCACCATTGCTATCTACTTGTAGATAGAACCTGGACTCTGTCTCTATATCTTGCACAGATGATTACTGAGACCTGACTCAAGGCTAAAAGGTAGCAAATATCCAGGCCCCTTCTCAAAGGCATGAGGGTGGTGAAAGTATCAGTTTACCTATTGACCCAGGCCAAGCAGCTGCATGCCCAAATGGCAGTTGGTAGTGAGTACCAGAGGGCAGCCAATAGTTAGAAGCCATGTGCATTCCCTTTTAATGTCCTTATTATGCCTAACTAGAGAGGAAAGGCCCATGAAGTGGAAGAAGGTGGAAGCTTATGACTCTCAGTGTCATACCGTCCGTGTTTACAGGACCATCAAACCCTATCGGTTATTCGATTCCATAGGGCTCTCTGGTCCTGGCCTCCATGGCTGACTGTGAGCCTCCCCTATCTACCCTTCTACCAAGGAGTAGAAAGTAGGGTGACAGGTGACTGAGACCCATTTTGAAGTTTGCTTTGGTAGCAAGGAAATATCATGTTTATTCCACTTCTCCCTTTCCCTTTGTTCAATTACCCATTTCTCATGTGATGGAGGCTTAAAATTGGTGATCACCCAACATTCCCATCTGTATATCTCTTCCTGGCATTAGCCCAGCTGGATACTGAAGTCATAGCAACAGAAAGGAAAGAGAAGGTACTCTGAGGAAGACCCTGACTTTCTCAGGCCTCAATGGGAAGGGTGATAACTGTCAAAAAGTTTGCTCTGGAAGACTTGGGAGTTTTTATGGCCATACTCTTCATGTGTCACTCTCTTCCAAGGGGTGACCCCTCCTGAAGGGTCATTGTGGTGCCCTCTAAATCTGACCACATCTGATGTTTTGTCTGGCCTGCCCTATACCTGCTTCAGCTTTGTCTAGACTTCTGCTCTGGTGAATGATCCCTATTAAACCTACTGTTTAATTGAAATATTTGTTCATTCATTTGTTTATGCGAATAAAACTAATCTCTTTTAACTTCATAAAGATAAGCTGCAGATGAGCAGAAAGCTTGAATCAGGTCATGAAAAGAGATCTCCCTATACTGGAAACATGCTTGTAGATTATTGGTCATTATATAGGAATGAATAAAAAAAATTTAAGTGAGACATACATATATATGTATATTCTAATACAGATATCAATTTGTTTCTGAAATGGAATGACAATTAATAAATGGATTATTATTAACACATCTTTAATGAAAGCTAAAAATTTATTTTAACTTAGATGTTCTGTATCTTCAGCCTATACAAATGCAGATGGAATGTAATCAAGAAGAAACTCTATTTAACAATACTCTGATGAGCAGTATTAAGTGAGGCATAAAGCAAGGTGATGTATACTCACCAAAGGTGTTCATCGTTGGCAAGTAAGATGACTTCCTGGAGTCATCCAATACAAATGGAGAAGGAATTCTTTGTATAGATGGTCAAGACCTCTTGATACCTTTGTTTGTCTTGATTGCATTATACCCAGAACATTACAGGGTTTGTTCAATGAGATTGATGACAACTCAAAAGAGATCAGCCCAAAAATCAACACAGAAAAAATTAAATGAATGAAAAATGTTTCCTGTCCAGACAATGATGAATATTTCGATAACCAGTCCATTGAGTTTGTATATTAGTATATCTATGTAGCAGACTAGATGGGTTATAAATTGGACACTGATCCAAACTGAGTAAGAAGAGAACAGGTTGACTTGAATTTGGTAAATCATGAAATGTTTTACTCTCCTAACCTAGCACAAAGGTCAGGGAATAATGGAGTTATTTCCATTAATATTAATTATATTAATATATTAATGTTAATATAACCATTAATATTCTGGTTGAGCTGCAAATTGATCATTTCTTCTGGAGGTCACTTTTGAATTATACAGGAAGTGACTAAACTTGTTCCTACCATTTTACCTAGTGATTCTACTCCTGAAGGTGTATACTGGAAACAAAATTGGCACTCATTGATTGGGGAATGGTTGAAGGACAGAAGAAAATTCTACTTACTTGTATTCTACTTTATATGAATGTTTATTTTTATAGTAACTTTTTTTCTGGTGCTTCTCTTTGGTTGTGACTCTTAGAAAACACAATCTCCGAAGAATTATGGTTATTTGTATCCCAAAAGAGAAATGCATAGTGGTTGCAAGGAGACTGAAGCTTATTTTGAATGATGAACTGTAGATAAGAAGTAGAATCAAGTAAATTAAAAGTACACTTAAGAAATTAATAATACTAATAGCCAACACTGACATAGTGTTTTAAAGTTCATAAAGCTCTTTACAAATATTTCATTTTATCCTTACAACAACTTTGGGAGGTAGATGTTTTTATTACCCCCATTTTACCAATAAGGAAATTCAGACTGAGAGATAACTTGTCCAGGATCACACAGTTAGTAAGTTTCTGAGGCTAGATTTGGACTAAGGACTTCCTGACTCCAAGTTCAATGTTTTAATCATCCTACCATCCAAGCACCCAAGAACAGCCCACATGTTTGGTGGTACTCATCAAATGTAAAAAGACCTACAGAAAGTTCTCTAGTAGGAAGAATAGATCTTCCATAGAAGATCCAAAGGAAAATATGGGTCAGAACTGCCTAGGAAAAGAAAGTAGGACTGGATTAGAATTTGTACCAAGGTAGGAAATTCCCACCTGGAGGAAATCACAGATCCATTGAAGAATTCAAATACAATTCTGCCTTCATTGAATCCCTTGGAAGAAAATGAATTTAAAGGAGCACAAGTGTATCTGAAGTGCACATTTTGTTGCTTAATGTGGTGGCCCTGAACAGCGTAGGTACTCAGAAATTATATGTTAATGGTGATAATGATTTTTGAAGGGAGAGATAGGCTCATTTCACATTTTTCTATGTTCTTTCCCATAAAAAAGATCAAAGTGAGTCCACCTACTTTCATTTTTTTTTGGTTTCTATGGTTGCACTGTCTCAGGAACCCCCAGGGGCAGGGGGAGATTCCTTCCATCTATGAAGATAAGTACTTGTTCTACCACTGTTAGACTCAACATTGACCTGGGCTCTGGAGGTTGGAGTGACTTGCCCCTGACAGATGCTTACAGGAATAGAGAGTGGAGGCAGGGAGACTCTTTATGTAGTCCAGGCTTGTGGTAATGAGGGCCTATCCAAAGTTGCCTTAAAGTCACATATGACCTTTTAGGTCCTTAAGTGCAGCCTTTTGAAATTTGGATTTCGTCAAAAGGTCACACTTAAGGACCTAGAAGGACACAGGTTCCCCTTCTCTGGCCTATACTAAAGTGTTAAAAGTGAGTATAGAAGACACATTGTATTAGAAATGGGAGTCAAATCCAGTTCTTCCTGACTATGAAATCAATTTAAACTGATAGACAGTAAGTCTCTGCAATAGATATAGAACAAAACACTTAATTTCTGTTAACTGCTCTCCTGAGTTGTGGACAGTGGTGAGCCCTGTTCAATGTATTAAAGATAACAATCCAACAGAAGCTAACAAAACAATTCAGTGTGTTAGTTATGATTTGAAAATCTATGCTCATGAATCCATCAACTTTTATTAAGCACCTACTATTTGCCAGGCACCAGAGTTTAGTTCTGGAGACACAAAAAGACAGAAAGTAGTCCTTGTCCTTAAGGAGTTTACAATCTAAGAGAGGAGCCACTTTTGCTTACTGCTAGCAGTTCTGGTGTTTGCAAGTTTATCTGCTTCTGTTACTGTTCTGGGAGCCAGATACCTTGTCCCTGCACCTCTCTTCATCACTATTCCTGGGTCTAATAGAGGTAGACATGAGGAGCAGGTGATATGCACATGCCCAGGCATACCATTAGACTCTCTCCAGGCTTTGGCCTTGTGCCCTGGGCTCTGCTCTAGGTAATGCTGCTGTAGTGGATAAAGATAAGTTGAAGAAGATCTGTATGTCTGCTTAAAAAGAAAAAAACAGCTCCAGATTTTATGGCTTGTTGATTCTCGGAGAACTGTGGCTACATTTCATACTCCACTGACTTCTTACTCTGGGTCTTTCAGTTGACCTTTCTAAGGGCACTGTTTCAGCTAAACAAAGAGACTAAATTTACTCTGACTATTTTAATGTACTGTAATGTAATTACCCTACAGTATCACCCAGGGTTCATCTGGCTTGCAGAAATGAGTGTTGTTAATAGAAAGTAGCTAACGGCAAACGGAGAAGGAGCTTCTCGGATAAATAAGAGAAGACCGGTATCTTTCCCGAGGCAGCTTTATGAGCTTAGACCACCCAGGCAATCGAACTTACAGAGATTTAAAATATTTAGGACGTTTTCTGACAGACTGAACTAAGTGCTCTGCAGTCTTTCTCCTGTTTATATCTTGGCCAAAGATCTTTCTTTAACTCTATTTTTTCCCATCCTTCCTAAAGCGTGCTATGTGGATGAGAAAAAAAAAAAACATTTAGCTTAGCCTAGAACCACAGAGGGTTAGAATTTTCAATTTAGAAATGTATTTGGAGAGTTCTGACTAACCATCAGCCCTCATTTTCTCCTTCCTGAGATTGCTGAAAACTCTCCTCTTCTATGATAGGGGACATAGACTGGATTTATGATTTCACTAATGTAGGGAATTCCCAGATGACAGAGCTGTCTCTATCATTGCAGGGTAAAACCTTCTCTGCAATTTAGAGCACTGGGAATTTAAGTAGCTTGTCCAAGGTCACATGGCCAGGATGCTCACAGATACAAGACTTGAACATAGGTTTCCCTGGTTTCTAGGCCTAGTGTTCATCCCTTATGCCACACTGCCTCTTGTAAAACCTCCCTCCCTCCCTCCCTCCCTCTCTCTCTCCCTCCTTTCCTTCCTTCCTTCCTTCCTTCCTTCCTTCCTTCCTTCCTTCCTTAAATTACTGATGCTCCTTTCTTTTTTGGTTTCATTACTGCCACTCCAGTGATGCCCAGCTCTGCCCCCTCCAACAACTCCTCCTTGTAATAATTCAGCAAAAGCAAACCAAATGATTCAATGTATAAGAATCAATCAATCAACCACAATACATTTATTAAACACCTACTATGTGCCAGGCACTGTGCTAAATTCTGGGACACACATACTAAGACAAAAGACAGTCCCTGCTCTTGAGGATCTTACAGTCAATTAGAGGAATTTAAGATTTGTCCAGACTAGCATTAGCTAGATCCAGCCACTTCAAAATCCCCTCTCCTCTATTTTCTACCTTTTTAAATACTCCATCCCCTGGACTCTCAGTATTTAGCACATTATACCTAGCTCTTGTCATGTATGCACATTCACAGGGTTTATCATTCACATGAGCTTGATCTTTTCCATTTTTCAAGGTCAAAGACCAGCTTTTTCTCTATCAGAGGTATAAAGGAGAGGGTACATGGGTCTCTGCTCTAGGATTCTGACATGAGGAGTTCATTTTCTCCCCATAGTGTGCCTTATATCTCCTTTGGCCTCCATTGTGAAGTGATGACTTCACCCCCTTCCTTATCACCTTCCGAGACCCTTGACTAAGGTGTTATTTTCCAAGGGCTACTTTCCTCTTCCCTTCCCAAACCCCACTGCTTACTCTCTGGGGAAAGGGCTGCCCCTTACCCCTCAGTGGTCCTGTACCTATGGTGGGACTGCCCTTTGCACCATTGCTCTTTACCCACTGGCCTGTCCTTGCTACCCTGGCCTCCTAGTCCAAAGGTCCATCTGTTTCATTATCACTGCCTCACCCCTATTTTTATTGGAAGTGAAAGACTCCCTAGTTCTGCTTTGCATCTCCCCATTGAACCCTTTCTATTTCTGTGCCCTCATGATTGAGGTAGGGAAATAGGGATGGGGCAAAAGAGGCAAAGAAAAGTAGGTCTATTGTTCTTTGCAGGCTTTCATTCCTACTTCTATTTCTGAGTATTTGCAAATCAACTGAGAGCAGGCACCTCAGCTTTGTTTCTTCTTCTCTACTCTGCCCTTCTCTTCTTTTTCTTTCTTGTGGACAGAGATAAGACATAGAGCCAGGTTTGTTGGGAGGGAGTGTTGGACACTCTGGATCTTCCTCCCCCAACCCCACATCAAGAGTTAATTTTAACCTTTTATACGATAATGTATTTTGTTCACCATTCAACCGATTGGAAAGACTCTTGGGTTAGGAATGTGTTGATTTGTGTTGCAATCCTGGTTCATACAGATGGACAAGGTTAAAAAGAGGTAGAGTGACTTGGATGGGAATTATATATATATATATATATATATATATATATATGTATGCATATGTGTATGTAAATATATACACACACACATATATATCTTTATTATCACTAACCTTTCACTGAAATTTAGCATTTCCTTTGATTACGAATGTAAGCTTCCAAAGGGGTCTGTGACACAATAAAAGTAAAGGCCCCCCCGCCGGACTAGAGATAGTGTGGTATAATGGACAAAGCCCTAGTCTTGCCATCAGAATACTTATATTTAAGTTCTGGCTTGGCCAAGTACTAACTATTTGACTATAGACAAGGCATTTAAACTCTTTGTGCTTTATCTGGGAATCAAGGTTAATAATTGTATTACTTATCTTACTAGAATGTTTTAAGAAAGTGCTACATAACCCCCCGAGCATATATAATTGTGAGCTTGTATCAGACTTAAAATTCTAAATGCAACAAAACAATTACCAAAATTTTTGGAAAAATGAGTCCAATTAGGGATATCTGTGAAGCCTGAGAACAATAAGCCTTAAGGTTTGGCATTTATAGGAAGCAGTTTCTAAGCTGTATAATAAATATACACTTTCTCCATCCTCCCAAACCTCTGCACGTCCCTCTTAGCTTGTAGGCTGAAAACAAAGAGCCCCACAAGAGTTGCGGTCTTCGATGTGGTTTCTCATTACCCACCAAAGTAAACAACTGTGCTCAGGGAACATGATTGTTGAGGTAATTTGCACCTCAGCATTTCAAGGGACAGAGGCAGTCTGCATGTCCACCTCTGCATCCCCAAGACCATGATCCAAGTGCTGCCTTCCGGAGCTTGTGGCTTGTTGGGCGTGCTTGAATAGCCAGAGGCCCTCACAAGCATTCTGATGAGTTTGTTTATAATCGAATCCCAACATGATGCTTCACGGGGTGACGGAGTTGCTGCTGTTCTGTGCCAGCTTCGACTTCTTAAGTTGGGTTCTTGCAACATGAATGGTTCTTGCTGCAAGGATTTCCAGGTCTGGTGCCAGAAGATAAACAATGCAACAAGACCATTCATGAAAGCCTGTCTTGTGGGGAGGCAAGAGCTTTCATGATCAGGCAAGTTCTGACAATGGCCTTGTCTTCCACTTCTATGACCTCCCAGTCCTTCATCATCAACAACACCAGCATTAGGCCTTGGGCTGCCTATGTTTTGGGGCTTGTGCATAGTTCCCAAGTGGTTCCATCTTATTCCCCAAGTGTTTACTTACATTAATATGGTGCTTACAGCTTTACAGATGCTTCCTTACAACAACTAATTTCATTATTCCCATTTTATGGAAGAGAAAACTGAGACTCATAAAAATGAGTGGATTTGCCCAAGGTCAAATAGCATGGAAGTGGCTAAGCTGAAGTTTGAACTTTGATTCCTTTAAAAAAAAACTTTATTCATATGCTTGTTTTTATATTATAGACAATTCCAGATTACACCCATCCCATGAGAGTTCTCTTCTAATAAAGTAAAAATAATTAACAATATAATAAAACAATGACAGCATTGTAACCTCATCTGAAAGTGCTTATGTAGCATTCCATATCTGTAGCCCCCTCATCCTCTCTATTTTTAGTGGTTTTTCTTTATAAATAGAAATCTATTTCCTCTCCCTCCTACCTCATTGGGAAAGAAAGAGACAAGCAAAACAAATTAATTGTAATAGATATGTGTAATGAAGTACAACAAATCCCTTCATTGGTTGTACACAAATATACACACACCTTACTGCACCTTAAAGACATCACTTCTCTGTCATAAGGTGAATTGCATGTTTTATAGTTGGTCCTTTGAAATCAAGGAAGGTTATTTTATTGATCATAATTCTTATAGCTTTTAAAGTTGTTGGTTTTACAGCATTGTTATTCTGTAAATCATTTTTGTGTTCATCTCATCAGCTCATTTATGAAAGTCTTCAAAATTGTTCATTTTTATAATATAGATGCAATAGTATAAGTTGGTCTCCTGGTTCTGCTCACTTCGCCCTGCATCAGTTCATACAAGTGTTTCCCTGGCTCTTTAATATAATCTATTTCTTCATTTCTTAAGGTGCAATAGTATTTCATCCCATTCATATAGCACAGTTTGGGGCAGCTAGGTGGTGTAGTGGATAGAGTACCAATGCAGGAGTCAGGAGGACCTGAGTTCAAATCTCACCTCAGACACTTGACACTAACTGTGTGACCTTGGGCAAGTCACTTAACCCCAATGGTCTCATCCTGGGTCATCTCCAGTCATCCTGATGAACATCGGGTCACTGGATTCAGATGACTCTGGAGGAAAAGTGAAACTAGTGACCTACCTGCACAGCCCTCCCTCACTCAAAACAAAGTCAAGTGCAAGTCATGTCATTATTTCCCTGATGGCATGGTCTTCTTTGGCAATGGATGAACACACACACATACCACAATTTATTCAATCCTTCCTCAACTAATGGGAGTTTCTTTAGTTTTTAGGATTTTTTTGCCACCATACAAAATGTTGTTATAAATACTTTTGTGTATGTAAGAATTTTTCCCATTTCTTTGATCTTTTGGAGGTGAAGGTGTAGCTGTGATATAACTTGGTCAAAGGACATGCTCTATTTAACAACATTTTATGTATAATTCCAAACTGATTTCCATTCTGGTTGTACTCATTCACAGGTCCACCAACTGGGTATTCATGTGCTTGGTTTCCCACAGCTCCTCTAACATTTACTGTTTCCATTATACCACCCTGCTTCCCAGTAGTCTCAAAGGAGATCAGTACAAATGAATTCCAATCTTCTCCCCCTCCTAGCCATAGCAAGGAAAATCAAAGTTACTAAAGAAATGAATAAGTCCCAAATAAGTAAGAATAGAGAATCATGCAAAATCAGAACTAGAAAGGACTCTAGAAATGATCTAGTTCAAAGCTTTACTTTATCCATGAGAAAATTTTATCCACGAGGCTATACCCAATGCCATATGGTTAGTAAGTGACAAAGCTGAGACTTGATCCCAGATCTTTTGACTTCCAACCTAGTACCCTAGAAGAGGAAGCAGCAGGGTACAATGGAAAAAACAATGACTCTGAAGCTGGAGGACATCAATTCAAACCCTACCTCTGGTGTGTGCTGCCCATGTGACTTTAGACAAATCACTTAGCCTCTTGGATGTCTGTGTCCTCATATGTAAAATGGAATGGGATTAGAAGGTGGGAATAGAATGAATGAGAACCTCTGAGGTCCTTTCCAGCTTTCTTTGATCTTAAGTGTACTATAATAGAGGAAAAAGTACTGGATTTGAATCTGAGTTCAAGTCTTGACTCCAATGCTATATGATGCTGGGCAAATCTTTGACCTCTCTAAGTGTTAATTTCCTTATTTGCACAATAGTTACTCATCACTGGATTGACTGCTGGAGTATTGAAATTTTTTTGACCACAATGTTTTGCAAGTCCTACATGGGTTTCCCTCAGGACTCATACTTTTGAAAAACCTTAGATCCTTGAAATAATAATACTCAGGGTTGTTGTAAGGATAGCTCTTTATAAATCATAAAGCGTGAGGTAAATGTGAGTTAATACTAGGGGTGGGAAATAGACCTGTGATCTCATTGCTATAGAGAGTTCAACAGTGAGGAAACTCTCCTAAACCAATCTAGATTGTTACCTTCTTTATAAATTAGGGTTCTAACAAGGTTCCTGGAAACACTGAGAGATGACTTACCCGTATTTACACAGTTTAGCTATGTCATAGTTTGAGCTTGAACCTAGGTCTTGCTGGTTTAAAGTTGGCCTTCTATCCACTATTGCATACTACCTTTAATATAAACTTACTGTTATTATTTTGTAAACCAAATTAGTTCCAATTTAACAAATATTCTTTGAGGGCCTATTACTTTAGGCATGGGATGATGATGATGATGATGGTGATGATGATGATGATGTTGATGATGATGATGATGATGGTATTGATGATGATGTTTAGGACCATGTTGGGCTCAGGGGATCCCTTGGAGCTTCACACTGAAGGATACCCTCTTTATGGGCAGTCTCTGGGGAAGGAAGAGGGTTGAGGCAAAATGACTCATCCTCTAAGGTGCTGAGCGATAACCGTGCTCAAAAGAACTGCCCTCTTCCTCCCCACAAACCCTCCAGTGGGCTCCTTCCTCTAAACTCTTCCCCACCTCCCAAAAAAAGACTACTTTTGGATGCTCATTTAAACTTCTTTTCCCAATATACGAGTGACTAACAATGAACTGTGTGAGAAAACTGGTGTTAAAAGTCTTCGTCAAGGACAAGAAAAGGAAGAGGGCTTTTTACAGTGCAAGAGACACTAGGCAGGATAATATGAGAATTGCATTGGTTTTAATTAAGTAGAAAAAACAGCAACAACAAAAAACCAGGGGAAGGTCTCAACCGTTGTGCCTGGATCTTCCACCAAGAACTTAAAGAAAAATGTATAAATTTTGTACAGGATGGAGAGAAGGCAGCTGGGTAGAAGGAAGAGATCCTAACTCTGCAGTTAGAGGGCTTGGGTTCAGATTCCACACCTGACACTCCCTGTGTGACCTTGGGCAAGTCACTTAAATGTCTTAACTTCCTTACCTGTAGAGTGAGGGGGTTGGATTAAGGCTCTCAGGTTATAATCTTGTGTGAGACAGCATGGATGAGAAACAATTTGCCCTACTGAAGAGAGGTTCATATTGATGGAATCACAGACTCATCAAAATATTGAAAAAAGATTTGGAGGAAAACACAGGCACAGAATATTTTTTGTCCTTAGCCTTGCCCTCTACTGGCAATGAAGCTGGGTCTCAAATCTTCCTGGTTAAGTCTATGAAATAAATACTTCCTCAATCCACCAAATTAATTTGCATTAAGTGTCACATGTCTTTATCGTAAGGGGAGTTCAGAGAAGGGAGCTAACATTCCAAAAGAGAGTCTGTGTGGTAATAGCAGAAACAGTGCTGGATCTGGAGTCAGAAGAACCAGGTCCAAATCCTAATTCTATTGCTTCTTACCTGTATGCCTTGGGACAAGACACTTCATTCCTCTGGGTCAGTTTATTCATTTATGAAATGAGGGGGCTGGACTAGCTGCCCTCAAAGATCTAGCTCTAACTCTATGATCCTATTTTAAGGTATATATACATAAAATTGATACATGATGTATGTACCCACATAAGTTGGCTATATATTTATATACACACACATACACACATATATATATATACACACACACACAGCATATATATGTACATATATATGCGTGTGTGTGTGTGTCTGTGTGTCTGTGTGCATAAATGACTTGTAGGTGGCATAGTTACATGTTATCTGAATTCTGGCCAGCCTCTGTTGGGGAGAGAAAACAAGGGGCAGGCAGGCCATAGAAGCACCACCAAAACTGAATGCTCTTAGCTCTGGTCTCTGAGGGAAACAGCCGGCTAAAATTCTATCACTCTAACCTCCTCTCCTAAATATTGGTATTCTAGAGCAGTGGTGTCAAACTCAAATAGAAACACATCCTCAGAGGCTATATATTAACTTAAAAAATCACACATTAACATTATCTATGTTGTGTTGTAATTGGATTTATTTTGGTTAATCATTTCTCAATTACATTTTTATCTGGTTCTTACTGCATCCTACAGTTTTGTGAACTGTGCAGACAGTGAGTTTGACACCTCTGATCTAGGGGGTGATGATTTGAGAACAAAAGCTGCTTCTCTTACCTCTCTTAAGGGAGAGGGTCTCCATTAGCTGACATTTGACACCTTAGCCCCTTTTCAACAAACATTGGTTACTCAAAAGACCATCCTGAATAGCAAATATGGAGTAAGTCCATTTATCAGAGAAAAATAGCAAACAGAAGTTAGAGAGGTTAACTAGATTGTAATATACCAAAGAAGAAAAGGACTAAATGAGTTTTTAATTTGTGAGGGAGATCAAGAGCTTACCTCACACCAGGAGAAAAAGAACAATCTTACTCAGAGGAGGTCCATTCTCAGCAGTCCACAGATTTCAAGGAAATCTAAAGGGTATGATGGGACTTTTACCTTACACATTCACAGTTTCAAAATTTCTGTCTCTCCATTGCTTCCTTAGAGTGTTTTCTGTCCATGTGTCTCTCCTAGGAATCTCTGGAACCAAGTCCCCCATGCAGGTACACCAGCATTACTCCCAGCGTTGTCTCCACCCATCAGGAGTAATCTCCCCGTCTTTCTACAGAGCATGCAGCACTAGGCCATCTTTTAGCGATTTGGCCAAGGAGGTGTTACAGGTACAAATATGCAAATGAATTTTTATTAAGTGTCATATTCCTTTACTGTAAGGAGAGTTTACAGGAGGGAGTAATCAGTAAAGTTAGAATGGTTGGGGAAGATTTTATGGAGAAAGTAGGAACTTGAAGGAGAAATGGGATTTAATTCCACTGAGAGGAAAGAGGAAGTCATTTGCCCACGGGGAAGCCATTTGCCCATGAGTATGAGCATTTTCAAACCAGCTGAGAAAAAAGATATTCCAGATGGATGCAGAGAGAACATACTAGGTTACGAGATCAGGAAAATACCAACTTGTTGATAGCAACACATTCCTGGTGTCCCAGAATGTAAGCTTCTTGAGGGAAGGGAGTGGTTCATTGTTGTATTTATATATCCAGCCCTAATACAGTGCCTGGCACAAAGCCAGGCACATAAATAATGCTGATTGATTGATTGAGAGTATTATACCTTAGTAAGATTTGCTCTCCTTTTAAATGTTCTTCCCAGGTAAGTGCCATTCATCATTCTTGCTGTTTATTACCAATGGTGTGCATGCTCTTGTCCACCAGAGAAAGTAGAAAATGTCCCTTGACCTTTTCCCTACAGAACTATAGAGAGCTTCTATTAAGCATAGGGGTAGGGGGAAACAGATGCATAATGAGACACATTTTTCGACATTGCCCGCATGGGAAACTGTTTTGTTTGACTGAACTTATTTGTTATACAGGTTTTGTTTTTCTCCTTTTTTTCCCCAGTGGAAAGGGCAGGTAGAAAGGAGAAAAAATAAAGGCTTGTTAATTTAAAAGAGAATAAGGTTTTTAAAAAGGGTGGAGATTTTCCCCTCTGGGTTGCAACCCTTACAAATTGACTGAGCTCAATATTTATGTTTCTTTTTTGAAGTTTGTTCAAAACCAAACAAAAAATTTCCTTCCTGGTGCCTTGAGTAAGAGTTCTTAACCTGGGGTCTGTAAACTTTTAAAAAATATATTTTGATAACTGTATTTCTATGCAGTTGCTTTCCTTTGTAATCTTATGTGTTTTATTTTATGAATTTAAGGAAAATTTTTTTCAGAAGCAGTCCATAGGCTTCACTGAACTGCCAAAGGGGGCCATTACACAAAAAGCATAAGAACCCCTGTTGTAGAGGCTTGTGTGTGAGGAATGAATGGTTCTTTGTGTGGGTAAATCACTTCCCTTCCTGGGGCCTTAGTTTCCCCATCTGTAAAATGAAGAGGTTGGGTCATATGACCTTTGTGATACTTTCCATCTCAAGATCTTATGATCCTCCAAACCACCATTTCCCTTATCACATTCCTCCATAGGCTGGGATGCATTGCTGTAGTTTTCTGTTCTTTGAGAACAGAAATCTATTTCTAAAACTTATCATTCATTTCTACATTTGAACAATAACAATGACTACCAGGAAATTCTTAGATAAGTGTGAACCCTTGGGAATGTTTAACACCCTTCTGCTCGCCTCTTCCCATCATGCTTTCACCATATTGTTCAGGACTGGCTGCATTTTTGGGATAGTCCTGGAGAGCTCAGGAAGGTCTAGTTGCTATGGCTACTGAGGGGAAAACAACAACAGAAAATCTTTCCTGTAGCCAGACTCGTTTTTTTTTGAGGGGGGGAATTGGAAAATTGGAAATCTTCCAATTTTCAATGGGAAAACCTTCCCTTTTTTATTGCTCAACATGCAGCCCATCATCTCAGGGAACCCTTGGACAGCTCCCTCCTGGCTTCCCTCCTTGCCTCAGAACTAGGGATTCCCCTCTTCTGTTACCTGAACTCTGGTTGAACTGCTTGGGCCTATCTCTGTCTGTTACCGCAGGGAAAGCTTAATAAATGCCTTTCCTACAGAATAATCATTCATCGACCATAGGGACCTCAGAAACAAGCAGTCTGTATCTTTGTGTTCTTTTGATATGGGGCAAGTGTGGCTGCCCTTGGAAGCTGATCCAACCATTTGCTGGGGCCCTAAGCATTAATTTCCCTTTTGCCTTAGCATATACAATAAAAAATTAGCATTAAGCAGCCAGTCCAATCTGATACAAATATAGGAAGCTTTCCCCTATGGAATTAGCCCTTCATGCACACTAGAGGTGATTTACCTACCCAAGGAATATTTTTTTGAGAGTCAGGGTGCTGTAGTAGATAAATAACTGTCTCTGACACATAGTAGCTGTGTTACTTTGTGCAAACCCCTTAAACCCAGCTCTCTAACACTATAAATTGGAGAGAAGGTTCTGATGGGTATTGTTAGAATGAGTTTTTTCAACCAGGGATACTAATGAAATCATAGGTCTAGTCCTCCATAAATATTTTCATACTGGGACTTTTCAAATTGCATTTGTGTTTCTGAATTTAAGAGTCGTGTTTTGAAAAGCAGCATATTTTTTGGTAGAAGTACAGTATTACCACATTTTTGGCAAGGCTATTAAGCAAAGTGTGCTTTTTAGTCTGTTTCTATTTGGGGAATTAGTAATAACTTGCAAACCTGGCTTGAAATTATCAAGGGCGTCAATTTCACTGTTGTCATGTGCTTGTAAGTTGCAGCTGATTCTAGTTCCAGCTTGGTAATTTACAAGCTGTGTGACTTTGGGCAAGTCACAATCTCTCTGGGCTTCATTTTTCTCATCTGTCAAATAAGTGGTTGGACTACATAATCTCTAAGGTCCTTTCCAACTCTACCATTTGGAGATAGTGTATATGATCTGCATATGATTTCTGATGTAGCTGAGGTGGCATGGGAAAGCCAATTAGAGAAGGAAAGCTTTGCTTATAGCAAATCATTGATCATATCCTCAATGAAGCCAAAGTGGAATTTTTAGAAATTGCTTTTTCCCAAACACACCTGATTATGTCACAACAGATAATAGGATATAACCCTTCAGGGTCTGGAGCTGTTAGGATAATTTATCTCATTTCAGGTCTTTGTCACTGAGATGTCTACTCCAAAATCTTGGCTCACCCTTGCAGAATAAACCAACATTTCCATCTGTCCATGATTATGCCCATATATCTGACAACAGCTATATAATATTAACTAAAGACCTTATGTTCAAGACTATGATCAAGTATAGCCCACTTGGGGAGGTCAGAGAACCTCTGTGTCAAAGGTGGGAAACTGTGGCCTCAAGGCCACATGTGGCCCCCTAGGTCCTTAAGTGTGGCCTTTTGACTCAAGGGCTATACTTGAGGACTTAGAGGACCCCATGTGGCCTTGAGGCCACAGGTTCCTCACCCCTGCTCTGGGCTATGGGTTCTTAACCTGGGGTTCGAGAACTTATTTCAAAACTATTTTTTGATGATGCCAACAGAATTGATTTCCTTCATAATCATATTTATTTCATTTTGCCCATTTAAAAACATTATTCTAAGAAGGGGTCCATAGGTTTCATCAGCCCCGCAAAGGGGTTTATGATGCAAAAAAGTGAGGAACTCCTGCTGTAGGAAATGTAGATTTTAAAACAAATATTCCTTATGCCCCTTTGAGCCTCCAGCTATGCCAATCAGAGTTGACCCTCTGAAACCTCCTTCCCATAGATCCTGGTGGGGTTTTGCAGTGATGAGGAAGACAGCTTACTCATCTAGAAATCAGATAGAAGGTCAAGCAATGGAAAGCTGGGAAGGTAGAGAATTGAAAGATGGCCTATGGATTTCTCTTCCCTTGCCCTTCCTTTCTGTAGGATGGAGGAGGAGGAGGAGGAGGAGGAGGAGATAGGAATAGAAAGAGGCTAGAGGGTTTTGGTAGCTCATCAAGAGAGTTGGAAAGTTTGAAATTGAAATATTCCCTTTTACAAGATAGCTCTTGCTTTTGCCAAAGAGCTTTTCAAGTTGGAGCAAAGCAAACTTTGCCATCAGCCAAATGCAGTGCTGTCCAAATCACTCATCTCAAAATAAAAAAAATAAAAATAAACCCCCCCAACTGAGAATTTTACCAATAATGTCAACTTATTCAGAATCTGTATTTGTCCCAGAGCTAGATATACTTGGCCTCCATCCCAAATGTAGTTATGAAGAAAATAATTGAAATAGGGGATAGCAATCAAATCACTTAGGGGCATACTCTCCTTTGAATTCACTCTCCTTGCTCCCACTAACACCACTAGCAGTCACCTCTGACATTCTGATCCACCCCCACCCCACTGAGAGAAAAACAACAGCTTTTGCTGGTGGTCTCTCAGTTTCTGATCCAAAGTTGGGCTTAGCCCAGGGGTGGGGAACTGAGCATTCAAAGACATATTGTCATAGCTGGTGGCCATGATGAAATAACAATAGAAAATGAGCTTTTAGGAGATCAGGCAATTCTTTGAATCAAGTACAGGGTGTAATCGATATTCTTGGTTACATGCACTATAACCACAATTCTTTACTCATGACAGCCTATGTAATGGTTGAACAAAATTATTATTTTACTGATGAGGAAACTAAAACTCAGAGAATAAGTGACTGGAAATCAAGTATTAAAATTTTCATAACAAAAAATCTAATACATATGCCAAAATAACACATATTTTTAGATGGAATTTTTATCATTTCATAATCACACAAAAAATAACCATGATTATATTAGTAATACAATGAATGGGCTTGGTTTTTTGCTATAAAGTTTTTCAAAACCTGGTGTTACTGATGATTTTGCTACATATAATTTTTCATTCACTAATTTTGACTGATGTTTGTTTTTGATAACCGCAGCAGAAACCACTTTTCATAAAAATGAGATGTTATGAATTATTGTAAAATTCATATCAGAAAACTATTCACTTGTAGCCAAAATATAATAGGATTTTCCATTTCAAAAGCTTGTTTCACTATACTGTAGATAGCTGTCACAATGTGGTCAGAGAAGCAAAAACAGATAGCATATTCTCTCCTCTCTTTTCTCCAAGGAAGTCTTTGATTCCTGCCAGGAAGGGAGGCAGGAGGTTTGGAACCAGAGACTGGGTGCTCTATTTCCCTCACAGAGAAGGTGTTACCAGGCTAGAATTCTGTCTATCAACTTCATTAAATATTATTAGTCTAAGGGATGTCATTTTTAGTTTCAAACTCAACAACAGCACAGACATTTTTAAAAAGTAAATACATATGAGAATACGTACCAGACAATATAGACTGAATGAGTTCTACTTTTGGGAGTGAGATAGCGCAGCTCACCCAAGAGATCAAGTCTCAGATATCACCCAAAGAGAAATTCTTTGAAGTCTCTAGGATAACAGACTGAGGATAAAGATGTTATGAAGACTGCTGGCTCCTCTCACGATGGCTTCTTCTAAAGCTTTTCTCTTCCTTCAGTGACTTGAAAAGAGATTGGAATGGTTATCTTCTCTCTCAAAGCTGTAAGCTAGAAGCCTAGGATCTCTCTTCTCTGCTTTGGTCAACTCTCCACACTCTTCACACCATCATGGGCCAGTGACTAATCAGTCTCCATCCATGAGGAGAAAGTCCCATGCAACTGGTCCTTGAAGCCAAGGATTACAACACTTTCACAAGGCAAGTCTGGTAGCTATCTTACTCAGAGGAAGTAAGATCCAATAAATCCTACCTGTCCATGCTAAATGGGTTCCTTCTCCATTCATATTTAGTAGTATTTATGTCCTTAAAATCAATTGAAAAATGCCTTTCTCAATTAGTTTAATGATTAATAAGAAGGGCTTTAATTTCTCCTATTTTGTTTCTAAGACAGGCATTTTTTAAATTGGGAACTATATCAAAATAATATTTTGTAAATTTATTATCCATAGCACTAATTTTTAATAAATGTAGTATTTCCTTCAATTTGTGTGATTATGAAATGATAATACTCCTTCAACTGTCTGAAAGTATCATATCAACTTGACTCTTCTATATATTTCCTGCTT
Source organism: Bettongia penicillata ogilbyi (assembly GCA_023548195.1). Classification (NCBI taxonomy): domain Eukaryota; kingdom Metazoa; phylum Chordata; class Mammalia; order Diprotodontia; family Potoroidae; genus Bettongia; species Bettongia penicillata. The sequence continues at coordinate 1,650,419 of JAJHZJ010000309.1, forward strand.
GTGGTATCACTAGTTAGCCTTTTCCCTGTTGAGGCCTACAGGAATCCAAAGAAGCTAATGTTCGCAGGTCCCCTAAAGAGACTACTCTGAAAGTTGACTTTGACTTATTTTAAAATTTAATTTTACATATTTTTGTTAACATTTTAAGTTCCAAACTGGCACCTTGCCTCCCTTCCTCCCTCCTTACCCCACACTAGAGGAGGTTACCATTTGACCCAGATTTATAAATATATGTAAAACCAATATATGTAAAAATATGTAAACACCTCTAACTATTACTTCTTTCTCTGGAGGTGGTTATTATCTTCCTTCATAAGTCCTTTGTAGTTTATTTGAAGAATGACTTGGCTGTCCACAGTTATTCTTCAAACAATATTGCTGTTATTATATACTATATTCTTGTAGTTCTGCTCATTTCACTTTTCATTATTTCATGCAAGTCTTTCCGTGTTTTTCTAAAATCAACCAGCTCATCATTTGTTATAATACAGTAGTATCCCATCATGATCATATACCAAAATGCAGTCAGTCACTTTATCTCTTTGGATCAAGGTGTGACTTTAAGGACTTGGCTCCAATTTATTTAGATAACTTAGTTTTTCTTGACATTTCCACCAAATACACAAATTTCAGAAGAGAATCTTTGTTATAAAATAAATTTTCTCCATCTATATTAGTATAAGAAAAATGGCAGTTTCTTCTGTTAGTTCAAACATCATTCAAAGTACTTTGACACTGAGAAAAACCATTATTTCATGATAATATAACTTTGCTGCATCCCCATATTATCATACGATTTTGTAAAGAACCTTGTTTTTAATGATCTGTTTTTTCAAATAAATTTGATCACACTTGTGTAGTTTTTTCTGTCTGCCTGAACATAGACTTAAGTTAAAAGATGAAAAAGGGAAAAATATTCTTTCTACTCTGGTCCCTGCTTTTGGAATGTGGGTACTGCCTTTTATTCACTCAGTAGAAACTGCTGTCTAGTCCAGGACCTCAGCTCCATTCTTGCAGGGTGTTTTCTCTAAGCATGTGTAGGGGGAAAGAGGGGAAAATGAGTAAGATAATATGGCCTAGTTGCCAAGCCTCATCTCAGACAGCAAGTCATACCCTAGTTTATCTTAGCTTCAGGACACAAGACTCCAAACCAATTTAATTCTACCTTTAGAAAGCTTATCAAGGAAAATTTAAAAACAAAATCCATAAGATTATCTCTCATTTTTAGCTTAGAGTTTCCATGTGTGATTAAAAGACAACAAGAAAACCCTAGAACCCTAGAGTTTTAGAAATAGTGGGGTAAGAATCGTGTTTTCTTGTCTTATTCCAATATCAACCCTGTTCCTCTTTTCCTTGCAGCCTCTTTGTTAATTAAGACTATAAGAAATTAAGGACATGTGAATCCAAAAGTAGTTTTAAGATATGTATTTTACATAAAGAAAGCTGACTTTGGCATTACTTAAAACAGAAGGTGAAAAGATAGCTTCAAAGGACTGAAAACAATTTTGTAGTAAAACATCTGCCATGTAAGGAGTTAAGAAGGCGGGGTGGGGGGAGGACGGGGACAGGAAAGAACCATTTCTTCATCTAGTATCTTTTCTCCTAAATGGAAAGAGAGCCCCTGCCATGTAATTGTGGCTCCTGAAAGCAGAGACAGCTGCTCCACCTGGGGTTTGGACAGCAGCCTACTGATACCTGCCTCTTTCTGAGTGGGAAGAAGGCAAGGCTGTCTTGAAAACTATGTCTCCAGAAACTCACACTGCAAAGTTCTAAGCACTTCCTCCTTGCCTTAGGGACCTTTCTCAAAAAATAGTTAAACTTATAGCAATCTAAAATCCTGTATGTTGCTCATCACTTTTTATTCTTGACCTAAGTAATTATGAGTCATGAATTACAGTATGGCCCACATTTTAAATTAGTGTTTGTGTCCCTGAATTTCATCTTGACATTGATGGAATTCCTTCAGTCTAGATTTCATTGCAATTCTCTCACTTGATTTCATTTTAATTTAAAAATTTGTCAATTACATGGAAATTTTTTCTTGATGTGACATTATCTAAGGGTTTTCAAAAAACCCATATCTCTCCTAACCTGTTCCAGCACCATATCTTTTGTCATCAAATGAGCATACATATGTTACTTCATTGTAATACAACATAGGAATATTTTAGTGTAACTCAATCCTAAAGTCCTTAGATATGGAACTCTCTCCTTGTTGGTAGAGACAGTTTCTCCTGCCTCTGTGAAGAGAGGCAATAACTCTCCAATCTTCTTTGAATCCCCTGGAGTTCTCTTCAGAATGAATGCAGCAGCAAAAGAAACAGAGGGTGCTATGTGCTCACAGCCATAGTGGTAGGGTAGAGAAATAGGGCAGCTGGGGATAGCAGACCATTGCCCACATTGGGACTGTCTCTATTTCCATCTGTAAACTTACAACATTGCTTCTTTCCTACACTCAGGAAAAAAAGAGTTCTTCCATTTATTCAAACCTTTTGCATGTACACTCAAGTCTGGGCTCAATAACAGGTTCACCAAACTTCCACATGGGTTGGTACTAGGCAGAATATATTGTGCATGCTTACTCATCTCTCATTGGCTGGTCTTCCAATTAAATTTGGTTTTATTAAAATACTCTTATTTTCTCTGGAAAAATTATCTTGACTTGCCAATATATTCTCCATGTACATTTTCAAGATGTCATTTTCATTATTATATTGCTTGCTATCCAACAGCTAAAGCATTCATACAAAGCAAATACATTGGTCTTTCTTTTTCATCTATAAAGTTACTTCTCACTCAAAACAAAGTCATATGCAATTCATGTTATCATTTTTCTGATGGCATGGTATTCTTTGGCAACAAAGGATGAACACAATCCTGTGAGTAGATACAGCTGGCTGAATGGGGACCCAGCTCCTCCTGTCTGGTCTGCATCCCCCTTCCCTTCCTTCTCCTTTCTATAGGAAGATAAATTTGGATGATCAAAAGATGCCCAGCTGACTTGAGTTTAACTAGCTAGTTTCCTCTTCCCTCCCCTCCCCTCTCCTCCTCTCCCCTTGTCTCCTCCCCTCTCCTTTTTCCTTCCTCTCTTCTCTTCTCTTCCCTTCCCTTGCCTTCCCTTCCCTTCCCAAAACCTTAAACCTACTGCACTCTGAAGCTGGGACTGCAATGGCCCCCTGCCTAAGGGCTCCTCTGGCCCTCCTACCTTTACAGCGATTATCAATAGAAACTGTTGCTGTTTCCCTCTCAACTTGATGTCTTTCTTTTTCTTGGTCTCACTAAAAGGACCATGCCCTGGCTACTTCTTAAACAAGCCTATTCAATGAATGGGTGTTCCTTCTCCCTAAGTGAGTACCTGCAAAGACCTTGGCCTAAAGGGCCCAAGGTCTCCCAGTGCATCCTGGGTCATTTCCAGTCAACCTGATGAATATCTGGTCACTGGATTCAGATGGCTCTGGAGGAGAAGTGAGGCTGGTGACCTGTATAGCCTTCCCTCACTCCAAACAAAGTCTCATGCAAGCCATGTCATCATTTCTCTGATTTCTTTCATCTTCTTCAGCAACAAAGGACAAACAAAATAAAATTACTTGTAAGTCTCAGTGATAAATATGATGAATTATATTTTCTGTATTTGTTTTTTAATCTTATGTTTCTGAATTTCCACTAGTTAAAATCATCTCTTTTGTCTTTTCATTTCAATTATTCCATTCAATTGTTCCAGTAGATTTTTCCTATCAAACCAGTTCTATGTTTATCCAGTACCCTGGACAGTTCCAAGAACACAGTAGGCACTTAGATGCTCATTGACTGATCATGAAGGGATCTTATTTCACTCAAAAATGAGGCAATAAAAATTTTTAAGACAAATTTAAATGTGCTCATTTCAAACAATTATCTAGAACCATTCTTGAATAGTTTGTAACTTTGTAAAAGTTATCACTTTTTTGGAAACCAGCTTATTATTTTATATTTTTCAAAATGGGTGGCATTGAGAAATATCATAGATGTTGTGATTCTTTTAACTTCCAAAGATTGCATAAGAAGAGCAGTATATTCTTCCCACAGTTCAATTTTTTTCTGTGAAAACTGTTCTATCTTCTCCAGGAAACATCCAGAGTATCTTTGGGTGTCCTACCTAGCAGTAGGGAAGACCTAAGAGTTCTTCTCTTAGTAAAGTTAGTGGTTTATAGCTACTTTGTACAGACATCACAACCCTAGAAATACCATGCCAGGTCAATGATAAGTATATATATTTTAAAATTTTGAACTTTAACCTATTTGTCAGAAGTTCTTGACATTTGATCAAGGGAAACATCCTAGAAGGGGCTCTAACTTCTCCCCTTCAGAACAGCTCTCTACAAAGCTAATCTCCTTCAGAGTCTACCTTCTACCTACCATTCGGGTGTCAGGTCAAGGTCAAGCTCTCACATCCAGCATCCACTGCTTGGCTTCCTTCACCTCATGACCTTGCTGACTGCCCTTTTTACAGATGCCCAGGTTGCTTGAATACTCAGTCAATTGATACTTTCCCTGTTCTAGAGTAAAGACAATGGATAGAGACTAGATTTCATTGATATAGGGAAAGAGAAAATTCTCCATGAGAAAATTCTCTTCTACCAATGCAAGATGGCACCTTCTCTGAAACTTACAGTATTAGCTGCCCAGAATGTGTCAAATTTCCCAGAGTTTCCCACCCTGTATATGTCAGAGGCAAGATATGAACTAGGTCTACCAGGCACCAAAGCCACAGCCTATCCTAAGGCTACCAAACTCTTACCTCCTGCCCCCCTAATTCCCATGATTCAGAAGTCTGAGTATGTGGAGAGTAAACAAACAGATCAAACCAACAACAAACCCATCCTGTGCCACCTCTGCCTTCATTCTCTCCCTATCTACCTTGGTACAACCATTCCCATCTCTTGCCTTCCTCTGCCCTCCCCTTCCGTCGTACCCTCTGAACCAAACTACACCAAGAAGGTTGAAATCAGGGACCTTTTTGTCTGTGTGTCTCCAGTGCCTAGCACAATTTGGGGAACACAGTAGGCCCTTAATCATTGCTTATTGGTTGATTGGATTCCTTCTTCTCACACTCTCACCATCTTCTGACTGTTATGGTGACCTGATTTTTTTCTGGATGACACTTTGGCAAAGGTTGATCCTTCTTTCTTCCTCACCTCCCACCAGCTTGAGAAGGAAGATGGAATATTTCCAACCCTTCCCCATCACTGTCAGAGCCTCTTTCTGCATGTATCATTCCACAATCCCTCCTCCTTTGAGGTTTACCCCACTCATCCTTGTGTCTCTGCCCAGATTCTTCTTGTCATCCACAGATACTGAACACTGCTGGAGGATTAGAAGTCAGAGGAAAAGTGCCTGTCTATCATGTTCCAACAATTCTGGGGTAGGGATAGGGAGAGAGAAGGTATTTTACTTCTCTGAACTTCAGTCTCATGTGCATCATGTTAGTAGTAACAGCTAACTTTCACACAGCACTTTGAGGTTTGCAAAGTACTTTATAAATCTATCTCATTTTAATCCTAACAACAACCCTTGGAGGTAAGTGCTGCTATTATATTAATTTTATAGATGTGGAAAAATAATGCAGATGTAGGTAAGAGGCTTGCCCAGAGTCACACAGCTGGTTAATTTCTGGAGGCTGGATTTTACCTCAGGTCATCCTACCTACCCTGGGATGTCGGCGTTATTTTATAGATGAGGAAGCTGAGGCAGATAGAGGATAAGTGGTTTGCCCAGGGTCACAGTGTCTAATTTGAGTTCTGTTCTTGATTCTAGAGCAGATAGGAGGCACAGTGATAAAGAACCAGGCCTGGAGTCTGGAAGACCCAAGTTCACATCCAGCCTTGGACACTTACTAGCTAGGTGACCCTAGGCAAATCATGTAACTCTTTTTGCCTCAATTTCCTCATCTGTAAAATGACTTGGAGAAGGAAATGATAAACCAGTATCATGTCTTTGCCAAGGAAACTTCAAATGGGTCCATGAAGAGTCTGAAATGACAGAATAATCCCAACTTCCTAAATCTAGGTCTAGTGCTATACCTGCTGCACCACCCAGATGCCTCTAATAACACTTGTACTACCAGCTTCAGTGGATTGCTGTACAAAAATTGTTTTACAGGACCATAGAAATGTAAGCTATGAGCATTATTTGGGACTGAATGCATTATCATTGCAATAACAAAGAGGGCTACTAATATTTTTTATTTTATTTTTTAACAGTATACACTGAAATTGTGTTAGCGTGACATAGATTGCCAACAGAATGGGGTGAGGCATCAAGATAATTAGCCAGATAACTCTCTGGCCTGGGCAACACTTTGCCTTGAAACCAGTCAATTACTGACCAATCTATTGTTAAGTGTCAGTTTCCAGAGAACAGAGGTAAAAGCTGACTTTGAACTTGAAAGACTCAGGTGCCTCTTATTCCTACTTCACTTTACAGATGTGGACACAGACAGGGGAAAAGTGGAGATCATGAGCAAAACATCCCAGACCTGTCACCCAAACAGTGTCCTGGCCTGAGGTTCTTCCATGTTCCAAGGATGATCAAGACTTGGATTCCAAAGCAGAAAATCTTGTAATTGCTCTGCCCTCTGTGGGAGCCATGACCCTGTGACCCATGCAAAAGCCTGGTTGCCTTATACTCCACATGATAACCTTTCAAGGACTCTGTGAAGGCAGCTGCCATTCAGCTCAGGGGTTGTGGACTGTCGTATTCCAGACTCTTAGACCTCATAAAAACATCTTGGCTACAAACAGCGCCCATATACTGTTACAGCTGTGAAGTAGCTAACTTTGGTGGCTATAGATCATGAAGCCTTTGTCTGGGACACTCAGAATAACTTTTTCTTTTCATAAAAGGGGAAAGCTAGTAAAACTGAAGGGCTAGTCTGATTCTTCCAAGAGACTTTAGAAAGAGGGGAAATTCTCTCTATATTAGAGACTCATTCTAATAGCCATAGAATAGACATGGAATTGGGTTTTTGCCATGTGACTGTTTAGTACAGTACTTAGAGCAGAAGGGCTGAGATCCTGCCACTACTACTTACAACCTGTGTGATTCTGAGTACGTTGCTTCTAAAAAAGGTCATGGGATGGAGAAATGGATGGATGGTGGCAGAAGATAGATAACAGAATCAAGAAAGTGGCACAAAGGAAGAATGAATGGGAGAGACTATATCTTCTTGCAGAAATCATAAAGGATTATATAGATCTCAGAGTTGAAAGTATAGCAACTGTGCCCTGGATCACTCTCCCAGAGGTGGCCTCCAACCCCCATCCCAGAAGTGATTGTAGAATGAATTTCAGGGATTCTCTATTCCAACCTATAAGAGAACAGGAAAATCATTTAGAATATACCCTTTCCTGGAAACCCTCTAATGTTGAGCATTTGTAGTTTTCATTTGTTTTTTTGAGGCAAACCTTTCTTTCCACTTTGGATAAGCTACAATTGTTGGGAGGTACATCAAAATCGACTATCTTCTGGGACCAGCAAGAGTACCAGAATAAGATAATTCCTCTTTTAGGTCCCCTTCAAATAGGGGAACAGGTCCCCATGTCCTTCTATGAGTGCTTATATAACCAGGCTCCAGAATGTGACTGTGTAGCCTAACAGGAATATAGTTTAAAGGGAAAATGACTGATGGTTCTCATATCTAGTGGTCACACTTGGATAGCAGTACTCCTCAGTTACTCTACCTTAGATGCTCTGTAGCTTCTCAATGTCCTTGCTAAAATGTGCTGTGGGATAGGACTCAATAGTCAGTGCATAGTCTGATGAGTGGGCCAGGATGATCACTGATCTTGTTTCTGTATAACATATTTCTATTCATGTAGCCAAAGATTGGGTTAGCTTTTTTTTGGCTTCTACAGCACACTAATGACTCATATTGAGCTTGCAATCCATTAAAATGCCCAACTGACTGTTGTCTATCCACCTCTCTCTTATCTTATACTTTTGAAATTTTCTTAATCCAGCTATGGAACTTTTTATCTTTTCCTATTAAATTTCATCTTGTTATATTTGACCCATTGTTCGGGCTCAGCAAGGGCATTTTGGAACCTGATTCTGGCATCCATTGTATTGGTTCTCTGCCCTGCATCTCACCCTCCACCCTATATGGTATCTATAAGAGGCAATGTGTGAACAAAGGGCCAGTCTTGGAATCAGAGAGACCTGGTTTCAAACTCTCCTTCTGAGAAACACTAGCTGTGTGACTATGAGCATGGTATTTAACCTCCTATCACCCTAGGTAACTCTCTAACATTATAACTTACAGAATAGTTGCCAATATGAATTATTAGAAGGCATTTCCACACTGGAAATTCCCTTCCCCAATCAGACAACAGATCTGTATTCATAAGACTTATGTATTCATAAAATTTATAATCTGTATTCATAAAATTTATGATTTTCATCTAAGCCATTGATTAAAATGTTTAATCAGATCTCTGTTGGCCCTATCGAATTCAAATCCCCAACAATCAATAAGCATGTATTAAGTACCTACTACGTGCCAAGCACTACACTAGGCCCTGGGGAATTTTGTTGTTGTCTTGTTGCTTTGTTGTATGTGACTCTTTGTAACTCCATGGAGCACAGCACACCAGGCCCTTCTCTCCTCCACTATCTCTCCGAAGTTTTTCCAAGTTCATGTTTCTGGGTCTATCCATCTCCTCCTCTGCTATCTCTTTTTCCTGTTACCTTCAATCTTTCCCAACACCAGGATTTTTTTTTCTAATGAGTCCTGTCTTCTCATTATGTGGCCAAAGTATTTAAGGCTCTGGAATACGACGACAAAAATGAAACAGTCCTTGTTCTCAAGAGGCTTATATTCCACAGAGGAAGGAAACATATATACATACATACATATATATGTATATATATGTTTATATAGAGTGAATGCCAGCATCTTTTCCACTTCACCATGCCATTCCACTCATCCAAATGCAGCTAATTCAAGTATCAGAGACTGTATCATTAGGAAAGAGAACTGGTAGGGAGAAATCTCACAAAGTATCCACCATACTGGAGAGCATAGTTCAGGTTAGGTTAAAGAGATGGTTGTTGACTAGTCTTCTCAGTCATGTCTTACTCTTTGTGACCCAATCTGGGGTTTTCTTTGCAAAGATACATGAATGGTTTGCCATTTTCTTTTCCAGCTCATTTTATAGATGAGCAACTCAGGCAAACAAGGTTCAATGACTTGCCCAGGGTCATGCAGCTAGTAAGTATCTGTGATTAGATTTGAACTCGTCTTCCTGACTCTAGGCTCAGTACTTTATCCATTGTGCCACCTAAATGCTCAATAAAATGCAGGGTTTTTCATGTAAAATCAAACCATATCATCGAAGTATTTTTTAATGTACAGAAAAGAACAAAAGGAAGGCCAGAAGAAAACAGTGACAAATAACACAGCTTTGAAAGTTCCACGTTGATTTTGTTATGTACTTACAGAAAGCAAGTATGTATCAGGGACTGGCAGTTTCCTGTACGATTCTTTTTTTCTATTCTACTTTGTATATGGAAATGCTTGACTTATTTGGTATTTTATTAAGTTTAGAATAAAGATAAGTAAAATTTAAAAATAATAAAATGAAACCTTAATGAAATTGAATGGCTTATACTCTACAAGTGAAATAAGCTGTTTATTTTTGATGTTCAGTCATGTACTACTTTTTGTGACACATTTTGGGTCAAATACTTGGTAAATACTGGAGTGGTTTAGTATTTCCTTCTCTAATTCATTTCAAAAATGAGAAAACTGAGACAAAGAGGGTTAAGTGACTTGTCCAGGGCCAAATACTTAGTAAATGTCTGAGGCCAGATTTGAACTCAGGAAAATGAATCTTCCTGACTCCAGGCCTGCCACTCTATCCACTCTGCCACTTAGCTGCCCCCAGATAGGCTAGAACTTTTGTTAAAATGAAATGCTGCCTCTCAGGAAATTGCCTATTAGTACCTTAGACTGGATCCAATGGTTTGGTGGAATGAGCATTGAACTGGAGGACAAAGATCCCAGATTTTAATCCCAGCTCAGCCACTTTCTTCCTATGTGCCTGGACAAGTCATTGAACCTCCCTGAGCCTCAATGTCCTCTTCTGCAAAATGAAGAAGATGGACTAGATGACCATTGACGTCCTTTCCAGATCTAAATCTTACATTATTTCCAGAGAGTTGCATCACAAGATCTAGAACGCATCTGGTAGCTCTGACTCCTGCAATTCTGTCAGTCACTTAGCAGATAAATGGAGGCATCAAGTCAGCCAGGCCCAGAGGCAATGGTCTACACAGAGGGCTTGCACATTTTGACTGATTGGGGGTCGAGTGAGACAGACTTCTTTGAGCTGACCTCCTACAGGATGTGATTAAGGCCACTGGACCCAGATGACTGGTGGAGAGAATATGACTTTGCACAGCCCTACCTCACTTAGATCCCATTCACTTGCAAGTCAGGATATTTTCCTGATATCATGGCCCTCTTCAAGAATGAAGAACAGACAACAATAGTAAAGAATATAAAGAAAGAGTGTAAAATCTGGAAAATGAGGTATTCTAATGCTTGAGAGGGGTAGGCATGGTTTGAGTTGTGTTGAGAAAGGCTTTGGGTAGATTGGAAGCAGCAAGAGGACACTGGACGCTAGTCTAGCAGAGAAAAGTAGGGAGTGTTGACTAGTAAATGCTCTCAGAGAACCTAGGAGAAACCGTGCTGAAGATAAGCATGGTGTACCTATTATTTTCCCCAGGATGGATCTGTTGCATTTCCCATAGTTTGCATTTGTTTCCCAGAAAAACTACAACATACTTCCTTTTTTGTTGCAAAAGTAAGTGTCAAGTAGGAAAACGCTGCTAATGAAAGCTTAGGGTAGCTAAGTGGTGCAGTGGATAGAGTGCCAGGCCTGAAGTCAGAAAGTCTCATCTTCCTGAGTTCAAATCTGGCCTCAAACACATACTACCAGGGTGACCCTGGGCAAGTTGCTTCACCTTGTTTGCCTCAGTTTCCTCATCTATAAAATGAGCTAGAGAAGGAAATGGTAAACCACTGCAGTATCTTTGACAAGAAAACCCCAAAAGGAATCACAAAGAGTCAGATACAACTGAATAATGACTAAATAAGAACAAAAGCTGTCCTCTACTAATATGAAATAAGAGTAATACCACTTGCCTTTCATCTTTGGAAGATGTTGAGGAGACAAATGAAGTTGGCTCACTTAAGTCCTTTGAAATCTTCAGGTGAGGAGTTATTCAATATGAAGAAAGCATAAAGTAGCCTCACCTGGTGGTGAGCACATTATTTGCTAGAAGTCCTTTAACCCCTTGTGTGTGAGGAATTGCTCTAGCAGATCTCTAGGCACCATTCAGACTGGTGAAGATAGCCTCTGAAAAACCATCTCCCTTTTCTGGGCATCGAATTCCTAATTTGTAAAATGAGGAGGTTGGTTTGGATTACCTCTACTATCTCTTTCAGCTCTAAATTTATGGTCATAGTTTTCAAAAATCCATTGATTTTCTCCATCTACAATAGTTTCACTATCTTATTGCACTTTTCCCAAAGTCCTTTCCTCCCGTCAACTCTTACACCTTTTGTTTTTCAACATGCTAATGTAAAAATAATCTAAACAATCTAAAAATATTCAAACAAATAATAAATCTAGAAATAATCACAAATATCTACTTATAACTCTTGATAAACTGATTTCTAAGAAATAAAATCAAGAGAATTAGAAAACAGTAAGCACAATATTTGAGCTGGAAGGGAATTTAGAGACAGTCTTTAATCCAACATTCCTGCCGTTTTATAGGTTGGTAGACTGAGACCAGAGAGGTAAAATGATTTGTCCAATGCCACACACTGCATGTCCTTAAAATAGTAACTAAACCCAGGTCTCTAGAGAGTTGGTTCTGTGCCCTTTGTGCTAATAAAAATAATAATGGTCCACATTTCCCCCTTTTAAATGTTTTATGGAGGCTGTTTTCTATTCTTTTATATCCCTATCCCTTCCCAATGACTGCTTCCTCAAGAGGACTTTCCCCCATAACAAATAAGGATAGACAAGAAAAACAAATCAATACATTGGTCATGTCTACAAATGTGAATTGAAGCAGCTAGGTGGTACAGTGGATAGAGCACCAGTGCAGGAATCAGGAGGACCTGAGTTCAAATCTCACCTCAGACACTTGACACTGACTAGCTGTGTGACCTTGGGCAAGTCATTTAACCCCTATTGCCTCATCCTGGGTCATCTCCAGTCATCCTGATGAATATCTGGTCACTGGATTCAGATGGCTCTGGAGGAGAAGTGAGGCTGGTGACCTGCTCAGCCCTCCCTCACTCAAAACAAAGTCAAGTGCAAGTCATGTCATTATTTCTCTGATGGAATGGTCTTCTTTGGCAACAAAGGACAAACACACATAAATGTGAACTATGTCTCCTTCTCCTATAGTTCATCTCCTTCTGCCTAGAAATGGGAGGCTTAGCACAATGCCTGGCACACAGTAGGCACTTAATAAATGCTCATTGACTGGCTGACTTCATCATCAGTTCACTAAAGTCATAACTGGACCTTGCATTGATCAGTATTCTTAAGTCTTTCAATGTTGTTTTCCTTTATATTATTGTGATGATTATGTAAACTGTACTGTTTCTGCTCCATTTATTAATATGCCTTAGTATATACAAGTCTATAAATTTCTCTGAATCCTCCACATTCATCATTTCTTATGGTGCAGTAACATTCCATTACTCATATGTTTACTCCATTACCTTCATGTGTCACCTTGCCAATTTGTTTAGCTATTTCCCAATGGATGGACACCTACACTTTTTTTTAGACTTTTCTTTTTTTTGGACACCTATTTTCCTTCTAGTTCCTTGCTAACATGAAAGCACTATATTTGTTTTTCTTTTTTCTTTTCCTCAGTGAGGAAGAAGTTTGGAATGGAGGAGTGAGGGAGGGAAGGGAAAGAGTTGAGATAAGATTGCAAAAAGAAAAAAAGAAAAGATACAAGAGAGTCATCAAAGCATTTTTTAAATTCACAGAAGAAAGAAAGGTCAGAGAGCAGACAATGAGGGAAACTTAAAAGTTACCCATTGAATTTATTACATAAATTAAGTGGGACAAATGATATACCTAAAAAGAAAATCAAGCTATTCATAATAGGGATTTGCAGTTTTATGTACAATACTCTTTTTTCTCTGTATATGTAGAAATGCTCATTAGTTGGTATTTGTTAAACAGCAGAATTAAAAACACCCAAAAGTGCTGTTACAATTATTTTTGAATACATGAGAATTTTACCCTCTGTCTTTGACTTCCTTTGGGTAAATACAGTGTAGATTTATACCATGTTTTCCTGCCAACCACCCTGGGGGGGGGAGATAGTAGAAGTTACATCATCTCTATTTTGCATCATAGGGAATTTTTTACTTAACCCTGGCAATGCTTCCCAATCTGTTTAGAGAACTCCCTGCACTGTGTAGTAAATGTCACAGGCAAAGTTGGAGATAGGGCTTGAAAACAGCAAATCAAGGCATCGAAAAGAACATTCAGTTCCCCCACCTTGTTCACAGGTTTAGCCTTCTAGACAACACACTAGTAGGTGGCCATTTGTATAGCTAGAACAAACTAACCGTTGGGAGCACAAACAACTCATATTTGTCCTGTCAAGAATGATTTGAAAATGATCACTGGAACAAGGAATGGCTTGGGAAGCACTGTGGTTCAACGCAAACAACAAGCAATCCGGACCCAGAGGATGTCAGTTCAAATCATACCTTTACTAGTGATTTTAGTCGTCATGTAACATTGACTGGTCTCAGTTTCCTCTATGGTGAAATGGTGTAGAGTGTGGGGGGGTGTTGAGCTAGATAGTTACTGAGGACACTTCCATGTTTACATCCATGATCTACATTGGTATAGGGCTTTAAGGTACACAAAGTACTGTCCTCACAACAGAATGCAGTAGAAGCATTTTAATACCCACCTTATAGATACATCTCATAGAATCAAAATCACAGAACATCAGAGCTAATCAGGACCTCAAAGGCCATCAAATCCAACCCAAGCTTGAACAACATTTCCCTCTACAATATATGTGACAAATAGCCATCAAGATTTTGTTTAAAGACCTCCAGAAAAAAACCCATTACTGATGGTGTCTACTCTACTTTGGGATGGCACTAATTGTTAGGCTTTTTCCCCCCTAACAATGAGCCTAAATCTCTCCCTCTAGAATTTTTAGCTATTATTCCTAGGTCTTCCCTCTGAGGTCAAAGAGAATAAATATAAGAGGGCAGCTGGGTGGCTCAGTAGACAAGAGTGCCTGGTCTGGAGTCAGGATGATCCAAATTCAAATCTGACTTCAGATATTTCCTAGCTGTGTGACCCTGAGCAAGTCACTTAACCTCTATCTGCCTCAGTTTCCTCAACTCTGAAATGGGAATAAGAATAGCACCTACCTGGCAGGGTTGTTGTGAAGATCATTTGATCTTGAGGTCATTTTTGTACAGTGTATAGCACAGTGGTTCACAGATGGTAGACCCTTAATACGTGCTTCTTTTCTTCCATATGATTTTTCAGTCAATCAGTTGTGAATCTATCTAATTGTGTATATACAAATACACACAAAACTTCCCCTCACCCCTCCTTCTCTGCAGATCAGGAACATTAAATGTGAAATCCAAGGATAACTATGAAACACCATGCTATCTGCCCAGGCATTGTTGTCACTACAATTGGGGAAACAAAATAGTTGACCTATCTATTGTAAGAAGGTATTAGCTGCTGCCAATAGCTCTACCAAGGATATTTGCCTTTCTCCCAATCAACCAACCAACGAGCACTTATAAATGCCTCCTGTGCACCAAGTGGGGTAGCTAGATGGCTCAGTACATAGAGCACTGGGCCTGGACTCAGGATAGATCTAAGTTCAAATCCAGCCTGAGACACTTGCTAGCTGGGTGATCTTGGGGAAGTCACTTTAATCTCTGGTTGCCTCAGTCTCCTGCAGAAAGAAATGACAAACCATTCTAGTGTCTTTGCCAAGAAAACCCCATGGATAATGCAGTCCACAGGCTCACAAAGAGTCAGACCCAAATGGAGAACAATGTACCAGGCACTGTGCTAAGTGTTGGGAGTACAAAAACAAAAAGAGAAGCAGCCCCTGGCTTCAAGAAACTTCCATTCTAAAGGGGGAGAGAACTTGCACATGTGTAAAAATAGGCAGAATATATGCCAAGTGAACACAAGGTAGTCTTGGGAGGGAGGACCCTCATAGTACAGGAGATCAGGAAAGACTTAGTGTAGAAGATGGTAGTTGGGTTGATTTCTGGAGGAGACCAGGGATTCCACAAAGTGAAAATAAAGAGCCAGCCTTGGGGAATAGTCATGGTATGGAGCCAAAAAACAGTGGAGAAGAAAGAGGAACTGTGGTGTGTAGGGGACAGGAAGAAGACTACTATGGCAGGAACAGAGTGTGTGGAGGAGAGTAATGTCTAAGAGTGTTGAATGTGTAAGAAAGGGCTAGGTTGTAAAGAACTTTAGATGTCAAGTAGAAGAGATCATATTTGATCCTAGAAGTACTAGGATTTGTTGAGTAGAGGCTGGCAGTTGACGTGGTCTGTGCTTTATGAAAATTGCCTGAGTGATCCTTGAAAGATTGATTGGAATGGAGAAAGACAATGGAGTGGAGAAAGATTGATGCAATAATCTGGGTGAGAAGTAATGAGGATCTTTACTGGGCTCATGGCTCTGTAAGTGGAGAGAAGGGGATTTTGTGAGATGTTAAGGAGATTTGGAAATTAATTAGATATGTGGAATGAATAAGAATGAAGTCATAGATGACACCCCATTTGAAAACCTGGGTGATTGGAAGCATAGTAGCGCCTTTGACAGTCCTGGGAAAGCTCAGAAGAGAGGAGGATTTGGTCTTGGGCCTCCTGGAGTCAAGAGATAAAACTGAGCTGTCCCAGACCCTGTGAGTTGGTGCTCCTAAGCTAATCCTTATACTGTGGCTTTCCCTCTAATTGTGTCAGTGAGAAGAAAAGCAAGAAAACCAGGTGAGACCCCTTCTTTGTAGAGTTGTATGGCACTGTCTGGTATTCCATGATTGCTTTCTCTTTATTCTGTATTTGTGATCACCCATACCATCTGTGTACAATGGGGAAGTCTGCCAAATATACTTCTAGCTTCTTGAGATCTTGGGCATGAGAAACATGGTAAAGGTAAGCAAGATTTGTACCTGGGACACTTCTATGTCCGAAGTCTTTGAGGCTTAACATTTGTTGTGTAAACTTATTTTGGGATAGGATGTCAAGGGAGAGGACAATAGATCCAAACTCCCAACAGCCCGACATTTGATTCTTCCATTCCAAGAATCATATGATTTAGTAGTGGAATGGACTTTAGAGAACACTCACTTCAATGTTCTCATTTTACAGAAGGTAAACTGAGGCAGTAAAATGACTCGTCTAACCAAAGTCACATAGATAGGATATGGCAAAGCTCAGATTCAAGTAGAGTGTTCTAGAAGGAACCTATTATAAAAAAGACCTTTATTCATGCTCTGTGGAAACTATACATCTAAAAACACATCACTTCTGCTCAAAAACCATAGTGATTCCCTGTTGTTTGCCAAGTTGAGTTCAAAGCCCTTTGTTGAACATTTGGTGTCATTAGTCAAGCCAGTGGAGGATTAAGTCAATCCCCTAGACTTCTGTAGCTTACCTCATGAGCATTCATGGCAGTCAGCAATAAAAAGTTGAGGAATAGATAAGAAATGCTATAAATGCCATTTTAAATGGTTGTCAGCACTTCTGGTTAAGGGTCTCATGGTGGAGGGTGGAGTTGAGTAGGAATAGTTGAAATCACTGATTAAAATGAATTTTTGATTCCTTCCCATTTCCACTACTTATCAAGCAACCGTTTACTAGATAACACTGAGGGTGATTACTCAGCCCTGTGGATTAAGAGTGAGGTTAGGCTATTTTTTCATCATACGTGCTGAAATCAGCGTACCCAGATACACACTCTTCAAGGAGAGAAGGGTATTACCTCTGAGTCAATCTTTCTTATCTAAACTGAAGAAAACCTTCCCTCAGGTGCCATCTGGAAACCTGCCTTGGGATGAACATCATCCCCAAGAATATGACACCTCTCAGAAAAACAAGTTGCCATATAAGGAATCCTATTTAGTGAAGAAAAAAACAGAGGATAAAGAAAAGCTTTGACTCACAGTTTCCACTGTGTGACTCAGTCATTCCCACCCAATCAGCATCATGAGCCAGAAAGGAGAACGGGTACGTAGCTGCCCTAATGACATGCAAGAGACATTTCTCCCTGTCCTCCAACCCCCTTTTTATTCCCTCAACACCCACACTTCTCTAAGTCATCCCCTCTACTTCTTTGCTAGTTCTCTTTCATCTACCTGAAAACATTTTACTTTTTTAAAAGGAAATGCAAAGAAAATATCAGCTCTCCCATTCTGTGACGACTATTTCCAACTCATTCATCCCTCATCCTTTTTTCATCCTCGGGCAATGCTAGCTCTACAGGTAAGAAGAGGACTCTGCTATCTGAGCAACATGATTAGGATAATCCCTCAAGGCTTTTTTCAGAGCATCATCTTGAAGGCCTGCTCTGATGCCTAAAGATCTCATCTTTAGAGTCACAGAATCTTAGGGCTTCACGGCATCTTACAGATAACCCAAACTAACCTCATTTATTTTTAACTAAAAACCATATATTTATTTTTCTAACATACAAATCTTTGTGAAAACAATTTATGTATGCATTGATCGCATACCTGATGGAAACATGAGACATGAATTGGCAGGTTTTTACAAACATCTTTCTACAGAAGGCAATATCTTTGACCCAATTAACCCAGAGGTGTAAAAACTATAAAATTCCAAAATGCTGCCTTAAAGAAGCTTCCAGCAAGGTATCACCCAATCATATGTTGAAATAAGCAACTGTAATCTCTTCATTTTACACATAAGGAAACCAAGGAAGACATGAAATGATTCACTAGGGGCCACCCCAACCAATGAGAGGCAAAGTTTGGAGTAGAACTCAGGTTTATTGACTCCAGTACAGTGTCATTACTATTATAGCAGTTGCAAACAAATATTCATCAATTAACAAGTGTTTATTAAGCACCTACTGTGTGCCAGGCACTATGCTAGGCACTGGAAATAACAAAGAAAAGCGAAAGCAATCTCTGGAGTCAAGAAGTCTGGATGTCATTGGAGAAGACAATCTGTCCACCTAGGGCCATTATCATAGCAGTTCTTATAATAGAAATAGAGTAACAGAATGGAATAGTCTCTCAGAGAAATAGGATCTGAAGAGGTACAGCTAAGGGGGGACCTTGGAGGTAATCTAATCCAACCCCTTCATTTTTGCCATTAAGGAAACTGACACCCAGAGAGATGAGCAGATTTGCCCAAAGTCACACAAAATCCATCTCTGGGGCTTCTGTCTCTGATTTACTTGTTATTCCCATTTGAATCTCCATTTGAAAAGAGACTCCCAGATCAACCATGTCTTCTTTCTTCTCCAGGCCACCCTTTTGACTTTCTAGACTTTCTTTACCTTGTCCCCAAATTGAATATTTTCAAGTCTTCCCTTGCCCCTTTTCTCTATTTCTTTGACCTTTTTGTGTTGTCTCCCCCAACTAGAACATGAATTCCTAGGGCAGGGATTACTTTTCTTTCTGCTTAGATTTGTCTCCCCAGTGTTTAGCAACATTGACTTGATGGCACCCCAGCCATGTTACTGGTGACTTCATTTCTAATACTTCCTGCCGTGATCTGAATACAGTTTCTTGGAAGCTCTATCCATTTCACAGCTATGACTGTGACATGACCACCAGAAGGTCTGCTTTACTGACTACCACAAATCTGATTCAGACTTGATACATTCCCTTCTGCACACTAGATAGCTTTCTTCCTTGGTCAGTCTATGATCTGACATAACTTCAGTCTCTACTTAGGCATGATGTGAGATATGTTGCCTTTGCCCCACATATTGTACATATCTTCCAAATCTTTGTAGGTTGGACAGATACCAGGCAGGAATTGTGTTGCAAGTGGCATTTGCTGTTCTCTTCAGTTATGCAAAGATTTTTTCTCCTAAAATGTTTCAAATAAAGACATTTAACAAAGAAATAAAATAATAGACTTGGAGTCAAAAGTCTTGGATCTGGATCTTAGCTAGCCCTGACACCTGCTCTCTGTGTAAGTCATTTTATCTCTGCATACTTCAGCTTCCTAGTCTTAAAATATGGAGGCTGGCCTAAATAACAAGCACTCCTCTTGATACCGAGCATGGAAGTACCTTCACTCAATCAACAGGTATTAAGCAGAGAGAAGCAGCTGCCTGGTGTCAGTGGATAGAACAGCAGCCTCCACACTCAAGAAGATCTGGATTCAAGTCCCACCACTATCACATCCTAGTTGTATGATCCTGGGCAAATCATGTAAAGAGTCAGTACTTTGGGCATCTAAGATTAGAAGTTACAGAGGAAGTGCTGACCTGCATTGGTGGAGAGATTTTAGTCATGTGGAATTTCCCTATACTAGTGAAATCACAGGTCCCTATCCTATGTACCAGGCACTGTGTTATATGCTGGGCATACAAAAATGAAAAAACATGCCTCTTAGATTACGTCTCTATATTTGTATATAGATAGGCAATATATATTTAGCAATAACAATATATATTATATAATATTTTATGTATGATAGATATCTATTTAATAATAATAAATATGTAATTGGATAAAATAAAATACAAGTAAGAATAGGGACTGGACTTATCATTGGCACTTTCTTGGTTTAACTGTGTGCAAGGCTTATGTTAGACACTGCAGGATGCAAAAATGAACGTCAGCCTTGAAGGATCTCTCAGAGACTCAGAGAAAAGAGAGATAAATGAGGATATTATGAAACACAAATGTGATGTCATCAGAGAAGTATGATTTGTGAAGGCTTGTGCTGAGTCATCTGTGTTCTCATTTCTGACTCCTGCAGCCAATGGAAGGTCATCATGACATGTTGACTGGCTAGGGTTACATACAACTTCTGTCTGTGGAGCAGTTGCTACATGGCCTAGACAGATGTTTGGCCTCCTAAGTTGACTTCATTAACACAGAACAGTAGTAATGAACTTGAGTCCAGGAACCCAAAGCATAATGGCGGAATAGGCAGTCATTACAATAAAATGTCCTTTTCCTTACGTGGAAGGCAAACTCTTAAGCAATTCAAGGGCATTGGGAGAACAGTGAGGATATTTGGAGAGGATAGGGTGGGGTGGAGGGACAGTGGAAAACACAGAGAGAGCATGGCCTATTGCTCCCATGCACACCAGATTCTTCTTAAATTCCCAGGACAAGGCTAAGGAAACTAGAACAGGGGCCTTCACAGTCATGTGACTCTGGACTCGTTTGCAGTTAACTTTTACCAACGGGATTTCCATGATCACAGCTCATGGTACCTTACAGTTCAGAATGCTTTCCCAGATTTACTTCCTTTGATCCCACAACAACTCCCAAAGGGAGGCAATGCAAGGTTTAGTTTTCCCATTTTACAGATGTCAAACCAAACTAAGGAAAGTGAATTGACTAAAACTGCACAATCAGTAAATGGGCAGGATGGTACCTCAAACCCAGTCCTTCTAACTCCAAATTCAGTGCTCTTTTTTTGAGGGAGAGACAGACAGACAGAGACAGAGAAAGACACAGAGAGAGCCACAGACAGACAGAGACAGAAAGGGAGAGAGAGAGGGAGAGAGACAGACAGAGAGAGAGAGAGACAGAGACCAATAGAGAGGACAGCTCTGGTCTCTCTAGACTCTGCAGATCTTGTATGGCTCTGCAGTTGCTTCAGCCACTTGGGGCTTCCTTTTCTGAGAGAATAGATTCAAAGACAGTCAAGAGACTGAAGAGATCTCTTTCTCCTTTCACCAACTCCACCCTGTGCATCACAAACCTTGGGACATCGATCTTCACCAGTGAAAACAAGAGTCCCACACAAAGGGATTTTGAGATTTGGGTTATTCCAAAAAACGAGTTACATAAGTCATTTTTACTTAATGCAGCTGAACAAACTTTTCAAACATTTGCTGAGCACCTACTATGGGTCAGATACCATGCTAAGTGCTGGAAACAAAAAAGTCATAAATGCTCAAAACTTTGAAATAGTCATTGGAGCTTACATTCATGTCTTAAGGACTAAGATTTGAGTTTGAAATGGAAAAGGTTTAGAGCTGGAATTTCTGGGTCTGAATTGCTATGCTGTTCCCCATAGTATGTTTGACCTTGGCTAAATTCCTTAAGCTTTCTGGGTTTATTTCCTCATCTAATAGGAGGGTTTTGGAATAGCTATTAAACTCCTTCTACCTTGAAATCTGTAATCCAGTGGGCCTAGAGAGAGCAGTAATATTATCTAGTCCATGGTCTTAGAGCCTTTGTGGCTTTAAGTGACTTAAGTCCCATAGAGGAAATATGAAAGGAGAAGGGGAACAGGAGTCAGTCAGACAATTGGCACTTGGGTTTCTGTCCAAGTTGATCCCAGAGGTCAAATGAGAAAGCAGAATCTTTGCCATGTGTAGGCACTGGGACAGAAGCTAGATACACCAAGCCAGCTCAGGTCCAGGTTGAAAGCTTGGCGTTTTGAGGTACTCCTCAAAACGCCAAGCAATGCTTTGGGGCTGGGAAGATACATTGCAAAAGCCTGGCATCTGCGTTTGAAAGCCAGAGGAATTGGAGCTGCCATATCACGCCATATGCTGGTCTCACTGGTGCTTGCAGTAGCAGGGTAATGCTAATTATACTAGACGGCATTGCGCAACACCCCCATCAACCTATATTTTGTAAAAAGCCATGAAGTTTTAATAGTTGGTTGCCTCAAGAGAAATCTCAGCTTTTAAGCCTCCGTTATAGGAGCCTGGTGAGAGCTAGGTTATAATTATAAGGGTCGAGAAGTGCCTGAGAATCTTTAAATGCCAAATAAAAAAGAAACTCGCTAACACCCAGAGCTGTGGCCCTAAGGTCCTTCCACTGTACCTCACTTTGTGCTTGATTAGGCTGGTGCTGTTGGAAAAGTCCTTGGATTCTGAATGTCAAAAAAGACAGAGACTAGATACCCAATCTAAAGTACTCACTGCTGGATCTTGGCTTTTCTCTCCTTTTGGCCCTGGGAGACCTAAAATTTGTATTTACTATCTGTTTATTGGTAAGTGGAGCAGTGAATCTTGAAGTCAGGAAAGATTGTGAGTTCAAACCTTGCCTCAAATAGTTCTGTAATGCCTGGCATAGGAGGAAAATTAATTGCCTTATACTTGTTAGGGCTAACAGTATCCTAATGACACACTCATCAACGCGCTCATTATTGATTAGTCAACAACACGAACGTCAAACCTTTTAGGAACATGCCACCAATCTGATTCTTAAAGGTCCCAATAAGCCACTCATACACGTGCTCATATTTATATATGTATGTGTATATATACACATGTGTTTGTGCATGTATGGATTTTCCCCCTACACACCTACCATAGTATTCAGAGAGTGACCTGTGACTTGTGGTCTACTCCAAGCCGCCCTTTTCTGTCTATTATTTTGGATCCTTAATAAAAGAAAGCTATGTATAGTCCTTTTCCAGCTTGGTCCGGGTCACATTGCCTTAGAGCAGGCTTGCCACCCCTCCTGTTCATCCTAATATGTTTGTGCAGAAAACTACTCCCTCCCTTCCTGCTGTCAAGTGCCAGGGGGCCCTGAACAAAGACAACTCCTGGCACATCTCCAGCTCAGGGCAAATGGTTGCCTTGGGTAAGAGAGTTAAGAGAGAAAAAGGAAAGCAACTACTTACATGTGAGCTATTTTTATTATTATTGCTTTTTAAAAACCCTGACCCCAGGGGAAAGAGACTCTGAGTAATGCATGCTTTCCTCTCCCTTTCATTGTGACTTGAATTGTGGTGTGCTATTTACTGTGTATATCCTTCTGGGAGCTGTGTGCCTATTAGTTGGATATTGGCCCTAAAATTAAGCCAATATGGCTTTAGATAGTGGTCAAAGATATGACTGGTAAAGGCTGAAATTGGATTGCCATTCACTAAATTATTTCCCAGCTCTTGCCCCTAATCTGGATGTCTAGTTGACATAACTGAGAAACCAATCAGGTACAAAGATTATATTCATCCCTCCTTGGTATTTGTTTCTATCTGTAATTGGAAAACACTGGATATGATGCCAATTTCTAAACAGAGCCTTTGTTAAAGACATGGACTTCTGAATCTGTACTTTTTAGGGAAACTGGGGAGAGGGAAGTATGGAATAAGACAGAAAACTTGGAAGATCATGTATAAAGACTACTAAAAATTGTCTATTTCCCCATAAAAAATTGATCATGGATTTTGACTTTTCTACCTATACTTTACTGCTATAAGGAATGTCACATTGATCTCAAGGGTCTAAGTTAAAATATAAAATGATATCATCAGCTATACAGAGAAGTTAAAAGGGGAAATGGAGGGAACAAACTGGAGAGCCAAGATTCCAGAGCCAACTCTGCTAATCATATGTTCCCTGCTCAAAATTCTTCGGAGCCCTCCCCCATCCCCAACTCCTTTTCAAAATTCAAATACCAGTAACAGTCACTTTTTCCCTCTCTCGGGTTATTACAAGAATCAAGAAATCCACATTTTAAAATACTTTATATTCTCCAGAAAAGAAATATGACACAAATGAAATCAAAGTGGCACACCAATAGAAATATGCCCCCCCATTTTCCAGAAAGCCCCTAGACAGCAGGAATTACTATATCCCAAAAGTTAGCACAAAATTACTGTATCTTCAAGACTTAGCACATAAGAACCTCAAAAGATTCTATTTCAGAAGAACTTAAAACATATTTGTTGAACTGAATTGAATTTTATCCAACAAACTGTTTAAGTCCCAGTACATCATTCCATGTTGTAAGTATCCATTCTAGACACACATTTAAATATAGCGAAACCCTTTTCTAGTGTCTTCCCAAAGATGAAGGTAAAAAAGCAAATGGAAATTAGAAACTCTAAGAGTTAAATACGATCTTTAGCACATGTATTAGACTACATCTTCAGGGAGAAATATCCTGTATCTTGATCAGTCATTATAAAGGAGAGAAATAATAGTAGGCCTTTCTGCATATGATGCTGTCAGTCTTAAAAAAAACATTCTTTGGAATATCTATTAAAATAAATATAGTGTATTGGGAAAACTGGAAAGCATTCTGGTGAAAAATAGGTTTAGTTTTATACCTTATACCATAGATACTGGGACTGAATTTGTGATTTTATTGATATAGGAGATCTCTAAAATAAAGTAACTCTACATACCAATGCAGGCTGACGGTTTCACTGCAACATAGAGAGTTGTCTAGAGGCTGAGTGGTCAAGTTACTCATCCAGGGGAATAAAGCCAGTGATGGTTAGAGGTAGTTCTTAAACTCAGGTCTTCTTGGCTTTGAAGACTGTTTTCTATCTAGTAAATCACACTTCTGTATATAATAGAGCCCCAATGGATACATTATCCAAAAATAAAAAGCCATAGTGTATCAAAATTAAGAGATGTCTGTATCTTTCATAATTATAGATAGGGAAGAAATTCATAGCCAGATAGAGAATAGAAAAAAAGTACAAAATGAACACTATTAATGTAAAATTATAAAACCTTTTACATAAATAAAATCAATGTAACTTGACTTAGGAAGCTAAGGTGCAGATGGGCCAACATCATTGCTCTAAATATTTCTAAATCATAAAAGTCTTACTTTCATAATCT
Organism: Bettongia penicillata ogilbyi; assembly: GCA_023548195.1. Classification (NCBI taxonomy): domain Eukaryota; kingdom Metazoa; phylum Chordata; class Mammalia; order Diprotodontia; family Potoroidae; genus Bettongia; species Bettongia penicillata. The sequence continues at coordinate 1,675,264 of JAJHZJ010000309.1, forward strand.
ATAAGGTATATAAATAGTCAAGGGATTTTCAAATAATATAATCTATCAACAGTCACCTCAAAATTATGTCCAAAATCACAATTTTTGATTTGTATATTGAATGTACATTGAAATATATATTATAATGTATATTAAATGCATGTTAATATATATTAATAATTATTAAAATAACTCTGAGGTTACACTTAATACCCATCAAGTTAGAAAAAATGGGAGCATTATTTGTAGGAGAGGTTATAGAGAAAAATAAAACTAATTTACTACTGGTGGGGGCTGTGCATTTGTTCATCATTCTGGAAAACAATTGGGAATTATGTAAGAAAAATTACCAAATTGCTTATACCCTTTGACCAAGAGATTCCATTACTGAGACTATATCCTGAGGAGGTTATTGACAGCAAGAAAAGACCCACAATACTAAAATATTCATTATAGCATTATAGGTAATAATAAAAAGGCATAAATAAGATATACCTGGGTTTAGGAAGGCAATACAATATTACTATGTAGTAAGAAACTATAAGAGAAAACCTCCTGTAGCAGACAGTGAGCCAGTCTTAGAGCTGGAAAGACATAGGTTAAAATATTGTCTCTGATGCATATGACTATGGGATCGTGATCAAGTTCCAGTTTCCCAGGCAACTCTAAGACCTTAGTTGCAGATGAAATGTTGCTATGCTTCCCTGGAGGGAATTCCCATGCTAGGAGTTCCTCATACTGATGAAATCACATATCTAGACAAAATAAAACAAGAAGTGAAGAATATGAAGTATTCTGAGAAAAGGAAGACCAGTATGAAGTGATACAGGGTGACAAAAACATCCAAACACTCCCTCCCTCACCCAAATCCAATGTATGCTGTGATATACATTGCAAATAAAGACAACATGGAAAAATAACAAAACCCTAGCCAACTGCAATGGTCAAAGTTGCCACAAGATCATCAAGATTAAAGACATATCATCCTTTTTGATTAACAATAAACAAGTCATTTTGTGGAGCATAGTTTGTAGAGAGTTTATTTGGGTATTTATTACTATGAAGTGTGTGCTGTTGAAACTCGGGCCCCATTGTTCCTGTCCCTCGAGAAAAGGCCCAACAAAGCGGGAATCTTCAAGGGCACAGTTGTGTGGTCCCCATTCCTTTCCCACATCATTCCAAAATTGATATTCCTAAAACATAGATTCTGATCACTTAACTCTCCTATTCAAAAATGTTCATTAATTTTCTATTGCCCCTAGACTTAAAAACAAAATCCTCAGTCTTAATGACCAGGCTCCCACTTCTATTTTCACACTTTATATTTCTGTCCTTCCTGCACTTTCAAACTGGCCTGCTCACTATTCCCCGTATTTGACATTCCTTCTCTCATCCTTCTACCTTTGCATAAGCTTTCTCCATGTCTGGATGCACTCCCTCCCTAGACCTGTCTTATAGAAGGCCTAGCCTTATTCAAAGTGCTTTATTCAAAGTGCTTTCTGTGCCCACAGTTCTCAATGTTTTTTACTTGATCATGGCACAGTATGAATCTTTGCCTTGCGGAGTAACAGCTTACTAAACATTTAAGTTGGCAACTCTACAGGAGATTCTGGAGACCTGCTTGTATCAATGCAAGCATAGCTACTGAAGGACCAACTAATGAAAACTCTTGGCTTATCCTTTGAGATCCTCTGCTCTACAAGATTCCTCCATTAAATGGCATGCTCTCCTTCCAACAGGAAATTATTTTACATTACTTTGCATATACTTTTAAATACTTTGTATTTATTTACTTGTGTACATGTTATTACCCTTCCCCCAAGTAGAATCAGTTGATCAAACATACATTAATTGCCTATTGTGTGCCAGACACTGTGCTAGGGGTTGGTAGGTATTGCTATATGTGAATATAAAAGTGAGATAGTTTTTGTGATCAAGGAGTTTATATTCTACTGGGAGGCTGGGTGGGTAGACATACAATAGGTTCACATGTAAACAAATCAAAGATGCATACGAAATAAACACAAAGTAATGGGGGGGGCACTAACAATTGGAAATCAGGAGAGTTCTCTTGAAGGTGAAACTGAAGTTGAGACTTGAAGGGTTAAGAGTTCCAAGACATGGCAATGGGGAGGGAGAACATGGAGGATCACCAGTGCAAATGCATGGGGCCTTACCTAAGCCAAGAAACACAGGCAGGAGTTAGACTATGAAGGGTTATAAATAGATTGTTTTATTTTACCCTGCTTCTTGAGGACTTCATTGCTAGATGGGAATGGCCATTAAACCCAGTATGGTCTGCAGCTCCAAGATAACTAGTGACTCTTCCTTTGGACCTTCAGAGACACCCAAGGTTGTTAACAATCTCTAATACTACACTTAAATCAGCAAAGAACAGAGACCCAAGTTCACGGGCCAGGTGTTGGTCTCAGATGAGGTGGCTGCCCTTCCTGAAATGTTGTCTTTATTACCTGAACAGCATCTGGACAAGAAAGAGCCAGACGAAGAACTCACTTTGGCTCATTAATGCCTTTGAATTCCTGTTCTGCTCCATAGTCAATCAAAGAAGGCCTCCCCACATGATTAACACACTGCAACCAGTTACAGAATGTCAATGGGTATTCTAAATCTGGAAACAGGACCCTTTCATTTAATGTCTTTCTAGAAGCAGGTTCTTCAGTCTCTTCTAGAGGAGGATTTCATCAGTCGAGCCTGCTTACCAGCTCCCTGCCTTTATGGTAACAAGAGAGACAACCGCATGTGTTTCCCATCATGGGTCTGTAAGTTTCAAATTAGTCATTAGTTTCATCATCCCTGGAACACAAGGAGGAAATCCATAGTTGCTGCAAAAGTCTCAGTAGGAATAATAATTAAAAAGCACTATTATGATTCTGAAGTATTTTGGGGTTGACTATCCATAAAATGCTCAGATTAAGGGTAAACTAAATGGAATGATGGTAAAGAGAATTTTGATGGTGTATGATTTGGGGCATCTTAGTAGTTGGGGAAAAAAATTCTAAAAATTAAAATACTCTACAATAAATGTCCTACTTCTAGGATAGAGGTAACTTCTAATATAGGTACTATTAACAGAACCACTTTCTAAAATGGCACATGGGAGAGTGGAAATCTGTCATGACGTGGGAGCTGACTGGATCACAATTATTGGGATGACAGCTCATTTTAAGTCATAAAAGTTGCAAGGGACCTCAGAGGCCATCTAGTCCAACATTCTTATTGATGAGGAAACTGAGATTCAGAGAGGATAAGTGATTTGCCCAAGGGCAGATAGATGTTAAAGGACAGAGCTGAGTTGAACCTAGATCCTCTGAGTCCAAATTTCCCTATACCATACTCCTTATCCATACATGTTATATTACCTATCTATGTAAGGTTCTTAATTTATCTGTGGAATTCAAAGGTCTTTTGAAAATTTTCAATTCATTTACAACAATATCTCAGGGCAGAAGATCATTGTGATGTTAGGGATGTAGAGACCTGGGTAAAAAGTTTGCTTCAAATCTCACAATAATTTCATGGTAAATTACAAAATCAACATTGCAGCATTATATTGTCTGCAAGACCAAAGAGGGACATACTGTGATCTTCAGGATTGAATCCTAGGTTAATTTAGTCAGTAACTTTAGTACAGCAAGTATATTGGCTAAAGTGATGGTGAATTTTTTGACTGACTACTAAAAACAGAGGTCCTCTCCTCCCTCCTTGAACCTTGACAAATCCCTTGTACCAACTCTCTGATTGCCTCAATCACAGGATCACTACAACAGACCACTCTGTTTATCCCTTTGGAATCAATTGTGATAAGTTCATAAAATACAAGTTATTTAGTCAAGAAATATTAATTCCATATCTTTGATGAGAAATACAATGGAAAAGCAGCAGAAAGTTTAGTAAAAGGCCATCAAATACATGAGATGCAGGGTTTTTTTCAAAGTAATTTTGAATGGTTGAAATATGGGGACAACATTCTAAAAGTACAAGACAGACTCCCATGGGAAATATTTATAAAGAGATTTGATCTTTAACTTCAAATCATTAGATGATTTTTCCCTCTGAGCCCTTCACTTCTTGCTAATGAAGGCTCAAGCTTAAGTGTTGGGAAAACCAAGGTTTGTATTGCTTTTCATAAGTTCAAGAATAAAGCTGGCTTAGTTATAGTTTTAGAAGTTCAGAGTTAAATCATTTAGCACAATCCACTCCTTTTATAAAGGAGGAAACAAGTTCCCAGAGATTTACTGAAAGCCACATTGTTATTATTACTCATCCTTTAATATTCCAAATATAAGAGCATCACTACCTTCACTCATGCTTGGAATATCTGTGTCTGTACATATGATAAGTAGTGATAGTTTGGGGGTCTAGGAGAAAGAAACAGGTTAAATTTAGGTAATAAGCTATGGTGCGGAGCAGAATCACATAATTTGAGAGTTAGAAGGGACCTTAGTGGCTATCTAGTTCAACCTATATAAGAAAGAAATCTCAGTAAAGAGCAATTCGTTGTTAACATAATAAATACACCTGGTTGGCTGCCTGAACTAGGCTGTTACAAACTGGTTTGGGTGTGACACCACCAAATAGTAAAAGCATTTCATCCAGCTGTCTTTGTTATTCATGTGGCCGCCTTTTTTACATGGGACTCTCTATAAGGCTATATATAACTACATTTTCTAGCCTGGGTTTTTTTTTTTTTAAGAGTAATAAAATTCATATGATCAAAGGCTCTGAATTTATAATTTAATTGGTGAATTACTACAAAAAGAATGTGAATTCATCTGAAGAGTTACCAATTAATGGCCCAAGGTGGAAAACAGGATTGGGTTCACCTCAGCATACCCTCAGATAGCCTAGAACTTGAATTCCTCCCTTGTTTGGCTTGTGCTTATCAGAATATGGAGGGATAGTCACTTTTTAACCGCCTAATTTGGTTGTGTCTGGGGTATTGCCTCACAACTTTGTTCAAGTTGCCTCAATCATTAATGAAATGTTGGACAGTTACTTCATATAAAGAGGGAAGGTCAGGAAAGGAAGAGGAGAAAAGACAACCCAGCAAAAAGAAACCCCAAAACAAAAACAAGCCTTTGCAACTCTTAGGGCACAGTCCTATAAACATTAAGTGTAGCAGACCTTCCATCCATTGGGGGTAGTGGGAATGGAAAACCAACTAGTACCCATATAACATCAAGCATCCACATGTTAAGTAAATTCCTTAAGAACAGGAACTTTATCATCTTCTCCCCTTGACAAATATAGTTCTTGACACATATTGGAAACCTAATACATGCTTATTGAATGATAAAAACTGACATGCAAGCAATTACGCTGATACGGGGTTTACACAATATTCAATATTCAGATTTTCACTGGAATTTTTTAGTTGAATTTCAAAGATCTGGTGGAAACTCTGAATTAATCTTCAGGGTTTTTTTTTTCTTTTTAGTTCCAAACCAGGTTTTTTATTTGTGTGTGTGTGTGTGTCTCCAGTGGTTAAGGGTATTTCCCAGATCGCCGTTTACAGAAGGATGGTTTTGACAATGGATCCATTGTTTCATTTAAAAAGTACTCATTGTCAAAAACCCGATCCAAAAAGACCTAGGAGGCTTCACTGGTGGAAAAAACTGAAACATGATTCTACAGACAAGGACCACTTTAGAGTGACATCCTCCGAAATGGAAGAGATATATTCCAACCATTTTGACTGTAAAGTGATTTTTGATAGAATATAGCTCATTTTAGATTCCTTTCTGAAGCAAAATTACATAATTGCCTGAATTAAGAGCTTTTAGCTAGAAGGGATAAAGTAAGACAAAGTGACTGGATTCCTAAATAAGGTCTTCCTAGTGATGCTTTCGTAGTCTCTAGCAGAACTTTCTGGTCTTTGGTACTTCCCATCCATTCCTATTTTTTTTATTTTTCGACTCTTCTCTTAAACATTTTTGTCAAAGTTAAGAATGTCTCTTGGGCCTTGTGATTCCTTGAATTCATTCTTGCATTTTCCTAGAACTGGAGCTCTCCTTCCCCCTCTTTCTAGGGGTATGTACAAGGTCTCTCCATAGAACTAGGCTGCAACACAACATTCTGCTACTAGGTGCTATCATCTTATAGATGATATATCATACTGAGAACTCCAACTCCTTTCAGTCTAAAGGGTAGAAAGCTTTCAAAGCTATTAATTTGATCAATTTAGTATCTAATAGATATTGAATTCATATGATAGATTATTTGATACATTTATTCAATAGCCATCAAATCTATAAGCTCAAAAATCTGTAATAAATTTCCATGAAGTGATAGGTAATGTAATGGGGTTATGGCACATGGTATTTCTCCACAAAGAAGATAATGGAGAGCTGCTTCCAGAAAAATTGTGATGATATATAAGGGAAGTAGCTTGGAGAGACCAAAATACGAGTAGATATTCAGTAATTATTTCTGGCCACTTAATGGAAGTGTCAAAAAGGAGACCCTTTGAATGGTCTGTCAGCTTCAACTCTGCTCTCTTTACCTTAACCAGGTCAGAAGGATTCCAATGACTCTGTCACTCATGGCTTACGATGAAGGGAGTAGAGGCTCCAGTCTTAGGAGTTTTTAAAGATCAGGAGAGGAAGCCATGTCTTCTTTGCCCATTGAAAGCTGGAACAGTCTTATTGGGCCGAGATGCCACCTTTGAATATGAACTTGGTGGGATGTAACAACAACAAATTTGGATTTGATTGTTTGTTTTCCTTTTGGAGTTGTTTCCCAGGCCCAGGCTAAATTGTAAGCATCTGAGGATTCAATCTCCTTTGAGCCCTGATAATTTGCAGTTGTGCTAAGTCATGTGGGTTTTGTACCTACTGGCTGAGCCAATCAGGAACTGAGTTTTCATTACACATACAGGGAGGTTGGTATTTTATGACAAGGATCTTGTGATTCTCTGGTCAAGACTCTGAGTGGCCATATGTTGAGACCCCCGCCCCTCTTCCCTCCCCTTCCCCCTTCTCCAACTGCTCAGATGTAAAGGTTCTCAATCCAGGGATGTATAGCAATATTGCTCTGATTCAGGCAGTAGAGCGCTGTCTGTTTGTTTTTATTTCTCTGTATTTCCTCTGTTGAATGGATAGGAGGCTTGGTAGCTTTGGAAATGTAAAAGATAAAAAGGCATGTCTGGGGGCATTTGGTTGAGCTAATTAAAGTGATTGTTAGCCCCTCAAAAGTTGACTTCCTTTTTATAAATGCAGACCTAAGAATATGTGATAGCAGTCCCCTCTGTGTATGCCAGGATGCTTACAGATACATGGGACTAAGACTATGTAAGAGCAGGTCTCCCCCAAGAGACCAAACTGTTGTATGGAAGAGAATGCCCCAAGGTATTAGATGAAATGCTTCTTCAGATTATACCTTTAAAGGAAATATCCTTTTGTAAAAGATAATTTTTTTTAAATTTATTTATTTAGCTTTTTACATTCATTTTCACAAAATTTTGAGTTCCAAATTTTCTCCCCTTTTATCCCCTCCCCCCACCCCAACACACAGAGCATTCTAATTTTCCCTATCACCAATCTGCCCTCTCTTCTGTCAGCCCTCCCTTCTCTTGTCCCCATCTTCTCTTTTGTCCTGTAGGGCCAGATGACTTTCTATTCCCCATTAACTGTATTTCTTATTTCCTAGTAGCAAGAACAATACTAAACAGTTGTTCCTAAAACTTTGAGTTCCAAATTCTCCCCATCCCTCCCTCCCCACCTATTCCCTTTGGGAAGGCAGGAAATTCAATATAGGCCCTATCTGTGTAGCTTTGCAAATGACTTCTATAATAGTCATGTTGTGTAAGACTAACTGTATTTCCCTCCACCCTATCCTGCCCCCCATTATTTCTATTCTGTCTTTTGATCCTGTCCCTTCCCAAGTGTTGACTTCAAATTGCTCCCTCCTCCCATTGCCCTCCCTACCATCATCCCCCCCCCTTGCTTATCTCCTTCTCCCCCACTTTCCTGTATTGCAAGATAGGTTTTCATACCAAAATGAGTGTGCATTTTACTCCTTCCTTTAGTCGAATGTGATGAGGGTAAACTTCTTGTTTTTTTCTCAGCTCTCCTCTTTTTCCCTCCATTAAAAAGTCTCCTGCTTGCCTCTTGAATGAGATATAATTAACCCCATTCCATTTCACCCTCTTTCCTCCCACTACATTTCTCTCTCACCATTTACCTTAATTTCTTTTAAGATATGGTCCCATTCTATTCAATTCACTCTGTCCTCTCTGTCTCTGTGTGTGTGTGCATGTGTGTATGTTTGTGTGCATGCACGCATGTACGTGTGTGTGTATGTGTGTGTATGTGTGTGTGTGGTCCCACCAACTACCCAGATACTGAAAAATTTTAAGAGTTACAAATATTGTCTTTCCATGTAGGAATGTAAACAGTTCACTTTTATTAAGTCCCTTATCACACTCTTTGCTGTTTACTTTTTCATGCTTCTTCTCATTCTTGTGTTTGAAAGTCAAATTTTCTTTTCAGCTCTGGTCTTTTCATCAAGAATGCTTGAAAGTCCTCTATTTCATTGAAAGATTATATTTTCCCCTGAAGTATTATACTCAGTTTTGCTGGGTAGGGGATTCTTGGTTTGAGTCCTAGTTCCTTTGACTTCTGGAATATCCTATTCCACACCCTTCACTCCCTTAATGTAGAAGCTGCTAGATCTTGAGTTAACCTGATTGTATTTCCACAATACTGGAATTGTTTCTTTCTAGCTGCTTGCAAGATTTTCTCCTTGACCTGGAAGTTCTGGCATTTGGCCACAATGTTCCTAGGAGTTTCTCTTCCTGGATCTCTTTCAGGCATTGATCGATGGATTCTTTCAATACTTATTTTGCCCTCTGGTTGTAGAATCTCAGGGCAGTTTTCCTTGATAATTTCATGGAAGGTGATGTCTAGGCTCTTTTTTTTGATCATGACTTTCAGGTAGTCCCATAATTTTAAAATTGTCTCTTCTGGATCTATTTTCCAGGTCAGTTGTTTTTCCAATGAAATATTTCACATTATCTTCCATTTTTTCATTCTTTTAGTTTTGTTTTGTGATTTCTTGGTTTCTCAGAAAGTCATTAGCCTCCATCTGTTCCATTCTAATTTTGAGAGAACTATTATCTTCAGTGAGCTTTTGAATCTCTTTTTCCGTTTGGCTAATTCTGCTTTTGAAAGCATTCTTCTCCTCATTGGCTTTTTGAACCTCTTTTGCCAATTGAGTTAGCCTATTTTTCAAGGTGTTATTTTCTTCAGCATTTTTTTGGGTCTCCTTTAGCAAGGTGTTAATCTGCTTTTTATGCTTTTCTTGCATCTCTCTCATTTCTCTTCCCAGTTTTTCCTCCACCTGTCTAACTTGATTTTCAAAATCCTTTTTGAGCTCTTCCATTGCCTGAGCCCACCGGACATCCACCTAGGATGTCTAGGATACAGAGGCCCCGACCTCCACGTCTTTCCCTGATGGTAAGAATAGTTCCTCGCCATCAGAATTGAAAGGTGGGAACATCTGTACCCCATCAAAGTAGCTTTCTATAGTCTTATTTTTCTTCCCTTTTCTGGGCATTTTCCCTGCTAGTTACTTGACTTCTGAGATTCCTGTCCACCCCTGCCTAGATCCGCCCAGCTAGTGCTTTGTAAAAGATAATTGATGGTAAGTGACTAAATAAAATTGGACTGTTATGGTCCTTTAAGGTAAAAGCCCCTTCAAACCCCTTAGAGTACTCTGGAGCCCTAAAGGAAGATGAGACCAGCCTGACCTTGGGATAATGAGCCAGAACATCACCATTTCACATGCTCCCAATTCTCCCCAAAACAGCTCTTTAGATGCTGTGTCAGATGATTTGGGCAGGCAACAGATTCCCATTACAATGGATATGTGTCATTCAGATTAGCAAATTCAAGACTCTTATCAGACTCTTCTCTTAGAGCCCATAACTTGGCTATCCTACTTACCATTCAGGTCTGTGAATTGTTGAGGGTAATATAAATGCGGGTTATTTATTGCTATAGTATACTGTCATGGCTCATGTAAGAACTGTAATAAGAGTAGAATGCTAACTCAAAGCTTCTGCGGTTTCATCATCTCCTGTGTAACACATTTTGTACACATACATCCATAGGTATATAAAAGTTATATAGAGTCTGTCAAGCCATATCTATTCTTCTTATCATTATCCAAGATCTTCCAATATGTACAGAGACTTAGGTATGCCATTTGTACAAGAAGAACAAAGGTCAAGTTTGGGAGCTGATTAAAAAATATATACAAAATGGGTAATTCACATGAAGCATAGTACCCTGCACTTAATTAATGCTTATTGATTGATATGCCATTTAAATCATAATTTGAGATACTTTCTGAGATCTTAGTTCTAGTGTTCCCACAAAACTCCATGTCTTGAGTCTCATTTATTGTTCAGAGTTGTCCTTGAACTTAATTCTTTGCTCTTTCCACCTCCTCATAGGAGATTCATATCTTAATTTGTCCAGAGTCATATGTAATGAAATAAAAGATGTAAATGGACTTTCCTTTTAACAGTGTCTCTCTTGGTTCCTTTCTCTGTCTCTCTTTCTGTTAGTGTCTTTCTCTGGCTCTACTTAGTCTCTCTCTCTCTCTTTCTCTCTCTCTGTCTCTCTCTGGTGTGTGTGTGTGTATGTGTGTGGTGTGTGCTTGTGTGTGTTTGTGTGTTCCTCTTTGTCTATTTAGAGTATTCTTGAGTTTCTGGACTATGACTGAATATTTCACCCTGGGTCATCAAAGCACAAGATTCTCCCACTCCTCCCCACAAAGCAGAAGGACATTTTTGCCCCTTTCTCCAAAATCTGGGAACACAGGTGCTTTTTAGACACTCCATACTTGGGACAGCAGGCATCTTTGCCACTGCCTGACCAATCTCAGAGTTTTCACCTTTCCAAGTTGCCGGAGAGAATCCAGCTGGGCCTGCTAAACCCACCTCTTGCCTAATTGCACAGTCAGCATATTGTGCATTGAGGGCAAATGGTGGTTACTGAGTGTGGGTGGGGTGTAGTAACCTAGTGCCAAGAGTTTCTGAAACCCCAAACAGCTATAAAATAAAAATGACAAGCAACATAAAATGAAGTTGGCCTCAGTTCCCACCTCCATGGAACTGTAGACACCAAGTTAGGACAAAACCCACTAGCAGATGCTGTTGGAGCTGCTGCTGGCTGTGGGTTCTGTGGAGTAAAATACTTTAATTTTGGAGGGGGATATGAGAGCTTCTCTAGGTGAACCACAGAAACAGATTGAGATGAATAAAACGAACTAAAATTAGTGATGACATGTCTGTGGCTGAAGGCAATATATGCTACTGATGAATAGGGAGATAGGCAGATAAAGAGGGAATTTTCATTTCTGTCTGCAGAGTTACATCTCCCAAAGACATGAACTACAGTCTTCATGTGATCAGCTTCATATCCTCCTTTCATGGCCATAATGCTTCCCTGCTCTTTCATTTTTAACATTTTGTGTTGGCATTTGTATTTGAGCTGCTGAGTAGGACCTCACATGGCACCTTCCATGTATTAAGTGTAAGGCAAATGTTTGTTGAAGGAGTCTTGCTGAATGTCCTGATGAGCTTGATTTGGTAGGGGACTGATGGCAAAGCCATAGTCATTAAAACAAGCAGTCGCTTCCAGAATTCAGGGCATCACAGCTCTTATATTGGACCATCCTATTCCTTACCTCCTTACTTCCACCTAACTTGATTATAGAACGATGTAACTGGAGCCAAAGTCACAGAGAAAATCTGTTTTATAGTTCATGACCTTCACCACACCAGCCACTGCACCAGTGTTTGCTCTGGAACACAAGGAAGAACAGTTAAGAGGTGTGGATATCTCAATAAAACAATTCTCTTCTCAGTGAGTTGGGTTCATCACTTTCATGTTAAAGGCCAATAGGCCATTTGTCTACTGAATGGAACAGAAGACTCAGAACCGGGAAGACATGGGTTTGAATTCTGTTCCCGACATTTCTTAGTTGTTGAGTCATTTAAGCTCTCTGAACCTCAGTTTTCTCATCTGTGAAATGGGGACAATGATAACACCTACCTTACAGGATTGTTGTGCAGTTCAAATGAGTAAGCGAATTTAAGGTACCAGAAATATGTCAGCTATTATCTTATCATAAATAGTGACCAGCAACCCTTACAAAACGTGAGTTTTCTTACTCTAGTGCTTTTCCCTACAAAAGTGGTTAGAGAATAGGAGGGATCTTTCACCTTTTATTTCCTTTACCCATTCTACTATTTGTAGATCCCTCAGATTATTAGCAAGCACATCCTTTCTAGTATCCTAAGAGAGGTATTTGATTGATTAACTATTTTCGCAGGCGATCAATCAGCAAATATTTATTTTTAATAGTATTGTATTTTTTCTCCAGTTACATGTCAAGAAAATTTTTAGCATTCATTTTTATAAGATTTTGAGTTCTGAATTTTCTCCCTCTCCCCTTTCCTCTTCAGAAAAATGGTAGACAGATATAGTTTATACATGTGGTATCTCATGCAAAAATATTTCCATATTAGTCACAGTTGTGAAAGAAGCAGATTTTTTTAAAACCCTGAGAAAGAATACAGTAAGTATAAAAAATGTTTTCAAGTGTATTCAAAATCTATCAATTCTTTTTCTGGATATTGATAGCATTTTCCTTACTAGGCTCTGTACTTGTCTTGGATCTTTGTGTTGTGGAGATGAGCTGAGTCATTCATAGTTGATCATCAAACAGCGTTATCGATAACTATGTGCAATGTTTTCCTCATTTCACTTTGCATCAGTTCATATAAGTCTTTCCAGGATTTTCTGAAATCTTCCTGTTCATCATTTCTTAGTGCACAATAGCATTCCATTACATTCATATACCCCAGCTTGTTCAACCATTCATTAAAGGGATGACAGGCATCCCTTTATTTTCCAATATTTTGCCACCATGAAAAGGGCTGCTATAAATATTTTGCATATATATATGTATATATGTATATGTATATATATGTAAATGTATATGTATGTGTGTGTATATATACATATATGTATATATATGTGTATATATATATATATATATATATATATATAATGTCCTTTCTCCTTTGTAATGATCTCTTTGGGATTTAGATGGAGTAACATTGCTGGATTAAAGAATATGCAGTTTGGTTGCCCTTTGAGCATATCAACAAATATTTATTAAATATTTACTACACATCAGGTATTGTGCTAAGACAGAAAAGCAAAATAATGAGTGTAAAATGATGATGAGCTATGGGTAGAATTATGGCTTGAAATGAGGCATGGAGGAAAGACATAGATTTCAAGGACTATGATATTCCCATTTCCTAGCATCAAGGATGATAGAAGTAGGGCCTTGGTATAATGAGGAATCTAAGTTAGGGTGTGAAGTGCTCAAAGTAGCATCATCCAATCCAATGCTCCTCCATGCTTTCTGGATTCTGAGACTGGAAACTAGAATAAAATTAGAGGATCAGTTTAGGTGCCTCTCAATGTCACTTCTCCCTAATAGTTCTGACTTCCCCAACCTCACCTCCTTTGGCTTCCATGACCCTGTGCTGTCATATACTAGTAGATGTTTTACACCTAGCTCCTTTGCATTAAGTATATTTTATTTTCCCCCAATTACATGTAAAAACAATTTTAACACTAATTTTTTAAAATTTTAAGATCCAAATTTTCTCCCTCCCTCCCTTCTTTCCCTGAGACAAAAAGCAATTTGATATAGTTTATACATGTGCAATCATGCAAAACACATTTCAACAACTAGCTCTTTGAATAAAAGGTACAAAAGAAACACTAATATACTTTATTAACATTTCCCATCACTGTAAATCTAATCAATCAACAGAACAGCCAATTGAGCTCTGTTTGTAGCACTTGAGGATTTCCAAGGTGTTAATACCTACACTGGAGATTTAACAATATGCTCTCCAGAACCCATGTGAGCTGACCCCAGCACAGCCCTGCCTGTGCCCTACCTAACTACCTTGTTCTTCTGCTCCTTCTCACCCCACAGGAAGCTCATAGAATAAAAGTATAGTACAGAACAGGGTGGGCAACTAGATGGCCTAAAGCACTGAGCTTGGAGTTGGGAAGACTCATCTGGCTTCACACTTTAGCTCTATGAGTCATTTAGGTGGGCAGGTCATTTAACCCTATTTGTCTCAGTTTCCTTATCTGTAAAAGGAGCTAGAGAAGGAAATGGCAAACCACTTGACTATCTTTGCCAAGAAAATCCAAAATGGGGTCACAAAGGGTAGAACGTGACTGCACAACAACGCAATGATGAGGAGGCAGGATGATGTGGTAGGCGGCACGGTACGTAGCTCAACGCTCGCTTCAATGCTTATTCCATGTGGCCTTTGTTAGTAGTGGCAAAGAGACATACAGATTTGGTGTCAGGAAAAGAAAACAAACAATGCCCCCCCATAATTCTCAATAATCAGAGCTCTCGCGAAGTACAATAGATTAGAGATAATGGATTTGCCCTCATTGGAGCTCTTGAAGAAGAGATCAGATGACTGTTTGTTTAGATATATAGTCGAAGGGTTTCTTTCCAGTAACGGTTGCACTAACTGACCATGGAAGTCCCTTCCAATTCTAATGTCCCGTGATTCTGTGAAGTCACTTAACCTCCCTGGGCTTCACTTTCCTCATTTATAAAATGAGAGTGTAGGAGAAGGTTGCCTTGGAGGTTCTTTCTAGCTCTATCTCTAAGTCCCCAAACTCTTTAAGGAAGGGACTCTTGTGCTGTCTCTGTATCCCTAGCACAGATCAAACCTATCCTGGCTTAATAAATTCTTCTTGAATGAATAAATGAATGAACTAATGAATGAATAAGAGGAATTTGGTTGCCAGTGCCTTGCCCATACTTCCATGCATGGTTCACTCAAAGGGCGTCAGATAGAAAAGGAATGAGAAGATGTTGACCTGAAATTCTGCCTACTCCCTAAAGTCATAAATCACTGAGCAGAAGAACTAATGTAACTTTAATTGAAGCATTGCACACAGCGATGCCTATTAGCAGCTAGCTCTGGGGCAGCTGTAATTAAGGGACTATCAAATTTCTATTTCAGATCTCATTTTAAGAGATTTAAAATCTGTCTAACATAATCACCCTCAGGCTGGGGATTTGGAATGGAAGGTCGCTGCCTAGAGAGATATTTTTTTAATCACATTTTTAAATAAATCTATTTTGTTCCTTTTGGGGCAGAACAAAAGTCCCCTTTGGTGTTGCATAATTGAAAGTATTCTCCTACTCCTGTCCCCCAAAATAAAGGGGTGAGCAAACAAAATTGCAAATGTCCTGGACACTTTGGGCATTTTCCAGAATTGAATGTGAAACTGCTGAGACTCCAAACCTGACATAGCATCATCTCTACAAGCAACTTCCCATACAGATTTTTATTCTGCATGTAGGAGCAAGTTTGTGTCCTACGTGCAGTTACTGGCATGAATTTATTTTTTTGGCAGCTTCTTGAATTCAATTCCTTTCTCCCTTCCCACTAGCCATCTCTTTCCATCTCCACCCTCTACATGAAACCCACCCATATGCTAAGGAGCATGAAGGAGATCATGCTAAATTAGTATTAATGAATTAGGAATCCAAACCATAAAATTGGGGATTGGGGAAGCAAATGAAACCTAATCTTGGAAATCTCTTGGTTGCTCTTTGGTTTTGCAAAGTGTTGATATGTGTATATCTCTTACGAGCCACATTCCCCCAGAGTGGTTTAGGAATTGAATTTTTTTTCCCAATATGAATTTTCCCAAGTTGACAGGATGAAGTAACATATTAATATGACTTCAAAGTCTCTTCTATTTACCTAAATGACACTAGGTATGACCTGGAGAAAATGCATTGACTATAACAAGCCAGTAATCTATAAGATCCATTTGGAATGACTTGGGAGGAGGAAGGAGGGAATTCCCTCATCTTTGGGTGTGAAGCAATTATTTAAAAATAATTTTTATTGATGTCTTGTTATTACATCACCAAAATTTTCTCCCAGAATCTCTCCCCCTCTCCTTTCCCGCCTCACAGAGTCATCCCATATATCAAATAATCTTTAAAAACAAGAAAAGGAAAGAAAATCAACAAAAACAAAATATACATTGGAAAAAATCTGAAAGTACGCTAAACGTTGCAAGCCTGTGACCTCTTATTCTCTGTAAACAAGTGGGGTGATGAGTGAGACTAGGGCTGTCTTCTCCTATCTATTCTTTGGAGCCATATTTGTTCTTTGTAATCTTACAGTGCTCCCTTTCTATTGTTTCATTATTCTTTCCATGTACATTGTTGCAGTCTCTTATGTTGTTTTCTTGGTTCTGCTTACTTAACTCTGCATCAGTTCCTGTAAATCTTTCCATGCTTTGCATTCATAACATCTATCCTTTCTTACAGCCAGTAATATTCCATTACATTCATGTAACTCAATTTATTTAGCTGCAGTTCATGAACATCTCCTTTGTTTTCAGTTCTTTGCTATGAAAGCAGTCATTTTAATGGTTAAAGAGTTTGGGGTTGTTTTAGGTCTGAAACACATGCTTCCTTCTTCTAAAGCTTTGAGACCTAGGCAAAAATTTTATTTTCCCAAGTGAAAGTGTGACATGGCAGAATTAACCAGTTACCTCTCTTTTACTCTCTCCTTTAATTAAAAGGATTAGTTCTTCTTGGCTAGTTATAATACATATGACCCTAGAGAACTGGGTTGTTCCTGGTTTTTAATCTGTGGTTTGGAAGGCTGAGATTGAAGGAGTGTATATCAAGTCTTCTCACAAGGGTGTGAACAAAGTCAGCAAATTTACCGCAAAAGGGAAACTAACTGTGGAGGCTCCAAGTCTGAGAACAAAGCCTCAAACTGGGGGACCCCAAGGGATACATATTGGCAGCAGAGGGATTTAACAGATTGTAGGGTGCACCCCTAGAGATGACCAGCAAATTCAGTTGAGCCCCTAAGGGCCCTGTAATGGAACGAAAAAGCTGTCCAAGAGAACCTCACCCTGCTGAGAACAAGTACAGTAATTACTTAATTACACCCCTGCCAGCACTCGGAATATAGGCAGCTATGCTCAACAATGTATTTAGGCATTTTGACATGGTGCCATTCCAATGCCTGCATTTAGAGGAGACAATACTCTAGGTAAGAAGCAGGAAGTCACAATGGATAGAAAGCAGGACTCCAAGTCAGAAAGACCTAGGTTCAAATCTTGCTTCTGATATACCTTTGCAATGAGACCCTGGGCAAGTCACTTGTCTTCTGAGTGCCTGAGGTCAACATTTCTTAAACTATGGGTTGTAACCCCATATGGGGTTGTGAAAATTTTGGCAACAATAAAACGTTTCTCTATGTGTGATGACCAAAAATTTATTCAAAATCAAATGTGTAATGAATCTGAGGTGTTTCAGCAGAGCTTGACCAAATTGGATTGCTCAACTCCATGGCAGCCTTGGTTCTGAGTACAAAGCAAGCACACTTTGCACTGCACATGCCTGCACACAATGCAAAGCAAGGAATGCTGCCTAAACTGAAAGGATACTCAAACGGAAAAAGTTAAAGAAGCAACTCTAGGCAACTCTTTGAGACTGATGTAGATTAGCAAGGTAGATCAGTAGAGATAATTTCCTCACCAGAAGCTCCCTATACAATAAAATCATAGATCCAGAAGACAAATTTAAAATAAGGTTTTGTACTGGTCAAGAAAATAGGGTAGACGTTAAATGAGAATGGAGGCACAGAAAAGAAAGGGGCATTAGCCAGATTCATGGGATCTGCAAGTGACTGATTTAGGATCAAGAAGACTTCTTGACCTTGTCCTTTTCCAGACTGGTGGTGGGCAGAAGGGGACAGCAAAGGCCTTATGCCTTTACAATCCCAATTTATGACGTGGCCTCAAGGTGGGCATTATTCCATCCATCTTTGTTGAGATTGTACTCCCATCAGGGAAGGAGGGGATTGTAGTTATGACAAATAAAACTGTGGCATTTGTTCCACCCAAAGGTATCCCATTGTTTACTGATGATGCCACCTCTAATGGCAGTAACTAGCAATTGCCCAGAAAAATATGATATTTATAAAATGAATTTCAATCAAGAATTTCAGCCCAAAGAACAGTAACAGACAGAGAACTGACCTCAGCAATAGGAAAACCAAGTTAAGTCCCATCTCTGAGTATAGTTGCTGTGTTACCTCAGGCCATTCATTTGCTCTCTCATTGTCCCAAGCAACTTCCTAAGACTTTTAAGTTATGGAGAAGATGCTGAAAAGTTCTTTATAAGGTACCTCCTATGCTGATGAAATAAAAAGTTTTTAAAAAAGAAAAAGAAAAGAAGTGGGAGGGACAGAGTTTGCTTTCTTTGCTTTCTTCAAGCATATCTTTTGGAAGCGTCTGAGTCTATGAGCACAGAGTTGGTTTGTACGTCCAGACCTATGGGTCATTTGAAGGGCTATGTGACAGTGAGAGCCAGACTCTTCTTCCTTTTATTTTACTCTCTGAAACGGCCCTAGGGGATGTTGGGCCAAAGTAAACAATAATATTCCTGGGATCAGGGAGCAGGATGTCACTGTGGAAAGTCAGGCAGAGAGCCAGTTAGAGAGACAGGATGAGGGTGGAAAACCCGCCATACAACAACAGCTTATGCATCCTAGCTCTGGACAGAAATGACCAGAAGCTTAACAATGCATACAATTACATAGCAACATATGTACATGTACCAGCACGTTAAGGTTATAGGGAATCCCTGGAAATAGCTGGTTTCCTTTGCCTCTAGCTGGACCCTTTCCACTCTTCCATCTTCCTTCACACACAAGATATGATGTAAAGGAATGATATTAATTCATTAAAAACAAACACACAACAAATCAAGACATAAATAAATGTTATTTTCTTTTAAATTATCATCTGGGGAAGCTATGAACTTATCCAGTGATACTGCTGTTTCTCAAAACATTTTGGGTGGGGGAGGCATTTCTGTTTAAAATCCAGGACAAAAATCAACCTATTTATTTATAGTCACATTTTGTATTGTTTTATTTTTATGAGAACAACTATTGCCCAGCTCAGCCTATTTCAATTTTTTTAGATTTTTAAAAAATATTTATTTTTAGTTTTCAATACTCACTTTTATAAGATTTTGAGTTTAAAACTTTCTTCCCCTCCTCCTCCCCTTCCAAGACAATATGTAACCTGATAGAGGCCATACATGCACAATAATATTAAACATATTTCTACATCAGTCATGTCGTAAAAATTTAGAATCAAAGGGAAAAAACAGGAGAAAGAAAAAAAACAACAACATAAAAGGCAAAATAGTATACTTTGGTCTGCATTCAGAAGACATAATTTTTTCTCTGGTTGTGGATAGCATTTTCCATCATGACACTTGAAATTATCTTAGATTATTGCGTTGCTAAGAAGAGATAAATCTATCAAAGCTGGTCACTGCACGATGTTGCTGTCGCTATGTACAATGTTTTCCTGGCTCTGCTCATTTCAGTCAGCATCAGTTCATGTAAGTCTTTTCAGGTTTTTCTGAAGTACACCTGCTCATCGTTTCTTATGGAACAATAATATTCCATTACATTCATACACCACAACTTGTTCAGCCATTCCCCAATTGATGGACATCCTCTTAATTTCCAATTCTTGGTCACCACAAAAAGAGCTGCTATAAATGTTTTTGTGCATATAGGTCCATTTCCCATTTTTATGATCTCTTTGGGATACAGACACAGAAATGGTATTGTTGGATCAAAGTATGTGCAGTTTTATAGCCCTTTGGGCGTAGTTAGAAATTGCTTTCCAGAATGCTTGGATCAATTCACAACTCCACCAACAATGAATTAGTGTCCCAACATCTTCTCCAACATTTATCATTTTCCTGTTTTGTCATGTTAGCCAATCTGATAGGTGTGAGGTGGTACCTAAGAGTTGTTTTAATTTGTGTTTCTCTGATCAACAGTGATTTAGAGCATTTTTTTAATATGACTATTCCACTGATCCTCTACTCTTTTTCTTAGCCAGTATCAAGTAGTTTTGATGATTGCTGTTTTATAATACAGTTTTAGATCTGTTATGGCTAGGTTACCTTCCCTTACATTTCTTTCCATTAATATCTGTGATATTCTGGAACTTTTGCTCTTTCAGATGAATTTTTGTTATTATTTTTTCTAGTTCTATAAAATAATTTTTGGTAGCCCATTTTATTTTTTTTAAGACTCAGCTCTGAACGACTTGGTTTCCCAAAATCAAATCCACCCTCAGCAAATGAAGATTTGCCATCACTTTGGACATTGAAGAGGCATGTGCTCTGAGCTCTGAAGGACATACAAAAGAGTAGCTATTGAAATGCTGTAAGCACTAGCAGCAATATCAGACTGCCATGGCTTCCTGAAAGGACTAGTTCAAAGGAAAACACTCATTTGGGTAAATTCTGACTTCATTAAAAATCAAAAGTACTGGTTTAGATTATAGTTAGATGGGCAAAGTGGAGAGAGTGCTGGTAAGGAAGACCCAAGTTCACCTCCTGTCTCAGACTGTTATTAACCGTGTGACCCTAGGCAAGTCACCTACCCTATCCTAGCTTCTCCCAGACTCCCAGTCTTAGTCTCCTCATCTGTAAGATGAGAATTTTTAATAATAAGAATAACACCTTCCACCTTCCAGGGTAACATGAAATAAGACCTTGTAAACCTTAAAGCACTATAGAAATAGTTAATATGTATAATGTGATATATATTGTCACCATCACATGTGATAAATGTGAATTTTGAGGAAGTAGAAAGATGAACCTATAATTTGGGTTTGAAATTAGGTAGGGTAGGTATACTGCACAAGAAAGAGCAACGTTCTCCATCTTCAGCCAAACGTGAGGGAAAGCACATTGGCTTAAGTACTCATCCTATTTTTATGAAGCAGCCTAGTTCTTTTCTCCACCTTTTCTTCTTCCTCCTCCTCATTGTTGGGAGGGATGAAGGTAAACTTGGTCAGTCCTGCTTCTGCTAGTGGTAAGGAGAACAGAGTAGAGATAAAAGAGCAAAAAGGAGAAGGAAGCAGCTACTATATTAGCTACTATACTCTGATTCGTGAATGGTGGGCTGCTGACTGCGGTGAGCCCTGGCATTCCACATTCCACATTCCACAGACATTCAAGGGATCATTTGGGCCAACTGGATAAGGCATCCCTCTCAGGCCAGCCAGCCTTCATCATGAATTCTGAAAAGCAATCAAGGGTTTTTTTGCAGCAGAATTCTAAGTATTCTATTTAGAAATCCCCTTGACACAACATAGGAAAAAGCCAGCAATGCTGGATCCAGGGCAAAATGTACAAATCAGCATTGCCACTGACCCCAGGGGCAGGAGGAAATAGTACAATATGGGAGGACCTCAAAGCTAGAGGGAGGGCTGTTTAATTTCCCAGGACTCTCAGCAAAATTTCCACCCATCTGACCATAGGTCAGGAACCTTCATCCATTCCCAAGTTAACTCCATTGTTTTCTGATACTTCAGTCTTAACACCTGTCGATCTCTGCTCCCAAGGGACAGAATGAGAACTGGTATTTCTGCTTCACAAAGAAAATATTTACGAATGGATCAGTCCCTGAACACCTTCCATCCTGTGGGGCAACTAAGACTTGCTTTTGCAGATGAAGTTGGAAAGTGCCTTGGAATGAACTGTGGGAATATTCCAAGTGGAGACAGTGTTGCTTTGCAGGGATCCTATGCCCAAAAATCTACTAGTAAAAGAAGCGGTAGCAAGGAGTACATTAATCTCTACTTTCTCTAAATGTTTTGTAATTATTGTTTCCAGTGGGAAAAAAATCAACTCCTTATCATATTTTCCTAATTCTCTAATTACGTTGTACAATTTAGTACTTATATATCATCTATTGTCTTCCTGTCATTGTTTTAGCTTATATTTATAAACTTATTTTGGAGGAACTACTTTTAGAATTTTCTTGTAGCTTTCAATTGTATAGTTACTAGGGACATAGGTGATATTTAATGAATACTTGTTGAACACTGGCTGATAAATAAAAAAATGCTTTACTCCTCCTCCTCCCAAATCCCAAACTCAAGCCCAGTTTAGTTCAAAAGTAACTTAAACCCACTTTTTCTACTCTAGTTGTATACATTTGGAGAAGGGAAGCCTCTTATTTTAAAATTTTTTTTAAGGATCTGAAAACAACACTCTGGCAGGCCTCCATTCTGAGTATGCTGGCAAATATTTGATAATCAGATCTCCAGGAGGCAAAAGCTACACAGCACATGCTTTTAATTTTAATTTGCATTGTTAATATTTTTCCTGTCACTTTCTTAAGTCTAGATAAACAACAAAGCAATAGATCAAACTCTGATTTGTAGTGTGTACCCATTTCCAAATTATAAGTGCTAATTCTGATCATTTAACAATCTTTCCTGAGCTGGTTTGAGTTGTTCCTGAACACTTAGACCAGGACCTTTACAAAGAACTATTAATTTCTGTATTGTTCAAAAGCTATACCACAAGGGCTGGCTAACCCAAAAGCATGATGTCTGGGTTTCCTTAAAGGAGAGCTGTATGGAATTGGGAATGTGGATATATGCATGAAAAACACTTCAGTGATTTTCTGGGCACAGCAAATATTTACCTGGGGGAGAGTGCAAAGGAAGTAGAAAGTGAAACATAAAAATATACTTACACTTCTTTGTTCTTTATAAGTTGTAAAGAAGCATCAAATTTTATAGGATTATACAATGGTTAGCCACTGACGGGATGAAGGGTCAGCCACACACCTTTAAAAAGAAGGCTTATCAACTCTGGAGCTGGTCATGAGCACAATGCGTTAGTCAAGAGAAGGCTATCGTCCCTAACAAGTAAGAAGAGTATAAGTTATAGAGGATGAGCTCAGATCTTAAGGGGTAATTCTCCTTTTCATTTTCCCTTCCTGGTCTTACAAAGTGAAATGAGGGAGAGAAGGGATATTCTTTCTTACCCCTCTCTCTTATTGCCAATGGTATATTTCCCTGGAGCAACTCATACCATAAAAGATGCTACAGTCAGCAGAAATTAGTCCCAAAGAGACCCTTTGTGGTGTGAAGTTCAGCTATGGAGAGATGCAGCCCTGCGGAGCCCAGCTGAGCAAGCAACCCTGGAAAGAAACTGTGTTTAAGGGAACACACTGATAGGGGCTCTTCACCTATATAGGATTAGTAGAAGGAATCCACAGAGTACTTTGACCCCGAAGTAGTAATCCCTCCTGGGTACCCAACCTGTGAGTGAGTGAGCGTGTGTGTGTGTGTGTGTGTGTGTGTGTGTGTGTGTGTGTATTGCTTAGAGAGGATTATACATGAATGGTAGATACTGTTATGATAAATCAAATACAAAATCATGCAAAAACTTTATTAAATTCATGGTAGCCTGGTGTCAGTGTGTATTTTCTCAAATGAAGATACTAATATTACAGCTATTCTCAAGTAGGACTCTGAAATCTTTTAACATTAAAATAAGACTTTCATATTCAACAAGGTTGCTTCAGGAGATGGGGAGCCAAACATTTAAGAGCAGATGGCTAGTATCAGGTGGAGGATTTACTTACTAGTCTGTTTTCCAGCTACAGCTGCTTGTTAAGAGAGTAAAGGACCCAGGATGAGTACATTTTGATCATGGGAAAGATTAGTGAGAAAGAAGCATAGATGTGTTTACTATAAGAGGACCATGGGAAAAAGTGTCAAGATGGTTCCAAACTAAATCTGTTTGTAGCCCCTAGCAATCTCAGTTTTAATAGTTCATACTAATTTCCCATCATGCTTTAAGATACACATGGTTTCTGTTGGTATAGTACCTAGGATTTGTACAATGGGGTCATTGTCGTAGAGCCTGCGCTTAGAGGGGGGATGGCACAGGCAAGTTAATTTTAAACATAAAAGGAGAGAGGGAACATCTGGTGACTTAAGTAGAATTAGCATCAATACTGTAAAAATCAATCAGTATAAAATATGGTGAGATTCTTGGAGTTCTTTTATTGCACCCTGAGATAGATGGGTATCTTTTAGTGATAATCCTCCCTACAATCCTGTGTTCCTCTCAGGACAATTCATATAATCTCTCTGGTCCTCAGTTTCCACATCTGCAGAATTAAGGAACTGGACCAAATTATTCTCAAAATTATTTTCATCATAATATTAAGACATTTTAATGTATAATATAATAGTAAGTGTAATTAATTTACAATATAAAGTTTAATTTACAATAACATAATTATTTGTAATTATAAATATAATCTAAAATTTAATTTATATAATGATTAGAAAATAATTGTAATAAAACATAATCACATGATATATGTAAGTATAAATGTAACCCTCACAAGCGAAACTCTTTGGGGATCTGCAACAATATTTAAGAGAGTAAAAGTTTCCTGAGACCAAAAGGTTTGAGTACAGCTGCTCTAACTCCTCGCTCCATCTCCTGGTTCTTTGCCTTACCTGTGACCATCACCTGGGCCTAGAATGCCCTCTCTCCCTGATTTGGCTTCTTGGCTTTTCTCACTTCCTCAAGATTCATCTCAAATGATATCTTTGTTAGGCTCTCTTTCCTGGTCCCACCATCAACCAGGACTTTTCCTTCTCAGATCACCCTTTATCTTCTCTGTCTTGCTTTATCCACTTGTTTATCTCTTGCCTAGCCCACAGAAGGTCAAGTTCCTTGAATACTGAGGATGATTTCTGCCTTTTTTTCTATCCCTAGATTATGAACTTAATAAATGATTGCTGATGGACTGACTAATTGACTTCAAGGTGAGCTCAGGGTCATGGTGACTATTTCAGGGGTATAAAGAAGTTTCCAGAAAGCTTTTAATAAGGGAATCAGATTGGAATGGCCTTGATCCTTGAGTATCATTCTTATTGGTGTGATGAAGGAAATGATGAAGGAAATCTAAAATAACAGGAATAATCGGAATTGATGGGAGTTGAATCAGAGGATCTGAAGAAGTGAAGGCAAATCTGTTTAGTAGTATGTAATTCAGCTCATTGATAAATGTCAATGTGGCCACTTTCTTCTGTCTCCTCTTAGTTAAGAGGATCGCTCTGGTCAGGGTGGATTTGTGGATAGTACCCAACTCACCGAAATTGCCAGAGACCAGGACCAGAACTCAGATGTAAAAATTACTGGGAACCAGACATCAATCTACTCAATATAAGAAAGAATTCAATAATTTAATTCAACAAATTTATTGAGTCTAGTATTTGCCAGTTACAGTACTAAGCCTGGGACTATATAGACCAAAATAGAAAATTTTTGCCCTCAAACAGGTTAGCACCGTGCCTAGCACATAGTAGGTGTGACTTACTGGCTTGGAAATGTGTATGGGGGTGGATAGGAACCTTGGGTAAACAGGGAAATACATACACAATAAAAGCAATAGAATTGAGGTAAGGGGCATTAACAGCTGGATATGGGGTGACACTTTCAATGAGCCGTGGAGGAAGCTAGTTTGCTAGCTATGCTGGCTGACCACTTGTCAAGGAAAACGTATCTTGTTCGGGTCTGGATTGAACTAGCTCGCCTCTGAAATACTATCTGCCTTTAAGATTGTTTGATTTCTTGCCTAAGGACATCTTGTTCTTTATAAAATTTTAGTTAATTTTATCATGTTGCTTCCAGACCTAAAATACCTAAGAAGAATCAGCTTGAAAGGAGGAATTATTTTATTTGTAGAGAATCATTTTATATATATATATATATATATACATACACACATACATACATATATACACATATACACACATATATACATAAATATGTGTGTCTGTGTGTATACATGTGTATACATTTCTGTGTGTATACTTACATGTGTGTATATATACATATATATGTATATGTGTATATATATGTATGTATATGTATGAATGTGTGTGTGTGTGTGTAAAAATTTTTGTCTAATGGTGGCCATTTCTAGGGGGGGTGGAGAAGGAAGAAAAAAGACATTTACACTGTAACTTTATTATATATTTAAATAAATAGTAGATTTGCATTTTCATGTGAATGATCATTTTTATTATATGGTTATGGAAATGCTTGTTTATTCCATAAATTAAAAATAAAAATAATTTTTTTAAAAAGGAGAAAAAAAGAAAGGAGGTATTGGTTATGAGTGACTGGATATATAAAAAGAGCAAAAATGTCTGATTAGTTTCATCAGCATACATTTCCCTAGAATAAGGTTCTTAACATGGTAGCCACAAACTTGATATTTTAAAAAAATACTTTGAAAACTTCCTTTAAATTTAATGCTATGTATTTTATATTATACATTCAAAAACATTCTGAGGAGGGGGTCCGGAGTCTTCATCAGACTATTAAAGAGGCTCATAATACCCGAAAGGTTAAAAATCTGTACTGTAGTGGCAGGAGGGCCCCCCAGAAACCCAAGACCTTCAGGATGAACATTTATTGTCCTGAGCTGCCTCACCTTGAATGTTTGGGTTGCCATATTTTGCCCACATGTGATTTGTATCCCTTCTATCTTTATGAGAGTCAGTAAGATACTCTGGGACTTGCTTACAACTCGTTGTTTACTTTTCCTTATCCTTCATCATTCTGACTCACCTATATGTTCTTTGTGGAAGGAGAAACTTGGTTTTGTTCCATGTGGCTTGGCTGAAATGCCCCTTTCAGTTTTCCTCGTTTGCTCTTCTTGGCAAAGCAGAAAGAAGACATAAAGGGCGCTTTTGGCAATGGTGTGTGTGTGTGTGTGTAGGTGTCCAGTACATGACTACCATTTTCCAGTCAGGAGGTTTCTTTGGCAAGCAGCCTGACTGCCTAAATCTCTCTGACCCCCATGGTTGGTACAAAAGCTAATTTGCATTAAATTACTTAAGATTATCTATTAACCAACCTGCAAGACCTCCTTCTGTACCTGACTTCTGGCAGGGCCATATCTTTTTTCCAGAACATACGTTTTAAAACAGAATAGTTTTGAAGCAGTGGTTTCCTCAAAGACCCCCCAAATATGACCATTCTGTAGAAGATGGAGGATTTCATAGCTAGGTATAACATTTTGGTTCATCAAAACCTAGGAGTTTGCCCATTTGATTTTGCATGAAAAATAACATTTAATGATAACAACATCCTAATAACTAGACCCCTTGTTTAACTCACCAAAACCTGATCTCAAAGTCATATTGTACATACCAGTGTCATTTGGAGAACCACAGAAATAATGCTGCTACCCTTGTATTTGGAAAACAGTTTTATTTCCAACATGTTGTGCATATGTTACAAGTATAATTGGGAGAAAGTCAATGTAAACTTCCTGACCAGTTTGAGCTAGAGTACTCTCTGTGCAAAAACTGGGATTTGAGTCCTTTCCAGTTCTGCATGCACTGTTTTAGAAACTGGACCCCTTCTGGTAACATATTTGCCCTGTCCCTTTCTTATGGATCATGTATGCTGGCCCAATGTTGAAAGACTTGGCACTTTGTCATAAGATAAAAATCCCTTGGACCCCATGACAACAGCATGGGGAGGGAGCTATGTTCTAGAGGATGGGACATTAAAGTGAAAAAAGCCAGTTACTTGGCAGACCTTAAAAGGAGTAATGACCACTGGTTTTCTTTTGGTCTCTCTCCAGAAGCTGTAGAATGAAATCCTGCAACCCCAACTCTCTCTCTGTCTCTATCTCTGTCTCTCTGTCTCTGTCTCTATCTCTGTCTCTGTCTGTCTCTGTCTCTGTTTCTCTATCTCTGTCTCTGTCTCTCTCTCTCAGTCTGTGTCTCTCTCCCCAATTCCGCTTTCTCCTCTTTTTTCCCCTCCTTCCCCCTTCCTTTCCTCTCCCTCCCATACTCTCTCTCCTTCTCCCTCTCTCTTTCTCTTCTCCTCTCTGTGTCTGTCCCTTCCACCCTCCTCTGTCTCATCTCCCTCCTTATGGGGAGGGGAGTGCAATTCCTTATGCCCATCCCACCTAGGGCCACCCTTCACATATGGCGGTGGATCCATGCATACCTTGAAAAACCTGAGCCTGGGTTGCCTTTTCTGTTAGTGTTTCCTTCCTCACTCAGGGACTTGGTTGCCTTGTTACCTACATTTGAGGAAAAACTAGGCAAGAGTCAAACCAAAGCTTTATTGAGATTTCCCTGGAATTTTACACTGAGATGTGAGCAGAGAACCAAAGAGAAAAAATGAAGCTGCTGCAAGTTAGCACTCAGATCAGCTCCTGGTCCATGTGAGCCATTGTGGCACAGAGAGGAGGGATGGGGCCATTCAGAATATTCTATATTTCTTTGTAGTTTTTGTCCAGTTGTGTCCAACTCTTCCTCACCACAATTGAAGTTTCCTTGGCAAAGATACTGGAGTGGTTTGCCATTTCCTTCTCCAGCTCATTTTACAAATGAGGAAACTGAGAGAAACAGGGCTAAGTGACTTGCCCAGGGTTATGCTACTAGTAAGTATCTGAGGCCAGATTTGAATTCTAGAAGATGAGTCTTCCTGACTCCCGGATGGGCTTCTATCCACTGTGCCACCTCTCTTCCCCGCAGACATGGGCAACTACAAATCCTGAGAACATCATTGAAAATTAACCCTCTCTGACTTTTATTCTTTAAACTCTTTGTGAAGAACACACTGTTGTCCTTTTCCAAGCGAGGCCAACCAAAGGTGTCATGAAGGCCATTGTTGTCTCTTCTCTTCCTCCTTCAGTGCTGCAGACCCCAGGAGCAGCGCAAAGACAACACGGAGACCTTCACAATGGAGCTTGTGAATGCTCATTGACTGTTGACTGAGGTCCGGGTCAGCTTGAGGGCAGACCCCTTCACCTCCATTTCCTGTCTTCTGAGTGGCACAGGAAACTTTGCAGTGGAACTATAGGTCACAAGCAATGCAGAGAATGACATATTTCAAAATGAAATATGGGAAATTCTTTCATATTTGACACATATGAATTTTCTTCTCAAATGATTTTGAAGCCTGCCACGAATTCTCTCTTTTTCATCAGTAAATGGTAACCTCAGAGGGATGGCATTTTTACTTACTGGAAGAGAATGGCCAAGGTCACATTCCAGTGCAGAATGCTTGTCTTCCAAAGCATACCATTCTTGGGGAGACAGACAAATAATGAGTTAATGTTTGAAGACAAAAGTAATTTGGTCAACAGGAAGCAACCCACCGTACCACTTACTGTTGGCTTAGTTATGTTAAAGAGGGAAAAGCCAGTTTAAAAATCACTAAAGGAGCGACTGCCTAACAGAATGTAAACTGGCCTCCTATGGCCTCTGTTTGTCATGGTTATATGCCTATAGAATACACATTTGTTTTGTGACATGAAGAGTGATTTATTTAACCTATGAAAACTCTATCTGTGCAACAATGCAGAGCTGTGTGAAATGGTAGATAAGGAAAGGACAGGAAGGCCATAACCTGGGGGCTTATTCTAGTTGTTTCAGTAAAATTTATATCCCAGAATCATAAATTCAAGACAGAGGGGACATTAAAGGACATCTTAATCCACCTCGCTACCACTGCCACATAGAAATTCTGTCCATAGATCCCTGACAGATGTGTATCCATGCTCTCCTTGAATATATTTAACAACAGAGGGTTTCATTATCCTTTAAGGTAGACTGTTATATTATCAGGCAATTTTAATTATAAGTGCAATGTGAATAAACCACCTTACACAAGGAAACTCTGTCTTATATAAAATCCAAATCTGCCTCTTTTAGTACAAAATAAGTCTTCTCCCTCTTGCATATGACAACCCTTTAAATATTTGAAGACAGCAATCTCATCCCCCCCCCTCACGTCTTCTTTCTTTCAGGGTAAAACATCCTTGTAAAAATATTGAATTCTATTTTGGGGATTGTCAGAAAAGAGGTCTTTAGTCGTTTCATGATTGAGCACAAAATCAGTGGAGGAAAAGAGGTTCTTATATGTTTTTCTTTTTTTAACACATCTAAATCCCCAAGAACATGATAATCTTTTGACATATGTTCAGAAACATTTTAATGTGTCATCCTTATCATTAGAATTCAGGGTGAGAAAGTTTTCAAATTGCTTTACTTGGGTAAAATCAGTTTGCATGATACTATAAATATTTTTACCCTGAGAAATCATTTCCCTCCTTATTCCTCTCCTGAAAGTAGGCTGTGTACCTGGATTCCAGGAACTTATAAAATCAATATTATTTGGAAGATTATAGCTTCATTGAATTTCAGAACTGGAAGGGACCTCTATTCAACTATTCTATTCTACCCCATATCTGAACAGAACTGTCTTCTTCAACACTGTAACAAATGGTAATCATTTACAAGTTCAGTCTCCTCTTAGAGATCTCTAGTAATAGAAACTCTCTAATTTGGGGGGAGAAAAGGGTTTTGTTTTGGTTTTTAACATAAGACCTAAATCTGCCTCTCTGAAAATCTACTCATTGCAAAGCCAAGCAAAACAAGTCTAATTCTTCTTCAAAACTTTTCAAATATTTGGGTATTTTGAACTAGAAGTCCTGTAGGTATCTGATACATCCAAAACAGAATTCATTATTGCACCTCTTTCTGAATCTCTCTTTTACCATCAAGGGCATCAGCAGCATTCTAGTACCATAACCTCAGTGTCATTCTTGAGTATATACCCTCTCCTTCTGACCATATATTCCAATCAGTCACCAAATCTTCTTTCTATTTTCATAATATCTCTCCTCTACAATCTCCTTTTCTTGACTCACATAGCGAGTAGTCTAGCCCTCCATCACTTGCCAAGACTATTTCAATCACCTCCTATATAGTATAATTTTGGAGGGTCTAGTGATTTAACCACTTCCAAATCTCTCATTGTAAACCCCTCACTGTAAGTCATCTAGCCTACATCTCTCTCCTTGTCCACAGAGATGCAATTGGGCTTTTGTGAAATGCCTTGCTAAATTCAGGTCTATTACGGCTTTGGCCTTTGCATGATTATCCCTTTTTGCTACCATGTCAAAAAAGGAAATGAATTCTATATGTTATGAACCGGTCTTGATGAACCCATGCTTGCTCTTGGAGGTTACTACTTTATTTCTAAGTTCTCACAAACCACATATTTAATTCTGTATTTTCCCCAGAAATAAAAGAATCTCATTGATCTTTAATTTATATAATTTATTTTTTCCCTTTAAAAATTAGGAAAACATTTCATGGCTGCAAACCTGTACTGTTTCTCCTATTTTCTCTTATTTTTCAAAGGTCAAAAGTAGTGGATAGGCAATTCCATTCACAAGTTTTTGGTACTCTGGGATCTATTGTGACTTGAAATCATTGAAAGTAGCTAGGTTCTCCATCACCATCTCCTCATTCACCCTTGTTTTTAACTCTTTGTTAACCATTTTTGTTCTATACTTCCTAGTCTGAAAACTACTCTACTTGGTTGATCAAACAGAAATAAAATAATAGCTGAGTATTATTCCTCCTATGTACCTGCAAGCAGTCATGTTATCTCTTTTTTTATCATCATCTTGCTCCCAACATATCTTCAAAATCCTTTTTTTCTTGTTCATTCCATTCACTGTTAGCATCAACTTCTTCTGAGACACAGTGCTCCTGCCACCATGATTTAAAGGTCAAAGCAACCTTTTTGTACTTGTGCCACCTAAGCCCCCCTTGCTTTTATCACTTGGCTATATCCTTAAAAAATCTTATTTGGGAGGGGAGGAGCCAAGATGGCAGAGTAGAAAGACTCACGTATGCTAGCTCCGAATCCACAGCCCATAAATTTCCTGTAAAAAGAACTCCCCACAAATTCTGGATCACTGCAAGGCACACAGAAACACAGTGGAAGAGACTTCTGTTCCAGAGAGCCCTGGAGAGCCGTCCCCAGGGGTCCATCGCGCCCCGGAAAGCAGAGACCACCCCTGAGCTGCCCTGGCCACGTGGCCCCAGAGGAGCAGATTTGAGCAGGCTTCAGGGATGGAATCTCCAGTGGCCGAGAAGGTCCCTCCACCCACACACACTACAGGTCAGTGAGAGAGATGTCTGGGCTGGCCGAGAGGGGAGTGGGGTGTCTCTGTTACTCGGGCCCCCTTGGGAGGCAGCGGCAGAGGGAGTGGCAGAGGCAGCAGTGGCCAGGACTCCCTGAGCAGGCAGAAGCTCCATTACTATAGGTCTCTGCATAAGCCCCCTGAGGGCGCTGAGCCTGGGAGACGGCCCTGCCCCCACCCGCTCCATTACTGAAGGTCTCTGCATAAAGCCCCTGAGGGAACTGAGCCTGGGAGGCAGCCCTGCCCCTACCCCAGCAGCAGAATTTAAGCTTACATTGAATAGCAGCCACGCCCACTGCTGAAAGCCCTGAGGCTGGGGAGCAGCATTTGAATCTCAGACCCCAAGCACTAGCTGGGCTGATCTAGGTGGGGGTGGAGAGAAATCTCAGAAGTCAAGTAACTGGCTGGGAAAATGCCCACAAAAAGGAAGCAAAATAAGATCATAGAGAGCTACTTATTGGGGAAGAGATGTTCCTTCCTCCTTTCATTTCTGATGACGAAGTTCAATGCTTGCCATCAGGGAAAGATGTGGAGGTTGGGGCCTCTCTATCCCAGACATCCAAGGTGGATATCCGGTGGGCTCAGGCCATGGAAGAGCTCAAAAAGGATTTTGAAAATCAAGTGAGACAGGTGGAGGAAAAACTGGGAAGAGAAATGAGAGAGATGCAAGAAAAGCAAGAAAAACAGGTCAATACCTTGCTAAAGGAGACCCAAAAAAATGCTGAAGAAAATAACACCTTGAAAAATAGGCTCACTCAATTGGCAAAAGAGGTTCAAAAAGCCAATGAGGAGAAGAATGCTTTCAAAAGCAAAATTAGCCAAATGGAAAAAGAGGTTCAAAACTCACTGAAGAAAATAGTTCTCTCAAGATTAGTATGGAACAGATGGAGGCTAATGACTTTCTGAGAAACCAAGAAATCATAAAACAAAACCAAAAGAATGAAAAAATGGAAGAGAATGTGAAATATCTCACTGGAAAAACAACTGACCTGGAAAATAGATCCAGGAGAGACAACTTAAAAATTATGGAACTACCTGAAAGTCACGATCAAAAAAAGGTCCTAGACATCATCTTTCATGAAATTATCAAGGAAAACTGCCCTGATATTCTACAACCAGAGGGCAAAATAAGTATTGAAGGAATCCATTGATCACCACCTGAAAGAGATCCAAAAGAGAAACTCCTAGGAACATTGTGGCCAAATTCCAGAACTCCTAGGTCAAGGAGAAAATCTTTCAAGGAGCTAGAAAGAAACAATTCCAGTATTGTGGAAATACAATCAGGATAACTCAAGATCTAGCAGCTTCTACATTAAGGGATCGAAGGGCATGGAATAGGATATACCAGAAGTCAAAGGAACTAGGACTCAAACCAAGAATCACCTACCCAGCTAAACTGAGTATAATACTTCAGGGGAAAATATGGTCTTTAATGAAATTGAGGACTTTCAAGCATTCTTGATGAAAAGACCAGAGCTGAAAAGAAAATTTGACTTTCAAACACAAGAATGAGAAGAAGCATGAAAAAGTAAACAGCAAAGGAAAGACAATACATGGAAAGACAATATTTGTAACTCTTAAAACGTTTCAGTATCTGGATAGTTGGTCGGACCACACACAGATGTGCACACACACACATGTACATGCATGCACACATACACACATACACACAAGCATGCACACACAGAGACAGAGAGCACAGAGTGAATTGAATAGGATGGGACCATATCTTAAAAGAAATTAAGGTAAATGGTGAGAGAGAAATGTAGTGGGAGGAGAGAGGGTGAAATGGAATGGGGTAAATTACATCTCATTCAAGAGGCAAGCATACTTTTTAATGGAGGGAAAAAGAGGAGAGCTGAGAAAAAAACATGAAGTTTACCCTCATCACATTCAACTAAAGGAAGGAGTAAAATGCACACTCATTTTGGTATGAAAATCTATCTTACAGTACAGAAAAATGGGGAAGAAGGAGATAAGGAGGGAGGTAGGGATGATGGAGGGGAGGGCAATGGAAGGAGGGAGCAATTTGAAGTCAACACTCTTGGGGAGGGACAAGATGAAAAGACAGAATAGAAACAATGAGGGGCAGAATAGGATGGAGGGAAATACAGTTACTCTTATACAATATGACTGTTATCGAAGTCATTTGCAAAACTACACAGATAGGGCCTATATTGAATTGCCTGCTTTCCCAAAGGGAATGGGTGGGGAGGGAGGGATGGGGAGAATTTGGAACTCAAAGTTTTAGGAACAACTGTTGAGTATTGTTGTTGCTACTAGGAAATAAGAAATACAGTTAATGGGGAATAGCAAGTCATCTGGCCCTACAGGACAAAAGAGAAGATGGGGACAAGAGAAGGGAAGGATGATAGAAGAGAGGGCAGATTAGTGATAGGGAAAATTAAAATGCTTTGTGGATTGGGGTGGGGGGAGGGGATGAATGGGGAGAAAATTTGGAACCCAAAATTTTGTGAAGATGAATGTAAAAAGTTAAATAAATAAATAAATTTTAAAAAATAAAAAAAAATCTTAGTTGACTGATGAATCTCCTTTGTGTGTGTGTGTGTGTATATATATATATATATATGTATATATATATATATATATATATATACATATATATATATATATATGTTATTTTTGGTAACTGCTTTTGTTCCTCTTGGAGTAATTTGCACTTGTTTCATCAGAATTTTGTTCTTAAGAGTAGGTCAGCTTCTAAGACTTGGGATCTTCATTATCCTTCCTAAGCAGGTTTTATAATTCACCCTTCCCAAAATCAAATATGTTTGTTAGATTACACCCAATTTTTTCCCATATTTGTCACAACTTCTACCAGCTTTCCCATCATTTCTAAGTTAGTAACTTTTATTATATTATTAGCCAGAATATTGTTGTTGCTTTTTAGTTCTTTTCAGTCTGACTCTTCATGACACCACCTGAGTTTTTTTTTGGCAATACCTTGGGGTGGTTTTAATATTTCCTTCTCCAACTCATTTTACAGATGAGGAAACTGAGGCAAACAGGGTTAAGTGACTAGCCAAGGGTCACATAGCTAGTACATGTCTGAGACCAGATTTGAACTCAGAAAGATTAATCTTCCTGACTCCAGACCTGGCACTTGATCCACTGTGCTACCTAGTTGACCATAGTCCATATTAGCAGTTCCCTTTCTTGCTTCTTCTAGCTTTGGAAGATTAAAATTATTATTATGCCCAATCAAGAATTTGTTTACTTATTCTATCTTCAGCAGAGAGATATTTCAAAGAAATATGTATTTGCAGTTCCCCATTCTTACTCTATCTCTGTTATGTTTCTGTTATATTTTCCAAACTCATCATCCATTACCTCTATTTGACCACTTAGTCTATTGTAGAGGTGTCAAATACATGACTATGTAGCCCAAACCACATTAATCAATTGTGAAATACTTAGCAAAATACATAAAAATAAAATAAAACATAGATAATATAACATTCTAAAAGTAGGTTAATGTGCTACCTACAGGTACTCCTTATGCATAGATTAATGGTTTCCATTTCTATTTAAGTTGGACACCACTGGTCTATTGTATGACATTATCATTCCATTCACCCTCACCCAAATACTCTCTGATATGCTGCTCCCTTTTGATTATGGATTTTCTTATATGGGATATATCTCCTTTTATCTTTCCACCTGTTCTCAGTCTCTTTTGTTAGCTCATTGTCCATATCATGCTCCCTAACAGTAGATATTCCTCAAGGTTTTGTCCCAAAGCTTCTCTTCTGTTTTGACAGTCACTTTTTAACCCTTATCATTTCCAACAGGTCTGATGATTATCTCTATGCTGGTGACTCATATATCTATATATTTGACCCCAGTCTTTTTCTTGAGCTAAAGTCTCATATCACCGAATGACTATTGGACACTTCAGACTAGATGTCCTGGAGACATCTCAAATTCAATATATTCAAAACTAAACTCATATTCTTTCCCTCCAAACCAACTCCTATTCCAAATTTTCCAACAAATTTTTGCTGAAGGCAAAACAATTTTTCCAGTCTCTCAGATTTAAAACTTTAATGTATCCTCAACTCCTAATCCCACAACCCACAAAATTTACTAATTCTTCTTCATTTTTCTTCCACAACATCTCTCACATTTGCCCCTTCTCTTTATTGAAACAACTACCACCTTAGTTCAGGCCCCCATAAGTTCCCATCTAGATTATGGTGATAGCCTCCTGACTGACCTGCTTGCCTTGAGTCTCTCCCCACCCCAACTCATCCTACATACTGAAGCCAAAATGAATTTTCTTAACAAGAGATCTGACTGTGTCAATCCCTTACTCAATAAGCTCCAAAGACTCCCTACTGCCTTTAGGATAACATATAAACTTTTCTGTTTAGCTTTTAAAATCCTTTATAACCTGACCCCAATTTATTTTTCTAGAAGTCTTCTTGGACATCATGACCCCTTCTTCACTCTTTGATCCAAGGCAAACTGACATCTCAGTTCTTCAGTTACATCTCCTATCTCTGTGCCTTTGAACAGTCTGTCTTCCCTGCCTAAAATTCACTTCATCTTTACCTTTGTCTCAAAGCATTCTCCTCTTCCTGCAGGACTCAGTTTAAGTATCTCCTACATGAAGCATTTCCTGATCCCCTCAACTCTTAGTGCCCTCCTTTCCTAACTGCCTTGCATTTAACTACATATTTATCTGTATTTATTCTCTTTGTATTTGTTCTATATATATTAACATATGACCTTTTTGTCTCTCCCATTAGAATGTAAACTCCTTGCAACTTGTTCTTGTTTTATTTTTGTACTTGTATTTCCAGTGTGCCTAGTACTGTCTGGCACATAGTAGATGATTAATAAATCCTTGTTCATTGATTTATATACATATGCAATCCACCAATCCTTGTATGTATTCTGCCCATTTTGAATAAAGTATGTTTTCCACTAGCCATATTCCATTTATGAATCATGAGTCCCATTCCACAAAGTTCCCACAATTCCTAAAAGTTGGATTTTATCCTTGTATTAAGGTCTTCACTGTAGCTCAATCAAATTCAACAAGAATTTGTGTTTGCAGGTTGTTGTGATCAACACTGAGAATAAAAACAATGTAGATTACAGAAGAATTGGCCAATCACTTCGCATCTCTCTGAGCCATGGTTTCCACACCTATCAAACTCCAGGGTTGAGCCAGATGATCTCTAAAGTTCCCTTTGGCTCTCAGACCCATGCCACCGTGATCCCTATCCTTCTGAAGCTTATAGCCTATGACAAATAACTGCCACAGAAAAAACTAATCATGTTAAATGTATAATGGAGATGCAAATGCAAATGCCTATGTAAAGACCAAGAGGGGAAATTGAAGGCATCAAAGAAGGACTTCCTGGAGGAAGGGGGCATTTCAAGAAGTGTATATACCTCCTGGGTCAGACTTTTCTCAGCCTTGCAAATGATTTTCAAAAGTCTTTTAGCAGTAAAGATTCCATTTGATTCTCCCTTCTTCATGTTTAAGGATATACCTTATTCCTACCCTCTCCTAGCCAACTCCTTATCCCTCCACGTTTCCACCTTAAATTAGACTAAGAAGATAAAATATCACCCCATTTTGATGTTATGATATAGAAAAAATACTAATTACCTACGAAGTACAAGAGCCAATGCTGGTGCTGAAGTTAAAAAGTCAAAGACAGAAGTGGTCCCTGCCCTCAAGGATCTTATTATACCATATGACAATGATCTTCAGCATTGAACCAATATCCTGGATGACAAGAAAAAAAAGCAACCCTAAAGGGGAAGAAAAATAATTTTTCACAAGCTTACTTCACTCACTCCTAAATGTCTGTTTACATTTACACCCAAGAAATCAATAAATATTACAAATCAAAGCTTGATTTTTTGTTTTGCTGGTTGTTTATACTTAAGAAAGTAATGAAGAAAATGTTAATAACTTAAAAATGTCATTTACATTCTTCCCTTTCCCCCACCAAGATCGGATTCTAAAACATTACCAGCATACTACTAACTAAAGATCACCCCAAACTCTGTCATTCAGATGTAACCTCAGTTAAGGCTTACTTTTCATTGCTGATGTCCCTGAGTGGGAAGATACTACTTGGACCCAGAACCATTTACAGGGCTGGGAAGCCATTGGGAAGCACATCCACTTCCACTTAGTGTCAGTTTCCACCCAATCTGTCCATATTCCCATAAATCAGGGCAAATCAGTCCACTAGGGATCTGTACCTATCCTTACGCAAATGCTGTTGGGGATTCAGGACTAAAAATTAACCAGGAAGGTAAATATGAAAAACAAGACTAAAATATGAATATGAAAACCATTGCTAGTGTCTAGAAGTTTCAAATGGTTATATTCAGCCGGTAATATAGAATGCTTTTTGGGTTGGCCAGATGTTGAAGATGACAAGGTCATTGGCTGCATCCTGGGCCATCACCAGTTGTCTTGACTTTTGTCTGGCCTCTGGACTTTGATGAGTCTGGAAAAGACAGTAAAGCTGACAACTTTGTGAAACTATGCCTTAAATCCAATTCATGTGCAAATCAAGACATCACCCCTGATGTCCTTGGTCCTCTTCAAAAAGAAAGGACACACGACAACAATATGGAAGGAACATCTGGGATCTTCTGTATCTATAATGTCAGTGTTGGCATTACTATTATTGCTATTTCTGTGATTGCTGCTATTATGTCTCTCAACACCAAGCTTCTTGAAAGGGACTCACTGCTTTTACTTCTTCACCTTTAAAAAAATACAAATACCTTGGGAATAATGAGGCCTATCAATCAATCATTCACACTCACTGAAGCAAGCTAATAGAATCAGACCACTTTTCTTCAAATGATACTAGTTCTTCAATTTAGAAAAATTTTGGAGTAGGAGGATGGGTCGGGGCATGGCATTACAGTGAAGAAGCCCTTTGGTGGTCAGGCCATTGTGAGAACCCTGGGTGCTTGTGAACTAAGAGAGAAATTGAAGTGGGAGAGGGCAGAGAAAAGGACATGGGAAGAGGCCAAAAGGAAAACAAATCATTCTCTAGTCTTGTCTGTAGCTAACACCAAAAATGTTTTGCTGGTTGTTACCCTTCATCCTTCTAGCCCAATCTTGCTTTTTTTCTGGCACATGACTGGTCATCCTTGCCTTCATTCCCCATTACACAAAGCAGTGGCAGTGTGGAAAGTCTCTTTATGGACTTTAGAATGACATGTAGGTTTGTCATGAACATGCCAACTCTCTAGACCTCTCCTGCTCAGAAAGATCTCAAAAGAATAGGCAAAAATAACTCCACAAAGTCATCCAGGGAGGAAATGGAAAGTAAAATGAGAAGGTTCAGTTTCTCTTACAATTCACAATCCCTTTTAATTCATAGATGACCTGATATTGTCCTTTAATTCCCATGGAAAGGAGCACAGTCTTGGCATCTCTTCCTCAGTTTCTGATACTTGCTGCGACACTATGGGGACACATTCCCTATTTCCTCCAAATTACCCTTATATAACCTAGCTAGATGCCTTTAGGAAAGCATGTGTGTGTGGATGTGTGTGCATGAAGATAATATATCTTTTGCTCTGTCTAACATCTATCTACCTTTCTATCTAGATATCATGTAGCAACTTATCTCTCATCTATCTGTCCATATCATCTATCTATTTATCATCTATCTGTCTAGGTATCATCTATCTATCCATCTATCTTCATATTAGATAGGGAACTTACCTCCAACGCAAGAGGGTTCAAGTTCCACCTCTTACACATCCTAGCTGTCTGACTTCAGAAAGTTACTGAACCTCTCAGTACCTCAGTTAATTCTCTAAGATGTTAAGTTGAGAGTTTCCCACACATATATATTACTATGTCACTAGAAAACCTGACATATGTGTATGGGTGTTTCTTTCAATATACATAGGTAAATATGTGTGTATGTCATGTGTATGTATGTGTGTGTTGCAATAGAAATGGTCATTAGATTTGAGATCAAAGAACCTGGGTTCAAACCTCAACTCTGTCCCTTACTTATGATATGAATTTGGTATGTATAACCTAAACCTCTGGTTTCATCAGTTCTAGTTGAAAAAATGAGATTCCTTTTGTTGCTACAGGAGATCCACAGTTTATCATCGTCAAGAGTTGTCCGGGGCACTGAGTAGTTGAGGGTTCTACCCATAATCACATAATTATTATGTGCCAGAGGTAGGAACTTGAACCCAGGCCTCCCTGAGAGGTCCTCTCTTCACTAGAGTCAGGCTGCTTTTCTTACTATAAATACTTATTGTATAATCATTCCCAAAATGGTCATTGAGTGCCTTGAACCTTTTATACTTCATAAACTCTTTACCATGTGTTCTGTCATGGCAACAATTTGGAATTCCCCTGAATGAAACCCATTAATTCATTTTAAAATGCTTTATTTTTCCAGTGGAATGGGAGAGATTTTCCTCCAATCTAAAAGCAGAAACAATTGCAGATTTAATCTACTGTGCTGATAACAATATTATTCATTCTTTTAAAGACTCTATCAGTGGTAACAGTCAATGGAAACTTGGTGGAAGGAGCATGCCAGTCCCCCAAGAGGGTCATGGTACATTCAAGGAAGCATCTTGGTTCCAAAGTCACTGACATCATTCAGAGTCAACTTTAGTATTGTTTGGGAGACTCTAATTTCTTTCTCAATTTGTTCTACTTTTAGACAGAAGAAACTCACCACTCCCATTCCTCTGAATGGTTGGGGAAGGGAAGATTTTTTTAACTGAGTTGATTATTGGGCTTCCTCAAATATTTCATAGATTTAGAGGATAAGAGGATCTTAGAGACTATCAAGTTCTAACTGCTTCATATCACAGATGTGGAAACTAAGGCACAGAGGGACTCTAACTTGTCCAGGGTCACATAGTTAGTAAGAGTTTAAGGGCAAGA
The DNA here is from genome assembly GCA_023548195.1 of Bettongia penicillata ogilbyi. NCBI lineage: Eukaryota > Metazoa > Chordata > Mammalia > Diprotodontia > Potoroidae > Bettongia > Bettongia penicillata. The sequence goes on from JAJHZJ010000309.1 coordinate 1,716,201, forward strand.
TCTGAACTCTGGTCTTTGCAAATCCATGTCATGAATGTGTCACTGAATGTAGATCTGGCTGTCACTCTCTTCTCTGGTATCCAAAAACACACTCTGAGAGCACATGAAAGAAATATGAAATGAAAGTGAGAGTGTTCATTCATTCATTGTCAATTCTTGTTAGATCACTACTTTGGAAGTTCCAGTAGAAGTAATCCACCACAGTCTTTTTTTTTCCTTTATAAGATTTTTGTCCAGCATAATTCTGTAGTAATATGGTACATTCATCTTAAAAACCATTCCCCATCCCTGCCACAACACTCATTCAAGTGACAAGAACAGGCTCACATTAAAGGTGGGTGATGCTGCTACTGTTAAGGATGAAGAGACCACATTTATATGTTTGAAGGACCATAAGGTCTTTAACATTATAGATTTGAAGCTGGAAAGGACCTTAAAATCATCTAGTCTAACCCACTCATTTTGAGGAAACTGAGGCCCAAAGAGTTAAAGTGACTTTTCCTAGGCTATACTGATAGCATCAGAGACAAAATGAGAATCTAGGTCAGTTAAATGCAAACCTTCCCCCGCTCTGATCCCAATATGACCAATGTATATTCATCTCGGTCTTCTTTTCCCCCACGTTGATAGTTAACACCATTTTTTCATATTACTATGGATTGAGGGGTATATGGGTTGATCAGGGAGGACTAGCACTGAGAGTGTGAGGGATTACTGAACCCTTTTCAGAGCTGCTCGTCCAACTTTGGTGTTCATAGATCACCCAGCTCTCACCTGTAGCTCCAAGAAGCTACCATATGTTCATCAGTTCATCCTTTTATTATTACAATACTATGCTGGTGGATCTGCCTGCCTCAAGTCTCTCCCTACTCCAATCAGTTTTCCATTCAGCCGCTAAAGTGATTTTGCCCAAAGCCCAGGTCCAATCATGTCACTCAACTCAGTGACTTCCTCTTTCCTTCAGGAGTAAATACAAAATGTTCTGCTTGCAGTTGAAAGCCATTCATAACCTAGACTCCTGCCTTTCCAGTCTTTTTATGCCTTACCCCCTAACAAGTATTCAATCCAGTGATACTGGCTTCCTGACTGTTTTACCAACAAGACTTCACCTCTTAGCTCCAGGATTTTCCCTGGTGACCCCATATCTGAAATACTCTCCCTCCTCTGCTCTGACCACTGACATCCCTGGCTTCCTTAAAGTCCCCTTGAAAATTCTATTTTCTACAGGAAGCATTCCCTAACCCCTCTTCATTCCAATGCTTTCCCTCTTCTAATTATTTCTTATTTATCCTGTGTATAGCCTGCTTTGTGTGTATTTGTTTGCATGTTGTCTCCTCCATTAAATTGTAATGTCTTTGAGGGCAGGGACTATCGTGCCTCTTTCTGTATGCCTGGCCCTTAGCACAGTCTGTTTGACACACAGTAGGTACTAAGTGATTCATTGATTATTAGATGTATACTATATGCTAGCAATGAGCGAAGCACTGGGGATACAGGTATAAAAAATGAAATAATTCTTACCCACAAAGAGTTTATATTCTAATGAGGGAGACAAATGCATATATGAATATATATAGCACAAATATAAAGTGAAAGAAATACAAAAAAATTCAATGTAGTCAAATACAAAGTAGTTTGGAAGCGAGAGCTCTCACATTTGGGAGGATTGGGAAGGTTTCATGCAGAAGATGGTACTTGGCAGGGATAATTTTTAAAGTTAAAATCTCAGGTTTCCATACTGATCTTTATAACTTTTATAACCAACACTTTCTTTTTTAACATATAATTTATTTATTTTTCAGTTTTCATCATTCACTTACACAGAAATTGGAATTCAAAATTTTCTCCTCATCTTTCCCCACCCCCACCCCTGGTCAGTGTACACCCCATCTCCCCCTTCCTCCAGTCTTTGCTCCCTTTTATCATCCCCTTTTTTCCTTCCCCCCCTCTATTTTCTGGTAGGGCAAAATAGATTTTTTCCTTAAATTTATTTTTCATTTTCAACATTCAATTCCACAAGATTTGGAGTTCCAGATTTTCTCCTCATCTCTCCCCTCCGCCCACCTCAAGGCAGCGTGCATTCTGATGGCCACTTTTTCCAGTCTATCTTCTTCTATTACACCCCTTCTCTCTCTTATACCCATCCCTTCTATTTTCTTGTAGGGCAAGATGGATTTCTATACCTCTATCTATCTTATTTCCCAGTTGCATGGAAAAACAATTTTTAACATTTGTTTTTAAAAGTTTGAGTTCTAACTTCTCTCTTTTCCTTTCTCCCCACTCACCCCCACTGAGAAGGAAAGCAATTCGATAGAGGTTATACATGTGTAGTCATGCAAAACACTTCCATAACAGTCATATTATGAAAGACTAACTATATGTACCTCCATCCTATCCTGCCCCTCCCATTTATTCTATTCTCTCTTTTGACCCTGTCCCTCCTCAAAAAGTGTATAGTTCTAATTATCCCCTCCTCCCACTTTCCCTCCCTTCTATCATCCCTCCTCAACCACCTACCTTATCCCCTTCCCTCCTACTTTTCTGTAGTGTAAGATAGATGTTCATACCAAACTGATTGTGCATTTTATTCCCTCCTTAAGCCAAATGCAATGAGAGTAAAGTTCACTCTTTCCCTCTCACCTCCCCTTCCCCCATTGAAAAAGCTTTTTCTTACCTCTTTTATGTGAGAGATAATTTGTTCCATTCTTTTTCTCCCTTTCTCCTCTCAATATACTCTTCTCTCATCCCTTAATTATATTTTTAAAATATCATCCCTATTTAACTTACCCCATGCCTTCTATCTATACATACATAATCCCTCCAACTATCCTAATACTGAGAAAAGTCTAAAAAGTTACAAATATTATGTTTCCATGTAGGAATGTAAATAATTCAACTGTAGTAAATTCCTTATGTTTACCCTTTCCTGTTTACTTTTTCATGCTTCTCCTGATTCTTGTATTTGAAAATCAAGTTTTCTAGTCAGCTCTGGTCTTTTCATTAAGAATGCATGAAAGTCCTCTATTTCATTGAAAGACTACTTTTTCCCCTGAAATATTATACTCAGTATTGCTGGGTAGGTGATTCTTGGTTTTAATTCTAGCTCCTTTGACCTCTGAAATATCGTATTCCTAACCCTGTGATCCCTTGATGTAGAAGCTGCTAGATCTTGTGTTATTCTGATAGTATTTCTTCAATACTCAAATTGTTACTTTCTGGCTGCTTGCAAATATTTTCTCCTTGACCTGGGAACTCTGGAATTTGGCTGTATTCCTAGGAGTTTTCCTTTTGGGATCTCTTTCAGGAGGCAATCAGTAGATTTCTTTCAATATCTATTTTACTTTCTGGTTCTAGAATAACAGGGCAATTTTCCTTGATAATTTCTTGAAAGATGATATCTAGGCTCTTTTTTGATCAGGGTTTCAGGTAGTCTGGTAATTTTTAAACTATCTCTCCTCGACCTATTTTTCAGGTCAATTGTTTTTCCAGTGAAATGTTTCACATTGTCTGCTATTTTTTCATTCCTTTAGTTTTGTTTTATAATTGCTTGATTTTTCATAAAGTCATTAGCTTCCATCTGCTCCATTCTAATCTTTAAGGAGTTGTTTTCTTCAGTGAACTTTTGAACCTCCTTTTCCATCTGGTCAATTATGCTTTTTAGGGCATTCTTCTCCTCATTGACATTTTGGACCTCTTTTGCCATTTGGGTTAGTCTGTTTTTAAAAGTGTTATTTTCTTCAGCGTTTTTCAGCTCCTTTAGCAAGCAGTTGACTCATTTTTCATGGCTTTCTTGCATCACTCTCATTTCTTTTCCAAATTTTTGCTCACTTCTCTTACTTGATTTTCAAAGTCCTTTTTGAGTTCTTCCATAACCTGAGACCAATTCATATTTTTCTTGGAGGCTTTGGATATAGGAGCTTTGACTTTGTTGTCTTCTTCTGTTTGTATATTTTGGTCTTCCTTTTCAACAGAGTAAGATTCTATAGTCAGATTCTTTTTCTTTTTTCCAGTTTTTGCTCATTTCCCCAGCTATTTACTTGACTTTTGAGATCTTTGTTAAAGTAGTTTTCTGCTTCCAGTTTAGGTGGGGGATGTACTGTCTTCTGCTAAATTCCCCCACAATCTGTGGGCCTAGAGCTCCAGAAATAGTGGCTGCCCCTGCCCCTGCTGCTGCTGTGGCTGCACAGGTTCTTCTGCCCCCTCCCACCTCTGCCACTCTGGGACTGGGGCAAGACCACTCTGCTCTCTCATCAAGGCCCCAAAGGTTTTTTTCCACTGACATTTCAATTTGTCCTCAACATTTTGGAGTCATGAAGTCTGGAAACTGCCACAGGTGACAGAGATTCAGTCCCCCCAGGCCTTCTCAGGTCCTGTCTGTGCCGGGGTGGCTGATGCTGCACTGTGCTCTGCTCCCAGTCTGGCATAATATTCATTTCCCATCAATCTTCCTGGTTGCCTTGGACTGTAGATTTGCTTCACTCCATCATTCTGTGGGTAGTGCAGCTCCAGAATTTGTTTAGAGTAATTTTTTACAGGTATTTGGCTGGGCTTGGAGGCAGCACTCTAGAAAGTGCATGTTGTTACTCCACCATCTTGGCTCTGCCTTCCCTCCCCCCTTTACTTATTCATCTTATTTCCCAACTGTATGCAAAACAATTTTTTTAACATTCATTTTTAAAGCTTTGGGTTCCATACTATCTCCCTTCCTCCCTCCCCACCCACCCTCATTGAAAAATCAAGCAATTCAATATAGGTCATACTTATGTAGCCATGCAAAACACTTCCATAATAGTTATGTTGTAAATTTCCATCTATCCTATCCTGCCTTTCATTTATTCCATTCTCTCCCTTGACCTGTCCTCCCACAATAGCGTTTGCTCTGATTATCCCTTTCCCCAATTTGCTGTCCCCTCTATTATCTTCCTTATCCTATCCCCTTCCCCCCTGCCTTCCTGTAGGGTAATGTTGATTTCCATATCCAATAGAGTGTGTGTATAACAAACATTTTCACAGTCTAGTTGGATATGTATGTGGCCCATGAATATGTGTATCTGTAGTATGATCCTAAACCATGTATGTTTAAATTCTTTTGACTGTACAGGGATCTACTTTTTGCATTTTCCATGGTCCTTTTAGATCATATGAAATTTGATGTGCAGACATTTCTTTAGATTAACTTGTACATGTGGTTGTCTCCTTAATAAACAGCCTGACCATTAAAAAAAAAAAGATGCTACTTAAGCTGCATCTTAGAGGAGGATTCAATGTTGGAGGGAGGAGGAAGTGCATTCCAGGCATATGGAAGGTAGAAATAAGCAGAAAAATGAGGCAAGCAGCTGAGAAAATGAGCAAGAGGAGAAAAGGGTATAGGGTTAACATGTAATCACAGTGACTACTGAAGCAACCCCAGCACTGCAAAGGGATGTCCCCAACTCTTAATACCGAGCAACTATTCATTTCATTTTAACAGAGGAAAGAGCCCTAGGAAAGTTTTCTAATCTTTGATTTGGTAAAATAATATTTCATCTTACAACATAAGCTGACTAGAACAGTGATAGCTAGGAGGGTAGGAATTTGGGTGAGGAAATAAAAAAGAATGAAAAATAAAACACACCAGAAGAGGAAACGGAGTTATAGGAAAAGACAGAAAGACAGCCTTTCCAGGATCATGCTATTTGCTGGTCCCCAGCAGGAAATGCAATTGAAACTTTAGGAAACTGAAAGAATACGAGGGAAACCTGACTGTAAGAAGGAAAGCTGGGGGTGGGTGTAGGAGGGAAGGAAAGGGCAAAGAGATAGGAGGCAGGGAAGCAAGGTCACATTTCTTTTGGCACTGAAATAATTTAAAACTATAATTATGTCCCAAAAGTTTCCAAGGAGGATCCCCTACCAGTTTCCAAACTCCGTTTGGGATTTGAAACCTACAGGAAACAAAGCTTCTTCCCATGACCTTTTTTCTTCCTCTGAGTTAAATTTGGATGAGGAGAGCTGGTAGAACGCAGGGCTAAGGACTGTGACAGTGACTGAGCGAGTCTGACTAAAGTCAGTGACTCTGTCAGTGCCTGGCTAGCAGATTGTAGACAATAAGTTACTTCCCCTCTCTGGACCTCAGTTTCCTCCTTTGTAAAATGAGGGAATTGGTTTAGAATAATAAGTGTTCTTATATCTTTTGGTAAAATGTACTTCAACATAATTGATTTCCTTTGTAGTTCTATATATTTTATTTTATAAATTAAAAACATAATTCTGAGAAGGGGTTCATAGATTTAACCAGAACTTTCAAAGGGGTCAAGGAAATAAAAACAAAATCTTAAAACCTCTAGAGATGACTTTTAAGGTCCCTTCTAGGTCTAAAATTCTATTATCCCATGGACCCAGATGCTAACCCTGACTTTACCTCTTGTTCCTTGTACAAGCCAGATAAAGATGATTAATCTCCCTCTTTTCATGTTTGCCACTAGGACGTGGGATAAATCACTACAGCAATTTCAACAGAGATAATCATATCAGTTAACAGAAGTTCACAGGCCCAGGAAGTGAGCCATCCTTGCAAGAAATTCGGGAGCATAATCTGACAGTGAGAGAGGAATAAAAGACTTTTAACAAGAAGGAGGACAGCAATCCACAACTCCAAGATTAGATTTGTCCGGTAATGTCTCTAGTCATTGAAGAGGTTTTAGTAGCTTTTTTTTCCCTGATAGTGTCCAACTCTTCATGACCCTTTTTGGAATTTTCTTTTGCAAAGATACTGGAAAAGTTTGACATTTCCTTCTCCAGCTCATTTTGCAGATGAGGAAACTGAGTCAAGCAGGGTTAAGTGATTTGTCCTGGGTCATCCAGCTAGTAAGTATCTGAGGTTGAATTTGAACTCAGGTCTTCCTGACTCCAGGCTTAGCACTCTATCCACTGTGACATCGAGTTGCCCCCATTGGAATGGGGGAAGGCCCTCCAGCATAAAAGTGACAAATGGAGGCACACAACACTCCTGAACCAGATTAACATGGAATTGGGAAATATTTAACAAAATATAGTAAAATGTAGATAATATTGATATGTGGTTTATTAAGTCAATATGTAGCCCCTAGAAACTTAGATATGTTTTAGTGACCCCTGTTTCTGTTTGAATTTGCCACCACTCTCACTAGCAGAGAGTTTGAAGTGTTAGGAACTATATTTGCATATAACACTATTCAGCACAGGTCACAGACTTAGCCTTGCATTGGCCAGGGTAAAAAAGCCAGCCTGTGAGGAGGGGGTCATGGCTTTCCCTCAGACTTGACCAGATCACCAGCAGGATCCACCAGAGAAAGGGAACCAACATTCACATGGATCAATGCTGCATCATTATTCCATATTCCCTTTCATCCTATGCCTAAGTAAACTTCTTTTTGTTATCTGTTAGATGGTTCAAAAGTGTCTCATTTCACTCCATTTCTGAACCCAAAGCACTGGCTACATTTATATAGCACTCACAATATGTGTGATACTATGCTAAGCACTTTACAACTACTACCTCATTTGAGCTTCACAACAACCCTGTAGGTAAGTGTCATTGTTATCCTTATTTTACAGATGAAGATACTGAGGCAAAGAGACATTAAGTAGCTTTCCCAGGGTTGTCCAGCTAGGAAAGTATCAGAGTCAGGATTTGAACTTGGGTTTTCCTGACTCTGGGGTGGGAGCTATCTCTACTTTGCTACCTTGCTGTCAGTCTGTCAACAAGCATTTATTAAGCCCTTACAACATGCCAGGCATTCTGCTGAGACCTGGTGATGCTTCTAGTCTCAAGTCAATATTCTCATGGGGAAACATACAAACTACTCTGTCCATACAAGTCATATGCAATTTAAATGTAAGGTAATTTCAGATGAAGGCATTAGTAGAGGGGGTGTAACTACAGGGGTAGACTAGGAATGACCTGAGATTTGAATTGAGTCTTGAAGGAAGCCAGAAGCTTCAGATGAGGAGAAAGGACATTCCACATATGAGGGAACACTAGTGAAAAGACTGCATCAGAAGCTAGAGTAGTTAGTATGTGTTAAGAAAATTAAGAAGGCCAGTGTTGCTGGATTGTAGATTATGTGGAGAGGAGAAAGGTTTAAAAGAACTAGAAAGGCAGCAAGGGAACAAGTTTTAAAAGGCTTTAAACGCCAAAAAGAGGATGAGTTAACAGAAAACCATTGGAATTTCTTGAGCAGAAAGGTGATCTGGTCAGTCCTGTGCATTAGGAAGATGACTTTGGAATTTAAGGGGAGGATGGATTGGAGGTGGAAAATACCTGAAGCCAATGAGAAGACTCCATTATGATGGTTCAAGCAGATATGATAGACAGTCTTCACCAGGTTGATGACTGTGTCAGAGGGGATGGATCAGAGACTTATTGTGATAAGATGGTAGCCAATTGGATATATGGGGTAAGTACAAGCAAGGAATTGAATCTAACACCAAGTTTGCAGGCCCCTGAAATTGATAGGGAAGTTCAGAAAAGGATAAATATTGGGAGATGGAAGAAAGAGATAGTGATTTCTTTTTTGGAAATGTTGAGTTTGACATGTCTATGGGACATCCAGTTTGAGATTTTCAAGAGGTGCTGTGAGACTGGAGCTCAAGGGAGAGGATGAAGCTGGATATATATAGATCTGGGAATCATGTAAATAGAGAAGATAATTTAATCCACAAGGGCTGGTGATATTGTCAAATGAGATACAGTACAGAGGGGAGAAAAGTAGAGAGACTAGAACAGAGCCCTGTGAGGGATAACTACAGTTAGCCGATGTGGCCCGAAGAGCTGGTAATAGAGACCAAGAAGCTGTGACTGGTCAGATTACTTCCCTTTTTAGATACTTACAGAATATCTTTTAATAATTTGTTTCAGAATCTTGTCAGAAATCAAAGTCAAATTCACTGGACTACAGTTTGCAAGATTTCATTCTTTTCTCAGTTTTGAAAATTGGGAATTTGTCAATCTCTAGTTTTTCAAGAACCTCTCCCATCCTTTATGATCTTTCCAAGATTACTAACATTGCACTGATTTTTAGAAAGCGCCACATGCACAAAAATATTTTACCTTTTATAATAGCAAAGAATCTGTGTTATTATTGTTTAGTTATGTCCAACTCTCCATGATCCTGTGAACCATAGTGTCTGTGGTGTTTTCTTGGCAAAGATACTGGAGAGGTTTGCATTTCCTTCTCCAGTGAATTAAGGCAAACAGAGGTTAAGTGACTTGCTGAAGGTCACACAGCCAAATAAGTGTCTGAGGTGAGATTTGACTGGTCTTCTTGACTCCAGGCCTAGCACTTTATCCACTGAGTCATTTAACTGTTTCTGTATCTGTTCATCAATTGGGGAAATAGCTAAACAGATTGTAGTACATGAATATAATGGAATGTTATTGTACACTAAGAAATTATGAATATAGAGAATTATAGGAAAACATGAAATGAAGCAAAGTAAATAGAAGCAAAAAAACATTGCATACCATGACTATAACAAGGTAAATGGAAAGACCAACAAAAGAATTGAAACTGAATGATGTGAGTCCATCAACAAACATTTATTAATGCCTATAGTGTAGTGCCGTAATCATACACTATGCTAAGTACCAGAGATACACATGCAAAAAAAGGCAGTTCCTTCCTTCAAATGGTTTATGATCAAATGAGACAACACACAAAAGGGAACTGGAAAGAGTGTGATGGGACATTCGTGATGAAGAAATCCAAAGGAGCGCAGCCTGGAGTCCCATAGGAACTGAAGAGATACCTGACTGGGGCAATTTCCTTAAATGGTGGCTTTGGGAGGAGCTCCTTCATTCTGTTCTCCAAGCAGAGGGCAGAGGGGACTGATGAGGTCTGAATTCCAAGGCTGATCCAATCTCTCGAGACAATGAGTTTCCCAGCTCTTTCAGTGGTGGCAAATAATTGGAAACTGTGGGGATGCCCATCCATTGGGGAATGGCTGAACAAGTTGGGGCACATGGTTGTGATGAAATCTATTGTGCTACAAGAAATGAGGGGCAGGATGCTTTCAGAAAAACCTGGAAAAACCTATATGAACTGATGCAAAGTGAAATGAACAGAACCAGGAGTACACTGCACATAGGAACAGCAATGTTGAATGATGATTAACTGTGAATAACAGCTATTTTCAGCAGTTCAATGATCCAAGACAGTTCTGAAGGACTTAGGATAAAAGTGCTGTCCATCTCTAGAGAAGGAACTGGTAGAGTCTGAATGAAGATTGAAACATATTTTTCTTTACTTTTTTTACTTTTATTGGGTTTTTTTGTCTGTTTTCTTTCACAACATGACTTATATGGAAGTAAATATGTTTTGCATGACTAAGCATGTATAACCTATGTCAAATTGCTTGCTTTCTCAATGACGGGGGAGGTGAGGGAGGGAGAGAATTTGGAGCTCAAAATTTTATAAAAAAGAATGTTTAAATTATTTTTATATATAATTGGGCAAAATAAAACATTAAATTGGAAAAAGAGAAACCTCAAAAAAATTAAATTAAAAAAAGATAATGAGTTTCTTGGGGAATATGATGGAAAAGTCCAAAGGAATGCAGCCTGCTGGGAAATAATGAAATTATAATGACCAAACTTGATCCCACAGAAGAGATATGAGAGTTGATTTTCCCTTTCTTTTTTGAAAGGGTGGGAGACTATGAGTATAGAACATTGCCTAGGAAATTGGATTTGATTAATGTATTGCTTAGTTTAGCTATATTGTTTCTTCCTGTTTTTCATTCTTTGTTATTAGGCATGGTTGGGGTGATGGAGAAAGAAATATGAAGAAATGTAAGTGATATAAAAACAAAAGACATCAATAACATTTTTAAAAACAAGACTACTGACCAGCAACTCAGCAATGGCATGTCTGGGCTCTTTTTTAATATCCTAGGACTTTGTTCACTGTGACCTGGTGACTTGAATTCACTGAGGGCACTGAAGTCATCTCTCACTACCTCCCTACATATCTAGGCTTCTAATCCCTTCTTAGTCATCTTCTTTTGGCCTTTCTGGTCCAGAGAGAGAATACAGAAGCAAAGCAGAGTCTTTGGAAGAGAGAACAGAAGTCACCATAAAAGCAGACCAATTCTGTCTATCTTGTTTCAACGACTCTGAGTATACCTATTCTTTTTCTTGTTTTGTATTTTTCTAAGAAAGCTTCATTTGGATAAGCACTAAACAAAAAAGAAAATTAGAGCTGTAATTGACTATTTCTTTTCCTCCTCTGTAGATTTCGGGGAAAGGGTACAAGCAGAGTTGATACCTAGCATCTGTGTGGTTTCTTTCTTCCTCTCCTCTCATTTTTAAGAGGAGCAGCATGGCGAAGTGGATAGAGACCTTGGATAAGTCACTTAAGCCTCTTAGGGCCGCAGTTTCCTCTTCTGTACAATGGGGACCTGTTGCACTTACAACATTGGCTGGTTGCAAGGAAAAAAACAGATGTTGTAAGCAAATATCTCACAGACCTTACAGCACGAGGCAAATAGCAGTTGTCAATTTTGCAAGCTACTTTCACAATGGTTAAAGAGGCTCCTTTAATTCTCACTATAGCTTTGTTCAGGGTGATGTGATATGTAGCCATTTCAGTTAAGACTCTCTGTGACCCTATTTGGCATTTTCTTGGCAAAGATATTGGAATGGTTTGCCATTTCCTTCTCTAGATCATTTTACAGATGAGGAAACTGAAGCAAACAGAGTTAAATGATATGCCCAGGGTCACACAGCTAGGAAGTGTCTGAGACTGGATTTGAACTCAGGTCTTCCTGACTCCAAGCTACTGTGCCACCTAGCTGCCATGGGGAAGGGCAGGGGAGCAGGGAGAATAGGTACAGTCATTAAATCTAGCTGCAGGCAGACACTCACTATCTGTGTGACCCTGGATAAGTTACTTCACCTCAGTTTCCTCAACTGTAAAATAAGGATGATAATATCACCTACCTAGCAGGGTTGTTATAGGGAAAAAATAAGATAATAATTGTAAAGAGCTTAACACTGTTGTATACTGTTACATAAATGTTAGCTATTATTATTATCGTAAAGAAGAGGAAACTGAGACACAGAAATGTGCCAGTAAAAGACAAAGTTGGAAATAAATCCTGGTCTCTTGATTCTCTGTCCTAGACTGTTTCAACTACACTGTTCTGCATTAGGCCTTTAGGAGAGTAACTGCCTACCAAGAGGAGAAATCCATGTACACGCTGCACCTCACTGTGTAGATACTATTTTTCCTTCCTGTATTGGCATATTTTACACACAGGGACAGTTAGGTGGTGCAGCAGGTAGAGATCCAGGCCTAAAGTCAGGAAGACCTAAGTTCAAATCCAGCCTCAGATACTTACTAGCTGTGTGACCTTGGGCAGGTCACTTACCCCACTTTGTCTCAGTTTCCTCATCTGTAAAATGAACATTAGAAAAAAAATGTCAAACCACTCCAGTATCTCTGCCAGAAATTGTTGTACACAACTGAAAGGACTGAAAAACAGCAGATACCTTGGGCCTGGCTTGAAAAGCAGAGTAAGGCATGGAAACTGAATTCAAATCCCAATCCTGACAGTTACTACCTGGGTGATCTGGGACAAATTACTTAAACCGTCTGGGCCTCAGTTCATCCTCTGTAAAATGAGGGGCTTAGCCCAGCTGGCCTTTAAGGTTTCTGCTAGACTTTGGAGCTTTTCAATGCAGTCCCTCACTTCCTGGTCCCCTACTCTGCATTCGTTGTTTCCAGCCGAAAAGGGTGGAGAGGAAGGAGAGCCTCTAGGGCCTGCCCCATTCCCAGGAGGAGCATCACCCCCGTGAATCTGCCAGGAACCTTCATAAGTCACTGATTAGAACAGATACGTAGTTGACATTACGGAGACAGATCAGGAGTGTGTGCACACAATGAATTCAGTGATGAGTTGTCCTTGAAGATAGGATCCTCCTGAAGAAAAGCGCCCCAGGCTCTGGCCTTGGAACTGTTAAAGGAACAGGGCATAGTTCTCTCCCATTTTCAGATGAAATTTAGCTGGCTCAGAGAGGGCTGCCCCTGGGAAAAGCTGTAACATAGGTGACGCTGACTTTCCTGGCTTTCCCAGGGTTTTTACTGTGCCGTCCTCACTTCTCCAGCCCCGGCTCAGTGTCTTTCTGCCGCCTCTGCCTACCCAGGTCCCTTTCCATATGTCCCCCAGTCCCTCACCCCCACCTTTGTTTGGGGATCATATCTCTTGCACATACCGCAGTCTTATAGACCTTTCCTTCCTCCCCTCCTCCCATTAAAGCTGACTGGTCTGTGCCCTGCTCAGTCAAGGTCAGACAGTCTGCATGGCTAATCTGATTGACTGACAAGCTAAGGCAATAAGAGATGGAATTTAGCCCCCTTCCAGAGAACCAGGACTTTTAAACAGAGGTTTCCAAAATCACAGACTATTAAAGTTAGAATAAAGAATGCTAGAACTGGGAGAGTCTTTAGATGTTATCCAGTCCCAGTTGCTAATTTTGCAAAGGAAAAAGCTTACCTTTTAAAGTCCTTCCTAGGTTGTATGTTACTCCCCCTCCCACATTCTGTGTTATTGTTCCGTCCTGTTCGACTCTTAGTGATCCCATTTGAGGTTTCTTGACAGAGATCCTGGAGTGGTTTGCCATTTCCTTCTCCAGTTAATTTTACAGATAAGGAAATTAAGGCAAACAGGATTAAGAGACTTGCCCAGGGTCACACAACCAGCAAGTATCGAAGGCTGGATTTGAACTCAGGTCTTCCTGACTTCAGGTCCACTGTGCCACCTAGTTGCCCTTCCCATATTCTTAGATCCAGTTAAACTGGCCTTTCACTCTGTTCCTCACCCAGGACACTTTGTGCCATGCCTGGAATTCATACCCTCTTCACCTCTGCCTCTCAGAGTTCTTTCTTCCCTTAAGACATAGGTCAAGGACATTATTCTGTATGAAATGTTTCCCATCACCCCAACCGCTAGTGGCCTCCCTCCCATGCTACCTTGTATTTAACTAGTTTGTATATATTTGCCTTTGTTTATTAACTTGACATTTTTACTGCATATCTTTATGTGTCTATTTGTTTTTCCCCATTGTAAGGTGAGCTCCTTGAGAGCAGAGATTGTTTCATTCATTATACTTGTGTCTCTAGTGTCTAGTACTACCCTATACTAGACCTGGCATATAGTAGCTGCTTAATAAATAAATGCTTGTTAACCTATGGATTGAATGATTTATACTGGGTGGGGCAAAAAGAGGAGGACTCTTTGGAGAAGTAAGAGACCAGACTTTCTAAGGTCTCCTATTATTTAAACGAGCTTCAAATATACCCAACGGTGAGGTAATTGTCTAGTGAGGTTGACTTAAGGTGAACAGCCTAGTTGGGTGGCTCAGAAGTAGAGTGCTAGGCCTAGAGTCAGGAAGACTCATCTTCCTGGATTCAAATTTGACCCAGACATTTTGTGTCTGTGTGACCCTGGACAAGTCACTTCACCCCTGTTTGCTTCAGTTTCCTCATCTGTAAAATGAGCTGGAGAAGGAAATGACAAATTGCCCCAGTATCCATGCCAGGAAAACCCTAATGGGGTCACAACGAGTTGGACATGACTGCAAGGACTGAATAATAATGATCCATTTGTGATAGCCTGGAGAAAGCAGATAGAAGAGGTGTCTGAATTCTCTGTGTCACCATTACTGCTTCCTGGTCTCCCATTTTACAGATGAGGAAGGCTTGAGGATGCCCTTATAAGGGTCTTGGTCATCCGACTAGTAAGTGGCTGAGTCTGGATTTGAACTCAGGACTTCATGACAGCACTGTGCCACCTACCTGCCTGATAGTGACAGAACTGATTAGATCAGAGCAAGAAATTGAAAGTAGGGGAAGGGTAGCCATGCAGGGTGAATACAAGGAGACACATGGCTGAGAGAGTCAGGGTATCAAGCATAGTCTTGGATCTGGGCTTTAGGAAATTTTTGCTCTTTGCCTCACCACTCAGGACAACAAAGGCAGAGGCTGATGGTTTCCAAACTGAGTGGATTAAGCTGCCCAGGGCATGGTCTATCTTAGGAGATCTTGGTGATCTAGCCTAAGGGGAGGGAAAGTAAATAGCAATGGAGGAGATGGGTTATTTGTACCTAGTTCATTTCATCTTCCTTCTACAACTCCTTACTAGGCTAATCCACTCTAGTCCTACTTCAATGGCTCCCTCCATATGAAGAAAAAGTTGGATAACAAGCTTCCTCATGGATTGTGGAGAGGCAGAGAATATGGCACATGCTTTAAGGACTGGACACTTACCAGTCAGTCCCCATTACATCTGTCAAATGGTAATTTTGTGCTACCCTTTAGTGCAAATGTTACAGTAATGTTGTAAAAGTCCTCTGTAAATTTAAACATCTACAGAAAAGTGACCAGTCAGGAGCAGATCGCAATGAATAGCCAGATTGCCACACCCATTACAAAACTTCTTTAAATAGAAATAGCTAGAATGACTAGAAGTCATACCTTCTTGGGAACGTGATAGTTCTGTTGTCATGAATAGGTTTTACTCAGCAGAAAGTCATAATCCTTTGAAAACTCTCGCTCCTTGCTCTTTCATTTCCTCTTCCAAAAAATCCTTCCTGGACATCCCTCCCAAACTCTGATCCAACGCCCAGATAGGGCCCTTGTCAGAGTTCATACCCAAAACAATTGATTTGAACAGTGAAGTCACAGCATTATGCTGGATTCTTCATAAGAGGATTCTTGAAAAGTATCTGCAGTATGGAACATGGACTGCAGGTTCCCCACCCCTAGTCTAGACTTTGGGCTTTTGCATCCATAAAGATCCCTCAAAGATCCCAGAAATCTGAATGACAAGGGCAGAGGGGAACAAGTCACACAGGTGTGGCCCACTAAGATTTGTCAGCAACTAGTTGACCCCATTCTCCAGGAAGTTAATCTTCATAAGCAAAACTTCCAGAAAATCAGGACAGAGAGAAAACAGGCAATAATAAACCAGGTAGTGAACCACCTGGTAGGACGTTAACGAGGCATAAGAGTGGATGGGAGCCCAGTGAGCAGCTAACTGTCTGACTTGTTTTTGTTTGACTTGTAAAACTTTGACCTAGAGAGAATGTTCTCCCAAGGCCCTAGGAAAGCCCCTGGAGTAGTGTGGGGAGGAGAAAGTGTGTGATTCTCCTCTGGGTGCATTGGTGTGACTGAGCTCCAACCGAGCCTAACCCAGTCCTTCTCAAGGTTACCAAGAGGCTTCCTATTTGTGCTTGAGGGAAGGAATCACCTTACAAGAAGAGCTGAGTACTGTTTCAGGAAATGGCTGGAAAGAGACCCAGGATGTATGTAATTTGGCAGCCAGGAGGGAGCTGCCTGGCATGGCTGTTAGCATGCAAGGATGCATAACCGGGAATGTCCTGCCATATACAACAAGCCTTGGTCTTGGCCTCCAGGCTCCAGTTCAGCAGGCTCCCAGGAGAGAGCCACATGACACGTGGGGAGTTTCCCTTAGAAACAAAGGCAGGCAGTAATTTTTTTTCCACCTCTTCTCTCCCGGACTGGACAATAATCCCCTCTGCCCACATGCTTTAAGGCCACTCAGCACCTGGTAAATCATGAGAACTTTCTGTTTATTTGGAGGGGCTTCCTGCTGCTGGGACCTCCCTGTTTGGAACTGCTGTCCAAGAGGCTGTCCTAGAAGGGAGAGCGAATTCACTAGGTTCAGATAAAGGGGAACAAGCATTTATGATGCTGCTGTATTCCAGGCAGCGTTTTAAGTACAATACAAATATTATCTCTTTTTGTCCTTACAACAATTCGGGGAGGTGAGTGCTATTACTATCCTATTTTACAGTTGAGGAAACAGATTCAGAGAGGTCACACAACTAACTGGTGTCTGATGAAGGATTTGAATTAAGGTCTTCCTGACTCCAGGTCTAGCATTCTATCTACAATGCCACCTAGATGTGCCTGGTTGCTCCTCTGGATGGAGGAGTAGTGGAGTAGAAAATGGTGAACTTCATGGAATAGATGAAAGGATACTTTGAAAGATCACCACCTCTACTTGTACAAAACAGGATAACAATAAGAACTTCCCAGCTTACTTCAATTTTTAGAGATATTTTTGGATCCTTATCAGATGCATCAGATCTTGGCTAAGAGGAAATAGAATTCGTGGAGTGTTTTGGGGGCAAAAATTTCTAGCCAAAAATTCTTAGAGGAGATAAATGAAATGTTACCTAGTTAAAAGTTGGAAACTAATCTTTTTTCTTCCCTTGAGCTGATGTTTCATTCATTTAAAAATTATCACTATTTTCCATTTTTACAACACCTATTTTCCAAATATTTTCCCCTATTCAGAGAATTACCTATTTAAAAACAGAAAAAGGAAGAGAAAGAAAGCAGATCAGCAAAGCTAGTCCACACATCCAGAGTCTGACTGCTCCCATCCCCAGTCCAGGAGTAGGGAACTTGCAGCTTTGAGGCCACATGTGGCCTTCTAGGTCCTTGGGTGCAGCCTTTTGACTGAGTCCAACTTTTACAGAGCAAATCCTTTTATGAAAGGGATGGGATGGGAGGGAGAACCTTGTCGGGCCATAGATTTAGAACTGGAAGGAATCTCAGAGGTCGCATTAGTTAGACTCAGAGGTCTCTTAGTTTCCAGTGAAAGAAACCGAGGCTTGGTGAAGTTAGGTGATCACACAGAAAGAATGAAGAGGTGGAATTTGAAACCAGGTTGGCTGACTCCAATATCTGGAGCTCTTTCCAATATACTGTACTGGACAGAAACATTTCACAGACTTTCTAGACCTTGTTTTCAATCCTGGTAAATTAATTCCCTCCAGATCTGGCTGCTTTGGGGAGGCTACTGACAGATCACCTTAAATAATTTTTCGAAGATTTGGGACTCTGAAGGGCCCAGAGAGAAAGCCTTCTTGAAAGAGACAGGTCCTAGTGTTTGTGGTGCTTGGGAGCATTCACAGTGGAAGCATAAGCTTATTCTCTTCAAAAATTCAATAGATCCACATCCTACCCCCACCCCCATCACCCTGCCCTCCAAAAAAATAATAATTGAAGTTTGGTTTGCTACTCAAAACCTGAACAAGTGAATAGATTTGAAACTTGCCCAAAATACTCCTAACCCCCAAAATTTGCCTTTTCTACTGCTTTAGGAACCATGAGTTTGGTATAGGACCCACCCACATGTGGAAAGCACCAGATTTGCCCAAGAGATTTCTAGTGGCTGGATATGAAGGCCTAGAGCCCCTTGATTCTCTTTGGACTCTGGAAGCAATAAAATCATGGAAGAAAAAAATGTTTAAATTTCAGCAATCCTCCCCACTTCCCCTGTTCCCCATTTAGTTTTTCTTCTGGTCTCTCTTACTTGTACTTATCATTGAAAAGGGAGATTACCCCACAGAGCTGATCTGGAATTACTTTGATGACAAGTTGAAAAGTCTAAGAAAAATAAATATCAGAAGAAGGAAAAACTATGTACAAAGTATAGGCACAGCTTGAAGGGGCCCCAGGCCTCAACCCATAACAAAACCAGAAAACCTCCTAAGTTAGGGAGAGATGGGGGAGAAGAGTGTCTTGGCATCGCTTTCCTACCTGCCAGCCGTAAAACTCTAAACATGACAAGCCTACCTCACCTGTTCCTCTGGTTTATGAGTCATGCTTACAAAGGTCTCCATCTATATTTGGGGTTGTTATTCCTCATTTTAACTTGTGAAAAAATCAGAGAAATAAAGGAAACTGTCACCAAGGGTCCCCTAAGTTATCTTATTGGATTCGGCCTACGGGTTTTTCTTTGCAGGCAGCAGTCGGTGATTTAGGCTAACATGAGTTCTTTCTTCTGAATTCTGGCCAATACATGAAATCAATATATGCTTCAGAGTAAAGGCTCCTTGAGGACAGGGGCTGCCGCTATTCATACACCTTCTTCTCCCACTCTTCCCACCATGATGACTTGCACTTAGTAGGTGCTCAATAAATATTTTACTGAGCGAACGAATGAATTTCATATCTAAAGTCAAACCTTTGGCTTTAGAATAGCAAAGAAAGGTCCCCTTGTTCAGATTCTGAACTTTTAGTTTTTCCAAATAATGCAAAGAATAACCCTTTTCACTCTTTCTGCCAGATTCTCAAAGTCTAGAAAGAAGTTAGCATGGTTTTATAGTTGTGCTATTTCTTTAATACTTAGGTCAGATATTTCTGTTTTCAAGGTTTCCGAGTCATTGTAGCTGAACCTACTGATTACTGTTGTACTCTTAACCCTGTAACTCTCCAAAAGGCTTTCTTGGCTGGGAGGATGATGGATAGGGGCTTCTGACCTTTCAGCCCAGAAAGCTGTGGCTAGGAATCCTTCATCTTCTACTTACTACCTCTTTTTCTTCCTTTGCGTTTTTGTGTGTGGTTTTCTTTCGTGGCAGTCAGGATGAAGTGATTTGCCCAAGGTCACACAGCTAGTACATATCAAGTGTCTGAGGCTAAGATTTGAACTGAGGCCCTCCTGACTCCAGGGCTAGTGTTCTATCTGCTGTGTCACTCAGCTGCTTCGGTTTCTTTGTCTGTTAAATGAAACGATGGGATTGAGCTGATCTCTAGGGTGCCTTCCAGATGCAAATCCTATAATATTGTAGCAAATACTGAGATGATTCCCTATTCTGCTTCTCTTCACATGTTTCTGTGACGAGATTACTAAATAAGATACAGCCAGCTAGTTGGCATGGTGGCTAGAGCTCTGGACTTGGGTCAGGAAGACTGGAGGTCAAATCCTGTATCAGGTACTTATTAGCTGTTGTGACCTGGAGCAGCTTTTGTCTACCTCAGGTACTTTCTCTGTGAAATGAGGATTTTAATAGCCCCTACTTCCCATAGTTGCTGTGAGGATGAAAGGAGAGAATGCTATATAAATGTTTTCCTGTTGTTCAATTGTTTTCAACTTTTTGTGACCCCCATTTGGGATTTTCTTGGCAAAGATACTGGAGTGATTTGCCATTTCCTTCTCCAGCTTAGCTCACAGATGAGGAAACTAAGGTAAATAGAGTTAAGTGACTTGTCCAGGGTCACATAGTTAATAAATGTCTGAGATTGGATTTGAACTCAGGTCTTCCTGACTCCAGGTCTGATGTTGTAACCATTGAACAACCTAGCTACCCTCTATAAATGTTAGATGTTATTATTAAAGAATAGTCTTTGTGCGAGGTAGAGCTGGTAAGATAGGGAAGTGAACAAGGAGGAGGGGGAAACATTGGAGAATGGGACACTGGTGAAAGGCTGACTTGTTATTTTGGGGGAGATGACACTGAATGACTGGAGAACTTTTTACAACTTTGCAGACCTCACTTGAGAAACTGATAGACTTAGTCATGAAGATTGGCAAGGGGATAAAGAAGGAGAGGGAAAGAGGAGAAAAGGGAAGGAAGAAAAGGAGAGAGAAAATAGAGAAAAAGGGAGGGAGAGGGAGAGACAAAAAGGGAGGGAGACAGGGAAAGAGAGAGACAGAGAGGCAGAAACAGAGACAGAGAGATAGAGAGAGGAAGACAGTGGGAGGGGGGAAGAAAAAGAAGGAGGAGAGAGAAAGAGGTAAAGGAAAATAAAGAGAAGCAAAGGGGAGGGAGAAGGGGAGAGAAAGAGGGAGGTAAGTGGGAAAAGGAGATGGAGACAGGAAGTGGGAGGAGGAGGCCACTACCCATTTCCCTTACGTGCAGCAGGAAGGCAAGGCAGAGCCCCTTCCCAAGGAGGTTCCATAGGAGGGACTCTAAGTGATTTTGACAACTTGCACACATCTTTAGGCCTAATGGTTACTGACCCCGAAACATATTTAGTTTATTCTCCATTTAGTAGCACTTTCCTCTACAATATTGTAAACTTCACTCATGCAAGTAAGGGAACTTCACTCTTTCTAGTAAGGGAACTCTATCAGTGTTGACATCAATGTCTCTTGGTTTCTTGATTGGGGACTAGGAGCCAAAAGAGTTTGAAAATCCCCTAAATATATATTGACAGTTCGTGTCCTGGGATGAATACAATCCTATGATGTACATCAAAGCACTAGAACAAATGACCAAAGTCACAAATCTTGGGTAAAAGTTGACTCATTTATAGAATTATAGATTTGGAGCCAGAAGGAACCTGAGAGGTCATCAAGTCCAAATACTTCATTTTACAGATGAGGAAACTGAGGCAAAGAGAGGTTAAAGTGACTTACCCAGGGTCACATAGCTAGTACATGTCTGAGGCAAAATTTGAACTCAGTTTGAGCTGGCTCCCACACACTGCAGACCACAATGAAAGAACATGGGGAACATCTCTTGTTCTCTACCACCAGTCAACAGGCTGACCAGCAAGGCTCCAAAAGAACAAGTTCTCTCAAGAAGTGTGTTCTATGAAGAAGGGGGAGGACCCTTTGTAAGGGGCATTTTGGGTCAGTTAAGGCATTTATTCATTCATTCATGTGAGTATCTCTTTGATTCAACAATTAGCATGGCCTCTGTTTAGCTGTCTTTGGTGACAAGCTGATATGTCAGCATCCAAGATGGGTTCCCAGGAAAGGGTGAGGAGGAGTAGGTTGGCACCACCCTTATTCTCTCTGTGCCTGCATCTTTCTGGCAAATCAATGACTATAGGATCAAGTTTTGCTTTCTATTTAATCTTGCTCTTGCTCGGGAGTGGTCAATGACAGCTGGATTGCTTATTCATTTCAGGGAAAACTGTAGAGAAGGACCTTGTGTTTGTGTAACGGTATGTGTTTGTGTAGAGGTATGGTTCCCTTTCAACATTCCCAGATGTAGTCAAGGGATATACTTACAGGGGATGAGGTTTAAATATGTTAATGAGGTTAACTTTTACAGAGCATGACTGCCTCTTACTCTCTGTACATTAGAGTTAAGTATAGAGTTAAAAAGGAGAAATACCACTGGATTAGGAAAAAATGTCCATGCTCTTAGGGAGTTTTAAATATCAGTGTCCTAGAGCAAGTTCTTAAAGTTTGTCATTTTGAGTCAGTTGAGGTAGTCTAGGAAGGACCTAGCTCTTCACGTGCTGGAAAAAAAAGAATGGGATAGTTTTATTTTCTCTTCGCTCTCCTCCAAACCCCATCAGTCATGGCATACAGCAGTAGAGTTACTGCCTCAGAAGGGGATGCCCCATCCAACATTTGGAGGGTCAATTTGAGAGAATTCGGGGCTCAGTCAAAAGAGAAGAAAATCATACTCCATATGGATGTAGATGCAGAAAACCTGTCCTTTGAAGGAGGAAACAGCTTCCAGAATGGGACATCTGGCAGTATGAGAAAAAAATGATCTGTGGATTCAAGAGAAAGTCTTCTCTGGTAATCAGGAGCCAGTTCTAGTGTGCAAAGGGGATTCCAACAAAAGACAGAGCACATGGCAGCTCTCTAGTTCCTGAGCTACATATTGCCTTGGCCATGCGTGTACTCTATGCCTCACCACTAGGGGACAACTTGCCTCATCGCTATGGGACTCTGGACCCATGCTTCCTATGGTCAATGTGGCATATGCCTCAGGTTTATTTGGGGAAAGTTTTGTACTTATTGTTCTTATCATACTATCTTAGCAAATGCCTTTGATAGGAGATAATTGGAGCTACTGACTGTTAATGGAGAGTACAACAGTGGGAGATAATAAGTTATGGTTGTAGAAGAGGCCACTCAGTTAGGTGTTGTAATAGATAGGGCACCATAGACTGGAGTCAGGAAGACTTGAGTTCAAATTCATCTTTAGACACTTACTGTATGACCTTGGACAAGTTGTTTAACCCTGTTTACCTCAATTTTCTCATCTGTAAAATGAGCTGGAGAAGGAAATGGCAAAGTACTCCATTATCTTTGCCAAGAAAACCCTAAATAGGGTCATGAAGAGTCAAGCACGACTCAACAGCAACTCATAGAACCTAAAGTATCTGCCACCCTTAGGGGACTCAACTGACAAATCTGAGTACAAATTAGGGGTGGTGACCCAGAGGGGGCAACTATACTTCAAAACCTCAGAATGAAAACCTGGAGCATACTAAGTCACTAAATCTGGATCTGAGAGAAAAATAATTCATTCATTCAATAAGAATTAGTTAAACATCTACTATGTACTAGGTACTGTACTAGATTCTGGGGTTACAAAGGAAAAAAAATTAGAGCCCCTCTTCAAGGAGCTGATCTTTTATTTGAGGAAACAACATGCACAAATGAGTATAGACCATCTAACCACAAGGACAAAGGCCTCCTGTTTCCAATCTGCAGCTCCCCAGGGACATAGATCCCTGTTTCTCCAATCCATGGAATCCTTAGTGAGGACAGAAGAGATGAAAATATTATTTAGGATAAGAGTATTGCAAAGTTTGGAAAGATAAAGGTGACTTCTTCAATAGAGACTACCTCTGGAATGGGTGATTTCCCTGAATCCATCAGAGTTCTAGAGCAAGCCTGAGGTTCTAGAGATAAATGCCTCCAATCTGACTTTACCTACTCCCGGAGCAACTTTTCTTTCAGAGATTTATCAAAGTTCCTGGAGTCCCACAGTTTGAAGGTCAATCTGACTCTGTAGACTAAAGCCTTCTACCTAACCTTTAAGGCCTATGTACTTTAAACCTTGTCAGTCTGATTTCAGGCAGTGGCCTTGACCTACTGCTGCCCCTAACTCCTGCCTAAACTGTGGAGGGGGTAGGTAGCCTGGCCTCAATCAGTCCTAATGCTAGGAAATAGCTTTTCTATGTGTTGCTGTTGGCTTTCTTTGGGAAATGGTGTTGGTGGTGGTTCTTAGTATGCCATCTTACTAGGGTTTTATTTGAAAATGACTGTCAAGAAACTCCTTACCTTTCCAAGGCTTCCAACTCTATAGTAGTCAACAGCCAAGTAGAACTCTATACAAAGAAATTTGGATTCTTATTTCATTTGAGTTTCATGGTGACCCTTTGAGGTAGTTGGAACATAGATGATTGGACCCATTTTACAGATGATTACACTAAAAGGCTCAGAGATGATAAATAACTTGGATCATCCAGATAGAACTATAAAGGTCCCCCAGAAACCAATCCATTCAACCCCCTCAGGTCTAGTGAGATGAAGTGACTTATCCAAAGTAGCACAAGTAGGAACAAAGGAAGTAAGTGTAGGAAGAGGGATTTTTATTCAGATTTTCCCACCTTTGGATCTATCTAATAGGCTACATAGCCTCTCAGCCAAGCAGAAGAATGAATCGCCCCTCCTCCTCCTCTTTAATTTCACTCCCTCCTCCTCCCCTTCCCTCTCCCCACCATGCATCCCCTTCTGGACTTCCTGCCCAGCAGAGGAAAGTCCTTTAATTTCTGAGCCAAGGCTATTTATACTCTGTCTTGGTGTCCTTTCACCTAGCGGGTCATCTCACAAATAAATAAAGGAAAATAAAGACCAAGTTATTGTGTTGCTGTATTTATATCCTGTATTTAAGAAGATACTGTTACCCAAATGCAAGAAGCCTTTGCTTCAGGATTTGTATATGATGTCAGTAACAAAGGCAGCTCAGCCTGATTTTAGGGGAAATGGGCTCTCCAAGAGTACAGAGGGAGAATTTGGAATTCTACCAGCGGGCTGAAAATGTTATGGGCTGGGGTGGAGGGGAGGGCACCTGGAACTTGGCCTTGGGGTGGAGTCACAGATGATGAGGGTGTAGCTAATGTGGGCTAAGGCTCTGTAGAAGGCAAACAAGTCCTTATTCTCCCAGATTTCAGCTGTTTAGGTGAATTTTCAAATGCCTTTTGGGGTAAAGAGCTGAATACTGGGGATTTATGTATGCATATTTAAAGGTGTTGGGGGTGGTGGGAGAAGTTGGCTGGAATATTCTCTTTCCCCAGGCTCAGAAACTCAGGAACAGTATAGGTCCTTCTTGGAGACTCCCCATTATGACTGTCCTTCCTTTTCATGATCAGTTGTTTGGAAGGAAGAAAGGCAGTGCAAAGAAAGCAGTGAAAAGCTTTTACTTTTTTTTCTTTTTACTTTCTTACTTTTACTCTACTAACATGGGAGCTCCCTTCATTCACATCTTACCAGGGGAGTGGGTGTGGCTTCCTTTGATTGGCTGCATAGCCAGGCTCTATCTTTAAAACTGACAGAAGGAAACACATTTATTAAACATTTACCTATGTTCCAGCCACTATGGGAAGTGCTGGGGGGCTACAGCTTCTGCCCTCAAAATGCTTATAATCTCATGGTGGAAGCCAATGCACAGAAGGTAGCTAAAAGGGGATGGGACAAGGAATGAAAGTACCTAACTCTGGAACATGGTTTTGAAGTCCAAAAGTCAGATGAAGGCTGGCCATCCTGGAACCCTCCACAAAATGGAGGCCCCATGAGGAATTCACCAATAGGAAAAGAGAGCCAATCTGGTGGGGAACATTCTAGGATGAAAAGATTACAGGGAAGGGATGAGGAACCTGTGGTCTAGAGGCCACATGTGACCCTCTAGGTCCTCAAGTGCAACTCTTTGATTGAACCCAAACTTCACAGAACAAAGGAGATTTGTTCAAAGTATCACACTTGAGGACCTAAAGGGCCACATGTGGCTTCGAGAATGCAGGTTCCCCACTTCTGGTCCAGGACAAGAAAGCCCTAAGCTTTGAGAAAAATTCCAGGGTAAGTCATTCACTGAGGCATGATTTTAGTCTCTAAGTTAGGAGCAGAGCTGGGAAGGAAATGAAAGCTGGCTGGCCTGGCCTCTCCACAAAATAGAGACTTCCAGAAGGGATTCACTAATGGGAGAAAGAGATGAGGGCCAGGACCACCTTATGCAAAATTGTAAAACCGTAAAAGGCCCTCTTTATGCCCACTCTGCTCCCAAAAGAAGCTTGCTTTCAATAATAGTTACTGTTATAAAACCATCAGCAGCACTCCACAGCACTAAGGTGTTCACAGAGCTATCCCTCAGGTTCCAGAAGTCCGTAACTGAGCCTCTCTGCCTCAAAGGAGCCTCTCAGTCATCACAAATCCTGAGCGCCATTCTACCACCAAGTGCATGCAAGGGGGAAGAGAGGAAGGTTGGTTGCTTCCAGGGACTTAGGTCTGGAGCTGAGTCCCTGACCATGGGTGGAGTTCTGCCTGGGCATACCATATTACTTACTATCTTGGGATGAATCTATGAGGGGTGGAAGAATGTGTCCAGGCAACCTCCCTATCCACCTCCCCCCAAGTAATCAACCTTATTTAAGAAGGAGTGGGGCTCAGTATTAAGAAATCCTTATTATATGGTAAGCCCCTTGAGGGAAGGGACTGTTTCTGCTTTTACCTCAGTGTCCTCAGTACCAGGTCCATAGTTGTTGTTCGTCCTTGGTTCTCATGACTTGAGAGTGAATTGGATTTAAGTGAGGGAGGGCTGTGCAAAGTCACCAGCCTCACTTTCTCCTCTGGGCCCAGTGGCAAGATATAGATCAGGATGAATGGAGATGGTCCCTGCCTGGCCCATAGTAGGTAGCTGATAAATGCTTGAAAACTGATTGATTGAACCTGACTCTGGGAGTCAGAGGCAGTGAAGCTCTATATTAATTCTGTGCTTAGTTACCATGTGAATCTAGAAGTGGGAGCCCCTATCAACTGGTCATTTCCTTGAAGGTCTTTCCTTTTGTTTCAGAGAGTTCAGTCTCTTTTTCAATTCAGTTCAATAAACATTTATAAAGTACCTATTATGTGCCAGGCACTGAGAATTTCAACATACACATCAGCGTTCAAACACCCTGATCTTCCAGTGCATTAACCTCTCAAATTCCTCTGACCTCCATCTTCATCATATCCTTGATCTGAACACTCATTATCAGGGAATTTTGTGAGCTATAACAAAGACTGAGGGAGACTCCTGATTGGTAGAAAGAATGATGAACTCCAGACTACAGCTCAGGGTAAGAGACTTACTGAGTTAATTCTAGTGATGTTCTTGGGAAACACACCTGGAGAGAGAAGCTGCATAGATGTAAGGAAATCTGGTTTCTTAGCATGTCTCTGATTTATAACTTGCCACCTTAAGCAATGTGGAGAGGGAACTTGTCTATGGATGAAGTTGAACCCTCTCTCCTTGGTGGAGCTAAGACCTTCTCTTGTTTCCAGCTGAAAAACAAATTTACTCGTGTGTGTGTGTGTGTGTGTGTGTGTGTGTGCACTTTTACACTATACATAATATATATGGATTTATGCAGTTGTATATATACTTACATATATATATACATATATAAGCACATAGATACATACATACAGAAAGATACATATATGTTATAAAATCTAATCTGTATAATTCCCCTGACTTCTGTTTATTGTTTTGCTTGGATAAATGGATTTACTCACTATTCAATATCTATGATGGTCTTTTGTGTAACTAGCAAATGCTAGTTCTTACCTAATGGTGGGAAGAACCAACCTAAGAAGATAAACTGAAGGCTACCTTCTCCCTTAAGCAGGATCAGGGAAGTGACTTTTGTTCTGAATCTCTGATCTTCTAGTCTAGCAATCTTTGAAGGGGTAGATAAAATTCTAGACTGACACCCCTCACAGGGTCTTGAAGGAAGAGCTGTGGTGGTGCTCCTAGGACCATCTGGCCCCTAGAACATATCTCTTGAGACCAGCATGGCTCTTGACTCTCCTCTTCAGGGGGAGCGTCATATCTCAGGTCATTTTCCATGCCGCCTGAGAGCAGCAACTAGAAATTAAGATAGCCAAAGTGAGCAAATAGATTACCACTCTTTCTCTTTACCTCCAGAGCTTGATAATACTACCATGATCCAGATAGACTAACTTATTTGCTGTTTGTCACATGTTACATTCCATCTCCCATCTCAGTGACTTAGAACTGGCTGTATCCCCCATGCCTAGAATGATCTCTGTCCTCATCTCTACTTCTTAGAATTACTGGCTTTATTTAAGACTCAACTCAAATGTCATCTTCTTCAAGGGAAGCCTTTCCTGCCTCACCTTTCTCCTCTAGCTAACATCTACTCTGTATGTGTCTTGTAGGTAAATATTCATTTATATCTTGTCTCCCCCACTAGAACGTGATCTCCTTGAAGGCAGGGATTGTTTCTGATATATATGTATGTGTATATGTATTTATATATATGTACATACATTCATATAACATATATATACTTACATACACATATGCATACATGTGTATGTATAGATGCAAACATGTGTGTAAATACATATATAAACATATGCACACAAATATATATACTGTGCTAGACATTAGAGATGTTATATATAACATATATATCCCTATATAACTCTATATATACATACACATATACAGTACATATATATCTATGTGTATATATACATAGATACATACATATATATATACATATACATATATACATACATGTATATCCCTAATGCTTAGCACAGTGCCAGGCCCAAAGTTAGGGCTTAATTAATGCTTGTCAACTGACTGAGAAGGAGCTGGGACACTTCATTCTCTTGAACCTGGGAAGATTAGTGAGGAGTAATGTTTCCTACCACACCAATCCTACAGAACTGCTGGTAATATGACCTGTCATTTCTGTGATGGTTATGTACAATTTAGAAAATTATTCAAGGTCCAGTGCTGACTACTTCCTACCACCTAGCTGGGTTTCTATTTCCCCTCCTGCTTATCTTTTTAGGCAGGGACCCTAGAGTTCACTGAACAGGCTTAGCTTTCTCCTAGACTCTGGCTTTCAAGTAGAGTAACTGCCTCTGGAGTCAGGAAGAACTGTGTTCAAATCTTGCCTTGGACACAGACTGACTGCCTGACATGTCAGGACCGCTAGGCAACCCTCTCTGTCACCTTGTACCATGACTGCCTTACATAGAAGGATGCTCCTATAGGAAAAAGAGCAAGTGATTTTCAGAGTGAAAAAGTGAAAGAGGATACTAAAACATGTAATTAGAGCAGCAGAAAGCAGCTGTGGGGTGATCCCTGAAAAATGGGAGCTTCCTGAAGGGGGCCTGAAGCATCTCTGGAGCCAGAGACTTGATTTCCTGCCAATCCTCCTTCTTTGTCCTCTTTTGTTTTTGTAGTTTTGCTGCAGGAGGATCATTTTTCATGAAACGGGGGAGCAACAGTGCTTGGTGTTGGGGGGCTCCCACAGGAAAACGTGGTCTTTAATTCTATTCACTGTAAGACCTAATGCCACGGGAGAGCCGGGAAGGCTGCCTGCAGGGCATGCAGCTGCAGAGGCTGCATGTGCACAGTCGGGTGACCTAAATGTCCATGTTTTTCTTTGCCCTTGAGCAGGAGCCACAAGGGAGAACTGCCCTCAGTGAGGCCGTGAGAGACCCAGAGGAGGCAGACTGTGAGGGCTCTGTCTGTCCCTTCCCCCGCCCCAGCCAAGCCTGAGCCCTGGCAGGAAGTAGAGGGGCAGCGGATGCTGGAGGCATGAAAAGGCTGCTGTCGCTTATCTCCAGGGTTGGGGAGAGGGAGGAAGGGCTTTTCTGTGTGAGCAGCTCTGGCTTTGAAAACTGCGAGGCCAGATGCACCGATACCGTAAACAGCACTTCGTGATTTTCTGGGAAGCCAAGGAAAACGTTAGGAGGAGAAGATCATCAGGGCGTCCTTCCCTTCTCCTTCTCTCCTTCCTTCCCCTCTCCAGCTTGGGAATGCGGTTGGCTAAGGGTCAGCTAGGTCCTTTTTGTAGCTGTTTTATAGGCAGGAAGACGCACAATGTGAGATCAGTTCATTCTCTGACTTTTCCTGTGAAGAAGACAGAGCCTGTCTTCCTGTGGACGGCCGCCCCCGGAATTCCCAACCCCGAGTGCATGGCTAGTGTTCCCTTACGGATCAGCTGTGAGACACCCCCCCCAAGCCTTCACACGCCCCCCTTCTTCCAGATAAAGCAAACAGATAAAAAGTCCATTGTGCCCCACTCTGAACCAGCATTTCTGATGAGCAAGTAGGGACCACTTCTAGAAATGCTGCAGGTCACCCTAACCTCCTGTCTCTGGATGACTGAGTCCACTTAGAGAAAATGGAATCCTGGGAGGATTGTCAGGACTCAGCTCATTGTAGCCTGCTAGGGATTTAGCCCAAGGGTGTATGCTTACTTTTAGTTTGTTTTTAATAGTAGCTTGATTTGAAAGCTCTAATTGAACCTTTTAAATTTTTTAAAGTCATGGTGCTGTTTTTACTGTATGCAAAATTCCTTATTTTTGAAGAGTTTTGTGATTTCCTCACTGAGGGAGGCCTCCTAGTGTGGAAACTCCCTCCACTAATATAAGTCTGCAACTGAACTGTAATTTGATCTTAGAGAACTGGGTAGGGGAAGGAGAGAGCAGGTGGTATGGAGAAGTTAAGTGATTGCCCATGATCATTCAACCATTGTGTGCTGGAGACCCAGACTGGAACCAAGGTCTTCCTAACCCAAAGGCTCCATTTGCTAGAGAAGTGAAAAACACTAAATGACCAAATTGGCTTTACAGATTGTTATATTAAATTGCATTTTGAAGATCTATGAGTTAGCTGCCTAGAAGGAAACAGGAAATTCTAGGGGGAAATCTGTTACACTCTGCCATGTGGCTGGATTTCCAATGGAGATGGCGGATAGGGGTACAGTGTGATTAAATCTATTTCCTCTCTGATTTCTATGACAAGTATGTCCCTGTGATAGGGAAAGTGCAGATGTCGGAGCCTCACCAAAACTTGACTTATGAGTTAATGACTCTTAGCCTTTGAGGAATTACAAGGCATGAATGAGGCCATTCATGGGCAAGCAGTAGAAGGGGATGTTGCTCCTTTCCATAGCATTGACAGTCTTTCGTAACTGATCACACCAACTTCCTTTCCATATCCCATAAAACTAAATCGACCCCACCCGTCTTGTGTGCATCTGAAGGGATCTGTGTTGACCTGTTGGAGCAAGAAGATGCATCCAAGAGCCACACTGTGTTCAGAATGCTCCCTGGTTTTACACCGTTCCAAAATGTATACTTTTTTGTAACGTCAAGTAATTTCTTAACAAGATTTCCATCTAACCAGCCATGGATCTTCTCTGACACTCATTTTGAAACCCTTTATTCTTTTTCCTATGCTTAGTTTCCAGTTCTAGAGTCTGGGCTAGGGCAATGCTGTGATTCAGTGTTAGAGCTAGCATTTGAGTCAGCAGATCTTGCTCTGGTGGGCAAGTGACAACCTCTCTGAGTCTCAGTTTCCTCAGTTGTAAAATGGGGATATGGCTTACAAATGTGCCATATGTATATTTGTGTGTGTATATGCACACATACATATATGCATATACTCTATGACTATATATGTGGTTTGTGTATATGTCCATGTCGATATATCTATGGAACAGAGATTGGACTTGTGATTTTGCTGGTTTAAGGAATTCCCTAATGAGAAAAAAATCCCTCTACCAACACAGTCATAAGAGAATAGACTGGAGAGGGAGTATCAAACTCAGATAGACTCAAATAGACATAAAGGATACATAAGAATCCCTACAGTCCATATATTGACTTAGAAAACCATGTTTACATTTTCTGTATTCTATTGTAGATTCATTTATTTTGCTAAATATTTCCCAATTATATTTAAATCTGATTTGAGCAGTAGTCCAGGGTGTTGTGAGCACCCATGGGATGTAAACATGTTTGACATCTCTGGAATGGAGAATGGAGACTTTAGGTAACTGGTTTCAGGATTTCAGAGCCATTATGTGCTTATGAGAAAGGACTTTAACTCAGGTATCTTGGTTCTGAGCCAGGAATTCTGTCAATTACCACCATGCTGACTCTCTTACACATACAAATGCATACATACACACATATAACAACATATATATCTATGTGTGTGTCAGTATATATGTATATATGTTAGATCTGCTGATTCCACTCCTATATATGAACATAAAATCTTTCATGTGTGTATATATGTGTATATATATATATATATAATACATATATAAATTATATTTTGGGAGGTTTTAACTGGACAAGTGACCTGAGTTATATATGTATGCATGTAGATATGTGTATACATGTATTTATACATGTGTATTATATCTAATATACACACACTTGTGTTAGTATTTATGTATGTGTATATATGCACATGCATATGTACATGCATGCCTACATATGTATATATACACTGACATAATACATCTATACATTTTATGTCATTTATTTTAACTGGTCCAGTGACATTGTTCTTGAGAGCTAGGAATAAGGAATTTCCTCTACCAAAGCAAATGGGTTCTTCCTTCACCATTTATAATCCTAGTTTATTAGGACATTGAAAAGTTAAGTGACTTGCCTAGGGTCACATAGTCAGCATATGTCAGAGGTAGAATATGAACCCAGGTTGCCCAGACTCCAAGAGTCATATCTCCATCCACCATGCTTCTATGTTCACTATCTCCATCAAAGGAAGTACTTGGAAGAACTTAAAGACCTTTATAAATGTGACCAATTCTTACCTGATCAGGAATCCCCAAGTGGGAAATTATAAACTTCAGAACTAAAGATGTTTAGAT
Source organism: Bettongia penicillata ogilbyi (assembly GCA_023548195.1). Taxonomy (NCBI): domain Eukaryota; kingdom Metazoa; phylum Chordata; class Mammalia; order Diprotodontia; family Potoroidae; genus Bettongia; species Bettongia penicillata. Next base: position 1,748,663 of record JAJHZJ010000309.1, read on the forward strand.
TCTGAGTAGTCCCATGGAAAAAATATTTTACATTCAAGCATCAGTCTCCACCCTCCGCCCCCAAGAGTTAGGGGAATCAGCACAGGGTTGTTCTGTTAAATCGAATAACTATTTTCCCTTGCTTGCCATATTTCTCTTTTTGATCAAATAGTTACTGCCTCAAGTGGTTTCTCGATCTTTTGGTCTCCTTATAGTGACTGATTTGCATTGGATGCGTGTGTTTGTCCCTTGTTGCCCGAAGATCATGCCATCAGAGAAATGATGACATGACTTGCACTTGACTTTGCTTTGAGTGAGGGAAGGCTCTGTTGGTCATCAGTCTCACATCACCTCCAGAGCCATCTGAATCCAGTGACCAGATAGTCATCAGGATGTCTGGAGATGACCCAGGTTGAGGCAACTGGGGTTAAGTGACTTGCCCAAGGTCACACAGCTAGTAAGTATCTGAGATGAGATGTGAACTCAGGTCCTCCTGACTCCTGCACTGGTGCTCTATCCACTGTACCACCTAACTGCCCCTTTACGTTGGATAAACTTTATTAGGATATAGTTTTAGGCTGTATACATGCTCTAAGCCCTAGTAGAATGTAACATCTTCAAGTACTGTTTTATCTTAGTCTTTGTTGACCCTTGCGCTTAGGACAGTATTGTACTCCTTTTCTGTTTGTTTGTTTTGGTTTTGACCTGTGATCACCAGTGATTTCATTGGCTAGGGTCCATCAGATATTTAGTAGCTGTGTGACCCTGGGAAAATCACTTAACCTTGTTTGCCACAGTTTTCTCATCTGTAAAATGAGTGGAAGAAGAAAATAGCAAAGCACTCCAATATCTCTCCCAAGAGAGTCAAACACGACTGAAACAACTGAAATCAGAAATCCCATTGAGGAGGCTCCCTATACCAATGGAGATGGTTAACAGTTATACTATTTATATAGTCTTAGGGAACTGCTTGACACCCTGGGAGATTTAAGTTTTAAGGGACTTCTCCTGGGTCACACAAACAGTATGTAATAAAGGTGAGGCTTAAACCAAGGGCTTCTGGACCCTGTATTCCTTGTGCTACAACACTGCCCCTCAAACTAGTTTCCATAGGCTGTTTGGGCGTCGGGTGGCCAAGATCAATATAGATACCTGTCTTGTCTAAACTATTCAGGAGTCCAGTTGTGTCTCTCTCACTACACAGAGTATTATAATAATCATGTAATGAAGAAGGAGAGAAACCCAAAGTTCACAGGGAACTGAAGAGTCAGGTTAAGGTCACAAAGAGAATTGGTGCCAGCACTAGAAATAAGATCCAGGACTTGGGATGGCTAGCCTAGCACTCTTGCCTCTACGGAGAACTGCCTCCTTAGTGTAACCAGAGCCAGGCTTTACTTCAGGCAAGAGCAAGGAAGGCATTTTTCTAAACGCAGATGTTGTCTCAACTGAAACCAAGGGACCATCTAATTGATCTAACACCAAGTGTTTTGATTGGGGATGGAGGGGCACCAGGGCGGCTGAATTCAGTTTTTCCGGCACTACTACAGGTCCTTGGGCTGACCTTGGCCTGAATGTTTAACAAAACCCTGAAAGGGAAAGGCATAACCTGAAAAGACAAAGTTAAGAAAGGAACTTTCACTCTCTCATTGTCCAGGTTTCTGATTTCTAAGTTCTGGCTTGCAAGCCATTTGGACTCCTGGGTATTGAAGAAGTAATCTCGTTTGGATGCTTGTGGAGGGTTTCATTCTTTTACAAGAGGCAGACATCATTCCCTTGCAACCTGTCAAAGAAGCTTTGTTGTTTGGTGGAATTGGTAATTGTTCTGTTGCAATTGCTAATGCTTCTTCAGTAAAAGTTAATTCCTACCTTAGGAAGATGCTGAGTTTGCTCTTAGGGGGATGGGGACTGAGATGGACCAAATGAAAACTTTGTGAATGAGGTGGTAACATGAAGTGATTGCAAACTTAATGGTAGTATAATAATGATATTTCTATAATGATTTACTTTTTGCGAAGTGCTTTGCATGTCTCATTTTAGCTTTGCAACTACTCTGTGAGGTAGGTGCTACTATTTTCCCTGTTTTATAGAAGAGGAAACTGAGTCAAGTTAAGTGATTTGTCCAGGGTCATACAGCTAGTAAGTGTCTGAGACAGTGTTTGAACTCATCTTCTTAACACCAAATCCAATACTCTACCCACTGCAGTGTCTAGTTACTGCCACGATAAGTCAATAAAATATTGTATTTGGGAAACAAAGTGTTTCCCACCAAACTAATTTACCTATATCAGGAACAGTTAGCCTTGATACAAGTATGTTGCCAATGAAATAAGCAGTAAGATTCTTGTTCCTTCATTCAACAAATAGCCACCATAATAGCACAGGATGTTCTATAATGGAAAGAACACAGATCCTGCTATTGCGGAGTAGAGGGATATTAGACATGCCTATGAACATGTGGGATACAAGTCTGAATGTGACAAATGGGACATAAAAGATGTAAAGTATTATAGAAATTCAGAGGAAAGAGAGAATATACCCAGCTATTGAGTTCAGGGAAGACTTTGTAGAGAGGCAGATCAATTTATCAATAATTTACTGAGCTCTTACTATAAACCAAGCCGCAGTCTAAACACTGGGGATGCAAATACAAACAAGTCTCTGCCCTCAAGGAGTTAATATCCCAAGGGGAAGAGTTTGGTGGAGGCCTGATTCTTAGCAAGAGAAGATAGAAGTTCAATTATCAAAACCAGGGACCCAGGAGCAGAGTACAAGGCTGGGAGTGGGAGTGGAGGACGACAGAGACAGGGCAAGATGAGGACGGTAATGAGGTTGCATCAGTGCTTTGTCTTCGAGGATGGAAAGACTTTTCCCTGCTCAAAGTGTAGGAGTGAACACCATTCTAGGTGGAAGGATTAGTGCAAGCAAAATCAAAGGAGTGAAGAAGCCCATTCAGGTAGACAATGCATGTTGAGTAGTGGAAGGCTGAAAATTAGGTTAGAGCCACATGGGAAGGTCTGCAATGGTTGGAAAAGGAATTGGGATTTTTATCATGAAGGTAATGGGGAGCTGTTGAACCTTTTGATCAGGGAAGATCCAAGTTGCCCTTCAGAACTGAGCAGACTGGGCAGATTGAATTTGATGAAGGCAAGGAGGCTGACTGAGGAAGGGCCAGTAAGAAGGCTTCAGTAATTCAGCATAGAAGGAATAAAAGCCTGAGCTGGGATGGTCATGGTAGGATGGAAATCAGAATTTTAGGCTAGTCTTGGTGAACGCTCTTAGAGAAATGCTGAGAGATGCTGCAAGGTTTATTGTGCTGCAACCCATCTTGGCCATGTAACATGAAGCCGAGAAAGGGAGGTGGGGGTGAATTGGTTATAGGATATTTCCTGCAACAGCTTTTATCCTTTAGATGGAAAGATTCAGGATGTCCAGTGGGCTTGTAATATCAGATGATACTGGGATTACTTGAGTTGTAATGATTAGGCAGCAACAAGTAGCTTCTTAGTTTAGAAAATCCATCATTTTGAGACATACACAAGGAAGTTTTCTTAACATTCAAATATTGAATGCATCTCACAGGTTTTTCCATCACTGGGAAAAATCCTAATTTGTGATGCTTGAGTAAGTTGCAGGCTTTGTAACTTAGTTCTCTGTGTGAGTTCCACATGATCAGTCTTTCCTACGCAGAATGAAGTCTTGGCCTTCTACCATGACTAAAGTTGACCTGTCAATAACCCCTTCACATCCCAATGGTACATGCATAGCTTTTTGCGGTTTTTTTTTGAGAGGAGGTCTATTGTTTCATATGCTTTCCAACTATATTCCTATACTGGGGATAACTTCTAATGCTTCTTTTCTTATTTCCCCACGGTGATCTCAATTCAATTCAATAAGTGCCTTCCTCATACAAAGCACTGTATGGAATAGGGCCTGTTCTCAAGGGGTTCACATTTTACCAGGAAGATGCAATGTCCAACATCTCAACATCATCCACGTTAGTGGCCTTATGTCACATGTTCTGATGTATGTTTGGGAAGTTAATAGTTGATATTTAAGGCTTAGAATCTCCTTCATACTTTGAGAGTTCAAGGATCTGCTCTTTCTGAGTGTTCCCAATTGATTGTGTGACATGGGAGACTCTGGCACAGGACTGCTCATTATGGTGTGCCCACATCAGAAAAGGTCCTGTGCTCTATGTGCAAAGCAGAATTGAAACAGCACAAAGGAAATGTAGGATGTGCAAATTTGGAGTAAATAAAATGTTCACTAAAAACCAAATGTTCACACAGGCTATGTGCCCAATCTGTGGTAGAGCATCCCAAACTTGTACTGGTCTGATCAGCCACAGTTGGACACACTGAAGCTTCACTTTATCGTGGTGATGTCATTTCGATCCTCTTCAAGAAGGAGGGACCACAACCAACCAACCTGATGTAGATCACAATGTATTACTAGGTACCACTCAATAGAGGGCTGGCCTTCAAGTAAGAAAGGCTTTGGTTCAAATTCTAACTCATACAAACTATGAAATTCCCATACCAATGAAATCACAGATTGGAATGGAGAAAATGCATGTCACTATTGACAAGACATGTTACCACTTTACTTTTCTCACCTATAAAATGAAAGGGTCAGGTAGACAGATCACCAAGAACCCTTCCAGTGGCAAAATACTGGGATTCCTGAATCCACTGAATTACTAGAGTCCGTTGGTGAGCATCCTAAATCCTGAATCTATGAAACAGCATGCTAGGAATTTTCTGCTAAAAATACTACAAAACACAGGAATAAGTGAACAGTTTCCCTTCCCTTCCCTTCCCACCCCTTCCCTTCCCTTCTTTTCCCCTCCCTTCCCTTTCTTTCCCTGTCTTGTCCTTTCCCAAAACCTTAAACATACAGCACTCTGAAGCTGGGACCCAATGGGCCCCTGCCTAAGGGCTCCTCTGGCCCTCCTACCTTTACAGCAATTATCAATAGTAACTGTTGCTATTTCCCTACCAGCTTGATGTCTTTCTTTTGCTCGGCCTCATTAAATGGGCCATGCCCTGGCTGCTTCTTTAACAGGCCTATTCAATGAATGGGTGTTACTTCACCCTAAGTGAGTACCTGCAAAGACCTTGGCCTAAAGGGCCCAAGGTCTCCCAGTGCATCCTGGGTCATCTCCAGTCATCCTGAGGAATATCTGGTCACTGGATTCAGACGGCTCTGGAAAGTGAGAAAGTGAGGCTGGTGACCTGCACAGCCCTCTCTCACTCAAACAAAGTCAAGTGCAAGTCATGTCATTATTTCTCTGATGGCATGGTCTTCTTTAGCAACGAAGGACGAACACAATCTGATATAATACTAGAAATGCTAGCTGGCTATTTATCCAGTACTGACCTCTCTGATGACCTCTAGACCTTCATCTCCAACTACCTAATGAACTTCTCAAATTGTCTGTCCTATAGACATCTTAAACGCAACATATCCAAAAATGAACTCATTACTTTTCTCCTTCAAACCCTCCTGTCTTCCTCATTTCCCTGTGGGTATCCTCATCCTCCCAGTCCCTCAGACTTGCAACCTGTTTCATCCTTGGTTCTTCACTCTTTCTCTCTCCCTATATCCAATCCATTGCCAAAACTTATCCATTTGACCTTTGTAACATCTCTCCCATTTACTCCTTCTCACCTCTGGCATTGCTACCACTCTGGGACAGGCCCTCGTCACCTTTCACCAGGACTATTGCAGTAGCTTGCTAAGCGGTCCCTCTGCTACAAGTCTTTCCCCACTCTAGTCCATCATCCACTCAGCTCTCAAAGATCTTCCTAAAGTGCAGACCTGATCACATTATCCTTCCTGCTCAACAAACTCCATAGGCTCCCTATTGTTTCCAGGATCATATGTAAAATTCTCCCTTTGGCAAAACCCTTCATAGACAGCTTTTTCTTTCTCCCTCCTCTCTTCCAACTATTGCCCTCCCTGTCTTCCTCTAAGTTCCAACTAAAATCCTACCTTCTAAAGGAAGCCTTTCTCAGCCCTTCTTAATTCCAGTGCCTTCCCTCTGTTAATTATTTCCCATTTATCCTGCATATACCTGACTTTGTAGATACTTGTGTACTTATTCTCTCACCTCTCCCTCCTGCTAGATTTCAGGTTCCTTATGGGCAGGGCCGATCTTTTGCCTCTTTTTGTATACTCAGCACTTAGCACAGTGCCTGGCACATAGTAACATTTGTTGACCTGTGTGACCTTTATCAGGTCACCTTGAGTCATAGAGGTCTCTAGGCCTCAATGTCCTCATCTATGGGTTCGGTGCTCTCTAAGATCCCTTCCCATTCAGAATTTTATCCATTGCTTCACACTAGATAAAAATCATTTGCGTTCTCTTCCCTATCGTATCTCCTCCTCCCTCCTGCCTCCACTCCTTCTCTTCTTGTGCTTCCTTTCTACTTTGCCTTTCCCAAAATTAGAGCCAGCTCAGATGACCTGTGCTGATACTTCATGAAATGAAGATTTGAACTAAGACATGCCTTGATTGAGGATAGGTTTGCAAAGGCTGAATTGAGTTGTGTTACAGAACCCAGATTGCACTGCATTTAAAAAAATCTCTCCTCAGTGGAATTCAGTACATTTTACCAAGGTGGGGGGCAGTGAGGTGTAAAGGGGAGTAGGTGTATTTAGTTGTACATTCATGAATGATGAGCTCTAATATGACTGGCGTAACAGAGGAGTTAGTAGGTGCATCTTCTTACTTCACATGGTTATAACCCATGCTAAAAATATTGCCCGACTTAACCCCATGGCTTTGGGTATCATAGAGGGAAAAATCACTAAATTAGGATTCAGGAGGCCTGGATTTTATTTGTGACTCTGCTGCTAACTTTCTGTGTGATATTAGACAATTTGCTCTCTCTCTCTGAGTCTCATTTTTTTCATCTGTAAAACAAGAAGACAGGGCTAGATCTTTAAAGTTCTCCCAGCTCTTAGAGGCTATGATACTGTGATCAACCTTTCCTGGAAATGTTGCCACTAAAAATACAAGTTAAGTACACCTCCAGGACTTAGCCTGATAAACAGCCTCAGACCACACCTTTTGCATGGCACCAATGGCAGATGCCAATCCAAACAGTGAGTGGGTGGCTCTGCTTGATACCGTCTGCCAGGGCGCCCTCAGTCCTGTCAATTGACATCTTACTCAGGAGTGGTTTGGTGAACATGACACCCAGATCAAGCAGCTACATGCAGGGGAGCCAGAGGAGAAACACACAGCCCCTCCTGGAACCTCCCTCCATTCATACAAGGAAGTTCAGGAGAAGCCTTGGCCCCTTGAAGCAGAACCAAGGTATGGAAACCACATGATCTGTGGTGTCAGACTCAAAGGCAAAAAAAATGTAGGCATCAGCACCTAGTTACAAACACGCATGTGGAACAGCAAAAGGACTCAGAGGCCATATTCCCCCAGCCCCAAATATGCATTCATACATACACACACACACTGTCATTCACACATACATACTACATGTGTGTACATATTCACACACATACACATACACTCATACACATTTACACACACAAATTACAGGTGAGAAAACTGAGGCTCAGTAAGGCTTAGTGCTTTGCTCGTGGTCACAGAGTCACAAAAAAACATTAGAAATGGTATTTGAACCCAAGAGCCCTGCCTCCAGAGCCAGTGTTCTAACTTCACCAAGCTTTTTTGTTCCTCAACTGGGGATTTTTTTCCCTCGTGCTCTAGTCCAGAGATGCTGTTCTAACTGGAAAGAAACAGGAAGCTGATGACCAGGAAGATAGGAAGATGGTGGAGGAGAATAATTGGGTTCAATATAAAGTACAGCCACTTAACTTTTCTGGATCTTAGTTTCCCCATATGCAAAATAAGGAGATTGAACTCAATGCTTTTAAAGGTCCCTTACAGTTCTAAAATTTCATGATTCTGTGGAACATTATTCTGTGATTTGGATGCCAACTATGAGATATCATCATCATAATATCTAAAATTTCTATTTCCATTTAATGCTTGCAAAGTATTTTACATATATTATCTTATTTGATTCTGGGACATAGAAGCTATGATTAACCCCATTTTAGAGATAAAGAAACTGAGGCTGAAATTGAATTACTTGCCCAGATCACTTACACAGCAAGTAATCATCTGAGGGAGCATTTGAACTCATCTTCCTGACTGCATTTTCAGGAATATGTCCACTGACCTAAGTCATGAAACATTTACTAAGTTCTTAATATGTACCAAGCACTGAGGTACTACTTACACATGCAACAGGAATGCAAAAGAGAGACATCTGTGTAGAATGGAGTATTGAGTTGTTCATCCTTCATTCTTAGAACAGAGCAATGACTTCATGAGGATGATGTCTTGATTTGCAGATGAATTGGATTTAAGTGAGGCAGGACTGTGCAGAGTCATCAACCTCACTCTCTCCTCCAGAGTCATTGGAGTCCAGTGGGAAGACAAAGGTTAAGAGGACTGGTGATGGCCCAAGATTCAGTGGGTAACCTTTGGAGTATTGAATTTTTCTTATTTGTCCTTCATTCTTGAAGAGGACCATGACATCAGGAAGGTGATGCCATGACATGCAAGTGAATTGGATTTAATCCGGAGAGGGCTGTCCAAGGTCATCAGTCTCACTTTCTCCTCCACAGCCATCTGGATCCAATGGCAAGATATAGATCAGGATGACTGGAGATGGCCCTGGATGTAGGATCTCTCCAGTTCATTAGGCTGTAGATTTACTCCCTTTATCAGTCTCCAAGTGTCCCTAGAACATTCAGGCTACTGAAGATGCCACTCCCCTCCCCCAAGTACTGAGTGAAAGTTTCATGGAGGAAGAGGAGTTGAGCAGGGGATAGATATGCTGAAAGGAAAGAGGAGGGCATTCTGGGTAGCAGACACACCTAGTACCATCTTAAAAGTGAAAATAACCATGGTATGTTGGAGGGGAGTAGAGGAGAACAGTGAAGAAATGACCGATTAGAGTTAGCGTTTGTCCAAGGTCCCACATTGCATCCTGGGCCATCTCCAGTTATCCTGATGAATATCAGGCCACTGGACCCAGATGGCTCTGGAGGAGAAAGTGAAGTTGGTGACCTTGCACAGCCCTCCCTCATTCATTCAAAGGAAGTTGGATAACTAGCTCTACCTGTAAATGAGTTCTGTGGATTGGAGGGAGAGAAAAAGCATAAGAAACAGAGACACTTACTAGCAGGGGATGACTAGTGAGAAGGCTGTTAAAATAATCCAGTAAGATAAAGATGAAAAGATGAAGGTATATTTGAGAAGTATTTGAAAGAAAGAAATAAAAGAACTCAGTGACAGACTGGATACAGGTTATAAACTTAGAACTTTCTACCCTGGGACCCTAGAATAACGAGAATAACACACGGTATTTCTGTAATGCTTTAAGATTTGCAAAAATACTTTCCCAAGAACACCCCTGTGAAGAAGCAGTGCAAATATTGATTTAAGCCTGTGGTTTCCCTGATGAGAAACTCTACCAAAACGCAGATAGGCCCCTGTTCTGTAATGTCGACTCTTACAGGGGCCACCTGGGGACTCAGAGGCCTTAAGTGAATTACTGCAGATCACACAGCCAGTATGCCTCAGAGATGGAATTCAAATCTACGTCTCTTTGACTGTCAGGTTAGTTTGCAATTTGTTCTTTCAGGTTGCTTCTCAAATGCAAGCATTCTTAGCCTGATTTTACAGAAGATGAAACTGAATGATGGTGGACCTAGGCCTACTGCCTGGTTTCCTTTAGGCCAGCACTGATTCCTCTGGGGCCCTGTGCACATGGGTTAGTGCTTCTATCAGAGATGTGGGTTAGGAGTGAGCCACACAGCCCTATATCCTGTTATGATATGGAAGCTTTTGCTCTTTGCTTCCTCCCGTGGGTCATCAGAGGATGGAAGTGTTTTTCATGAGGACAGGAAATCTCCTAACTGCTGCTTTGTGAAATAGCAATCATTACCCTTAAATGGGTTAGCCAGAAGAGTGATGAGAGGGAGAACAGAGTGGTGAATATTCAGCTGTATCTCTGAACAATGGTGCTCTCTCTGGCCTCACCCTTTAATTTTGTACGATGAGAAAAACAGCTTGGCGAAACAAAACATAACAAAACAAAATATACCCCAAGCAAATAAAAAAAAACCCAATAACCTTCAAACCCCCAAATTTAAAAAAAACCCTCTACCAAAGATGGCCTCTGATATAAGCTCAATGGTGTATGTTCCTACTTTATGAAATATAATAACTGCTCTCATTTACATAGGGTTTCTAAGATTTACACAGCAAGTATTATTATCTCCATTTCCTAGATAAGGAAAGGGAAGTGACTTACACATGGCCACACAACTAGCAGTGTATAGTAGCTGGGGTGTAAACCATAGTGGGAGGAACCTCTCAGTTGCACACTGGTTTTTTCTTTTTCTTAAAATTTATTGTTATTTTTTGTTTTCATGTCACCTTTATTTCAAATGTATTCCCTATACAGAAAGTTTTCCCCAAGAACAAAGAATTAACCACATGCTTTCAGAAAATTTGCAAAAACCATCAGAAAACTGTCTGGAATCAGAATATTGTTCTAAGATGATCCCTCCTATCTTCGTATTTATTCCAAATCTGTGTTGTGTCAGTCCCAGCACATTTGATTTAAATTAAAAAGTCATTCAGCTAGGCTGTATCTAACTCTGTTCTGTACCCTTCTCTCACTTGGATGATACTTTGGGAATATACTTACTACTCTATTGTATTATTGGGACCAATGTCCCCACTCATGGGAGGCATCTCTATGATGAAATGGCACGTTGCTAAATGGCACTAAAATTATTCATGAAGATAGCACATTTTTAGGCCTATAAATGTTATTAATTTTTTTTATCCCTAAGTGAAAGGCATTTATTGGAATAATCTCCTACCAAGGAGATTGTGGCATTTATAGAAGACCTTAGACATTTTGATCTGGGCTCATTTTGAAGTACTTGTTTATTTGTCAGACATTTAATGTTTGCAGATCATCATGCTTGGCAGTATAAGAGATAAGAAGTTTAGATAAGACAGTGAATGAGGATCATAATAGTCCCTACCCCATTGGGCTGTTTTGAGTGTCAAATGAAATAATGAAAGTAAAATGCTTGACAAACCTTAAAAAGCTATGTAAATACCTCCACCACCTCCACCACCACCACCACCACCACCAACATCATCATGGAATACAATCTCTACTTTCTATGTGGTTTCCAAGTCTAATAGGAAAATGGGATGCAAACTTAGGTAGTTATAATATATCATATTATGTGATTTTACTTGGATCTTGATGGAGATGATCCAGGATCCTGAACTAAGGAGCCTTGGGAATAGCAACCTTCCAGCCCAGTGCTCTCCAATAGCATTCTAACAAGCAATCCCTATGGAGATTCAGCTTGGTGACTGCTCCTACCTGCTAGAGCTACAGCTACTGAAGACCTGGAATGAAAGTTTCTTCCTTCAAAGCCCTTGGCATGATCAAATGGTTCAACAGCAGAAACTGGTAGATTGTAAACCCCTTGAGGGCAGGGACTATCTTTTTGCCTCTCTTTGTATCCCCAATGCTGTGTGCCTGGCATATAATGAGCACATAATACATGTGGATGGATTGGTATCATTTTATCAGCAGTAACAATATTAAAGAAATAGCATTGCTATCTGCTTTGCTGCTACACTTAAAGGATCATGGGACCTTTCCATCTGACTCACTACAGAAACCTTACAAATGTATTGTCTCTCCCAGAACTTGAGATCAGGGGCTATCTTACTTTTCTATTTGTATCTCCAGCACAGTGTGTTTGTAGTAGGAGTTTGATTAATGTGTTATTTATTCATTCATCCACTCATGAATGTTAAGTTTCTTAAAAGTGCTGAGTGAGGTACTCAGTAAAGCATGTGCTAGGGGTGATAAGGGGGAGATGCCCTTAAGACTAAGAAAATTAGGAAAGACTGTGTAATAAGACATGAGGGTGACAATAGTAGCTATGGCCCTTTAGAAAGATCCCTGCCTTTGGAGACGAGGACCAAAGAGCACAGAATCAAAGGTTTTGAAGGCTATCTTCTCAAACTCATTCTAATAAGTGGTCATCCAGTCTTTGCTTAAAGACCTACAGTGAGAAAGAATTCATTACCTCCCACTTATAGAGCTTTCTAATTGTCAGGAAGATTTTCCTTCCATTGAGCTTCATGTGAGCTTATTATTTGGCCATGCCTCTCCCTCCTTGATTCTTTTGAACACAAAATGTGAAATTCTACTTTTTCTCCATATTAAATTTCATCTTGATTTAGCTCAATATAGCAGATCAGACATTCTTTGCCTTAGCTTCAAGGGGTTTGCAAACTTTGTAGGGAAAAAAATACATCGTTGTTTCGCTAAGTGAAATTGTCATTTTATTCCACATTTTGAAACATTCATGATGTTGAGAAAGCTTCACCAGGTGTCTTTCTTTCTGTCGGTCTCTCTGTGTCTTTCTTGGCCTCTGTGTGTCTCTGTGTCTGTCTTTCTCTATCTCTATGTCAGTCTGTGTCTCTCCCCGCTCTTTCTCTCTCTCCCCTATGCCCACCCCAGGTTATATTATCAAGATCTTTGAGAATGTTGACTCTGTCATAGTGTTAGCTACCTCTCCCCTATTTGTGTGATCAGCAGATTTGATAAGTATTCCATCTGTCTTTATCCAATTATTGATAGAAAGTATCAAACAGCAGAGGATGATTCACACAGATCTCTGATCACTGGGAACATCCTTCCAATCTATTTGTTCATTACTGAGTACCCTGTGGGTCTGGCCATGGAACTAATTGTATTCTCACATGAAAGACTGGCAAAAGGTTTGATAAAATCTAGATAAACCATTCTACAGCATTCCCCTGATCTACCAGTCTGGTAATACTTTATGCATTGAGCATACACACACATACACACACACATGCACACACATGCACATGCACACACACATGTAGTACACACAGGCAGGCGCATACACCTTTCTGTCATAATCCACCTTTAATGATGCCTTCCTTTTCTAGATAGTCATTAACCATTTCTTTAAAAATATGTCCAAAAATTATGCCAGGACATAGACTCAGTGGACTGCAGTTTACTGACTATTGTCTTCATGTTTTGGAATATTAAGACATTTTCCTTTCTCTAGTTCTGTGGTACCTCTACTGGCCACCACAACATTTCAGCAACCACACTTCCATTTACTTCAGTATCTGAGTATGTTATTCACCTGGGTGTGGTGCCTGGAGTTCTAGGACAAGCAGGTTCCCTTTTACTGTCTCCCCACTTTTCTAGGGTTGCCAACTCACCTTTAGTTATTTTTGTGCTAACCTTTCCATTCTAAGAATCATTCTCCTTGGCAGAGAAATTAAGAACAAACAAACACAAAGCAACTTGGCTTCAATCCTATTTCTTTTTTTTTTTTGTATTTAAATTTGTTTATTTAAATTTTAAACATTTATTTCCACAAAATTTTAGGTTCCAAATTTTCTCTCCATTTCTCCCCTCCCCCACCCCAAAATGCCAAGCATTCTAATTACCCCTATCACCAATCTGCCCTCCCTTTTAACATCCCTCCCTTCCCTTGTTCCCATCTTTTCTTTTGTCCTGTAGGGCAAGATAAATTTTTATACCCCATTACCTGTATTTCTTATTTCCTAGTTGTATGCAAGAACAATACTAAATAGTTGTTTCTGAAACTTTGAGTTCCAACTTCTCTTCCTCCCTCCCTCCCCACCCATCCCCTTTGGGAAGGCAAGAAATTCAATATAGACCATATCTGTGTAGTTTTGCAAATGACTTCCATAATAGTCGTGTTATGTAAGACTAACTATATTTCCCTCCATCCTATCCTGCCCCCCATTGCTTCTATTCTGTCTTTTGATCCTGTCCCTCCCTGAGTGTTGACTTCTAATTGCTCCCTCCTCCTACTGCCCTCCCTTCCATCATCCTCCCCACCCTGCTTATCCCCTTCTCCCCCACATTCCTGTATTGTAAGATAGGTTTTCATACCAAAATGAGTGTGCATTTTATTCCTTCCTTTAGTCAAATGTGATGAGAATAAGCTTCATGCTTTTTCTCTCACCTCCCCACTTTTTCCCTCCACTGAAAAGTCTTTTACTTGCCTCTTTTCTGACAGAAAATTTGTCCCATTCAATTTCTCCCTTTCTTCTCCCAATACATTTCTCTCTCACCCCTTAATTTCATTTTTTAAGATATGATCCTATCCTATTTAATTCACCCCATGCTCTCTCTCTCTCTCTCTCTCTCTCTCTGTGTGTGTGTGTGTGTGTGTGTGTGTGTGTGTGTAATCCCACCAACTACTTAGATACTGAAAAAAGTTTCAAGAGTTACAAATATTGTCTTTCCATGCAGGAATGTAAACAGTTCACCTTTAGTAAGTCCCTTATGATTTCTCTTTGCTGTTTACCTTTTCATGATTCTCTTGATTCTTGTGTTTGAAAGTCAAATTTTCTTTTCAGCTCGAGTCTTTTCATCAAGAATGCTTGAAAGTCCTCTATTTCATTGAAAGACCATTTTTTCCCCTGAAGTATTATACTCAGTTTTGCTGGGTAGGTGATTCTTAGTTTTAGTCCTAGTTCCTTTGATTTCTGGAATAACATATTCCATGCCCTTTGATCCCTTAATGTAGAGGCTGCTAGATCTTGAGTTATCCTGATTGTATTTACAAAATACTTGAATTGTTTCTTTCCAGCTGTTTGCAATATTTTCTCCTTGACCTGGGAACTCTAGAATTTGGCCACAATGTTCCTAGGAGTTTCTTTTTTTGGATCTCTTTCAGGAGGTGATCCGTGGATTCTTTCAATATTTATTTTGCCCCCTGGTTCAAGAATATCTGGGGAGTTTTCCTTGATAATTTCATGAAAGCTGATGTCTAGGCTCTTTTTTTGATCATGGCTTTCAGGTAGTCCCATAATTTTTAAGTTGTCTCTCCTGGATCTATTTTCCAGGTCAATTGTTTTTCCAATGAGATATTTCACATTCTCTTCCATTTTTTCATTCTTTTGGTTTTGTTTTGTGATTTCTTGGTTTCTCATAAAGTCATTAGCCTCCATCTGTTATATTCTAATTTTTAAAGAACTTTTTTCATCAGAGAGCTTTTGAACCTTCTTTTCCATTTGGCTAATTCTGCTTTTGAAAGCATTCTTCTCCTCATTGGCTTTTGAACCTCTTTTGCCAATTGAGTTAGCCTATTTTTCAAGGTGTTATTTTCTTCAGCATTTTTTTGGGTCTCTTTTAGCAAGGTGTTGATCTGATTTTCATGCTTTTCTTGCATCTCTCTCATTTCTCTTCCCAGTTTTTCCTCCACCTGTCTAACTTGATTTTCAAAATCCTTTTTGAGTGCTTCCATGTCCTGAGCCGATTGAATATTTATTTTGGATGTTTTGGATACAGAAGCCTTGACTTTTATGTGTTTCTCTGACGGTAAACATTGTTCTTCCTCATCCAAAAGGATAGGAGAAGATATGTGTTCACCAAGAAAGTAACCTTCTGTAGTCTTATTTTTTTTTCCCTTTTTTGAGCATTTTCTCAACAAGTCACTTGAATTTTGGGTCCTTTGTCAAGAGTAGTGTATACTCTGGGAATCTGTAAGATCTCAGTTCCTCCAAGGTGGCACAATCAAGCATGTACACTGGTCTGGGAGGAGGGAGGGATTTTTGTGCCCAGAATCTTAGCAGAGTTTCCTCTCCATAGCCACCTGGCCTCCAGTTCTGCCAAACCAGTACTGGGGGCTGAGATTTGGATAAGCTGCATGGGCAGTGCCACCATTCAGTGTGAGATAAAGGGTCTCCACACAGGGCTGAGGAAATAATCAGTTCCTTGGTGCCCCCAGGGTTTTTACAATCCAGCAATGGATGCGGGCTGCTGTAGGGGCTGCTGTGGAAACTGCTACTGCCTGCCAGATGCAGCCTCTGCAGCCGCTACCTGAAGTAGGAGCTATGGGAAGGCCCTTCTCCCTTCCCAGTCAGCTGAAAAAACCCTGTCACTGACCTTTGGCACCTGTGGGTTTAGGGATCTGTGAACTGCTGCTACTGTGACTGGAGATTCTGACCCCGAGGGTTGTTCATGCTGAGTGGCCAAGTCTGGGCTGGCTCCACTCTGCAACCAGTGCAACTGATGTTTCCCATGGGCCTTTCAGGTCACCCTGGGCTAGAAATCTCTTCCACTCTGTTGTTCTCCACTGCTGTTGCTCTAAAATTTGTTGAGAGTCCCTCTCTATATGTATTTTAGGGGCTGTGTGGGGAGAGCCAGCATATGTGCATCTTTCTACTCCACCATCTTGGCTCCACTCCTCTTCAATCCTATTTCTAAGACAAACTTAGCATGACTCTGGGGGATCCTCAGTTTCCTCACATATGCAATGTGGGAAATATTACTTATACTATCTGTCTTATGACATTGTTTCAAGAAAAACACTTGTAAGCCATAAAGCCCTAGTTATAAACAAAAGTTTTTATTTGTATTTAAAGTCTTTTCCCTTAGGAAGTCAAGGAACTTTACATAAAGTATTTCATTTTATCTTAAAAACATTTCTGTGATGTAGGGAAGGCAATAATCTGCTGAAATATAATCAATTTCATTTATTGATGATGTCATATGTTTAGCCATGTTTATCACTTTCTAATTCTTTTCTTGAAGAAAATATTCATGATGTATAGGCCTGAGGGTTCTGTGCAATCCACAGGTCTCTGGCCTGTTTCATTGCTTATTCTTAATCCATATTTTCCATTTTTTCTATGTCCTTACCTATCCCTATGTTTGAGAGGTCACCAATTATTATAGTATAAGATGATAAAATTTGTGAGGGTCTTGACAAATGTTTGTAGAATTTCTTTATCTATTTATCTTCAATATAAGTTAATGCTTTCATGCAATGCTTTCATGTTAGTCCTTTTGCATCACATTATGAAATAAGAAAGGGGCAGTCATATGGTTCAGTGGATAGAGCACCAGTACAGGAGTCAGGAGGACCTGAGTTCAAATCTCACCTCAGACACTTGACACTTACTAGCTGTGTGACCTTGGGCAAGTCACTTAACTCTAATTGCCTCATCCTGGGTCATCTCCAGTCATCCTGATAAATGTCTGGTCACTGGATTCAGATGGTTCTGGAGGAGAAGTGAGACTGGTGACCTGCACAGTCCTCCCTCACTCAAAACAAAGTCAAGTGCAAGTCATGTCATCATTTCTCTGATGGCATGGTCTTCTTCAGCAATGAAGGATGAACACACATAAAATAAGCAAAAATCCCACATAATGACATTTCTTATTCTTTGGATACAAAATAAAGCCAACTTCACATTTTGTCTTCACAAGTGAAGCCATTATTTCTTCTAGCTATAACTCATTTCCTCCAGAAGTATGTTACCTCTTTGGTTACTGGATGCCTTTAGACTATTAATAACTAAGTTGTAAGTGTATGAGGTAGTTTAAATATAGTGTGACTTTTAATACTCTGTGCATCCTTTTCTGTCATGGTCACTGAAAAAGCAGAAGGTGAATGTGAAGGACTGAGGACCATCTTGTATTTCTCTTTGTTTTATGGATTGCTAAGGTCAAAAAATTTATTATAAAATGCCTGTCCCTTTGGGGATGAACGTCTATGTATTCAACAAGTCTGTTCCTCAGAAAGCATATTCAGGGGGAGGAGCCAAGATGGTGGAGTAGAAAGACTCACAATATGCTAGCTCCAAACCCACAGCCCATAAAATACCTATAAAGAAGAACTCCCAACAAATTCTGGAGAAGCAGAAGCTACACAACCACAGAGTGGAGGAGATTTCTGTTCCAGAGAGCCCTGAAAAACCAACACCAAAGGTCTGTCACTCACCAGACCCAGAGCAGAGCCCAGCCCTGCTTTGGCCTCGTGGCACCAAGAGGAGCAGATCCAAGCAGGCTTCAGGGACAGAATCTCCAGCAGCAGCACAGGTCCCTCCACCCACAGATGCCCTAGGTCAGTGAGAGAGCCTGTTTGGCTGGCCTAGAGGGGAACAGGGGTGTCTCCATAATTCAGGCCCCCCTCGGGAGGCAGCAGCAGAGACAGCAGAGGATAGGAGCTCTCAAATCAGGCAGGAGCTCAGATCCATTGCTGAAGATCTCTGCATAAATCCCCTGAGGGAACTGAGCCCTGTGAGGCAGCCCTGCCCCCACCCAAGCAGCTGAACTTAATCTCACACTGAATAGCAGCCCTGCCCCCACCCAAGCAGCTGAACTTAATCTCACACTGAATAGCAGCCCTGCCCCCCACCTGAGCATCTGAATTTAATCTCACACTGAACTGCAGCCCCAACCCTGCCAAAAGCCCTGAGGCTGTGAAGCAGCATTTGAATCTAAGTCCCCAAGCACTAGCTGAGAGAATCTGGAGGCAAGGCGGGGATGGAGAGGAATCTCAGAAATCAAGTAACTGGCTGGAAAAATGCCCAGAAAAGGGGAAAAAAATAAGACAATAGAAGGTTACTTTCTTGGTGAACAGATATCTCCTCCCATCCTTTCAGATGAGGAAGAACAATGCTTGCCATCAGGGAAAGACATAGAAGTCAAGGGTTCTGTATCCCAAACATCCAAAATAAATATTCAGTGGGCTCAGGCCATGGAAGAGCTCAAAAATGATTTTGAAAATTAAGTGAGAGAGGTGGAGGAAAAACTGGGAAGAGAAATGAGAGAGATGCAAGAAAAGCATGAAAAGCAGGTCAACATCTTGCTAAAAGAGACCCAAAAAAATGCTGAAGAAAATAACACCTTGAAAAATAGGCTAACTCAATTGGCAAAAGAGGTTCAAAAAGAAAGCATATTCAGCCAGTTACCAGGACCATCCTTGATGTTTCTTCAGCATGGTAGAATTTTTCAAAGATTTTATTCCATTGTAATAGCCATCAAGAACTCAAAATCATCTCTATAAAACCATGAAGCCCCAGGGTAGGATTTTGTGGAGTTCTCATTTTTATAAGTAAAATAAGGTTCTTTTCTTAAGGTACAGGTAAATTATCATAAATAATTTACTAAACATCACCAACAGTGGTGAAACAGTACCTTGTTCCCAAAGCAATGTCCACCCCCCCACTGGTGGCAAAATATGTCAACTCAGTCCTGTAGATAAATTCCAAATCTTGAAATCCACCAATCAACAAAATAAGTCATCCTTTCTTTCCATATTTTCTAGCTAGAATGATATGACCTCTCATAGTAAGAACTGCTGGCAACTAGGAAGCACACACACACATCAACAACCATTCTTGGAAGTAATATTTTTTAATTATAACTGATATTATGCTATACATACAGCCTGATTTCATAGGATCATAATTTTAGAGCTCTAAAGAAACTGAGAGATCATCTGTTCCAACTCTGTCATTTTATAGATGAAGAAATCAAAGTCCAGAGAGATTAAACAATTTGCCCAACGTCATACAGGGAGAAAATATTGATAGTAGAGCCAGAATTTCAAACCCAAGTCAAGTAATATCCCAACTGTACTTGTGACCATTGCTTTGTTGTGTTGTAACTCAAATATTCTTTCTAAATGAAACTAAACATGACTTGACACTCTCTTTTAATCCCCAGGCTACTCTACAGGAAAAGATTTCAATCTAAATGTTCAGTCTAAACATTGTCAGTTTCATTGTGCTCAGAATTTGGTCCCAAGATTCCAAAGTGGAAGTTTCAAAGGAGTCTTGAAACAGCAGTTGTGGAGTGAATTCACCCCATCAGACCTTTCTCTCATCTCAATACCACCTTGTGCTTCTGCTCCAAACTTTTACCAAGAATTTCACCCCATCCCTCATTTTCTTGTTTCTTCCTCTTACTTTCTGCCTTCCCCTTCTTAAACTAGCCCCAAAATTAAGTAGATACAACTTACTTGGGAGGAAGGGAGTTAACTATTTCTTAAACAATGCAGTCTGGTAAGCAGATGAAAGGAGCAGATTTGGAGTCAGGAGACCTGCATTCATATCCCATGTCTGTTGCCTACTATTTTTCTTTCCTTTAGTAAGTCACTTATCTTCCATGGGCCTCAGTTTCCCCATCTTTAACATGTGGGGTTTGAACTCAATGGCTTTTGAGTTCTCCTCTAGATCTAGCCTTTCCATCTTCCTGTCATCCAACTCTCACCAATGGCTCCAAGAAGCTGTAGCAAACTCAGCAGCCACACTCCCAGAAAACCATCTCCACAGACAGGTTGAGGGTTACACACAGGCCTCAAATCCATCTGTGAGTGAGGGCAGTGTCTACCCCAAGCAGGTGAAGACTTTCCCCTGCAGAATGGGCAGATGAGAACAATTTTTTCCAACAACCATGAAGGTAGCTGAAGCAGGCACTGTGGAGTGTTTAGAAATTGGTCAGACATAGAAGACACCAAGGTCATCCATTTCATCTCACGCCATCACCAGTCATTTTAACTTTTGTCTTGCCACTGGACTTTGAGGACTCTGGAAGAAAGAGTGAGATTGACAGCTTTGTGCAACTCTGCCTTGCTAAATCCAATTCATAGGCAAGTCAATCATTGATCCTATTCTAAATGATAGAAAAACAACAGATTATATAATAAAAAATAATTTTACTGATTTTCTCTTCCTCAGTAGATTTATTATTCTCTACCATACTTTTGTATGGGGATAGTGGTGGAATTAGGGCATGAAATTAAGTTTAGTCAAAATTCAAGTTAAATGAAATGAATATTGGCATTACTCTGTCAAAATTAAGTCTTCCTTTCATTTAGCAAATGTAGAATATGGAAAAAATTACCCAAAAAAATGAATTTTGGAGGGTGATTAGACCTTAGGAAGCACAAAGGAAAATGAGAAGAGAAGGTCTGTACATGATAAAGTTTGTTAAGCATTGGCTGGTGGTTGTGTGGGAGAAATTTCCTTGAGAGTACAAAGAATCTCATCTACCAGCAGATCTGCATGAATTTAGCTAAAATAAAATGAGTAGACAAATTGAAAGGAAAAATGAATTTATTAGGATTCTAGGGAAGAATCGTGGACTGGTAGCAGGTTAAGCTGTCTAGGATACAGATTTGGCTTATATATCTTTTTTCAGGCATGTTTATTAAGCATGCCAATCAGCAGCACTCAGTGATGTTTGAATTGACCAATGGGATACAATCTGTCCCTGCAGGAAACTGGTCTGGAAAGTCCCTACTTATGTACAGAGCCTGTGCAATTAGGTTTGGGTATTTGGCCTAAGCAGGATGGAGGTGGTTGTGTCAGGTTTTGATATTTAGCCTGTAGCAGAATAGTGTCAGTTCAGTCTAGTTTCATGAATTTATCTTGCAGCAGATTGGAATGGGAAAGGGAGGAGGGGAGTAATTCGGTCAATTCAGCACATTTAGATAACAAGGTTATTTTTTCCCCTCCATATCTAGAACATCAAAAATTTGGATTTGAACCTTAGAATAACTGATTGATGATATTTTGGGACATTGGGACATTAACTGTATCATCTGCATAAATCAATGGCATTTGTCTACTAAGTGCCAGGCACTGTACTACCATCTGAGGATAGAAAGCAAGGCAAAAAATTAGTCTCTGTTCTGTAGGAAGAAGCTCATGGTTTGATGGGGAAAACCATATGCAGACAAGATATATGTAGAATAAATTAGAAATAATCTTAGAGGGAGAGCAGCAAAATTAAGGAGAGCTGGCAAAGGCTTCTTGCAGAACGTGGTACTTGATCTGACATTTGAAGGAACTGGGGGAGCTCGGGAGGCTGGGATGGAGAGGGAGAGAGGTCCAATCATACAGACTATTTCTCTCTGTCCCCAAGCATTTCCACAGGCTATTTGCAAAGATAAAATGATTTAAAATATGTCAAATCATTTTAAGATTGAATAAATAAAATTATAGGAGAAATCAGCTTCTAATGATTATATTTGTGGTTTCTCCCCTCAGTTCAGTTATTTGCATTTTGTTATTGCTACCATTAAAAAAAAACACTTATTAAAAAATTGTTGAACAAAGAGGCAAAGGCTTCTCAACCACTAATGTTTATGTTTCTCCTTGTTAAGGAACAGTGGTGGAACAACCTCACTGTTTTACTTGGTCGATATGGAAAACTAAGTTCTCACAATGAGTATTCTTTGGAAGGGTCCTGCATCAGATAGCAGCCCCATCAGATACTGCGGAGAAGGCCTCCCTCAGGGAATTGTGTTCTTTCCAAAAGGACATTTCACTGATTCTCTTTGTATATTTAACTGGGCTGGAACTTTCCATGTCTCATCTTCCTAAGGGTACATTGCAGCCATGACTTATATTCTGCTGTTTTTTCCATTGGCTTGGTGGTAGTGTCATTGCAGAGAGTCTGGCATTGTGTGAGTTAAGAATGTCTTCTGATGGCGGACGTTTATGGAGTGTTTCCATCAGGGTGCTTATTTACTTTGGCCCAAGTCCAGGACACCAAGCTAGCCTGAGATGGCTGCTGTTGACAAGAGAACAATGTATGGGCCAATCACGGGAGATTATTCAGCTCGCCAAGCACCTAGTCCATTTATTTGTGCCCAGCACTGGGGCAGCCTGCAAGCAGACGCAAGGAAAGAACGTTAGCGATGCAAACATCTTGTTCTTTCTGTCCAGAGAGAGACATCTAGGTACTTCTAAAGGAACAAGTACAAATGTCCGGCCAGCCCCAGAAGTCCTATCTTGACTTTCCCACAAAGTTCAAAAGGTTACTTGGTCAGTCACTCCCTCCCTGCACCACCCTTTGTGCCCCAGCGATTTAATCTGCTCTGCTTGTAGCCTCCTAGATGGTTTAAAAAGGAACCTTGGATTCAGTGTGGGTAACGATTTTTTTTTTAATGGAGGGGTTTTTCTTTTTTTAAAAAAGGAAAAGGGGATGGTAGAGAAGTTTTGGCATCATGTCAAAACATCAATTACCCATACAATTGACTTCATCTCCATGACAAACTTTAAATCCCAGTTATTTACTAACAGAGGGCAGTGATAGCTCCTGGCTGCTCCTCTGGTGGGGCTGGGAGCCTGGTGCTGGCCGAGTTTTCCTATTGTAAACTAAATTTGCCGGGGCTCTTTCTAGCTCAGCTGTAATAATATTCTAAGAGATGAAAGTTCTACCAGAGGCTTTCAGCCTGGGAGGAAGTTTGGTTTGGCTGATCTTCGTTCAGAGAGGAAAAGGAGAGGTTTTATATTTTTTCCTCTGGGTTCTGCGCCTGTTTTGAATTTGACTGGTCTTTGTACCACCCTAAATTATTTAGATGTCAAAGAAATGCAATCTCACATGTTGATTACAACCATTAGTGAGTCTCAAAGTTCCTGGATTTACTTTGGGATTGTTTCTATATTATTTACATCTCTGTTGGCCTTTAATTGTTGAGGACAGCACCACTGAGGTCACACCTACAGGGACAGTAGCAAGTTAAAAGAGTTGCATTAAAAAAATTGCAACTTTTGCAATGCTAGTATTAATATATGATGCCGAGGGTTTACTTTCTCAGATCTGTCCTCAAGGCTGACTCCCAGAGCAGTGGCTAGAATGTTTCTATAAGAACATTCTCTTATAGTAGTAGATCTAAAGATCGATCTAATCTCAAAGCCAACCAAAGGTGATACAGTGAAAAGCTTTAGCATCTGGATAAATCTGAGTTCAAAATCTTGTCCCAGACACTTAGCTGTGTGACCCTGGACAATTCACTTAGCACCTCCTACTGTCAATTTCCTAATCTGTAAAATGGACATTATAAATGAGATAAGCAAAATTCCTTTGTAAACCTTAGAACCTATACTAATGCAAGCTACTACTTTATTCTTTCAAGTAAGTTCAATACATTTCCTGTGTTCCTATCCAGCTTACACATTTTGATTGATTGGAAAGAGATTTGTGGCTTTCTGTATTCACATTAATGGGGGGGGGCGGTGTGATTGATTCAAATAGACGCATCTAGGAATTGTCCACACACTTGTTTCAAGCATAGGTTTGATTGATTTCTCCCACCCTTTACATAGGTATAAGAGTTGTAATAGGTGACACGTTTTCATTAACCAAGAGAGGAGAAAGTATCCAGGGAGGGAAGAGGATCAACAGTTTCAGATGCTTTGTTTAGTTATTTTCAGTCAAATCTGACATTTCATGACCCCATTTGGGGCTTTCTTGGCAAAGATACTAAAATGTTTCCCCTTTCCATCTTCGGCTCATTTTGTAGATGAGGAAACTGAGACAAATGGGTAATTGACTTCTCCATTGTGACACAGCTAGGAAGTATCTGAGGCCAGATTTGAACTCTGGTCTTTCTGATTCCCACTCTTCATATTCCCAGGTAGGCAAGACTATGGTTTTCCATACAACAACTTATAGCCATGTGAGTTAGACTATAAACAAAGCTGAGTGCCGAAGAATCACTGCTTCGAATTGTGACGCTGGAGAAGACTTTTGAGAGTCCCTTGGACGGCAGAAGGATCAAATCAGTCAATACTTACAGAAATAGATTCAAGCTATTCACTGCAAGGACAAATACTTTGAAAAGATAGCACCTATTGGAAAAGACCCTGATGTTGCAAAAGATTGAAGGCAAAAGAGAAAGGGATGGCAGAGGATGAGATGAATAGATAGTGTCATAGAAGCAAAGAACATGAGTTTGGACAGACTTCAGGAGATGGTAGAGGATGAAAGGGCCTGGTGTGCTCTAATCTATGAGGTCACAAAGAGTCAGACGTGACTGAATGATTAAACAGCAATAACAACTTCCTGACCGTAGGCCTGGCACTCTGTCCACTGTGCCACCTCGCTGCCCTAGCTGTCAAATGGTACAGAGGGTTCAAGAAAGATGAGGTTTATTACAAGGTCAAAAAATATGGCAATTAAAAGTTCATTGGTAAGTTTAAAGTGAGCAGTTTGAATAAAAAGTCAGTGTAATGAGGAGACTGAGAATCTGGGGGACTGGAAGGATAACATGTCCTCTGAAAAAGGGGGCAGTTCAGAAGTAGGCTATGTTTGGGGGAAAGTCAATGTAATGAGATCCAAAATCAGATGGCAACTCATCTATTCCTTCTTATTCTGTTTTATTCACTATTTGCCACTGAAAAAAAAAGTGTGTGTGTGTGTGTGTGTGTGTGTGTGTGTGTGTGTGTTGGGGGGAGGGGGAGAGATACAGTTGTTACTCTCTAGCCACTGACCCAGGGCACAGAGTAGATACCTGTGGCAGCTACTCTGCTCCAGGGGCAGGATATGGTAGAAGAGGGAAGATGGAGATTTGATCTAGATGCCTAGATTGAAATGATAATGTATAACCACCCTAAGGGGCAGGGGCCAGTGCCCAATGCACTGGAGATCTTTGAGAGGAGGGGGCAGAGTGGAAGGATGTTGAGTTACAACGGCTAAAAATGGGTGGTAAGGTTGTGTTGGTAACAAGTCCTCTACTGTCTATCACGGAGAGGGTAGGATTCAACCTATATTCCCAATCTCCAGTTTTTTGATCACTATTGGGTTCAGGCTACAACTCTTCAAAGGAACCCTGGCCCCTCATTTGGGAAACCACTGACAAGGGATTGCAGGATCTGGAGGATCCCAAGGTTTATAGTTTCTTAGTAAAATGTAGTTTTCAAATAAGTCACTTCTCCCCAAAGGACCTACTGTCCTGGCACAGTCAGTAGCAGAGGGGTTAAAACAGATTTCTTTTTGGGACCCAGTGATTCTTAAAATGCATGCTTAGAACTTGTCTTGTATGCCTCTGAGAACATGGACTTTATCATGGAAACATTTGTTGTTTGACTTGAAATTCAGGAGAAAAATTAGTAACTTCTATAAAAACCTCTAGGATGGAAATGATTTTACAAAATTCCATGCACTTGATTCATCAAGCATTTTATTTGTGTATCAACAAGCAATTAGTACTCAGGCTCAGAATATTAAAGGGAACAGAAAATATCTTGGATACATGGAATATGGGAAGGTTTTGTTTTTTCTTTTTCTAATGACTAAACCCTTTGCTCTTTATTCATCCATTCCTGCTGTTATGAAAAGAAGGCATTAATATTGTCTTCTCCTCCTTCCCTCCCCCCATCCAGGTCAGTCCTGGGCAGCAATAACCTTAGCCATTGCACTGAGTGTGTGTGTGTGTGTGTGTGTGTGTGTGTGTGTATGTGTGTGTGTGTGTGTGTGTGTGTTAAAAGAAGACAGTCCCAGCTGTGTTAAACTGTACAATGGTCCTGTGATGAGGGCAAAGAGCATTGTGTGGGCTCACCCAGACTGAACAAAAAGCTCCCAGAGCTGACAGGCTAATATAGTGATCTATGTTACTATACACTCGCAGACTGCTAAATGCAGCTTCCTGTCTTGCCCAGGTTGAGCCAAGATACGAAAGTTCTATGTAGTAATAATAATATTAAGGGAGAATTAAAAAAAGTCTTCTGTTTCTCCTCCCTATCCTGTATAGAAAACTAGAAGATCATATAATAATATTAATAGCTAATATTTGTATGGTGCCTTGAAAGTATTGAAGCACTTTAAATAAATTATCTCATCTGATTTTCAAAAGCTACTAGGGAAGGATTGTTATTATCCCCCATTTTAGACATATGGAAACTGAGGCTGAAAGGTTAAGTGATTTGCCCCAGGACAAAGGTAGGTTTTGTATTCAGATCTTCTTGACTGCGTCCTATCCCACCATTAATTATGTCACCTACCTGCCTCTAGGTGTACCTTGCTTACACCTGGCTCTTGCACTGTTATTGTCAGAGCCCGAAAGATCTTTAAAAGGTTGTCTCTTGTTAAGATACAGTAGAACCCCTTTATAACATAGGCCTGAAGTGATAGCATGAAAACCTTTGCTGGTAGTCTATGACTACCCTTGTTTCAACAAGCTTGTATTTGGCAGCTCCATTTTTAGGAAGGTGATTCATGGGAAGAATTGTGATGGGCTAGATTTGGAGTCTGAGTTACGTGCAACTAGTTAATTTGTAGGCATTTTTCAGTTGTGTTCAAGTCTTTGTGACTCCACTTGGTAGAGGTACTGGAGTGGTTTGCCATCTCCAGCTCATTTTACAGATGAGGAAACTGAGGCAAACAGGGTTAAGTGGTTTGCCCAAGATCATACAGCTAGTAAGTGTCTGAGGCCAAATTAAACCCAGAAAAATGAGTCTTCCTGATTCTAAACCCAGTGCTCTATCCCCTGCACCACCTACCTGCCCTGTGCAACTGGGCAAGTCACCTAAACTAACTGGGCCTTAGTTTCCTCTTCTGTAAAATAAAAGGGTTGAACTAGGTGGCCTCCAAAATTCCTTCCAGTCTTAAATCTATCATTTTATGGTATTAGGGACTCATGGCTATATTGGATAATGAATTGACCCTGACTTGGATTCCTACAAGTATTCCTACAAACTACCCAAAGCCAGACCTTATACAAAATGGACTCCAATTCAAGTGTTTGCTCATATTTCCATTTAAATATCACTATTATCATTACTCAATAAAATCTATCTAAGTTTTCTATAGCAGAAGACAATACTTCCACCATGTATAGGCATATACATACAGGGAGACCCTGTGCTACTTCCCAATAGACCTGCCACAGTATATATAAAAACGTTAAGACCCACATTGTTCTAGAAATAAACCAAGATTGCTGAGGCTCTTTATTGCTGAGGCTCTTTCCAAATGTGCCATCTCTAGCAAACAGTGTCATAGAACCTTCCAAACTTTGAATACCCAGATCCAAAGGAAGCTAGGAAAGAAGGCCAGAAAGTTCCTTTGGCATTTGGGAGCTCTAAATGATTATCTATCCAGTCCAATTCAACAAAATGTTTGCACCATGCTTAGTACAGCTGAGGCATTGTGTCAGGTCCCTGGGCCAAAAGAACAAAAACCCTCCAATGATCTCTGCCCCTAAGGAGCTTACACTGTAGGAAGGTGGCAGCAGGTATACAGATACATAGATATTTGATAATTTGTAGAGGGAGAGAACATGAAGAAACTGAGGGAAGCTAGATTGTGAGATATGAGGAAAGGTGATGGGTTTCAGATATGGGGGGCAGCCAGTGAAAATGGCTAGAGTTGTCTTATTTAAGGAACAACAAGGAAGCTAATGTCCCTGGATGGCCAGATACTTGGGGTGTAAGGAGACTGGAAAAGTAGGAAGGGATTGGGTTCTGAAAGGTTTTAAAGGCCAAACAGAGGATTTTCTATTTGATCCTAGAGGTAACAGGGGGCTTCCATGCTTAGTTGAATGAGGGTGGAGGGTCAAGTCTGACTTAGTCAGATTTGTGTTTTAGGAAGATCATTTTGGCTACTGAGTGGAAGATGATCTAGAGTGGGGAGAGACTTGAGGCAGGGAGAGAGGAGATGCAGGTTGGTTTAAATGTAGTGAAGGGGACAATATAGAGTCTTTACTCTGACTGGTATTGTATACATATACCCTATCCTTCCTTTAGGAAAAGGATCTAAACAGAGCTATCATATTGTGATTCGAACCCTGGGACCGGTATCTCCTAACTAAACAAAAAGTAAGGGTATAAAGGGAGACAACAGCATGCTTTGATACTTTAATGGTCCTGGGATATCATCATCATTATCATAGCTGTTTTCACTAAATGCCTCACCTATACCCCTCTCCCTCTTCATATATCTGATAGGAGCCTGAAGATAGTAACCATCTTTAGCACACTTGTTACTGAACCCTGGGATGGCCAGAGGGTTGGACAGAACTCAAAGGAAAGGAAGTTGGTGAAGTGAGCACTGGTTAAGGAGTTGAAAGACCTATGATGTAGTCCTGGCTCACTATTAACTAACTGTGTGACCTGGAGGAAATAATTTCATTTTTTCAGGCCTTAGTTTTCTTACTGGACTGAACTAAATGATCTGTAAGGTCTCTTAACAGCTCTAAAATATTATAAAACTAAACTCCTAGATTATTTATAAACTGAATAATCATTCCCAAATTTTCAGGAGACTAAGCCATTCCTCTGATTGTTGTCTACCAACAAAACAATTTTTAATCCCCCCAGTGAATTTTTGCCATTAGTATATGTAGGGTAAGGTTCTTATAACTACTGGGTAACAATTCATCCTGAGAAATTTATAAGCTGTTTCTTTCTCCCCATGCCTCTGTGTTTATCTACCCTTAAATTCCCAGGACTGTACAGGCCTCTCTCACCTCATCCATTTTTCCACATGGCAAGTCTCCTAGCCCACCAACTAATGAAACGACCTTCAGCAGGACTCAAGTACCAGTGGCATATCGAGGCAAGCCAACCTCTAATTAAGGAGAACCTGATCCCAAAGCCAAGCTCAGTGTCTCAGGCATGGGATAGCCAAGAGTTTCATGTGGCTCTTGTGTACAGTTATCAGATCAAGAAGGCTGGTTTGACCTTGACTGTAACACAAAACTTGTAATTACAATGCTTTCTTTTTCTCTCCACAGCCCAAGTAAA
This sequence comes from Bettongia penicillata ogilbyi, assembly GCA_023548195.1. Classification (NCBI taxonomy): domain Eukaryota; kingdom Metazoa; phylum Chordata; class Mammalia; order Diprotodontia; family Potoroidae; genus Bettongia; species Bettongia penicillata. The sequence goes on from JAJHZJ010000309.1 coordinate 1,778,076, forward strand.
ATGCCACAGGCACCCCAGCTTCAGCTAGTAGGAGAGAATTTGCCCTTGGTTAGGATGGCCTTGTGCTTGTATCCAAGGGTAGAAAACAGCTAGTTTTTTATTTTTATTTTATTCTACCGTTACTGTGGAAATCAATATTAGGGAGTAGCAGTTGTGATTTATCTCCTAAAACTCTTCTGTTTGTGGATGGAGCAGATCATTCATTCATTTACTCACAGGATTATTTACTCAACACACAAGCATCATCATCATTATCCCCTCAAAGCCCAACCCATCATCCAAGGTGGAGTGGGGAAGGTATCAGAAACAAAGTAAGGGTATGTCAGCCAAAGTGACATAAAAAGGGACTCTGGTTGCCCTAAGAGTACTATGGTAACTGTGGAGATCCAGAAGGATTTATAAAATTCTGGTCAATTGGAGGCCTTTGATATGACTGATAAGGTCATATCTAATGGAACCAGTCAACGACCAATTCTAGGAATCTAATAAATAGACAGGGCAGCATAGAGTAGGACAATGGAACAAATGGCTCATAATATTAACAGAAAATGAGACCTATCACTAAAGGCATCTAATAGCACCCCTTCATATTCTGGTACCAGAAGAAAGCAAAACACCACAGAAAAGATTGGAAATAGCCCCACCTAATGAAAATGCTTCATTCAGATGATGCTGACCACTGAAGCAGGCAAACCATGGTTGCACACAAAATGGACTGAAGACCTCAAATCTCTTGTGATGCATAGTATAAAATGTCAAAGAAACACACCCAGTTCTAGATGAAGGTCTGTATGTTCGAGTTTTTTGCTTTGTTCTTTGTCAATGACATCCTCAGCTCTACCTTATTCAACTATGTATTGCAGATTGATACAGGGTAATCAGTCAGATTCAATTCTTTTTTTTAAAGTTAATTTATTTTTAGTTTTCAACATTTGCTTCCATAAATTTTAAATTTTCCCCCTCCCTCACCCCTCCCTTCCCAAGATGCCCTGCAATCTGTTATAGGTTTTACATATATGTTCTTATTAAGCATATTTTCACATTAGTTATGTTGTATAGAAGAATTGTAACGAATGGGAGAAACCTTGAGAAAGAAAAAACAAAACAAAAAAGAAAATAGTGCGCTTCAATCTGCATTCAGACTCCATAGTTTTTTTTTTTGGATGTGGATGGTATTTTCCATCATGAGTCCTTTGGAATTGTTTTAGGTCTTTATATTGCTGATAAGGGCTAAGTCTATCAAAGTCAGTCATCCCAGACTGTGGCTGTTACTGTTTACAATGTTCTGGTTCTGCTCACTTCACTCAGCATCAGTTCATATAAATCTTTCAGGTTTTTCTGAAGTCTATCATTTCTTCTAGTGCAATAGTGTTCCATTATGTTCATATGCCACAGCTTGTTCAGTCATTCCCCAATGGATGAGCAACCGCTCAATTTCCAGTTTTTGGCAACCACAAAGAGAGCTGCTATAAATATTTTTGTACATGCAAGGCCTTTTCTCATTTTTATGATCTCTTTGGAATATAGCCCTAGAGGAGATATTGCTGGGTCAAAGGATATGTACATTTTTTGTAGCCCTTTGGGCATAGTTCCAAATTGCTCTCCAGAATGGTTGGATTAACTCACAGCTCTACCAACAATGAATTAGTGTTTCAACTCTCCCACATCTTCTCCAACATTTATCATTTTCCTGTTTTGTCACATTAGCCAGTCTGATAGGTGTGATGTGGTAACTCAGAATTGTTTTGATTTGCATCTCTCTAATCGATAGTGATTTAGAGCATTTTTTTCATATGATTATAGCTTTAATTTCTTCCTCTGACAACTGCCTGTCTATATCCTTTGACCATTTATCAGTTGGGGAATGACTTGTATTCTTGTAAATTTGAATCAGTTCTCTATATATCTTAGAAATGAGGCCTTTCAGATGACTCCATTCTTAAACCTAGATTAGGTTAAATAAGTTAAAAATGAGCAGTTACTTAAATCTGAAAAAGGAAAATATAAAGAACTTGATGCCATTGAATACCTATATTAACACTAACTTCAGAAAGGGGATGTAAAAATGAAATACATGGGTAGAGATGGGACTTGGAGTCAGGAAGACCTGAGTTCAAATTCCGCCTCTGCCACTAGCTATGTGACTCTGGGCAAGTCACTTAACCTATTTCAACCTCAGTTTTCTCTTCTGTAAAATGGCAGTAATAATGGTTCCTATTGGAGTGTCAGTTGAGATAACATGTAAAACGCTTTGCAAGTCTTAAGAAGATATATAAATGCAAGCGATGATGATGACGATGATGATGATGATGACGATGATAGAGCAAAAGTAATGTCACTTCTCAAATGATGTTGAAAAGACAATAGGTATACTTTAGCAGGAATTTCAAAAAGCCCTTTTAGAATTTGATGGCATGAATCCAAGTGACAGGTTAGTTTTATACCAACACACCATTCAAAAATCTGGCATCTACATGGACCATTATGAATGATTGTATTTTCCCACCATATTAGACAGAGAGCATGAAAGCATTTCAGAGCCTGTACACAATAATTTATACTATGATCTCCTAAGGACAATTGTCAAATATAGCTACAACAGAAGAGGTTTGAGAAAATGATTCAAGGTCTATATAATGCCATTGTGATATGACCATATAGTTTGGACAGAAAAAAAAAACTTAAATACCATGTTACTCAATTAAAGGCAATGAGAAAGAAATATGCAGAAGAGAATCTAGAAAACAAAGGTATATCAGAAATTATTGATACACTTACTTAGTACTTAAAATTGAAAGCTACTAACAAATGAGAATACAAGTGATCTCTCTACATATAGAGTGATTGCTTATTTGTGACTTTTATAGTGCTGGAAAAAAATATTTAAATACTTATGAGAAAACAACATATTGACCAGGAAACCAAAAATGGAATACCAAAAAAATTCTCAATGGCATAAAAAACAACTCATTATCAATTTGGTGAAAGCACCACACACTATTTGCCCCACCTTTACTGATTATCACAATAAATTTGATTCAGTTACCATTCATACTTACTCTATATTACAAAAATATAAGATAAATTGTAGTATAGGGATATTACTGGAAATATTCATATGAAAATTATTTTCTATTTAAAACATGTCACGAACACAATAACATCAAGAGCAATTGTTAGAAGTGTGGCATCTTTCAAAGACACAATAGAAATTTACTTTGGTTCTGTAGAGCCATAAAAATATATTCCTAAATTGAATTAAGTATAACATTCAAGTCAAAGGATTAATTATATAAAAACATAGTGCTAATCATATGATTTACAGAGATGATACCAAATAATACTACTCTACTGAAAGATATTGTAAACTCCAACAAAATCAAAATTTCATTTTAAATTAAGAAATGAAAAATTCCTAGTTTATCCACTGAAAAATAGAGATTAAAGGCTTCAACCTGAATTTAGAGGTCACCTTGAATAAATGAGTGATAGAAGTGATGACAAATGCCTTGGTCTTCACCAAGCCAAGCAAATGAAGCATAGGACTTTCAAAAAGAAAGCTGAAGCTATTTTTTGTTAGAAGATTAATTGGCATCCTGAAGTCAAAACTTTATCATAAAAATACATTTAGAACAATAAAAACACAAACCTTAACACATATTTTTTGGTATGATAAAGATGATAGATCTAGAAGATGTCCAAACAAAAACCCACATAATATTAACAGAATGTGAGGCTTATTACCCAAATATAGCTATAGAAAGATGACCATTTACTCATCCAAAAGGAGAAAGATGATTGATAGATGTTCTCCTAGCACAGGATAAATGAGTTAAAATTTAAAATGAGATAAAATGAGTTAAACATTTTCAAAAATACTTCTAACATAAACAGAATATATTTCATAAAGCAATAGTCAAGGCTGACAAGTATTTGCTACTGATTTATTTAGTAATTCTATCTTGAACTCCATCAGAAATGACAATGAAGTAACAATGATAACAATAAAATAGCATAATATAATGTAATAATAATTGTTGCTGTGTTTGTCTTTCGTTTTCGAAGAAGACCATGCCATCAGAGAAATGATGACATGACTTTCACTTGACTTTGTTTTGAGTGAGGGAGGGCTGTGCAGGTCACCAGCCTCACTTTCTCCTCCTGAACCATCTAGATCCAGTGACCAGATATTCATCAGGATGACTGGAGATGGACCAGGATGCAGTGGGAGACATTGGCCAAGGCTGTACTTTTCAAGTACTTACTTAAAAGAAGATAATGCCCATTTAGTGAATAGGCTTCTTTAAGAAGTAGTCAGGGAATGACCCTTTTAATGGGCAAAAGAAAAATTAAGTAAAATAAACTGGGAGGGAAAGAGAAACTGTTACCATTGACAATCACTCTAAGCCAGTCATTAAGTACAGTTTGGGCAGGAACATGTTGTCCAACATACAGGCTTCAGAGTTCCCAGACTTTAAGGTTTTGGGAACAAGAAGAACAGAAAGATGGAAGGAAGAAAGAAAGGAAGGAAGGGAGGGAGGAAGGGAGGGAGGAGGAACATCTAGCTAGTAAACCCGAAAGGAAGGGGAGAGGGAGACAAGGGAGTGGATGAGCTGGGTTATGAATCCCCACTCAGTTCCTTCAATGCTCAATCCATCATTCATATTGTGAGAGGGGGGCAATGACCAAGTAAGGAAATGACAGAGTGATATGACTTTCTGTGCTGTAAGATTGCTATGGAAGCTGTGCAGGCTTGGCTGGCCTAGCTCTAAGCTTGAATCCAGGGATAACCTCAAACTAATGGATGAAGGTGGTTGTTGCTGTCGTTTAGTCATTTTCAGTCATGTCCAACCCTTAGTGATCCCATATGGGATTTTGTTTGCAAAGATACTGCAGTGGTTTGCCATTTGCTTCTTCAGTTCATTTTACAGATGGGGAAACTGAGACAAACTGGGTGAAATTACTTTCCCAGAGTCACATAACTAGTAAGAGTCTGAAACTAGATTTTTACTTAGGAAGATGAGTCTTCTTGACTTCAAGCCTGGCACTCTACTGTGCCACCTACCTGCCTCAATGGATGAAGGTAATACCTATAAATCCCTTGGTCTCTTCTAGGCATGGCACATTGAATATAAGGGTATCAAAGAAAATTCTGACTTACTGGCAATCTGAAGTCAAAGTTGAATGGGAACAACTTACTTAAAATAATTAACACCCACTCAATACCAATCAGAATGTACACTTTTGGTATTGTTACATGAACTGTGAAGATTTGCAAAGTTTCCTAACAAAAACCTTTGCAATATTAACAAAATGTTATAACTCTAAGGAAGCTATAAAAAGATTAAGACTGCTACACTAAAAAGGAGGAAGAAGACTGCTACATATACTTAGAGCACAAGAGAAATAGTTCAATAACCTTTAGAAATTCTTTTTAAATAGACAGACATGGCTTCAGTAAATGCTAAAAACTATACTGAATTTATTGAATGTTACTTCAAAAACCTTACCTCCAAATGGAGCCTAGAAGATCTTATAGTAGAATCCAAAGATGATCTGGTGTAGAGGTAGACACATATTTCAGACAACATAATAAAGAAGCATTGGACAAATGAATGAGTTGTGAGGATTTGTTTGTAGAAACAGAGGGGTTTATGATGGCCATTTAGCATCACGTTATTGCCACCAGAAACTACAGAAGGGTTATTCTTGAGGGCATCCATACTTATCAATCAATATAGACTAAGCGAGGAAATGGTAGAGACAATACAATAATGCTGCTGTAGGCTGAAAAAAATGAGTAACCACTGAATACAGCAAAATGTGACATGGTGATCTGAATTTAAATTAAAAACTCACTCTTTCCTGAACACGTAGATGAGAAATACCCATACTAAAAATAAAAACCTCCAAATATCTTGGAGAACTTGACCATTTGAGAAACAGAGCATCATCGCAGACCATTCTGCTTACAGGATCACCTGGACCTAGCATCAATCCATAAAAACTTAAGAACACTGTTTTTAATAGATGTCACTATGACAAATGTTTCAAATCTCGAAGCTGTGTTTCATGAAAGATTCCAAAATATAAAAAATCTTGGTTGAAGAAGTCGAAATGAAAAATCCTAGTAGAAGAAAAGTGGAAACATGTGCGTGTAATAACCATGATAATACTATCAAGCTTATATCTTAATACTTATTCACTTATGGAAAAAATAATTATTTAATCCATCTGTGCATAGTTCACAGAATATTAAATATAAAATATTAAAAAAGCAAGATGGCCACTTTTTCTGAAATAGTTTCCATCTGAAAATAATTTTTAACAAACAAGATATTAGCGAGAACAAGAATGACAATGATGTTGACAACTGACATTTCTATGGTTCTTGGGTTCCCAAAATGCCCCATATATGCATTGTCTCACTCAAACCTAATAACAATCCTCTGAGGTAGATACTATAGGTATTATTATCTCCATTTTACTACTGGGACAGTTGAGAATTACAGAATTTAAATGTGTTGCCCATGATACAGAGTTATTAAGTGTTAGAGGGCAGATTAGAAACCAGGTCATTCTTGACATTAAAATTAGAACTCTATCCCACTATATCATGCTTAAAGCACAAGATGTCTGCCAACAGACTTGTGGGTCTCTTTTTATGTAGCCTAGGTTTTCGACTCCTGAAAATACATACTTTTATGTAGCCTAGGTTTTCGACTCCTGAAAAAATATAGGGAGTTTGTTGGAGGCTATCATCTAGGGATACAGATTTTGAAATATAGGGTTCAGAGGGAGAGGAAGGGTGCCTGAGGATTTTATTCATAATCTTTGGCTCTGATCTGACCCTGCAGAACCCATGTTGATTTTGACATTCCGATTACAAAAGAATACATAATTGATTCTCTTTGTCATCTGGTATTGCTTGGGTAAGAGATCTCAAATACAATAACTCCAGAGAACAGTAGTTTCATAGAATGTAATAATGGCTATGTTGCTCTATCTAATTCAATATTTGATCTTATACTGTGGTATTGAGCAACATATCATGGGATGGCAAGTCTGTCACACATGACATCAACCTCAAAAGTTAAGGATGAAATCTCAAAATATCTTTGATTAACCCCTAATAGTCGGTTATAAATCTCTTTCCTGTGACTTTATCTGAACCCCTCTTGAACCAATTTATATTTCCAGCTTTCTGTCACTTAATGGTATATGAGTTTTGATCAGAGAATAGTCTTGGGATGACAGGGCATCATCTATTGTATATCTTGCTTCTAGGCTCTATCTTGAGTATTATTCAACCACAAAATTCAATTTAATTCACATCAGCATTTATTAAACATCTGTTGTTAATAAAACAAAGTAAAAATGTTAAGAGGTGCACAATTTCAAGGATTGCTTATACTCTTCATTAATTATTTTAAAAAATAATTTTGTAAGTATAATAACCAACATTAAAAAAACAAAATAAAAATTAAATCTTAAACCATACACTGCAAACTATTTTTAAATTGTTTTTTTTTTAAATCTTGTTTCCATGTCCCCTTCCTATCTCTTTTCCTTGCACACACACTAACAGGTTTTTTTGAGACTGGATTGCCTTTAGGAAATTGCTCATTGCTTTTAATGGCCCTAAGGGTCTCCCTGAAACATAAGCTTATCCTTTTTATAGCAGAATTCATCTAAGAATGCTGCTGTGGCTATGAAGGTCATCCAAAGGACAATGAAGATATACTTGGTGAGCATGAGGAGGGTACAACACATCACTCGTATGTCCAACACCTAGCATGGGGATTGGAACATAGTAGGTACTTAATAAATATTTACTGATGGATTGATTAATCTATTACTAATGGACAAGTAACACAAAGAATTCTTCAGAGAAATCATGACCACAAAAGAAAGTGAGCTTGTAATATAGTGAGGAGGAGAGCTAAACCAGTGACTATTCCTTTGGGGTAGTCATGCAATGCCAAAAAATCTAGAGAAAGGACTCCATATGTTGGTGGCATTTGCTATGGTATGGACAATAGCCATACAAGAAGGCTTGGTAAGGCTGGAAACTGCACGTTTGTAGGGAGAATTAGGAATATCCAAATGGATGAGATCAAGATCTGGTGAAGCATCAGAAAAGCTGTAGATGTACATGTTCTGATTCTGATTTTCTCCTTAGTCAACCTGCTTTGAAAAGCATCAGATCATGAACCCAGAGAACAATTCAAAATTGAAGTTTTCTAGTCCAGCCCCCTTGGGCAGCAAGGTGGCTCAGTAGATAAAGCTCCAGGCCTGGAGACAAGAAGAATCCTCTTCTTGAGTTCAAATCTGGCCTTGGGTACTTCTTAGCTGTGTGACCCTGGGCAAGTTACTTAATTCCATTTGCATCAGTTTTTCCATCTGTAAAATGAGTCTGAGAAGGAAATGACAAACCACTCCAATATCTCTGCTAAGAAAACCCCAAATAGGATCACAGAAAGTCAGACATGACCTGAAAAAACACAACAGCCGCAATCAAAAGGTCCATCCCCCATACCTCCAAGAAGACCTCTACTCAAAAGGTTCCAAACATGTGCCCAGATATTTTCCCATAACCTATTCCTAGCCACCCAGGATGTGTTCATACGCATCTACTTTTCTAAGAAGGTAACTTCATTTTACAAGACAAAGAAAGAATATATCAAGTCAAAAAGCACTTTTGAGTAGCCACCCCATGCAAAGCACTGTATATATATATATACACATATATGTATATATATATAATATATGGGAATATATATAATATATTGGAAAATAGTTACTAATCCCTGCCCTCTAGATGTTTCCCTAGGTCCTTAGCTCCTCGCTTCACTGATTATTTCCTTTTAATAGCTTGTGTGTGTCCCATCAGACAGTGAACTCTTGAAGATCAGATATTATCTTTTGCCTTTGTATACTCCGTGATTCACATAGTTCTCATCACAGAAGGTATTTAAAAATGGTTATAGACTGACAGACTGATTGAGGAGGAAAGGGGTCAATTAGTGAAGAGCTAAAAAATAATTAAAAATCATTTAAATAATTGTTTAAGGCACCAAGACAAAGTGAGGTTATAAGGCTGGATAAGATGAATTGCCAAATGAGAGTTTCCGATGATAAATGCTATCCTGCTTCAGAAAAGCGAGATATTAACCCTTTAGGTGGAGGTGGTCAAAAAAAGGTTCTGTGAAGTCTTTGGGACACACACTGTCCATTGGAGGAGAGATGCAGTTAAATGAACAGAAAGGCAGGGAAAAGGCCTTTATAGTAGATGAAATAGCATTTCTTTAAAGCTCCCAGAGCTGAGAAAGTTCAGGAGGCAGTGAGAGGGGGCAGGACAATGCAGTGATATAAGCAGTTTGCCATGAAGAGGAGCAGTAGGAGTGGGAAGCAATACCACTGAAAAGGGTAGCTGGGCAGGGGCGGGCAGATTTTGGAGGGACTTGAGCATTCAGCAAGGGTATAGGCTTGATTCTTAGACAGGGGAATATCATGAAGATTTTTTTTGAGCAGGCATGTTCTCTCTAGAGTAGAATCAGGCTACATCTTTCTGTTAGTGGGAAATAATCTGGGGTCTTTGTATGAGGACCATGTGTCTTTCTGGTTAGCAGTAGTTGTCATTGATTTTCCATGTGGCCTTGGGAAAATCTGACACCATGATCTGGTTTCCCTCTCTGTTAAGAGAGGAGAACAATACCTCGATACCTTACCAGGGTGTTGGGTGAATTTGCTGACACCCACAAAGCTCTCTGAAAATGAAGAGGGTTACATAAGTGCTTGGTCTTATTCACACAGCGGAAGTTTTCCCCTGAGAATCCTGTAATAAATGGCACCATTGTGCAGCGGGTGGAACGTGTTCAAAGTTTCTGTTCACAACGAGTAGATCAAATTGTGGGAGGTTGTATGGGCTTTCTGTGTCCGTGCAATGCTGCACCCAAAAACTACTGGCACAACTCATTGTCCTGGAAATGAAAAGATGTCCTGTGAGACAGGGCCAAATAATGGAACCCCAGAGCTGAGGGGCGTATAGTCACATGGTGCTCTTACACAATTTGTGTTTGGGGGGAAAGATGCAAAGCCAAAGTGAAAGCTACCAGAATGGCCACCATGCCAGTGACCACCTGGTGCCCTCATAGGCTTCCGCAGGTCTCAAGAGCCTGCCATTGTGGGAAGGCTATACCTTTGCTCAGATTTCTCTGTATTGGGGAAAAGGAGTTTTCTAAGCAAGCAGGTTTTCAGGCTGGGAGCTAATTTCTCTCAGGTCTACTGTCTCTTTTGGAGGACTATGGGGAGAGAAAGCCTGGGCAGACTTCTCCGGGCTGCCATAGGAGACAGGTAATGAATTCCTTTTCACTATTCAGAGCCCTCAATGTATTCCAGGAAGCGATACTAGGAAAATGTCTCTTGTCTTCTAGAGTGGTCCAGGACTTGGAAAAATCCTGGGAGTATCCCTTGAGCAAAAGTACTGATTTTTTTTTTAATCAGGAGAAAAACAAGTGTGATTAACTCTTCCCATCCTCTTCTCCTCTGCCTCCTCTTTCTTTCAGATACAGACTGTACAGTGAGTATTAATTATGAAACCAGAAAGAATTTGATAGGTTTGGCCTAGTAGGGGAGAAACCATGAACAAATGGAGATTTCAGTATTCAAAGTAGGATAGAATAATAGGAGTAATCTAGACCAGAAACATCTTCTGACCCAGTGGAGTCACCAGAAAGTCATCTTGACATCAATTGCTGCCAGAAACACTAAATCATGTAGTATTAGTGATTATTGGAGTTGGAAAGTATCTTGGAGATTACCTAGTCTCAACCTCCAACCATATACAATAATGCCCTCTACAATAGTTACGTCAAACTCAAATAGAAATAGAGCCCACTAAATCATACATAAGGATCCCTGCAGATATATTGACTTAGAATGCCACATATTAACATTATCTATATTGTATTATATTTTATTTATTTTAAAAATATTTTACCTATATTTTATATTTATCTATGATAACATATATATATATATATATATATATTTTTTTTTTTTGTAGTGGTAATTTAAGTGGGAAGACCTTTCCCATTCATTAACAGGCCCATGTGACTTGCCTGTGTCACATGGAAGCGAGTCACATGAGTTTAAGTCATGGAATAGGCAGGGGAGGAACTAGAACAGAATTGAGAGGAAATTAGTGAGAGAACAGTCAGAGCTAGGAAGGATGCAGGCAAGCAGGCACACTCATGGCGAGCATGAGTGAGAATTTGTTTGTGATGAGTGCAGTGGTCCTGGTTTGTGGGAAGCCTAGCAGGAGGAAGGCTTGGAGATGGTGCTGCCCTCTGTCTTGTTTTTGTATATAGATTTTTGTTACTGTGATAGATTTGACTTTCTGGTGTCTGAATAGATGTTTTGGTTCTGACTTCCAGGTGGAGAGTATGTTGTATTTTGTGATTCAGAATTGCAATGGGATATTCATGACTGCTGTAGGCACTATGAATATCACATTGGTGCTACAATATTGTATAATAATATATTCTATATCTACATATATAATATGTCTATATTATATATCTATTCACATTATATCTATATATTTATCGATATTTTAATCTAGTTCAGTCCTGCTCAGGATTGTGGTGGGCCACATGTGACCTGCAGCCCTATGTTTGACATGTGTGTTCCCCAATATTCCTGGTAAGTGGTCATCCAGTCCTGTTTGCTCATTTTCAATGACTGTAAGTTCACTATATGACAGGCAGCGGCTTCATTTTTCAGACAATTTCAATTATTATGAAATTTGCCCTCTATTAAATTGAAGTCTCTTTCTTTATTAGTTGTACCCATAAGTTTTTATTTTACTCATTGCATTTACATGGGATAATTCTAATCTGTCTTTCACAAGAAAACTTTTTAAACACTTCAAGAAAGCTATCAAGTGCCTCCTAAATTTTTCTCACTTTCAACTGAAGATCCTTTTACCACCCTCATGTGACAGTCTTGAGCCACTTCAGCATCCTTGTCACACTGTTGAACATGCTCTTTCCTTAATGTTTCTCTTTATGTGTCAGTGTCTTTTGATATAATAATGTGCCTAATTTAGGCAGCTAGATAAAGAAGGGGATAGAGCACTGGGCCTGATGTTAGGAAAATCTGATTTCAAATCTGGCTTCATATGCTTAGTTGCTATGTGACCTTGGGTGAGTTACATAACTTCTGTTTGCCTCAGTTTCCTCAACTGTAAAGTGAGGATGATAATAGTATCTACCTCCCAGAGTTGTCGTGAGGTTCAGTGAGATAATATTTGCAAAGTGCCTGACACATAGTAAGACCTGTCAAAATACTAGTTATTGTTATTGAGACAGTACTCTTGAAGTACAATACAAGAAAAAACAAATCCACTCTTCTGGTAGTTCTTTCTGTGGACAGAGAACATAAAGTACGCGAACTATGGTCTACGTTGAAGTCTGAAGAGGGAAACCCCAGATAATTTTAAAAAATTATTTTGATGGAGGATAGAAGGTCATGATTTCTGCTCCACATTTTATGTAATTACAATTTTATAGTATGGTATCTTTTGAATTCAGAAAGATAGACTTTATTTAATTTTATTAAGACAATTTTTGTGTAGTTTTTTGGTATCAGCATGACCTAAGTTTGGGTCCCATCTGTTACTAGATGTAAGTGATAGGGCAACTAGGTAGGATAGGCCCTGAAATCAAGAGGACTTGAATTCAAATCTGCCTTTAGACACAAGTAGTGTCACCGTGAGCAAGTCACTTAACCCTATTTGCCTCAGTTTCCTCATCTGTAAAATGACCCGAAGAAGGAAATGGCAAACCATCCTAGTATCTTTGCCAAGAAAATCCCAAATGAGATTACAAAGAGTCAGGCATGACTGAAATGGCTAAACAATAACAGGAGTGATAGATCACTGTGTCATACTTTAAGTATATGTCAACGAATACTTATGACTCATTTGTTTTTTAAGCATTTTTCTTGTGGTGGAGGAAATAAATAGTTATCCTCTACCTGATCTGCTTTGAGTACAATCCCCTATCAGGGACCTTATTTATCCCTTTTGGAGAACCTGTCTCCTAGCGTTGTTGTGGGGCTCAATGAGATAATCATTGCAAAGTACTTTAGCACAGTGTTATATGTTAGTTATGATGATGATAAGATTGATGAAATAGCTCAAAGGGAAGCAAAAAAGATATCTCTAGTCTTGGCGGGCAGCCTGCGGGCCCACACAGCTCGGTGATGTGGTGAATAAGAAAGACACGGGAGGCCGGGTAAGATAGGCCAACTCCATTTATTGATCCGAGGGTAAGGGTATTTATAGACAGAAACTGCAAGCCTAAGTGACGTTCTACTCGTCTCCTGTCCTAGAGATTTGGCCAGTCTTATTGTCTTTAAAGACTGTTAGCCTAAAGGGCATCTATTTTACATATCCCTTGTATTCTGTAGCTCTCTCGTTTGTCTCACAGAGACAGCAACATCAAGGGGGCATGGAGAGCCATTCCAGATGATAACGAGCATGGTCTCAAAGAACAGTTTCCCCGAAGGTCTATCCTGAACTTGTCAACCACACTGCATCCTGGCCCTCAACATCTTGTCCTCCTACCTCATCCCATTTTTTAAGGGAGACTTTAATTCCTGCCAGGAGGGGAAACAAGAGTTCAGTGTCAGAAGCTTGGCCACATTGTTCTCCTTAGAGATAGGGAATACCACGATAGAATTCCATCTATTTAAATACTGTTGTATGTCTGTCCTTCATTTTTGAAGTGGACCATGACATCAGGGAAATGATGACGTGACTTGCAATTGACTTTGATGTGAGGGAGGGAGGGCTGTGCAGGTCACCAGTCTCACTTTCTCCTCCAGAGCCATCTGGATCCAGTGATCTGAAATTCATCAAAATGACTGGAGATGGCCCAGGATCAATGGGAGACCATATGGTTTTCAGGTTCAGGCTAATTTCTGATTACTATTTCATTATGGGAAAAAGAGGATTCTAAACTCTATTTTCAAGTCTTGACCCTTTCCCACCAAATGCCAGTTCCACAGCAAACTCACATAGCAGGTAGCAAAGAAACACATCTATCTAATCAGAAGTTCCCAAACTAATCTGGCCTACTGCCCCATTTAAAAAAAAAATTACTCAGCATCCTCTTGGAAATAAACTTTCTTTAACATTTTTAAAAATTTGCATAATTTCAAAAGATATAACTTTTTAAAATGGCACATCTTAAATTTAATAATTTATTGTAAATTTGTAGATTTTTTTCCTGCACTGAAATTGTGATAACACAATGTTGCATCATGTAACCGTATAGTATTATAAACAAGTCTTTAGACACACATATTCCTGCTGATACGTGCTGGACTTCCTAACAATGTGGGACAGGTTTGCCTACCAACGCTTACTTGTTAAGATGTGTCAGCAGACTTGACCACAGATGGGTTATAACTTGCATTTTGTGTGTTTATTTGGAAAATAATGTAATAACTACGATTTTAACTCTGTTAGCAGCAAATGAAATCTGTATGAAGTTTTTCAAAATTTCCTTCTCTTCTTCCCTTGTGCTTCCATCACCCCCTCATTTTTATTCAATGACTCCCATTTGCACTTGAGGTTACTATGATCCCTCCCGACCCCTGGTTCTTTCCAAGGGGATTATCACTTTGGGAACCTATGAATCAATAATGAAACAGAAATCAGAGAAATAAACATAGGAGAATTTATACCAGACAATACAGAGTGAAGAAACTCTCCTGTTGGGAGTAAGATAACTCAGGTAAAAGAGAGAGGGTCCTAGGAAAGTTCCCCCAGATCTCTAGTATACCAAACTGAAGATAAGGATGTGTTGGAGATTTCCAACTCCTCTCATTATAGCTTCAGCCCAAAGTCTTTTCCCTCATCAACCTGAAGTGGGGTTGGCATCGTCCATCTTCTCCCTCAAAACTGGAAGTCAAAAATTACCAAAGTGTCTCCAGAACCCAAAGAGACTAAAAAAGACCAAAAAGACCCCAAAGAGCCCAAAGAACTCCTCTCTCTCCTTTTCTTAACAACTTTGCCCTGCTTCTTGAACAGGGCATTTATTTCCACCAATGAAAAGAGAATACCATACTAATGATTTTGGGGATCCAGGAAGTCATGGGTTCAAGTCTGACCTACATTGGTTCTGTGTGCCCTTCTAATCTCTATGTCCCAGATAATTCTCTAAAATAAGAAAGTTAGAAAAACACTAACCTTCCTTGGTGGAGAGAAGTTTTTTTTTTCCCCTGTGAGTCCCCTACCCCAATAAAATTAAAGGTTGTCCCCTCACTGTAAATAAATCAATGGAAATACAAAGTCTAATTTTTAAATTGTCCCAATGTATGATTTTTCATAATTTAATAGGACTATTTTTTTTTCTAGAATCAGTTTAGGCTAAGTGACTTGTCCAGAGTCATGGAGCTACTAAGTGTCTGAGGCTGGATTTGAACTCAGGTCCTCCTGACCCCAAAGCCAGGGCTCTATGCACTGTGCTACCTACCTTCCCTCATAAGATTACTTCTCAGAAATCTTTGTTGCCATAACTAATTTGCATGATAATATCATCTGTAGAGTTGCTTGGCATTCTTACTTATGGGGATGCTTCAGGATAGATGGTTGTTAAACAAAATTAGTCATCAGATCTAGGCATGACCTTAGAGCTAGCTAGCCTAGGGTGATTCTCCCCTTTAAGCTTTGTGTTGCAGAACACAAGATTTTTATAGGCAAGGTCTGGAGCCTGCCAGGTGACCAGTTAACCTACAAATAGGTTAAGTATGTAGAAACATGCATGTGGAGGAAAGTATAAGACAGTTGAAAGAATGATGGATTTGTAGTCAGAGTACCTGGGTTCGAATCTTGACTCTGCCAGCTTCTTACAGATGTGACCCAGGGCGAGTACAAGGCGCTATGAGAACAGATGAGGAAACTTATGGGCATTTTATCTCCTCAAAACTCAGTTTCCTCATCTGAAAAACTAGAGGCTTGGTTCCTCAAGACTCTTAACTGTGTCCACTTCTCTTCTTCACAATATCACTAGATGTTCTCATCAGCTCAGTTCCCATGTATACATCTCTATGCAGATGATTCCAAGATCATTCTCTACTGAGCTACAGTTACGTATCACCAAATGCCTTTTGAACAACTAGAAATAGAGGCCACAAAAGCATCTCAAATACAAAATATACAAAATCAAAATTATTATATCTCTTCCCAAAGTTTCCATTTTTTTCAACTTTCCTGTTACTCTTGGGG
The DNA here is from genome assembly GCA_023548195.1 of Bettongia penicillata ogilbyi. Classification (NCBI taxonomy): domain Eukaryota; kingdom Metazoa; phylum Chordata; class Mammalia; order Diprotodontia; family Potoroidae; genus Bettongia; species Bettongia penicillata. Next base: position 1,794,376 of record JAJHZJ010000309.1, read on the forward strand.
ACACCATCATCCAAGTCAATTGTAGAATTAATATTTGGTGGGAAAAGAGTCAAACCTTCAATAAAAAATGTGAATTCCTTTTTTATCTTGAAATGTAATTGCAACTGAAAGTTAACTTGAACTTAAAAACCATGTCTAGACTAATAATATTTCAGGGAGCAGATAGATATAATTCTAACCTAGTACTTCTCTTTAAGGAGAGCAGAGTGGTCAAGCTTCTGGTCCCAACCTCCTGTTTCTTTTCCTGGCAAGAATTATAGTTGCCCTTGAAGAAAGGTAGAGGTAGAAGCTAGGGATATCTATTCTGCCTGTCTTTGAACCATAAAATAAAAATAATAATAGCTAACATTTACCTAGGTTTTACTATGTTCCAGACACCGTACTAAGCATTTTATAATTATTAACTCATTGTGCTTTTTTACACATATAATCATATAAATTTATTTTCCCATTGTCATGTTGGAAAAGAAAAATTAGAGCAAAAGGGAAAAACAACGAGAAAGAAAATGCACAAAAAGGTGAAAATGGAACACTTTAATCTGCATTCATAATGCATAGTTCTTTCTCTGGATGTGAATAGCATTTTCCATCATGAGTCTTTTGGAATTGTCTTGGATCATTGTACTGCTGGGAAGAGCTAAGTCTATCAAAGTTGATCCTTGCACAATGTTGCTGTTGTTGTATACAGTGTTCTCCTGGTTCTGCTCACTTCACTTAGCATCAGTTCATGTAGTAACTCGTTCCAGGTTTTTCTGAAGTCTGGCTGCTCATCACTTCTTACAGCACAATAATATTCCATTACATTTATATACCACAACTTGTTCAGCCATTCCCTAAAGGATAGTCAATTGATAGTATTATTCTTATTTTACAAATGAGGAAATTGAGGCTAAGTGATTTAAGGGTCACACAGCTAGTAAGTATTTGAGGCTGAATTTGAACTCAAACCTTTCATGTTTGTAGGCCTGGCACTCTATTCACTGTGCCATCCATACTACAGGTGGAGAAGAACTCTCCTTATGTATATACATCTCTCTTTTCAGTACAATGAGCAAGTCCTCTGACTGTGATATCTCAGCATCTCAGATATAGAAATAATAACTGACCTTTGTATAGTGCTTAAAAAAGTTTTTTTCTCTCTCAATAATATTTTGAGCGGTGGATATTATTATCCCTGTTTTACAATAATGTGTAGGAGCAAGGGGTTAGAAAAATTTTCATCTACAAGTGGCAGTCACTAAAGAACTTAACCTGATGCTCAATCCATCACAGGCAAACCAGACAGATCTGTGCCTCTCACAGAAGCATCTTATTTACTCCAAGAAGGTTGGGAGGTTTAAAAGGAAGGGAAGGAAAGGAAACAATCATTTATTAAGTACTTTTGTGTGTGAGGCACTGCTCTAAATGCTTTACAAATATCTCATTTGATCCTTACAATAACCCTGGGAGGTAGATACTATTATTATCCCCATTTGAAGATTGAGGAAATTGGGGTAGATAGAGAAAAATTAAATTTTCCCAGGATCACACACTTGGCAAATGTCTAAGGTTGGATTTGAACTCTGGTCTTTTTGGCTCCAGGTCCATGGCTTTATCCACAGTAACACCTAGCCGCCAGCTTGTGGGAAGGTGTGTGTGTGTTCATCCTTCGTTGCTGAAGAAGACCATGCCATCAGAAATAGTGACATGACTTGCACTTGACTTCGTTTCTGAGTGAGGAAGGGCTGTGCAGGTCACCAGCCTCATTTCTCCTCCAGAACCATCTGAATCCAGTGACCAGACATTCATCAGGATGACTGGAGATGACCCAAGATGAGGCAATTGGGGTTAAGTGACTTGTCCAAGTGTCAAGTGTCTGAGATGAGATTTGAACTCAGGTCCTCTTGACTCCTGCTCTGGTGCTCTATCCACTGCATCACCTAGCTGCCCCTTGTGGGAAGGAGGGATTAAAAAAAAACCACTCCGTCACACTTAAGGAACAAGCCTGCTAACATGATTCTTAGGCTTTAATCTTGTGGGAAATAGTCCTTTATAAGCAGAATAGGAAAGGAGGGGAACAGAATAAGTATTTATATGATATCTGCTATGTGTTGAGGGACACAGTGAATAGAGAGCTGGGCCTGGAGTCATCTTCATGAGTTCAAACCCAGCCTCAGAAACTTATTAGATGTGTGACCCTAGACAAGACACTGAACCCTGTTTGCCTCAGTTTCTTCATCTGAAAAAAGAGCTGGAGAAGGAAATGGCAAGCCACTCTAGTATCTTTGCCAAGAAAACCCCAAATGGGGTCAAGAAGAGTAGGACATGACTGAAATGACTCAACAAACACACTATGTGCCAGGCACTGAGCTAAGTGCTTTATAAATATCATCTCATTTAATAAGGGCCTTCACTCATCTCACAGATGCAAGTGCTCCTTCAACCCCTGAAAACTGTCTTTCAGTTAGTCATACGTATCTATTTTCCTCCTTTATATGGCAAGCTTCTTAATGGTAGCAATTGTTTGGGTTCCATCTTTGCTTGAGTCTCAGTAAAGGGATACACAGAAGGCACTTAATCAATTCATGTTCATGGCTTGAATGCAACCAACTGTCAATTTCATGACAATGATTTGTCTCCCATTCAACCCTCTTATTCTAGCTGGTACTTGAAGGAAACATTTAGGCCTCATCGCCATGAGGAGATAGAGTATTTCAGGCAGTGAAAGCACTTGGAGTCAGTCAGGGACATAATAGGGTTGGAAAAAAGATCTACTCACCAGAGATCCACACGGTAGGTCCCTAGGATGATGTGAAATGAATGGAGGCTAGTGTCCGAGGGACATAATAGGAGAATTTCAGACCATAACTTAAGTAGCAGTTTAGAGTAGAGGTTCTTAACCATTTTTATATTGTTGAACTCCTCAGAAAAGTGTTTTTTAAATGCTTAGAATAGTAGGATTACAAAGGAAATCAATTTCATTAAAATAGTGCTATCAACATATCTTTATAAACAAGTTGATGGAGATTAGATTGGGAACCCCCTGGTTTAGAGAGAAATGGACCACAAGTGGTTGCAGAAGATAAGAACTTTGAAAAACAAACTTTGAATTATTTTTGACCAGCTGGCTTGATATGGCTAACTGGAGCTTGCATCATAGAAAAGCAAATGGTACCTTTGGAGAATGTGCTGGAAGCAGCTCTAGCAAGCTTCTGTGAGCAGCTATTAAAATTTTGAGGTGAGTATTTATGCCTTGGAAATCTACAAACTACAAAGCGAGGTTTGACTTAGGATTTTGCTGATTGGCTAGACTTAAGAACGTGCTAATAATTCAGTTTTCATAACGAAACTTAAAACCATGTATATACATTTTTTTCCTGGAGAGCCCAGTTGCTAAACATTTAGGGGCACACCCATGGATTGCTCTACCAACATTGCTTGAACTCAGCAGAAATGCAATAAAAGACTCAGGAAATGATGTCACCACCAGACTGGAAGCCTGGGGATTGTAACCTAACAGTACTAATAATAACTGACATTTACAAAGCACTTAAGGTTGCAAAGTGCTTTACACATCCATCATCTTGTTTGAGCCTCACAATACCCCTGCCTTTAATCTATAAGTCTGGTAGACCCCAGACCCCTAATAGGGAAGAAATTTAATTGCTTCTATAATCCTGAAAACATTAACAGAGAGTAGTTCATTTGAGATGCCTTGCAGGAAGCCATATGAGAAGAGAAACAGAGAAGCCCAGCTTAGCTGAGCTATGGACTAGCCTGATAATATTATCTCTAGAGGACTTCAACCCCTGTACAGCATCTAAGTACCGCTGGCCATGTATGTGTCTTGGCCACATAAATTTCCTGAATGCATCCCCTCCGCCACTGGTGGTCTACTAACTTGTGGGGGAGTGTAGCTTGTGGCTAAGGTGGAAATCTCTCATTTACTCTGCCATGATGTTTGATTAATGTCATATGCTTTAAAATAATGCATCCACGGGTTAGTCTCCTAAAAGAAATACCTAAGTGGAGGGCTTGTGAACTATGGCTTCAGGCAGATTCTTGCTCACAAAGCACCTTGAATAGGGAATAGATTTCTGGGGCCCCATGAGTGGAACTATGAAATCAGAACTGTTAACTCCCATTTTTAGCTTCAAAAAATGCACCTGGATCTACAACATGAAACATACCCTCAAATCAGGGACATAGGGTCCCATGTATCGGGTTCTTAAGTCCCAGTGAAGATACTTGGTCTTGGAGATGTACAAGGGAGGAAGGACCTTAACTGGGGTGTGACAATGAGGAAGGGAGCAGGCCATCTGGTAGCTTCCTCTTTTAACTAATTATTCTTGTTACCAGAGAGTCAGGGTATTGTAATGCATAGAATTCAAGCCTTCAATTCAGGAAACTGAATTTCAGATCCTATCTTTAACTCTTATTATGTGACTGTGGGAAATCACAACCTCAATAACTCAGGCAACTCATAATTAAGTAAGACTTATCTACTAACTCATAACTAGCTTGTGGATAAATAAGATGGCATTTAATAGAGAGCTTCACAAACTTTAAATTAACATGTAAATGTTAATTCAAATAAAACTGATGGTGAGTTTTACTGATAGAGGGAGTTTTCACACTAAGAGTACCCCATGGTGAAGGAAATCCCAGGTCTATTCTATACAACTAGCTCCAAAGCTTAGTTGTCTGTAGGCTACTGTAGGAATGAAAATGCTGTCAGCGCCCCTCTGCATTTTGGCATTCTGGGACAAACCTGTGATCACCCCACCTTAGTTACAACTCTGCTTAGAACAACACCACATTAGAGTTGGTAGAAGCATTAGAGATTGTCCCCCTTCTCCATTTCATTTTGTTAATTAGGAACTTAACTCCAGAGGGGTGCTAACTTGCCCAAGGTCAAGCAAATAATTAGTTGCAGTCACTTTTGTGACCTAGAACCAGTAAATTCACCTCTCTGGGTCTGAACTTCATTTTTAAAATGAGGGAATTGGATTTTATGTAGCGTGTATCATAGTATTTTGAATTTTCTAAATGCTTTGTTTTGAAATGTTCTTGTAAATATCTCTGGTATCTGTATTTCATTAGTGATTTAGAAATTCACAGCACATTCATTTGAAAGAAACATCTTTTCATCTTGAAAAAACAAAGCAAAACATTTTCTTTCTAATGAGTCATTTAGAAAAGATAGCTTTAAAATTCATATTGTATTCAACAGGAATTATTTTTACAAAGGAGGAAGAAGAGAAGGAGAAAAAGAAAAGGGAGAAAGAGGTAAATGGCAAAGAATGAAAGAAAAAAATGTGGGAGGGAAGCACTGTTTTCAAACTATGTAGGATTTCTGTAAGGATAGGAGAAGGACTGACTTGGGAGAGTTCATGAATCTGCATCCTTCCTTGGGCATTTGCAGTCTGGTGGCTTTTTGTTAGATTCATGCCTGTTGAGACATTGCCCATAAAAGGGCTAATCACAATGTCAGACCTGGCTCTTTCTCTTTTCCCAATAGCAACAAATGTCAGCAGCCAACTGTCACATCCCTCCTCTCCCCCTCACACAAACATTCCCTGGTACACAAGCCAACAGCGGAAAGCAAATCTAGCAGAAGGAGGAGACTTTATGGGAACTGGATGGGATTAGGAGGCACCAGATTAGTTTAAGACTCATGAATGTTTTCCCAAAATCAGGAGTGCCACCCACCCCCTCAGCAGGTACAATGAGTGTAGATGTAGGCATGCACATTTGTGTCCATATACCCATCACTGACCTGGAACAAAGTCATATATGCAGTCATGGGGAGTTTATTATATGGAGGTGATATATGATGTTGAAAACTTTAAAGTTCTCTATAAATGTGAATGATGATGATGGTAATGGCGATGACGATGATAATGGTGATGATGGTGATGATGATGATGATGATGATGGTGATGATGGTGGTTGTAATGGTGATGATGATGACGATGATGATGGTGATGATGATGATGATGATGGTGATGATGGTGGTTGTAATGGTGATGATGATGATGACAATGATGATGGTGATGATGGTGGTAATGGTGGTGGTGATGATGGTGGTAATCAACAATGATGATGATGATGATGATGATGATGATGATGATGATGATGATGATGATGATGATGATGATGATGATGATGATGATGATGATGATGTAGCAACTAGATGGCTTAGTGGAGAGAGCACCAGGCCTGGTATCAGGAAGACTCATCTTTATGTGTTCAAATGCAGCTTCAGATACTTACCCACTGTGTGACCCTGGGCAAGTCACCCATCCCTCTTTGCCTTGGCTCTTTATCTGTAAAATGATTTAGAGAAGAAGATGGCAAACTACTCCAATATCTTTGTCAAGAAAATCCAAAATAGGGTCACAAAGAGTCAGACACAACTGAAATGGCTAAACAACAACAAAACTTATTATTATTCCTTTCAGCCTGCCAGTTTCTATTTCTCCCATTTAGAACACATCTCACTTGCCCTTAGTATGTTTGCCGTTCTGTTGCTGGTAGGTAAGGAGTTGGGGGAGTGAGGGGTGGATGGGGATAAGTTTCTTTGGTGGAGAGAGAGAGAAGGAAGGAGGGCAGAGGCATCAGGGATGCAGTAGAAAAAGCTTTAAAGGTTACACTCCGAAGATCTGGGTTCCTCGTAGCTGTGCTGCTGACTACCTGTGTGACTGAGCAAAATGCCATCACCTTTTTGGACCTCAGTTTCCTCCTCTGCAAAATGTGGGGGCTGGGCTGGATGAGCTCCAAGATCCCTTCTCTTCAAGCTCTAAACCTATGGTTCTATAAGTAGTTAGCATCTGAAAGGTTCCATCCCAGTAAACCAATAATCCCCCTAACAGTAAAACATGTGCTGATGTCTTTTCTTTGTATTAGGTAAGGGTCACATAAAGAGACTGAAATTTAGGTTCCTCCCTCTCCCCCATCATTTTGCCATTAACATCTCTATACAAATTACAGATGTTTACTTGACAGATGAGTAAGATTTGTCTGGAGAAAGTGCCTTGCTGGAACTTAGAACAACAATCGGCTCTGTGGCATGTGGCAGTTGCCAAGGGAATGACTTGTTCTTAATTGAATAGAAGGAAAATATTTGTGTAACTTATTGGCACATATATTAAGATTTCTCCTGAGCAGCCTCAACTTATACAACCTTCTTTTCAATCACTTTATTTTTTTCCTCTAAATTTCCCCCTGGAGCCTGACAAGAGCAGGGTGCCAGGGGCCACCTCACCAGCTCCTGGTTCCCAAGAGAGAGAAGGCAACAGACAACATCCAGGCTAATCAATCCTATACCTTTGAATAAGGCAATTCACCTCTCTGGGTCTCAGTTTTCTCCTCTACAAAAGGAGGGCAGGTGGGCTCTGTGGTGCCTTCCAGTTCTACCATTTTGTTACATTCCATTGTCTTTATCCCCTTTCTTGGTGACCTAAGGCTTACATTCAGTCCAGGCTAGAGGGAGTATCATTTATATTTTGAGTTAATGCACATGATGGGAGAGAGAAACATTATGAAGAGCTCTCATTTTTCCTGTGTTCTATGAATGTACAGATTTCAAATTCCTGTGGCAGAAAAAGAGAGTTAACAGATGTAATAAGTGAGAAGTGGGTTCAGGTTCTACCTCGGAGACACATCCAGGCTGTGTGACCTTGTCACTTAATCTCTCAATACTCCAGGCAATTCCCTAATACTATGTGTTGTAGAAAAGCTGCTCACCTGCATTGATAGAGGAAGCTTCTTCATGTGGGCCTTCCCTATGTCAGTGAATTTTACAGTCCATTCCCTGCCTCCTCCAAGAATAATAGAAGGGGAGGTGAGGAGTGGTAAAGAAAGGCTTTTCTTTAATAGACATTTCATATTTTCTATGTAATAAGTAGCCCTGAACATAAATGAAATTTCAAATTGGAAAATTATGCCTCCTTTTGCCACCCTACTATGCTAAGCATATGCTATAGAAACCAGAGTAGAATCCTGTGGCCATCTCCTTGATTAACTCAAGGAAAGGTTATAGTTAGTGCTCTGGGAACAACTAGATCTAAAGTGCAATGAGATGGATGCTTTCTTGACTCTGTACGGAGCCTAGAATATCTTTTCAGCTCCAAGTTATGACTGAAAATGCTTAGGGTTTGTGACAGAATCAGATAGAACCAGAGAATGTTAGTATTGGAAGGGGCCTGGCAGCACATCTGGTCCAATTCTTTCAATTGTTTAAAGATTGAGAAAACTGAGGTACAGAATGATGAAGCCACCTGCCCAGTTCATACAACTAGTTAATGGCAGAGATGGAATTACAACCCAAATACCCCAATTCCTAGTCCAATGTAATATAATACATACATTTTCTATAAAAATAAAATATGTTACATTAAATTATACAATACATCATATGGTATAAAACTATATCTATATAAAATATCATAACTTACCATATTATACATAAGATATAGAATATTATATGTCGTATAAAATCATTTTTGGTTTTTAGCTATGTCCAACTCTTCATGACCTCAATTGAGGTTTTCTTTACAAAGATACTGGAGTGATTTGCCATTTTCTTCTCCAGGTCGTTTTACAAGTGAAGAAAGTTATGCAAATAGGATTAAGTGACTTGTCCAAGGTCACACATCTAAGAGGTATCTGATGCCAAATTTGACCTTCAGAAAATCAGTCTTCCTGAATACAGATCTGGTACTCTACTGTGCCATATAGCTGCCCTTATAATATGAGTATCTATAATATGAGTTATATTTATTATGAGTTATTTTTATATAAGATGAACATATACAGACATGCATGTCTCATTCTGTCATGTCATGTATGTGTATACATACATGTAAGTGTGTATATATGCATATACACGTATGTACATGCATTCATGTGTATGTATATACACACACATATATATACACATATATATGTATACATATATCACACTCTATAAACTATACTATAATCACTATGAGAGCAGGGATTGTGTTTTATATACATTTTATATAGTCCTCAGTACATAGAATGTGATTAATAAATCCTCTAGGCCACTGATATGAAGCATGCTTAGATTTCCCCTCCTGTTGAGCAATAGCGAATCTGTACAAGTATTCCCTGCTTGGTTCCAGTCTACCACATGAAACTTTGGGTACCTGCTTCTGTCTGTGAGCAACAGAAGGGCTTGTATATATGATGATGAAAAGTCCCCTGATTTACTTCTGAGCTGGATGAAACTCAGTGGTTATGCAAAAGGAGTAACCCACACCTTTGTCACTGTTTTCTTTAAGTCTGGCCATGAAGCAAGACACTTTGAATTCTGTCCCCGAGGCTGGGAACTGGGGGAAAGAGTGCTGCCCTATTTCTCAATCAGCCCAGCAGCTGTGAGCACATGACTGCCTCTTTCTCTTTGCTTTCTTCTTTATCTTAAGCCAAATGAGTATGCTGAAATGGAATTGTCCAGTGAGCAAACTTGTGAGTTGTGAAAGGTCTGGAGATTTGCAGATAGGCTATCAGGGCTAGGGTCCACCAATGGCCAATGGTGGTGGAAACACCTGGATTGGAAATGGAGAGTCACACAGAGATGTAGATAAAGATAGGCATGTAGATAAAGAAAGGCAGCAGCTTCAGAGAATATGACCCTTCCTGTGGAAAGAAGATTGTGACTGAGGAGCCAGCTATGAGAAACTTCATAAAGATAGTACTGAGGAGGAGAAGAATTTTTAGGTCAAGGAATTAGAAGGTTCCCATTTGTTATATATATTCCTCACTACTGCTGTAGTCAGAACTTTTGCCCACTTTCCTTTCCTGTCATCAAATCATGGATTCTGTATATTTGTAGGAGAACATATCTTGGATTGGTTTTTTTTTTGGAGGGCCAGATGTTTTGTATCAGCTGATCTTATTATACCAAATTAGTACATTTGCTAAATAGTAATTGACATTGTGGACTGGTTGGTGATGGGGAGCACTCTGGGGAGGGCTTGGTAGCTACAGAATTAAAAGCACAGCCCCTGAAGGTAACCCCTAGAAGCCTCAGAATGGATAGCAATCACAAACTCTAGAGATCGCTTGTATAAATGGGAGTTGGGGAAGTGAGGGGTCCCAGGAGGGTGATGACAAATATTTATTGTTACAAATATGGTGATGGAAAGAGCGGGATGAGATGTTAAGATCATAGGATCATAGATATGGGTTTAGAAGGGACCTTAAAGGTCATCTAGCCCGACTCTTTCATTTTACTGATGAGGAAACTGGGACCCAGAGAGGTTAAGTGATTTGCTCAGGGTCTCACAAGTAGAATGGCAGCGCTAACATTCTAAGATTCACCAACACCAAGTCTGTGCAAATGTATGGAGGTAAAAAGGGTAGGATGAGATATTGATTGACAAATTGATGTTATCCTGGAGGGAAGGTCCTTAAAAAGAGCATTCACATGATCCTACTGGATAGATTTCAATTTCCCTATCTGTAAATTTAGGGGTTTGGCCACATATCCCTCCCAGTTACAATGACTTATAGGCATCTAAATGGTACAGTGAATAAAGCACTGGGCCAAGAGTCAGGAAGATCTAAATTCAAATCCAACCTCAGAAACTATCTGTGTGACTTTGGGCAAGTCAGTTTAACCCCTATTTGCCTCAGTTTCCTCATTTGTAAAATAGGGATCAAGAGCACTTACTTTCCAGGGTTATTGTGAATATCAAATGACATAATATTTGTGAAGTGCTTAGCATAGTGTCTGAATCATTTATCATTTAAACAGAGATCTGGCCCATGCTTGGAGCATCTCTGATTCTCCTTATCATGTGGAAAGGGCTGGGGAGCCTGTTTCTGACAGAGCATGATCATGTGTAATGAAAGTAATATGGAGAGACTGTGGAGCATACGTAGACATTGTGCGACTGGTTGTCAAGACATAGGGCCACACCTATGAGACTCAGACTTGGGCCTGAACCAAGAATGGGGCTTGGAGGTGACAACAGCAGCATCCCACGTAGAACTGAATTCATCTGGGCTGAGATCCTGCCCCCAGACCCCTGCCTCTCCCCACCCCCTCATCCTCACTATCATTTGGCCCAATGTGGAATATTTTAAGTTCCAGCAGTCTTTTCCATCCAGATAATTGTCATTTTTAATTTTATGCAGTTCATTTCAATTTGGTTAAATTTAATTCAATGACATTTATTAAGGATCCATGTTCCAGATGTTGCACTATGGTTACAAAAAGCAAAATGAAACAGTCCCTTTATGTCTAAGATTATGCCTTAAAATCATACTAACTCACATTGATTTAGAAGGTAGATTGTTTAGCAGAGAAAGTTTGAATTGTAGATTAATTCAAAAGAAATATAGTTTCATTGCTTTCATAAGGAGGACTTCCTGCACATTCCCAATTCACCTAAGATGGAAGCACTTGGGTGGGAGATGGCAAGTTCCCTTACCATATAGGTAGGAGTGAACTCTTTTCCTTGGCTGGTAGCCAGAACAGACTGCATCTCTAAAATTAGAAACTGGGACTATCTCAGTCCTGGCTAAAGCCAGGGGGTCAAAGAGTTGTTTACACAAAGCTTAGGCACCACAGACTGAGCAGAGTGTGATACCACCTCCTCCCCTTTAGGACCATAACTCTGAGAATCAGGTTTGGTTATCCTTTGCAGTTCTAGGCACAGACAGTGGAATCTCTCGACCCAGAACTTTAAGTCATGGAGACCTTGGAGGCAGAATTTCAGACTCAATGCTTCTGCTAGCCTAGCAGGGAGATCCTGAAAAACCAGGGTACCAGGACTTGGGTGGAGGGTGGTGGGTTTAGAACTGGGTGGGGACCATACTATTATAGGAACTGAGCTAAGATGTGAACTTAATTCCCTCTGCCATTTAATGCCCCCTCCTCAGAAGTTGAGGTGGGATAACGGGAAGATTTTGCCTTCACATGTTGGGGGAGGGAAATGTTTATGTGTTTGTTTTTGCTATGCCTTTGAAGTAAATATTCCTTGTAAAAGTTACTCTATTAAGTGTTTAAATAGAACTGGAAGGCAGGGACCTATAACATTGAGAGAACATCTTTGATGGGGGCTTCAACCAGTGGCAGAGAGACTGGACACCTCCAGCTCCTTATAGGTACCAGCAAACCCTGGGAGTGGAACAAAATGCAACACATGTGGCCTTCAGGAAGTAGGGGCCAGAGGAGTCACTGTTACTCTTTTAAATGTGTATAATAATTAAGACTAGGTCAACCAAGTTCATTTTTCATTATTTACACTATTACCTAATAGATGGCCTTAGGGAATTTATTTCAATGAATAGATAAGACTGATTGATAGTTAGCATATCATTTTTGTGCATGGGAGTAGCCATGAAAATCATTTGTTCTTTTAAATATTTTGCCCCTTTCTCCTATAAATTTGTTTGATGTCTCTGATTTCTCTAAGACTTTTAATTTTTCTAAAACACTTTCCTCACAGATTCCTGGGGAGGAGGATTATATTAGTATCAGTATCTTTATTTTAAAGATGAGGAAACTGGACTTCTGAGAGGTAACACCAAATAACAGAGGCTGGATTTGAATTCAGGTCTTCTAATACTGTCTAGAGTTCTTCCTTCTACAGATCACTCTTGCCATTCTCCAGTACTTTTATATACAGGTGAAATCTGCTTAAATGCACACATATGGTCATCTTGAAGGTAGAGAAAACATCAAAAGTCAGGAAGTATCATCAAAGGGCAACCTGAGAGGTGTGTGTGTGTGTGTGTGTGTGTGTATGTGTGTGTATGTGTGTTGTCCGTTCAGGGAGGGGCCAGTACCCAAGTAGGAGTCATTGCTGCTAGACAGACCACCAGGACTGACCTGAGGTTTGTTAGTAGTTTGGGGAAGTGAATTTTTATACCTTTAAGACATGACATTTCTTTTAAAACAAACATTTAATTTATATTTTTTCTCAATTACATGGGAACAAAAAATTTTAACATTCTTTTAAAAACTTTTTGAGTACCACATTCTTTCCCTATCTCCCTCCCCTCCCCATTCCTTGAGAAGACATGCAAATTGATATAGATTTTACATATCATTCCATTTCTTGAAGATATTGCTAGGTTGGCCTTTGATCTATTATACTATCTTTGCTTCATAAAAAGAAAGCCAAAGAGAAGTTTAGCTGTGCCCAAGATTCAGACAAGTTGTGCTAGAGAAAACCTGATCTTTTAGCCTTTCATCATTGCCTCTCTACTGATACACAGAGAGGCTGATGATGATGGAGGGAAGGGGAGAGAGGGAGAGAGAGTGAGACAGAGAGAGAGAGAGAGAGAGAGAGAGAGAGGAAGAAAGAGAAGAGGAGAGAGATGGAGAGAAAGAGAAAGATGAAGAGAAAGAATTTATTAAGTGCTTACTATATGCCAGGTACTGTGTTATATCCTGGGGATACAAATACAAGCAAGTGCCATAGTAATTACCCTCAAAGAGCTTACATTCTAAAGGAGGAAAGACAACACATAATGGGGAGTTAGAAAATTGTGAGGTAGGAGAAGAAGAGGAGAGAAAAGATGATGAATGTAGAGAAAGTATTGACATGAGTGAAGTGAAGCTTGGCTAAGAGCTTTTCTACAACAGCAGTTCTGGGTGGCCCAGAGAGTCACCAATTGAAAGGTTCCAGAATGGAGGTTTCTCTATGATAGCTATATGGAGGCCAGCCTGATGTCTTTCTTTTTCTTGACCTCATTAAAGGGGCCATACCCTGGCTCTTTCTTAAACAGGCGTATTCAATGAATGGGCTTTGCCTCACTCTGAGCACCTGCAAAGACCTTGGCCTAAAGGGCCCTAGGTCTCCCAGTGCATCCTGGGTCATCTCCAGTCATCCTGAAGAATATCTGGTCCCTGGATTCAGATGGCTCTGGAAAGTGAGAAAGTGAGGCTGGTGGCCTGCACAGCCCTCCTCACTCAAAACAAAGTCAAGTGCAAGTCATGTCATCGTTTCTCTGATGGCATGGTCTTCTTCGCAATGAAGGATGAACATGATATGTGGAGGTGAGGGGCAGGAGAACAAGGAGTATGGAGAGAGCCCAGACATGACTGAGGTGAAGCATGTCTGGGTCCTTTCCTAAAATGAATGTATACACGTAGTATGGAGGGCACTAACAACCAAGTCACATACTTACTCTTGTTCGCTCAATGTTCATGTTTGGAAGGAAGTAACAGAGACAGCCCTCATTTCTTTACTCATCTGCTCTTACTTTCTCATATAGCACTGATATAGTCTATATTTGTTGTTTTTAATCAGTTAGTAGTCTACAACTCTTTGTGAGCCCATTTGGGGTTTTCTTGGTAAAGATACTGGAGTAGTTCACCATTTCTTTCTCCAGCTCATTTTACAGATGAGGAAACTGAGGCAAACAAGATTGGGTGACTTGCCATGACTCACACAACTTTTAAGTGTCTGAAGCCAGATTTGAACTCACAAAAATGAGTCTTCTTGGCTCTAGGACCAGTACTCTATCCACAGTGCCACATAGCTGACCATATTATATATAATTATGGTATAACTGGGTCAAGAAATAGATACAATTTAGTGACTTTTTAAGTGACCCTTCAAATGAATGACCTGGGTGGAACATGAGCTCTATACTCAGCTTTTCTCATAATGAAACATTCACCTGGATCATACCCTCCTTACACCCACTGTCTCTTCAATTATGCAATTTTGATGGTATCACTCAGGCTGGCCTCCAAACTGTATCCATCAGCACTCTGGATATTTCTTGGTGCTGCCAAGTAGACTCCTGCTACACAATTGTGGGAGGAGGGTTGTGGGCATTCCTCTTTGCAGATGCCCTTGCAACTGAATCTCCCAGCAATGGTTTCTTTGACTCAGTTATACCATTACCAGGCCAAGAAAAAAAAGAGAGCATCTTTTGTAGTAACAAAAGCACAGGGAAAATAAAAGTAGATGCCTATTGATTGGGAAATTTTTTTCCATGACAAGTTTTCCATAACAAGTACAGAAAACTTGGGATAATGTGTGTTGCTGGGAGTGACAGAAAACTGGACAGTAAGAAAAGAGGCGACTATAAGTTACCAAAAGTCCAGGGCTGGTTTTTTACCACCCATTTCCCACCCCACCCCCCACCCCCCACCAAAATACTGACTATGAAGCAAAACTATGAAGAAGCATGTCATGCTCTCAGATCCCTCTTTCTTCATTTAAAAAATGTTTTTTGATCCTTTTAAAAAATCATAGTTGTCACTTTGCAGTGACTCCCCATATTCTCAACAAACCATCCCATATAGAAAAGGTTAAACAAAACAGCGAAGACATAGGCTGTATCTGAAAATGCCTGCTCCATTCTTCCCCTGTAATCTGCCGCTTCTCTGATGAGAGCTTAGCCATCAGTCCTGTGAAGTCGCAGTTGGTCACTGTTAATCAGAGCTCTGAAGGTTTTCAATATTATTATCCTTTGTATTATTTTTCTCCTAGTTCTGTTTACTTTATTATGAATCAGTTTTTACAAATCTTCCCAAGTTTCTTTGAATTCTCCAATTTGTCTTTTTATTTTTTTTTTATAATGCCACAGTATCTCATTGTGTTTATAAGGCACAATTTCTTTAGTCATTTCCCAATCAATAGGCATCTATTTTCCCCTCCAAGGTCCTTGTTACTACAAATCGTACTTTGTTTTCTTGGCCTGGTAGTGGTATAACTGGGTCACAGATTATATATAACTTAGTGTTTTTTTTTTAATATAAATTTATTTATTTAACTTTTTACATTCATTTTCACAAAATTTTGGGTTCCAAATTTTCTCCCCATTTCTCCCCTCCCTCACCCCAATACACTGAGCATTCTAATTTTCCCTGTCACCAATCTGCCCTCTCTTCTATCATCTCTCCCTTCTCTTGTCCCCATCTTCTCTTTTGTCCTGTAGGGCCAGATGACTTTCTATTCCCCATTAACTGTATTTCTTATTTCCTAGTAGCAACAACAATACTCAACAGTTGTTCCTAAAACTTTGAGTTCCAAATTCTCCCCATTCCTCCCTCCCCACCCATTCCCTTTGGGAAGGCAGGCAACTCAATATAGGCCCTATCTGTGTAGTTTTCCAAATGACTTCGATAATAGCCGTGTTGTGTAAGACTAACTGTATTTCCCTCCATCCTATCCTGCCCCCCATTGTTTCTATTCTGTCTTTTGATCCTGTCCCTCCCCAAGTGTTGACTTCAAATTGCTCCCTCCTCCCATTGCCCTCCCTTCCATCATCCCCCCCATCCTGCTTATCCCCTTCTCCCCCACTTTCCTGTATTGTAAGATAGGTTTTCATACCAAAATGAGTGTGCATTTTATTCCTTCCTTTAGTTGAATGTGATGAGGGTAAACTTCTTGTTTTTTTTTCTCAGCTCTCCTCTTTTTCCCTCCACTAAAAAGTCTCCTACTTGCCTCTTGAATGAGAGATAATTTACCCCATTCTGTTTCATCCTCTCTCCTCCCACTACATTTCTCTCTCACCATTTACCTTAATTTCTTTTAAGATATGGTCCCATCCTATTCAATTCACTCTGTGCTCTCTGTCTCTGTATGTGCGTGCATGTGTGTATGTGTGTGCGCGCACGTGTGTACGTGTGTGTGTGTGTGTGTATGTGTGTGTGTGGTCCCACCAACTACCCAGATACTGAAAAGTTTCAGGAGTTACAAATATTGTCTTTCCATGTAGGAATGTAAACAGTTTACCTTTGGTAAGTCCCTTATGACATCTCTTTGCTGTTTACTTTTTCATACTTCTTCTCATTCTTGTGTTTGAAAGTCAAATTTTCTTTTCAGCTCTGGTCTTTTCATCAAGAATGCTTGAAAGTCCTCTGTTTCATTGAAAGACCATATTTTCCCCTGAAGTGTTATACTCGGTTTTTCTGGGTAGGTGATTCTTGGTTTGAGTCCTAGTTCCTTTGACTTCTGGAATATCCTATTCCACACCCTTCGATCCTTTAATGTAGAAGCTGCTAGATCTTGTGTTAGCCTGATTGTATTTCCACGATACTGGAATTGTTTCTTTCTAGCTGCTTGCAATATTTTCTCCTTGACCTGGGAATTCTGGAACTTGGCCACAATGTTCCTAGGAGTTTCTCTTTTTGGATCTCTTTCAGGTGGTGATCGATGGATTCCTTCAATATTTATTTTGCCCTCTGGTTCTAGAATATCAGGGAAGTTTTCCTTGATAATTTCATGAAAGATGATGTCTAGGCTCTTTTTTTGATCATGGCTTTCAGGTAGTCCCAAAATTTTTAAATTGTCTCTCCTGGATCTATTTTCCAGGTCAGTTGTTTTTCCAATGAGATATTTCACATTCTCTTCCATTTTTTCATTCTTTTGGTTTGTTTGGTGATTTCTTGGTTTCTCAGAAAGTCATTAGATTCCATCTGTTCCATTCTAATTTTGAGAGAACTATTTTCTTCAGTGAGCTTGTGAATCTCTTTTTCCATTTGGCTAATTCTCCTTTTGAAAGTATTCTTCTCCTCATTGGTTTTTTGAACCTCTTTTGCCAATTGAGTGAGCCTATTTTTCAAGGTGTTATTTTCTTCAGCATTTTTTTGGGTCTCCTTTAGCAGGGTATTGACCTGTTTTTCATGTTTTTCTTGCATCTCTCTCATTTCTCTTCCCAGTTTTTCCTCCACCTGTCTAACTTGATTTTCAAAATCCTTTTTGAGCTCTTCCATGGCCTGAGCCCATTGGTTATCTATTTTGGATGTTTGGGGTACAGAGGCCTTGACTTCTATGTCTTTCCCTGCTGGTAAGCATTGTTCCTCATCATCAGAAAGAAAAGGAGGAAACTTCATCTGTTCCCCAAGAAAGCAACCTTCTATGGTCTTATATTTTTTCCCTTTTCTGGGCATTTTCTCAGCCAGTTACTTGACTTCTGAGATTCCTCTCCACACCCCTAGATCTGCCCAACTAGTGCTTGGGGTCTGAGATTCAAATGCTGCTCCCCAGACTTAGGGCTTTCAGCCTCGGGAGTGGCTGCTATTTAATGTGAGCTTAAGTTCTGGTGCTCAGGTCGGGACAGGGCCACCTCCCAGGCTCAGTTCCCTCAGGGGGTTTATGCAGAGATCTTCGGTAATGGATCTGAGGTCCTGTCTGCTCCGGGAGTCCCGGGCTGCCACTGCCTCTGCCTCCCGAAGGGGCCCAAGTCATAGAGACACCACACTCCCCTCTTGGCCAGTCCAGAAGTCTCTCTCACTGACCTGTAGCGCCTGTGGGTGGAGGGACTTTCACAGCCACCAGAGATTCCATCCCTGAAGCCTGCTCGGATCTGCTCCTCTCAGGGCCATGAGGTCAGGGCTGGGCTGTGCCGTTCGGTGCACGACGGACCTTTGGTGCCAGTTTTTCAGGGCTATCTGGAACGGAAATCTCCTCTACTGTGTTGCTGTGTGGCTTCCACTGCTCCAGAATTTGTGGGGAGTTCTTTTTACAGGAAATTTATGGGCTGTGGGTTCCAGAGCTAGCATATGTGAGTCTTTCTACTCTGCCATCTTGGCTCCTCCCCCAACTTAGTGATTTAAAAAAAAAAATAATTCCTTTTTTTTTTTTACTAAAACAGATCAGTCCATAGCTCCACCCACAGAACATCAGTGGACCCACCTTCCCACAGCTCCTTTAACATTGGCTATTTTCAGCTTTGATCACCTTTGCCCATCTGAGAAGTATGAGGTGAAACCTCAGAGAGGTTTTAATTTTTATTTCTCTGACTACTGGTGATTTGGAACTTTCTTTTCTATAGCTGTCACATCCATATCCATGGCCCTCCTGCTTTTATTTCTCCCACCTAGGAGAACCTGCTCTCTGGAAAAGGTCTGATTCACTCATTGACTAAAATGGAAATGATTGAAGAGGTTTAATGTTTCATTCCTCCTAGGTAGGTTTGTGGTTTAAAAGGAGAAAAAATCTTAAGCCAAAGGAACAAAGCTTTAATTGTGGAAGTATAGGCATTAGAGAGAAAATGGTGAAAGTATTTTTTATTGTTAGGATCCTTGTGGTGTAGCACTATAGTTAGAGTGCTGGGCATGGAATCAGGAAAACCTGAGTTCAAATCTAGACTCAGACCCTGACTCTGGGCAAGTCACTTAACTCACTTGCCTCAGTTTACTCATGTATAAAAGGTGGATAATAATAGCACCTACCTCACAGGATTGTGGTGAAGACCAACCAAACTAAGTAAATCCTTTAGCTTATCACTTAGCATATAGTAACCAGCATATAAATGTTATGTATTATTATTTTGTTGCTGCTAGAGCACCATGACATCAGGAAAGTCACACCTTGACTTGAAAGTGAATTTGGACTTAAATGATTCAGGGCTGTGCAAAGTCACCAGTCTTACTTTCTCCTCCAGAACCATCTGGGTCCAGTGGCAAGATATAGATCAGAATGACTGGAGGTGGCCCTTGAGAAGGTCCTTCCAAATCACCCTGGTAGGTAGCCATCTACTTTGCCAGCCTTGACTATAGTGTAGAAAAACCAGAATACTGTCGGGGTCATCCTTGGGAGTGGGGTGGAATGGGGGTGGGGATGGGGGAGTAGGAACAGTGATCAGAACTTTTCCTCTACCTAGGGATGCTGTTTGTCTCTGAGAAAGCTGTTTCTGAATCCCAGGTTGTTTTAAAGCTTGAAAAGATTCAACACTCTAGGAAAATGTGTATTAGAAATATACAAAGCAAAGGAAGGCAATCTGCCCTCCTGACAGCATTAATATCTGCTCCAAGTCTGATTTCATTCATGCTGGAGGAAAATTGGGTTGAAGGAGGAAATAAAGTAAAGCTTGGTGACTTGTGCAAGGGTTCATGATTTAATTTGCCTACCCACAATGCACCACCAGCCATTCAGGCTGAAATAATGGACTTTTATTTGACCCTGTTGACAGATGAAAATGATTGCCTTGTTTAGTACGATATTAAAAAGCGAGGGAGTGAGATTAAGGAGTGACTGAAAGTTCTTCTTTTGAGATCCAGTCTGGAGATGCTGGCGTGACTTTAAAGGGGGACAGATGGGGAAAATTTATAGAGGCTATATGAAGCCTAAAGCTAATATCAGTCCTGATGAGTAAAGAAGGGCAAACTGCCAGGTGACTGGAGCATCCAGGTTAGTGGGTTTGAAAAAAAGCTTATGAGAAAACAAAATACCCTTTTCAGATGTTAAAGGATAACTGGATAGCCTTAGGATAGAGTGAGATCTCCTTTGATGAATGTACCATCCAAAGAAGATTGCTTTGGGGCACTGATAGCTGTGGGTGACCTCTCTTAGCAAAAGGCATCTAGTGGATAATTTTTTTTCTAGAGTTGCCCTGGGAGGGCTGTGCCTGGTCGTTTTGGCCTTTTAGATCTTTATCAACTAGTAATTCCGTGATATCAGTCAAGTTGCTGACTGGCAGCTTCTGCCACAGGCAAATGCTCCTTCCCTCCTTCTTTGAAATGCAGATAACCGAAAGGAGAGGGGATGGACTAGGGGTGGAGTATGGGTGTTAGTAAATGATTAACAACTGGCTCTCTGAAATGGGACACATCTTCCCATTTCATTTACAATATTAACATTTTCCCCATCACTTTTTAAAGTCTAGACAATCAATAAAACACTTAATCAAGCCTCGATTTGTATGTAGCATCTGCTGATTTTTGAGGTGGAAAATGCTCATGCTTAAAAACCTAACAACAGAGTCTCTCAGCACAGCCCTGGATGCCCTTGATTTTCCTTAATCCAGGCCATACCCCCTGGAAATTGACTAGATTTCTTCTTAAAATCTTAGGAACCTAGAGTAGGAAGGGACCTTAGAAACCATCTAGCCTACTGAGTTCTCATCTTACTAATGAGGGCATAGAGCCACTATTATATATCACCTCTTTTCCTTCACTCTACAGTCTAGCCTGCCTGCCTTCCTCCCTTCCTCCCTTCCTTCCTCTCTTCTTTCTGTTTTCATCCCTTCCTTCCCTCCTCCTTTCCTTTCCTCTTCCCTTCCTCCTTTACTCTCTTTCTCAGAAACTTCAAATATAAATTACAAGATTGTAGGGAACTTTAATCAGGAAAATGATGGTAAAGGTTTAACAACTGTCTCTCCAAACATTGTGTGATGACTAACTTTGATGGACTTAGCTCTTCTCAGCAATGAAAGGATCTAAGAGAACTCTAATGGAAAATGCTGTCTATATTCAGAAAAAGAACTATGGAATCTGAATGCAGATCAAAGTGTATTATTTTTCTCCTTTATTTTTTGTTTTTTTTTTCTTTTCTTATAGTTTTTCCCTTTGGTTCTAATTTCTTCTTTACAACATGACTAATGTGGAAATATGTTTAGTATGATTATGCATGTATAGCCTATATCAGATTGAATGCCATCCTGGGGAGGGGCAAAAGGAGGCAGAGGGAGAAAATTTAGAACTCAAAATCTCGTGGAAGTGAATGTTGAAAACTAAAAATAAATACATAAATTTTTAATAAACAGCAACCTTAAAAAAATTGGTTCTCAAAAAAAATTATGTCAGACACACTTGGAGGTTTAATCCGCATTATTACAACTTTATCACTTTCCTAAAGTCTAGATAATCAGCAAGGATATATATCAAACTCTGATTTGTGGGGTGCAAATGTTTGTTGAATCAGCTTTCTTGTGCTGGTTTAAGCTGGCTCCAGCACAATTCTAAGACTTAGTCTCATTCTGTCCTCGCAACCACCCTGGGAGGCAGGAATTACTATTTCTAATTTGCAGATGATTAACTGAGGCTCAAAGAGCCATTCTACTCATGGCTTCATAGTGAGCATCAGAAGTGAGATTCAGACCCCAATTTTTCTGGCTCCAGTTTGAATATGCTACTCATTGTGTCATGCTGCCTTCCCCAAGAACTGCAGTGCAGACATTCCTTGGATGGGAAATACCTAAGCAGGGCGTTTTGAGACAATGTTCTTTCCATTGCATACTCCACTGTGGAGGAGGACTAACTGTGATAAGAACCTAGAAGGATTTCCTAAGGAGAAGGCAGATTTTTGGCTCCCTTCTTGTTGTACCAGCCAACTGTACACTTTCACCACAAAAATAAAAAAAAAGTCACCATGATATTGCACCAGCCTCCCATCTCACTTATCAGTGTATATTGTCAAAATCCATGACGAAAAGTGTGAGAGCAAAAACCCAGTAAGGAGTAAACGGGGAGCTCTGAGAGATTTCCATCTTTGTGAGATGAAGTTGGAGGGTATCTTCAGACTGTTATTTACTGAGCAGGGAAATGAAAATGTGAATGAAATGAATGTAAGGAAAGCATTTTACTAAATATCTACTAAATATTCCAGATATTATACTGCCGACTGAAACACAAATATTGACCCTGCCCTCATGAGACTTATAGTCCAGTAGAATAGACAACACACACATAGACAACATACAGGGGAATAGGGGCCAGGGAAGGGAGTTTTGTTTGGGACATTATAATGAAGTTTTTTGTCATCATAGGAAAGTCAGTGGTCAGACTCTTTCCATAAGAAATGGTAATATTGGTTTTGATTGATTACTGATCAAAGAGAGAAAGAGGTAGAGGGAAGGGGCCAAGGGGAAGAGGAAGAAACAGAGCTGGCAAGATGACTTGGTAGGCCCTGATTTCCTGGAAGGGGATGGTTGGGTAGAATATGAACCATGATCTGAGGCTCTATACTCACTCACCAGCAGGAGAGCTCAGCTCCAGGGCAGTGGTGTGCTGGCAAGAGAATTGATTTAAAATCATAAAGACCTGGGTTCAAGTTCTTCCTGACGCATATTATCTATGGACAAATCATTTAAACTCTCAGTATCCCCATGTCTTTCTGTTAAGATTAAGCCTGTGAAGAGTTGTCTATTTGTACTGGCAGAAAGAATTTCTATATACAATTCCTCAAGTCTATTGATGTCACAGATGTCATAGACTAACCAATGACACCCTACCCCCCAAAAGGAAGAAAAGTCAATTAACTTTCCTTTTTCAATCCTGATTCTTCTCCATGGCTAAGACAGACCAAGGCAATAAGAGTTCATGTCTATAAGTGCCTAATAGACATGACCTCTTTCAGGCCCATGAGAACTAGCAAATGTACTAAAGAAAAACATCTTTTGATTTCAAAAGTACTTTCATTTTGGAAAATAAAGACTAAGGTTTTTAGAAAAGCTTTTGGTTTTGATTTGTTTTACTTCATCTCCATAAGATTAAAAGCTTAAAGTTCTGGTATTCATCAAATTACTCTTTTCAATTGTTTGTAAAATGTGAGACTTTTCTTTCTCAGTTTCTCAAAGTGAATTAATGGCTTCTAGACCATTGGGCAATGTTGTTTATGTTCATCTAAAGGCCAGCTTCCTATGTATGGCGATGTTTCTTAAAATAGGACTGCTACCTCCCCACTCCTCAACCCAAGAAAGAGAGCTCATTGGACTGCTATGAATGGGAGGAGGAGAGTTTCTTCTTTACCTGGCCTTTTCCCATCACTCTTTCTTTCTTCAGCCATGACAAGAAGACATTCAGGTTTATTTATTTGGTGAAAAGGTCAAATGGGGTCATGGAATGAAGTCATAGAGGCATGCAGTGTTAAAATGCTTACTCCAGTAACTAATTATGAGATTTTCTGCATGAATAGAATAGCCAATTTGGAATTAAGAAGAGTTACATAATTTTTTCAAGGGCTTATTTAATTAGTACAGTGACCATTTACAGCAGATTACAATATGTACACTGCCTTCCTCGACAAACTCTTCTTCTAGGTTTTCAAAGCACTCCATATTCACTCTCCATTGTTCCCCTTTGCTCCCCAACACACACATCTGTGTTCTTATCAAACTGGTGTGTTCATTGTCCCAAAAATGTAGTGTGGTCATTCTCAACTATATCTCTCCCTTTTCCCAGAATACTCTCCTTCCTATCTTCTGACCATTCTAATCCTATCCTCTTTTTAGGACTCTGAACAAGACCTAACTCCTTCTTCTATAAGTCTGAGTCAAGTACTGCCCATCCACATTCATTTTTTCATTCTCTGTATTCTATAATATTTTGGAACTTGGCTACTCATAATATTGCTTAATTATATATTCCATCTTCCATCTGTGGAGTCTTATCTCCCCACCTAAGCTACAATCTCCCTGAAGGTAATATCTTGTACTTCTGTTTGATTCACCCAAAGCGTTTACTTAGTGTAATATCTGGCTCATTATAGACACTCAATAAGCAGCAGAGATTGAGAGCATTCAGGTAGGGAACAAATGAAGAGAGTGTCCCTCCTAATTTGTGTGTTCACTCTTCCTTACTGAAAGTGGGTAGGTTTATGAGACATTGTGTTGTTGAGTTGTTTCGATCATATTCAACTCTTCATGACCCCTTTTGGGGTTTTCTTGGCAAAGATACTGGAGTGGTTTGTCATTTCCTTCTCCAGCTCCTTTTACAAATGAGGAAACTAAGGCAAGCAGGGTTAAGTGGCTTGCCCAGGGTTACAGAGTTAGGAAGTGTCTGAGGCCAGATTTGAACTCAGCAAGATGAATCTTCCTGACTCCAGGTCTCACACTCTGTCCACTATGCCACCTAGCGGTACCAATGAGAATTTGTGCCCCTGGTTTAGTAGGGAAATAATTTATGCAGCTTTTCTTATGATGCTATTTCATTAAATGCATTTGATTTTAATTAACTCTTCTGTCTAATTGACCAGTAAATTTAAACATTTTAGTAGATGTTTTTGAACTATGAGTTTCATTGGGTGAGGACCCCCAGAATATTTTAACTTGGGGATAGTTTTGTCTGGGAGACCTAGACCCACCTAGGGAGCCAGAGATGTCTCAGAATGTCACATATTCATTCATTCAGCAAAGATTTATTAAGTTCCTACTAAGTATTGATCAGTGTTGTAGGTACTAAAAAGATACAAACTTTACTTAGATCAGATTCAATCCCTGCCCTCATAAAGTTTAGATATAGTAAAGAAGAATCTGTACAGATCTTTGAAAAACATACAAAGGTCTTCCAGGGGAGAAACAACATTTAAGCCAAATTTGGTCCTCATTTGCTTATAGTTATCTATACAGTAGAGACTTACAGATCATTGAGAGGCATACAAAGGTCAGAGCTTTGTAGTCAAAGTAGAGGAGAGAATTAGAGAAATTCATACAACTGAACAACCTTTCTCCCCTTCCTCTTTCCCATTTTTATAGGAAAACTTCAGTGAAAGTTGGAGTTGTTTGCTACCAACATCCTAATATTTGCTTCAATTCTTGAAGTCTACTTGGCCCAAGGCATTAAAGGTTGAACTTTTTCCTAGTCACCTAGTCACCTAAGATTATAGAAAAATATCAACCCTTGAGTCCAGGCCTTAGGAATCTTACTTCTAGCATACACCTCCATGATAGTTTGGCTGAGGTGGTGATGAGCCACCTCAGAGTGAGATCTTTAAGAATTAAAATTCCTTGTAAGGTTTTGGGGGAAGTTGCCTTATCCTGTGGTAAATTGAAGGTTTGAATCAGTGCCCCAACTTCACTGAGGGGTTTGTGTACAAAAACAAAAGGAGCCTTGGGGAAAGAAGGCCAGCAGGGGAAAATGAGTTGGAAGTTGACAGAGCAAGAGGTCAGTGTGGAAAGTGAGGGCAGAGTCTAGCTGTGCTTTGAAAGAAAAGAAGCTTGAAATGTTCAGAGCAGGCCTGATCTTTCACCCTGAACCTAAATGAATGCCAAATCATCTGAGTTGGCTACATTTTGTTTGCATTTTTGTCTAACTCTGCATTTCCTGTTTGAGGGCTGCCACACAGAAGACCTTCCTACTGTCCCAGCGTTTCCCCAAGGGTTGGATTCTGTGAGAGCTGTAGACTATCCCACAGGCTTCCTTCTATCTGTGATTTCCTCACCAGAGATCTTCATGGATTCCATCTCTGAAAAGTTCCATACCCTTTGAGGATGTGCTTTAATTGTTCCAGGCACTCAAACAAGCAAACGAAAACATCAGGTCAGGGTCAGAAATGTATGCAGAAACCTGGTCCTTTAAGATATCTTCCAGCCTCTGATAGCACTCCGTGAGATATCCCAAAGCCAGGTATAAGAAAAATTTGAGAACCAGGTGAACTTTGTACTTCCAGTCTTTCTTTTTTAGTGTTCTCTGGTATCAAAACTTGCCTGGGGAAAAGGGATGATAAAGCCACTCTCATAAGCTGCAATTGTCTAATGCTTAACGTGTGACCATCTCTCATGTTCATTTTAGCTAGGGATAAGCAAAAAGCCAAAGGAATGAATTTCTAATTTTAGAATTTCAAGGATCAACTAGATCAATGGGGAGGTATTTTCTTTTTTTTACAGCTGGTAGATCTCATCAGATATCCTGAAAGTATAATACCTCCATAAATGTCTCCTTAAAGATTTTCCTGTTACATGAATAGGGTTGAGAATGTTTCCAAGGAAGAATTGAGGTGAGGGGGTGCAGAACACATCCTCCCCTGTTCCTAGTAGATTGAAAGAGTATCTAGATAGAGTCACAACCCCACTATGACTTTCCTGCCTACATAATACGAGATAATACAAAATAATATAAGATCTTTATAGAGAGCTTTAAACTCCACAAAGTACTTTGCAATTACTATCTCATTTGATCTCAGCTGCTCAGGGAAGTAGGTGGTGGTATTATTTCTTCCAGCATACCCTTGACTCAGAAGTTTACTACCTTGCTTTTAGCAAATCATTCCACAGCTCTGGGACTCAGAGATCATCCAGAAAATCAAGGGATTGGATGAGAGGGATGACATAGTTTCCAAGATCCTTTCCTGTTGTAAGAATCGATAATTTTCTCTTGAAGATAAAGCAGAATAAAATGAGAATGAGAAAATGATTGAATAGGAGCCTATAAACTCCCAGATTGCTTTGGTAGTACTTCAAGAATCTGTAATTTCTTCAGCATAGGCATTCCCCTGCACAGAGGCACTTTGTAATTATAATTTAGTTGATAGCCTTTGAGAATTGCAGTAGCGAAAAATAAATCTCAATATGGTCAACTCAATGATGATCTTCTCTGAACTTATTGAGCTGAACCTTCACACAGTAGAGACAGTAGCTCTTTGAGCCCATACTGCAGGCTTTTCCAGCTTGATGATACCTCTACAGGATCAATTTCAAGCAGCCCATAATCACCTCCACGGATCATGGCTAAAACAGTGGAGGAGATTCTTAAATTCGTCAACTAAATTCAAAGGAACCACTGAGAGCTGAAAACAGAGTCAGGTCAAAAAACGCTTATTAAGATCTTACTATATGCCAGGAATTGTGTTTTAAGCACTGGAAAGACAGGACTCAACAAATTTTCATGTTCATATTCTTACAGAGGAAGATAGCACATAAAAGGAGGCTGGAAAGGTACTGGGGGGGGTGGGGTAAGCCAGGGTAGAGAAAGTCCTGAAGGAAAGTGCAGAATACAGAGTTCAGAAAATAAAAACTTTGCTCTTCCAACTTCATGGAGATGGAGTGGGCTGTGGCTGTGGAATACTACATATAAAGTCAGATTTTTTTTTTTCAGTATCTTGGATAGTTTTGCCTAAGTTATTTTTTCCTTTTTCTTTTTTTTCTAAACAAAGATTGGCCCTTTTACAAGGTGGGATGAGGGAGGGATATGTTGGGAAATGTAGGTGATACAAAAATAAAAGATATCAATAAAATTTTATTTTAAAACCAAGTCAAAGAAAAACTTTAGAAAAAAATCTACTTCTCAGAAAATGCAAAGGACTTGTTGAAACATACCTGGAAAGATACAAAAGGCTTTTTGCAATAGAGTTTGACTTTTTAGTATTAAGAGATTAAATATTGATGAAATATAAGGAAACAGTAGTTAACCCAAGAATCTACTGCTCCTTTTAATGAAAAAATAGGATGATATTAGGGAAGAGTGAGCTAAATCAATAGAATGCATGTTATATATTATCTTGGTTTCTTTAACCAAAAATTGGTTTTAATTCAACAAATATTTATTAAGTGTTCTGTGTAGATCACTATGTCCCTTATAGCTCTTTTGGATATTTCATGGAAAATGTAGTTATTAGGAATCATATCCCACATGGGTATGAATTGAATTTGTAAGCGTAGTGTCATGTCTTCTTTTTTTTTTTCCCTTTTATTTTGATGCTTGTGAAATGGTTCTTGAGCATTGGGCAAAACCGGAATTCCTGAGAGGAGGAAAAATGCTGTGTCTATCAGGTGTTGTTATGATAGATTCAGAGCAAGCAGAGAAGGCCAGTTGGCCCAGTGCAAGCAAGGATTCTAAGTTAGTGGTCTCATAGCCTACTCTCATTTGTACGAAGTGCAGGCTCCTCCTTCAAAATAAAAGAAACCCAGAATCATAGGAATAATAGGATGTTGGACTTGGAAGGGACCATGGAGATTAGCTAGTTGTTTCCCTTCCCAGGCCTTTCCTTCCCCTCTCTCATTCCACTTGACAGTTCAGAGAACTAAAGTCTCACAAGTTTAATGACTTGTTTTGAGGTCATAGATTGAGTCAGTGGGGGAGCTAGAAGAGAAAAACCTCGATTCCTAGCCTGTTGGTTTTATCATTGTATCAAATTAGCGCATGGTTTATATGCAGGAGTCTCAGCTGGAGAATAGGAGTATAGGGAGGGACCTGAGAGGTCATCTAGATAGTCTAACCTCCTCATCTGGCAGATGGAGAAACAGACTCAGAGTGAAGTGACTTATAGAAAGCTACACAAGCGCTAAGGGCTAGGGTTTTTACCACATCTTTTGACATCAATGAAGTCCAGCCATTTGCACATTGCCCTACCTCCTTTCTTCCTTTCTCCCCTTCCCTCCCCATCTCTCTCTCTCTGTCTCTCTCTATCTCTCTTTGTCTCTCTCTCTCTGTCTCTGTCTGTCTCTCTGTCTCTACATATGTCTGTCTTTATGTCTCTATCTCTCTATGTCTCTGTCTCTCTATGTGTCTTTGTCTATCTCTGTTTCTCTCTCTTTGTATGTCTCTCTCATACACACGAATACACACACACACACACCCTCAGTCTCTGTCTCTCTATCTGTCTCTCTCTTTGTATGTCTGACTCTGTCTCTCTGTCTCTGTCTCTCTCATACACACACACACACACACACCCTCAGTCTCTGTCTCTCTGTCTCTCTCTTTGTATGTCTGACTCTGTCTCTCTGTCTCTGTCTCTGTCTCTCATACACACACACACACACACACACACACACACCCTCAGTCTCTGTCTGTCTCTTCCTATCACTCTGTCTCTCTGTGTCTCTTTCTGTCTATCTCTCTCTCTCCCCTTGTATCTCGAACACCTCACATAATTCCCTACACTCATTAGGAACTTAAAAGATTTGTCACCTGACTGAATGGATAGATGGATGGGTGAGAACAGAAGAAATATATTGATGCCCCTCCTGGACTTAGAGGTGGCATGTTGGAGTTGTGGATGGTGCTGACTATTGAGAATGCATATGCCTCTCTGTTCCCTTTGTCCTTTTTCCCCCTTGCCCCTTCTAGAAGATGTGCTAATTAAAGTTCAAAGTTCACCTTTTAGATGCATCCCAAATTGATGGCAAGCTTGGGTTGTGGTTGAAAAGGGTATCAGGACTCTGTTCAGTATAATAACTTTCCTAGTTATAGAACTGAAAATGCCAGCCACCACGTATTAATCTTAAACCCCAGATTATAGAGTTTTTTGTCTTTTTTTTTTCTGACTACAGCAGTTATTCCTCTTCCCCTGGCCTCCTTGCCTGAAGTCTGGTCTTGTTAGAAAGACAGCAGATCGTTGCCTCTCTTCACTTCCCTGGGTCATGGTATGAATCACCCTATCATGTGAGCAGAGTTGGAATCAAAGTTTCCTGGGTTCGATCCTGGTTAGTCTACTTTCTCCCTGCATGACCCTGGGCAAATCATTAAACTTCTCTGGGCCTCTGTTTCTTAGTCTTGAGTAGATAGACTAGATGATTTTTAAGATTTCTTCCAGTTCCAAATTTCAATTGTACATGTTTACATACTGTACTGATTTGTGCTTTGTTAAAAGGTAGCCAGCAGCTCCTCAGTGGATGTGTGTGTGCATGTGTGTGAGCATGTGTGTGTGTGTGTGTGTGTGTGTGTGTGTGTGTGTGTAAAATCCATTCTATACATACTTCTATTTATCAGTTCTTTTTCTAGATGCAGATACCGTCTTCCTTCATAGGTCCTTTGTAATTAATTTGTGTATTATTCTTACTTATTTGGTCAAAGTTGCTCTTAAAACATTCTTTCAACTGCCAAAGGGTGATTATGGAGGAACTAAGGGCAGGAGAAAGGAATAAGCGTTTATAAAGCAACTACCATATGCCAGGCACAAATATCTCTTCTGATCCTGGGAGGGAGATGCTATTGTTGTGTTGATATGATGATCCCCATTTTACAGCCGAGAAAATAGAGGCAAACAGGCTAAGTGACTTGTCCAGGGTCACAGAACAAGTTAGTGACCATATCTGAACTCAGAATTCCCAGACTCCAGGACCAGGGCTATATCCACTATGACATCAACTGCCTCAAATTAAAGTCCCAAACTGCTCTGAGGTGCAAGGGAAAAGATACTGTATTCCCTCAGAAATGTGACAAATAATTGTTTTTGTTTCTTTAATATTGATTTCTGTCACAATTAAATGTTTACTCCTTTGGTGCTTCTCTTTGCCTAGGTCTGTTATTATGTTTGAGCAACTGAAAATTTGACCTAAGTGAATATCACAAGTTTTCAGTTTTCATACTGGTTTGGGACAAATGGGCCAAGATGAGTGAATTTCCATTTAAAGTTCTCATGACTAGAACATGAAGCCTGATGGTTGCCCACTGAAGGGGAAGGCAGAGGGTGTGTAGAAACCACTGGTCCTTAGAAATGGAGATGGGTCTGAGAGAGCTTCTATTACAGGGGTTCTTAACCTGGGGTCTGTGTGTATACACGCACACACACACATACGTACATATACACACATATGTATATAAACACATATACATATATAGTGTGTATATATAAACATATATATAAATATTTGTATATACATATATATTCATCATAATATATTTTAATGTTGTTTGTAATCTTGTGAATTTTATTTTATTCATTTAAGAACTTTACTCTGAGGGGTCCATAGACTTTCTGCCACAGTGCCCATAACAGACACAAAGCTTATAAACTCTTGATCTAATGTGCCCCCTTGCCCCCCATTTTACAGATATAAATACGAGTCCTGATGGAGCTGACTTGGAGTCAATTGTATCACAACTAATTAGTAGCTGAACTGGAATTAGGACAGCTGTCTCCTGTCTTGGAGCACAGTGACCTTTCTGCTCTACCACAACCTCCATAATTATTCTTTAATTCACATTTCATATGCTTTTGTTTTGTCTCTCCACTGTGATCATAAGAGCTTTGGGGAGCAATACCTTTACTTTTAATTTTAATTACCTTTTAATTAAAAAGAAATATGTTCTTTCATTCTCATAGCATATGGTAATAATGGCTCACATTCATATAGCACTGTGCATTTCATGAATACTTTCATCACAATAAATCCAGTGAGGTTGGTGATTTACAAGTTATTATCTTCATTTGACATATAAACAAACTGAGGCTCAAGAAAAGTACCTGCTTACCCACAATCACATAGTTGGTAGGCATCAAATTGAAATTCAAACCCCAGATCTCCTGGCTCCAAATCTAGAATTCTTTTCACTATGCACTAATGTATTTCTATTATTATATATGTATATACACACAAGTTTGCATGTATATATGCATTATGTAGATAGATGGATAGATATGAGTTACAAAAGAATGAATGAATGAATGAAGTAAAGACTTAAGTTTTCAATGTGTTTTTTTACTGGTAAATGGCAAAAAATATGGGGACTGGAGAGCTTCAGTCTTGATATGGAAGAAAGAGAGCTAAATTTGGAGTTAGACAACTTGGTTTTGAATTATGACTCTGCCATTTATTTGTGTGTCCTTAGACAAGTCATTTCCACTCTATGGACTTCAGTTTTCTCATCTATAAACCTGAGATGGTTGGACTAAAACAGAGAAAAATTAGAGCTGCCCAGTTCCATGGAATAGAGACTGTTAGAATCAGACTGAACCCTCAAAATGGAACATAAAGTGGTGAGTTTAAATACATCTTTAAACATAAAGCTACAGTAATGAAATGAGGCTGCTCATTAATGAAATTCTCTACTGCTTGCTGGCCAATGAATGATTGTAAAAAGACAAAACACACACACACAAAAACCTCCTCCCTCCAACATGAGTGTTTGCTAAGTAAGACCTTCCAAGAAATTGACCTAATATTTGCTAAATAAGACCTTCTACATAAGAAAATGAATTTTTGGTCCTGTTCACATGCAATATATCCAATTAAATGGCAATTTACCTGAGCTAGCAAGAGGCAAATTATTAAATTTCTAAGACTGGGAGAACTCTTTGATGTTAATTGTTTTGTGAATCAGTAAAGATGTGCTCTCAAATGTTTTGAAAATATTAGAATAGCCATTAGAATCTGATGACTAGATGGTCTTTAATGCCGTTCCCAGCTCTGGCCTTCTAGTATACATTCTAGACAGGCCTTGTCTCACTGGATATCTTCAAGCAGAGAATTATTGATTGTGGGGTAGGATGCTTATTCAAGTATGGTTTGGACTAATCACCTAGGACACCCCTTCTAGCTCTGCAGTTCTAGGACTGGTTGGTCTCTAAGGACCCTTTCATTTCTATATATTGGAATATATATGTTTCTTGGCTACTTATTAAATGAAGGCAAGTCTATAGAGCAATGTTGACTTATTTTAATTGTTTTGAAGTCACATTGTCCAAGGGAACAATTTTCATCTCTCTCTGAAAGCTAAAGAAATGGAGTGTCGTGAAGCCTGAGTGAATGGATTACTCAAGGTCATACAGTTGGCAGGTTTCTAATTGGAGAGAGGGGGGAGGAAAGAGAAAGAGAGAGAGAAAGACAGAGAGATGATATAGGGTTTCTTGTTTTTTTCTTGTTTCTCTCATGTTTCTAAGTCAGTTTCTTCTGTCCAAGGCAGTCCCTTAACTATCTGAAAACAAGTAGCATGTGTCTCCTTAGTTTTCCTTTCTCAAGTAAGACATCCCAGTTCTTTCAATTATTCCAAATATAGCATGATTTCCAAATCCTTCACCATCCTAACCAGTCTCCTTCGGATTCATGGTACATTGTCAAGTCCTCTCTTGAAGACTGAAACAAAGTGCTCCAGATGTCATCCAACCAGTCTAGAGTCCATTGGCAGGGTTACACTTTGAGAAGAGTTAACTATCGCTGACTAATGCAAGCCTAATGTTTTGCTAGCTTTTTTAGCAACTACATAAAAAAAATGGACTCGTATTGACATTGTGGCCAACTGCTTTCAAGTGAATTGCTGTTGTATCATCTTGGGCTTGCAGGTATTTTGTTTGTTTTAGTAGAATTTTAGGTCTTGATGTTTATCCCTGTTAAATTTCATCCTTTTGTTTTTAGGTCAATCAACTAGCATGCAGAAATCATTTGAATATATATAGGATAACTTCATACTGGTGATACTTAAAATGTGGTCTGGGGACCCCTAAGAATTCTATGAGGTCAAAACTATTTTCTCAACAATTACAAGATGTTTTAATTTCTAATAGAGTAAATGTCAATAGGTAGAACTCATGTAAGTGAAAGCTCTTTGAGGGGTCCTCTATAATTTTTAAGGGCATAAAGGGGTCCTAAGACCAAGAAATTTGAGAACTGGTACTCTATACCGGTTAAATCACAGGTCTAGTCCCTATTCCTATATATTGTATAAGTTATCCCTCTCAGCTGTTTGTCCTTTAGTAATTTTATAATTAGATTTTTTCTGTATTTGTTTAAGCTATTAATAAAAATGTTGAACTGGACAGAGCCAGGAGCATGACCTTAGGAAATTTCACTAACAGCCTCCCTCCAGGATAAATCTGATATAAATAAACATAATTTGAGTATAACTCTGTTCAAGTACTTATGATGACATCTAATTGTTCTGTCATTCAACCTACATTTTTTTCCATCTCAGTCGCAAGGAAATGAATATTTTGTTTAATTCAAGAAACACTTGGATGTCTACAGCATCCATTTGATCTGGAATCTAATAACCTTACCAAAAATGAAATTCTTAGTTTGACATTATTTGTGCTTAGTAAACCTGTCTTGACTCCTAGTGATCACCAAATTCTTTTTTTAAGTTACAAATTATCTTTAATAATCCATTCAATATTTTTTTCTGGGTATTAACATTAAGTTCCTTAGTCAACATTTTCTAGAATCTTTTCTTTTTGAAAATTTATATAGAACTTTCCCATTTAAAGCATTGTGATACCTTTTCCTTTACTACATGATTTCACAAAGGGCACAATGAGAAATTTTGAGATTATATCTGCACATTCCTTGTCTAAGTTCATGCAGCAAATTCAAAATATAGCCTACATTGGAATCCAGAGTACATTGATTCCCATTCTTCTCTCTAAAAATGCCCTATATCATCTCTCTGTCTTTCTCTCTTTCTCTTTCCTCCCCCCTCTCTCCAATTAGAAACCCACCAACTATATGATCTTGAGTAATCCATTTGCTCAGATTTTACAACACACTCCACTTATTTAGCTTTCAGAGCTGAAAATTGTTCCCTTGGACAATGTGACTTCAAAACAATTATAATAAGTCAGCATTACTCTACAGATTTGCCTTCATTTAATAAGTAGCCAAGAAAATTTCATTTACTGAGCTTACTTTTTTAAGACTCAGACCTAAAAGAATTAATAGCATGTATTATATGTTCAACATCAGTCTTTAGAACTTATATTTTGATACAGTAATACTTATCAAAAATTGTAAAAATATCATAGGAATAGTTATCCTCTCCTGCCCTCCCTGGCTTCCTTCAAGTCCAAGGTAAAATCTCTCTCTGTGTGAAATGATCTACTTTAATGCTAGTCCCTTTGTTGTTTTAGGGAGGGGTCCCAGGGCAGTCATTTAATCATTTCCCAACTGACTCCTGAACTTTCTTTGAATTTCATTCTTCTTCAAGATCATATTAGCTACAAAATTCACACCTCCTCAGTGCCTCCTACCCCTAAGAGAGGATAGAAGATGGACATTGAAGAGCTCATCCCAGATCCTCCATTTAGAGAGGTCTCCCAGGGTAGCCATCTCATCATTGCCTCCCCCACTGGGTGCCCTTTCTATCCTCTGCCCTTCACCCCTTTACATCTTCTCTTTAAGTATTACCTTTCCTTCATTAGATTGTGAGCTCCTTGAAGACAAGGGCTGTCTTTTGCTTTTCTTTGTATCCTTAGCATTTAGCCAATGCCCAGTATACCATAGTTGCTTAATAAATGTTTAATGGCTATCATGTATATGTATGTGTGTATATACATATATACATACACGAGTACATGTATGTACATGTTTGTATGTGTGTATGTGTGTATACGTATTTTTATTTTTTTATACAAGTATAACTATTTGCATGTTGTCCCTGCTATTAGAATGCAGGGACTGTCTTTCATTTTTCTTTGTGTCCCCAGCACTTAGCACGGTGCCTGATACACAGCAGGCATTTAATAAATGCTTATTGATTGGCCAGTTAGCACATTTCTCAGCTGGAAAAAAAGGAAGCTCATAGAGACCATCAAAATGAATTACGGGTAGGTGAAATCATCTCAGTCTTCCTCCAATCCTCTAAGCTAAAGAGCGCACAGAAGAGGGAAGTGAGGATGGTGAAGCTCCTACTATGTGAAGGTAGTTTGAAGTATCTGGAAATATTTAGCCTGGAGAAGGAAAGACTTGATGAGTATGGGATGTAGTTTTTAAGTATTTGATAGATTATAATGTGGGAAGGGAACTAGGCATATTCTGTTGTCCTCAGAGAGAGGAACTAGGATTAACGGGTGGACGTTGGAAAGAGATAAGTTCAGGCTTCTTGTAAAGAAAAAGCTCCCAAGATTTACAGTTACCCCAAAACAGAATGAACTATTTTGGGATGTGCTTTGTTCCCTGCCACTAGAAGTTTTTCAGCAGTGACTGGACGATCACTTACTGGATATATTGTAGGGCTCATTACTACTTGGCTTCTGGAGTTTCTTTCAACTCTGAGGATGTGTGACTGAGATAGACAAAGGGGCAGGAGAGAGATGGAGAGAGAGAGAGAGAGAGAGAGAGAGAGAGAGAGAGAGAGAGAGAGAGAGAGAGAGAGAGAGAGAGAGAGAGAGAGAGACGGACAGATAGACGGACAGACAGACAGAGACAGAAGGAGACAGAGAGGGAGGAAGAGACAGAGGCAGAGAAATGGAGACAGACAAGGTGAGAGAGAATAAAAGAGAGTGACAGACAGAGACAAAGGGACACAGAGAGAGTGTGAGAGAAGAGGGACAGAGAAGAGGAGAGACAGACAGACAGAGAGAAAGAGAGACAGAGTGAGAGACAGAGAAGGACAAAGAAAGAAAGATGGAGAGAGAAGAAGGAGGGAGAGACAGAGAGATGGAGACAGACAGAGTGAGAGAAAATAAGAGAGAGAGAAAGAGAGAGTGAAAGAGAAATAGACAGAGACAAAGAGACAGAGAGAGTGTGAGAAAATAGGGACAGAGAAGAGGGGAGAGAGAGACACCAAGACAGAGAAGGAAAGAGAGAGAGAGAGAGAGAGAGAGAGAGAGAGAGAGAGAGAGAGAGAGAGAGAGAGAGAGAGAGAGAGAGAGAGAGAGAGAGTTTCAATTACAGTTTGGGCATTAATTCCCATTGTGCCCTTAAGTAGATCACTGACCCACAGTCAGCAAAGTAGAGACTTACTGAAAAAGATCCATCCTTGAGCAGTGTAGTAAAAATTACAGTGGTCCAAAATATTTTTTCTTTAAAAAGATATTATTGTTTATATAATGGGTGGAACTCAAGGGCATAAGAGTTAAGCATCTTGGATTGGGTCAAATGTTTGCTTCCAGAACCCCATCCAGTACATGGATCAAACCACTAGACCACACTTTCAACCAGCTAGATTCAAAACTTGGACTCACCTTAAAATGAATTGAACCCACAGATGAGTATGCCAAATTTTGAGGCTCTTTTTGCTGAGAAGTTGAAATGTAGTGTTCAATTGTAAATGGACCCAGCAAAAAAAAAAAAAAAAAGCTGCATTAACAGATTTGTGCTGCTTTCCCTAATAAGAAACCCTTTGGATTTTTGCCTAAATCTAAGTGCACTCAAAACTGTTGGGACAAGCTGTATTGTGTTTGTCCATTATTCTGCTGGAGGGTTTAAGTGAATGGCAATCAGAAATGATGTTAATTGCTTCCTAATGTAAGTGGGCATCAGTCTATATACAGACCCTAGACAAAGCCATAAATCTTTCAAGTTTTTCTATAGCATCATTGTGTAAGATCCCAGTACTTTCTGGGAAATGTTGTACATTAATATTTTACTTGTTACACAATTCCTGGACCTGGCTCTAGCTTTTGCAATCTCCAGAAACACCAAACATACTTTTTGAGACCCCTCCCCGTAACTCAACTTTTTAAAAAGTTTAAAAACAGCAATCAAACAGTGTGTTAAAATCCTCAATTTCTTGTATGAGGACCTTCTCTTTGCATAGCAAACCTTCAGGACTTCCTTCTCCAGGACAAAGTTATCTATTCCTATCATCTCTGCACAAAGGCAGCCTGTCAGAGCAGCTCTCTAGAGAGAAAGGTTCCCAGTGTGTCTTGATCCAAAGGGCAGGGCATGTTTTACAGTACAATCATTTTTATTTTCTTTTAGGAATGAAACTAGCCAGGAGACTAATGGCTATCATAAAGTCAGTGGAGATATTTATTACTATTGGTTTTGATCAGTACAGCTCAAAAAACTTCAACTTACCCATGCTCCTGGAGAGCAAAGAATGTTTTTTGGGTTTAGTTTTATAGGGTGAATGGGACTATGACATTCACATGAGGGAACCTGTGACATCTGTTGTCTTTGGAATAGAGTTAATTTGACAAGTCATGCCCCCAGAGGCTGATCACCGTTTTCCCAATAATTTGAGTAGGTGCCAAGAAGATAATTGGTTTGCCTCAGAATATAGAGCCAGAAGATTAAGGACTTCTCAATACAAGGATAACTAAGATGGGACTTTGGTTCCCTGTCCACAATTGAATAAGCTCTTCTTATGAAAAAGTAAGTTCTATTAAAATTAATATATGAATGGCTTATGTTTATATAGAGAATTTAAAGGAAAATATTATTTGGGGCAAGTCAAACAAATAGCAACACACAGGCACAGATTAGTGCCTTGTCTTTAATTTATATTTGTTATCAATCTCTGTTTAACTACATTTTGGCTTTGAGTTCTACTTTAAGATAAAAAGTCTTTTAAATAATCTTGAAATTTTTTTTAATTCTTGACCTACCTGCTTAATAAAGTTTCATGGTATC
Source organism: Bettongia penicillata ogilbyi (assembly GCA_023548195.1). Lineage (NCBI taxonomy): Eukaryota > Metazoa > Chordata > Mammalia > Diprotodontia > Potoroidae > Bettongia > Bettongia penicillata. The sequence continues at coordinate 1,832,800 of JAJHZJ010000309.1, forward strand.
CTCCATCTGCTAACTGTGATTTTTCCTTCACTAAATACCTTCTGACTTACAAGCACAAATGATGCTCTTACATATAGTATGATAAAATGTAATGTAATGTATAATATATTGACAGTGCTTTCAGCTGGAGGGACTTTAGGGGTTAGACTTGGGATTACCATCTAGTGGATTTGAGAATACTAATTAACTAGGGTGCAGAAATGAGAGTGGGTTATCACAAAAGTGCCAAAACCATTTGGACACTGAGAAGACTGACTTGATGCCGTAGGAATAATGGGTAAAGAAGTTCCAAATGTCACCAGAAGGTTCACACAACATCGATGTATGTGCTATGGTGTTTTTATATAACCTCAATATGCAATGCTGTCTGTTATGTGAAAGGTAGCTAGACCTAGAAGATAGAAAGCTGGCCTCTGCTTAGAGGGTCTGACCTGGTTTTAAGTCCCAACTGGAATACCCTAATAAAGTAAATCACACAGCTAGTTTTTACTTTTTGGTTTTCCAGTACATATAAAAGTTATGTTTCCACTATACTGTAGTCTATTAAGGTTGAGATAGTATTATGTCCAAAAAATGTACATACCTTACTTTAAAAAATACCTTATTGCTAAAAAATGCTGACCACCATCTGAACTTTCAGTGAGCCAGAGTCTTCTGCTGGTGGACAGTCTTGCCCAGATGTTAATGGCTGCTGACTGATCAAGGGGGTGGTTGCCAGAGGTTAGGGTGGCTGAGGCAATTTCTTAAAATAAGATAATAATGAAATTCGCTAGGTGGATTTACCCTTCCTTTTACTTGAGCACTTAGAGGCCATGGTAAGGTTATTAATTGACATAATTTCAATATTGTTGTGTTTCAGGGTAAGGAGACCAGATGAAAAGGTGAGAGACAGGGGAATGACCAGTCATGAAACAGTCAGAACACACATAAAATTTACAGATTAAGTTTGTCATCTTATATGGGCATGGTTTGTGGAACCCCAAACAATTACAATAGTAACATTAGCGATCATGGATCACAAGTTGCCATAACAGATATAATAGTAATGAAAAAGTTTGAAATATTGTGAGATACCAAAAGGATATGAGCCCATGATGTTGGAAAAATGGCGCCTATAGACTTGCTCAATTCAGGCAATTCAGGTTGCTTCAATTTATTAAAAAACAAAAATTGCAATTTCTTCCAAGTGCAATAAAGAGAAGCACAATGAAACATGACAGGCTGTAAATCACTTAAGCTCTCAGTGACTATAAGCTCGTGCTTAATGTGGAGTAGAGCTGTAATAAAGCACATCTGGTTCCTGGGAGACGTTCTCCTATAAACCCAGCAGTAAGAGTTATGTGGAGAGTGTTCCCCTTTTAATGGTTTAGGAATCGATGGATGATTGTATCCCTTTGTGAATGGATCAAGAGAACTGAGCCTGTTATGGATTGACCATTTTTTATTTCACTCTTCTGTCTTAAGCAGGGGCAGGTAAGATGACACAATAGATAAAACGGAGTCAGGATGACAAGTTCAGATTTGACCTCAGATATTCAGATACCCTGGGCAAGTCACTTAACCCTGTTTGCCTCAGTTTCTTCATTTATAAAATGAACTGGAGAAGGGATCGGCAAACCACTCCAGTATCTTTGTTAGGAAAAGTCCAAACGGGGTCATGAAAAGTTGGACATGGCTGAAAAATAACTAAGCAACTATCTGTCTTAAGTAAATGTTTTGCTACTTAATTCGGCCTTATGCACTGGCAGAGAGGGCACTGAATGGGATTCCAGATATATTTGTATAACTGGAATTATCCTAAATAGCCCATATTGAACCTCGAGTATCAGGGGTTTCCAGAGTTGTGAGGGAGCCATGGTGTATCTAAATAGAACAGAAAAAATTTAAGCACATTTTTATAGTAATTCCTTCACTACATTCGATAATAATTGTTACTTTTTTTTAATATTATAGAAAGCGACAGTGTACTGTGGGCTTTATGTACAGGATCTGGTTTCAGTAAGACCAAAGTTCAAATCTCATCATCGACACTAATTAACTGTGTAACCAAGGGTAAGTCAACAAACTTGCCGTCAATCTCTTCATCTGTAAAGTGGGGATAATTAATGAGTAGCACCTATCCATGAGGGCTATTGTGAAACTCAACTGAGATAATAATGTACACAAAGGTTTTTTGCCAACTTTGAAGAGCTTTATAAACATTAGTAATTATTATTCACAGATTGACGTTTACTGGCTGACTTTATTTTTTAAATGTTTATATTGTCACCAAATCACCAAAAAAAATGAACATTTCCATAATATATAAAGGCAGAAAAAGGATTGCATATGAAACCATGAGTCTACTATGCATGGCTTGCAGTTATTTTTTAAGTCCACACCAACTTTATATGGTAGTACCAACAATGTCCTTCCCATCTCTTCCCTTCTGATCTCCCTTTGGTTCTTTTCTGTTAATTTGTTATGTTTCATTACCCCTTTTTTCTCTTTCTTTCCACCTTTTTAAAATCACTATTTACCCTCCCCGCCAACTCCTACCCCTACAACATTTTCCTTTCAGTAAAAGCCTTCCCTTGTAATAAGTAAGTGTAGTGAAGCAAAATAATGTGTGTTGTATTGGTTTTGTCTGAAAATGTTTGTACCTATGAGACTTTAGACAAGTGTATCACCCTTCTGGGCATCTGTAAGAGCAGGATGAGACATAAGTTCCCTTCTAGCTCTCAGATTTTATGATCCTATAAATAGAATATTGGAGGTTATGCTCAGCTGTAATTTCCACAAAGATGTAGATGGGTTTATTTTTCCTAATCTCTATTCAACACTATTAATTGAAGGTCAATGATGTATAAAATACCATGCCAGGCATTGTGGAGGATGCAAAATAAATTTTAAAAAAGACATGATTCTTTCCCTGAATGAGCACACAGTTTGGTTGTTGTTCAGTTATGCCCATCACTTTGTGACCCCCATTTGGGGTGTTCTCAGCAGAAATGCTGGAGCACTTGCCATTTTCTTCTCCAGCTTACAGATGAGTAAACTGAGTCATATAATATAAAGTAATTTGCCCAGGTTCACACAGCTAGTAAACATCTGAGGCTAGATTTGAACATATGAAGATGAGCCTACCTGACTGCTCTATCCATTGTGCCACTTACAAAGCCACAATTTAATTAGGGAGACAGAATATATGTACTCTGAAAAAGACTTAATGCTATTTGCTAAATACAAATAACATAAATGATGTCACATTTGCATAGCTCATAATGACACTGAAGAAATTGTATAAAGAATTTTATTTGATCCTCAAAACAACTTTGCAGGACAAATAATGCAGGTATTGTTCTCCTTACTTTAAGGAGGACAAAAGCAAGGCTCAGAAAGTTTAAATGACTTTCCTAGAGTCACAAGTGGCAGAACTCAGGTCTTCAGATTTTAAAGTCTGGGGCTCTTACAACTATTTAGGAATGTAAATGAATACACTATCGTTTGGCAACATTGACTAAAATCCTACACTAAGGCCTCTTCTTTGTATGAAGGTTGTGACCCTGATAGAAACTAAGCTTCCTGAGGGCAGGAATAATTTCATTTTAGTATTTATTTCCCCATTGCCCATCCCAGCATTTGGCACATAATAGGTAATTAATAATTGCTTGAGAATTGGTGGGTTCATTGATTGATTTTGAAAGCAATGCCAATGGAATAGGTCCCACTGAGCTGCAAAGACTTTGAACAGGGCTCCAGTGATGTACTTTTTCTTTTTTTAATATTTATTTATTTATTTAACTTTTTACATTCGTTTTCACAAAATTTTGGGTTCCAAATTTTCTCCCCTTTTATCCCCTCCCGCACCCCAATACACCAAACAATCTAATTTTCCCTATCTCCAATCTGCCCTCTCTTCTGTCATCCCTCCCTTCTCTTGTCCCCATCTTCTCTTTTCTCCTGTAGGTCCAGATGACTTTCTATTCCTCATTAACTGTATGTCTTCTTTCCTAGTAGCAACAACAATACTAAACAGTTGTTCCTAAAACTTTGAGTTCCAAATTCTCCCCATCCCTTCCTCCCCACCCATTCCCTTTGGGAAGGCAGGCAATTCAATATAGGCCATTTCTGTGTAGTTTTGCAAATGACTTCCCTGATAGTCGTGTTGTGTAAGACTAACTGAATTACCCTCCATCCTATCCTGCCCCTCATTGTTTCTCTTCTGTCTTTTGATCCTGTCCCTCCCCAAGAGTGTTGACTTCAAATTGCTCCCTCCTCCCTTTGCCCTCCCTGCCATCATCCCCGCCCTGCTTATCTCCTTCTCCCCCACTTGCCTATACTGTAAGATAGGTTTTCATATCAAAATGAGTGTGCATTTTATTCCTTTCTTTAGTCAAATGGGATGAGGGTAAACTTCTTGTTTTTTTTTTTCTCAGCTCTCCTCTTTTTCCCTCCACTAAAAAGTCTCCTACTTGCCTCTTAAATGGCATATAATTACCCCATTCCATTTCACCCTCTTTCCTCCCAGTACATTTCTCTCTCACCATTTACCTTAATTTCTTTTAAGATATGGTCCCATCCTATTCAATTCACTCTGTGCTCTCTGTCTCTGTATGTGTGTATGTGTGTGTGTGTGTGTGTGTGTACATGTGTGTGTGTGGTCCCACCAACTACCCAGATACTGAAAAGTTTTGAGAGTTACAAATATTGTCTTTCCATGTAGGAATGTAAACAGTTCACTTATGGTAAGTCCCTTAAGACTTCTCTTTGCTGTTTACTTTTTCATGCTTCTTCTCATTCCCATGTTTGAAAGTCAAATTTTCTTTTCAGCTCTGGTCTTTTCTTCAAGAATGCTCGAAAGTCCTCGAAAGTTTCATTGAAAGACCATATTTTCTCCTGAAGTATTATACTCAGTTTTGCTGGGTAGGTGATTCTTGGTTTGAGTCCTAGCTCCTTTGACTTCTGAAATATCCTATTCTACACCCTATGATCCCTTAATGTAGAAGCTGCTAGATCTTGAGTTATCCTGATTTTATTTCCACAATACTGGAATTGTGTCTTTCTAGCTGCTTGTAAGATTTTCTCCTTGACCTGGGAGTTCTGGAATTTGGCCACAATGTTCCTAGGACTTTCTCTTTTTGGATCTCTTTCAGGTGGCGATCAATGGATTCTTTCAAAACTTATTTTGCCCTCTGGTTGTAGAATGTCAGGGCAGTTTTCCTCGATAATTTCATGGAAGATGATATCTAGGCTCTTTTTTTGATCATGGCTTTCAGGTAGTTCCATAATTTTTAAATTGTCTCTCCTGGATCTATTTTCCAGGTCAGTTGTTTTTCCCATGAGATATTTCACATTCTCTTCCATTTTTTCATTCTTTTGGTTTTGTTTGGTGATTTCTTGGTTTCTCGTAAAATAATTAGACTCCATCTGTTCCATTCTAATTTTGAGAGAACTATTCTCTTCAGTGAGCTTTTGAACCTCTTTTTCCATTTGGCTAATTCTGCTTTTGAAAGCATTCTTCTCCTCATTGGCTTTTTGAACCTCTTTTGCCACTTGAGTGAGCCTATTCTTCAAGGTGTTATTTTCTTCAGCATTTTTTTGGGTCTCCTTTACCAAGGTATTGACCCGTTTTTCATACTTTTCTTGCATCTCTCTCATTTCTCTTCCCAGTTTTTCCTCCACCTGTCTAACTTGCATTTCAAAATCCTTTTTGAGCTCTTCCAAGGCCTGAGCCCACCCGACATCCCTCTGGGATGTCTGGAGTACCGAGGCCCTGCCCTCCACGTCTTTCCCTGATGGCAAGAATATGTCCTCGTCTTCGTCAGATCCAAAAGTCGGGATCATTTGCATCTGTTCAGAAAAACTCTCTATAGTCTTATTTTTCTTCCCTTTTCTAGGCATTTTCCCAGCCAGTTACTTGAGTTCTGAGATTGCTGTCCACCCCTGCCTAGATCCGCCCAACCAGTGCTTGGGGTCTGAGATTCAAATGGGCTTTCCATGGCAAGCGGCTGTTATTCAATGGGAGCTTTAGTTCTGGTGCTGGGGTGGGGGCAGGGTTGCCTCCGAGGCTCAGTTCCCTCAGGGGCTTTATGCAGAGACCTTCAGTAATGGAGTGGGGTGAGGCAGGGCCATCTCCCAGGCTCAGTTCCCTCAGGGGCTTTATGCAGAGACCTTCAGAAATGGAGCGGGTGGGGCAGGGCCGTCTCCCAGGCTCAGCTCCTTCAGGTGGTTTATGCAGAGACTTTCAGTAATGAAGATCCTGCCTGCTGCTGGGGGAGTCCCGGCCGCCTCCACTGCCTCCACCGCCACCCCTGCCTCTACCTCCGCCGCTTCCTGACCTTGCCTCCGCTGCTTCCTCCCAAGGGGACCCAAGCCACGGAGACACCCGCTCCCCTCTTGGTGAGCCCAGGCGTGTCTCTCACTGACCTGTAGAGTCTGTGGGCGGAGGGACCTTCCAGGCCGCCGGAGCTTCTGTCCCTGAAGCTTGCTCAGATCAGCTACTCTTGGGCCCCGGCCAGGGAAGCGCTGGGGTGAGGTCTGCTTTCCGGGGCACGACGGACCCTGGGGATGGCTCTCCAGGGCTCTCTGGAACGGAAATCTCTTCCACTATGTTTCTGCACCCCCTGCAGTGATCCAGAACTTCTGGGGAACTCTTCTTACATTAAATATATGGGCTGTGGGTTCAGAGCTCGCATATGTGTGTCTCTCTACTCCGCTTCTTGACTCCCCAGTGATGTACTTTTTGTCTGTCACTTGAGGACCAGACTCTCTCTGTTGCTAGATGTTCATCCTTAACCATCTGGCTTCAGAGAATGTTGGATTTTTTTTCAGTCTTAATAGGTCATGAAGACAACCTACTAAGATTTGGAGGGGTTTTAATATACAGTGATAGAGAGAATGCTCACACTAAGGAAATGGTGAATCCTTCTGAGTAAATACCTAAACACCAGGACTGATAGCACATTATACAACTGACTTTTCCTCCTCTAGTTGTCCATGTTGTATCAGGGTTCTATTGTATTATTTTTGTTTTTATCACCAAACACTCCAAAATTATAGTGTGTCCCACAAGATTTACTTTGACTCTGTCTCTACTGGCTAAAGCATCTTTTACTTTCATTTCCAGCTCGTTTATACTTTCTTCTACAACTTTCAGCAACAAGCTAAGAGAAATAAAGTTCTTTCTATAGCAAAATTATAAGGAATCAGTCATTAAGCCAGATGTCCATTATATCAATAACAAGAGGAACAGGAAATATGAGTCTGAGTATATCTGCATTCTTTTGGACTTGTTACCTAATGTGCATTAAGGCCTCCCAGATGTTTCATAGGCCCGTATATGTGGGGCGGGAAGGTATGGGTGCAGGTGGTTTGAGTTTGAAGGGAGGAGGGAAAGGGGATTTCTTTTTTACTTACCACTTCTGTCATTCTGTGAACTGAGCATACATTGGTCATCCAAGAAATGGAGAACATGACCTTTGCCCTCCAATGAGCTTACAATTCAATTAGGGAGATAGAAAATATGTGTGATGAGAAAGATTTAATACTATTTTCTCAAAACAAAAACCAGCAATAATTGTTGTGACAATCAAATAAGATGATAATTGCAGAGCACTTAGAACAGTGCCTGGCATATAGTAAGCTCTATATAAACACTAACTGTTATTACATTTATTGTTAATACATCACATTTGTATAGTTCCTTGTGACTCCAGCAGCAATTGATGTACCTAATCGGATTTGGTCCTTGCAACAATTTTGCAAGACAAATAGTGCAAATGTTACTATTCTTACTTTATAGAGGCAAGAACTGAGGCTTACTATACTCAATGACTTCATACCCTTGGAGCCCAAGGCTTACAGGCTCTCACTGCTGGAATATCAGAGACTCAATGGTCTAATGGACAGAACGTTGGGCTTCCTGGAGTCCAACCTATACTGGATTCTCCCTCAGACGCTTGTGAGTTTTGTCACCCCAGATGAATGACTTTAACTCTCTCAACATCATTTTCCCCCTCAATAAAATGGGGATGTTAATAGCTTCCTACCTCCCAGGGTTGTTATAAGGCTCAAGTGAGATAAAAATTGTAAAGTACTTTGCAAATCTTTTTTTTCCTTTTTTCTTTTGTCCTGACCTGATTTCATCAGGGTACAGAATTTCTCACAAGGAAACTTCCCTTACCAAGTGTAGATCAGCAGCTTATAGGCATGAAGAGCTACCTGGAGCCCTAAGAAAATAAATGATTTGTCCAGTGCCACAGAATCAGTACATATCATAGGTATCTACTTTACTACAGTATGTAAATATTAAAGAATACTATAAATCTGAATACTTGTTATTTAAAATAAAAGAGATTTAAAAGAGAAAAAATTGCTCATATGTATCCAAGTTAGATACACAAAAGGGAAACTAAAATGAAATTTATAACAGACAAAATCTGAAGACTTCTATTTAAAGTCCAGCCACTTGTGAATTCTGTGACTCTAGGCAAGTCACTTAAACTCTCTGAATTTGAAACTACAATAAAGAATATCTTCTAAGTCACCCAGATAATCACAAGAGACAAAAAGTAGGGAGCCAGTAGTAAAATCCATGGCCCTGGTGACTACAAACAAAAAGATAGATCAAAGTGAAGTAAGTGAAGGAAATAAAGAAGATCAATTTGAAGTTTGGACATAAGAGTAAAATTGTCCCCATTGGTATGATCTTAGTGGGGTGAGATCCATGAATACAATGTAGCTTTGGAAAAATCTACCTTATCAAAAAAAAAAAACCAAGGTGTTTACAAAGGAGAAATGGTGGGTAGGATTTGGGGTTAGCCTTATATATTAAGGGATATGAGTAAATCTAGGAATTAGAGGAGGGGAACCATAATGAAAAACAATTAGATGAAGATCAATGGAGGAACAAACAAAAAGGATGTTATCATTGGAGTATAATGTTAGTTCTGAAATAAATCAGACTCATAAGTGGAGGAAAAAAGTGTCTTTCATCAAGATAAAGAGAGTCATGGGTCATCCATACGATATTAACCATATTAATTTTCCTGTCAATATGATGGAATACATGGACAAAATCGAGAAAATAATAATACATTTTGGAAACACACCACAGGCATGCTGCACTAGTGATGGAGGACTTACATCGCACACATATGTGCTAGAATTTTATCTCTGAGAAAAGCAGAGTAGCTACTATAATGACAACTTGACTTGCTTTAATGATCATTTTATCCTTCAAGAGAGGAACTGACAAAGGGAAAATCGTTTCTAGACTAATTTTCACCAAAGGAGAAGAAGAACTAGTTGCTAGAGTGGAAATGATGAGAACTTTAAGGGGAAGTGACCACTCCTTCCTAGAGTTTGTAATAGAGACAAAGAGGGCAGCCAGGCATAGTATGACACATGCTCTTGAATTAAAGAGAGCAGACGTCAAAGATTCAGAAGAAAAATAGGCAGGATCCCTTGAATGAAAATTTTGTAAGGAAGCCATGAAAAACTCTCAAGGATGAATTTCTTTTCTCCTCCCCCACCAAATTTATTAATTTATTTGTTTTCAGTTTTCAACAATCACTTCCATAAGTTCCAAATTTTCTTCTCCTCTCTCTCCCTTCCTTCCCTAAGACAGCATGCAATCTTATATGGGTTCTACACATACATTCCTATTAAACACATTTTCACATTACTCGTTTTGCATAGAAAAATTAAAACAAATAGGAGAAACCATGAGAAAAACAAAACAAAACATAACAAAAGAGAAAATAGTCGGCTTCATTCTGTGTTCCAACTCCATAGTTCTTCCTCTAGATGTGAATGGCATTTTGCATCATGAGTCCTATGGAAACGTTTTAGGATGCTGTGAAAGGCTAAGGCTATCAAAATCAGTCCTTTCACACTGTGGCTGTTACTGTGTACAGTGTTCTCCTGGCTCTGTTCATTTCTCTTAGCATCATTTCATATAAATCTTTCTAGGTTTTTCTGAAGACTGCCTGTTCATCACTTCTTATAGCATGATAGCATTCTATTACATTCATAAACCACCACTCGTTTAGCCATTCCCCAATTGGTGGACATTCCCTTGATTTCCAGTTCTTGGCCACCACAAAAAGAGCTGCTATAAAATATTTTTGTACTTCTGGGTCCTTTTCCGATTTTTATGATCTCTTTGGGATACAGCCTGAGAAGCAGTATTGCTGGTCAAAGGGTATGCCCATTTTTATAGTCCTTTGGGCATAGTTCCAAATTGCTGTCCAGAATGGTTGGATCAGCTCACAGCTCCAATGAATGTCTTCCAACTCTTCCATATCTTCTCCAACATTTGCAATTTTCCTGTTTTGTCATGTTAGCCAATCTGATAGGTGTTATGTGATACCTCAGGGTTATTTTGATTTGTATCTCTCCAATTAATAGTGATTTGGAACATTTTTTCATATGACTATAGACAGCTTTAATTTCTTCCTCTGAAAACTGTCTGTTCATATCCTTTGACCATTTATCAACTGGGGAATAACTTGTATTCTTGTAAATTTGACTCAGTTGTTAACATATTTAAGAAATGAGGCCTTTATTACAGACACTAGTTGTAAAAATTCTTTCCCACTTTTCTGCTTCCCTCCTAATCTTGGTTGCATTGGCTTTGTTTGTACAAAAACTTTTCAATGTAATGTAATCAATGCAATGTTTTCTATCCTTATTTGGTCATAAATTTCTCCATTCTCCATAAATCTGACAAATAAACTATTCCTTGCTCCCCTACTTTGTTTTTAGTATCAGCTTTATATCTAGATCACAGGTGTACACATTTGGACTTTATTCTAGTATACAATATGAGGTGTTGGTCTGTGCGCAGCTTCTGCCACTCCAATTTTCAGCTTTCCCGCAGTTTTGTCAAACAATGAGTTCTTATCCCAGAAACTGGGGTCCTTGGATTTATCAAACAATAGATTGCTATAATCATTGGCTACTGTGTCTTGTGTTTTACTGATCTACCCCTCTATTTCTTAGCCAGTACCAAGTGGTTCTATGATTTCTGCTTTATAATATAATTTGAGATCTGGTATGGCTAAGCCACCTTCCCTAGCTTTTCTCCCCTCTCCCTCACTCTTTACATGCAATTAGTCACCAAGACCTGTTGATTCTACCTGAACAATTTACTAACTTCATTGTGTAGATGACAACACTAAGGGCCAGTGAATTTAAATAACATATAATCAGTCCAGACTTTCTATCTCCTATATTCACTTCCAGTAGATGAGGTACCATACCTACGTGAGTGCGTGTGCGTGTGCGTGCGTGTGTGTGTGTGTGTGTGTGTGTGTAGATATTTTAGGACAAGGTAGCTATAGCCTTAAGTCAATTTCCCTTCCACTGAGAAGATTAGTCCAATGATATGATTATATAAATAGGACTATTGAATGTGATAGCTATTGAAGATTCATGAGGACGGGGAAATAATAAAATGACAGAAATTTCTTTGATATGTGGATGACTCAGAAAACCTGAACCTAGATATTAGTTCTAGTGACATTTATTCATCTTCCTTTTCTTATCTTGGCATCTCATAGAGAAGCTCTGAATTTACTCCCATATGTTGAATGAAATTCTGGATGTTAATCCTTTAATTTCTCACTTTTCCATTCCTCAACATGCCAGATTTAGTGTCAGGTGAACTGGGTTTGAGATCCTTGACATTCTTACTATGTGAATTTAATCAAGTCATTTAACTGCTCTAAGTCTTCATTTCTTCATATATAAAATGAGAAGATTGGATTTGCAAAGTTTTCTCTAGCTCTAAAACCTTTGAAATTATGTTTAAGGATAAGTTGAGATGGGTTAGCAGTCTCAGACTGTAATGGAATGAGAAATATTACTAGAAGCTAAGTAATCTGCAAGAAAGTTGTGTGAGGAAATCCTGCTACATAGCCTTCTTTGAAAAGAAGTGTTAGCTGCATGTCCAGAAAGTGCTTACATTGGATAACATTTCCCTTCTTGCTGGGTTGCAATTTCTTTGGTAATATTTCTGAGAGCATTGTCATTCTGAAACTACTGTCCTGAAAATGACTATTCTTTAGTTCCCCTTTTTAAAAACAAAATTTGTTTATATAATTTGTTTTTGACTTATTTAGTATGCCATTATTTAGGCTCAAGTTCTATATTTTTTGATCATACTTCCCCTTTAGATTACGTGTTCTATCATCTTTATTTTATATAAACAATGTGTCAAGTAGTACTGTCTTTCTGCATTGCTTTTTAATGAATGCTTTTTAATGCTCTGATGAATTATCTAGTCTATTCTTAAATATGCCACATAATGTGGAAAAATAAGTATGCTATTTAAATATTTCATTCAATAATCATGACTATCAAGTCTAACTTTTCCAACATTCTGTTCAGATCCATAAATTTCTTCTTATCTTTCTCTTAGATTTGTTAAGGTCCAATAAAGCTGCATTAAAGTCAACTACAATTTTCTTACTACCTAGACTTTTTTTATGTTTCAGTATTCAGGGCCTCTATGTTTAGAATTGATCTTATTTCCTTCATTTATAAAAAATGTAATGATTTATTATAGCTAGAGAGTTAGCCTCAGAGTCAGGAGGATCTGGGTTCAAGTTCTGATTCTGATATGTACTGACTGTTTAACTTTGGGCAAGCCTTATCTGTGACTGCCCGCAAACAACAAATAATTGATGTCCTACACTGATAAAAGCAGTTTCCTTACCAGATGAAACCCCAAGTCCAGCACCCTGCTCCAAATATTTCATAATCCATTAGTGCTTTTAACTGTAATGCATGTTCCCTGTTTGTCTCTCTAGAAAGTTATTCCCTTTCTTCCTTCTCCTCCTCCTCCTTCTCTTCCTTCTCCTCTTCCTCCTTTTTCTTCTTTCTCCTCCTACTCCTCCTCCTCCTTCTTCCTATTCCTTTCTCTTAAATGATTCAATTACTGTTATTTGGAGATTCAGCTAAAATGTCACAAATTTTATTTTAGCCTCTTATTTTAATTCTGTACACATGTTTATATTTTAAATGTTTCTTCTATGCAATAAAATGTTTAGTTCTGTTTTTAATCCATTTCGTAGCTCCAATTTTGTGGATGAGTTTAACCCATTAACAATGAAGATGAAATTAAGGAGGTTCTTACATCAATTCCTATTATATTCTCTCTCTCTCTCTCTCTCTCTCTCTCTCTCTCTCTCTCTCTCTCTCTCTCTCTCTCTCTCTCTCTCTAAATGAAACTTGTTTTGCTTAATGAATCTGACGCTGTTCTTCCATTCCCCTTTCTATGCCCTCAATTCCTCGCCTAACTCAGAACTGACTCTCCTGATCTTGCCCTAAAAGCAAGCAAATAAACAACCCCCTAACCCTATGCATCTGCAGTTTATTTGGCTTAAAGCAATCTGACTCGAGGCATTATCCTCATTTATGGATGCTTCAGTCTCTCCCTCTACCTTACCTCACTGTCCAACCTAGACCCAGATCCATTGATTCTATGCTTGCTAATTTATCAGGTGCTCTAAAAGTGTTGGTGTAGTTTTATGGTATTAAAGCTTAAAAGCTTTTTTTGTTAAAAAAAAGCTTTTTAAGCTTTATGCTATTGAGCTATTAAAGCTTAAAATTGCACTAAGACTTTTGGGAACCCTATACTTCAATGAATTAGATTTCATCAATCTGGGTACTCTCTCTAGTGATAAATAATTCACCCAGCCTTGGCCTCTTATTCTAGATGATTCTCATCTATGTTCTATAAATATTCCACAGTGTTTCAAACCAATATGTTAGGGGTTCCTTTGACATTGTGTGGAAAGTCATAGAGTATCTGGACTGTCCATTGACTAACTCTCTCTTTTCACACTCACCTTCATTTACAATCACACATTTTTCTAAGTGATATACTTCTCACGGCTTCTCTAGGTAATTTTATCTGGTAATATGTTGCAGTGGCTTTCACTTCTCCCTTGATAGTCCTTTACTTTAATTAGTAGGAGTGTGTCATATTCCTTTTCTCTTACCCATGTAGCATCACTGGTAGAAAGTGATGAAGAAAACAGAATACGAGCCTTTGTTCAGGGAACCCAGTTCTGAGCTAAGTGAGGAATTGAGGGCATAGAAAGGGAGAGAGAGAGAGAGAGAGAGAGAGAGAGAGAGAGAGAGAGACAGAGAGAGAGAGAGAGACAGAGAGAGAGAGAGACAGAGACAGAGACAGACAGACAGACAGAGACAGAGAGAGAAAAACAGAGACAGAGAGAAAGAGAGACAGAGACAGCGACAGAGAGACAGCGACAAAGAGACAGAGACAGAGAGACAGAGAATGTAACAGGAATTACTATAAGGTCATTAAAATCATTATGCAATTCCCCAAAGTCACATATAGCTGGGATATTAACATGGAATAACCTTTCATCTCATGAACAAAATTCTGAATTTATCAAAAACAATATAAAATGTATGTTTGTTCAGACTCTTGGATTCAGACAAGGTAGTATAGGAGGCATAATTGCTAGAGTTGAAGAAGACCTTGTAAACTACTGACTTTACCCATTATATAGATGAACAGAGGCCCAGGGAGTTGTGCAGCAAGTGAATTCAAGTAACATAGCTTGGATGAGGTAAGTGCAGGTAGGATTAAAACCAGGTCTTGAATTTTCAAGTCCATTGCTTTTCCCATTATACCATGATGTTAGATAATATAACACCAACCTAGAATCTAGACCCTAGATTATTGTCAAAGTCAGACTGGGCACTTTTATATGCTGGAAGTTCATTTCAATTTTAAAAGTTTTATCAATGTTTTGGGTTTTTTTTGTTATATAGTCACTATTGAACCTTCCCTTGTAACAAAGAAAGTGAAGCAAGCAAAATTAATCAACATGGAGCCCATGTAACAGCCTAAGCAACATCCTGTCCCCATGGTGGCACCTCTACCCAAGGAAGGAAAGCGTACCTCCTCCTCCGTTCTTCCAGAGTGAGACTGAGCATTACTGCTCACCAGAACTTGACTGCTTGTCGTGTTTTCATTTGCATGATCAGAGACAGTTTTTTCCCACTTTTCTCCCAACTCTGTTTACATCACTGCCTAAGTTTCTCTGAATTGCTTGTATTTGTCATTTCTTCAATTCAGTTCAATTTAGCAAAGGCAATTTGACAACCAATAGATTTGTTGTTTATTACATGCCTAGCATTTGCTAGGTAGGGATGGGGACAGAAGTTTAGGGCATTCAGAAGGTGGATAGAGAAAGTATATATATGTACTTACTAAGTACATATATATACACATAATATATATATAATATACATATATACAATATACATACATACATTGTATCTATATAAACACACACATACGTACAAGTGGTCCAATGGATAGCGTGCCAGAACTCGAGCCAGGAAGATCTGAGTTCAAATCTGGCTTCAGACACTTAGTAGTTGTGTGACCCTGGGCATGTAACTTACCCTCTATTTAGCTTAGTTTCTTTACTTCCCCTTCCCAGAGTTGTTATGAGGATTAAATGAGATTAATCGCAAACTGCTTAGCAGAGCCTGACACAAACTAAGCATTAGTATGATAAGTGTTATTACATAATATAGAAGTATTAGCTCTTATTAATCATTATTATCTTGAGTGCTTAGGATCCCCCCTCACACTTTTCCATGTTTTAGATTGTCCTCACTACTGAAGAAATAATAATGATGGGAAATCCGAAAGGAGAGATAAAATGGGCAGAAAATGATGACTCAAGAAACTGAATTTTCCTTGCTCCTTGGCAATCTGAAACTTATTTTCAGTCTTCTACCCTCAAATTCATTCCCAAAGTTCTATCAGACACAAAAAGACCTGTGAGATGTTGCTTGGCGGAGAAATAATATGCTCTGAATGCTACTGTCTGATCTAAATATATGCAGAGAGAACAAGTGTGATATTTTCCTTTTATTTCTACCTTTTCTTTCTTTTCTCTTTCCTTTCCCCTTTCCTTTCTTCCTTCCTTCCTTCCTTCCTACCTTCCTTCCTTCCTTCCTTCCTTCCTTCCTTTCTTTCTTTCTTTCTCTTTCTTTTTTCTTTGTCTCTTTCTTTCTCTCTCTTTCTTTCCTTCTTTCTTTCTACCTTTTCTTTCTTCTTTCTTTTCTCTTTCCTTTCCCCTTTCCTTTCTTCCTTTCTTCCTTCCTTCCTTCCTTCCTTCCTTCCTTCCTTCCTTCCTTTCTTTCTTTCTTTTTTCTTTGTCTCTTTCTTTCTTTCTTTCTTTCTTTCTCTCTTTCTTTCCTTCCTTCTTTTCTTCCTTCTTTTCTTCCTTCTTTTCTTCCTTCCTTCCTTCCTTCCTTCTTTCTTTCCTTCTTTCTTTTCTTCTTTCTTTCCTCCTTTCTTTGTCTATTTTCTCTGTTGGGTTCATTTGGTTATTGCATATATATGTATATGTGCATATATATGTGTATGTATGCATGTGTATATATGTGTGTATGCATGTGTATATATGTATATGTGTGTATGTGTGTGTTTGTATGTATATATACGTATGTGTGTGTATGTATGTATGTATGTATTGGCTCAGGAGCCCAAAGGATCCAGGACACTATTTTAAATTAGCTCAGTAAAAAATACAAAAAAATACCATCTGGCACATAGTTACCCAAGGGGCAAAAGGAAGGTGAAAAGCCAGAGATACCAAGCAAAACCCAAGGGCGATTTTGTCTGGGGACATCCAGGAACTCTTTGTTTACAGGGTGATGTAGCAAGGTAAGCTTCCTCATTCTTGGGATGGAAAGCCCTAAAACTCTGTGTTACAGAGCAAGGAGTCCTCCTGTAGGAAGAACTAAGGGGTCTACCTAGAAGAAGGACTGGTAAGAGCCTCAGTTCAAATGTTGGCTTTGTTGTTTTTATCGTGTGAATGATTTTTTCTCTCTAGGCTTCTTCTTCCTTGTATAGAATAGGAGGGAAATGTCTCAGAATCTAGGCCCTAAATGATCCCCAAGATCCTTCCCAGTTCTAAATCCCTTGTGATTAATTGTAATAACCTGTGATTAATTCTGAGATTGAACCCAACTGCTATCACCCCTGAAACCACCCACTCTTTGCCTTCAATTCGGGACTTTTGTGGAAGACAATGGGATTATGGTATATGAGAAAAACAAACTAAAAAAAGGCTTTTCTCAGTCTCTGGTACAACTTAACTCAGGCATGAAACTTACACAGTCATTGGGTCAGTCCATTAACTAAACAATTTACTTTAAGCTTAAAGCAATTTTTAAAAATTTTGCCAATTAGGTGCCCCCTAAAAAATAATCCTAAACGCTGATGCTTTATTGGGTCTTTTAAAGAAGAAATGTCTCTTCTTATGATATCGCCCTCACATGGAGTCTCAAGTTACTCTTGCTATTTTTTCAACAGTGCCCTGAATATACAAAGAAGCTGAAATGAATGAGAAATCCTTTAAGAAAAAAAGTACCAAACCCTTCCTAGCAGTCAGGAACAGTTCCCTTTTCTATTTGAAATCTTCCTGACTGCCAGCTTTGTGGAAGATTTCACAATCTCATGCAGTGGAGGCCAGCCTCTGGGAAATGGCCAAAGCATATTTCTTGCAAATTAACAAATGCTTTGGTTTTGCTTCTAGGTTCCAAACAGGACTTGTAAATGCATGGAGGTGGAAAAAGAAAGACATGCTAAATCTTCACTGTTACATCTCAGTAGTTCCCTGAATATGATTTACTTATAAACTTAGAAATTGTTCAGGATATGTAAGTCAATAATTAATAATAAAAGCAGCCCATATTTGGATTGGGTTTTAGATTTTACAAATGTTTACCCTGTACATAACTAAGTACATAGTTACATAATTGTATATAATTAAGTATATATTGCATCTGAGGAAATTGAGACACAGAGAGGCCAAGAGACTTGAGCAATGTCACATGGGTAACGTCAGAGCCTGGAATCTGACCCAGGTCTCCTGACTCTGAATTCAGCATTCTCTCACATCCCACATCACATCACTGATTTCTCTTCACATGTCTGTTTGAAGATTGACTACAGTCGTGCAGCAGTCCTAAAAAACAAAAACAAAACACCCTAAGTTTCAACAACACCAACAAATCCTAGGTAATTGAAATGTATCATCTCAAAACTGAACAGTAATTCATGTTTGAATAGTCCTTGACACTTTACAAAGTACTCTCTTCATAACAACCCTGGGAAGCAGGTGGTACAAGAATTACTATTCTCATTTTCAAAAAAAGAAAACTGGGGGGGGAGGAGCCAAGATGGCGGAGTAGAAAGACTCATGCATGCTAGCTCCAGAACCCAAAGCCTATAAATTTCCTGTAAAAAGAACTCCCCACAAATTCTGGAGCAGTGGAACCCATGCAGCAATGGAGGGGAGGAGATTTCCGTTCCAGAGAGCCCTGAAAAACCAGCCCCAAAGGTCCGCCATGCACCAGACAGGTGCTCCGATCCATTATTGAAGGTCTCTGCATAAACCCCCTGAGGGAACTGAGCCTGGGAGGCGATCCTGCCCCCACCTGAGCACCAGAACCTAAGCTCACATTGAATAGCAGCCCCACCCACCGCTGAAAGCCCTGAGGCTGGGGAGCAGCATTTGAATCTCAGACCCCAAGCACTAGCTGGGCAGATCTAGGTGGGGGTGGAAAGGAATCTCAGAAGTCAAGTAACTGGCTGGGAAAATGCCCAGAAAAGGGAAGAAAAATAAGACCATAGAAAGCTACTTTCTTCGGGAACAGATGCTTCCGCCTTTCATTTCTGATGATGAAGAACAATTCCTACCATCAGGGAAAGACGTGGAGGTCGGGGCCTCTGTATTCCAGATGTCCAAGGTGGATGTCCGGTGGGCTCAGGCCATGGAAGAGCTCAAAAAGGATTTTGAAAATCAAGTTAGACAGGTGGAGGAAAAACTGGGAAGAGAAACGAGAGAGATGCAAGAAAAGCATGAAAAAATGGGTCAATACCTTGCCAAAGGAGACCCAAAAAAATGCTGAAGAAAATAACACCTTGAAAAATAGGCTCACTCAATTGGCAAAAGAGGTTCAAAAAGCCAATGAGGAGAAGAATGCTTTCAAAAGCAGAATTAGCCAAATGCAAAAAGAGGTTCAAAAGTTCACTGAAGAAAATAGTTCTCTCAAAATTAGAATGGAACAGATGGAGGCTAATGACTTTATGAGAAACCAAGAAATCACAAAACAAAACCAAAAGAATGAAAAAATGGAAGAGAATGTGAAATATCTCATGGGAAAAACAACTGACCTGGAAAATAGATCCAGGAGAGACAATTTAAAAATTATGGGACTACCTGAAAGCCATGATCAGAAAAAGAGCCTAGACATCATCTTCCATGAAATTATCAAGGAAAACTGCCCTGAGATTCTAGAAACAGAGGGCAAAATAAATATTGAAGGAATCCACAGATCACCACCTGAAAGAGATCCAAAAAGAGAAACTCCTAGGAACATTGTGGCCAAATTCCAGAGTTCCCAGGTCAAGGAGAAAATATTGTAAGCAGCCAGGAAGAAACAACTCCAGTATTGTGGAAATAAAATCAGGATAACACAAGATCTCGCAGCTTCTACATTAAGGGATCATAGGGCGTAGAATAGGATATTCCAGATGTCAAAGGAACTAGCAAACCAAGAATCACCTACCCAGAAAAACTGAGTATAATACTTCAGGGGAAAATATGGTCTTTCAATGAAACAGAGGACTTTCAAGCATTCTTGATGAAAAGACCAGAGCTGAAAAGAAAATTTGACTTTCAAACACAAGAAGGAGAAGAAGCAGGAAAAATTAAACAGCAAAGAGATGTCATAAGGGACTTACCAAAGGTGAACTCTTTACATTCCTACATGGAAAGACAATATTTGTAACTCTTAAAACTTTTCAGTATCTGGGTAGTTGGTGGGACCACACACACACATATACGTGTACATGCATGCGCACACACACATACACACATAAACGCACATACAGAGACAGAGAGCACACAGTGAATGGAATAGGATGGGACCATATCTTAAAAGAAACTAAGGTAAATGGTGAGAGAGAAATGTAGTGGGAGGAGAGAGGATGAAATGGAATGGGGTAAATTATCTCTCATTCAAGAGGCAAGCAGGAGACTTTTTAGTGATCCAAGGCAAGTCACTTAACTGCTCAGAACCTAAGGCAACTCTCTAAAACGCTTAATCAAAGGATTGTAGCATGGGCTTTTTCACTGGGATTTTCCTATACCAATTAAATTGATCAACAAACATTCATTAGATGCTTACTGTTTACCAAGCACTATGTTAGACTTGCACCACATCACTTATTCTGGTCAGGACCAAGAAAACTGCAGAGGTGAAAGAGGGGACATATTAAAATCTCATGGCATAAGAGACAGAAGATAATATTGGTTACAACAGACATCATTGGCATGGGGAGGGAGGTGATAGTTCATGCTAGTGCATTGGGTAGAACTAGATAATGGTTAGCTTTGAAGACAAAAATCCGAAAGTTTTCTTTCTCAAGAGGTCCTGGGAGGTTCCTTCTCATCCCCATGTTGAGATCCAGTGTCTTATCTGTTGTGTTGAGATCTCTCCAGGATCTTTTCTTTGGTAGTTTCTATTCATTCCAGGCTATCGTATTAGACAGGTGGTATTCTCTTCCAAATGTGAGAGGTCTCCTGGACTTGCTGTCTAATGGTGAAATATGCTGGAATGTCCATCACATAAACCAGCACAAACATATGGTTTTAACTAATGCTGATTGAGTTTTTTCCCATTACTTATTACATATCTACAAAACAAAGCTATAAACCTGTCTCTCTGAGTTCAACTTGACCCTGAAACAGTATTCTGATTAGCTTCATTGCCTGGAAGGAAAGACAGGCCCACAATTTAGGGTCCTTTCCTTCTTCCTCACCCCAGGCCCTTGTTTCAGCGTAATTCAAACTCAATACAGACTTGATTACTTCAGCTACTCATCATCTTAGTACTTAGTGTGGGAATTCTACCTAACATCAATCTCAGTTGTCATCAAGTTGGTTAGAAGGTGAAGGGGTTTTCCATTCTCTGGAATGTAATAGACCATGGCATATGTGACCGTATGTATGAGTACTATTACAGATAGCTCTAAAGTAAGGGCCCACAATCTCATACAACCTCAGAGAGAAATCACTTGAGAATTCAGAGTTAGTGATCCATAAAGAACTAATTGTAAGAATTCTCTTTTGCATGACTCCCCCAAATACCACTATCTATGACTGATAGATAATATGGTAATTACTAGTAGTATGAATGAAACATCGCATACCCAGATTTGAGTCAATTAAAAATAATCATAATTCTATTGCCTTTGGTGTGATCCAGTGAGAGATGGCTAAGGAAAAACCAAACAATCCGCATGGCTTTGGCTCACTCACACCATTGCTCATACGTCTACACTGGAAAATAGAGGCAATGGCTGCATAGTAGATCGAGAGCAGGACTTTGAGTCAAGAAAATTAAGTTCAAATCCCACCTCTGACTATTTATTAATTGACTTAAGCAAGTCACATAGCCTCTACATATCTCAGGCAATTCTGTGTTGGGGGAGGGAAGTTCCTTATACTTGTAACTACTATTTAGGTGTCAGGACATATGCATGGTTCAAAACCAAGCAATTATAAATTTCCCAAAATTTCCCAAAATTTCAAGGATTTCAGAGAGGCCACTGAGCTCAACCCATGTCTGAGTAAGTATTCCTTCTCTAAAATCTCCAGGAAGTCATTATCCATCTTGATAAGAGAGAATTCAGAGTAACTGGGACAAAAAGAACCAATTATAAAGATGCTTTTTGCATGATTCTCCAAAAGTCATCCTAAACTTGAAGACTAGAGGTGATGGAAAACTCGGTACCTCAGTACATCCAGAGACAGCTCATTCCATTAATGGATAGTTTTATTTATTTACTCCTTTATTTGTTTATTCATTCATTCATTTAATTATTAGAAAAGGTATTCCTTCTATCAAACCAAAATACTTTGGACATTCAAACAGAACTTGGATATTAGTGTTGCTAATAATTAATTTATTTGTTTTTGGTTTTCAACAACCATTTCCATAAACTTTAAATTTTTCTCCCCTTCCATCCCCCCTCTCTTTTCATGAAGGCCTACAATCTTATATGGGTTCTACACCCACATTCTTATTAAAAGCATTTTCACATTAGTCATGTTGCATAGAAGAATTAAAATGAATGGGAGAAATCATGAAAAAAATAACAAAACAGAAAATATCTACTTCATTCTGAGAGTTCTTTCTCTGGATGTGGATGGCATTTTATATCGCATCCTTTAGAATTGTTTTAGGTCTTTGCATCTCTGTGAAGAGCTAAATATATTATAAACAGTTCTCGCGCACAGCGGCTGTTATTGCGTATAATGTTCTCCTTATTCTGCTCATTTCACTCAGCATCAATTCATTTAAGTCTTTTTCTGATATCTCCCTATTCATCTTTTCTTATAGCACAATAACATTCCATTACATTCATATACCACAATTTGTTCAGCCATTCCTCGACTGATGTGCATCCCCTCTATTTCCAATTCTTGGCCACTACAAAAAGAGCTGCTATAAATATTTTTGTACATGTGGATCCTTTTTCCATTTTTATCATCTCTTTGGGATACAACACTGCAAGAGGTATTACTGGGTCAAAGAGTATGCACATTTTTGCAGCCCCTTGGGCATAAGAACTTGGATTTTCTAAATCAGCTTTTAAATCTTTTTTATGTTCTAAAATATTTTTGAATATCTCTTTGTGGTATCAAAGAACTGGAAATTTCAGGGAAGTTCGTCAATTGGGGAATGACAACAAATTGTGGTATGTGAATGACTGTGACGGAATACTACTATACTATAAGAAATGATGAGCTTGATCATCTTAGACAATTATGGATAGACACGCAAAAATAGGAAGAGTGAAACGCAGAACCAAGAGAACATTGTATATAGTGACATCAATATTGCTTTAAGAACAATTTTCAATGAATAAGTCATTTTGACTAATATAAAAACCAAAACTACCTACAAAGGAATTATGAAGGAAGATGCTATCTGCATCCAGAGAGAGAATTGATAAGTAGAAGTATGTATAGAATAATCTTATTTATGTATACCAATTTGTGTCTAATGGTAAGCCATCTCTAGAGCAGAGATGGAGGAGGAGGAAAAAGAAAAAAATTTACATGATATTATGTATTTATTTATGTATGTATTATATTTTTATATATTATATTTTTATATATTTATATTTAAAAGAATAGCAAGCTTACATAATAGATTTGCAGTTTCATATGTAATCTTTTTTATCATATTATGTTATGAAAATATTTGTTTTATTCCATAGATCAAAAAAGAAATCCCTGGAGGGAAGAGGAACAGTATAGAAACTATTACAATAGCCCAGGCAAAAAAGTATTAATAATAGAAATATCAACAATAACATTTGTTCCTGTAGCCCTCTGAACTTTATAATGTTCTCTCCGTCATAGCCAGACTATTAGATAGGTTCTCTTATTATTCCCATTTTACAGATGAGGAAAGCGAGGCTTACAGAGGTTAGACGACTTTTCCCAAGGTCTCAGAGCTAGTCAGCCTCAGGTCACAGAATAAGCACTCTGTCACTCTGTCAGCACAATGTTCTTGTCACTACATTAAGATACTTCATATGAGGAAAGCCTGCGTTAGGATGGCAGCAGAGAGGATAGAAGAGAACAGGTGGAATCAACAGGACCAGGCAACAGATTAGTGAATAAATAACCAGAGATGATTTTTAGGATTTCAGTCTTGGGTATGGAGATGAACAGTAGTGGTGTCCACAGAAATTGAGAAACTGGGAAGAACAACTCAGTGATGAGTTGATTGAGGGGTTGAGTCTGCTTAAAACGAGGCATACCTGATGTTGAGAGAGGCTGATTTTTCTCTTTTTGAGAGCAAGGATGAAAGATCCTTACCATGAAAGGGCACGTGCCTTCCTGTGGATAGAGCAGCTAGTGATAATTCTGCTTTCTCCCAGGTGACTCTGTCAGCTCCTTAAGGCAGTGGAGAGGATGAAAAAATGTGAATGTGGGAAACAGTGTGTGTGTGTGTGTGTGTGTGTGTGTGTGTGTGTGTTGGGGGTGGAGAGATGAGGGGAAATGGGCAGTAAGCTAACAGGAATCTGTGTAAGGCTAGGATACCCCTGGGGCTAGAAAAACCATTTAGCCCATAAAAATGGCGCTTCCCAAGAAGGTGGAATCCTTTGTGGTTTTCCAAGACTACATATATTAGAAACAACTGTTCATTTCAAAACCAGAGAGGCAGCTCAAAGCATGAGAATTTGAAAACTCTTCTGTGAGGAATGGACGTGACTGGCTGGCATTTTTAAAACATTCAAGACTATTTCTGCTCAGAAAACCTCGAACTAACAGGATTTTCAAAAGGAAGCCAGTGATCCAAGGACCTTGCAATATATATCCAATCCCACATCCTCTCTGGATAGGCTCAGAGTGGGATCTCCAATGTTGGAGTCTCCCTGCCTTCTATATTAAGAGTCCATGGATAGATTTTAGGGGGTCCATGAACTCGGATGGGAAAAATATTTAATCTTTATTTTTTCCAGCCTCTACCTAGCATTCACCGTTTCCTTCAATTATTTAAGTACATGATTCTGAGAAGGTATCTGGAGATTTCACCAGGCTACCAAAGGGTACAAAAACAGTTAAGAATCTGTGGTCTCTCTTAAGAGAGAATGAAATGGTGTTGTGGAGCCTCCTCCATTTCAAGAAAAGTCTCTCCTACATGTAAGGGGAGAGAGATCAGGACTTTATTTTATTTCTATGTTTGGTACCATCTAGTCGAGCTTTTTGAACCACTAGATTGCTACCAGGTGCCTCTAGTTTACAAACATGGGACAATTCTGCTTTAGAACAGTGCCCACACTAATTTTTATAATGTGTCACTCTAGTAAGGACACTGCTATATTTCACAGATGGGCTTCCTGAAGAGAAGGGCTGCTGGTTGGCTGAGCTGAGATCTGACATGATTAGAGAAATTGAAACTGACAGCCAGTGTTTTATTCAAGGAAGCAGAATGTGGCTGTTGTTACAGGAGGCAGTGGGAACTGGTTAGGCACCAGGTGGGCATCGGTAGACAAACCAGTGGCTGGCTCTCAGCACTGTGTGCAAGTGTAAGAAACCCAGCTCAGAGACCAAACTGAATGTGACTTTTGCACGCAAGGTTTCTGCAGGTGTGTTTATGCCAAACTTCTCCATTTTCAGGGTTTGTTATTTTGAAATCCTGGCAGAAAGACAGCGGGGGCAGTAAACAAGATGCCTTCTCCTAGAGGACAACCCAAGGAGAACCCGGCACTGGAGCAAAGAGACAGACGTGAGCAGTAAGGTGGGATTATCAAAGGGCTAAGCAAAGAAGGCCTGGCTTCCATGAAGAAATGGGGCAGTTCCTAGTCATGGCCAAGGCATAGATTAACCAAGGCCATCATGACCTTTTAGAACTGAATTTTAAAATACTTAGGTATATTTGTATATTTCAAGATAATGCTATTGATATAGCAAGCTACTCTCATGGTCAGAATACCCTGGGTTCAAATCCAACTTCTAACATATTTTGGCTAGCCTCTCAGTGACTCTCTAAGGCTACAAGTCAAAACAACTCAATAAGCACTTATTAAGCACCTACTATGTGTACTGGGCAGGGATAGCCAAATGGCTCAGTGGATATAGCACCAGGCCTGGAGTCAGGAAAACCTAAGTTCAAATCTGGCCTCAGATAATCACCAGCTATGAGACCTTGAGCAGGTCTCTTAATCCCTATTTGCCTAGGAGGCAGCTAGGTGGTTCAGTGCATAGAGCACTAGGCATGGAGTCAGAAAGACCTGAGTTCAAATCTAACCTCAGATATTTACTTGCTATCTGACCCTGGGCAATTCACTTAACCTCTATTTGTCTTAATCCACTGAGGTAGGAAATGGCAAACCACTTCAGAATCCTTATCAAGAAAACCCATGGACTGTGGGGCCACAGGATCATGAAGAGTTTGACACAATTGAACTAAACAACACCAAATGTGCCACACACTACACTGATGGCTACAAGCTGAAAAAGAGTCACCAATCTGCATTGCCTTTACCAATAAATCATAGGTCTGGATTGGAAACAAAAAATTAGATCTCAAAAATTAGCATTAAAATGTAAAAAAAAATGAATCCCAATAATAGCATTAATTCCTGAGGAGCAGAAATATATGTTCCTCCCACTTCTCGAAGATTTTAATCCAATTCAAGGGATATTAGCTAAGCACCTACTACTTATACCAGGTAGTTGGGGTACAGGGACAATGACAAAGAGGCTCCTGACCTCAGGACTCATATCACAATGGAATAAACATCCTAGATGAAGGACCCAGAGGGGGAGCAATGGATGAACATTCCCAAATGCATCCTTTCTGAACCATAAGACATTTAAAAACACTTCTCATTTTCTGCTGTTGCAGTATAGATAACTAAAAATGGACCGAGGGTCTCTTACTGCAGAAACTAATTTAAAATCAACACATTTATCATAGATACTTCTCTCCTTGCAGACTGTGTTTATAAGTCGTCTATAATGAACATTTTAAAGAATAATTTCAAATTTGCAGGACTGCAGGTGTACTGTGAAGTTAGTGTAGGTCATGATTCTCCAGCATTTGGTTCCAGAACCTCTTGACTCTCTTAAAAATTATTGAGGATCCTAAAGAGACTTGAATTACATCTATCAGTATTTTGTTGTAGTTCAGTCATTTCCAGTTGTATCCGACTCTTTGTGACCCCATTTTGTGGTTTGCCATTTCCTTCTCTAGCTCATCTTACAGATGAGGGAATTGAGGAAAAGAGGACTAAGTGACTTGCCCAGGGTCACACAGCTATTAAGGCTCTGAGGCCATATTTGAACTCAGGAAAATGAATCTTCAGGCCCAGCATTCTATCTATTGCACCACCTAGAAGGCCAAATTAAAATGTCTTTGTATAATTATGAAAACAGTTTTGTCTTCATGGACTCCTTGAAAGGATCTTGTGGATCCCAGGGATCCCTGGGCCCAACTTTGAGAAGCACTGGTCTATGTGGTCTGTAAAGACTCTTTCAGGTCTAAATTTTATATTTTCAAGTGAAACAAGTTTTTCTGAATTGTACTAGAAAAAACCCACCACTATATGGAACAGATATATTTGAGATAATTATTCCCCCCTCAACTGACCACTTCTTTTCTGATTCTAGCTGTGTTGATTTTTTCCCTTTGTAAAAGCTTTTCAATTCCATGCAATCATGTTTCTATGAAAAAAATGCGTTCTTGTCCCATGGGGAGCAGAAGGAGCTCTGGATATCAAATCTCAAGCTGGGAGAGGTCTAAAGAACCATCTTCTTAGGCCGGCAGTTCTGAGCAGGACCCCTTCATACTCTTAAAAATTGTTAAAGACACCCATAAGAGCATTTTTCCAGTAATGTGTGTTATATCTATTGTTAATTACTGTATTAAGACTTTAAAAAATTCTAGTATTATTATGAAAATAGTTTCAACTCAAAGGAACCCTTGGAAAGGTCTTAAGCATCCACAGGGGTCCCTGGCCCACAGCTTCAGAACCAATGTTATTCTAACCCACTCATTTTATGACTGAGAAAAAATAGATGCAGGGAGAGTAAGTGAGGGGAAAGCCTTAGAGAAGGGACTAGGATTTGAATCCAACACTTGGGACTTGAGATCTTGGACTCTTTCCACAACACCTTGAAGGACTCTGGCTGGGCTCTTCCTGTCACTTTCTCCTCAATTCTGACATACTGAAGTACTGAGGCAACTCTGGGACAGAGGGGACCAAGGCTTTAGGGATCAGGGAATGGTCTAAAGCAGGTGGGGGCAGGGAGGAGCCAAGATGGCAGAGTAGAAAGACACACATATGCTAGCTCCTAACACACAGCCCATAAAATACCTGTAAAAAAGAACTCCCAAGAAATTCTGGAGCAGCAGAAGCCACACAGCAACAAAATGGAGGAGATTTCTGCTCCAGGGAGCCCTGAAAAACCAACACCAAAGATCTGTCATGCACCAGACCCGAAGCAGAACCCAGCCCTGCCTTGGCCGAGCAACACCAAGAGGAGCAGATCCGAGCAGGCTTCAGGGACAGAATCTCCAGCCGCCATGCAGGTCTCTCTACCCACAGGCACAAAGGTCAGTGAGAGAGCCTTTTTGGCTGTCCAAGAGGAGAGCGGGGGTGTCTCCATAACTCAGGCCCCCTTGGGAGGCAGAAGCAGAGGCAGCAGCTGACAGGGGGTCCCAAAGCAGGCAGGATCCATTATTGAAGGTCTCTGCATAAAGCCCCTGAGGGAACTGAGCCCCTGCTCGTGGCCCTACCCCTACCCGAGCAGCTGAACTTAATCTCACCCTGAATAGCAGCCATGCCCCCACTTGAGCACCTGAATTTAATCTTCCACTGAATAGCAGCCCTGCCCCTGCTGAAAGCCCTGAGGCTTGGAAGCAGCATTTGAATCTCAGACCCCAAGCAATAGCTGGGAGGATCTGGAGGCAAGGCGGGGGTGGAGAGGAATCTCAGAAGTCAAGTAACTGGCTGGGAAAATGCCCAGAAAAGGGAAAAAAAAATAAGACCATAGAAGGTTACTTTCTTGGTGAACAGATATCTCCTCCCTTCCTTTCAGATGAGGAACAACAATGCTTACCATCAGGGAAAGACATAGAAGTCAAGGTTTCTGTATCCCAAACATCCCAGGGGGATGTCCGGTGGGCTCAGGCCATGGGAGAGCTCAAAAAGGATTTGGAAAATCAAGTTAGACAGGTGGAGGAAAAACTGGGAAGAGAAATGAGAGAGATGCAAGAAAAGCATGAAAAGCAGATCAACACCTTGCTAAAGGAGACCCAAAAAAATGCTGAAGACAATAACACCTTGAAAAAATAGGCTAACTCAAATGGCAAAAGAGGTTCAAAAAGCCAATGAGGAGAAGAATGCTTTCAAAAGCAGAATTAGCCAAATGGAAAAGGAGGTTCAAAAGCTCACTGAAGAAAATAGTTCTCTCAAAATTAGAATGGAACAGATGGAGTCTAATGACTTTCTGAGAAACCAAGAAATCACCAAACAAAACCAAAAGAATGAAAAAATGGAAGAGAATGTGAAATATCTCATTGAAAAAACAACTGACCTGGAAAATAGATCCAGGAGAGACAATTTAAAAATTACGGGACTACCTGAAAGTCATGATCAAAAAAAGAGCCTAGACATAACCTTTCATGAAATTATCAAGGAAAACTTCCCTGATATTCTAGAACCACGGGGCAAAATAAGTATTCAAGGAATCCACAGATCACTTCCTGAAAGAGATCCAAAGAGAGAAACTCCTAGGCACATTGTGGCCAAATTCCAGAATTCCCAGATCAAGGAGAAAATATTGCAAGCAGCTAGAAAGAAACAATTCCAGTATTGTGGAAATACAATCAGGATAACACAAGATCTAGCAGCTTCTACATTAAGGGATTGAAGGGTGTGGAATAGGATATTCCAGAAGTCAAAGGAACTAGGACTCAAACCAAGAATCACCTACCCAGAAAAACTGAGTATATTACTTCAAGGGAAAAAATGATCTTTCAATGAAATAGAGGACTTTCAAGCATTCTTGATGAAAAGAACAGAGCTGAAAAGAAAATTTGACTTTCAAACACAAGAAGGAGAAGAAGCATGAAAAGGTAAACAGCAAAGAGATGTCATAAGGGACTTACCAAAGTTGAACTGTTTACATTACTACATAGAAAGATAATATTTATAACTCTTGAAACTTTTCAGTATCTGGGTAGTTGGTGTGATTTTACACACACACACACACACACACACATGCACACACATGCACACACACAGAGAGACAGACAGCACAGAGTGAATTGAATAGGATGGGATCATACCTTAAGAAAATGAAGTTAAGCTGTGACAGAGAAATACATTTGGAGAAGAGAGGGAAAAATGGAATGGGGCAAATTATCTCTCATAGAAGAGGCAGGCAGGAGACTTTTTAGTGGAGGGAAAAGGAGGGGAAGTGAGAGAAAAACATGAAGCTTACTCTCATCACATTTTACTAACGGAAGGAATAAAATGCACACTCATTTTTGGTATGAAGACCTATCTTACAATACAGGAAAGTGGGGGAGAAGGGGATAAGCAGGGTGGGGTGGATGATGGAAATGAGGGCAGTGGGAGGAGGGATCAATTAGAAGTCAACACTCCTGAGGAGGGACAGGATCAAAAGAGAGAATAGAAGCAATGGAGGCAGGATAGGATGGAGGCAAATATAGTTAGTCTTACACAACAGGACTATTATCGAAGTCATTTGCAAAACTACACAGATAGGGCCTATATTGAATTGCCAGCCTTCCCAAAGGAAATGGGTGGGGAGGGAGAGATAGGGAGAAGTTGGAACTCAAAGTTTTAGTGACAACTGTCAAATATTGTTCTTGCAACTAGGAAATAAGAAATATAGGTAATGGGGAATAGAAAGTTATCTGGCCTTACAGGACATAAGAGAAGATGGGTGCAAGGGAAGGGAGGGAGGATAGAAGAGAGGGCAGATTGGTGATAGGGGAAATTAGAATGCTTGGTGTATTGGGGTGGGGGGAGGGGAGAAATGGGGAGAAAATTTGGAACCCAAAATTTTGTGAAAATGAATGTAAAAAGTTAAATAAATTAATTAATTAAAAAAAAGTTGGGGCTCAAAGTAGGTACATGTTTGAAGACAGGGGATGGGGGAGAGGGCAGATTCTAACTCATCTCCCAACTTGCAGACCTCAGGGCCTAAAATAACTTGGCTCATCATCTCAGGTCTCAACCACAGGACCTACAACTCAAAACCCACTCATCCCTGCAAAAAGGGAACCTGAGTCCAACTCCATCCCACTTCTTTCATCTTGTTTTGCTGTGAAAAGGGAGCATTGTTGGTTGGCCCAGTCATTCCCCAAATGGATAGACACTTGTTCTGTTTCCAGATCTTAACTACCACAAAAAAGTATGGCTATATATACTCTTGATGCATTGAACTTCCCCTTCTCTTGACATAGAAGTAATAGACTTGAGATGCAGAATGGTACATGCATTATCAGATATGACCCATATATAGATTTGTTTTCCTGGACTATATATATTTGTTGCAAAGGAGATAAATATCTCTATAGATACAAATCTATGTGTGTTATAGACACATATCTAAGTGTGTATGTGTGTACATATTCACAGGACTGTGCTGGAGTCAACTCACACTGGCTCTCAAGTAGACTGTGAAATTTTCAGTGTGAACATATACACCCTAGAAATCAGTAAACACGGGTGGAGCCAAGATGACAGAGTAGAAAGACTCACATATGCTAGCTCCAAACCCACAGCCCATATATTTCCTGCAAGAAGAACTCCCCACAATTTCTGGATCACTGCATGGCGTGCAGAAAAACACTGGAAAAGATTTCTGTTCCAGAGAGCCCTGGAGAGCTGTCCCCAGGGTCTGTCGCGCCCCGGAAAGTGGAGCCCACCCCTGAGCTGCCCTGGCCATGGCCCCAGAGGAGCAGACCCGAACAGGCTTCAGGAATGGAATCTCTGGTGGCCACGAAGGTCCCTCTGCCCACAGATGCTACAGGTCAGTGAGAGAGACGTCTGGGCTGGCCAAGAGGGGAGGGGGGTGTCTCCAACTCGGCCCCCTCGGGAGGAAGCGGCAGAGGGAGCAGCAGAGGCAGCAGCAGTGGCAGCGGCCCAGGACTCCCCGAGCAGGCAGGCAGAAGTTCAGGTCTCTGCATAAACTCCCTGAGGGAACTGAGCCTGGGAGATGGCCCTGCCCCCACCCACTCCATTACTGAAGGTCTCTGCATAAAGCCCCTGAGGGAACTGAGCCTGGGAGGCGGCCCTGCCCCCACCCCAGCACCAGAACTTAAGCTCATATTGAATAGCAGCCGCTCGCGGAAAGCCCATTTGAATCTCAGACCCCAAGCACTAGCTGGGCAGATCTAGGCGGGGGTGGACAGGAATCTCAGAACTCAAGTAACTGGCTGGGAAAATTCCCAGAAAAAGGAAGCAAAATACAACCATAGAGAGCTACTTTGATGGGGTGCAGATGTTCCTGCCTTTCAATTCTGTTGATGAGGAACTATTCTTACCATCAGGGAAAGACATGGAGGCCAGGGCCTCTGTATCCCAGACATCCCAGAGGGATGTCCGGTGGGCTCAGGCCATGGAAGAGCTCAAAAAGGATTTTGAAAATCAAGTTAGACAGGTGGAGGAAAAACTGGGAAGAGAAATGAGAGAGATGCAAGAAAAGCATAAAAAACGGGTCAATACCTTGCTAAAGGAGACCCAAAAAAATGCTGAAGAAAATAACACCTTGAAAAATAGGCTCACTCAATTGGCAAAAGAGGTTCAAAAAGCCAATGAGGAGAAGAATGCTTTCAAAAGCAGAATTAGCCAAATGCAAAAAGAGGTTCAAAAGCTCACTGAAGAAAATAGTTCTCTCAAAATTAGAATGGAACAGATGGAGTCTAATGACTTTACGAGAAACCAAGAAATCAGCAAACAAAACCAAAAGAATGAAAAAATGGAAGAGAATGTGAAATATCTCATGGGAAAATCAACTGACCTGGAAAATAGATCCAGGAGAGACAATTTAAAAATTATGGGACTACCTGAAAGTCATGATCAAAAAAAGAGCCTAGACATCATCTTCCATGAAATTATCAAGGAAAACTGCCCTGATATTCTACCAGAGGGCAAAATAAGTATTGAAAGAATCCATCGATCACCGCCTGAAAGAGATCCAAAAAGAGAAACTCCTAGGAACATTGTGGCCAAATTCCAGAATTCCCAGGTCAAGGAGAAAATATTGCAAGCAGCTAGAAAGAAACAATTCCAGTATTGTGGAAATACAATCAGGATAACACAAGATCTAGCAGCTTCTACATTAAGGGATCGAAGGGTGTGGAATAGGATATTCCAGAAGTCAAAGGAACTAGGACTCAAACCAAGAATCACCTACCCAGAAAAACTGAGTATATTACTTCAAGGGAAAAAATGATCTTTCAATGAAATAGAGGACTTTCAAGCATTCTTGATGAAAAGAACAGAGCTGGAAAGAAAATTTGACTTTCAAACACAAGAATGAGAAGAAGCATGAAAAAGTAAACAAGAAAGAGAAGTCATAAGGGACTTACCAAAAGTGAACTGTTTACAATCCTACATAGAAAGAGAATATTTGTAACTCTTAAAATTTTTCAGTATCTGGGTAGTTGGTGGGACCACACACACACATATACACACATACATACATACACTCATGTACACGTGTGCATGCACACACATACACACATGCATGCACATACAGAGACTGAGAGCACAGAGTGAATTGAATAGGAAGGGACCATATCTTAAAAGAAATTAAGGTAAATGGTGACAGAGAAATGCAGTGGGAGGAAAGAGGGTGAAATGGAATGGGGTAAATTATATCTCATTTAAGAGGCAAGCAGGAGACTTTCTAGTGGAGGGAAAAAGAGGAGAGCTGAGAAAAAGACAAGAAGTTTACCCTCATCACATTTGACTAAAGGAAGGAATAAAATGCATACTCACTTTGGTATGAAAACCTATCTTACAATACAGGAAAGTGGGGGAGAAGGAGAAAAGCAAGGCGGGGGATGATGGAAGGGAGGGCAATGGGAGGAGGGAGCAATTCGAAGTTAACACTCTTGAGGAGGGACAGGATCAAAAGACAGAATAGAAACAATGGGGGGCAGGATAGGATGGAGGGAAATACAGTTAGTCTTACACAACACGACTATTATGGAAGTCATTTGCAAAACTACACAGATAGGGCCTATGTTGAATTGCCTGCCTTCCCAAAGGGAATGGGTGGGGAGGGAGGGATGGGGAGAATTTGGAGTGCAAAGTTTTAGGAACAAATGTTTAGTATTGTTCTTGCTACTAGGAAATAAGAAATACAGTTAATGGGGAATAGAAAGTCATCTGGTCCTATAGGACAAAAGAGAAGATGGGGACAAGAGAAGGGAGGGATGATAGAAGAGAGGGCAGATTGGTGATAGGGAAAATTAGATTGCTCAATGTATTGGGGTGGGTGGAGGGGAGAAAAGGGGAGAAAATTTGGAACCCAAAATTTTGTGAAAATGAATGTAAAAAGTTAAATAAATAAATTTTTATTTTAAAAAAAAAGAAATCAGCAAACACTACAAATCAGAGATTGAGGTGTTTTTATTGATTTAGTTCCTTCCCCCATTATCCATAGTTAAGAATGTGATAGAGAAAATGTTAATGATCCAGATTAAACTTAAAAGTGTGCTTTTTTTTCAGAAAAAAGCATTAAACCTTTACCACTGTACCCTGAATACACATATACTTCTTAAAAGAAATCATACAACAACAGAAGTTCACAATTTCTTATTAGAAGCCCAGTTCTTGTTCTTTACTTATAGAAATGTTTGTTTCCATCAATAATTGTGAATTTTTTTAGATTTGCACTTTTGGGGGAAAAAGGAACAAAGTGTCTCAGGGTCCTTCATACCTGAATAGTTGTTTGCATTTCTGAGATGTTTTGTAAGTCAGATACTTGAAAATCAGAAAGCACGTAGACAATTTTTGTCATTGTCAGGCAATCTTGAAAATCTCTATTTTCTACCAATAATAATATTCATATTATGATGGCTTACATGCAAATTTTCAAAGCATTTTACAAACATGATCTCACTTAATCCTCATAACAAGTTGATGGCATAGGTAATGAAGACATTATCTCCATCTTTCAAACAAGGAAATTGAGGCACAGA
Organism: Bettongia penicillata ogilbyi; assembly: GCA_023548195.1. Classification (NCBI taxonomy): domain Eukaryota; kingdom Metazoa; phylum Chordata; class Mammalia; order Diprotodontia; family Potoroidae; genus Bettongia; species Bettongia penicillata. Next base: position 1,867,627 of record JAJHZJ010000309.1, read on the forward strand.
GGGTTTACCAAGTAAGAGACAGAACTGAGACTCCAACATACATCCTCTCATTCCCAATCCTATACTCTGCCCATGACATCACATTATCTTGTGCTTTGCTTCTTTCCTTACCTGCTAATACTCTTTCCCACAGTTTGGCCAGCTACTACATTAGAGGAAGAACATAATGGACATGTGCTAAAAGGACATGGGTCAGTCTAAAAGGAGTTTGGCATGACTCTGTTGATGTATATAAAAGGAGCCAAGCAGTTTCCAAAATAATTTAGCCAGCATCATCCCTTCTTCAGTCTGGAATGGGAAAGGCACATGTAGGGAAAGTCAAGCCAGTACTGGGTAGTGTGGCTCATAAAAAATTCCTCCCTATGTGACCTTGGGGGAATCACTTAAATTCTCTGGGCCTTAGGGAATGAGTGGCTCAGGGGATAGGTCACTGGGTTTAGAATAAGTAGGACTCATCTTCATGAATTCAAATCCTGTCTCTGACTTTTACTAGCTGTGTGACCCTGGGCACTTAAACTCAGTTGCCTCATTTGTCAAATGAGCTGGAGAAGGAAATGGCAAACCACTCCAGTATCTTTGTCAAGAAAATCCCAAAATGGGACCATGAAGAGTCAGACATGACTAAACTACAGTTTTTTTTCTCCATATAATGATAGCCTCAGGTTTCACCTGGTTCTATAGTCCTACAACTTTTAGGCATGTGCACAAAGTTCAGAGAAGACTTTCTAGCTATAGAAGAAATCCTTGAGGAAGTAGGGCTGGTGGAGGGAGCTGCTAAGATTCTGGGTAAATACTGAGGAGCTCCTATGCCAAGTTGGATGCTATAGAAGAGGGGTGTCAAACTAAGATAGAAATAGGAGTCACTAAACTACACACAAGGATCCCTGCAGGCTGCATACTGACTTATTTTAACATACAATGTTATCCATGTTTTTTTCGTAGTTTTATTTTGTTAAATATTTCCCAGTTATTTTAATCTGGTTCAGATCCACTTAGGACTGTGGTTGAAGGTTTGATACCTCTGCTTTGGTATCTGTTTGATACCAAGAGCAGATCGACTGCGGTGTGCTGAGAAAGCCCACATGTACTTTCATGGATACTGGGCTGAGAGAGCTGGTGGGGCAGAAGGGAGTGCCTTCCAGTAGAAACTCAAGAGAGATCTACTGAACTAGGAGTTTCAATACCACTGAGGTCTGTCTGTGTTCATCGTTCATTGTCAAAGAAGACCATGACATCAGAGAAATGATGGCGTGACTTGCACTTGACTTTATTTTGAGTGAGAGAGGGCTGTGCAAGGTCACCAGCCTTACTTTCCCCTTCTGAGCTATCTGGATCCAGTGACCAAATATTCATCAGGATGCCTGGAGATGACCCAGGATGCAATGGGAGTCCTTGGCCTATTCAGGTACTCAGAGTGAGGTTAAGCCATTCCGTGAATGTCTCTCTAAGATGTAATCAACTTCTCTTGTGGAAGGCATAGCTTCCAGAAATAAGATGGTCATCTTTCCTCTGTACTTTGCCCTGCTTCATCTAGAATATTGTATTGAGTTCTGGGTAATACAGTTTAAGAAAGGCATCGTTCTTAAGATTTCCTAAGTTGAACAGTGTCCCGAGGAAGGCAATTAGGATGTTGAAGGGCTTCGGGTCTGTGTCATATAAGGAGTGGTTGGAGGGAGCGAAGGCATTTAACCTAGGGACGAGAAGAGTCATGATGACTGTGTTCAAACCTTTGAAGGGTTGTCATGAGGAAGAACAATTAGATTGTTTCTGTTTTGCCCCAGAGGGCAGAATCAAGAGCAAACCAGTAGAAGTTGCAAGGAAACATGTGTAGGCTTGATGTCAGAGAGGAGAAAAACTTACTAACAATCAGATCTAAAAGTGGGAAGGGCCAAATTGGGAAGTGGGAGGTTCTCCTTTCCTGGAAGTCTTTAAATAGAAGCAATATGACTCCTTGTTGAATATGTTATAGCGAAAACCACTCTGCAGGATGGGTTGGTCCAGATGGCAGTAAAAGTCTTTTCCAACTCCCCAAACTCTACAATTCTGTGTGACACAAGGACTTTGCAATGAGTCTTGTGAATTTGTGAACACTATCTGAGCTTGTGGGCAAGGGGGGAGGGGAACAGAGCTTACTGGGCAGGGTCCTCTGACTATTGCTCTCTGAGAAAGGACTAGGGAACCAGTCCTAATCTCAGTGTATGAGGAGGATGTACCAAAAGTGGGACCCCCAAGGTCAACTTGCATAGCTCCTGACCCTTTGGAGAGTGATCTTAGAAAATCACTCTTTTGGAGATGAAGGATCTCAGGATCCACATGAAAGGTGTGTTAATGGTATCATCAAAGGGTTCTATAGTCTGTATGTACATATAGAAGAGACATGGGAATGTTAGGATACATACGGACTACCTAACCTTGAATGGAAGAGCTCAGGTAGTATACCATGTCATGAGTTATTGGTGTTCTATGCAATTTCCCAGGCAGGCCCCATTCTTGGACCTGTGGGTCTGTGCCATGAAATACACACTGCAGAGGGAAAGAAGGAGAATATGGCCTCCTTCTCCATGGGATCTTAGCAATCTGAGTTCATGCCTGTGGGGATTTCTGGCATTCCTAGCCATCTTTTGGTAGTTCCCAGAAATTGTGAATAGGGACAAGAATGCCTTAGAAGTCCGATTTATCTGGATCATCTCATTATATTTGGGAAGAGCACGAGGAGAGTAGTAAATGTATTAACTTGGCTAGACCCTGAGGGAAGAGTGGGATATAAAAGTGTCAACTGTTAAGAGACAGTTTCTAAGTGCCTATATCAAGTATAGGGAATGGGAAATTCATTATTTCATTTGTGTTCAGAAAAATCTTGGGATAAATTTCTAAAATAATATTAAGCACACAACTTCTTAGGCAGCTAGATGGCCCAGTGAATAGGATACTCTACCTAGAGTCAGCAAGACCTGAGTTCAAATCTTGTCTCAGGTACTAACTACCTGCGTGACGCTAGCCAAGTCATTGGCCCTTCCTCAGACACAATTTCTTTATCTGTAAAATGGATATAATAATAAGGCCCAGGGTTCATGTAAGGATTAAATGAGTTAATACATCTAAAGTATTTTGAAAACTAGTATATGAATCTAAATGATCTTTCCGGGCTCATTTCATAGTAGTTACTGCTTTACATTTTCTGTTCTAGACAGACTGGACTCCATCTTCTATGATATTATCCTGTCCTCACTACCTCTGTCTAAACTGCACCTCCATGCTAGAAGTAGAACCTTCCAATACCTTGCCCCTTCTCTCTCCCCTCATCATCATCACTTGCCTACCAGACATCCTTGCCCTCCTTTAAGGTTAAGCTCAGCACCACCACCTTCATGGAGCCTTCTTGGATTCTCTTTCAACCAGAAGTGACTCCTTCACTTCTTGAATCTCTTATGCTATGTCTTTGGCTTTTCCTACACACTTACTTAATCATTTCACAATTAGTATTACAGTCATTTATGTACGTGCCTCATCCCACTATTAGAACATAAGGTCCTTGAGGACAGCTGCTGCATGTTTCATCTCTGGATTCCCTGCCCTTAGGATAGTGCCGAGAACATAAAAGACTCTTTGTTAACATTTATGAGGCTGAACTATCCTTAGTCTCTGGACAATACAAAACAGAGTTTCTTCAGTTGTACCAATTGACTGCAGATTAAGGTAAGGCAATATGGTGTCCTGGAAAGACCAGTGGCCATAGTCTACAACTATGTGCTTACTTATGAGTAAAGGCATCGGATTGAAATGGGAAGACTTGGGGTCAAATCCCAATGCTGTCACGATTGTGACTTCAGTAAGTCAGTCATTTCACATCTGTAGACCTCCGTGTCATCATCTATAAAAAGAAGGGGTGCACTAGATGACTTCTGTGGTTACTTTAAGCTCTAAATCTATACTCCCTTATAGCACTAATATTCCTTGACTCAGGAGATCAGACTCTTCCCCCAGTTTTATACTGTCTTACCACTTTGAGATAGTTTTTCTCCCCAAATTATTGTGTTTATTTTTGTTCTATAGCTTTAAATTATGTAACTCATTCTCCACTGCTGGACTGTAAACTCCTCGAAGGCAGGGATAGGTGTCTTCTACTCTTTTTTTATACCTCCTTGAGCTAAGAACAAGATACAATGGATACACTTCTCTCACAATATCCCCATGAGGCAAGTAGTTAAATATTATTATCCCCATTTTATAGATGGGGAAACTGAAGGTCATATCAATTAAGGAATGTGCCATCAGTCATACAAGTAGGAAGTTCCTGAGATGAGATTCCAACCCAGCTCTCCTTGCTAGAATCTCACTACTCTACCAGGTTGTTTCTACCTAGAGATTGGGAAAGTCTCAAAAGTTACTTCTGCACTATACAGGCTCAGACATTTTGTCTAATGCATCTCAATGAAATGGTGCTTTTTATTCTGGCAGGATGTTAAAAGTACCTCTCTCCTCCAACAAAGGTCATTATTTATTTAGAAACAGTTTTATAAATTAAGATGGAAATTGGAGCCTGGTCAGAGCCTACGAGTATTTAATCTCACTCTTTCACCTACATAAATATAGTTAGTTATGGATTTTCTTCCCTGAACTGTCTGTTGGACCCTTACCCAGGGATACAATACACTTGTTGTTCTGGGTTTGCAGAAAACAAGTTCTGATCTTTTCCTTTTAAAGTATTCTGTTTCTAAATGCTGGCCTTATACAAAAAACAAAACAAAATAAAAAAAAAAACCTGCTTAAGAGATGAATTGGAGAATGCCTCTCTCCATCAGACATGGCCATTTATTTACTTTTGAAATGTGTAAATGAGTCCCCCAGGGGCAAGAGAGCATTGAAGGAAAAATAAATGCCATGGAATGCCTCCATGAAGGCTTTTTTCTTTCTTTTTTTTTTTTAAATGATCATAAACTCATGCTTTCAGCTAATAATAGCAGGACTTTGTTGAAGGATAAGAGCATGGAATTGAATTACCAGGTTTGGAAGGAGCAGTTTACTTCCATAATGCTCTTTGAATTTTGGAGGTTTAATCTCTGTGTCTTGAAACACTACTGTAGGGGTGGGGAGAGGTGAGGGAGAGGGAAGATAAATAAAAAGTTCTGTTATAAGGAGAGGGATACAAGAAGATCTTTTTTCTCTTGGGCTTGAGACTCCAAGGGATTTTCTGGTCCAGGCTTCACAGATCATTTCTGTGATCCAAGAAAATATCTCCAGAAGGCTGTCTAAAGCGACAGTTCACGAAACCTGAGAATGTGGGCCCTCCCTGGGCTATCGATCCCTTTTTCCTGGTTGGGAGCCTATACTCACCTTTGCACCTCCCACAGGTTATCAAAGACAGGATTCAACTCCAGCTCAGGCCCAGGCCAGAGTGGGCAAAGCTGATGAGGTTTAAAATTGGCAGATGGAATGTAATTTTCCATCCAGGATCTCTGCTTCTTTGTCCTGCTAAAACAAACAGACTTTCAATAGCTCCCTATTACCTATCAAATAAAGGCTAACCTGCCTAGCTCAACCTTCAAAGCCCTCTACAATCTGGTTCCAATTTATTTCCTCAGTCTTGTTTCCCACTATTCTTCACTGACTGGGTATTTCACTCAAACTGAACTGCTTACTGTTGCCTGAGCCCATGATAGACTTTTCTCACCTTTATGACTTTGTTTGGACTGTCCCCTCATAAGAATAAAGCCTTCTCCTTTGTCTCATCTATTCCCCTATAAAAATAATTTGGGCTACATTGAATTTAGAAGAAGCTGCACTAATTAATGAAAGTGGAAATTGAGGATTCTCCTTCAAGTACACCCTTCAATTCAAATCCCTAGCACAGTTAGGTGGCACAGTGGATAGAATGCTAAGCCTAAAGTCAAGAAGACTCATACTGAGTTCAAATCTGGTATCAAACATTTAATAACTGTGTGATCTTGTGTTACCTCAGTTTCCTCATCTGTAAAATGAACTGGAGAAGGAAATGGCAAACTACTTCAGCATCTTTGCTAAGAAAACCCCAAAAGGGGTCACAGAGAGTTGCACATACCTGAAAAAAAAAGTGAAAGACACTGCACTGGGCACAGGAGGGAGATAAAATGTTTAGGTAAGACATAGACCTTGCCTTCACGGAGCTTACAAAATAGCCAAGAGGATATAGCACATGTACTTATAACTATAACACAAAGAGGAACATGATACAGGTACAAATATTGTGCTTGGTGAGGGAACAGAAAACATTGTCTACCGGAAGGGTAAGGCCATCCTTAGTGTAAAGAAAAGATGGCTCCATTTGTAAGATAGATCCTCTATTGCTACCCTCAGCTTTCCTCTGTCCACTTTTCTCTGTGGCTGATCTCGTTGATTCCAGTGGTTCCTATTTGTCACCACTGCAGTTGATTCTCAGATCTAAACCTCTACCTTTGGCCTCTCTTCTTAGCTCCTGACATGGGCATCTCCACTTGGATATTGTACCAGCACCTCAACACACGGCATATTATTCCAACATTACACTTATCATTTCCTCCTAATTTTGACCCTTCTTTGGACATTTCCATTTCTGTCTATAGTATCTCTGTCCAACCAACCAACAACCGTTTATTGAGTAAGCACCGGGGAAAGAAAAAGTAAAAATGAAAACTCTCTCTGACCTCATAGAACTTACATTCTAATGAGGTAGGCAACATGTACATAATGATAAATTGATTATGATCATGATAAATGATATTGATAAATTATAATGATCAGGATAAAAATGATCAGGATAAATTATAATGATCATAATAAAATGATAATGATAAATTATAATGATCATGAGAAAAATGATAATGATAAATGATAATTTCTAATGACAAAATGATGATAAATGATAATTATAAAAATGATAAAATGATAATGATTAATTATAATATAAAATATGATGATAAATGATGATAAAAATGATAATTATAAAAAAACTAGCATTTATATAGATAGCACTTTCAGCTTTACAATGCCTTTTACAAATATCTAATTTTTATCTTCACAACAACCCTAGGACACAGGTGCTATTGTTATCCCCATTTTGCAGATGAGGAAACTGAGGGAAATAAAAGTTACATGACTTGCCCAGGATCACTTGGCTAGTAATCTGAGGCAGAAATCAACTTCAGATGTTATTGACTGTAGGTTCAATGCTCTATCCATTCTACTACCTAAGCTGCCTAGATCCATGAGAGATATACAAAGTACATACTACTCACCTTAGTTTCCATGTTTAAAACCTTGGCATTGTCTTTGAACCATTTTCCTTTCTCATAATCAGTCATTACCAAATCCTGTTGTGTCCATCCCCTCCTGTCTATTTTCACCCCCATCACTCTAGGATATTTCCTCAATTCCTACTGCCTGGACTATAGAAAGAGCCCCCTAATATGTCTTCCTGCTTCATCTCTTCATCCTTCAAATGATCTCAGACCTCTGCTGGAGCAACCAGCATGCACAGATCAGCTCCTGATACTCCTCATCTCAAAAGACTTCAGTGGTTCTTGACTTTCACCAGATTGCCAGACTCCTTTGCATGGTACTCAAGGGCTTCCAAAATCTGACATCACTCTGTTTTTCCACATTTATTCTCAAACTCTGTCTTTGGAGTTAGAAGACTTGAGTTCAAATTTTGTCTCTAATACTTATTACCTGTGTGTCTTTGGAATCCCCTCCAGACAAAAAGCAAAAAGAGAAGCAGGAATTGATAGGATCATTTGATTGCTGGTTGTAGCACATTAACACACTATGATACTGGGACCTTTTCAATGCCAGGACTATACATGAAATTACAAATGTCTGTCACTGTGAAGTCCTGACTGGATAAACTTAAATTCTGTGAAATTAAATTAATTAAAATCCATTAGCTTAATTAAATTAAATTAAATAAACTTAAATTCTATAAAAGGGGAAAGCCTGGACATTGTGACCTGTTAAAAAATTGTGATTCAGACACTGAGTCATAATTTAGATACTGTGACTGATGAAAGTTATAACATGGACACAGTGACATGTTTATGACCATCACATGATCAATGCACAAACTTGTCTTTGAGATTTTACCCTATAACATTGGCTTAACACCCAAACTCATTACTAAGCAGAAACCCAAAATATACACGAATTAGTAGCAAGTGCTTTGTAGCTCCATCTCCCTTTGTTTGATTTCTATAATTACCACTTTCCTGGGGTTTTTGTGGGGACTCAACCTGTAATTCTTCACAGGAATCCATCATACTGTCCCAATATAAGCATCCAAATGATTAAACTGCAACCTATAATCAATCTGGAGTTCTTTGGTCTCTTTCTTTGGTATCAAACTTGCCCCACTATTTGGAAGGGAGGTACAGAGTTCCCTAGGTAGGGAACAGTTACTAATGCCAGGACTTATTGGAGCCTGTTCCAAAGGCTTACAAAGGTCCCTAGGATTCTGGACTCAAACCCTAACAGAGGTCATTCTGAACTATGTACCTCTTGAAAAGCAGCACGTAGCTTGCAATCCAACCTTGGTAGAGATGGAAAGACTTATAGGAAACATGCTTGTAGTCCTATGATCTAAGATACACATTTCTAGTAGATATTGAAGGATGCTAAATCTCATAAGGAAGGACAAGCATAGGAAGCCTCTAGGTTCAAATGAAAGTGGTACTTTCTCTATGGGCCTTGGTTCCTCATTCGTAAAATAAAGGGGTTAGATGAAATGTACTCCAAGGTCCCTTCCATGTCCAAGTCTATGATGCTATGATCTATGCATCTAAACTTGAATTGACCTTATGTTGTCCTGAATTAATTTTTAGTAAATTCTCCCTAACTAAATAATGATCATCGTAAACAAAGACATGATTTTTTCCTCCACCATACCTATTCAACTGCTGAGTACTCAGCATTTGGTAGACACATCATTCAAAAGTAGATGAATGAATGAATGTTCATGAATGAGTGTTCAGAAAAGGTCGTAAAGCAAAAGGAAGGACAGAAGTAGAGGGAAAAAAAGATTTGTGAACACATTAACATGACTAATCACTTCCTGCCAAGAGTTCAGATACATTCTCCATCACAACTGTAAATGAAACTACTCCCAAGTTTTCAGGCAGAACTAGTCTTGTCTTTTTCTTGGATTCTTATGCTTTTATTTCAAAATATCAGAGCATTTTTGTTTAAATGTCTTGATTATTTTTTTTATTATTGATTTATTTGTTTTCAGTCTACAATCACTTCCATAAGTCTTAGATTTTCTCCTCTTCCTCCCCCCGCCACCCCGCAAGACGGCATGCAATCTTATATGGGTTATACACTTACATTCTTAAAACACATTTTCACATTAGTCATGTTGCATAGAAGAATTAAAACAAATGGGAGAAACCATGAGAAAAAACAAAACATAACATAAGAGAAAATATTCTGCTACATTCTGTATTCCAGTTCCATAGTTCTTTCTCTGAATGTGGATGGCATTTTGCCTCAAGTCCATTGCGATTTTTTTAAGTCCTTGCATTGCTATGAAGGGCTAAGTCTACCAGAAAAAATTCTTGCACACTGTGGCTGTTACTGTGTACAATGTTCTCCTGGTTCTGCTCATTTCAGTCAGCATCAGTTCATATAAATCCCTCCAGGCCTCTCTGAAGTCTTCTGGTTCATCATTTCTTATAGTACAATAGTATTCTATTACATTCATATACCACAGTTTGTTCAGCTATTCCCCAACTGATGGGCATCCCCTTGATTTCCAGTTCTTAGCCACTACAAAGAGAGCTGCTGTAAATATTTTTGTACATGTGAAACTCCCATTTTTATAATCTCTTTGGGATACAGTCCTAGAAGTGATATTGCTGGGTCAAAGGATATGCTCATTTTTGTAGCCCTTTGGGACTCCCCCCAAACTATGCCTTTGGGCATAGTTCCAAGCTGCTCTCCATAATAGTTGGATCAGCTCACAGTTCCACCAACAATGAATTGGTGTTCCAACTCTCCCACATCTTCTCCAACATTTATCATCTCCTGTTTTGTCATGTTAGCCAATCTGATAGGTGTTATGTGATACCTCAGAGTTGTTTTGATTTGTATCTCTCTAATTTAGAATATTTTTACGACTATAGATAGCTTTAATTTCTTCCTCTGAAAACTGTCTGTTCATATCCTTTGACCATTTATCAATTGGGAAATGACTAGGCAGAACTATATCTTGTTGAATCTTTTAACAGAGATCTTTAACTTGGCACTAGCAGGTCTCAGTAGATGATATGCAATAAATTACATGCAGATTTCTCTGTGAAAACAGAGATATATGTTGATTAACCACACAGGACTTTAATATAAATTGATTATTTTAGATTAAAATGCTGATCAAATGACTTTTCCCTTCCTATGGGGAATTTTTGATCTAGGAGAAAAATATAACCACTTGTCATACACCATACATATGCATACAGAAAGAGGCTAGATATATATGATGAGATCAGGAGGGGCTAGGAAATGACTGTGAGTTTCAGGAATTACACCCATATTTGGTAGGGTAGGAGCAAACACTGAAGCTGGTTGTGCATTGCCTTTGATGCTGGTGTACTCTGGTGAAGCAAGCCAAATCATTGTGCAAATTGTGGTGCTGTGTATGAGAGAGAAGGGAAGTGCAGAGCAATAAACCTCCAGGATGCTTCCAGGAGCAAGGCTGTGGTCATCTGTCATTTTCCCTCTCCTCCTTTCTTGGTTCAGTACCAAACTTCATCTGGTACCTCATTGTGGCAGGAAAATAAATGCCCCAGGTTCTCTAGTCTTTGCCAGGAGAACTCACACTCTAATAGGTTCTAGCAAATCAAAAAGACTTTGAGGATGAACCCATTTTGTCAGTCTGTTTTCTAAGGATTGGGCTAGGGACCATGATCATTATGTTAACTGCAGAGTAACATTTCAATGACTTTATTACATTTAATATTTATTTTATCTTTTCTCAATTATATGTAAAAAATCAAGTTTTTTTTTTATTTGAGTTTCATTTCTCTCCCTCTTTCTGTCTCTTCCCCACTCCTTGATAAGGTAAGCAATTTAGTATAGGCTATACATGTTCAGTCATGCAAAACATTTCCATTTAAGTCATGTTGCAAAAGAAAATGCAGACAAACAGAAGAATGGAGAAAGTTTTTTAAAAGGTATGTTTCAATCTGTATTCAGACTCCATTTTTTTTTTAATCTGGAGGTGGGTGCCATTTTTTTATCATAAAGCTTTCAGAATTGTCTTGGATCATTATTGTTGAGAACAGTTAAATAATTCATGGTTGATCATCCTGCAATATTGCTGTTACTGTGTGCCGTGTTCTCCTGGTTCTGTTCATTTCACTTTGCATCAGTTACAGTGACTCTTGAAGACTATATACCAAGTTGTAGGTTTATGAGCCATCAATGAAAAGAGTACACACATCAACGAAACTAAGGATACTTTAAAATTTAAAAAAGTATTCCGTGATGATGTTGGATACCTCTCAGAAAGGTAGTCAGTCAGATACTAATCTAGAATCTCTACATTTTCTGGGGGTCTTTGGATGGCTCACAGTTGGGTCCAGCACCATATGGAACTAAGATACAGAGTATATCCAAGAAAGGGTGTAAACAGTGATAATGTCACCTGCATATTTCACTTCAGAGTCACATATCTATGTTTTCTTGTGCTCAGTGGATCCCAGGAAAAGCCTTTCCCATAGTGGATAAAGCACTAAGGAGTCAGGAATATCTGAGTTCAAATCAGGCTTCAGATACTTAGTAGTTATGTGACACAAGGCAAAACACTTAAATGCTACATACCTCAGTTTCTGTATCTGTAAAATGGAGGTAATAATGCTTACCTCCCAGGGTTGTTGTGAGAATAACATGAGATAGTAGTATTAATGTGATTCATTCGTCTGACTAAGGTGCCTCAAGTCCACCATCAGCAAAGAAGCCATAGGAATCCAGAAAAAAATCTCCCAGGAAATTGTCCAGAAAGCTCACATGCCAAATTCTACAATTTTTAAATGTCTAGATGGAAAGAGGATAGGAAATATTCCAAGGATATTTGAAAGCTTTTAGCTCCCAGAAAAGCTGGCTCGAGGGGAAAAATAATAGCTAGCATTTATATAGCCCTTTTTGAGGTTTGCAAAAAGTTTTACAAATATTATCATAGCACTGATACTGACCTCTAATTTTCTTCCACCCCTAGCTCTTCAAGACTGCATCCTTGGCTCTAGTCACTTCAACATATTTGTCAATGCTTTGGATGAAGACGTAAATGGTGGTCTTCTCAGGTCCACAGATGGCTTTGTGCTGGAAGGAAGAACTAGTAAACTACTTGGAAAAAATAAGATTCAAAGAATAATTTGCAATGGCTTGAATACGAAGAAGAGGAAATGTAATAAGAATAAATGCAAAGTTCTATACTTCAGTTAAAAAAAATCAGTTGCATAAGTTGAGGATGGTGGACTCCTGCTTGAAAAGACTATGGGATTATAGATGCAGACTAGGAAAAACCATGGAAGTTAAATCTAACCCCTTCATTTCATAGATGAGAGGCCCAAGGAAATGTGACATGACCCCAAGATCACACAAGTAGCAAATAACAGAGGAAAGGTTTGAAAGGTTCGTTGACTTCAAATCCAGTACTCTTTCCATTGTATCAAAAATTCATATAAAAAAGATCTAAGAATTTCGTGGGCTATAAGTTCAATATGAATGAGCAGTGAAATGTAGCAGCCAAAAGAGGTAATAAAATCTTAGGTTACCATAGCTTGCACATAGTAGGTGCTTAACATATGTTTGTTGAATTGTATTGAATTTGGTTAAGTTCACTGAAAAATAGAATCCAGAGCAAGATGGGTGAACATCCCACTGTACTTGCACCTGGTCAATCTATGCCTGGAATGTTGTGTCCCCATTTGAGTGCCACATTTTTAGGAAGATATTGACAAAACATACTGTGTCCAGTGAAGGGAGGCCAAATTAGAGAGAGAACTCAAACCCATTTCATATAAGAATTAGAGAAACTAAGAATGTTTAGTTTGGAGGGAAAATATTCAAGGAGAATAAGTATTTGAAGAGTTGTCATATGAAGGTTCAAAGATGTGGTTGTATTAGCACTGATTAATAAGGAGGAGGCAGCATGGTTGTGATCTGCAGTCACATCATTATGTCAACACCGGGCAGGAGAAAAGTCTGGAAGCACAATTTTATCAATTCAATTCAATTCAATAGCATTTATTTAAGACCACTGAATGGTGCAATGGAGAGAGTGCTGAACCTGGAGTCAGGATGACTCATCTTCCTAAGTTCAAATCTTGCCTCAGACACTTAGTAGACATATGACCCTGATCAAGTCACTTAACCTTGTTTGCCTTAGTTTCCTCATCTGTAAAATGAGCTGGAGAGGGAAATACCAAACACTCCAGTGTTTTTGCCAAGAAAACCCAATGGGGTCAGGAAAAGTTGGACTTGACTCAACAACAATAACAAATATCGACAGATATGACTCATGTAAACCAAGGCTCTTTGGGGTCCTCAATAATTTTGAAGTCCAGGAACCAAAATGACTGAACTGAAAGCATTTATTACATGCCTATTATATGCAAGACACTGTCCTAGGCACTCCAGGATACAAAAGAAAAAGTGGGGAAAAAACATTGCCTTTCCCTCAAAGAGATTACATCTCCAGTGGAGCAAACAATTTATAAATCTACTATGAAAATGCAAGATAATGTGAGAAGAGAAAGAGAGATAATAACCAAGGGAATAAGAAAAGGCTTCTCCTAGGAGGAGGCACCTGAACTAAGCCTTGAAGAAAGCTCCAAGGACTCTAAGAGCTGGAGATAAGGAGAAAGAGGACTCTAGGCACCAGGCACTGTCTGGGGGAAAGAAACACAAAGTGGGGACCTAGATTGCTGTGTTTGATGTGCAGCTGGTAGGTCCATTTGGCTGGGATAGCAAGGCATGAAGGAACGTACTGTAGAGTTAGCATGGAAGGGTGAGCAATATGAAGTAAGCCTGGAACTCTGCTGCAAAGAGCTTGAAGTGGGAGGATTTTGTGTTTTACCCAAGAGGTAACAGATAGGGAAAGGTAAGCGAAAAGATTGGTGAGCACAGAAATGACCTGGTTGGATGCATTTATTGGGTTGTTGTGTTGCTCTTTCATTTTCTAAGAGGACCATGACATCAGGGAGCTGATGACATGACTTGCAGTTGACTCTGATTTGAGTGAGGGAGGGCTGTGTAAGGTCACCAGCCTCACTTTCTCCTTCTGGGTCATCTGGGTCCAATAGTCAGGTATTCATCAGGATGACTGGAGATAGCCCAGGATGCTATGGGAGACCCTGGCCTGGATGTTGGGAAAATCATTTTGGCAGCTGGTTGGGGGATGGATTGGAGAGAGAAGAAACAGAAAGCTGGGAGACAAATTAAAAGGCTACTACCATAACCCAGGTGAGAGGTGAGAAGGACCCGAACTGGCATGGTGGTCATGAAGGGGATAGATGCAAGAGATGTTGAGGAGGTATAATCATAAAGACTTGGTAACTGATTGGATATGGGAGAGGGGGAACAGTGATGGACAGTCAAGGATTGCAAACTGAGATGATTAGAAAGATGGCAATGCCCTCCAACTGAAATAGGGATGTTTGGAGGAGGGGTAGGTTTAGAAAAGAAAATCACAAGTTGTGTTTTGGACATTTGGTTTGAAATGCCTATAGGACAAACAAGTAGAGATGCCCATTGGTCATCGATAATGCAGGGCCGGAGTTCAGAAGAAAAACATGTATTTTGGGAATCATTTACAGAGAAAAGATAATTAGATCCACGGTAGCTGTAGCCACAATAAATAACAAAGTTTGGGGAGGCTGGATGACTCGGTTCCTGTAGCCCTTCCCATTCCTCTTCGTCTGCTCATCACTGACCTCCCTAGCCTGAATATCTACTCTTCCAATTAGTTTTTTCACTTGTTTTTCAGGTTTTAGGATTCTGATATGAGGAAGACATGTTTACCTTGCTGTGACCTGGCTTTCAGGTTTGCTTGAGCAGACTCTGGTCTGTTCAGCTCTCTTCCCCAAGAAGAGATTGCCCAGCCTCAGGCCTGGTGATTTACCATGGTTACTAACACATCTCTTATCTGTTCTCAGAGATTGGACAGGATTCCCTAGGGCTCTTAATTAATTACTAATTGGTTGATTGATTAAAGGCTTTTAATCTAAGGTCCACAGAATCTCAAAGAGTCTATAGGATAGATTCCAAGGAAATCTGTGAATTTGGATGAAAAGAAATTGCCGAATTATTTCATTAACTGAAATTTGTAATCTTTAACTATACATTAAAAAAACATTTTGAGGAAATCCATAGACTCCATTAGATTGCAAAAGAGGTCCAGGACACAAAAAAGTTTAAGAGCCCTAGGTCTAGAAAAGAAAAACAACACAGGTAGAAGGCAGATTTTGACACAACCTAAGGGAAAAAAAAGACTTTTTAAGAATTAGGGATGTCAACAAGTGGAATGAGCTACATCAGCCCTCTAGTAATTGTAAAAAGAGGCTAGATGACCACTTGGTAAGCATGGTGTTTGTAGCTTTGTGACCTGGGTAAAGGCTGGCTGAGGTGGCCTCTGAGGTTCCTTTTAAAACTCTTAGATTCTTGAATTCTCCACTATGGCCAGTGAAGAAATCCTTCCAACCACTTTCTTCATTCAAATAGTTACCAGTCTCGGTATGTTATATAAAATAATGATCATAATCTCCATCAACATAGAAGGATAAGAGAATAAATATTTGTTAGACATCTACTATGTGCCAAGTATTGGGCTAAATGCTTTTCAACTCTTCTCCAATCCCAAGAATAACCTTGTGAAATAGATGCTATTATCTCCATTTTACAGAATGAGGAGAAAACTTAAAGTTCTAAAAAACAATTAAAGGGATTGCCCAGGGTCAAACAGCTAGTGTAAGGGAGGGAGGATTCCATCCAGGTCTTCTGATAGGTTTGGCACTCTGGACCCACCCCCTCATAGTGAATGCTACAAGTATTTTTATTTCCTTTGCCTTTAGTCAATTAACCCCATTTGGAGAATTTCTTGACAAAGATATTAGAGTGATTTGTCACTTCCTTCTCCAGTTTATTTTACAGATGAGAAAACTGAACAAACAGGGTTCAGTGACTTGCCCAAGGTCACACAGACAGTTTTTTGTTTTTTTTTTAGCTCAGGAAAAGGAGTCTTCCTGATTGCAAGGCCAGCACTCTATCCACTGCACCCTCTAGTTGCCCCAAGTATTTTTAGAACCCTCTAATGATTCTCAGCCAAACCAGGATGTCTAATGAAAGCCCTGACTTGGCTGCTGACGTTGTTCTAGATGTTTCTGTCACCTATCTCTCCGTTGTCCACCACTGTTTCTTATCACAGAGGCTTTCCATATCAACCATTCAGCAATCAAACAGAAACTAAAATCTTTCCAGCCCCCTCTCTAGCCTGAGCTAAGTGTTTCCTCTTAGTTCAGGCTAGACAGGCTGCCAGAAGGGTTTAGGGGGTGCTCAAAGGGAGGGTGGAAGTAGGAGGAGAGGAAGGACAGCAGCTGTCTTCACATTTCTGATGGCTCTTGCTTGCCAAGCACCCGTGCATTCTAATTTTGTTTTTCTAATTGCAGGTGTGCTGGCCTTCCAGGGTGCCAGGGACATTACCATCTTAATGGCCGGATCTGCACAGCCATCAGAAGAGTAAACTCCTGTTTAACCCCACGGTTGAGTCACAAAGAAAAAGATTTCTAAATATGCTGCAAGAGGGAAAGCTTAGGGGCAAGGGTAGGGATTGGGGTGGGAGGTTGCAAAGGGTCTAGGGAATGGTGCCTTTTTGCAGGTCTTTGAAGGAAAAAGTAACAGATTCAGACGTGGGCCAAAATATATGTGGCAGACTTGTGCCCTGAGCTAAAAAGTGAAAGGACCGAACTGAAATAAAAATAGCATTCAAGGGGACTTGTTTTTGTACAAAGGAAGAATGCCAAGCCACCAGTTTCAAGTGCATAATTGTGCCAACGGACTCCGGGGTTGAAAAGCTGCATTATTAAGAAGTTAATGCCTGACAGCAACAGACCCCAACCTCAGCAGAATGCAACTGTCTCCCTCCAAGGGACCCCAGGCCTCCAAACCTTCATCTGGTGACATACATCTCCAGATTAAATTATCGGATGGAGCAAATTGGACCAAGTGAAATCCAAAGCAGACACGTACCAAAGATTAGGAGAAGGGAGAGGGCTCCTTCCAAAAAAGGAAAAAACCACCAAAAGATTGTTTCTATTGTAGGAATCTTAAGGAAAAAATGCCCATTTACTCAGGGAAACAATAAGTGTTTGGTAGCTGTACAAAACAAGAGGAAAGAAATACCCAAAACTTAAGAATTTTCACATTTCATTTATGTGGGAAACTTCAGTCAGGTTACCACAGAATCACATTATTGTCCCTTTGTAAGAAATAGAGAGTCACCTTATCTTGGGTTTAAAGGATATTTTCATCTGTCACCATCATCTCAAAATGCTATATATACTGTAGAGAAAATGCTCTTATGGATAATCTAGTGAAAAGAGGCTAGCTCCTCTGCTTTCCCCGTGGGTACCTGTTTTCTCTCTCCGCTCCTCAGTGTGGTGCGTTTGGATCTGAGCGTGAGGTCTGAAGCCCACCTTTGCCACTTACTACCTGGGTGATCTATGGCAACTCAGTTCTCTATTCTCAGCTTACATTTCTTCATCCATGAGATGTAGACTAGTTAGCTCCTGAGGTACCTTGCAACTCTAGGGCAGCTGGGTGTCACAGTGAATAAAGAACTGAACTTTCAGTACAAAGGTGGACTCTTACTAGCTTTGTGACCCTGGGCAAGTCACTTAACCCTTGTTTGCCTGAGTTTCTCCATCTGTAAAATGGGGATTATAATAGCATCTACTTGCCAGGGTCATTGTGAAGGTCAAATGATAATAATACTATTTTTGTTTATTGTGTGGAACATTTTTATTTATTTGCATATTTAACGTATCCCATGATAGTACGTCAGCTCCCAAAGGGAAGGGTATTATTTCATTTTTATCTTTGTAGTGAGCCCCAGGTCCCACCATATACCTATCTCATGGGTGCTTAATAGATTAGTGCCATGCAAGCATACCAAAGTTGTTATAGTGCATGGCACATAGCAGGTATTATTAAAAATTATTATTTTTATTTAAATTTAGGATCCCATTTTAAGGAGGAAATCAATGGAAATGATAGCTTTGAATAGTCTTTCTTTGAAACCCTATCCAGAGCTACCAACACAGGACCAGGATGGGGTACAGAGAGTGGGGAGGTTCAAAAACTACTTCTGTGAAAAATAACTGGGGGCTTTGGCAGATTATAGATTCAGATTGAGTAGGAATCCAACACGGCATCTTGAAAAAACTTAGAAGGTTCTAAGCTTTATGAAGAGACCTAGCACCCAGAATGAAGGAGGAGAATACTTGTCAGTACTAGGCAGAAACTTGGGGATACTGGGGCCTTGTCACAGGGTGCTGCCATCTGTAAGGAGGGTTGAAAAGGAAGGGTAGGACTGCTGGTACTTCTTCAGAACCAATACCATCCTCCCACCTCACCTTGTGTTTTAACCACTGCCTCCAGCATGCCACCTACAGAAGGTCCTATTATCGTGCCCTACCTTCTCTCCCAAAGGATGATGAGGACATGAGTTGGACTCTAAGGGAGAATGGGCTGTCCTCCTTGAGCTGCACCTGTCAAGGGGACTCTGAAATACCACCTTCCACGCCACCTCTGTGCCAACCCAACCAAACTTGCCCCAGAGACAAGAATTACTGGTTAGGACAGATGACTACCAGTTCCAGTTTGCTCCGTCCAGGCCACATTTGTCATGCCATTCTTTATTTCTAGGAACTATGTGTTATCATGGACGATGACATGCTTAAAGATGTCGCATGGAAAGTAAGCGGAAGGTTGAAACCCCAGATCTGGACAAAATCAAGCAAAAAACAACAGACTAAATGGAAACACAGGGATTAAAACAATGATCAAAAGGGGAGAGGCACAAAGCTACAGGGTCTTAACTAGTCTTCCATCTTTTTGATGTGCAACTGTAAGACCCTCACAACCTGACTCTAACTACCTTCTGAACCTTATTAAAGATTAATCCCTTCCCGGCTCTCTCTAATCTAACCAAATAGGCCCTCTCTCCCTTCCTCTTACAGGATGCTCCACCTCCCATCTCCAGGCCTTTGTACTGGCCTGTGGTCTTCATGCCCAGAATGCACTCCCACCTCACCTCTGCCTCTCAGAATTTCTTGTTTCCTTTAAGACTCAGCTCATGTATGTTCAACTGAGGCCTTTCCTTATCTTGCCAGCAGCAAGGACTCTTCCTGCTCCTTCACCAAAATTTACCTTGTATTTATTATGCATGGAGGTAGCATATTTTTATTTACACACATAATGCCTCTGATGATAGAATTGCATGCTCCTACAGGGAAAGCTTTATTTTGTTTTCATCTTTGTGTTCTCAGACCCTGGTATATGTCCGCTGCAAAGTAATAATAAGTAGATTCCAAACAAATAGAGCCCAAGTTCTGTCTTGATATTTCCTTAGTTCTCCCTAGCAAATGAATTACCATTTCCCTTATTTCGTTTCATGGTATAAGTGACCATCACTCAGAATTTCTTTTTCCTTTTTTAAAATCTTATCACATCCTCTCACAATTTTCACACTTCTTTTTTCAGAAGGAAATCAACCCTTTTTACCCACACCTCTTCCCCTCTGGATCTACATATATCCTCTTGGGGGAGTCAGTGTGGTGTAATGGGGAGGACCTTGAACTTTCAGAGAGAAGCCTTAGCTTGGATGCCTACACCTACCTACTATGTGACTTTAGGCAAATCACTATTTCTCTGAACCTCAGGGTACTCATTTATAAAATGGATATAATAATATTTCTACTTTCTATCTTACAGGATGGTTTATGAAGTTCAAAGAATATAATGTTCATGAAAACTATGGTTATAATGAGTATTGTTCTATCTCAGGGTAAGAGATATTTAATTGGTCCCACTGGGAAAAATAAAATTCTGGCAGGGGAGACAGACACCAGGCCTTGGAATCAGGAAAATCTGAGACCAAGTCCCATTTTTGACACATAATGGCCATATGACCGTGGGCAAATTTAACTTCTCAGTGTCCTAGGCAACTCTCTGAGACTGAAAGTTGTAGAAGGGTAGCCAATTGCATTGATAAATGGAGTTCTCTCATTGGACACTCCCTATGTCAATGAAACATCTATGCCTTGCCCTCTTGTCCTCCAAGTCCTCTTTTAAAAGGGTTGATGTATGGCAGAAGAAACTCTACACCATTCTACTCTGTTGTAGTGGCCTCTTTATCCTAAATCCTACTGGCTTCAGGCAGTACAGTTTTCCTGGATCATTTCCTTACAACTCTAAACAAATGTCCCATTCCTGACTAGTCCTAGGCTTAAATTATAACCCTTCCTAGGAGTCATTTGGACATGGGATTCTGTGAATGCTGAAATGTCTTCAAAATTCAACAGAAGAGAGATAAGATGGCACAATGATCAAAAATAGAATGGACATGTTGGCGCGGGGGACCCATTCAGCCCTTTCTAATCATACCTCGTGGCATACCCGTAAGGTCAACCCTACATGTTGAAGTGGTAACTGAAGGAGCACCCAGCAACTTGGCTCCTGCATCGTAGGTACCCCCACCTACATGAGGCCAGTCCTAACCTTCTAAGCTACTCCTGCAATCCCTGTTCTCCTCAAAATTATTGGGGATTCTCCTTGTACATATTTTGCATTCATTTATCTGCGTATGGAATGCAAGCTCTCTGAAGTCAGTGACTATTACCTTTTGTCTTTGTGGTCCAGCTCAGAGTATGGTGACTGGCACCCAGTAAGCATTCATTAAATGCTTATTGAATGAACGTAGCATGGAATGTGGAAAGAACGCCAGTCTTGGAGTCAGTTTCAGATGTATGATGGTGCACAAGTCATGTAGCATGGCCTTTCTTCTCCATGCCATTGCTGTTGCTTACTCATTCAGTCTTATCCAACTCTGCATGACCCTGTGGACCATAGAATTCATAGTGTTTTCTTGGCAAAGATGCTAGAATGGTTTGCCATTTCCTTCCCCAGTAGATTAAGACAACCAAAGGTTAAGTGACTTGCCCAAGGTCACACACCTAGTGAGTGTCTAAGAACGGATTTGAATTCAGGTCTTCCTAATTCCAGGCTCAGTGTTCTATCCCATCTAGCTGCCATAGACTTCCTCCTAGCTACTAGACAACCCTTCCTCTCAAAAAATTCTACTTTGACATATTCTGCGATAAATAAAGATTCAGCCTAGTTTATTTATTATTTCCCTTATACTTATAAAGTACATTATTACTTTCAAAATACTTGTAGGTTCTTTATTGTATTTGCATCCTCTATGCATTCCTTGAAGTAGAAAGGACAGGTATTTTCATTGCCATTTTCCAGGTCAGCAAATTGAGGATCCAAGAAGCTAAGACTTAAATGTGAGGAAATAGGAGCTCCTTGAGTAGTAATTAGCAGGGCTGAAGCCTAAGTCTTCTGGAACTGAGGTCAGCATCTTTCCAAGACACACCACTACTACTAAGCATCATTCCTCTTTGCTCTTCCATGCTAAGCTTTGCTTGGAGAATTTACCGTAGAAATGATGATTTCTTCCCTTGTCATGCCCATAGCATTCTAAATGTCCTATATGTTAGTCAGAGAAACTATGTGATCAAAGGATCACAGAAAAGATCAGGATGGAATGAGAAAGAATAGTTATAGGACTGCAATTTAATTTTATATTCCCTGACTGGGTGACTCCGTACAGGGCTTATATATACTTTGGGAAAGTACTTGGGGACACTATTAGAGTTCTCCTGATTATCAGTGAAATGAGCATTGGATTTAGAATCTTATGGTCTGTCTCAAATTTTGACTCTGTCAATTATTACCTCTGCGACCCGGACAAAGCCCTTCCAAAGGCTCACTGCTTTCTTTCCCTTTGCTTTCATGGTGGTCCTTTGATGGAGCTAGGGATAAGACACTTGCGGATCCAGGCAAATGTGACAATTGCGGCCAACTAAGTCTATTGTTATTTGTGCTGTATGAATTGGACCTTCACCATGACACCCTCAAGGACCATTTGGAACCCCTGGACAGAGGATTTTTCTGGCATTAAAAACACATGTATTTATCTTTTTTTTTTTAAAGTAACTTTTTTAATGCCCTTTATTACATACCCTGGGGAAGCCTGCCTTAGTGCCCACCTCTCCTATCAATCTTAGCAAAAGGGGGAAGTGACCAAAACCCATTAGGAGAAAGGAGGAAGCAGTAAATGTGAAGGAGGGAAAGGGGGCAGAAGGAAAAATTATAGGACTCATTCTTATTCTCCTCTCCCCCCCACCCCAAACCTATCATACGTACAGTGCTATGCCACTGAGGGAGGGAGATTAAGAAACTCAGATAAATAAAATGAGTCATTGTGGGAAGAAACATTATAGGCTTAGAAACACAGCAACCTAATTATAGTCTTTGTAAACCACAGAATCATAGAGGAATGACAGGCTTATATTAAGTAGAGTTTTGTGTTAATCCCAATTTTGGTTGAAGATCAATAACCTGGGTTCCAAATAGGACTCTACCAGTAACTTGTTATATGACTTTGACCATGTTTCTCTCTCAAATTCATCTGTAAATAGAAACAAATCCAACCAGTGACACTTACTAATTAGCTATTTTACCCATAGCAAGTCATCTAACTTCTCTGAGTCTCAGTTTCCTTATCTATAAAATGGGGATAATAATACTTATTGAAACCTTACAAGGTTGTTATGATAATTACATGACATAATGTACATACAGTATTTTACAGGCTTTAAGGGGCTATGTAAAATTCAGCTATTGTTATTAATTTATGACATCTTTCTGACTTTTTAAAAGGAAATGTTGCACGTTGGCCAGAGAGAGGACCTCTAAACCAAGGACACATAGGGTCAAGTCTCACCTCTGATGCTTACTGACTGTGGGTGACCCTGAGTGAGTCAGTTAACTTCTTAGTCCTATAGATAACACTTAAGACTACAGGTTGCCAAAAAGGTACCAACCTGCATTAAAAAATGTGAGTTTCTCATATGGGAATTCCCTCTATCAATTAAGCTATAGGTCCATTCCATATCCCTAGTCTACCCACCATAATGACACGTAGTAACAATCATACATATACTCAGACTCAAGGAGAGTGATCTTGAGGGTTAGGGTTGTTGTGGTTTGTCCTCCCTTCTCAGAAAGGAAGAAGATGATGCCATGACTTGTAAGTCAATTGGATTTGTGAGGAGGGACTATGCAAAGTCACCAGCCTCACTTTCTCCTCCTGAGCCATGGGAACTAGTGGCCAGAAATAGATCAGGGTAAATGGAGATAGTCTCTGAATGTTAGGGTAAGTTTAAATTGAACAGTAATTACCTGTACAAAATATTCATCTCAAGAGTGGAGAAAAACAAATTATTAGACAATAATGAGGTCCCCTGGTTAGAGATATGAATGAAATCCCTTCAATATTTATCCCACAGGCTGCAGATTAGTATTTAGATTGTGATGATAAATGAATGTGATCAGGTATTTTTTCCTTTCATACAGGCAGCCGTCCCATGAAGAAATGGCCCATAAGGAAGCAATTTTCTCAATTCAGCTTTCCAATAACCAAAACTTTGGCAGAATCTTTATCAGTCCTGCAGTTTGGGTAACATAAGATTAAATCAACCGATGGCTAAAGAGAGAATCCAAAGTTCAGAAGGTTGTCAAAATTGCTTCCAGAAATTTACATGCACATTAGTAAGTAGAATAAAACATTAAGATTTATTAGATATCAATATATAGTAAAAGTTACAAAAATAGTCATACCTTTTGACCCAATTGTTAGGAACATATGTGAACAATGTTACTATGAAGAATGCCACAAAAAAAGACCTAGCTCTTATAAATTTTCATAGCAGTATAATATGTAATTGCCCCAAATTGGAAACAACCTAAGGGTCTGACAGCATGGGAATGATTAAAAGATTATGGTACCTCAAGTAATAGGATATTATTATGCAAGTAAGACCAAGGAGGACAAAGAATACCAGAATATCTGAAAAGATCTTTATGAAATAATGGTAAACTTGAAAAGCAGGACTGGAAGAAAAGCAATAATTGTAATCATATGAGGAAAAAGTAAATAAGAATGAATGTTCAAAGGATCCTGATGGAGACTTAGAAAAAGGGATTAAAAAGGTTCTATGGTCTATATATTGAAGTTAATTAATTTAAATCTAAATAGCTATTAAATAAGGTCAGGTTTTTGTATAGGTGTTTAATAGAGGATTCTTTCTTTTTTTAAAAAAAAAGTTACTGATGCTCTTTTAAAAAAAAGTGATGTCAATTCCCAATGGTTCTTATTCCCATAGAACCTTCAATTGTTACAAAGCAGTGCAAGTCGAACATAACAAATCAAAATATCGGCTATGTCTGGCAATGTATTCCTTATTGATCACCTATATTCATTTCTCTCTAACATGAGTAGAGACACACGTTTCATCAATTCTTTGAAGCTACCATTGGTCAGTGGGTTGCTCAGAATTCTTAAGTCTTTCAACATTATTTTTCTTTACATTATTGTGTTCATCATGTAAATTGTTCTTCTGGTTCTGTTTTCTCTTCCTGTTAAATTTCTTATTAAATAAATTAATTTTATTAAAATGATAGGGCTGGGGGGAAAATAAAGAGTGCACAATAGAGAACAAAAGAAAACCCACAAGGAAGCAAAGAAAAGCTGGGTAGCTTTGTAAACAATGTGTAGTATTTATTATATAGATTTTCTTGAAATGGAAATTTATTGTTTTATATTGAATCCTCTCATGTTCTGCCATGTAAATGGCAATTTTTTTCTTTTTCTTTTCTTATTTTGTATTTAAGTTTGGGGGTTTGTTTGGGGGGATAGAGAGGAGAATTCTATATTTTCTCCATCAGTTTCTGAGGTGAGTGAATGGCAATTATATTGTAGAGCAAAACAACTTTGAAAGATTTAAGAATTCTGATCAATGCAAGAATAAACTACAAGTTCAACAGAATGAAAATAAAACACACTAGTATCTTGCTGGAAGAGAAGTGATTACCTTAACACAGAGACATTTTCAGATATGACTAACGAGGGAATTTGTTGCGCAAAATTATGGCAATATATACTGAGGGGTTTGCTTCTCTGTATTCTTTTAATTTGCTCTGTGGGAGAGAGACAAATTAATTACAAAATACTTTAGTATTTTTTAAAAATACTAAAAAAAAAAAAGGAAAAGAAAAGAAAAAAAAGGCAGCTAGGTGGCCTAGTGACTAGAGCACTGGCCCTAGAGTCAGGAGGACCTGAGTTCAAATCCAGATACTTGACACACTTACTAGCTGGGTGACCTTGGACAAGTCATTTAACCCCAATTGCCTTGCCTTTCCCCCCTCAAAAAGAAGAAAAAAGGATGGTACTAGGCCTGTGATTCCATTGGTATAGGGAACTTTCTTTACAATACTTTTTCTTAAATAATATTTTATTTTTCCCCAATTACATGTAAAAACAAATTTTTTACATTTTTTTTTTAAATTTTGAGTTCCAAATTCTATACCTTCCTACCTCTTCTCCCCCCTCTCTGAGAAGGTAGGCAATCTGAGATACATGTACAATCATGTAAAACATTTCCATATTAGTAATTTTGTCAAAGAAAACAAAGAGAAGGAAGGAAGGAAGGAAGGAAGGAAGGAAGGAAGGAAGGAAGGAAGGAAGGAAGGAAGGAAGGAAGGAAGGAAGGAAGGAAGGAAGGAAGGAAGGAAGGAAGGAAGGAAGGAAGGAAGGAAGGAAGGAAGGAAGGAAGGAAGGAAGGAAGGAAGGAAAAGAGGAAGGAGGGAAGGAAGAGTGGAAAATAGTATGCTTCAACTTACTTTCAGGCCCCAGCAATTGTTTTTGCTCATTGTATTGCTGAGAATTTCATCAAATTTTGAAAATTCATTTCATCCCACATTTACCCTTTAGTATTTAAGCTTCTGAGGTTCCATCATAACCATATTACTATTAACTCTGGAGTTCACAGACTCATAGATTTAGATGAAAGAGAACTTGATACCTTCCAGGCTAATCAATTCATTTTATAGGGAGGAGTTGAGTCTGGGAGAGATTGAGCGACTTGCCTAGGGTCATTCAGCTGGGAAGGGTCTGAGATAGGATAAAAATTCAGACCCATCTTGACTCAAATTCCAGCTCTCTATCCATTGTGCCACTCTATCCTCAGTTCAATTGTATTAAATCATCTGGACCTATATACAAATCATAAGCTTTCTAGACCATCCAAGAGACTAAAATACATGATTGGTGGTATATTCTGTATTTGAAAGACAATCAGTCTAATGGAAAGGATGCTTATACTCTTTTGTTAGGGAGAGTTAAATCAGATAAGGGAGAGGGTAAACAGAGGAGTTTCAATCATTAGAGAGAACTGAGAGAAAATATCAGTGGAACTGGACAGTAAGTGCTATTAATAATAGAAGAACTTCATCTTCCATTTAGAGGGTGGACAAGTGGGACTCAAGAGAGAATTAAGAAGAGGGACAAATGGAAAATTATGCTTAATAAGAAAAGTTCTGAGATGAGGTCCCAAGTAAGTAGAATTAGAGTAAATATCTAGGCATATTCATTTGAAAATATCTTAGATCTCATCTGAAATGAGAAAATATCTTTCTGTAAATCTTTAAGGACATATACAAGAGATTTCAAAAGAGGCTGCTCAACTACATCCCAGGAAACTTTTGTGAAGGATGGAGCTTAGCATATTTAAGTTATATTTTTCACAGGCTCAGTGTTCATAGGGTAAGTTATATATGTTGGACACCGTGGATTTTAATTCATGGATACCTTCCTCTGAAAAGTCATAGGTATAAAGCAAACAACATTGTTCTTAGCAGATCTCTAGAGCTATCTGTAGAATTAGGCTTATTACAAACTTGAGAAAAATGTTAACCTGTCATTTTGTTTCTGTTGCTAAGAAATGAGGTTTTAAGGGTGGGTTAGATAATTTTCCCCAAGGAGCCATATTTTAGGTTAAGAAAACCTTCTGAGATTGAAATGGGAAACCCATTTTCCATGCTAAAAGGAAAGTGTAGAGAGCTAGGAAGAAGAAAAAATGGCATCTGGGACACTGGCTATCCAACAAACTAATCTCCTTACAGAAGAAATACCTTTTCCTTTTAAAGAACATTTTTTTTCTAATCAAAGTTTTTAAAAAATTCTAAAACAGTATACAATAAAAGAGTAAAGAAAAAGATAGGATACCAGTATTGCCTCTATTATTTCACTAATTGCATGGGTATTTACTCTGCACCTATTACTTGCCAGGAATTTGTACTATGTACTGAGGATATGTCAACCAACCAATCAACATTTATTAAGCACCTTCTATAAAAGTAGAAAGGTCTCTGCCCTCAAGGAATTTACATCTCATTGGAAATCATCTGAAATGAGAAGAAAACAAGTGAATTTTCTCAGTTATTGGAATGTATTCATTTAAGACTGAGACATTTTATTTTATTTGTAAGGAAAACAAAACATGCACTTTCCTAACAGAGTAAACAGAGGCATATTGAACATACAAACTTTTCTTTGCATTCAAGGTCACTGAAGTAAGACTGAATCCTTATTCTGGATCCTCTGAGACAGGTGGAAGAATTCTATGCCCCTTCACTAAATGTCCCCAGATTGATGCTGTTTTCATTGATATTTCTTCTATCTCCTCCATTATGCCATGTTGAATCTCCAACATAGACCAACCCTACCCATCATCTCCTGGGTCTCTCATCATCTCTCATAGATGCTACTGTCTTCTACTGATGTTGCCTCTGTCTGCCTTTTTTATTGTCTTATTTCTGTCTTCTGCCTTTGTACCTCTACCCTCTGATTTTCTCTTGGACTTCTGAAGTTTGCTTTAACAGCATCTATAGCTTGGAAGATTCTCTCTCCTCACCTCTGCCCCCTGGATTCCCTGCTTCCTTCAAAGCTCAGCTTAAATTATATTCGCTTTAAAATGACTTTCCCTCTCATTCATTCTCCTCCCTCCCCTCCTTTGCCCTCCCTATCACAGTCCCTTTTCTCTGTATTACCTTCAATTTACAAAGCATATATCTTATATGTATAATTTTGGCATCTTTTCTTCCAATAGAATGTGAGTAGCATGAGATCAGGGACCATATTTACCTTTTTTGAAGAGGGAGGGGGTCTCCCCAGCACTTAGCAGACAGAGTGCCTGACACAAAGTAAGAGCTTAATTAATGTTTGTTTGCTTTTCTGACCATCAGAACTGACCAATCACATTACACTGTAAATCTTAAAAAGATCCTTAGGTTCTCAGTTGTCTTTATCACTACTTTCATTTGGAATTGTGTTTTTGCTCTTTCTTCAAGGCTTGCAGCTGTACAGCTGTTGAGGTTTGTTGAGATTTCTAGATGATATCTTGTGGTTGTTGAACTGAGGCATTCACGTGTAATTACTTATTGTTATTAAAATGGATTTATATTTTTCTGAAATTGTTTACAAGAAATATTTCTTTTGATAGTGTGAGAGATGTAGTAAGGATAATAATAAAACTAACTTTTTATACCACTTACAGTGTGCCAGGAATTGCTCTAAGATCTGTATTTTATCATTCCAGAAAGGTTACCAGTAACCTACATAAAATAATATACATATAATAATCAGGAAGGAGATGTTTGTTAGTTTTCCAGACCTATAAAAATTCCTGGTGTGGGAATTCCCTCTACCTATGGCAACTGACAACTTAGCTTTAGTCTTAGAAGGGGTCATTGTATAAAATTCAATCACTATCAGCAAAGAAGGGGGAAAAGGAAGTTCTGTTTGTGTGCAGATCTACAGCATTCCCACACACTGTCTCTTGCTCTGGTTTGCATCATGGTCAAATCTACATCCTGTCACTTTCTACGTTCATTTCTTTTTCCAGCCGTTTTCTGTCTTGTTAAGTGGGGATGAGCTGTAGTAAAGTTCTGTAGGTTTATCTAACTCTAAAAGCCTTCTGGCTAGCTGGGGAGGTGGGGAGCTGTATTCCTGTAGTATCAGAAACAGATGTGCTGAGTTAGACAAGGTAAAAAAAAAAAAGAAAAACATCTAACCATGTTGACAGAATTCTGGTCTGTTAAGTAAACCCAGACTCCTTTAAGAAGGAACTTAAGGGAGCATTGCCTCTGGGCCCATCTTCCATCAGAACAGAAAACTTCTAGATTTGGCTAAAGCCGCAGCTAGATTCTTCTCAGCCTCGGACAATTTGCAAGTCAACCAACCATCTCATTTGCCACATTCCCTTTTCTCCTCCAGGCCCAGTGGGGGTGGTACAGGAAGCAAATACAATGTCTTATCAAGAGAAGCTGTATGCCAGAGCAGAGTCCTGCCTGAAAATATTATTGTTTTGGCTCTCTCCAGTTTAAACTGGTTGAAAACTGCTTATTCTCTGAAACATCAGCTCAAAGATTCTAGCACCTCTTGAAGTTTGAAGGGAAATAGTTTTAACTCAAACGAAAGGGAGTATTCCTTTATACAGCTTTTGTATATTATAAATTCTTATCACTCCAGGAGGTAGTTCAGATCGATATTATAAACAGGTTCAAAAGGGACTTTGGCATATTTCTGGGTTGTAGATCCATAACAGGCTATTAAGTAGAAATTGAAATATTTGGGGTACAGTATTAACTTTTTGAAGTCAGTATCACAAAGGGCAACTTTCTTATGCCCCCCAAAGGGATCTTTAACTTACCCTCATGTTCCAATAATTCACTTATTCAATTAACATTGATTAAGTGCATAACAGATGCAAGGTTCTGGGTATAAAAAAATGCACTCGAGTTACAATTAATAAAAATTGTATTTCTAAGATAATATATAGCCCTCTGAAAAGGGAGTAGAAATCTACATGGTTCCATGCTATGTTTCCCCTGCCACTTCACTAATTGGCATCTCCCTGGGTCTAAATCAAAAAAAGGTTGAAGACCAATCAGATATCCTCAATTTAGATTTCACCCCTCCTCCCCCCAAAACAACTGGCTGGTGTAAGGAATGCCATGTAGCAATGGATTAAGTCCTGGGGATGCACCAAGCTCAGGGGACTATTGTTCATAAGAATTCCTTCTTCTTACCATGACCTAAAGATCATCTGCCCAAAGGCCCTTTGAAAACAACCCTGGTACTGTTGCCTTCCTCTTCTACTTCTGAAGTGCTTGTCTACTGTTGTCCCAGTTTGGGGGTTGAGGGAAGGAGTGTGGCTCTAGAGTCCTTCCCTTGTTACCCTTACCTCCACTCTCCATTCTTTTGGACACTTCCAGTTACTTTCCCTAAAAACACACATGATCTTTCCATGATATCCTCTTTAAGTCCCAGTAATGGACTAGATAATGGATGTGACAAAGCAGTGGCTCTGATTGGATGGAGGTAAAGTATGGGAAGGGGGCAAATCCCTGAACATGAATAGCTTGAACTAGGGTTCAATTGAACTCTGACTTTAGTCTGATTCTTTGCCACAAGGGCAAGAAGAATTTCCTTCATTTTTTCCTATTTAAAAAGGGAGTTGGAAATTCATTGTCCAGCAAAGGAGTGTTTTGGGGCTCCGGCTGGCCTCCTTACTTGTTCCATTTGCACAATAGACAATAAGTTGCACACCACACACAAAAATGAGGTCCATGTGAACTGGACCCGACATCTCAAGGTCATCTCCCACACCTATGGAAGATCATAGAAAATTAGGCCTGGAAGGATTTTAGTAATCAGCCAGAAAATCATCTGGTTTGACAGACATGTAAATTCAAACCAAAGGAGTGAAGGGACTGATATAAGGTCACACAGATGGAACAGCAAGCAGATCTGGGATTCATTCCAAGGCCTGATTTCCAATCTCTTGCACTTTCCATTCCATCACAAGGGGTAGAAGCATACTTGGGAAAGGGAGAGTGGGAAGACCAGAGAAGAATCCTGTGGGATACAATGGGAGAAGAATCCCAAAGGGACTCTCTCCTCAATTCCCTCCCAACTCTCCCTATCACTTTCACTCAGTTAACCTTGACTCCACTGGTGACCTAAGCTTAGCTCTGCATATTTCTAGGATGTCAGAAATGCACTGGGAATTGGTTGAGCAAAAAATAAGCAACCCCCCCACCCCAAGTCAGAAGGTCAGGGCTATTTTGTCATATAGGCTAATGGACCTAAATGACAGTAAAATATTAACTCATTCCTTGAGATACCTATTGCAGGGCTGACCCCATCCCATCCCAAATGTATAATATACATCCCTCTTGTCAGATGCTAGATCAAATTTGTCTTGGGTGCAAAGGTTTCTTTTAAAAATTCTTCTTAAGGCCAAATAGAACAGAAGGTGATTGGCGAGTGAAGGCCTCCTATGTATCTGTCTCTGAGAAGAAAATATAGAGATGGTAAATCCATATTTACAGACTACACTATATACATGCCTACCTGAGATCAAGTCTTATGTCAGGGCTGGCCCCTCATGGCTATTGATGTTCAAATGTTTGCACTTGTCAGGTTCCTTTCCCACATCCCTCTCCCACGGTTAACCTTGACTCCTTTGTTGACTCAATCGCATACTTTCTGCAATGTCAGGAGAGGGTTAGGAATTTATAAAGCAAAGATAAACAAACCTCCTGACCATGGTCACCAGAATGGGATTCTATTGCCTACTGGGAATTATGAATCCAAACCAAGAGAGCAGTAATGGATGGGGGGGAGGAGGGGTCACCGGCAATGCGGGGTGGGGGGAGATCAGTTAGCATGCTCACTGGGCCCCTTTTGGTGGGATCTTCAGGAAAACAGATTTTGCAGAGGTATATCCCGGCCTGGACCTGGATTGTGGGGAGAAAACTAGCTTTAAAGTATTCACCTATTTTCATGTTGAATATTTAGATGAATGTTTCCATTCTTTATGTTTCTTTTTCTAGGAGCTGATTTACTAGATACCAACAAAATATTAAATTAGTTAAACAAAATTCACAAAGAAGATAAAGTTGTAATTGGGAATATAAACTAGGTCTGTAATAGTTCCCCTGAATTTTTATGTATTGTGCATGTATTAAATGTTTTAGATGAGCTCTTTATAGTTTGTTTTCTGACAGGAGAAAGGATTAATCATCTCCCTGCTGGTGGTAAAAGTAAATGGAACTGAGTGTAGTGATGTGTGCCTATAATTCTTCTTGCCAGCTGATATGAATCTTGAACACTCTGAGTCTTAAGAGACTGTCTTCTGAATCTTGGTGGTTACAAAATCTTATCATCCAGTTTTCCATCCTTTGGTGATGAGTCTTTCCAAGCTTTTGTAGGATGGTCCATGGGCAGTAATCATCTATCACAGGTCATTGCTGGGGCCATATTCAATACAATACAAGTTGGTAGGATCGCCAGAACTTGGAAAGAACTTCATGGAAAGAACTTTTATTTAATAATTAGACCCATGAAAGCTAAGAGAACTCTGTCTTTGGAAACTGTGTTACTTTTCCTAGGTTCCAATTAGTTATTTTGAGCAATCAATGATGCAAATCATGATCTGTCCCCTTATAAAGGTCAACACTCTTTATTATATGCAGGAATTGTTTGCCGATCTAATAGGAATAATACATTTAGTCAATGAACATATACATCATAAAGAAGAGGAAATCAAATAGTAAAATCATTCCCATATTCAATGGGTGCAGTCTCTAATACTATCCAAGGTGATAGATGGGTAGAAACCTTCCAGGGAAAACTCATAAAGGGGTAGAGAAACTGTCCATTACTATGTGGCACGCACATGGATATCTGCTGACACCTCTCAGCTGAATTCTATGCCATCAGGATTCCAATGGGACTCTTAGGTTTGTAGCTATCACAACATATCATTCTATCACCCTTCTTTCTCCTTGCTCTAGTGAGATCTTAAAATGTTTGCTCCTGTAGTTCTGCTTACAACACAAGACTTTCCTTTCTGTGGGGTGCCTGTCTCTTTTCTGCCTTTCCCAAGTTCACACTGCTGACTGATATGGTTCCCTCATTCTGCAAAAGACTCCTTGGAAGTTCTGGAGTTTTCTAGATCATTAATAGTAACTCCCTTTGTCTCTTCACCTTGAGCACCTGAGCATTCCTATCCCTATTAAATTCAAAAACCCAGGGTCAATCCTACAGCATGGCAAGACACTGGAAAAAAAGTTCTACTGAAAGCTGCTTGATATACAGTTAAAAAGAAAAACAGCACCAGATCCTTAGGAATTAATTTTTAAATCTAAATATGTACAAACTTGCATGTAAACTTAACTTAGTGATGAGTTATTCCATGTGTCTCCTCTATAAAAGAAAAACGAAATGACCAGAATAACTTTTTTACCCATTAGCGCTACCATCTTCCTGATGCTTCCTGTGAGTTGGCATGAGTGAAGCACAGGGTGGGGGTGTTGGGGTAGGGGGGAATCTCTCTTGCTGAGTTTCTTAGTTTAGGGCCCATTTAAGAGTCATGGGTTTCCATTTATGGAAATGTTTAGCAGTCATGTCACACATTTCATTTTGCAAATGTCAAATTCCCAGCATCCAGAAGAAGAATATTTGACAGATGGAGAAAATTGGACAGGAAGGTTTTTTGTTTGCTTTGGTTTTTGGTCACAGCCTCAGTGGGAATCAACAACAGGAGAGCCTTCAGTCCTGCAGAGTGCTTTATACCTAGTCATGGGCTTTGAAACCAATATCTGGTTTGTCGTGCCAAGTAAATTGTGCCCAATAAAGCTCTCAGTTCAACTACTTTGCGAATTTGGGCAAATCACTTACATTTCTTGCAAAATGAGGGAGCCGGAGTAGAAGTAAGAGTAAGATATAAGAGTTAGATGTAAGAGTAAGTTCTTCCATCTTTACATCTATGATTCTATGAATGTGTGAGGATGATGGAGCCTTTGTTTCCCTTGGAAACTGATGAATACTTGTACAATAATGACAGTAATTACTGAATAAATCCACCTTGCAGGTAGAAATATGTCTGTATACCTAAAGTCAACAGTTGCTGGATTATTGTATTTTTTAAAGTTGGTGCTATATTATTGTTTTAATTAATTAACTGTATTGCATTAATTGTAATGTCCTGTGCAAGCTCAGTGGCAGCCTCTATATATATGAACTGAGCACCAGCCAGAGTACAGAGAGGTTTATTTACTTTAGGGTTGGCTATCAGGTCATAGTTATAAAAGTAATAATTAGAAAATATTACCTTAGGTCATAGTTCTAATACAATTCACATATCCCAACATCACAGACTCCTCTCTTCTCACTCAACCCTCCTTAGTCTTATTGGAAGCTCTTGTAGTGGGGTCCAGAAGAGGCTTCTGGTGGTA
This sequence comes from Bettongia penicillata ogilbyi, assembly GCA_023548195.1. Lineage (NCBI taxonomy): Eukaryota > Metazoa > Chordata > Mammalia > Diprotodontia > Potoroidae > Bettongia > Bettongia penicillata. Next base: position 1,902,118 of record JAJHZJ010000309.1, read on the forward strand.
ACGCTGATGATGAGGGGTGATTCTGAGAGGGGACTGAGACACCAGAATAACTTGGAAGGTCAGGGACTTCCTGACTTCCTGAAGGAGCTTGGTGCCCCAGGAATGGTAGAAGGGAGAAGATTCTTGAAGGTCAGTTAGGTGGTTGCAGATGCCCACATGGAATGTTTTCATTGGATCTCTTGGTAGGGGGTCAATCAGGAAGGAAGTGGGCACGTGAGACTCCCTGAGGGGATTTTAAGAATATCATCCTCTTGGAGGAGGGATACCTACAGTTCTAAATGCTGAGGTACCTCCCCTCATTGGAAGAGGGGAGAGAGGAACAGAGACCTTGTGAAAAGTGAGGTCTCAGACAGCAATCACCCCCTTGTCAGTTCAGCAAGGAACTGATGGCCTCTAGATTGAATAAATGAATTTATTCTGAGCTTTTATTTCCCTCTTGAGAAGAATCTAGAGCAACTCTCAGGATCCTATCCTTCATTAGGAGGGTAGGCATTCTTAACAATTGGAGTAGAAGGATAGGGAAGGTATATCATACCACTGGTAATTCCAAGTCTGACAATATACTTCTATAATTTTCTAGTTTATTTGTTATCCCTGGGCAGTCACATTGGTGAATTATTGGGGTATTTTGTCAAGCCCTGAAAACATAAAGTACAATCCCTTGGGGATAGGATACCTAACCCTATTATAGGGAGATAAGAAGAACACCAGGGCTTATCTATGATTTTAATCATCCTGAATATGGGAATCATTTACAGTGATGCTCCCACAGCCTAGGACAAAAGTCAAACTCATACAATCGGCATATCAGAGATACCTCCAGGGCACCAGAAAGGTCTTATCATCACAGATTCCTGTAAATCTCTCTGTACTGTGCACCAAGTAGCCACAGCAAACAAGATTCCCAAGGGAAAATGCAGGCACACTTCACCTTTACACAGGTCAGCATATGAGGAAAGACCCATTTATTGTTCAGTCATTTCAGTCATGTCTGATTCTCTGTAACCCCATTTGGGGTTATCTTGGAAAAGATACTTTAGTAGTCTACCATTTCCTTCTCCAGCTCATTTTATAGATGAAGAAATGGAGGCACGCAGGGTTAAGTGACTTGACCAGGGTCACACAGCTATACAGTGTCTGAGGCCAGATTTGAACTCAAAAAAGATGAGTCTTCTTGACTACAGGATTGGCACTCTATCCACTATCTAACCTAGCTGCCTGGGGAAAAATATCTTAAGTAAATTTTAAGTTTGGTTCATTTCTATAGTCTTCTCAAAATGGATTGACAGTTCCCTTTTAAAAAGGGGCTTAATCCACAAATTTAGTATGAAATATAAGATGGCTATTTATTTCCTCTAGCACAAAAAAATGCTTAACACAAAAGACTCATAAAGGAGGATTTGTAAATACCTAAAACATGAAAGAGTGACCTTAATATAGGACTCACAGAAGGCCCTAAATAGATACAGAAAACACATGAGATACTCAAAGGACTCCAAAACCCATTTCCTATTACTTGTTCTCCTGGGTGGCAGGAAAGACCCTAAGAGACTTAAGAAACAGCTGAACATATATTCACTTTGAATCTAAGCTATTTGAGTAAATCACATAATTTATTATCTTCTGGCATGCACAGTTCATGCTCCTTGTGGTGGACATCTTCTCCTAGAAAGGTAAAATTTAAGGGAGTATCTCATGCCAGGAAGCTAATACCCAGCTCAAGAATTCCTGAACTTTCAAACTCTCAATGTAGCCACCAAGGATAGTACGATCCATCTCACCATTACTGTTTGGTCATGCGTGATCAGGGAAAGAATCAAAGCAGAAACTGTGATAAGATTTCAAGTTCATCTAGACAAATCTATGTACTCACTGGTATATGGATATAGATACTGTGCTCCCATAAGAATGGGGTAGGGTTGAGGGGGGCCCTTAGGAGAGGGAGGAAGATACTTTCATCTTTCCATTGCTGGGAATGCAAGGGAGATATTAGCAAGAGACCAGAGTTCAAGTGTCACTGAAAGTGGCCAGAACGCATGCTCAGCATTCCTCCCATCACGGAGACCAAGGAACCAATAATAGTTTGCTGCATCATCCCAAAGCACAACTCTAAACTTTCTGAATTTACACTGTGTGCAAATCCATCCCTAGGAATGCTTTGTGAGATGGTCCCTGAGGGCCCTAGACTATCAGATCACCTCCCCCTTTATACAGTTGTACATGTGCACAGAGTAGGCTCTTCATAAATGCTTGCTGAGTTGCTTGACTTCTGCGATCTCATAGATGTAGGTAATTCCTAAAATAGTATAGATTATTCTTCTCATTCTATGAATTTTTAGGTTATAACCTCTTGTACATTCTCCATGGGTGGAAGGGGAAGAGGTACCTAAGGTTCATCTCTACACAGCAAAATAATTTCCAAGTCCAAATGAATAATAGCCTACTTATTTCAAGAAAGTCATATTTGATGCAATAAAAATCTCGGTTCAATTGAATTTCATAGTTTTAATGTTTAGGATTAAGAAGATTCGACCCATCATCAACAAATGAAATCTACTTCTTTTTCTCCCCTGGTCTACTTAACCGGTCTGCCTTTTCCCCATGAAGTGTTTTCTCCTATAAACAACTCTTCATTCTTCTGTTAAAATGTAGGTTTCTTGAGGACAGGAACTGTTTTTTCTTTGCATCCCCATCATGTTTGATATATAGCCAGTTCTTAATAAATCCTTATGAATTGTTTGAATGAATGAACGATCAAAACTCTGTTCTGATTCTGTGAGAAAGACCTGCATGCTGCTATGCCTCTAAGTTTCTAGGTGTCTTGGTTTTAGGAGCTGGGGAAGCACTTTTTTTTATTTTAAATGTGTACATGTAGAGAGTTGACAAGCCTGGGTATAGCTTCCAGATTTCTTTTTTCCTCCCCTTCGTTACAGGATTTGTGAATAGTCTGAAGTGGCTTGTTGGCTTACTCTACAAGCACAAGTCTGGAAAGAGCAAAGGTTTAACGGGAACTCTTTCACCAGTCCCCAAATCCTTCTTCCCAAGTGCTGGATCACAGTGCTGCAAAGCTACCCTTTTCCCGGACTGCCTAATTCTAGAGTCTGCTGGTCCCTTTGTACTTAAAAATGGAAAAGAAAAAAAAAAGTAGAGGGGAGAGAGAATTGGAGACCAGCCTCCTAAGGGGACTGCTGGCAGTTCTCTAATTACTCAGCATTGCAGGCTGAAGGTCACCCAGCTCTCCTGGCAGGGAATGAAACGCAGACCTCCCGTGGCATTGCTGAGGCAGTTGAAAAAGAGCCCCCATTCATGACCGATTACATGTCCTGAACTCACTCTGCCAGTGGAGCCTACCTGTCAGCCTCGTGGCAGGCTGACTAGGTTAATTAAGGTCTTGTCTACAAGTACAGTAATTAGAGCTGTCAGCTGCTTAGGGGATATGCGGGAAGTAGCAGAGGGTTTGGAAATGCCCGGTAAGGACCAGAAGGTTAACAAGCCCAGGCATCATTGCGTGCCCTTCGCCTCAGCCCCACCGTAGCAGCATGATTGCAGAGCAGCAGACTGGGGAAAAAAGACCAGAAACCCAGCAACCCCCTCATGTGTTCTGCTGGAGTTGTTTTCTACTTAAAACAGCAAAGGGCCCTCCAGAGGGGCTGCATCAGGCAGATTGACGGATTGCGGGGGGAACAGTAGTGTGGGGGCAACCTCGGAAATCCCTGCTTGCTCTTTTCGTAGAAAGAGTTCATTTGCCAGAAACATTGGCATTGTCCTGGGTGCCCATCTTGACGAAGTTACTGAACGCAAAAATGCAGGCAGACTTAGAAAAGACCTGCACTGTGGCTGACAGCAAGGATCCTAGGAATTTTCTTTGACTTAGATGAAAAGCCCTCACCCCCATAGCCAGGCTTATACGTTAGAAAGAGTAGGAGGTGATTCACATGATGTGATTTTCAGGACAATGAGACGATTTCTCTCACAAAAAACACCCCCAACCTAGCTAAATGATGCTTGAAATTCTACCATTTGAGATTCATTCCTTTGCCTTAAGACTTCTGGATGCTGTTAAACAAAAGCACCAATTGGGGGTCGAATGGAGTGTAGCAGATAAGGTCTTTTATTGGTTATTTCTTCCTTAATGTGATTACCTTCAGATCTTTTCTGGAAATAGATTTACCAAATTGGGAAGAGAAGACTGCAAATCCCCTACCTTAGAACTGATGAAAAGGTAATGGCTGGCTATGCGTTAAGTTTTGGATCCAACTAAAGTTCATTGCAAAAGAGTAAGATACAGTGCTAGGGGGTTCGGGGGGGGGGGGGGAGTGGGAAGCTCAGTGCTGGAAAAAGACATGTGAGAGAACAGATGAGAATAAAAAATAAACACAAGCCAAACTGAAAGGAGTGAGACGTTGAAAGAGTTGACTTAAACTGGATGAGCCAGCTAGAGGTGCAGTGAATAAAGCACTGGACCTGGAATCAGGAAGACCTGAGTTCAAATTCAGCCTCAGATGCTTACTAGCCATGTGAACCTGGACAAATCACTTAATATCTCTCAGTTTTAGTCTTCTCATCTGTGAAATGGGAATAATAACAAAGCCTGCCTCTCAGGGTTGTTGCGAGTATCAAATGAAGATAATATTTATAAAGTATTTTGCAAATCTAAAAGCGCTACATAAGCCACAGTTATTATTAAGACAGTCAAAATACAAGAGCCAGACGTTGGGAACGAAAAAAGTCAAAAGCATGTTAAACTTGGTCAGTCTTATTAGAGACAAGAAGTTGAACGACATGGACAACTTTTTTTATGTGTGATGCCACTAATGTATGAATTATGGAGAACATAGGAATTTTTTGTTTTGTTTTGTTTTCATTTGCTATTGCTTCATATATTTCTTAGGGTCTAAAGCTAGGAAGGACCTTAGAGATTATATGGTCCAAACATCCATTTTACAGATGGGAAAGCATGTCTAGAGAATTTTAAAAATTTTCCCAAAGACACACAAGTAGTATATAGTTGAGCCAATATTCAAACCTTTCTCATCTAACTCCAAGTCAATACATTATTCAGCTTCTCCTTATGATCAAGTAGAGGAGTGGACAGCACTGGAACAAGGAAAACTAATCCCAGACCAGTGCATGCAGATCAATGTGTTCTATGCTGGACAAGAGAAATCATGTAGTTAAGATACAGTCCCTATCTTCATGGAACATAAAGTAGTAATCATTCAGCTGTTATTAAATACTCAAAGAATGAATTTTGATGTGATGAAGACATGGAAATGTATACCAGAGTGTGCTATAAGTGTAAAAGCATTTCATGTCAAAGTCATTCAAAGAAGACATACAGTAGCTCAGGACACCTGGGAATCATAGACAGCAGAGAACCCAGCTCCAAATTGAAATTGCACTTTTACCTTGTCAATCAACAGGAAAGAATGGAAATATTAGACTGAAGAAAAAAGCAAAGGAGGAAAATGGAAAGGGAAAACATTAAAACTTGCTGAAGCAATAAGTGGACAATTCAGTTTCCATCTTCATTTCATGATTATAAGGGAGTGTTGCACAACCTTTGACTGCCAGGGTCCTGCAGGCTCTGACAAGCACATCTGAGCAAGAAAGGAAGTCATCAAGGGCATTGTCAAGACATGTCATTGACGCTGACAGTCATCGTTGCCCAAACCCTCTTGGGTTCTCTCAGTCCAGGACTTTAAGGAGCCTACACAAAGGACTAAAATCCAATATCCTTTCTCCTTCAGTCCTTAGGGACACTCCCATCCAACACAGGACAATACAGAGACATACAGAGGAAGCCAGAAGGAACAAAATACTTCTGAAATGATATTGCACCACCACAAACTCTCTTGTACTCCCACTGTCAAGGTTTACCATCTCTGCAACTGCACTATATTAGGTCAGTGGAAAACATAATCAGCCAAAGACTGTGGCTCTTCCTGATTTTCTCTACTGACAGTAGGTACCCTCAGACTGGAGAAAAGATTGATACTGTTTTCAGGACTATTCCCCAAAGCTGCCTCTTACTAGCCCAGCAGCTAAGTAGCACTGATTTTCTTAGTCAGCCAGTCCACAAGAATCTATTAGGAAATTACTATGTGCCAGGCATTGTGCTAAGTGTTGGAGATCCCCAACCCACATCTCCCACTCCCAAAACAATATATTGCTTGCTTTTAAGAAACTCACATTCTAACAGGACAGACAACATGTAAACCACAATGTAAACTGAGTATATAAATACAGGGTTGTTGCTGTTTGTCCTTCATTCTCAAAGACGACCATGACATCAGGAAGGTGATGCCTTTATTTGCAAGTGATTAGATGTGAGGCAGGGCTGTGCAAAGTCACCAGCCTCATTTTCTTCTCTGGAGCCACCTGGGTCCAGCGGAGAGAATAGATGGAAGGTAATTGGAGATGGATGGCACTAGCAGTGGGTGGTGCAGTGCAGAGGCTGGGGGGACAGGAAAAGCCTCCCTCAGAAAAAATGATTTGAACTGAATCTTGGGTGCTTGCCTATTAACCAACCACCATCTCTTATTTATTACAGCTGGTCTTTGTTCAGACCACTTTCCTTTATTGCACACTTCTACTAATTGGGAAAAAGAAACAAATATGGCAGAATCCTGGATTTATGAATACGAAGTGTACCTAGAGATTTACAGCTTCATTATGACTTATTCAGGTGCTCTTAACCAGAGGACAATGAACTTTGTTTTTTATATTTTGATAATTGTATTTCAGTGTAATTGATTTCTTTTGTAATCCTATGCATTTTTTATGGATTTGAAAATGTTATTCTGAGAAGGGGTCCCCAGACTTCCAAAGGGATTCATAACATGAAAAATGCTAAGAATCTCTTCTCTGTGGGGAAGGGGAAGGGAAGGAGGGAGAGAGAAAATTTGAAACTCAAAAATTTTAAGAAATGAATGTTAAAAATTGACTTTACATGCATTTAGGGGAAAACATTATTTTCAAAAAAGGAATCTCTTCCCTATACAATTCCTTTTAAAAATTCCCCTTACATATACACTAATGAATTAGTAGAAGCACTACATTTAAGCACATAAAATTTTAGGCATTAGTTGCATATAGGATCCTATGTGTATGTTTTATTGAGTTAAGATAGTAGGAATAAGTTTCTCAACTGATATATTTTATTTGAAGTCTTCACTATATCATTGATGTGTTCTGAATACATTGTTTTTCTATAAGTTGTTTTCCAATAATGAGATAAGCACTTTTGTAGTATTATCTTAGCACAGTGTAAAGAGTAAGAGGTGTATAAATGCTTCTTGACTTGGTTGGAGTTTGGAAAGTGCAATAAACCAAAACCAACTTTGTTTTGTTTTGTTTTGCCATCTCCAAGACCCCTAAGGCTTACTTATAACTGAACTTTGTTCTGACTGGTCCCCCTTTTTCTGGTTTTTTTTTCTGGAGATTTCTGTGCCCTATGCAATAGACTCAATCTTGCCAGTTCTGAAGACATAGGTGCCAATCAAAAGAAGCTGCACTGACCCTGTGATAGGGAATGCAATAGATACTATATTAAGAAAACTGGAGGCAGAGCCAAGATGACCGAATAGAAAGATACACATACTCTAGTTCTTCCCCCATATTCCATAAAATACCTGTAAAGAAAGACTCTCAACAAATTCTAGAGCAGCAGAAGCCACAGAATGATAGAGTGGAGGAGATTTCCAGCCCATGGTTACCTGGAGGGCAGGTGGGAGGGGTCTGTCAAACCTGATTCGGAGCAGAACACAGCCCCGCCTTGGCTGTGGGGGCAGAATCTCCAGCAGTAGAGGTTCACAGATTCCTCAGCCCACAGGCGCAAAGGGTAGATTCAAAGGTCAGTGAGAAAGCTTTTTCACCTCTGTGACAAGAGAGCAGGGTTCTCCCCTAGCTCCAACCTCTGGTGGCAGCTGCAGCAGCAGCATTGGCTATGGCAGAAGCAGCCAGCGGCTGCTGCGGTGGCTGGCTGTGGCCCCAGCAGGCAGCCAGCATCCCTTGTTCCATTGTTGGAGCACTCAGCTTAAAGCCCCTGGGAGAACTGAGCAGCTGATCTGAATCTCAGCCACTAGCTTGTGGGGGTGGGGAGGATAGAATGGAGGGAAATATAGTTAGTCTTTCACAACATGGCTATTATGGAAGTCTTTAGCAAAACTACACATGTATAGCCTCTATTGAATTGCTTGCCTTCTCAATGGGGATGGGTGGAGAGGGAGGGAGAGAAGTTGGAACTCAAAGTTTTAGGAACAAATGTTGAGAATTGTTTTTGTGTACAACTGGGAAATAAGAAATACAGGTAATGGGGATGTAGAAATTTATCTTGTCCTACAGGACACTAGAGAAGATGGGGATAAGGGAAGGGAGGGGTGTTAGTAGGGAAGCACATTGGTGAAAGGGGCAGTCAGAATGCACGATGTTTTGGGGTGGGGGGAGGGGAGAGATGGGGAGAAAGTTTGGAACTCAAAATTTTATGGAAATGAATGTTGAAAACTTAAAACAAATAAATAAAATTAAAAAAAAACTGGGCATGTCCAGAAAAGCCTGGGTTACATGAAATTTAACAGAATAATAATAAAATTACTCCATGTCTTCTTCTGACTATTTTGTTTTCTTCTGTGTATTTTTAGTATTTTATTGATGTTCTTTTACTTCTTTTTTGTTTTTACATCTCTGTCTTTAAAAGCTAATGCACACTTCATACCCATAAGTGAAAGCTCTCCCTTGGAATAAGTAGCTCTGAATATGGAGAGAATTTTTAACTCAGTGTATTCTTGAATCCAGTTCAATTCTCACTCAACTCTTTGGGCTTCAGTTAGCTTCACTCCTCAGATCCTCCATGAGGTTTACTTTTGTCAGCATCATTCTAGCTTCAGTCACCTCTCCTCACAGTCATGTTCTTTGATAGAAACTAGGGAGTCTAGGGTCTGTAGACTGAATCATATCATTGGGCCTATTATAGAATAATTCAAATCCTCTTAAAGAATTTAAAACCAACCCAAATTATCTAGAACTAAAGGGTCATTTGATTGATGCACTTGACCCTGTGTTGGTCACCAACTTTCTCTCTACCTGAGGGACATGAGGGAACGATGAAGGGAAAGAAGAAAGGAGTAAGGATGAAAGAGGGAAAAGAAAAAAAGAAAAGAGAGAAAAGAGGTGAAAGAGAGAAAGAAGAAATGAGGGGAAGATAGATAAAGAGACAATAATTTTAAGGAGTGTGTAATTTTCCTTGACAGGCAGGAAGATAAACAGAACCTTGTACTTAGGAAGAACGTATGCTTCAGACTACTCTCTAAAGCTAATAAGCTTCAAAGCAGGTAATGATCCACATTCAAAGAAAGTTCCTCATTAGGAGCTCTCTATTTTGATGAAATCACAGATCTTGTGAAATAATCATAATCATTTTCCCCTGGGAATCACAATGAACCGAGGTCTTGGCACACAAGAGGGAAAAGTAGGACACCTGGAAACTGGAAACAATAATTACTCAAGACTATTCAACCCTGTAATAAAATAAGCAGGAAGAAAACACAAAATTTACGGCTGATCAAGTAGAGAATGCTATTTTGGATTAGAGAAACAGTACATATTGCAGTGGTCAAATAAAATTACATGGTGTCCTTAATGAAACTGAAGAAGTTCTGTGCACTCTGTTTGAAACAGGTTTCCATGAGTAAAGCAGGGGTAAGGTAATTGATTAAGCTAGATCCTGGAGTTCTCTTAGCCCTATAATAAGGAAAGGTCAGGTAGAAATGGCAAGCATTATTATGAGCATTGTCGATGCAAATTTAGCAAGCTGATTCCAGTGTATTTACAGTGACTTTGAAGCTAATTTCAAAACTGTTGCAAGATGCTACCAAGTCTTTGGTCAGAGCCTAAGAGTCAATCATCCCTGAGGGAAAAATACTAATAATAAAGGACAGAGGAAAGCCATTTGGTACAATAAAGTACAATAACTGGATCAACATTTCTTTCCTGGGGATTGGGAAAGAGTTGATGACCCACTTGAGAAGAAAAAGATAATCAATCACACATCCCATCAGACAACTGAGAAAAATGAAAGTCCACCTAATAATCTTCCAATTACCTCCAATAAAAACATTTAAATAAGGCTGAGTTTCACTCTCTTCCAAAGTCATCAAAATCCAGTGATAAGGCAAAAGTTTCGGGATGCAGTGGATGGCCTTGATGTCTTCAATGTCTACCCAAGCTCTAAGCACTCCACAAAGCATGCTTTGGCCACCTTCATGACCACAGCAGCAGACAACTTTCATCTGCTTATCCCACCAGGGGAAATCTTTACATGCTTGGGGTAGACATCCCCATAATTCACCAACAGGTTTGGGGACTGTCGATTGTCCTTGGCCTGATTTAGCTCATCTGCCAAGAAGTTTTACCAGGATGTTGTATCTGCACATGGGGCGGCTCTCTGGGCAAAGAGGCTGAGAACCTAAGGCTATGGTTGTTACCTTGATGGCTTTAATTATTAGGAAGTTTTTGACTTGTGTCAAGCCTAAATCTGCCCCTTTTTAACTGCTAAGAGCTTCAGGCAACTCTGCCTCACTTAAGTCCAATTCATGCACAGGTCAAGATATCACCCCATGATACTATTAATCCTTTTCCAAAAGATGGATGACCACTATCTCCAGATGCGAGATCAATTTATTTTTATTCCAATTTATTTTGATTTCACAGACTTTTCCCCTACTTAAATTCTTACAAAAAGGCAGCTAAGCAAGATCAATAGACAAAGTGACTCTAAGAGTCAATACATCACTCCATACCTGTAGTCCCTCATCTCTCCAATAAGAAGAAAGGGTTAAAATGGAAAGGAATCATTTTTTTAAACAAGTACTTGTTTGTGAAAATGTCATATTGGAATTCTGTAGGAACACGAGTCCCCAGGAACATGGATTCTGAGCATCTTTAAAAATAAAACAGAAAGATTGCCTAACGTAGATCAAAGATCTCAACATTATTCCTTGTACATAATCCAAATCTAGAATAGGAGGCCATTTAAATACCTGAGAGGTATGAAAGCAGCATTAGAATCAGGGAGGAAGATTTGACCTTTCCAGAGACAAAAAGGAAAATACACTCAGGCTTGACAAGGAGAGAGTAGAGTCTACTTTCCAGGAGCATATTTCTAGTTTGTTCCTAGAAGAGAATGATTAAGGAATTGTATTACTTCCTCAGTCTTTACTGAGGAAGACATTAGAAAGACTCCCATGCCAAACTGTATTCTGAAGCAAGCAGTTCAGATATTAAAGTTGTCAAACCACTGGATCAATCAAAGGCAATAAACATTTATTGGTTTTTGTCCTTTGCTCTCAGAGGAACAAAATGACATCACTGTGCTAGAATTAAGTTTCAATGTGTCTGACTGTGATTGATCAGACCAATACAAGCTCAGAATGTTCTACCATAGGTCAGGCACAAATAGTCCGTGTGAACATTTGCGGTGGATCCTCTAAATTTGCAAATCCTGCATTTCCTTTGAGTTCTCTCAATTCTGCCTTGTTCATAGAGCACAGCACCTTTTCTGATGTGGGCACGCCATGCTGAGGGGTCCTGCTCCGGTGTCTCCCATGTCACACAATCAATTCCAAAGTTCTTAAGAGAGACCTTGAGAGTGTCCTTATATCGCTTCTTCTGACTACCATGTGAACACTTGCCCTGTGTGAATGCTCCATAAAATAATTTTTTGGCAAACGTACATTTTGCATTCAAACAACGTGGCCAGCCCATTGGAGTTGCACTCTCTGAAGCACAGTTGAATGCTTGGCAGTTCAGCTTAAGCAAGGACTTCAGTGTCTGTATCTTATCCTGCCAGGTAATCCTCAGAATCTTCCTAAGAATTCAAATGGAAGCGATTCAGTATCCTGGCATGGTGCTGGTAGACTGTCCAGGTTTCACGAGCATACAGCAATGAGGTCAGTGCAACAGCTCTGTAGACTTTCAGTTATTAAGTGCCTGCTATGTGCCAGGCATTGTGTTAAGCATTGGGGATATAAATGGGAAGAAAGAAATAGTCCTTGCCTTCAAAGAGTTTACAATCAAATGGGAGAAAACAACACACAAAAGGAAGCTGAAAAGGGAGGTATGACAGGGTGAGAATTACCTAGCACAGAGGGATGAAGTCTGAAGTTGGAAGGAACTTCAGAGATTTAGTCCCACCTATAACTAAGAAAGACCTCCTTCTATAATATGATATAATATCATAGAATATAATGTAATATGACATAATGTAATATGATAAGATGTGATATGATATAACCTGCTGCTCATATCAGTCTGGGTTTCCTTTTTGGCTTCACCTTAATCCTTCCTATATCTTTTTTCTCTTTAAAAAATACTTTATACTTTTTATTCTGAATCTAAGCACCAAAAAACAGCCTTTCCATACACAGAGTAGAACACAAAAAGAAAACTGTATATAGCACTATGAGTCTCCATTTCATCCTACTTACCTTATTTATAAAAATATACCATAATCCTATGCTTTACTTTTAAAACTGTTCTGCTTCTTTGTTCTTCTTTCTGAACTTTTTTCCCTCTGCACTTTTTCAAAATGTTTCAATGGTCCAACTATCCTTCCCTCAACCCTCCTTCTCCCAATTAAATGCTTCCTCAAAAATATATGCACACAAGTAAAACACAAATCCTGTAGGTAGGTACGGAACATATGTCTTTAACTCCCCTTGAGCCCAACATATCTTTGTCAGGAGATAACATGCTTCATCACAGGTAATCCAGAGACAAGATTGATTATTACATTGATCAGGATTCTGAAGTCTTTCAAAACTGATATTTTTACAAAATTGTTGTCCTTGTATAAATTTTTCTACTGGTTCTACTTGTTCTATTCTGCATCAGTTCATAATACCCAAAATTCTCTAAAATTTTCTGTTTTATCATTTCTTATGATACAATAATATTCCATTAGATTCCTATACCAAAATTTGTTCAGCCATTTTTTGGCTGATAGGTAACACTTCCCCTTAGATTCTATATTTCTGTTTTTTTTCCTTTTTCCCCCTTTTTACTCCCCTATAGCACTTTTCTAGACCTCAGTCTGAGTCCAGAGTTTCTACAGCCCTGTTCTGATACTCTAACAGTAGTTCTTAATCTTTTTTGCATTACAGACCTGTTTGGCAATGAAGATTAATACTATTGTGGTTTGCCACCTACATTTGTAATGAAAGGAAATGCTAAATTTCAATGGGAGTTTAGTGAAAATGAAGGTATATTTTTTTTCCCTTCAAAATTCTCAGATTCCCCAAAATCTATCCTTGAACTCCACATTAAGGGCCCTTGCTGTGTGGGGATTATACTGTGTTCTTTTGGCCTCTAGAGAATCTTAATGTTCTCCCTTCATGAATAATTGATACAGCAAGAGAAATAATTACTTATAGCCAATTAATATCACGGGGAATTCTGGTCATTTTCCTTTCCTATTTCCTCATTTAGAGACCAGATCAAACAGCCTCTGAAGGACAGGGCTGTTTGTGAGATTGGGTTAACATTCTCCTCAATCTTCAACGGGACCCTATCCAACTGGGAAAGCTTATTTCTGATTAAAGGTTAAAGAGGATGCAATATAGGTGAATTCTGATCCATTGTTCAACAAATACGTGGTCTGAGTGAAGGATAGATCCTTTTATATAAATTGCTGCAGGTAGAATCATCTGGGGGTGGAGATGAGTCTCTTTGTCCAAAAGCAAAATGATCAATGTCACATCCTCTAGCCCCTAATTAGAATAATCCCACCTCTCTTTATAATATTCAATTTTTTTCATTGCTTGTTAACCAATCAGAGTTGATTTCTGCCTGTTAAGAACACCCACTCTTCCAGGGGTATTTAAGCATTAAATATGCTCCAAGAGGGCATCTTTGGTTTCCAAGAAAGCTACTCGCATCATTTTATTGATTATTTGCTAGCCATAATTAATAAATAGATTATTAATTACCCAGAAATTATGTCTCTCAGACTTTTCATTCATCACAATAGGGATATTTTGAGGCATTTCCTTAATCTTCTTAGGTAACATTACGGAAAGAAAACTGTGTTCTCCAGCAAGTACCTGATACATAGTAGGCGCTTTATAAATAAATGTGTATTGATTTGGCTATCTGACACAAAGCATTAGGCAAAATGCATTATGAGTTTAACTCAATGTATTCTTCATTCCCTGCTAGAGAATATTATTATTTGGAATTCTACTTGAAAAGCCACAGCTCCAGAGGCTATTGCATTTTTTTGGAGTAAGCAAAGCATATGTCTAAAAAAGTTCTATTCGCAAGAATCCTTTTCCTATTTATAGTACACAACATAGGCAGTGTCCATGAGTAGAAAACGCCAAGATACCATCTAAGGCTGATGGAAACAAAATTGCTGGGCTGGTGTTCCTTGTTCTTGTAAATAAGCATTTATCCTATACTTAACACACATAAAACACATGGCAGGACACATCAAGCTGTGCCCTTGGAAGAATTCAGCAGTAAGCTATAGAATTCTGGGAGAGAACTTGAGTGAGGGAAAATAGAAACAATGTTGTGTGAGAAGACATCAATGAAGTCTCAAGAAATTGTTGAGAGTTAGCTCTTCTGGTGCTTCAGACTGAAATAGTTGTTGAATGAAGTCTTAACTGGGCTCTTCTTTTGATCTATTGGATCATGAAACTAGAGATCTACACTTGGAAGGGGCTCTACTTTATGCCTTTTTAATTCAGCCTCCCCATTTCACAGATGAGGAAAGTGATGGCCAGACACGTGAAGTGCTTTCTCCAAGACTATACAAGTAAGTAGGGTTAGAACCAAGAGTTGAGTCCAGGGACTCTGCCTCCAAATCTAAGGGTCTCTGAACTCAAGAAGGTGCAAGAGAACAACTGAGTCTCTGATGATTCCTTGCTCCAAAAATATTATCACATTTGGAAACTGTTGGCTTTTGTCTGGTCTACCAAAAGCTGTATTTTGTTGTCAGTATGGGGCAGAGATTTCCACAATGGCCATAGTTAAAGAATTTCTATATACCTGCACATAGACTCATAATCTCATAAATAAAATAAAATAACTTTTACAGGATGGTGTTGAAGTGCACCTCCACCTTGTTATAGGAGCGTCTTTCCTAAGACTTCTAGTGATGGATGTTCAACAATATTTTCTCTTAGCAACACATTCTTATGCTCAATTAAGTTCACTACCTGAATTTTGATTAACTGAAATATTAGTGAAATTGGATATTACCCATGTGGGAAAGGTGACAAGAGGTGAATTAGATGATAATATATTTAGTCTGACTTAGAAGTGGGTGAGTGACCAGATTTATTAATGGGTCAATATCAACTTGATAGAAAGTGCATCAAGTAGTCTGTATGAATATTCTGCTCAGCATTTTTAATTCATTGTCTGGACAAAGTAAAAGAAGATATACTTACCAAATGTGTTGGTGACATAAAACTGGGAAGGATAGCTTAGGCATTGGATAACACAGTCAAGAGTTAAAACAGTCTCAACAAGATAGAATGATGTGCTATACAAAATAAGAAGATATGTAATAGTTCTAAAATTAGGTTCAAAAGAGTAAATTTCAAAAGTATAGGATGGGGGAGATATGACTAGACAATAGTTTCAGTGGGAGAAAAAGTCTATCTTCTGTTTTCATGGTTTTTCACTGAACATCTTTCATGCTTAGAATGAATTCCTTCCTTTCCTCTAACTCTCAGAATCTCTAGTTTCCTTCAAGACAAGTTAAGTATCATCTTCTATGTGAGATCATTTTGGAACCCTTGCCCTAGCTCATCTTGTCTCCCCCATTCCAATTCTTTGTATTTATTTTGTGCATATTTTACATAAACATCCATGCACGTGTTGTCTCTCCCAGCTACACTGTAATTTTCTGAGGGCAGGAAAGGTCTTCATTTTTTGTCTTTGTATCTCCAGTGCCTGCCTTAGTGCCCACTGTGTAGTAGGCATGCTTTTATAAAGGTTTGTGGATTGATTGATTGGTTGGTTGGTTGACTGATGCCAAGCACACTGGGAATCATCAGTGTGAAGTGATAGTCAAAGAAATTAATACTATCTTAGTCTGCTTTAAGAAAAGTGTGTACAGAATGAGAGAGATGATGGTCTCACCATAATTTGACCTATTTAGACCATATCTGGATTACTTTGTTCTATTTTGGGTACCATAGTTTAAGAAGGAAGGAGATAAGCTGAACTATGTCAAGAAGAGGATAATTGGGATGGTGAAAACAATGGAGAACAGATCATCCATCATTTAAAGGAAAAGGAATCAGTGGAAAGAAAAGGAATCAGTTGAAGGAACAGGGAATGTTTAGCCCAGAGATGCGAATTTTAAGGGAGGACAAGTCTTCAAGTATTTGAAGGGCATTGACATGGAGAAGAGATTAGATTTGTTCTATAAGAGGGTAAAAATGTCACCAATGGTTAGAAATTTCAGATGGGCATATTTAGGCTCCATATCAGGGATACTTTTATTACAAGCAGCGATCCAAATGTGGAACGAGTTACTTTAGGTAGTAGCAATCCTCAATCGCTAGAAGTCTTCAGACTTCTACTGGATTTCCAGCTATCCTGGAATTTTTGGAAAGGAAAAGTTGGACTAGGTGACACAGTGGATAGAGAACTGAGCCTGGAGTCAGGAGAACTCACCTTCCTGAGTTCAAATTTGGCCTTAGACCCTGGGCAAGTCAGTCAATCCTGTTTGCCTAATTTTTCTCATCTGTAAAATGAGCTGGCAAAGAAAATGACAAACTATTTCAATATGTTTGCCAAGAAAACCCCAAATGAGGTCACAAAACGCTGGGCAAAACTGAAATGACTGAATGACAGTAACAACAGAGGTTAGCCTCTAGTAGGCCTCTGGAGACCCTCCCCATAGCTACGTAATCAGTTTGTTGAAAAGTATCATAGTACAATGACATGATTTCAAGGAGCTGGAAAATCTGGAAAAGAACATATCTTGGGGTTGTTCCTTGTTGGAGATTCATTAGTTCAAAGAGGCTCACCCAGGAAGCAAGAAAAGATGAGTGTGAGGTCTTGCAGGATAGACTGAAGGGAGTTATAAGGGGAGAAAATTAGTTTTCTAAAGCATCCTGCTCTACCCCTACAGCTGTAATTTTACATTTCAATGTGAGCTATGAGGCAATTGTTCAGAAGGGGAAGATCTGCTTTTGGTTGAAGGTCATCCAAAATAGCAAATTTAAGAAAGATAATGCACATGGAGATGACGAAGTCCAAAGTGTTTAAAAAGACTCATTATCACAGTTAGTGAGAAGAAAGAATACACCCACACCTAGCACTGGCATCACTATTCTAGTAGAACAGCTGCAGCATGCATGGAGAAATAATACAGAAGATGCTCATAGATGACGTCCCACCTTATCCATTGTTTCCTTTTCTGGCGTTTCTAAGTCATCTCAACTCAGAATTATCCTATTTTCAACTAATGACTTTTCCAGGCTTGCTGAGGGATGGGGGAAGGAGAGCTTCAAGTCAGAGCAGAGCCTGTCTATGTCACGTTGAACAAACCAATTCAGAACATTTTTTCAGGTTACTGTTTTTCCCTTTCCTAAAGTGGATTGTTATATTCAAGTGTTTCAAACTATGCATCAAATTTCTTCTCCATTGACTATGCTTGTTGTTGCTAGATGGCACAATAAATACAGCACTAGGTCTGGAGTCAGGGAGACTCACCTTCCTGAATTTGAATCTGGCCTCAGACATTTACTAGCTGTGTGACCCATGGTAAGCCACTCAACCCTGTTTGCCTCAATTTGCTCATCTGTAAAATGAACTGGAAAAGGAACTGACAAACCACTCTAATATCTCTCCCAACAAAACCCCAAATGGGGTCATGAAGAGTTGGACACAACTGAAATGACAGAACAACGAGTCCTCAGAGTGGATGTAAAATCCTTTCAGGGACCACTTTATTCTTTGAATCTGTAGTTTTTGTTCTTAGTAAAGTGCCTGCCACAATTGAAACATTCCCATTGATTAATGAACTCTTTATACCATAAGCATTATCAGAAAGATTAAGAGAACAATTCAAAAGGAAGGGTGCCCAATTGTTAGTATCTGACTGGATCAAATTAAGTATTGAGCAATAAATGTTGAATGGAGACTTCATGTAAAACAGGCTGAAGCAGATATAGAAGAAAGTCAACAAGACAATTTCACCAGAAATCCCTCATGCTAAAAGACCTAAAGCACAAAATTCTTATTATTTGCTTCTATGGAGGAACTGTATTTTAAGGGAGTCTTTCATTGTGATTACCTTTAAGATAATTGCCTTCTTTACTGGGGCCAAGATAGCTGTCTTCAAGTATTTGAAGAGCATTGATGTGGAGGAGAGATGAGATTTGTTCTACAAGAGGGTAAAATTCTGACCAGTGGTTAGAATTGCAGAAGGGCAGATTTAGGTTTCATATGAGGGATAATTGTATTACAAGTAATGATCCAAAAGGGGAATGAGTTATCTCAGGAAGCAACAACCCTCAGTCAGTAGAAGCCTTCAAAATTCCACTGGGTTTCCAATTATCATGTTATATGGAATTTTTGGTGAGAGAAAGGTTGGGACCTATGCTAACCTTCACTCAGTTACACTCAATGATGCAATGTATATGGATGATTTTAAGGCTAATATTAAAAGAAATAGTTCCTTCCCTTTCCTCAGAGCAACAAAATTTTAATGTTCAATTTCACTACTGGCCAATTTCACTAATGTAACTCAATGGTAGCTCTAATTCTGCTTTTGAAGAACTATTCTTTTCTTAATTTTCACCCAAAACATGTCTTTGTTTAATTTTTATTTATGTATTTCATTTATAAATGTATTCTTCCATCCTTCTCTATCCAGAAAGTCATCTGTTGGGAGTGGGGGGAAGGAAATAATAATAACAATAAGTTTTTTTTTTAAAAGAGACTTTCAACAAAACTGCAACACATCCATGGAGACAGATTATATCATATTCTAAACCAACTGTTCTAGGGACTTGCAAAGAAAAGATTTGTATTTGCTCTGAAAAACTTCCATGCTTTGGACAAGATATTTTTCTTCTCCATGATCAATATTCTACCAAGGTACTGTAATCATAGCAAACCTCACATCAAAGATGTATTCATGGTCATCAGTCATGCTATGCAATGAGACATCATATTTTTCTCTTTTAGAAAAGTATATTAGGGAGCCAAGATGGCAGAGCAACAGCTCGGACTTTCTAGAGCACTCTCACCAAGCCCAGTAAAATACTTGTAAAAAAAATGGCTCTAAACAAATTCTGGAGCTGCAGAACTCACAGAGTGACAAAGTGAAACAAATCTCCAGTCCAAGATAGCCTGGAAGGTTGCCAGGAAGTGTCTATTGTTCCATGCTAGGAGCAGAGCACAGTCCAGTGTGGGCTGCACTGGCACAGAGGGGACCTGATCAGGCCTTCTGGGAACTGAATCTCTTGCACCTGTGGTGGTTTCCAGACTTCATGAACCCAAAATTCTGAGGATAAATTGGAAGGTCAATGGAAAATTCCTACAGGACTAGTGCAGGAGAATGGAGTGGTCCAGACCCAGCCCCAGGGTCACAGACAGGGGAGGGGGGAGAGGAACCTGTGGCAGTCATAGAAGCAGAAGGAGTAGCTGCAGCAACTGTTTCTAGAGCTCTAGGTCCACAGATTGTGGGGGGATTGAGTGACTGACAGTATACCTCCCACCCCCACTGGAAGCAGAGAACTACCTTGACAAAGAGCTCAAAAGTCAAGTAAATGGCCAGGAAATGTGCAAAATCTGGAAAAAGAATTAGACTATAGGATTTTACTTTGGTGACAAGGAAGATCAAAGCATGCAACCAGAAGAAGACAAAGTCAAAGTTCCTCCATCTACAGCCTCCAAGAAAAATATGAATTGGTCTCAGGTCATGTAAGAGCTCAAAAAGGATTTTGAAAATCCAGTAAGAGAAGGAGAGCAAAAATTGGGAAGAGAAATGAGAGTGAGACAAGAAAATCATGAAAAATGAGCCAACTGCTTGATAACAGAAACTCAAAAAGTACTGAAGAAAATAACGCTTTAAAAAATAGACTAACCCAAATGGCAAAAGACATCCAAAAAGTCAATGAGAAGAAGAATGCCCCCAAAAGCAGAATTGACCAGATGGAAAAGGAGTTCCAAAAGCTCACTGAAGAAAATAATTCCTTAAAGATTAGAGTGGAGCAGAGGGAAGCTAATGACTTTATGAAAAATCAAGAAATTATAAAATAAAATTGAAGGAATGAAAAATAGCAGACAATGTGAAATATCTCCTTGGAAAACAATTGACCTGGAAAATAGATCCAGGAGAGACAATTTAAAAATTATGAGACTACCTGAAAGCCATGGTCAAAAAAGAGCCTAGACATCATCTTTCATGAAATTATCAAGGAAAATTGTTCTGATATTCTAGAACCAGAGGGTAAAATAAACATCGAAAGAATCCACCTGTGACCTCTTGAAAGAGCAAAGAACTCCTAGGAATATTGTAGCCAAATTCCAGAGATCCCAGGTCAAGGAGAAAATGTTGCAAGTAGTTAGAAAGAAACAATTCAAGAATTGTGGAAATACAA
This sequence comes from Bettongia penicillata ogilbyi, assembly GCA_023548195.1. Classification (NCBI taxonomy): domain Eukaryota; kingdom Metazoa; phylum Chordata; class Mammalia; order Diprotodontia; family Potoroidae; genus Bettongia; species Bettongia penicillata. The sequence goes on from JAJHZJ010000309.1 coordinate 1,922,748, forward strand.
TCAGGATAACATAGGATCTGGCAGCTTCTATATTAAGGGATCAAAGGACTTAGAATATGATATTCCAGAAGTCAAAGGAACTAAGATTAAAACCAAGAATCACCTACGCAGCAAAACGGGCATTGTACTTCAGGGAAAAGAAATGGTCATTCAATGAGATAGAGGACTTTCAAGAATTCTTGAGTAAAAGACAAGAGTTGAATAGAAAACTTGACTTTCAAACACAAGAACCAAGAGAAACATGCTAAGGTAAACAGGAAAAAGAAATCATAAGGGACTTACTAAAGTTAAACTCTTTTCATTCCTACATGGAAAGATAATATTTGTGACTCTTGAAACTTTTCTCAGTATTGGGGTAATTGGTGGGATTATATACATATAGATGGAGTGCACAGGGGATTATACACACACACACACACACACACACACACACACACATATATATAGACAGAGGGTACAGAGTGAGTTGAACAGGAAGGAATGATATCTAAAAAAATAAAATTAAGTGGTGAGAGAGAAATATAATGAAGGAGAAAGGGAGAAATGGAATGGGTCAAATTATGTCTCATAAGAAAGTCAAGAAAAACTTTTTCAATGGAGAGGAAAAGGGGGAGGTTAGAGGGAAAAAGTAAAACTTACTCTCATCACATTTGGCTTAAGGAGAGAATAACATGCACACTCAATATGGTGTGAAAATCTATCTTATGCTACAGGAAAGTAGGGGAAAAGGGGATAAATGCAGTATAGAAAAGAGGGCAAAAGAGGAGGGGTGTAATTAAAAGTAAACACTTTTGGGGAGGGATAAGGTCAAAAGAGAGAATAAATGGGGGGCAGGATAGGATGGAGGGGAAATATGGTTAGTCTTTCACAACATGACTATTATGGAAGTCTTTAGCAAAACTACACATACACAGCCTATTGCTTGCCTTCTCAGTGGGGATGGGTGGAGAGGGAGGGAGAGAAATTGGAACTCAAAGTTTTAAGAACAAATGTTGAGAATTTTTTTTGTGTACAACTGGGAAATAAGAAATACAGGTATAGAAATATATCTTGTCCTACAAGAAAAGAGAGAAGATGGGGATAAGGGAAGGAAGGGGTGTGATAGAAGGGAGGGTAGATTGGAGTAAGGGGCAATCAAAATGTATGGTGTTTTGAGGCGGGGGAGGGGAGAGATGGGGAGAAAATTTGAAACTCAAAATCTTGTGGAAATGAATGTTGAAAACAAAAAATAAATAAATAATTGAAAAAGAAAGGAAACGAAGGATGAACTCAGACCTGTGAATAGACTGAACTGCATGGATGAGGACCCAGTTAGCTGGGGAACTTAGTTCATCTGCTCCCTTCTGTCCCCCACCTCCTTTTGCTCTCCTCAGGAAGGTAAATTTGCATGAACAGAGGGATACCCCATTAACTTGGGTTTTATGGGTCAGATTTCTTACGAATTTGACCCAATTATCCACATATTTGAGAGATGAGACCTTTATCAGAGATACTTGCTATTAAAAAACATTTCTCATTTTTTTGATTTCCTTCTAATTTTGGTCACATTGGTTTTGTTTGTGTAAAAGCTTTTGAATTTAATATAACCAAACTCATACATTTTACATTTTATAAAGCTCTTTATTCTTTGTTTAGTCTTAAATTCTTTTCTTCTCCACACGTGACAGGTAAACTATTCCATTCTCTCCTAATTTGCTTATGATATTACCCTTTATGTCTAAATTGTTAATAATTTTTTCAATAATCAAGCATTTATTTTATCTCCCACTCCTCTACTAATTTAAGAAAAAGAATGGGAAAAAAAAGAAAATTCTTATAACAAGCATAGTCAAGCAGAACAAATTTCCATATTGATCATGACCAAAAATGTGTGATTCATTCTGCTTTTTGGTGCATAAACTCTCTGTCAGGAGGTAGGCAATATTCTTCATCAATGGCCTCTGGAGTAATGGTTGACCATTGAGGTAACCAACATTGTTAAGTCTTTCAAAATTGTTTCTTTCATTTCCAATATTCAATACTTTTTGACCATCCAATTTATCTTCTGACCATTATTTTGTACTTGACTCAATCTATTTTATCTATCATAACTTACCCTCTCCAATTTTTGAAGGGCAAGTTACAATTTCAGGGGCAAGTTAATGGCTCCAGACAGAACAGAAAACTGGAAATCTTATTGGAGCCAAATCATGAAAACAAAGTTGCTGTTGGATTTTTTCTGCCACTATACAAAGATCCAGGAAACTTATTCTTGGCCAAGATGTACCACTTGGATTCTCAGTCTTGGTACTCTGTCCACACCTTCCTCATTCTCAAAAGGAAAAATTTGAAAAGAATCATAAATAATAAATAGGACATAATCTGTTCATGCTTTCCTGGTTGTAACATTAACTTGAAATGACATGTGTGGCAACATGTATTCACTGTTTCTTAGAAACACAAAACACAGCAAATAAAAACAAAGTTAGAAAACGGAGACCTCATTCTCAACAGCTATAAATAATTCTTTGTTTTCTCTTTTGTAGTAGAAGCTCCACTAAATACAGACAGACCAGCTAGATTCATCCCATTAGGGCCAGATGAGTATAAAATGTTTTCCTTTAAATCAAAACAACTCACTCTAGAAATATGGTTTGCTTGCTTTCCAGAAATGATCCCCTTAAGACATTTGCCCTAGGGAGTCATCCATTAACAGAAACATTATACTATATATTTTGGTTTAGTTCCTGCTCTTATGAGTATTGGAGATTGGGTTTTCCTCTCCCTCATCTGGAAAGGAGAGGATTTACTGCCTGCAATAGAGGGTCCGCTGCTCACTCAGCCAACAAGGTTCCATTTGCCTTGACTTATTGAACCTGCAAAGGTCCCCTACCTCCCACACCACTGGAATTTCAAATGGAAAATTCCAGGGCATGAAAACTTCAGCCTCCAGACAAACAACCAGCCAACCATACTTTCCTGGGCATGAGGACCCTGGCACCAGGCCAGTCACTATCATTTTAAGTGATGGGGCTTTTTGTTAAACTTTTTTTTAAGTTCACTCTTTGGCCAGAGTTTTTTTATAGTTATTATTTTTTTCCAAGGCCAGGTCTCCACCCTCACATCTTCTGTGGAATGTGTTAATAATTTGCTCCAGGGACCTGAAAGGTATTTTGATATAAGAAGAACAAACATATCACAAGAGGCTCAAAGTCCTTAGTTTCCCCACTCAAGCAGAGTTTCAGGGCTATGGATGGAAGGAAATGGATGTTCCTGATTCTGTATAATTTCTTATTTGTTTTGTCCCCACTTTGTCCCTCTGGGTCTTCCCTTTTCCTTCTGGCCAGGACTATATTAAGATTTAGAATCCCATCCTTCACATGGTTGGCACTCAGTAAAGGATGCTGATCAAACAGCTGACCAACACCCTGGGAAGATGTTGTCAGGGTCTCTAGATTCTGATGACTTTTCTTATTTTTCCAGTGTCCTTTTTGTGGTCAATGGAACTTTCCACATTCTACATATCAAAAGGACAAAACAAAGACTTGTTCTCACTGATGGCAAACTGGCTCTTTTCTGCAGCACTTTCTAAGTCATATGGTTCATAGGAGAAAGCTTAAGTTTCCTGAGGATGCTCAAGGAAGAAATGGTAGCTTTTCTTGTTTTTTGTTTTGTTTTGTTTCAGCAATAGTTCCTTTCAAGTTTTATAGGATACCATCTAGGTACTAATGATTCAGTGGTCTTGGATGCTTGAAAAATTCTAGCTTTTAAGATTTATAGACTACAGAGTTTCTCAGCATTTTTTTCCCACAAACTCCTTTCAAGAAAAATTTCCCAGGGTAACTTAATATAATATATATAATATTCTTTTTTGTATTTATTCATTTAGTGTTTACCAGAATGATAGTTGTTACCATCAAAAGCTCCAAATTAAAATTTACATTATTTAATTATAAAATATAAAATTTTATTCTGCCTAAAATTATGAAAACTCAAAATATAAAATTTTAAAACTAATTATAAAATAATTCTGAATATTTTGTGTGGGATATTCTGTAAGAATCAAAAGAAGTAATCCAGCAAGTCCTTAACTATTTACTATTACCTGCTTCATATTAAATGTCTTTATTTTATAAATTTTGTTGAATATAAATGTGTTATTGTATTACACATAAATATATATGAACATAAACATTTTAATTAGATAAATTATAACTTAGAATATTGAACATTATAGAATAGTTATATATAAAAATTTTGATTTTTTAAAACTCTAAACAAAATCTTGCAATATTTGACTTGATACTAGACATATACAGTCATAATCTTATTCTGCAATTTATTTCTGCATTTTGATTTAAAATAAGACTAAAATGAAAATGTTAACTCATACAAATATATGGTGGAAAATAGTAGGAAAATTTTACAAGTTATCTTGTTGACTACAAGAAGGAGCCATGTTGCTCAAACCCCAGGAATAGAGCAGGGTCTCAATACCAACTTCTGGCTCAGTCTGAAGCCTACAGAGGAGTAACCAGAGCAAGAATCCCAGACTAAAGGAGAGCCAACAAGACAGTCCCTCTGAACTAGTAGAGCTTACTTTCTAGCTAGCAAATAGTTGACTGTGTCCAGAAGCATATAAGTAAACTGAGAATCAAAGACATTCAATGATTTACCCATGATAGGATTTGAGTCTAGGTCTCTCTTGACTCCAAGTCCAGTTCTTCTTCCCTCTTTCAGAACATTATACTTCTAGTAACAAAGACTAAGTTGGCATTAATTCCCTATTCTCTACTTCTGGGTAACTTCCCTTCCTACCCCACTACCATCACCTATCACTTTCTTTGGTGTTTTTTTCTTCCCCTTAGATTGTTAGCTCCTTGAGGACAAGGACTGTCTTTCTTTTCCATATTTGTACCTCTAGTGATTAGCACAGCACCTGGCACATTTATTCTTGCTTTTTCTCAGGTATTTCAGTCATGTCTGACTCTTTATGACCCATTTGGGGCTTTCTTGACAAAGATACTGGAGTATTTTGCCATTTCTTTCTCCATCTCATTTGACAAATGAGCTAACTGAGGTAAACTGGGTTAAATGACTTGCCCAGGGGCACACAGCAAGGATTTGAACATAGGAGGATGAGTTTTCCTGACTCAGGTCCAGTATTCTATCTATTATGCCATGTAGGGTGTACAATATATCCCCAGTTAGCATTCTTCTTGAAACCATTAGCTACCCCAGTTCATCTTTGGCCAATAGTTGGGGTAATCTCCCAGTGATTCCAGGTGTTCTGCCTACAAATGCTTAAACTGCACCCCCTCTGTCAAGATATGAGCCTTCTAATGATACCATTAAAGAGTTCAAACCCACTTTAGTTGAATTCTGAAGTTAGCAAAGGAATGATATTAAATTTTGTTCAAAATCTTAAAAAACATACATGCCATCCATAGTTCTTGTGGGCTTTGGATCTGGATTCTTCTCTCAATGATCACTACCCTCATATTTATAAGAGTCAGATATTCAACATATCTCATCTACACAATTTACTGAGCATAGTAAAAATATAAGGAATTACATTGTATTCCTATGTGAGGCCATCTCCCCAAAACCTCCTTCAACTTACTTTCCTATTTCTTTAGTAGAGAGAGGAAAAGAGAGAGGAAAATTCTGAAACTATCTTCACTTACTGATCATGAAAAGGAAATAGGGAAAAACATGCACATGTCTGGAATCTGAGCTCCATGTAACAGATTATATTAGGGGAAATTAGGGGAAGATTGGGGAAAGAAAACACCCCCCATCTTGCCCAACCACCAATAGGATTCTCAAGAGTTTCTAATTTCAGGACAGGCCCAGTCATTGACCAACAGATTCTCTCACTACAGCAGCCCAATAGTAGCCACTGGGCTATTCCAGGTTATATACTAGAAGACTCTAATTCCATTGTAATAGTAGCTGTCATGCACTTGTAGACATTCCCATGGTAATTTTCAAATCTCACTCCAGTGGAAATCATCAATTCATCCCACACTTTGAACAGACTTGTACACTAGCACAAAGGTTTCATACCTCTTCTGCCCCATCATGCATCTGGAAATGTGTGAATGATTTTACCAATACTTCTCCATAAGTCATCAATACCTTTGAGTCTAGGGGTAAAGAATTATTCACCACTGTCAGGGCAGAACAATGGCATGTATTGTACTACAAAGATGCACATTTTGGGTCAACATAAGTAACATCTTTCTAATGAAAGAAATAATTGTTAATGAACAATTTCTTGGGGGAGATTCAGAGGTCTCCCCTTTTTCTAAATTCCTCATTTTAAAAAGTTCAGTTTTCTGAAGGACATTACTGATAATGAGATTGCACTGACTCTCCTCAAGTTTGGTCAGATCTCACCTAACCTCACAAGGAATTTAATCTAGTGTGGGGAAGCCCACTGTGTTCTATTCAAATTTTAGTGGAGACAGATTCTTTTGTCCAGATAGCCTAATGCTGTGGTGGTCTGAGAACAGATAATTTCTCTGTCCAAGGTTGACATAATGTCACTAGCAGTCCCTCATTGCTTCCAAAGGTATACAAACTGTGAGTCCACCACCATGATTGTCTTTGGTTTAAGAGAGACCATTCTTTTATTAATAACCTGCTGACCTTATTAATAAAATGATCAAATTACCGAGACTTTATGTTTCTCGAACCTTTTTAAACCACACTAATAAATATGAATGGGCTGCCTTGGGAGCTGTGAATTTCTCCTTGTACCCTACCTCCCACTGGAGGTCTTCACATAAAGACCAAATGACTGGATATGGAGTATACTCTTGAGAGAATTCAAGTTCAGTTTTGGGTGAATGGCTTCCCAGGTCCATTTGAATGCTGAATCTCTGATCATGGAAGGTCTCATGAAAGCAATATCCGGCTAAGCAAGGAGGATACTTCAGACAATAAGTACCAATTAATGCAGCACTTTACATTTTTCCCTCTAAATTATACTAAAAATTATATAAAACAGAGATTTGAAAGAAGACAACAATCTTATTATAAGGGGAGGAAAAAACTAAAGGTAGTAAATGTGTAACCAGAAACTCAGCCCCAGAAAAGTCCAGGCATTTTCCTAGTTATATTTTAAGAGATTTTTCTAACTGACCAAATTCAAGTTGTTTGTATGCATTTGCCCTAAGTCAGATAGTTCTGGTTGATAGTGTCAGCACACTAGCACACTGAGTCTCTTTGTTCCCTTTGAATAGATTTGGGTCTTAGTATTAGAGCCGGTAATTTAAAATTATTTAATTATCCTTGTCCTTCTGAAAAAGGAATCTTCAAACACTACATTAATGCTTCTATTAATGAAGAAGGTGTCTTCCCATGACATACTTTGCAGAAACTTCATAATCAAAGGGAGAAATAATATAGAAGGTATAGACGTGAATTCCAGGGCTTCAGATAAGGGAGTGGGATATGACATGAAAAATCACTAAATGCTAACTAAAATGTTGTCAGATGTGCCAGAAATGATAAGGTATGCTTCTGGCAGTCTTGGGGCAGAACTAAGGGGAAGGGAGGAGATTAAGGTTAGAGGAAGATCCCACATGTGCCTGGGACAAGGAAAGGGAGTGGGTGAAGGAAAGGTCAGGAGGGAGGGAACCTGCCAACAGTCATACCTGTAGGAAATAAGGAGGGGTGAGGTCTTGGGTCTGAAAGAAGCCAGTTCTTTCATCCTCAGCAGCAACCAGACCAAGACCTCTTACAGCCTTAGCCAATTTCCTCAGAGAAATAGGCTGGGGCTATTTGAAAGAGAGAGACCCAAGATCACTCCGTCTATCCAGTCTGTTGCCAAATCTTATTTCTATCTGCACAACTTTCTTATTAAATACTTTTCTTTCCATTCATACTACTACCATCCCATTTCAGGCCCTCATCATCCCTATCCTAGACTATTGTATTAGCCTCTATGTTCATCACCCTGACTCAAGTGTTTTCTCCTTGATACTCAGCTGCCAGTGATTTTCCTAAAATACAAGTCTGACCATGTCACCTCCCTACTCAGTGAACTCCAGGGACAGCCAACTAAACTACCTCTAGAATCTGTCAGTTAGCTAACATGCATGTATTAAGTGATTATCATGTGCCAAGAACTGTGCTAAGCACTGTGGATACAAAGAAAGGCAAGAACACAGACCTGATCCCCTCAAGGAGACAACATTCTAGTGGTGGAGACAACATGGAATAACTTTGTACGTATAAGATACATGCAGTGTAAGTGGAAGGCAATCTTGGGAGGAAGGTCTTAGATCATAGAGGGAAATACAGTGTAAAATACAGACTGGAAAGGTGGGAAGTAGTCAGCTTGTAAAGGGGTTTTAAGAAGCAAACAGAGCATCTTATCTTTAATCCTGGATATAAAGACATCCTCTGTTTGGCATTTAAAGACATTCACAATCTGCCCTCTTCCTGGATTTTCATCCAGTCTTTTTTCTTTTCACTTTTTTCCCTCCACATTCTACTGTCAATCTGCAGTTCCTCTAATATTATTATCCATCTCCCACCTCCGTGCTTGCCCTGGCTGTGCCTCATTCCTGGAATGCCGTCTTTTCTGACCCTTAGCTTCTCTGGCACAAATGTCACCTTTCTCAGGAGGTCTTTCCCAGTCCTTCCTGAAATAAGAGCACCTTCTATTTACATTGCCTTCTCGGAGTTTAAAATTATTCATTTGTGCATATGTAAAGTTCTATAACCAAAAGCAATCCAACTCCTTGCATTTGTAAGAAGCCTGAGGAAATTTGCAGGCATTTTTACAGGGAACAACAATACAGCTCTTTCCTTTTCAGTTACTACCTTTTACTTTCGAGGACTGGGGCTATAGTCCAAAATGCCATCATCAGTCACAGAACAACATCAGTTTTTTTTAGAAGCAACAACCATAATGCCCCATATTTCAAGCCACTTTTTCACAATCTCTTTTAGGAAGATGACAATTTTTCTTAAGTTTATTCAATTCCCAGGCTAAAAGGTTCATCTTGATCAGTGGACTTTCAGCTGTTCTTTCCCTTGAGATGCCTAAAACAGATCTCCTATGGTATCCAATAAGGTTAATGGAAACCTGCATAGAAATACTGGCTGAGTAATGAAAGGAATCTCTGAACTCTAGCCCTTGTTAGCAAACTGATAAAAACTTGGGTAAATGCAAAATATCCTCAGCCAAGATACATGTCAATACTTCTGGGAAAGAAGTTTTCTCCCAGATTCATCTTGACCAAAGTCCTTGTTATGGTTTATTTGTAGCTTTTAAAGCCTAGGGTTACATTTGTTTATAGAAAGATAGTTGTTTCACATATATTCTGCTGCCTCCTCTGTGATTTAATTTCATTTTTTTTTCCTGAATACTTGTATACACAGAATCCTGAGATTTCTTCTTGGCTTTTTAGTTGGGTAAAAGGGGTGAACAGCTTTATGTAGTATATGCAGCCTGGTCTGAGAACCGACCAGTTCTTGTGAATTTCTATATGTACTAGGAAATATAGAGGGACTACTGCATAATGGATAAAGAGATGAAATCAGAATTAGGAAGAATTGGGTTCAAGTCCCATCTCTGATACATATTGACCATGTGACCCTGGACAACTCAACCATTCAGTGTCACAGGCAATCCTTTAAAACTATAATTAATAGAATCAGTACTGATTTGAATTGGCAGAAGGAGTTTCATTCCTGGGGAGATCCATGTCCCTACGGTATGAAATTATAAATCTGTACCCCCAAAATGGAATATCATTATAAAGATTAAAGTATGTAGTTGAATTTGTCACCTAGTAAGTATCTATTATGGAAGAGACAGTATACTAGGTTTGGGGTTGAAAGAAGAAAAAAGAAAAAAATTATCAGAGTCGCTATTCTCAAGGACATTATAGTTTGGAAGTGAGATGGGCAATACTATGACATACACAAGTAAGTATAGCGTTGGGTGGTATGTGATAAATACAAAGGAGATATTAAGATGAAATATTCCAATTGATCCATGATCTTCATCAATTTGGAAGTCTCTTCCAATGAGGAAGTTCCATACCTATCTATGACTTTCTGCCCTATGCTCTTCCTGCCCATATACTACTTTTGACATAGACCACCCCACACCTATCCCTTTCTCCAACAGGCTTGAGGCCTTCCTTGCAGTCTCCTGATTTCACAAAGGTAGAGCACTCTGACTGTCCACAGCTAGCCTTTCATTTTCACTATATGATATTCACATTCTCTTCCTATCATAGATTCTTTGAAGATATATTTTATTCCTATTACTCTTTCATCATGTGTTACAGTCAGCTCTTATCTACCATTTTCCTCTCCCCTGGAGACCATTATAGTCTATGTTTTTCTGCTCTCCCCTGGAAGAATGTTGATATTAAGAAGATTGGCCTTTGCTTTCATTAGGGTCATTAGAAGAGTTTACCAATCTCTAAAAGGGCAATCTAGCTTACTCTTCTCCTCTTGTTCAATTTGGTCCAATTCATTGCCCATCCCAATCAAACATGTTGCTGATGGACAAATTCTATAGGATGTCTATCCAAATTGATGTTAAAATCTCAGCAAGAGACAATCTTGTTCCACTTGGTCTTTCCTGAATGGATGAATAGGATAAACTCCTTGAGCAAATATAGATCTTTTTAGGAGGCTTTGCAAGTCTAGGATCTTAATGAAATCAACACAAAATTACGTGCAAAAAAGATCATCTGGAGAATCTCACCATGCAGAGGAGAGCTTTCAGATTTGAGCTGGATCTTTCCTATCATAGCAGGAAACACTTTGGTGAGCACGCATTTCCCTGTTTTAGTCTTTCCATGTTATTTATAATCAGAGAGCTATTGAATAGATTTATTTCTGTTGTTATCTTCTGAAGAAACAGATGATTTTAATGTATGGTTGACTTTCTTTGTTGTTAAAGACTCTATAAGCTGACATTTTGTCCATTCTAATGAAATTGTTTCTCATCATTAAAAAAAAACCAGATGACTTAGTGGTATCTCATACCCTCTAGTTCTTTTAGTCAATTGAGATTTAGCTAAGATGTGGTACATTGTCAAATATTACTTGCTTATTTCCTTGTAATATCCTCATCAAGAATGACTTTGATCCATATATAGATGACGCATGACTCATAAAAATGTTGTGTAAATGGGTAAGTAGGCATGTATGTTAATGATTATTGAAGTTCTCTTGGCTGTCTTTGAAAAAGAATGTCTAAGATCTTTTCCCATGACTTTGTTATCTTCCTTTCATTTAAATTAGTATAACAACCTTTCAGGTTTTCAAAATTATGTGTGTGTGCTTGTATGTGAGTTCATATCTATATATCTATATATATATATATATATATACACATATATATTTATATATATAAACATACATACACACATTTATACTTCAACTGCTTTCCCTACCTTTGTTTACTTTAGTATTATTTAAGTCTCCCTGATAAGCACATGCAAAACTATATAGTCAAAACCCAAGTGTTCTAGTTCCATTGTCCTTGATGGAGAAAACAAGTTGCTAAAATTTTTAGAAATCTTTCCACTTTTCTTGTGTGTATTCTCTTCTTTCCATTTTTGTCCCCAAATACCCTTGGGTTCACTTTTCTCTAATTGAATGTCTTGCCAAATTTTCTTTGAATTGAGTTTGTCCTCCCCTACTTCTCTGTACCTTCTGAGGTGATACTACTAAGATTTATTCAACAACCTTGCTCATGAGATTTTACAACTGAGTTTACATCCTAATATGGTGCTACTTTTGGCAGCCAACTCTTTCAATAGTAAAATAAGTAAGATATTGGCTGACAAATATAGTTTCAGATTCTTTTGGTTTTCCTGTTGTTCAATTAATTTACATAAGTTAAAGTTCTTTAAAAAGGTATTATAATCATCTCAATGTCATTTCTGTTATCCTTTCCTCGTTATTGATCATCAATTATTTTGAAAAATATTTTAAGTTTGCGTTGTTTCAGTTCTATATCACATCTTTGTTTCCCATTATTTTTCTTTTTTGCCTTTTACTTGTTATAATCTTAATTCTAATGAGAATAAGTAAAAAACAGGTAAAATAATTCTCAAAAATATAAAGAGGAAGGATTAATTCAGCTAGGGAGATCAAGGAAGGCTCCCTAGAGGAAATGGCATGTGACCTGAGACTTGTAGAAAGGACAATGAAAAATCGAGATGAAACATGGGAGTTGGGCTACAAAAATACTTGTAGGTAACCGTTGGCAGGGTGACAAGTGTAGGGGGCATGTAGGGGGATCTGCTGCTGGTCTAATTTGGTCAGAATGTAATGATGATAATAATAATGGGTACCATTTATATAGCACTTCAAAGTTTACAAAGCATTTTACAAACATTATCTCATTTTATCTTCTCAATAACTCTGCTCAATAGGTGCTACCCTTAAACCCATTTTATAGAGGAAGAAATGGAGAAAAACAAAGGTTAAGTGATTTGCTCAGGGTCACACATCTAATAAGTGTCTGGGATCGGATTTGAACTTAGGTCTCCCCATCTCCAGGCCCAATGTTCTACTTACTGTACCACTTAGACTGTATTAAGAGAAGTAATGTGAATTAAGACTGGACACATCCTATAGTGAACTAAAAAGGTCAGTCATGTAAGTTTTTAGTGTACCCTAGAGGCAATATGGAGTCAGAGAAGGTTTTTGATATAATGAATTAATTTCAAGCTGCATTGGAGGGGAAAAGATCGTAAGATCCCATAGAAGTAGAAAGAGAGAACTGAGAAGCTGGAATTTGGTGGGGTGGGGTGAGGATTAGAGAGCTCAGAGCTCAAGAAAATACATTGAACTATCCCATGTACCAAGTGGGAAAGCTGGTGTAATTGGGAAGACATGGGGCTTCTTAGAGGCCAAGTTCTTCACAACCTTGGAGCTGGGCTTTGTCAACTTTTCCTTTGGTGACCCAGACATGGAGAGGATCATATCAGGGTCAGCAGCTGGGCAGCTCACTTTAGGGAGTTGTTTTGCCTTCAGAGTTCTCTTCATGCTCACTCCCCTCTCCTGGGTGTTGAAAAAATGGATGAAATGGCAACAAAATGAAAAGACACAAAACTTTCCATAGGAGGTCATGGAAGAGGGGATTTAAAAAAATATCAACTATTTGATACTAACTTCTCGGAAAGACTTTGTGATGTTACTTTCCCACACTTTTGAACTGGATTGAAATGGGTGAACGACTGATATCCCTCAGGGAGGAAACCCTAGTGAATCGGCCACCTTGCCCAGCTTGGAATGTTTTGGGTTCTCACAACTGCCCCCTACCCCAATCGAACTCCAGCAGACTCAGGTGCACCCTATGTCCTAGACTTTTGAAGCTGTATCTGTTCCTTTAAGGAAAAATCCCACATCTTCCCCTTCCCACCCTACCCCAAGGTCCTTGAAATGACCAAGGAAAAAATTGGATCAAAACAAGCAAGGAAATGTGGGAACCACCTGAAATCATTTTGGAAATTGTCCAGCAGCCCTGTTCTGCTAGCTTTCATAATGCTCCCTTTTCACATTTACTCACCTTCTGCTTCAGCAGTACCAGGCTAATCATTCCTCTGGCACTTCAAAGAGCTGTGGTCAGAAATGCCCTCCCTGGTGTCTGCTGAGCCAAGCTGTAGGCATCTGGGTCTTTGATCTTTTCCAACAAATGAGTTTCTCTGTTCTCCTTAACATTTTTATTGCTTTGCACTGGATTCTGTCCAACACGTGTCCTTCTGGTTACTGTTGGGCTCTAAATGAAACATGTACTTCTGGGACACATCTCTCCAGGAGTCAGACAGAGAGGAATGCTCACATCCCACTCCCACCTGCCCTATTTCATAACTTTCTTAGGGCTCCTCTCCACAGGGCACTGTTAGAATCAGGGATTCTAATATTAACTATATGACCCTGGGCAAGTCACTTGGCCTCTCTATGCCTCAATTTCCTCACCTGCTAAGGGGGGGATTGGATGGACTACATTACATCTGTGATCTTATGAGTTGTCAGATGGTTGGTAAATCCCATTGGAATTGTTCATTTACTGTTCATCCTCTCCTACTTCATCAGAGATCCCTTGGTCAGTTGGTTTTCTTTGAACTCATCCGTTTATGGAATCCTAGAATACTCCAATACTGTTTTGCAAAGTTTTGACTTCAAGGTGATTTTTTTTTCTCTGATGCATTTTTCCTTTAATTTGGATTTTATATTTCTTAATTCCTGCCCATATTATCTCCAGAGGAGTCATTCATATTCTTTTGCTATTCTCAGAGAAATCTGGATGAACCATTATCCCTACCTCCATCTTCCACACCCTGACCTCTCCTTTAGAATCAACTACAAATTCTGTTTACTGCATTAAACTTAAATAGAAGATGGAGAAAGACCTTGTGTTGACATGTGCAAGTCCTCTGCTAGATCTTCTCCCCACCAAAACTGTTGAACATATATATAACCACTGGACTCAGCCCTGGGATGAAGACTACCTATTATGATTTTTAAATAGCTTTTCAGGAAAATAGAAATGCCCTTTACAGTTTTTCTAAGAATAACAAAATCTTATCACAGTGAAGAAGAGTCTACAGAAACAGTCAAAAAAATTCCTCAGCACAATCTTATATGCTCCTTTATAGATCTGAAAAAGGAAATTCAACATTCATTCATACTGTATGACCAACTCACCTCCTTTTCCTGAATAATTTCCTTTATACTACTTATTGCGCATAAGTAATCATTGGTAAATATGCCATAGCCCCCCTTATACCTATCATGAGCATTTCCATTGTCCTTTATTTATCACTTATATTCTACTGAAATCTTGGTGTTCCCTAACTCACAGTCATATAACGTCATCGTAAGAGTATTGATGCTTTTGTAGCACTAAGCAACTTGGCATCTTTGAATATACAGCAAAATTTCCCAAAATGTTCCCAGTCTCAATTTCTCCTACTCAGTTATTATCCTCATGTTAAAAATGAGGAAACTGAGGCAGATAGGAGTAAATCCTACTCAATTCTAGGCCCAGGCTATGATTCACATTCAATGATTGACCAAGATCCAAATATTGGTGGGCTGTGTACCTATCTGAGCGCTATAATCTGGGTAACATGTACTTTTTAAGATACTTTGTTTTTTCTTGTATAGATGAAAAAACAAATCTCTATGTGAATCTAAATTTCAGAGTATAGCATTATTTTTAATACTTTTCCTTCTACATTGTTCCCTCCTCATGTTTTCATCCACACTCTGTGAATTCACAGATCATTCTCACAAATATTAAAGGACTTAGAAAGCAGATAAATGGTTTGTTAATATCTTCTTGAACATCTTTCTCTTGTTTTTATTTTTGCTAGAAACAGTGGTAATGATCTTTTGCAATCTTTTAGAAACCTCCCTTCTCCCATTTTGAAATATGTTAAAAATCAGTCCATGAATGGCTATAAAATTTTATCGCTTACAGCACAACTTTCTCCTGTGTATATTTGGTCTTGCCAAAGTTGTTCTTCTCTGTTTCATCATCTAAAGGTTTTTGCCTCTCCCTCTTCTAATACATTGGTACTGGCATGGTAGAATTCAAATGTAGTTCCATTCTCATCATTCATAAAATTGGAATCATTATCATTACCCTAGAAGATTTCTTCCAGTTCACGTTTGTTGTCCCCCTTCAGATTGCCTCCCCAAATTCTCTTGAGATTTAAAGTGCTTCAGAAATGTCTAGGTGAAACAATGGATAGACAACTGGAAGTCAAGAAGAACCTGAGTCCCAGCCACAGATATTTACTAGCTGCATGACCCAGGGCAAGTAACTTAACCCTTATCTGCCTTGGTTTCCTCATTTGTAAATTGGGGATAATAATAGAATCAACTTCCAGGATTACTGTAAGGATAAAATGATGTAATATTTCTAAAGCCCATAGTAAGCATTTAATAAATGCTTGTTCCTGAGTAGGCAGAGTCAAGATGGCATAGTAGAAGCAGGGACCTGCTTGAGCTGTGGCCCCAAACACCTCAAAATACCTGTAAAAAATGACTGAACAAAATGTAGAAAAGCAGAAGACACAGAATGACAGAGTGAAACAGATTTCCAGCCCAAGACAATCTGGAAGATCAACAGGAAGGGTCTATTTCACCAGCCTCAGAGTGAAGCATGGCCGTCAGCACAGATAAGACTGGAGCAGACCTCAGTGTGCTGAACACCGGCAACTGCTGTGGATTCCAGATTCCTCAACCCACAAATGTCACTGACAGATTCAAAGGTCAGGGAGAAAGGTCTTTCACTTGGATGGAGGGGAGCTTACTCAAGCCCCAGCCCCAATCTCAGCCACAGGGAGGTGGCAATGACACAGAGGAGACTGCTTTTACAGGTCATGGCCTACAGACAGTGAGAGAATTGAGTGGCTGATTTGAGTCTCAATCCTCAGTGGCAACCCTGGGGTGGGGAAGAAAGCTGACATGGCAGGGCTGGTGTCGATGGTGGAAAGGGAATCCTACTCACAGGTCCAGGGCAGAAAAGAGTGCTTGTGGTTGCTCACAAACCAGAGCACAGGCCAGGAGAGGAGTAAGCACCTCTTCCTTGATTATATAACTTTGGAGGAACTAAGAATTTACAGATCCCCAGAGATATCTCTGCAAACAGCTGCACAAAACCTCTGAAACTTGGGGTAGTGCATCCTCTACTCAACAAAAATCTCAGAAGTCAAGTATTTGGCTGGGAAAATGTACAAAAGTGGGAAAATAAGACTATAGAAGTTACTTTCTTGGTGAAAAGGAATTTTCTTCCATCCTTTCAGATGAGGAAGATCAAAGCATACAAACCAGAGGAAGATACCAAGGTCAAGGCTCCTACATTCAAAGCCTCCAAAAAAATATGAAATTGTCTCAGGCCATGGAAAAGCTTAAAAGGATTTTGAAAATCATGTAAGAGAAGTAGAAGAAAAATTGGGAAGAGAAATGAGAGGGATGCAAGAAAATCATGGAAAACAAGTCAACAATTTGGTAAAGGAGAGTCAAAAAAAGCTGAAGAAGACAACACTTTTAAAAACAAACTAACTCAAATGTCAGAAGAGGTCCAAAAAGCCAGTGAGGAGAAGAATGCCTTAAAAAGCAGAATAGGCAAAATGGAAAGGAGGTCCAAAAGTTCACTGAAGAAAATAATTCCTTAAACCCTAACCCTAAAAATGCGCTCGATTCTATAAGTTAGAATGGAGCAAATGGAAGCTAATCAATAAATTATAAAACAATACCAAAGGAATGAAAAAAAAAGAAGACAACATGAAATATCTCATTGGAAATACAAATGACCTGGAAAATAGATCCAGGAGAGAGAATTTAAAAATTATTGGCCTACTTGACAACCATGATTTAAAAAAGAGCCTAGACATCATTTTCCAAGAAATTATCAAGGAAAACTGCCCTGACACTCTAGAACCAGAGGGTAAAATAGAAATGGAAAGAATCCACTGATCATCTCCTGAAAGAAATCCCAAAAGGAAATAACTCCTAGGAATATAGTGGTCAAATTCTAGAGTTCCCAAGTCAAGGAGAAAATATTACAAGCAGCCAGAAAGAAATAATTCAAGAAGTGTGGAAATACAATCAGGATAACACAAGATCTAGCAGCTTCTATATTAAGAGATCAAAGGACTTGGAATATGACATATCAGAGGTCAAAAGAGCTGGGATTAAAATCAAGAATCACCTACCCAGCAAAAATGAGTATAATACTTCAGAGGAAAAAATTGAATTTCAACGAAATAGAGGACTTCCAAACATTCTTGTTGAAAAGATCAGAGCTGAATGGACATTGTACAATGTAGCAAGTCATCTCACATAAAAGAAGCAAGAAACAGCTTTCACAATGGAGGGAAGAGGTAGAGGTGAAATGGAATAAGTGAGCCTTATTCTCATTGGATTTGGCTTAAGGAAAGAATAGCAAATACTCAATTAGGTATAGAAATCCATCTTATCCTGTGGAAAGTCAGGGGGGGAAGTGGATAGGAGAGGGAGGATAATAGAAGGGCTGACAGATTAGGGGAAGGGATAATCAAAAGTAAACACTACTGTGGGAGGACAGGTCAAGGGAGACAATGGAATAAATGGAGGACAGGACAGGATGGAAGAAAATGTTAATTTTTCACAACATGACTGTTATGGAGGTGTTTTGCAGGGCTACATGTGTATCACCTACATCGAATTTCTTGCTTTCTCAATAAGGGTGAGTGGGGAGGGAAGAAGGGAAAGAATGTGGAACTCAAAGCTTTAAAAATGAATGTTAAAAATTATTTTCACATGCAACTGGGAAATAAGATGTATAGGCAGTGGGGTATAGAAATCTATCTTCCCCTATAGGAAAATAGAAGGAAGGGGAAAATGGAAGGGAGGGTGATAGAAGAGAGGGAAGATTGGAGGAAGGGTGGATGGCATGCACACTGTCCTGGGGTGGGGAGAAAATTTGCAATTCAGAATCTGAATATTGTAAACTGAAAACAAATAAATTATATATTTTAAAAAATGGAAGGGAGCTTAGACTATAAGAACTTTCAAGTGGAATTAACCTTATAGAACTGCACCCTATATTATGAAGAGAGAAAAGAAAGACATAAGAAGTTAAGGTATTTGTAATAATAAATAGTAAAAAGTAAAATAAATAAATGCTTGTTTCTTTACTCCTTCCCCCTTCACAGTCTCCCTCCAGTCTGTGTTTGTAGATTTATAACATTATTCTCTTTTACTCCTCATATAATCCTTGGCATACAGTATTTCATTTTAGCAATTTTATTTGCATAGGTTTTCCCCCATTCTTGGTATTCAGTCCCTTTTTCTTCCACCACTTACCATTCCTAGCTTCCTTCAGATATCAGTTAAATTGCCAAGCCTTAAGTGAAATCTTAGGAAAAATAAGGTGGTGCCATAACGCACAGAGTGCATGGGCTGGAGCCAGCAAGACATATTTCCGAGTTCATATCTGACCTTAGACACTTAATAGACGTGTGACCTTGGTCAAACCACTTACCTCTGTTTGCCTCAATTTCCTCATCTGTAAAATTAGCTGGAGAAGGAAATGGCAAACCACTCCAATATCTTTGCCAAGAAAACCCCAAATGGGATCACAGAGAGTTAGAAACAACAATGCTCCCCACATAACTCAGTGCCTGCCCTCTGTAACGTTAATGAGAGTAAAGATCTTCCCCAGCCCATTAATAGGCCTCAAGTGGAACTCATTAAGGGAAACTTAATTACAGGAGGCTTGTTTTGTAGGAAGGCCCACAACTTTTGTTAATTGTTAAAGAGGCACTGGGTCACAGAGTTGTGATGCCCTCTGACTCTGAAAAGTATGTGTGTGTATGTGTGTGTGTGTGTGTGTGTGTGTGTGTGTGTGTGTGTGTGTGTATGCATACTCTGAGGTGAGGTTTTGCTTTGGGGGCTTGGAAGAAGGTTCATGTGCCAGATAAGACTTTGTGTAGCTTTTAAGAACCATCTCACTCTCCCCTCAGCTTTGAAAGCCCAGATGTTGGTGCTTCTCTCTCTGGTAACTATGAATGTTGGATTCGTCTGTTGATCTGTGATGTATGTATTGCATATGGTCAGACAGAAGCCCTGTCTGTTGGCCTTTATTTCTCTGCCTGTGCTTTCTCTGTTGGTATATGTAATTAAAGAAGATTGTGGTGTCCTCAAAAGTTGTTTCCCTTTTAGAAAGGGAGATCTAAGAACCTGTGCTAACAAGCTATCCTAGGTGTGTGTGGATACTTGCAGCTATACCCTATTAAAATTAATATGCATTTACTTCACATATATTTTGCATCCCTTTGTATGTATAGATGTTGTTTCCCTTGATAGAGTGTTAGCTCCTTCCAAGCTAGGACTGTTTCATTTTTGTCTCTCTATTTCCAGAACCTTGCATATTGGGGGTGCTTTAATAATTCTTGATTGATGGATGAGTGGATTAAGATGTAATCTGAACTGATTTGATCATGTTAAGCTGTCTGCAGACTTGTCTTTTTCTCTACTGCTTTTTCCTATTTTTCAAAGCAGTATTGCCTGAAGTTATATGACCTTCTTCCTGATGTTTTATAAATTAGTTTGTACTCAAAAACAGGTGTTATTCTTGGCTTTCATTTACCACCATTTGCCAAGGAGATTAAGAGTTTGCTGACAGAACTGGTCTCTACACTCTTTAGGCCTTGTTTTTAACAAGGTAACTGTTTTTACCTTGGTTAAAATTCTCTAAGTTGAAATAGTAGATATATTTACTTTTGTCTATTTCTCATTTTTAAAACTTGATTTCCTTTTCCATTTTTCAAAGTTGACAGTTTGTTTAATCAGAGCAAGTGAGAGCCATTGCAATCATAGACGGCTTCTCTCATCTTTAGCTTTTCTTCTAATATACTTACTTTTAAAAAGTAGAACTTTAACTAATTGAGGATCTTCTCAGGGCTGATTCTAAAGTGACTGCTATATCTGTAATCAGAAATGTCTGATCTGTTAAGATAAACTCAATTTC
The DNA here is from genome assembly GCA_023548195.1 of Bettongia penicillata ogilbyi. Taxonomy (NCBI): domain Eukaryota; kingdom Metazoa; phylum Chordata; class Mammalia; order Diprotodontia; family Potoroidae; genus Bettongia; species Bettongia penicillata. The sequence continues at coordinate 1,943,245 of JAJHZJ010000309.1, forward strand.
TTTTCATTTCTTCTTTTGGTGACATCTTTTGGTGTGTTTACTTACACTGTTCTATACCTCCCTTCTTGAAAAAATACTAGTGATGTACAGAAATGAGGCTTCTTAGGAACCTATAAACCTTTTTATTCTTTCATTTCTTGAAACACCTCTTCTGCTATTTGACGCTACACCCACTTCAACACTGGAGTCGCCTGGTGGCTTTCCCTTAGAAGTCCTAGTCATCCTCCCTATTTGAAGTACTTTTTCATCTGAAGTTACCTAGTACCTACTTTGTCTGTATCATGGATACCTGTGTATATACATATCATCTCCCCTCTTTGAAGGTAAGCTCCTTAAAGACAGGGACTCTTCTTATGTTTCCAGCACTTACACGCTCATAGAAATTACTTACTAAATGCCTATTTATTGATTATTCTTCACCTTCTGCCACACATAATAGAATAATAGATTGTTAGACATGTAGGGGACCCTAAAAGTCATCTACACTGACACCATTAATATTATAAATGAGAAAATTGAAAAACAAAGAGATAAATTGACTTACCCCACATCTCATTGTCAGTAAATTGCGAAAACAGGTACTATAACCCAGATTTTGTGAGACCCTGTCAAATGCTTGTTTTGTTTTCGTATATGACACTGTCCCCTTTATTGTTTCTTCACCTGTAATTATCTTTATGGCAGTCTTTTTACTTATGAGTAGTGTAAGGACCAGGTTTTCTTAAAATGATATTTCTTATTGCTTTGAGCCACATAAAGCATCATCTCCTTTATTTATTTTTGTGAGGAGGGTCTTATGAACTGTCTTTCCCTTTATAGTGTCTTTAAGTCTCCTGATTTCCTTTAAAGTAAAAATGTCAATATGGATATGGTTCAGTTCCTCTACAAATATGTCAATTTGTTGGTCACTGGACAAAGATCTGAGTTCAACCATGCCAGTTAGTTGAACTAATATTTATATGACCCTAATTACTGTGTGATTCATAGAGTCCCCTCCATTACAAATCACTGCAAAAGAAGTAAAGGAATACATAAAAGACTTTTGCCCATTTCAGTATCACTGATAATTAAAAAATCCATCACTTGGTGGTGAGCCTTCTTTCCATTTTTAGCAAGGCTGGTTCTCAAATAACAGGTGTATAGTCTGTGGTAGGAAATATACTCAAAGTGTTTCCACCTTCCCTTTCAGTCAGAGCTGGGGTTAAGTTGGCATTGACTTTTAGAGCTCAGAGTCACCTCTAACTACAGAAAGAAATCTGAGTAGAATTTGTGTGGGGGATACTTTATTTTTCTATGCTAACTATTCCTAGGAAATGGCTTGTTTTCAATAACATTTAGCAAGTTAGAAGGCTATACCTCTATTCATAGTCCTATTACCAAATTAGTAGTTGATCTGTTTAATTGAAGACTACAATCCAAGAAAAGTTTCTTCCTTCCTTCCTTTCATTTTTCTGATCTCCCTCTCTGTTTTTTTCCTTCCTTTTTCTCCAAGACTACCATCAACTCACTCTGAAGACAAAAAGGCTATTATCTATCAATGATCTGTCTCCATTTTAGAATTTTCCGTGTGGGATAATATCAAACTGCTACATAAGCATCAAAATCTCGGCCAAGACCAACAAATATCATTTCTGATATGCTAATAGCCCCCAACGAAGGGCCTAAAGATCATTATAAAATCTATAATTATATTTGCCTTGATTTTATTGGTAAACTTTTTGCAGTTTAAGCTGTAAATATTTCAAAAGCATGAATATTACAAACTTATAAAAATCATTTGAAACTTTAATTAAATTTTTTATTCTAAGTGTGTTTTGTGAAGTTTGACTTATTCTTTATTTTAATATGGCAAGGCATCCCATTATTATGTATTTCCTTGTGACAGTTCCTCAGTTACACTTTCTCAAATGAGTGAATTAGTAGAAGGGGTTCTCTTACTCAGCCACTTTAGTCACCTAATCTATCTCCATTAGACTTTTTCTTGTGGAACCGTATCAAAACTGTTGCATATGCATCAAAACCTTGTTTTTTTGGATAATATTAAAACTAATTTTAAAAATTAGATTTTATTTGTTTAATCAGCAAAAATTTACCTTCTTTCTCTTCCATTCCAGCCACTTCCTGCAAAGTTCCTGTTATAAAAATGCATAATCAAGCAAAACAAATTTCCACAAGAATGTGTGTATACTATATGAATGTTTGTATAGGTGTGTGTGCGTGTGTGTACACATCTATGACTCATTTTGAATTCTGAGTCCTTCACCTCTTGGTTAGCAGCTTTATCATAACTCCTCTGTAATCATAATTAGTCATTATGCTAATCAGAGTTGCTTAGACACTCAAAGTTGCTTGTCCTTACAATATTGTTGACATTATATAAATTGTTCTCTTGGTTCTATTTACTTCTCTTTACATCAGCTTGTCCAGGCTTCCCAGTTTGTTTTTTTCTGAAACCATCACCTTTATCATTTCTCATAGTATAAAAGAAGTCTATCACATTTGTATTCCATAACTTTGATGGCTGTATCTTCAGATTTCCCTTCTTTGCTACCTTAAAAGAACTAGAAATATTTTTGTACATCCTTAGAGTTTGTTTTGCTAGATTAATTCCTCTTTTAATCTATCCTTCTGCTAATTCTCCTATCTCCCTCCTCCCTCCCACTTTCCTCTTTTGGTACCCAACTGAGTCTATGTGTATATTTTTCCCTCCATTGATCAGTATAGATGAAAGTGAGATTCTGGCATTAGCTGTTCCCTCTTTTCCTCCTTGTTCATATAAGCATCTACTTGTAAAAATCAGCTATTTAAAATAATTTTCCCTAATTTTCTTCCCCCCCCCCAGTCTATTCCTTTTCATTTCTCTTTCTATTCTTCTTTTAAGAACATTGAGATATAATAGAACCACTCTGAGGTCTTCTCTCTTTTTATATGACTCTTGATGATGATAGAGTTCATAGGGGATATATGTACATATATATAGAATGTAACCATGTATCCTTGTTTAATTTCATATAGTTTTGCATTTATATTTACCTTTTTATCTTAACTCCTATGTTTTTAATTCAGAATTTCTATGATGCTCTTATCTTTTCACCAGGAATAATTAGAAATCCTCTATTATTTAATTAAGGGTTCATTTTTCCCTCTGGAGTATTATAATCAAGTTTTCTAGGTAAGTTACTCTTGACTAGAAGCCTTTTCCAAGCTCTCTTCTCTGTAATAGTGGTGACTACTAAATCACATGTGAGCCTGACTGTGGCTCCTGGCTCCTTAAATCTTTCTGGCTGCTTGCAGTACTTTCTTTTTTTACCTGTAATATGCCTAGGAGTTGTGATTTGAAGATTTCTTTCAAGAGGTGCCCATGGATTCTTTCTGTTGTTTCCATCTTGTCCCCTCCATTAGATCATGAGTTCCTTGTGAACAAGGATGGCTTCCACCTTTCTTTGTATCCCCAGCACTTAGCACAGTGCCAGGAAAGTGATAGATGCTTAATACATGCTTGTTAACTTGTTGACCTAATAAAACTTTCTTTGAAAAATAATGGCCATCCTTGCTTTGTTCTTGCATTATTCAGAAAGCTTCTAATGCTTCCATCACTGCAAATAATGCTAGCTCTTGCTTTTTTATATATTCTTTTCATTATATTTTTAAATGTTCACTCTATGTTTATTTTAGGGGGTTTAGCATAAATTAATTTGAACTTTGTTAAAAAAATTTTTTTCCCACAACTATTGGTACAATCATAGAGATTGGGGTATTTTTTTTATATTAATTATTTTCCTAGTGTTGAATCAGTCTCCCATCCCGTAAAGCTGACTCAGCAAAAGTGATTTTTTTTAAAATGGTGCTATATTCTTTTTGTTAAGATTTTATTTAAAATTTTATAACCAATTTTCCTTAGTGTTATCAGTTTATAGTGTTTTTTTATTTGCCTTATTCCTCCCTACCTTAGATAGTAGAACTATATTAATTTTATTAAAGATATCTGGAAGGATATTTTCTTCTTCAAATTTTGAGAATACTTTATATATTAATTGTTATTTAAACTTTCAATAAAACATACTGTGAATCCATCTGAATTAGATTTGTCAAACTAATTTAATAGTTTAATAATTTAATAATGTTTGATATTACATTCTGAAATTTAATTATTGAAGATGTCTATTTCATGTTCTATTAATCTGAATATTTCATATCTTTGTATAAAATCTATTTTTTTCTAAATTATCAGGGTTTTCTCTCTAGGCATCTGTTTGAATAAAATAGGTTCTGATAAATCTTTTTCTCTGTTTTTGTTATGATTTCATTTCTGGCCATTTGATTTACTTCTTGATCAGGTTAATCAGGGGTATGCTGGAGCCAGCATGAAGCAGCTCTTGAGAAGCAGCTCTCATTGTGAGAATTTATATCTCAGAAATCAAATAATGTGAATCATAGCTTCATTTATTGTTGTTTTGATTGTTAAGGCTTAAGAAAGTCATTAAAGTTAATCATGTAGATTGAATGTACAAATGTATCATGTGTGCAATTTTTTCTGGGGAGCTGGTTGTAAAATATTTACTGACATTTTACTAAGATTAACTTGAAGTTTGTTGATTTTACTAATCATTTTGGAGAATTTTAAAAAAAGGCTGATTTTGTGTACCAATTCTATAGTCTTTTTGGCTTCTATTTTTATTTATTTTTTTCCCTACTAATCCTCAAGATTTCTCTTTTTGCTGATTTTGACTTTTTATTTGATTTCTAACTTAAATTGTATATCTAGTTCATTAATTTTCTTTCCTTTTGTTAGTTTATGTCATCAGAGATAGAATTTTTCCTCTGAGACCTTCTATTGAATTTCACAAATTTTATTATATTGTTGCTCCATTATCATTCTCTTTAACATGGTTTTACTATGTCTATGATTTGTTCTTTGGCTCATTCATTATCCAGGATTTCATCTAGTCTATTTGTTTTGTTTGTTTGTAAGGGATGTGTGTTTAATATTTCTGCTTTCTAAGACATGATTATTATTTCTCTGCATCCTAGAACATTTTTTATTGTAAAGGTGCCATGAAATACTAAGAAGTGTGTATAGTTGTTATTGTTTACATTCAGAAGATGTAATAAATCTTTCATTTATAAATTGTCCAACAGTTTTTTTTTTAGTTCTAAATGTTCCTTTCTGTTAGATTTATCAAGTTCTGAAAGAGGATCATCAGTGCTTCCTACAATCATTGCATTATTATCTATGTCTTTTTTTGCAGCTTAGTGAACTTGTCTTTCATGAATTTAGGTGTTATGCCATTTGGTACATATGTGTTTAGTTTTAGTATTGATTTATCATCAATGGGTTCCTTTAAGCATGATTGACTTTCCCTATTTATCTCTCTTGACAATATATATGTATGTATGTATGTATTATACACATATGTGTATATGATGCACAATATGTGTATATAAGTATACTTACATGTGTCTGTATGTATACATGTATGTGTGTATATATACACATATAGACATATACATTCATATACATACACAGGCTGTCTAGTAACATCATTGTAACTCTTCCTTTGGGGAAATGACCTGATGATTAATAAGATTGTTCTACCTTCTCTTTTTAAAATTATGTTTCATTATCTAACATATTCTTCTTATCTTGTCACTCTCAATTATTTTGTGGGATTTTAAAATTCATTCAAATTTATTATTCGTCGTTCTGTGTTTCCCTCTTTTTCTGTTCAATTTATTTCATCCCATTCTCCTTTTAAATTAATATTTTATTCCTAGAATTGATTTTGCTTATACTACCTTGATGCTCATCTATTTCCACTGGCTCCCCAATTCTCCACTGACATTCTAAGTTCTTTGACTTAACTTGAATTGATCATTTCTCTTTATCTATCTCGATCCCTTCTCCAGTTCTTGACCTTTCTTTCCCTGGCTAATTAAGAGTTTCAAAATCTTCCTTCTTATTTTAAATAACCTTTTGCTGTGCCTTTCTTCAAGAAGCTTTTCTTTTCTTTGTCCTCTTCATTATTTATCTTCCTTTTTATTATGTTTTGATTTTTTTATGACTCACAGATTATGTATTTATTTCTTCCTTCTTTGTTCTATATCCTTCATGAATGTAAAGCTTCTGGGGCTAAACTAAAGTCTATCAAATTTGGGATCCCTCTTCTATCTTAATTTCATGTTGTTGCCATAGTAGAGCTTACCCTATCCTTCCAATTCATAAAGGAAGCAATGTACTAGTGGAAGTAGTGTTGAATGGTACTGGGAAACTCTATATCCCAGCTTATATAAGGCTCAATTCTACACGTTCCCCTCACCTTGGTCAGACTAAATTCCTAAGTATATAGTAACCTATCTTTGGGTCCTTGTTACCAACCTGGGTGTTGACTACCCTTGACAATCTCTATTACCTCTCCCTTGAGGTGGTATACCAACATGCTTTCAAGTTGGAGTTGCTGTCAGCATACAAATCTGTCCAAGTAAGAAGTTTTTCCAAGTTATATCATGGGATTGAGAAGAAAGATAATCTGTCCATGCTAAATATGACACTCAAAAAAATTAACCTGGGTCATTCATGCCATGGGCATCTCTAACACCAACTTCAAAGAAGTGATTTTCTACAAAGCTCAATTTCCCAAAAGAAATAACTTTCATTTCCAACAAAAGATAGAAAGATTTTTTTTTTATTTTAATGGGAAATATAGAAGCCTGATTTTTTTAAAAGAAAAGACAAGGGAAGAGCCAAGATGGCGGAGTAGAAAGATACACATATGCTTAACTCTTACCCCACAGCCCATAAAATATCTGTAAAGAAGAACTCAACAAATTCTAGAGCAGCAGAAGGCACAGAACAATGGAGTGGAGGAGATTTCTGTCCCAGAGAGACCTGAAAGACCAACAGGAAAGGTCTGTCACATGTGACATGGAGCAGAGCCCAGCCCAGCCTTGGTCACACAGCACTGAGAGGAGCAGATCCGAGCAGGCTTCAGGGACAGAATCTTGAGCATCAGTGCAGATCCCACAACCCACAGACACCAAAGGTCAGTGAGAGGGTCTTTTTGACTGGCTGAGAGGGGAGCGGGGTATCCCCATAAGTCAGGTCTCCTTAGGAGGCAGCAGTAGAGGCAGCAGCAGATGGGGCTCCCAAAGCAGACAGTAGCCCGAATCCATTGTTGAAAGTCTCATCAGAAAGCCCCTGAGGGAACTGAACCCTGTGTGGTGGCCCTGCCCCCACCTAAGCAGCTGAACTTAATCTCACACTGAATAGCAGCCCTGCCCCCGCCTAAAGCCCTGAGGCCTGGGAGCAGCTCATTTGAATCCCAGCCCCCTGTGCTAGCTTTTTGGAGCTGGAGGCCAGGAAGTTGTGGAGAAGAAACTCAGAAGTCAAGTGACTGGTTGGGAAAATGCCCCAAAAAGGGAAAAACAATAAGACCATAGAAGGTTACTTTCTTGGGGAACAGGTGTCTCCCCCCATCCTTTCAGATGAAGAAGAACAAGGCATACTGTAAGAGGAAGTCAAGGCCTCTGCCTCCAAATGGAACTTAAATTGGGCTCAGGCAATAGAAGACCTTAAAAAAACAAGTTAGCAGCTTACTAAAGGAGAACCAAAAAAATACTGAGGAAAATAACAGATTTAAAAAGAGGCTAACTCAATTGGAAAAAGAGGTCCAAAAAGCCAACAAGGAGAAGAAGGTTTTAAAAAGCAGAATTACCCAAATGGAGGAGAAGGTTCAAAAGCTCACTGAACAAAATAATTTGTTGAAAGAAGAATTGAATTCAGGGAAATGAATGACTATGAGTTAAACCAAGCATTTAGTAAACAAAACCAAAAATTTGAAAAAATAGAAGATAATGTGAGACAACTCATTAGAAAAACAACTGACCTGGAAAATAGATCCAGGAGAAATAATTTAAAAATTATTGGACTACCTGAAAGCCATGATCAAAAAAAGAGCCTAGACATTATCTTTCATGAAATTATCAAGGAAAACTGCCCTGATGTTACAGAATCAGAGGACAAAATGGATATTGAAAGAAATCACCTCTCACCTCCTAAAAGAAACCTGAACAGCGAAACTCCTAGGAATATTATGGCCAAATCTCAGAGTTCCCAGATCAAGGAGAAAATACTGCAAGTAGCTAGAAAGAAACAATTTGAGTACTGTGGAAATACAATAAAGATAACACAGGATCTGGCAGCTTCAACATTAAGGGATCAAAGGGCTTGGAATTGGATATTTCAGAAGTCAAAGGAACTGGGATTGAAACCAAGAATCATGTACCCAGCAAATCTGAATATAATACTTGAAGGGAAAAAATGGTCATTCAGTGATAGAGATGACTTTCAAGAATTCATGTTGAGGAAAAGACCAGATCTGTAATTAAAAATTTGACTTCCCAAAACAAGAATCAAGAGAAGCATGAAAAGGTAAACAGAAAAGAAAAATCATAAAAGATTCTCTAAAGCTGAACTGTTTACATTACTACATGAAAAGAAAATATTTTTAACTCTTGAATCTTTTCTCAGTATTTGGTTAGATGGAGAGATTGTACATACACACACACACACACACATACACATAGATAGAGAGTGCAGGATGTGTTACATCAGAAAAGATGATATCCACACACAAAAAAAATAAAATAAAAATTAAGGGGTGAAGGAGGAAAATTCCAGGAAGAGAAAGGAAGTAATGGAATGGGGCAGGCTGTAACTCATAAAAGAGATAAGAAAAATCTTATTCAATGGTGGATACAAGGGAGAAGGGGAGAGGGGGAAAAATAAAGCTACTCTCCCCACATGTGGCTAAAGGAAGGAATAACATACTCACTAAATTTGATATGAAAATTTATACACACCACAGGAAAGTAGGAGAGGAGGCAACAAGTGGAGTGAAGGGAATGTTAGAAGGGAGGGCAAATGGGAGAAGGGAGTCACTATTTCAAGAAGGGACAAGGTCAATTGTAGGGGGGAAAGTAAGGGGAGATAGGGTAGGTCAGAGGGCAATATAATTAGTATTACACAACATGATTACTATGGAAGTCTTTTGCAAAACAACACATATTTAGTCTGTATTGAATTGCTTGCCTTCTCAGTAGGGCTGGGGAGGGAGGAGGGGAGGGAGAGAAATTGAAATTCAAAATATTAGAAATGAATATTGAGAATTGTTATTGCATATAATCAGGAAATAAGGACTACCGAGATAGGGGTATGGAAATTTATCTTTCCCTGCAAGAAAAGAGAGAAGATGGGGATAGGAGAGGGGTGGGGTGTGATGGAGGGGAGGGTACATTGAGGGAAGGAGTAATCAGAATGCAAGGTATTAGGAAGTGGGGGGGGGAGGGGGGGAGAAAAATTGGACATGTTACAAAATGAGGTAAAAGCAATTTGTATTAAAACAATAGACTGAATTAATTCCTGAGAATAAATCAATGACATCTTTAGTTTGGAGAAAGGAATTTCAGTCTAAATTTCCTAGAGGAAGGTAAAGGTAAAATTTAGCATTGATGGAGAAGTCAAGGTGATAAATTTGATTTTATGATTGCCATTTAATCAGGAACTAGTACATGTATAGAAAGGCATGTAAGCCACTTAAGACTTACCTCAAAAGATGTTCCTTAGCCAAAGTGAAACTATCATATTTGAAACCTGGTTATCTTTAGTTTGGAGAAAGGAATTTCAGTCTAAATTTCCTAGAGGAAGGTAACCTCAGGTAAAATTTAGCATTGATGGAGAAGTCAAGGTTTTAATGATAAATTTGATTTTATGATTGCCATTTAATCAGGAACTAGTACATGTATAGAAAGGCATGTAAGCCACTTAAGACTTACCTCAAAAGATGTTCCTTAGCCAAAGTGAAACTATCATATTTGAAACCTGGTTATTGGAACTTGCCATTTTTAGATGCTATGGGACTATTAAGTGACTGTTCTTCTGAGTCTAAATCCAGATATGGATAGCAAGAATGGCGATCTGAGCCTCCAATAAATGATGCTTTAAGCTGGTGAGATGCTGGTATGAACTGCATAGGTGATCTCAAGGGAAGAGTGGGAGCGTGGCTGTTCAGCATGGGCTGAGGTGGGATTCTCCTGACTCAATTTCCCCACTGACACCTGGCAGACTTTAAGCCTGACTAAATGCAAGAGAATAATCTAATCCTGCCTGGAACTGATATAAAGTTAGGGAGATATTGTATCCCTGCAATGTCCTTACTATTAGTGGCAATTTCCTGTAGTCAAAAGGTTTGTAAGCTTAATTGTAGATCTATTCAATTATAGATCATGGGTAGGGGAACATCCGAGGTTGTCTAAGATTGAGCTGTTAGGCATAAGACTTCAGACCAACAGCAATAAGTTAGGGTCTTTTAATTCTTAGTAATACTGTGGAGACAATTAGGTCAAGAGTTTGTGAGGTTAGCAACATAAATATTACTTGTTAATGTTTTGGTTAATGTTTTAAAAAAATTTCTTTTGTAGTCCATATTGTAAATGCTTTAAAAAGAAGTATCACCTGACCAAAAGTTTAAATTGCTTTATCTGTTAAAAATTGTGTTAAAAATAAAAATAAAAAAAAAGAAAAGACAAAATTCTTAAGAAGGAAAAACTGTCCTGTTCTTTCTTTATAATCCAATAACTTTAAAGTTATAATGCTGCAAAAGTAGGTGATGGAGAGAGGATAATAGGAGTGGGGGAGAATAGGGACAAATAATATGTGATTATTGTAATTCTGAAAAGACTTAGAACCGCAAGTGGATAAAAATCAAAAATGAGTTAGAAATGTAGCATCATTGTTCAAGAGAGCATGATGCAGAGCCATAAATTGGGGCAGTATGTTGGATTACTGAGCATCCTCCTCCTGTTTTATTCAGCATGAGTCAGCCTCTTGCTAGAATGTTGTGTTCAGTTCTGGGTCCACAGATTACAAAGAACATGTAGGACTTGGAACAGGTTCAGAGGAGAACCACAAAGTTGATTAAAGGGTTAGAAAAAAGCCTGCCCCAAAAGACTCAATGAAGTAGGATTAGTCATCCTGAAGGAGTGAAGCCTGAGATAGGACTAAATAATGCTTTGTAAGTAGAGGATGCACTTTTTCACTGAGAGTGATGACAGCCTTTCTCGATCCTTCTTCACCTCTAGTTTTTAGTATTCCTTGTGACGTCAAAGCTTGATTCACCTCCTACATCCCGTAAGAAGAATTTCTTGATTTCCCGAGTAGCTAGTGCCTTGCCCCATCTCCTGTCCCCAAAAAAATATTAAGTTGGATTTTTAAAGCTATATTTTTTGTGCATATTTATATGTGTATTGTTGTCTACTCCTAGAAAACATAAGCTCTTCTAGTGCAGCAAATGTTAATTTTTGTCATTATATCTCAAGCACCTAGCATAGTACCTGGCATGCAGTGGGTACCAAATCAATTCACATTGATTAACTGATTGCCTTTCATTGCAGAGGACAAGAAGAAATGAACATAAACTTCTCAAAAAAGACCTAGACTTTTGACTAAGCTACATTTCTCATGTATTAGCTATGATCTTTCTATACCCTCATTTTCTCTGACTGTCCATGTGGATTACCCAGAATTTCCACGTCTCCAGTCTGACATCTAAGGGCCTTAAAGAGAGAATTATACATTATTCAAGAAGCAATCACTTATTCATCACTATGTGCTTAGATATATGCTAAGAACTGTGACTTCCTTTCTTCATTAGAGCATTCTTAAATCCCAGATTTCCCTGTTTTAGAGTCTGGCATTTTGTATACCTATTAAAATAAAACTAGGCCAATGCAAATAGGTTCCATTTATTACAAGTTTAGGATGGTTGGATCAGAGATCAATTTATCCAGTCCCCTCATTTTCCATATAACTGGGTTTACTGGAGAAGCTAGGCAGTGCAGTAGATAGAATATTGGGCTTATATTCAAGAAGACCTGAGATCAAATTTTATTTCAGATACTTATTAGCTGTGTGATCCTGAGCATGTTATGCAATCTCTGTTTGCCTTAGCTTCTTTAACTCTAAAGTATGTATAATAATGGCATTTATTTCCCAGGGTTGCTGTGAGGATCAAAGGAGGTAAGAATTGTAAAGCACTTAGCACAGTACATGGCACATAGTAGGAGCTATATGAATGTTATTATCATTTTATTATTTGAGAGGACATGAGTTGCATAAAAGTCTCTTCAAGACTGAGTCTAAGAGAGAAAGAAAGAAAGATTTTGGAGGCTGCAGGCATGTGAAAGAAGCTAGCTCCCCAACAAGTCCCTGATTTCTAGCTTGCCTCCCTAGAGACTTTGGGGAATTTCCTCTTGGGTAAAATCAAGGCTTCTCCTTTAGTTTGAACTGATAAAGGTCATTCCCAGAAGCAGAACTCATTCACTCCATGTATTTTCTGGTGTATTCTAATCTGTGTAATTTCTCTGATTTATGTTTGCTATTTGCTTGGATAAATGGGCTTACTTGCTATTTATTATTTGTGATGGTCTTTTATGTAAAGACCATTTGATAGGAAGGGAATACACCCATAGGGTGTAAACTTGAGACAACTCTTCTTCTTTAAGAGTGACCAGGAAAGTGGCTTCTCTTTTGAATATAAAATAATACCCCATGACCAACATTGCCTAGGGTTGCACATAGAGATATTTCTAGGGGTATCCCTGTCAAAGACTCGTAGATGTGGTATATGAATGTAATGGAATACTATTGTGCTATAACAAATGATGAACAGGAAGACTTCAGAGAGGACTGAAAAGACTTATATGATCTGATACTGAGTGAAAGGAGCAGAACCAGGAGAACTTTGTACATAGCAACAACCACAGTGTACGAGGAATTTTTCTGGTAGACAGTACTTTATTGCAATGCAAGGACTTAAATAATTCCCAGTGGTCTCTTAAGGCAAAATGCCTTCTACATCCAGGAAAAGAACTATGGAATTCAATCACAGAATGAAGCAGATCATTTTCTCTTGTATTATGTTTTAATTTGTTTTATGATTTCTCCCATTCATTTTAATTCTTCTACACAAAATGACTAAGGTGAAAATGTATTTAATGAGTGTGTGTGTAAAACCTGTGTAAAACTGTGTGCTGTATCAGGGAGGGAGTGGGGAGGTAAGGGGGAAAAGGGGAAAGGAGGGGAAAAAATCTAATATATAAGGAAGTGATTGTAGAACACTGAAAACAAATTTTAAAAAAAAAAGAAATAAAAAAATCCTTGTTAAAAAAAGACTCTTAGAGAACATCGACCAACACCATGAACCTTCTCTTGTTCTCCCTCAAGGCAAGAACCACAGTTTCCTCTGTGAAAGGCTGGGTAAGATTGCAGAGTAATTTATCTGTAATGAGGGCAGACCCCCACATTTAGCATGTATGTGTATGTTGTGTGGTTCAAAGGGAAACAGAATAGACATTACTACCTTCTTCTACCCCTACCCTTCTCCACGGAGACTTTAATTCCTGCTGAGGAAAAGCAAGAGATTGGGGCCAGAAACTTTGCAATTCTGTTTTCCTCATAGAAAGGAAGGTACTAAACTAGAATTATATCTGTATGTTTCCTTAAATATTATTCATCTAGTAGATGTGGTTTTCAGGTTCAATTTTATTTCTAATCACTATTTCATGAATTGGGAGGAGAAGTTTCCCAAGCTTTACATCTCAAGTTTGACTCTTTTCCCATTAAACATCAAGTTCCACCATGAACACATGTAATAAGTAGCAAAGAGATTTATCCAACTCCATACCAAAACAGAAATCAGAGAAGGTATACATAGAAGAATATGTATGTATGTATGCATATACATGTATACCCATACATACATACACATGTATATATGCATATATATGTGTGTGTATATAAGTATGTGTGCATGTATGTATCAGACAATACAGACTGAAGGAGCTGTTCCATTGGGAGTGAGGTAACTCAGCTCAAGGAAGACAGAAAATTTTAGATCTCACCTAAGGAGAAGTTCCCCAAAATCTAATGTAGCAAACTGGGGGTAGGGGCATGAGGGAGGCTGTCAGATCTTCTCATGTTGGATTTTCTCCCAAAATCTTATTTTCCCTTCAGCAACCTGAAGTGGGGTTGGCATTATCCATCTTCTTCCTTAAAGTTGGAAGCCAAAAGAGATGGAAATGACTGAAGAACCCAAAGAGACTGAAGAGACTTGAAATGCTCTCCTCTCTCCCTCTCTCACCAACACTAACTCTCCACACAGGTCCCAATTTCCTCATCTCTATGTACTATGTATAAATATATTTATCTATTGAAAAATAAAATTATTTGTTTATATAGTAAATGTATTATATATTAATAGTAAATACATTATGTTAAATGTATCATGCTAAATAAAATATTTATTTTATGTATTTATATTATATAGATAGATATACCTTATATGTAGGTGAGGAAACTGAGATGGGCATATACAGCTTACACTGAGATGAGGATAATTAGATGTAGAGAGATGAAATAGCTTGACCAAGGCCATATAAGTAATAACAGCAGAACTTGGGGTATGAACTCAGGTTCTATGATCCCAAGGCCAGTGTTCTTTCTATTATACCATACTTTATCCCCAAAGCTACAAAAAGCAATTCATAAAACTGAATCATCTGACTAGGAATGATTTATAAAGCTTCTTATGTATAACCAAATGATGGGCTCAAATCCCAGCTGCCAATTAGGTAGGATTACTTGCTTGCCGAGATAACTAATGGTTTCCATTATAGTCAATATTTTTAGCATTAAAGTTATTCAGAAAAAACTGTTGAAATTTCCCCAACTTTACCCAAGTCATTAGTCTTACCTTTGGTGTCATTGATTTGTTGAAGCCACATCATTCTCCTATTAAACATAGGTACAGCAAATTCTTTCCCAAACAAGTAATTTAAAGTCTATATAATGGATATGTCTCCACCATTCTCCCCTACCCCAATATTTCATAATCTGTAAAAAATGCATAAGTCCTGCTCAAAGAGTATTTCATACACAAAAGAGATATCAATGAGTTTTACTCATAGTATGCAGAATTCTTCACTTTGCAAAAATGAAAGATATACCACAGATGTCTATAAACCTGTAAACTAGGTCTTATGAAGAATGTCTGAAAGAGGTAGGTGTGGTTCAGCTGGAAAATATGACTAAAGGAACAATGACTGGATCTGTAATTTCATGACTATAGGGATCTCCTAGATGAGAAAACTCCCATTCCCAGTGAAGTTAATTGCCTTCTCTGCAACTTAGTCTTCAGTGACTTACCCAGGGATGGTCACACTGATAGTATGTGTCAGAGACAAGACTAGGCCACTAGTTTTCCTGATTTTGAGGCTAACTATCCACTATGCCATTCTATTTCTCCAAAGAAAGACATGGTATTTTTCTTAAAATATCTGAAAAATTGTCATGAAAGAGAGGTGTGTGTGTGTGTGTGTATGTGTGCGCACGCTGCCCCCAAAGGAGAACAAGGCCTTGCGGATAGAAGTTCCAGGGAGACAGTCTTTTATCTTTAAAAAAAAGTTTATTTTTATTTTTTTAATAATAATAAGCACTTAAAAATTAATATGTTTCTCCATTACCCACAAACTCCCTGCCCCCTGAGAAGATAAAAAAGAAAAGGGAAGATCTCAACATGCAGCTGTATAGACTAGTAAAACAAATCCCCATCTTAGCCATGTGCAAAAAAGTACAACTCTTTCAGCATTTTAACTCTCTGTCAGCAGGTGAGTGAAGTGTTTCTTTTTCATTCTTTTGGAACCTTCTCTCTGGAATTTTATCATTGTGTTAATCAGTTCTAAAGTCCTTCCAACTTCTTTCTCTCTCTAATGTTGTTAGAATTGTATATGTTGTTCCGTTTCTGCTCATTTTGCTCTGCATCAGCTCATAGAGTTCTTTCTAGCTTCCTCTGAAGCTGTCCATTTCATAATTTCTTCTGGCCCAGTTACATGCCATTCCATTCATATACTACAATTTGTTTAGTCATTTGTCAATAGGAGAGCATCTCTTTAGTTTCCAGTTTTTGACTGTCACAGACAGATATAAATATAAATATTTTTGTTCCTGTAGATCTTTATTTGTTTCATTTATTTATGTTTTATTAATTTATTTGGTTGTTTTTCTAATTTCTTCTTCATTTGATTTCTTTATGTATAGGCCTAATAGGGGTACAGCTGGGTCAAAAGGCATGCTCTGAGCAAGTATTTGTTAAGTGTCTACTATGTTCCAGGCACTGTGCTCAGTGCTAGGGCTACAAAGAAAAGCAAAAGGCAGTCCCTCATCTTAAGGAACTCATGGTCTAATGTAGGCAACTACATGCAAATGAACATGCATAAGAAAGATGAATTGGAGATAATCAACAGACAAAAGGCATTATCATTAAAAAGAGAACGCACTTTCATTAAGGGGAACTGAGACAGATTTCTTCTAGACAATGGAATTTGAGCTAGGACTTGAAGGAAGTCAAGAGAGAGGAGTATTTCCTGTAATAGCAAAACCAAAAAAGGATGTAATTTGGGGTTGGAGAGGATTGATTTATTTTTCATTCTTTATCATTAGGAAAAAATATTGTCACCATATGGGTTACTAAATGAATATTAAAAGCAGAAACAGAAAGTAATTTGAGATAAAATTAGAAAATCAATCTTGACCAATTACCCTCAAAATCTTTGATTTTTCTCCCCACTCACCAGAAGTGTACTTTTAACTGAAGGTTATTTTATTTGTGAAGTTAGCATGAGAAAAGGAAAGTACTTGTTTTAATTTTTGTAGACTTTTTAAATTATTTGAGTAGAGCACTTCTAAAAAAAACAGACTGCAATCCTCTCTATAACTGAATAGCTCTGCAAGCAATCTAATAGCCAAAAAGTTCATGCTCTGTACCTGGTGCTGAAACTCTTTGAACTTAGTCTGGCTAATGCTCAGGGACAGTCATACAGGCAATCCACAGACATACACACAGAACATTTCCTACTCAGCATGATCTACCGGATCCTATAACCAAGTAGTACAGCCTTTGGGGAGGGACAGGAAGGGTCTGGGGTCATTTGCCAATCATGAGGTATAAGAGCAAGACTTCAAAGAGGAAGAAAAAAAATTTGAAAATACAACTATAGTTGAACCTCAATGAACCATACTAACAGAATAGAAGAAAAGTAAAGATAATTCTTAGCAGTAAGGAATACAGGCATTACTTCAGAATTCATCTCTCTTTTTAATAATGGTTATCAAATTAACCTTATCAAAGAAAATGATGGTGAGATCTGATGATACTTGTTTACAGCTGAACTACGTAACCATAACTAACCCAAGAAGCTGATTCAGTGTTATAAATTTGCCACAAACAATACTCAAATGGATTAATTTATTCTTGTAACTCATAGGTAGTCAAGGGTTGATAAAAATTTGTCTCACCTCTCCTCTATCCTCTATGGTATTCTGGACTTGGTTAGGACTTGGAATCTGGGGAGAAGAAACTTAGAATTACTAGGAAGAAAGGTTAATGGGTTTCCCAGAAAGGATTTGGGTTCTACCCCTTAAATTTTTAGCAATGGGAGAAAGACATTAAGCCAACAGTCAATTCTAAATGTTCCAATTGGGGGGGAGGGGGAGAAGAGATTGTAGAAAGGGAATCAGGAAGCGAAGCCAAATCTGTAAAGGTTCAGGGAAGACCAAGACTTTTAGATGTAGCCTTGTGTGAAGATCCCAGTCTTTGTTGATTCATTTAGCTCTTTTTTGCATGTGAAAAATTTCCTGCCATGCTATATAAACAATCTGCTGTGGAGCTACTTTTAAATTTGTCCATTTATCTTTCATCATATTTTGTAACAGCTACATTTTGTTGTAAACATTATGAACAGCATGGTTTGCAAGGGAAAAAGTGCAGAAAAGGGAGCTTCCTTCACTCACTAGGGAGATCTAAGAAAAGGTTCCCCACAAATTTGTCTTAAACGTTTTCACTTTTCTAGTCCCCATCTGTGCACTTTACATTTATAGGCATTCTGTGACTGCATGATTTTTTTTCCCCACTCTGCCTCTGCAGTAGTGAAGTTTTAAGGTGATTTTTTTTCATTGAAACAACTGCACGTTACCCCTGGGTGCAATCAGCTACAACTATCCACATAGGTATGACGTCTCCTACGTTGGGTTTCTTCCATGCTGCCTGTCTTTCCAATCTTTACTCACTTCACCCTCGCAGACAGACTCTGGGGGAGACTGACAGTACGGGTGTTTCCTATTGTCATTCCCTAGGCAAATATGAAATTAGGGGAATTGCTTAGTTGCTTGCAGAATGTTGCACAAATAAAACACTGAGTGAGATCTACCTAAGGCTTTGTATTCCTTGCTCCCTAAGTCCCTATAGACTATAAAATTTAATGCTACTGTGCATTTTTGGGTCTAGATTTTTCATGGATATAGAAAACCATTTCTAATACAAATTTTGTTTAAAAATTCAAGAATTAACAATCAAATGAGTTGCAATACTTCAATTATCATTGAGTTTTCTGCTTGGGAATGTCCTCAATTTCACCTTGGGGTTGCTCTGTGGCACATAAAAAGTAAATACAGTCAATGGTCTGTATGTTTTCCAGATCAGTCACATTTTACAATCCCCAGAGCTCCAGTGGATGTCAAATTCAAGTGGCAACATGGCTTGATCTAGAACTGCCTCTGCAATCTGATTGGTCTGTCTCTGGGGAAGGGTGGACATATCAACCTCTGGGGAAGTCTAGTGAAACTAGATTCTAGGAAACAGACAGACCCTTGACAGAAGAAGGGGTAGGAATGGGGAAGGGGTGGGGAGAGGGTGGGGGAGGGGACAGAAAAACAAATGCCTACAAAAAAAAAAACTAGAAGACTCCAAAAGGATGGTTGTGGTTTTAAGTAGCAGCTCCCAGAAGTGTCAAAGTACCACCCAATCCTGTTATTTGGCAGAACTCATATACATTACCTAAATGTCTCAATACCAGCCCGGAATGAAAGGCAGTAAAGAATCCTGGTCTGACAAACAAAACAGGGGCATTTTAGGTCTCTGCTTGTCAAAGACCAAATCTTTAGAGATGCTTATCTATTCTATGCAATTCCCCATGTGGAAACAAATTAAAAAGTCTCTCACACCTATTTCCATAGAGTCCAGCATTGCCCAACTTTGGCTCAGTGAATGCTGCACGGGTGTGAGAACTTACAAGAAAATCTACTCTATCAGCTTGGAGCATCTGAAAACTTGGGCAAGGATGTGAGGAAAGAAAAAAGGATGAGAACCAGGCAAGTCCTACCTTGTAGAGGTCTGTAGGGGAGAGACACCCCTGTTTCAGTATCCTCATTGCTCTCACATAGGATTTCATTTAAGGCTTGGTCCTTAATTTCATAAGCCTTGTTCTTTGCTGGCAAACTCTGTTCATGCTACTTAGTAATGGTCTGGCTCTTGACTTTAACGAAGAGTGTGACTTTTCTGACTTGAGGCTGCAAAGTTGTTGAACATCTATCTTTGGCTGGCCTAGCCACTGAGTCAGTATCAGGTTCAGAAGAAAGAGATATACATGCATTCCTTTACACTAACTATCCTTACAGAATTCTTGTCTGCCATTACTTAGGATGAGGATAGAAGGGAGATTTAGATCTGGACTTTCATTGGTTTAGGGGACCCCTGATGAGGAATCTCTTTTCTGTCAAAGCAAATGGCCAGTTGTTCTGAAATGCATAGTCTCAAAGAAAGCTTCTTGGGAGCACCAACAAGTTACATCATTTCTCTTGAGTCCTACAGTCAATATGGGCTAGAAGCAGGACTGGAGCTCATGTCTTCCTGACTCTGAGGTCAATTCTATTTACTATGCCATGATGTCTCTCTTAATACTGATGAGAGTAAATATTTTTTGTTTGGAGTTTTGTCCATTCTCCTTTTTCAATGTCCAGCTTCCTTCTACTATCTTTTTTCTTCTTGGTCCTGTCCTTTCTTGACTAAGATGTCACTCTTTTGAAACTCAAGTCTCAAACAAATGAAGGCATTCTCTTTTCCTTTGTTTGGTTTTAATAATCTGTCCCTTGGTGGTGTCAGAGTTTTAATCAGATTGGGAGGGAGGGGAGAGAAGGGGAGAGGAGAGAAGAGAAGACAAGAGAGGAGAAGAGAAGAGAAGAGAGAAGAAGAAAAAAGAAAAGGAAAGAAAAGAGAGGAGAAGAGAGATACAAGTACACATATGTGTGTATATAAACATATTTAGTAGACTATGTCTCCATTAAGGAAACTAATGAAAAATAGAAGTACAGGAAGATAAGAAATTTGATGGACAGTGCCAATACTATTGGGAAAAGAGACAAATGTCCGTAAAAATTAATAGAAGACTAAGTATTCTTTGGAGTTAGTTACGCTTAAGTTGACCACGAAATCCTTGAGAACAGGGACTATTTTTTTGCCTTGCTATCTCCAATGTTCAGCACAGTGCCTGGAATATAGTAGGTGTTTAATAAAACCTTGTTAACTGACTGAAATCAGCGCCTCCAATTTCCTACATGCCTTTTCCTTTATTCTAGGTTTGTTCAGTCCCCTCAGAAAAAAAACTATCCCTCTTTATCCCTGTTTACATCACTATTCTAAGGCTTAGGGGCAGTACTCAGTCTTGAATCCAACGCTCTTTGTCCCGATGGAGGGTTTCTATTGTATAGAACGTGGTTGGGGAAACACACTCATTGAGTATGGCTTAGCCTGAGCATTGATTTTTAACCCTTTTTACTGGTTGATTGCCCTACATAAAATGAATGGACAGTCTCAAACTAGCTCCTAGTAAACTGGTGTCAACATTATAAACCATTATAATCACCACAATTAGTACTAATTAACACCTTTCAGTGCCATCTCCACTAGAGCAATCTGGAATGAAAGGTCATAAAAGAAAATGAATTTCATGAACTTTTGGAGGTGATCTCCAGTCTTTAGATCAAGCAGAGGAGCAGGACAGTGAGAGGAAGTGATCTTTTCCATTGTTAGGCTAGGATGTCTCTCAGGAATGATGATGATGAAGATGGTGATGGTGGTGATAGTGGTGATTTTGATGATGATGATGGTGGTGGTGGAGGTGATGGTGATGGTGGTGATTTTGGTGATGATGATGGTGGTGGTGGTGGAGGTGATGGTGGTGATGATGATGATGGTGGTGGTGATGATGGTGATGATTGAGACAACCACCACAATAATATGATAGCTCGTATCTATATAGTGCTTTAGAGCTTACTGCATGATTTCTTTATACAACAAGACTCTCCTCATGTCTATCTTTCATGAAAAGGAAATACTATGGGAAAAAAACCTCCTTGAACCCAGAGAAGGTAAACTAATTGTCCAATGTCACACAAGTATGAGTGTCAGAGACAAGATTTGAAGCCAGTTCTGATGACTCCAAAACCAACTCTCTTTTCCTTGGACATTGGTGACTGTTAGTCCTTGCCATCATCCCCTATTGTGGCCTCTGAGATGTAAAGCAAGGTCTCATTTTCACCTAAATGTCCAAAGTAGTATTTTTTTTTGTCTTATCAAGGAGTTAGAAACAAAGCAGATTCATTGTTTTGGGAATAGCTAAACAAATTGTGGTACATGAAAGGAACAGAACTACAGAGATGTAAATGGAAAGAACAATGGGACAAAATTGAATTCTGTACAATTATAATGACCAGGTTGGCCCTGGAGAAGAGTTGAGAAAATACATCTCTTCCTTTGATTTTTTTAAGTAAGAGCTTATGACTGTAGAACATTGAATATGCTGTCAGACATGGTTCATGTGTTAGTAAGTTTTGCTGAATTGCCTCATTTCTCTTTCTTTTTAAATCTTTCATTGGGTAGCAAGGTGGTGCAGTGGATAGAGCACCAGTGCAGGAGTCAGGAGGACCTGAGTTCAAATCTCACCTCAGACACTTGACACTCACTAGCTGTGTGACCTTGGACAAGTCACTTAACCCCAACTGCCTCATCCTGGGTCATCCTCAGTCGTCCTGATGAATATCTGGTCACTGGATTCAGATGGCTCTGAAGGAGAAGTGAGACTGGTGACCTGAACAGCCCTCCCTCACTCAAAACAAAGTCAAGTGCAAATCTTGTCATCATTTCTGATGGCATGGTCTTCTTCAGGCAATGAAGGACAAACACATACTCCAATCTTTGATTCAACAATAACAATAAAAATATCTAACATTTATGTAATACCTGTTGTGTGTCAGGCACTTTAAAATCATTGTGTTATTTATTCCTCATTTTTATTGACCCGGGTCACAGAGTTAATACCTTGAACTTAGGTCTTCTTGACACCAGGCAAGGCACTCTACTCACTGCACCACCCAGCCCTCAAGAGAAGACTGGGAGTAGAAGAGAAGGGAAATATCCAGAGATGAACCTGATTAAAAAAAAAAAGAAAGCAATAAAATAAAGGGAAAAAATTCCTAGAAAAGTTTATAAATTACTAAGTAGCTCTAAGTATAGGCAGGGAAATTCCTACAAAATAAAATGCTTTTAGCTGAAAAGAAAATTATAAAATTAATGTTATTCAGTCCATGATAAGAGTTCTCAATGAGAATACATAAATTTTTTAAAGAATATTTTAATAACTATATTCCTATATAATTGGTTTCCTTTGTAATCCTACATATTCTGTTCTATTCATGACAACATTATTCTGAGAAGAGGTCTATAGGTTCTACTAGACTGCCAAAGGTGTATACCCCACAGGAAAAAAAGGTTAAGAAGCCCTGCCCTAGGAAAGTCTTTATTATCCCCCCTAGGGCAATCTTTAGATCAAGTCAAGCTGCAGTACAACCATTACAATAGGTAAGATGTCCAGGTTGGCATCCCCAGACATTGGAGTGTATCTTCATTCTTACTGGAAATTTTTTTTTTTTTTTTGCTTTTGTGTTCTCCCTTTGCCTTATTCACATTCTTCAAAAGTTGTGCCTCACTGACTTTATTTTTCTGTTAGCCTGAGTGTCACTGTGAGGAAGAAGCCTTGTTAACCTTCAAGTATTGTACAAATGTCAGCGCTTGGAAAAATTCTTCTCCCTCCTCCCTTCCTATACTCTCCACAGCAGCTCAAGCTGAGGCTGGCATACCTACCTGAAAGATTCTAGAAGCTAATGGAAGGGACCTAAGAGTTGTGACCCAAGTCAGCTCAATTCAATTCAACAAAACGGTAGGAAGGGTCTGCTTACTTACATATTTAACCCCTAATGCTAAGTGCTGAAGAAGTTACATGAATGTCATGGAATACAATGGTGCTGGAAAAAAATAGAATATCAAAGAAACGTGGAGAAACCAATACAAAATGAAATGAGCAAAGCCAGAAGAACATTCTAACATTCTATGGTTTAACATCTATTCTGTAGAAATGAACAATCCTAAAAGATTTAAGGACACTGATCAACCAAACATGATGCCAAAGGACTCATGATGAAGTGTGTTGCCTGCCTTGTGACAGAGTGGTGATGGTGAATATACAGAATAAGAAAAGCAGTTTTAAATGTGACCAGCAGGGAAATGTATTTCTTTGTCTGTGCTCAGGTGACAGAGGAGCTCTTGAATTCTTTCTTCCTATCTTATTTTTTTTAATTAATGGGGAAGAAAAAATAAATGCTTAGTAATTATTGGTTAATTTTCCTGAAATGCCTATTGTCTCTTACCTCCTTTTACAGATGAGTTCTGCAAATTAACCTACCGTTATATAAAGTAGTGCTTTTTATATTTAGATGAAAAAATGAATGAAGAAAAAGTATTTATTAAATGCTTTGGTCAAGCAGCTAGGTGGCACAGTAGATAGAGTGCAGGACTTGGAGTCAGGCAGACTCATCTTCTTGAGTTCCATCTGGAAGACACGTATTAGTTGTGTGACCCTGGGCAAGTCACTTAACCCTGTTTGCCTCAGTTTCCTAATCTGTAAAATGAGCTTGAAAAGGAAATGGCCAAGCATTTCCAAATGTGCACATGGAGAGTCCCACATGATTGGAATGATGCAACAACTACAATATGTGTCAGGCACTCTGCTGAACACTGGCGACACGAGTATGAAAATGGAATTAATCCTTGTTTTGAGGATCTTGCATTCTAATGGAGGAGAAAAGTCACATAAAAGACTGGAAGCTAGGGAGGGGGCATGAATATGCTGGAACCAGCTTGTTACTGGCTCAGAGTCGATGGTTAAAATTTCAGTGTCAGCATTTATACTTTGAAAATTGGCAATTACAAATCTAGATCTAGATCTGATTGTCTAGTCTTAAGAAATTGAAAATATTAATAATAATTTAAATCATATGTTGGATTATTTTGGAGGAGTGGAATTTTTGTGAAAAATTTACCAGTAGCTTTTACCACTGGGTATTTGGGATTGGTAAATGTAGCCACAGGGAAGTAGATTGATGTACACTTTCCAATGGGAGTGTCCATATTGATTTGAAAAGGGTGTGGGTGGAGGGGTAAGAGAATACACAAGAGGCAGCAGGGTGGCTATCAGGCAGATGCATGGCTGGGGCTCTCTGGTTAACATGAACCTATGAAGGACACACCAATAAGGACAGGGGAGGTAGGGATTCCAGAGCTGAAAGGGTTAAGTCCTTCAGGGCAGAGATGAAACCACTGTCAAGAGGATGGTCCCAGAGAATAAAGTGATTCATGGCTTGGGTGACCTAGATATAGTGGGTCAATAATCCAGAGGAAAGTCAGAAGACAGAGGGAAATGTAGATACACTGCCCTGTCCTCAGGACACTGTCCTGGAATTTAACAGAAGGTAGGCAGCAGCTTGACCACGAGGACGGCAGCCTACAGAATTAAAGCTCAATGTCTAATTGGGACAGGAATATAGTTAGGATCCCTTAGTCCTCACACTGCACTGTAACACCCGAGGGAGTTAAAGCAAGCTCATAATTGTACAAAGGACTATTTAAATGTTGGCTTTAACTGCTTAATAAACAGAACTATTAGGTGTTTCTTTTGGTAAGGACACTACGAAAAAAATTACTAAAACATTAAAGGGCTCAGAAAACACAGAAAGCTGAGAAAGTTCTGACTTAGGAGACCCTAGCCCTATTTCCCTTATTCTGTTTCTTAATTCTCTGGCCTTGGACAACTCATTTAAACTCTATAGCCTTCTGCTTCCTGTCTGTAACATTAAGGGGCTGGACTTCACTAGATGATCCCTGAAATCCCTTCTAATTCTCAAAGTCTCTTGCTCTTTGGGTAAGAAGCATTTTTGTTGTTGCTCAGTTGTGTCTGACTCATCATGACCCCGTTTGGGGTTTTCTTGGCAAAGAAGCTGGAGTGGCTTGCCATTTCCTTCTTCCATCTTTTTACAGATGGAAAAACTGAGGCAAACAAGGTTCAGTGACTTGACCAGGGTCACACAGATAATAAGAGTTTGAGGCCAGATTTCAACTTAGGAAGAAGAGTTTTGCTGACCCCAGGTCTAGCACTCTATCCATTGTGCCACCTAGCTGCCCAAGAAGAATTAGAAAGAGAGAGAAAATTAGAGAAAAGTGAGAGGCCTTGGTGGGGCCTCCCACAATGCTTAGTAGTCTGTTCTTTCTGGGGTGAGCTTAAGTATTCCTAGGTCAACCTCACTTTCCATTCCCACTTTCCCTTGTAGATGAAACTGCAGATTGAAAAACCAAGCTTTCTCTGCCCAATTCAAATGTATAATGATATTTGAAGGTAAGTTCCAATACATAGAGACTGAATGCCCTCTCCCACTCCCATACCCTTGAGAAACCTACCCCTCGTGCTTTTCAGTCAATGAGTCTGAAATGCTTCATCAATAAATCCAACAACCCTCCTCACATTCCTAGAAATTGTAGAAGATAGAAAGAGAAAGGTTACTCCAAGATCATTGTCAACTGACACTATTAATTGATCACTCATTGAATGCTGACCATGGTCCTGAAAGTTACGGGGACATATAAAATTCCTCCCTCCCAGAATCTAGAGACATGCTATGGTATAGTGGAGAAACATTTTATATCTGTGTTCAGAAGAAACCTACATTCAAATACTGCCTCTGAGTCTATTTGGGTGCCCATAGGCCAGACACTTGCTCTCCTTGAGAATCAGTTTCCTCCTGTCTAAAGTGGGGATAAAAATTTTATAGGGTTATTATGAGGATGAAAGGAAATAATATATGTAAAGCACTATGTAAATGTCAGTTATTGATCTCTGATCATTTAGTTTGGGTCCTGGGATGCAAAAGCCCAGGACTGGGAATAAGGAAATTGAGGTCCAAGATTCAGCTTTGCCACCAACTAGGTGTATGACCTTAACTAAGGCACATCACCTCTGTGAACCTCAGTTTCCTCACACATAAAATGAGACTTGAACTACTAGATAACCCTCAAGGCTCCTTCCTGCTCTAACATTCTATAATGTCATTAAGAAACAGTATGGTAGTAGAATGGATAGAGTACTGTACTTTGAGTCAGGAAGACAGGATAAAAATCTGCAACTGGCACTAGCTATATGACCAAAACCAATGTAAAATGAAGAAAAGAAGGTCAATTAGGACCTGCCTCACAGGTTAATCATAGGATACATGAAATAAATGACACTGCAAATGTACAAATAGTGATAGGATAGGATTGTAATTTTATTGTTATAGGGATCTCCCTGGATAAGGAATGCCCTCCCTCTACCAAGGTAGATCAGAAACGTTCCCATAATATAATAGTGTATAATAATAAGTATATGTTATGTAATATAATATATTACTTGTATTATGTCATATAATATATAACAGGATACAATATATAATAGTATATAATTGTGTATAATAGTATATAATTTATAATTATAGAATTAGGTTCTATAATTAATTAACATTAATTTATATTAAAGTGTTGCCTTGAACACTAAGTGGTTAAATGACTTGCCCAGAGTCACAGTCAGTATGTGTCACAATGGAGACTTGTCCTTAGATTATCCTGGTTATGAGGGATCCTCTCTATTCCTTCACGCTGTCTCTCAAACTTTAAAATATTATATAACTTTCAGTTACGATGATTTTTGTTATCTGCATACAGATATGAAAGACCAAAAGAACATTTACAACATAACCTAAAAAGGACCATGTGACCAATTTTGTGACCCCATTTGGGGTTTTCTTGGCAAAGGTACCCTGAGGCAAACAGAGTGAAGTGATTTGTCCAGGGTCACACAGCTAGTAAGTGTCTGAGGCCAGACTGAAACTTAGGCTCTCTTGACTCAGTTTCCTGATCTATAAAATGAGAAGGAAAGAAGGAAATGGCAAACCATTTCAGAATATTTGCCCAAAAATCCCAAATGAGGTCAAGAAGAGTCATCCATGGCTGAAAAACGTTTGAATAATAACCTCCTGACTCCAGGGCTGGCCCTCTATTTTCTGCACTGCCTAGAGCTGCCTGGTTCAGATGATCCCTAGTAATATCTCCACCCAAGGGAATGAGCTGAGAAGCGACAGTGAAAGGTTGATTAGCATGAGACAGGTTATCTGGAGGACGTGAATTTAGAAGGTAGAGCCATGGAGTGGTGGAAAGGGAAGAGAGTGAGGGGACAATGACAGGCTAGAAGAAGGACGTGTGGAAAGATCTATAAATAGAAACAAGCACAGCCGGGTGCAGGGGAGGGCAAGCCAATTTCTTTGGCTAGAGTGGCATGGAGTAATGAGGAGTCAAGCTACTGAAAAACATGGGAATATATTGGGGAACGGCCTGGAGGAGCAGGCAGAAAGGCTGAGAGCTCCATGAATTAATGAGTTGCTTTAGAAGAAGACCCAGGGACTCTGTTTCCCAGTCTGGTACCTAAGTTCTAAAACTAAATTGTCTCACATGCACAATTTGACTGTTCCTGAGAGATTTCCCATTATGCTCTGGGTCACTCTCTTATTTTAGCTTTTTTTGAACACCCTCCTGAGAATTCTTATTTCAGCTCTGATTTGAAAATAGCTAAATTAGTATTTTTTTCTTTTTTTAATGGGGTTTGGATCATAGCTGTTGTCGTGCTGGAGCTGTAAGAATGCATTTCTCCAAAACATACCACCGAGGTGAAGAGATGCAGTACTGTGCCTCCTGAGACCAGGGTGGAAGAGACACAAAACTTCATACATCAGGAATTTTCTTGACTGTCTTTCCTAGGCTGGAGTCCAAGATGAAGCTGAGAAAATGAAAAGGGATTTGGCTGACAAAGCAGATGACAGGCAGAGAGAGCAAGTGGAACAGAGACAGCCAATGGTGAGAGGAGACTTGGCAAGTGCCTGCGAGACACCCCTTGTTCAAAAACCATAAAACTCGGACTGTCTGTCTCAAACATGAACCCTCACGTGCAAATCATTTTAGCCCATGGAAAGTAGCTTGCCAGGAAGGCTCACTCCAGGGGGCTGGATTCATTCTCCTCCAGCATCACCATCTGGCTTCCTGCTGGCACAGAGTGGACAGGGATGAGAAGAAAACTCAACAATGAAAATTCTAATGGCTGGGAGATGAGCAGCTATTCTGCTGGCTTAGTCTGGACTATGGGGGAAAAAAAGTCAGGCAACAGAGGGAATGGAAGTGGGCACTGGACCTTTCTAAGGAGGGGAGAAAAGGAGGAATTTTATTTCTGGTCTGAGTGTTAGCAAGTAGCCAGGTTCAGCTCAATGGCAGGACCTTGGTTGTATTTCATTGGTGGTCCTATAAAAACTGGAAGATGTCTCATTTCTCCCAGGTTTCCCAATGACATAAATGGGGTTCCCAAATGATCTCTTACCTCCCCATTTCCCTATGCAAATGTCTTTTAATAATAAACCTAGAGGGGAGGGGGAGGTAGGTGGTACAGTAGAGAGAGTACCAGCCCTAGAGTCAGAAAGACCTGAGTTCAAATCTGACCCCAGACACTTGATTCCTGCTAGCTGTGTGACCCTGAGCAAGTCACTTAACCCTCATTGCCTTGCCAAAGAAATACAGTTTTAAAATAAATGAAAGCTATCTATGCTCATAAAAAAATTTTCTAAATCACTATTAATTAGAAAGATGCAAATTAAAACAACTCTTAGATACTACCTCACACCTATCAGATTGGGTAATATGATAAAAAAAAGAAAATGGTAAATGTTGGAGAAGATGTGAGAAAATTGGAACACAGTATTGTTGGTGGAGTTGTGAACTGATCCAGTCATTCTGGAGAACAATTTGGAACAATGCCCACAGGGCAGTCAAACTGTGCCTACCCTTTGATCTAGCAATAACATTAGTAGGTCTGTATCCCAATGAAATCATAAAAACAGGAAAAGGATCCACATGTCCAAAAATATTTATAGCAACTCTTTCTGTGGTGGCAAAGAATTGGAAATTGAGGGAATGGCCATCAATTATGGAATGGCCAAACAAGTTGTAGTTTATGAATGTAATGGAACACTACTATGCTATAAGAAATGATGAGCAAGTGGATTTCAGAAAAACCTGGAAATACTTACATGAACTGAGGCTGAGTGAAATGAACAGAACCAGGAAAACATTGTACACAGTAACAGTAACTCTGTGCAATGACAACTCTGATAGACTTAGTTCTTCTCAGCAATGCAATCATCTAACATAATTCCAAAAGACTAAAGATGGAATATACTATCCACGCACAGAGAAAGAACTAGGGAGTCTGAATGCAGATCGAAGCAAACTATTTTCTCTCTTTTTTTCTCATGGTTTTTCCCTTTTGTTTTGATTTTTTTTTTCACAATATGACTAATGTGAAAATGTGTTTAATATGATTATATATGCATAGCTTATATCAGATTGCATGCCATCTTGGGGTAAAGTGAAGGAAGGGAGGGAATAAAAAAACTGGAACTCAAAATCTTATAAAGTGAATATTGAAAACTAAAAAGAAAATTTTAAAAATAAGTCTTAGGTTTAGGGATTTAATTCTCCAACTTTGAAGTTATTTTATTTTACTTTCTGTAGATATGGGGGTGTGCATTAATGTGCAAGGATTTAATGAATGTACTTAAAATCAGGGTCCATGCCTGAGACAACAGTGGCATCAGTGACATTGTCAACCTGGTCCCAACCTATCTTTCCCATCTCACCATACATTATACCTCTTCCTGAACTCTAGGTACCAACCAAACTAGCCTTCTCTCTATTTCTTATACATGGTCCTCCATCTCCTATTTCTAAAACTTTGCACTGACCCAGAGGTCCTCCATGTTCATCATGCACATCTGGCTCATTTGTGACTCACAGTATCCTCCTGTTTCTACAAGGGGTAACTCAAAGATGGCCTTCTACACGAAGCTTTTACTGATCACAACTTACCCTCCACCATAGTGCTTTTCCTCTCTTGCTTACTTTCTATTTGTTCTGTATAGATTCCATATAAATACATTCTATATATACTTATACATATTGTCTCTCTCAATAGAATATAAGGTCCCTAAGAAAAGGAATTGTTCCATGCTTTGCACTTGCATCCTCCACACCTAACACAATGGCTGGCACACAGCAGTTACTTAACAGATGCTTATTGATTAATTGTCTCCCATGCTTTTTTTTCTTTCATTCCAGAGCCCACACCCTCTCCAGTTACCTCTTTCCTCATTCTCTTCCCAACCCTTCCCTCAAGCATCTCCACTATTGTATCCTCAACTCGTCTTTCCCCTTTCTGAAGGACTCTGTCTCTGCCTTGCTCTCTCCTCCCTACACCTGTCAAAATGTATCTCCTCCCATCAAAGTACATCTAATTTATATGCCTGTCAAGCTGGAAGGACTCTAATTTTCTTTTACAACACTAAAATGTTAATGACTAATAGTATTATTATCCAGCATCCCAAGGAATGTCTTAACCCAAAGAAATTTTTCTCTGATGGTAGAACATCAGACATTAGTGAGAGGTGGGTGAGGAAAGATATTAGGGAGCTAGAGTGTCTTTTCTGAGACCCTTAGATCTATCATAAAAGAGATAACTACCCCCACCATAAGACCATCCCCATATAAAGTTAATGTGGATTCTTTCTTCAGCCTCCCTTGTTGTTAGGTTATTTGTCTGGATATGGGGTTTAGTATTTCAGTTGGAAAGCATATTCTTTGGAAAAGATGAATGATCTCGTATAGATTAAGACTAGTGTGAGTGACGATTGATTTGTTTAGGACATACATCTGAGTTTTAAGCGAAATATTCATTCTGATTCAAAATTTTTTGAGTTTTTTTGCTATTTTGAATGCAACAAGCTATAGTATGCTGGAGAGACTTAAACACCGGAACTGTTCTATGATTATGAGACACATAAAATTTGTCAGTCCTAGCTTAACTCACTCCACCTCCTCACCAGCAACGTTGCCCCCTTGGAGGAGAACCTGAAAAGACCTTAAGAGTCAAGGTCTCCCACTGTATCCTAAACTATATCTGGCCACTGGACCCAGATAGCTCTGGAAGAGAAATTGAGGCTGGTGGCTTTGCACAGCTCTCCCTCACTCAAATTAAATTCAATTGCAGGTCATGTCGTCATCTCCCTGATGCTATGGTCCTCTTTGAGAACAAAGGACAATGCGCAACCCCTTAGAATATCTTTCTTCTCCTTACCCTCTCTTATCCACTTCCCATCTCCCCTTAATATTTTGCCTTCCTCAGTTAGAGGAAGAAGCCATTTTAAGAATATGGACCATCTTGTTTTCTTGTATTTGTATTCATAGCGCTTATCACA
Organism: Bettongia penicillata ogilbyi; assembly: GCA_023548195.1. Taxonomy (NCBI): domain Eukaryota; kingdom Metazoa; phylum Chordata; class Mammalia; order Diprotodontia; family Potoroidae; genus Bettongia; species Bettongia penicillata. Next base: position 1,974,899 of record JAJHZJ010000309.1, read on the forward strand.
GTGGTTGGCACACAGAAAGAGCTTATTAAATTATCTATCATCCATGTATATGTTTTTGTTTTTACCTATCATCTATATATGTTTGTATGATTACACACAGAAGATGAGAGTTTGGTTATGATACATAAACTATACTGTGGTTGTTCAGTCAGGACCTAAAGTCTAAGCCCAAAAAGATGAGAGGATAGAGAGGTGTCAGAGTACAGATTTCAGAAATGCATCAGATAAATTTAAAGCTGAAAGTGATGGATACCACAATTGCTTTGAGGATTAAATCTAAGATAAGCATCTTGGAAACAAAGTATCAAAGAAGTAATTCACTAATTAACTAGTTTGAATTGTTTCCTTGGGATCTTAATCAAGAATACCTTGTATCAACTCAGCTTAGAAGTGAAAACCTACATTCAACCAGGAACTTTATGAACTGTTTGTGAAACAAAAAGATGACAGCAAAGTTCACAATTTCAGAGCAGTGAGTTTCCCTGATCTCATGGGTTTTCCTCATTCTTGTACTTTTTTGCCAAGGATTTTTTGTGCGTCCTCCATTCTCCCCCACTGATACTGAGGACACTGCTGGGAATACAACAGGTTAATGTATGGAGTAGGATGCATTTATTATTTCCTTCTTGGTTTCAATATATGAGCACCTATTATGCCATTTTTATTTCTTCTACCTTATTGATAAGTTTAAATCTTGTATCACTATTGTGAATAGTTCATTTTGTACAAATAGAAGCATACTGGTGGGGGGGCGGGTAAATAGGTAGAATATATTCCCCCACAATAGGATTACCTCTAGAACCCTGAGAGAGTATGACCAAGTACTGGTGGTACTCCAGTTATCCAGACCTGCTAGTGTGAAGACAGGTTGGAATGAGTGAGTCAGCCCAGGTAGTGAGTAGAAATCCACAAAACCACGTGAGAGGCATGACAGACTATAGTATAAGTGGTAACTCTCCATGCACCCATACTAGGGTTTGGCGATAGCTTTAACACAATGAGATAAAGCAGTCAAAGGTCTCATTTTGCTCCATTTTTAAAATTTTATTTATTAAACTTTTTACATTCATTTTCACAAAATTTTGGGTTCCAAATTTTCTCCCCATTTGTCCCCTCTCCCCACCCCAATACACCAAGCATTCTAATTTCCCCTATCATCAATCTGCCCTCTCTTCTATCATCCCTCCCTTCCTTTGACCCCATCTTCTCTTTTGTCCTGTAGGGCCAGATAACATTCTATTCCCTATTACCTGTATTTCTTATTTCCTAGTAGCAACAACAATACTCGACAGTTCTTCCTAAAACTTTGAGTTCCAAATTCTCCCCATCCCTCCCTCCCCACCCATTCCCTTTGGAAGGGCAGGCAATTCAATATAGGCCATATCTGTGTAGTTTTGCAAATGACTTCAATAATAGTCATGTTGTGTAAGACTAACTATATTTCCCTCCATCATATCCTGCCTCCCATTGCTTCTATTCTCTCTTTTGATCCTGTCCCTCCCCAAGAGTGTTGATTTCAAATTGCTCCCCCCTCCATTGCCCTCCCTTCCATCATACCCCCCTACCCTACTTATCCCCTTCTCCCCCACTTTCTTGTATTGTAAGATAGGTTTTCATACCAAAATGAGTGTGCATTTTATTCCTTCCTTTAGTTGAATGTGATGAGAGTAAACTTCATGTTTTTCTCTTACCTCCCCTCTTTTTCCCTCCACTAAAATGTCTTTTGCTTGCCTCTTCTATGAGAGATAATTTGTCCCATGCCATTTCTCCCTCTCTCCTCCCAATACATTTCTCTCTCACCACTTAACTTCATATTTTTAAGGTATGATCCCATGCTATTCAATTCACTCTGTGCTGTTTCTGTGTGTGCATGCATGTGTGTGTGTGTGTGTGTGTGTATGTGTAATCCCACCAACTACCCAGATACTGAAAAGTTTCAAGAGTTACAAATATTGTCTTTCCATGTAGGAATGTAAACAGTTCACCTTTGGTAAGTCCCTTATGACTTCTCTTTGCTGTTTACTTTTTCATGCTTCTTCTCATTCTTGTGTTTGAAAGTCAAATTTCCTTTTCAGCTCCGGTCTTTTCATCAAGAATGCTTGAAAGTCCTCTATTTCATTGAAAGAGCATATTTTCCCCTGAAGTATTATACTCAGTTTTGCTGGGTAGGTGATTCTTGGTTTGAGTCCTAGTTCCTTTGACTTCTGGAATATCCTATTCCAGACCCTTTGATCCCTTAATGTAGAAGCTGCTAGATCTTGTGTTATCCTGATTGTATTTCCACAATACTGGAATTGTTTTTTTCTAGCTCCTTGCAAGATTTTCTCCTTGACCTGGGAATTCTGGAATTTGGCCACAATGTTCCTAGGAGTTTCTCTTTTTGGATCTCTTTCAGGTGGTGATCTGTGGATTCCTTCAATATTTATTTTGCCCTCTGGTCCTAGAATCTCAGGGCAGTTTTCCTTGATAATTTCATGAAAGATGATGTCTAGGCTCTTTTTTTTTGATCATGGCTTTCAGGTAGTTCCATAATTTTTAAATTGTCTCTCCTGGATCTATTTTCCAGGTCAGTTGTTTTTCCAATGAGGTATTTCACATTTTCTTCCATTTTTTCATTCTTTTTGTTTTGTTTGGTGATTTCTTGGTTTCTCAGAAAGTCATTAGCCTCCATCTGTTCCATTCTAATTTTGAGAGAACTATCTTCTTCAGTGAGCTTTTGAACCTCTTTTTCCATTTGGCTAATTCTGCTTTTGAAAGCATTCTTCTCCTCATTGGCTTTTTGAACCTCTTTTGCCAAGTGAGTTAGCCTATTTTTCAAAGTGTTATTTTCTTCAGCATTTTTTTGGGTCTCCTTTAGCAAGGTATTGACCTGTTTTCCATGGTTTTCTTGCATCTCTCTCATTTCTCTTCCCATTTTTTCCTCCACCTGTCTAACTTGATTTTCAAAATCCTTTTTGAGCTCTTCCATGGCCTGAGCCCATTGGTTATCTCTTTCGGATGTTCAGGATACAGAGGCCTTGACTTCTATGTCTTTCCCTGATAGTAAGCATTGTTCTTCCTCATCAGAAAGGAAAGGAGAAAATATCTGTTCACCAAGAAAGTAGCCTTCTATGATCTTATTTTTTTTCCCTTTTCTGGGCATTTTCCCAGTCAGTTATTTGACTTCTGAGATTTCTCTCCACCCCTGCCTCACTGGTGCTTGGGGTCTGAGATTCAAATGCTGCTCCCCAGTCTCAGGGCTTTTAGCGGGTGGTGGGGCTGCTATTCAGTGGTATTAAGTTCTGGTGCTCAGGTGGGGGCAGGGCCACCTCACAGGGCTCAGTTCCCTCAAGGGGTTTATGCAGAGATCTTCAACAATGGAACCGAGCTCCTGTCTTCTTTGGGAGCCCGGGTCTGCTGTTGCCTCCTGAGGAGGTCTGAGTTATGGAGACACCCCGCTCCCCTCTTGGCCAGCCCTGAAGTCTCTCTCACTGACCTGTAGCATCTGTGGGTGGAGGGACTTTCGTGGCCACCAGAGATTCTGTCCCTGAAGCCTGCTTGGATCTGCTCCTCTTGGGGCCACGCAGCCAGGGCAGGGCTGAGCTACGCTCTGGATCTGGTGTGCGATGGACCTTTGTTGATGGTTTTTCAGGGCTCTATTGAACAGAAATCTCCTCCACTCCATTGCTGCATGGCTTACACTGCTCCAGAACTTGTTGGGATTTCCTCTTTACAGGTAATTATGGGCTGTGGGCTTGGAGCTAGCATATGTGAATCTTTCTACTCCGCCATCTTGGCTCCTCCCCCTCCATTTTGTACTACACTATGCTATGAGTCTATAGTTTTCAGAAGTCTCCTGGTACCTATGAGATCAAAGTCATTAAAAATGAAGTCTCTCCATTCACTCATCAAGCAAAGATTCATTAAGTGCCAACTATGTTCTAGGCATTAAGCTAAATACCAGGAATTCCAGGACAATAACAAAAACCAGCCCATACCTTCAAGGAACATATGTTCTCACGGGCCTACTGGTTTTAAAGTGGAATGTTTTCATAAGATGGAGGCAGTACTTCATGAATGAGGTTTGGTGGAGGCAGAGAATGGCAATTATCTGAGGAGGAGTGTGTAATCCTAGAGATTATTCTATGGAACAGAAATAATACTTGACTAAAATCAAAGAAGGAAGGGAACATGAGGAGGAGGTAGAAAAACCAAAAGATTGGGAGAAGATACACAGGGGCATTGCAACATTGCCCTGGGTCATTTTCCTGTATTTCATCTCAGTGGTGTTTATGGGAAGTGGTGGGGGAGGAGGGTGGCACTCACAGATGCTTAGTAGGTTGGTATTTGGGAATAGGCTGCTTCAGTCACCCCAGACAGAATGCACCAGAATGGAGAAGCAAGCTATAATTAAGTTGTGTGATAGCTGATGTCCATCAATCACGGCTTCACTACTGCATATCAGCTGGATTTTCTCCAAGTTTTAAAATCACTTGGGAAATATATTGGTACTTCCACAATTACACCATCATAGTCATGGAGAAAATTCCTTAGCTCATTTTGCATTTTTATTGAAAGTGAGTCTGTCTAATCCTCTAAGATATTAACACTTCTTATAATAATATTGGGGACTAGCCTATGCATAAAGCCATTTTGACAGTGTCTCCCCACAAGGAGGAATCTAGGGAGCCTGCTTCCACTAACATTGTGGTGATGTGTTGTTGTCCTTGCTGTTGATGGTGTTGATGATGGCAGTGCCTTGGAGAGACTGGAACATGCACAGACATTCTGTGACTTTCTGGTCTGCTAACTACATGATTAGGCAAAGCCTTTTCAGTTGCCTAGGCAACCAGACTGAGGGTCACCTCAAGAAGCACGACTGATCAGAACTTTGCCCACTCTTTTCAGCTGTGTTCTCTTCAGCTTCTCTCTCTTGGTTTCACTCCTTTCCTACAGGGGTTAAGTGACAGATGATGCTTTTAAGGTGAGAAGATTCAGGCCCCATCAACGTTGATATCTGTCCTCTCAAAAATGATCTTCAGTTCTTTTGCCTCACAATTTGTTCTTTTTTATTTTAGGTGAAGGAGATTAATCCAGAGTCTCAGAACCTGTGAGTTTCTAATGGTCAGGGGAGCAGTTATTCGGATTCCCAGCATCCCAACATACAGGTTTTACAACTAGCTCAACATTGAATCCCTAAGGAGCAAGGAAGTCACAGTGACCTTAGGGACCAGACCCAGTAATACCATGTTTGGACATAAACTTGATGGAACCAAGTACTATGTGGGAGTTGTGCCAAAATTGAGCCCACTCTCCCTAAAGATGGAAGTGGGATCAAGTTATCTGAGGTTGAGAGGAAATGTTCATAAGTTTTTTCATGCTAAATCTTTGAATTTAATATCCCTTTGCCAAAGCTAATTAATATTAAGTGGTTAAATAAAACAACACTGCTAGTCACTGACATCTTACAGTGAGGGACACACAACCAAACCAATGCAATAAACATTTTTCAAGTGCCTATGGGGTAAACACTGTGCTAAGTGTTAGAGAGACAATTAATAAAAAGTCAGTTTCTGTCCTCAATGAGTTTACAATTTTAAAGGGTCAGGGTAAAAAAGGTAAAAAGGGTACAAAAGGGGTCAGGAAAGCAGAGGAGGAAGGAAGTACCAGGTAGTACCCCATGTAGGGTCATCTTGTTCCATGGAGCTGAAACTGGGCATGCCAGAAGATACAAAATGGAATGATCTGAGAGTCCATTTTCTGACCCCTATAATGGAAGGCAATGGGAGGAGTTTGGTACTCTTTCCTTTAGCCCTCCAAACAGAAAAGGAAGCTGAGGGCAGTGGTATCAGGTAAGACTTGACTGAACAGCATGGTGGTGAGTTTGGAAGTAATGAGTTTATTCAGGGAAGGGCATCTTGTGTAGTACAGTTGAAATCAGGCAGAGAAGCAGATGAAAAGTGGATGTAGCCCATGAGGATTAAGTCGATAACATCAGAGAAAAGCAATCTCAATACCCTTGAACCATGATGAGCTGATGTGGTAACATGACTTTCGATAATAAGTCAAAGCATATTTGCTACATCACTTTGTTGCCTCTTTTACTTGATATTTTAAACATCTGTTTTCTTGTAGCTTCATCAGTAAAACTCTAAGGAAGGGGTTTCTGCTTATTCTACAGAAAACAGAGGAGAGGAACAGTTGGGAATTTTCAGCTTCTTCTGTGAGAGATGTAAGTGTGAGAATCCCAGAATGAGAAAAAGGAAAATGGCACTGAAGATAAAAGGAAAGTCAACTTTGACTCCAAAGATAGGAAAAAGTGGGGTTCAGAGAGCCTGCCTTGGATGGAAAGCTGTCACTAGCACCTCCCACTCTGACCATCCCAAACCTCCTTGGCACAACGTATAATCTGAGTGTCAAGTGAGATATTGACACCCCTCTGCTCTTGGTAACTGGACTGGGTCCTGTCAGGGGGAGATACTGAATAATGACTAATCCTATTGGCTTGTGCCACCGCCCAGAATCTGATCTGCTTAAAGCGATCACAGTCTGCTCCATTTCTAAGCTATCTGCTAGTAACCTAGTCAACTGATAGCATTTTAAACACAAAACATATTTACAGTAAAAAAATAAATAAATAAAGGACACAGGATCACAGATTAGAGCTAGATAAGACCTTGGAAATGATCTACTCTATGTCTCACATTTATGCATTTGAGGAAACTGAGACCCACAGAGATTAGTCCAAAGACACTAAAACAGCAGATGATAAAGTAAGAGTTTACATCCAAATCCTCTGACTCAAATCCTGCTTTCTTTCAGTTGTACCACAATGAGCTTGTTATCAAGGAATAAGTAAATCCTCAGCATCAAGAGGGAAACAATAAGAAAATGAAATTGAATTTCAAAATTTAAATTGGAAAAAAATTCACAAATATTTACTGCCCCCACAGCAAATATAGACTCTGCATCTGTAACAACCAGCTACTACCCCTATTTGCTGCTACCTAGCACCTTTCACCATGTCATGCGCTGATGTTGCTTCTTTCGGTACCACCTGCCATCCTGTAGCCTTCACTGACCCACTTTTAGTGAGGTTGCTTCACTCATGAGCCAGTGACATAGTGTGGAAGTTCTCCTCAATTCTCTTCTCATGATTCTTCTGATTCTTCTATTGTCTTTTGCCTTCCCTTTTATTGTCTTTTCCCTTTTATAGATAGGGAGTCACTGGAGTATATTGGGAGGGATGGAGGAGAAAGAAGTGACATTTAAGAAAATTTTTAACAAGACTTGTGATTTCATTTTACCAATTAAAAACTAGACTAATGAGATGGCTCAGTGGCTAGACACTGAGCTTAGAATCAGGAAGAGCCATCTGAGTATATTCTTTGTACTCCAGACCCTCTCTTTTCTTTCATTAATCTTTAGCCCAGAGAATCCTAAAACACTGAGTTTTTCCTATTGGTGTGGTTCCTACTACATTATGCTTGACATGTGTGTGCCTTCTGTTTCCTTCTTTTTCCCTCTGCCCCTTTCAAAGGGATGGGAAGAAAAAAAAGGAAGAAAAAGTTCCTGTGTCTGATATATATGTGTGGGGGTGTGTGTATACATGTATGTACGTATAAGTCATTTTAATATTAAATGTCACTAGGTTGCCTAGAGTGGGATATGGTAGGAAGAGGCTCAGTTTAAATCCTGTTTCAACTACATCTTATATGTGTTATCTCAAAAAGTCTCTTCAACTTGTACCTCAGTTTCCTCATTTGTAAAATGAGAGGGTTGGACGAGGTTGCCTCTATTGTCGCTTATAGCCCTCACAATATGTGAGCTACTTCCTAACAAGTAAAATGGCTTGTTATTCTTCAATAAAAGCATGAGAGGATCAGGTCATTTTCATGGCCCTTTAAGTATAGTGAGTAAATCTGTGATTTCCCTGCTTAAAGGAACTCCCAGGTAACGAAGCTCTCTCTACCAATGAAGATTGGCACTTGCTCTGTAACCAACAGGATCAAGAACTGCCTAGAACAGTAAAAGATGAAGTGACTTGTGCTGAGTCACAGAGACAATACGCATCAGGTACAGGACTTGAACCCAGGCCATCCTAGCTTTAAGACCAATTCTCTATCCATTATGTTATGTCTTTGAGGTCTTTTGCTCTATGTGAATACAATGTTCCTTTGTTGGGAAGATCCTTCTCATAGAACTATACCATGATTCCTATGCCTAACCATGTCATTTAAGTAATTTTTTTTAAATTTTTCAGTCAATTTTTAATTTTTTTAATTAGTCAATATTTGTTTATAAAGTACCTACTGTATGCCGGGTACTGCATTAAGTGCTTGAAATCCTAAGAAAGGCAAAAGACAATCCTTGCCCTGGAAAAGCTCAGTGTCTAATAGGGGAGCCAAGATGCAATAAACCGTGTACAAACAAGCTACCCACATTATAAATAGGAATGAGGAGGGCACTAAAATTAAGGGGTATTGGGGAAAGGCTTCCTGTAGAGGGTAGGATTTTGGCAGGGCCTGGAAGAAAGCAGGAGAAGCCAGGAAGAGGTGGTGGTGAGGATGGAGGCCATTCCAGCCACGGGGGATGACCAAGGAGAATGTCCAGAGTCTGGAGATGTGGGAGGAACAAGAAAGAAGTCGGTGTTACTGGATCAAGGAATATATATGTATGTGGAGTGGTGAGGTGTAAGGAGATCAAAAAGGGGTAGGAGGTAAGTGATGAAGGGCTTTGAAAACAAAACAGGATTTATATTTGAACCTAGAGATGATAGGGAGTCACTAGAGTTTATTGGGAGGGAGGATAGGGAGGTGACATTTAAAAAAATTAAACTACACTTATGATTTGATTTTATTAATTTTTTTTAAAAACTAGACTAATGAGGTGGTACAGTGGATAGAGCACCAAGTCTGGAGTCGGGGAGATTCATGTTCATGAGTTTAAATCTGGCCTCCGATGCTTATTGGCTGTGAGACCCTGGACAAGTCATTTAACTGTGTTTATCTCAGCTTCTTCATCTGTAAAATGAGCTGGAAAAGGAAATGGCAAATCACTCTTGTATCTTTGTCAAGAAAAGCCTGAATGGGGCCGCAGAGTTAGACAGGACTGAAAATGAACTGATCCAATAATGTCGTTGGCATAAGGAATTTCTCATGAGAAAATTCCATCTACCAATACAGATTGGTTCCTACTCTACCAACTATTTGTAATCTTACAGAGTTCCCTGTAATGACACTGAGAGGTTAAGTGACTTGTCCTGGGTTATACAGCCAAGCACAGTCAATCTATATCAGAGGTGGAATCTGAACCTGGGTCTTCCTGGCTTGGAGGTCAGTGCCACTAATCCATGTTGCATTTCTTGGCAGATAAAGATAGTTTCTTTCAAACATTTTTATTCTCTTAAAATCAATAAACAAAAACCTTCAGTTTAGATTTTTGAATAAGGTTCCAGCTGAGTTCCCTCTCACCCAAAGCAGCTCTCCCATCCCCTCTACTAGGAAGAGGTTAGTGAGCAAAGGCACATTTCCATTCAAGCTCGCATTGTATTTTTCCAGTTGGCTCTGATTGAGTGTCTCTTCCTTGCTTGGCCTCCTGCCTCCTGAAATGAAACCCAACTGAATCTGCAGATGGCTCAGACAATGCCCATGCCAGGGTCCTTACTCATGCTTGGTTATCTTTGCAGAATCCTAGGCACTCGGCAATCATTTCATCCACTTCCTGTGAAGCCACCGACATTTTAATTGCCATCTTAAGCCCTCCTAGAAGGAAAGCTTCAATTTAGGGATTTTTTCCCCTCCTTTCAGATGGAAGCTGTATTTACCAGCCAGAAGAGGAGAACAAGGCGGCAGACTCACCAGCTAATGGAGTAAAAAGGAAGGAAGAAATCTACGCATGGTGTATACAGAGTAGAGAGTGGGCTGGACTTGGAGTCAGGAGGCAGAGGTTCAGAAATTGGACCCCTGAACAATTGCTAACTAGTGGTGTTAACCCTGCGAAAATCTCCTTACCTTTCTCAACTGCTGCTTTCTCATCTGTAAAATGGGGATAAAAATATGCCTGCATCATAAGGCTGTTGGGAAAATCAAATGAAATAATATATGTATTTTTCATACCTTAAATGAAGAGATTTATTAATGTCCTCTACTACTATTATTATCATCATTATGATTAGGCATGCCACACTAAAAAGATGAATAACTATGATACTTGAAGATGTTGCAGCTTACAGTGTTCACATAGGAGAGAAAACTGGCTTTCTGTCAAGACTATGCTGGTAAATGTTTAACAGCAGTCAGTTTAGTGGGGGAAATGTATGTAGGAAATGCTTCTAAGTTTAAGCTGTATTATTAAAATTTTCCCCATGACTTTCTTAGACAATTAATGAAACATAAATCAAACCCTGATTTGTAGAATTTGCCTAGTTCCAAGGTATAAATGCTCACGCTGAAATGCTCTCTTATTATGATTGGGGCTGGCCCCAGCATACACCTACTTTCTAGTATGATTTGTTGGATTGGGATATATACCCCTTCAGCAATCTGGTGAAATGTATGGAATTGACTCTTTTCAGAATAATATTTTAAAACAATCAAAATAGGAGCCAGAGTCAAAATGACAGAACAAGAGTCAGCATTCTTTGCCAACTTACCCAACACATCTTCTCCACTGCAATCTAAAAGAAACATCAAATGAAATTCTGATCCAGAAAGCCAAGAAAAAGTCACAGTGAAACATTTTTCCAACCCAGGGCAGCTCAGGGAGACAGAGAAGTCTATGAACACTAAGGAGGGTCCTGACCAGGAGCACAGGGCACCACAGCTGTGGAGGTAGCAATGGCAGCAGCAGTGGGGAGCATCCTAGTACTCAGGAATATTAAGGGACGTAGATGAATGCCAAAGCTGGAAGGATTGGGGAAGAATGGAATCCCGGGGGACCTTTGAATCAGCAGTTGGAACAAGAATAGGGTCCAGTTGGCAGCTCTGTCTCCCATTATCCAATTTGAGGTTACAGTTCCAGAGCAAAGCAGGGTGGTCATAGTAATAGTCACAAGCAAGAGAGGCCCTAGCTCTGAATAGAACAAGATGCAATTTTTCAAAGCTTAGCTGTGTGGCTCTGAACCCAAGGGCAGAGGAGGGAGTCAGTTCTAATATTATCCCCCAGCAAGCATTCAGTGAAATAACCAGGACAGGGAACCAAGACCAAAGGGGACTCAAGCAGTTCAATCTTTCTGAACCTGCAAATCTGCCTAGTAAGCTAACAGTAAACTGAGAACACCATCAGCTGGACTTTACTACAACTCTGCCATACACAATCCAACAGGTCCAAACCTTGTAAAGCTTATACCACATGGGCAGGAAATAAACTTTTCCTCACATCACACCATATTGCAAGCATTGAAAACTGCAGGCTTCCAGAATGAGTTGTGAAAGCAACAGAAAAATATAAAAAGACAGAAGTTCAGACCAGAAAACCTTCCCAGAAGTGAGAAGGACCCAAAACTAACATAAAATCCAAAATTAAGATATAGGATGGAAGAATGAACAAACAAAAAAAGGACGTAACCTTAAAAAGCTACTGTGGTAACAAGGAAGCTCAAGACACAGTCACATAAAAAAACAACAATTTGAAGACATCTCCGAGGAAAGCCTTAAAGAAAAAAGATACAAATTGAAAACAAGCTCAAGCTCTTCCTTAGAAGAACTAAGGAAACTGGCTTTTTAAAAAGAATAAAAAAAGGTTAAAAAAACAAAAGTTGGAGATGAAACAATGAGAAACAAATGAGAGCTATAAAAGAAAGTTATAAAAAGAGAATGAACAGCTTCTTAAAAGAAGTACAAAAATAGGCGAGAAGCCAGGATGGTGAAGTAGAAAGATTCATGTATGCTATCTCCGAACCCACAGCCCATAAATTAACTGTAAAAAGAACTCCCCACAAATTCTGGAGCAGTGCAAGCCGCGCAGCAACACAGTGATTTCTGTTCCAGAGAGCCCTGAAAAACTGACCCCAAAGGTCCATCACGCACTGGACAGCAGAGCCCACCCCTGCCCTGCGCTGGCCTAATGGCCCTAGAGGAGCAGATCCGAGCAGGCTTCAGGGACAGAACCTCCAGCAGCCACGAAGGTCCCTTCACCCACAGGTGCTACAGGTCAGTGAGAGAGACTTCTGAGCTGCCCAAGAGGGGAGTGGAGTGTTTCCCTAACTCAGGTCCCCTCGGGAGGCAGCGGCAGAGGCAGCTGTGGCCCAGGACTCCCGGAGGCGACACGAGCTCTGCTCCATTACTGAAGATCTCCGCACAAAGCCCCTGAGGGAACTGAGTCTGGGAGGCGGCCCTGCCCCCACCTAAGCACCAGAACTTAAGCTCACATTGAATAGCAGCCGCACCTGCCACTGAAAGCCCTGAGGCTGGGGAGCAGCATTTGAATCTCAGACCCCAAGCACTAGCTGGGTGGATCTAGGCAGGGGTGGAGAGGAATCTCAGAAGTCAAGTAACTGGCTGGGAAAATGCCCAGAAAAGGGAAGAAAAATAAGATCATAGAAGGCTACTTTCTTGGGGAACATATGTTCCCACCTTTCCTTTCTGATGAGGAAGTACAATGCCTACCATCAGGGAAAGACATAGAAGTCAAGGCCTCTGTATTCCAAGCATCTGAAATAGATGTCCAATGGGCTCAGGCCATGGAAGAGCTCAAAAAGGATTTTGAAAATCAAGTTAGACAGGTCGAGGAAAAAATGGGAAGAGAAATGAGAGAGATGCAAGAAAAGCATGAAAAATGGGTCAATACCTTGGTAAAGGAGACCCAAAAAAATGCTGAAGGAAATAACACCTTGAAAAATAGGCTCACTCAATTGGCAAAAGAGGTTCAAAAAGCCAGTGAGGAGAAGAATGCTTTCAAAAGCAGAATTGGCCAAATGGAAAAAGAGGTTCAAAAGCTCACTGAAGAAAATAGTTCTCTCAAAATTAGAATGGAACAGATGGAGGCCAATGACTTTCTGAGAAACCAAGAAATCACCAAACAAAACCAAAAGAATGAAAAAATGGAAGAGAATGTGAAATACCTCATTGGAAAAACAACTGACCTGGAAAATAGATCCAGGAGAGACAATTTAAAAATTATGGGACTACCTGAAAGCCATGATCAAAAAAAGAGCCTAGACATCATCTTTCATGAAATTATCAAGGAAAACTGCCCTGAGATTCTAGAACCAGAGGGCAAAATAAGTATTGAAGGAATCCATTGATCACCTCCTGAAAGACATCCAAAAAGAGAAACTCCTAGGAACATTGAGGCCAAATTCCAGAGTTCCCAGGTCAAGGAGAAAATATCACAAACAGCTAGAAAGAAACAATTCCAGTATTGTGGAAATACAATCAGGATAACACAAGATCTAGCAGCTTCTACATTAAGGGATCAAAGGGTGTGGAATAGGATATTCCAGAAGTCAAAGGAACTAGGATTCAAACCAAGAATCACCTACCCAGAAAAACTGAGTATAATACTTCTGGGGAAAATATGGTCTTTCAATGAAACAGAGGACTTTCAAGCATTCTTGATGAAAAGACCAGAGCTGAAAAGAAGTACAAAAATATAATGAAAAAAATCTCCATAAAATTAGAATTGATCAAATGGAAGCTAATGATTTTATGAGACATCAAGAAATAATAGAAACCAAGTCAAGAGTCTGAAAAAATAAAAGAAAATGGAAATATTTATAAGAAAAATAATTGAGATGGAAAATAAATGCAAGGAGAGATCATTGTATGACCTGAATAATGATACCATCTGAATGCTATGATTTTTTAAAAAGAGCCTGGATATTATATTTCAAAAAATTATAAAGGAAAACTGCCCAGATATCTTAGAACCAGAGGTCAAAGTGAAAATTGAAAGAACTCCCTAGTCACCTCCTTCAAGAAATCCCAAAATGAAAACTTCGAGGAATATTATGGTCAAAATCCATAACTCTTCAGTCAAGGAGAAAATATTGCAAACAGCAATACAGAAAGAGTTTAAGTACAATGGAACCACAGTCAGGATCCAACAAGATTTAGCACTTACTACCATATAGAAATGAAGGGTTTAGAATGTGATATTCCGGAAGAAAAAAGATCTAGGATTATAGGATTATAAGAAAGAATGATCTTTCCAAGGGGAAAATGGACATTTAATGAAATACATGATTCACAAGCATTCATGATGAAAAGACTAAAGCTAAAGAGAAAATTTGCCATTCAAACACAAGACTCAAGAGAACAACCAACAACTTCATTGAAGATAACAGGTGGAGAGAGAGAAAGAGAATGGGAAGAATTGGGAACTGAAAAAAAGTTTCAGTGCTTTAAAAATAAAAGAAAAGGTAATTGAAAGAAATGTTAAATTTTAATTAAAGACTGGTGAATATAAAGATGAGGTTTTTTTTCTCAATCCAAGTTACCATATCTCCTTAAATCTATTTATAATCTTCTCAGGATGCTATGAACCTTAGATCAAATAACCCTAGACTGCTTTTTTCCAGTCTTCCTTAGTCTAGGTGCTTTCTCTCTAAGACTACTGCCAATTTCTCCAGTTCTTTTTTGTATAAAGTTATTCAAATATTGTCTGCCCCCACTAGACTGTGAGCTTCTTGAAAGTAGGAATTATGTTTCACCATTCTCTGTATCTCCAGGACTTAGCACATATAGTAGGCTCTTAATAAACACTAGTTCATCTACTGGCTAAAGGCAAGTAGAGTTGAAAGCACCTTCTCTCCCAGCTGTCAGTTAAAAAAAGTGTATTGTGGGGGTGGCCTTCACCACCTTTCTGCAGTTTGTGTCAAAGAATGGTAGGGTTTAGGCTGGAAGGAACCTTATGAGGTCCCTGCCCAAGACTTCTTAGGCAATACCAGCCTTGGGGCTTGTCTTGTACATAACCACCAGAGGAACAGTAAGGGGGAGGGGACCTTGCCATCCTCTGATATTATATAGTGAGTCATTCATATGGAGCAGATCTAATGAGCTGATAAATATTCAGTAGCTTCAAAGTGATACTTGCCTTAGTGGGGGTGGGTTAGCAGACGGAGGCTAAACCACTGAATGCCACAAGTCTGAGAGGGGCTATGCATTGCTTGCTGTAGGAGAGAGCAAAATGTCATAGTTGTTTTAATGACACCCCAATTTCTTTTCCTTCTAAGAGAAAATTACTCTGAGTAATTTATTTTTAGCATTCCCTTATTTGCTTTGAGTCTTTTTGAATGCCTCATGTGTTTTCTGTTTTATGAGCTCCTCCAAGTTCTTTGTTTCTTCGTCACTTTCTGTGGGGTAAAATAAAGGCTGGACCTTTCCAATATGCATTTGTTTACTTAAACACTTGTAGGGGAGTAGAGGATGCCTTTTATCCATATCTTTGGAAACCAAACAGCTAGCTATAATTGGAGATTTTCCCAGAGTAAATTCTGAGTAGGAGGAATAACAAAGCAGAAAGAGATAAAATAACTTTGCTAAGTCACCACACACACACACACACATACATCCAGACCCGGTGCATTTGAGGGGCCCTTGGAGGAGCCCTAAGTGATGGGTTATAATAATGAAGGATTTTAGTTGAAGTCTAGGAAACCTAACTGACCTATATTTGAGTCTGGAACTAAGTGAGTGCATATAGATAATGAATCATATCCTAAATGTCATTCCTTGATGGTTTTGGACCATTCATGTCAATCAGAGTCAAATGTGGATGACATCTGTCAGCACTGCAGCCACTCAGGGAGCCTTCCTGGTAAGTGAAGTGTGCCCTCTTCCCATCACTGAAGCACAGTGTGGCATAGCTTGAGGCCGTCACACCACTGGGGTCTTTGTTGTCTTGAGGAGGGAGGAGAGGAGAAGGAGGAAGATAGGAATCATGGGGGATGACATGGTATGTAATGAGAAGAGTTCTGGCCCAGGGGTCGGGAGACTACTCTTCTATTTCCAGCCACTAATGACGTGACATCAGCCAAGTGGTTTGACTTCTCTGGGAATCAGTTTTGTTGTTTGCAGAAGGAGGGCATTAAGACATATTACTTTACAGTGGATCCTCACAACCCTGTGAAGTAGGAGCTATTATTATCCCAGTTTTACAGATGAGGAAACTGAGACTGAGGAAAGCCCCAACTAAAATGCAACCTTTGGATCCAGCCTTCCACAGCCCCTTTCCATTCTAGTGCCTTCCCTTGGTTCATTATGTCCTGTTTATCCTGTCTATCCCTTGCTATATATATATTTATCCCTTGGTTCATTATGTCCTGTTTATCCTGTCTATCCCTTGCTATATATATATATATATATATATATTTATATATTTATTCCTTGGTTCATTATGTCCTGTTTATCCTATCCCTTGCTATATATATATATATAGCAAGGGATATATGTTTGTTTTCTCTCCCATTAGTTTGCAAGCCCCCTGAAGGAAAGGACTGTCTGTCTTTGGTCTCTATTTTCTCACTGCTTAGCATAGTGCCTGGCACATAGAAGGCACTTAATAAATGTTTACTGATTGCTTGATTAAAGAGAGGTCACTTATCTAGGATCTTAGAGCTAGTACGTGTTTGAGTGAGGATTTTAACCCTATCCTTGACTATTGATTGATTGATCGTAGGGTAAGATAGTAACTGGATCTGTACTTTCACTGACATAATCAATCCATCAAAAGGCCTTCCTGATTCCAACACCAATGCTCTACACTGCTCCCTTGCAGCGCTAACATTCTCTTCCATCTTGTCAACCTTGTCAAATACTGCCTGTCAGGTTCCCAAGCTTCCTTCTATGGGGATGTTCTCCCCATCTATGAGAGAAAAGCAGATAATATAATAATAATGATATCAAACATGCTTTACAATTATTATCTCATTTGGCCCTCAAATCAACTCTGGGAGATTGGTGATATTTTTTCCCCATTTTACAGATGGGGAAACAGAGGCAAGTAGAGTTTGTTGTTCTTCAGGTGATTTGTCCAGAGTCACACAGTTGAGTAGCGTCTGAGACTGAGGTCTTATTGACTCTGGGCCCACCACTCTATCCACTGGGCCACCCAGCTCTTCCTAGACAAGGGAGCAGTAGATAGAACCAGTTTGCCCTCTCAGGAAAGAAATATTATATTGATGGTCACTAACTTGGACTAAAAGTAAGTTACCCATAAGGGCTAAAGTTGGATCTTATACAACGGATGAAGCAGCATGATTTGGCCCTGGGTTCAGAACTCTATCCCTACCCCCACTCCCTCACAATAATTAATGTTACCTCAGATTTCACACAATCCCATCACTTTTTACATATGCCTTCTCTCCATTTCTCCCAGCAATCACTAGAAGTATTAAAGACACACTCCATTCTCCATAGCTCTCAGTGGCTTCGGTCCCTCATACATGCATGGCTGACAGACTAAGACATGTCCCTCATTGCTTTGTGAATGATCACAGGGTCAGAGACAGGAATTGGACCTGTGTTTTTACTGATATAGTTGATGAATCAGTAAACATTTATTAAGTGCTTGCTATATGCCAGGCATTATGCTGAGAGCTAGGGATACAAAAAGAGGCAAAAAACAGCCCCTGCCCCAAGGAGCTTATGATCTAATGAAATCCCTCAGTGAGTAAACTCTCTCTACCAATACAAGCACTGAAAAGATAAATGACTTGTCTAGGGGTAACAGGCAATGTGTGTCAAGGTGGGATTTAAACCCATGCCTTATTGGTTACCAGGCCAGTTCTCTGTCCATTGTACCTTGGCTATCTCTTATGAATGATCATTTTCTAAGCCAGACTAGTGTTGTAATTCACAGAGTATATCAAAGAGAAGTTTGCCTACCTCTTTCTCAAAGTAAGGAGCTAATGGGGTAGGGGAGGGTGGAAAATGATGGGGAAAGAGATAAGGAAGGCACCTTCCAGCATTATGTCTTCCTCCTCCCCAAAAGGGAAGTGAACTAGTTTTTAGAATACTATGGACTGGAATTCCCTGTGTGCCCTCAGCACTCCTATCCTGTGGATCAGCCATGAGGCTTCAGAGGGAAGAGAGAGGAACTTGGTCCCCTTTCTTTTCCTACTAACCCTTGCTCGTTTCCCTGGCTTCATTCTCCAGCCTTTCCTTCACACATTTTGGATGCCCTGATTATTAAAAATTTCTTCTTTCTTCATCAAACGTTTTCACTCCTACAATTTGTCCTTTGTAAATTATTTATTCCATCGTAAAAAATTCCATTTATTAATATGTTTTCTCTCTCACCACCATTCTATACTGACTATGGTTGTGCCTACAGGCCCAAACAAAATGGAAAAATGTAATGTTTTCTGATACTTCCTTTCTCCTTCCTTCTATAGGATTTAGGTAAATCCTCAGTTTGCCCAGACTGTTCAGACCAAGCATGTAAGACTCAAGGCCATAGGGTTTTCTGGTACATTCAGAATGTCTCTCTACCCCACCCCTCCCCTCAAAAAAATTATCCCAATGAAAATGGTCAAGCAGGATCCCAAGTATGATCTACAACATTTCTCCTGGAATCTCTACATCCCAAAGGCTATTTCCTCTTAATGCTCAAACAAGACAGCCCTGGACTTTCAACTGATAGCATAGTCCTTATCAGTCATGTTCTCTATCTGCCTGTATTTGCATCAGGCTATAGATTAAAAATCATATGAAATGGACCTTTATCTGAAGGACTGCAGCTGTTTTTTGTCAAAAATCGGATGACTTTATATCTTTAATCTTGCAACTGGGGCAGTTGGGCTGGGACTTTTAATGACTCATTGTAGACAGAATAAAGTCTGTCTCTGAGAAAGGAGGGGGGGGAACCATTAATCTATTTCTAAATAAACAGAGAGTTGTAATGGCTCTTTAATCTGAAGAGGGGAGATCCTGAGCTGGAATGAAGCACCTAAAAACCCGCCAAGTTCTGTGAAGAGTGAATAGTGCCTGGATAATAATTTATTGTGGGATCACTTTCCCTGTGATCCCCAAGGAGACTTTCTCAGTGTCACTAGCATTTAAAGAGGATTTTAAGAAAAGGGAACTGTTAAAACTTTGAGTGGGTGAGCAGCCATTTGGTACCTTCCTGTGACTTTTTTTTTATAAAGCCACTTCAAAAGTTTGGGGTGGCTGCTTCTCCAGATTTGCCTCTCTTAGTTGCCTTGTCTTTTATGGCATCCATGAGCTGGAAAGAAAATATACAATGTCCTGCTCCCTAGTCTAACCCATGCTGGAAAGAAGGGAAAGGAGAATTTATGAGAAACCCCAAGTGTTAGAGCCCAGATGTTGAGCAGTACAGTCATCAGAAATAGCTCTCAAGTTCAAGTCCAAATAATAGACAGATGCTAATAGCTAACATTTATATGTATATATACATACATATAAATATGTATATATACATAAATATATATTATATTATATGTAAATATATGCATATTTATATATATATATATAAATGTATATGTATATACATACATATACCTTACTCTGTGCCAACTACTGTGCTAAGTGCTCTGTAATTATTATCTTATTTGGTTCTCACAACAACCTTGAGAGGCAGTGCTATTATTATTCCCATTTCACAGATGAGGAAACTAAACAGGTTAAATGACTTGGTCCAGGATTATACAGGTATTAAGTATCTGAGGTTGGATTTAAACTCAGGTCTTCCTGCCCCCAGGTCCAATCCTCTCTCCACTGTGCTACCCAACTGCCTGCCTACCTATTGTCCTTAGACTGAATTGGAAGCTAAGGACACCTACATTTGTTAGTAATTTTAGTGCCAGATGGGTGGTATAGCAGATAGAGCACTGAGAGTGGGGGCAGCTCATTTTATAGGTGAGGAAACTGAAGCAAACAGGGGTAAATGTAGTAATTAGAAAAAATAAAGTACTATTTTAAAAGAAAAAATAAAATGTGAAACATCTCAGAGGTGTCTAAAGGGTAGAAATCGTCAATAAAAATTATCATTTGAGGTTTGTGTATAAACCTTCCCTCCCCCTAAAAGGAACATTTCCAGATAAGATGTACTTAATCTTCACAAGATAAGTGGTAAAACAGCTTTAGCCTTAATTTCCCATTCAAGGGAGCAGAAGGAAAGCACCTTTTTTCTTCCTCATACCTCCAGCAGAGTTGTCCTTGATGACTCAGGAGGAGAAGTGAGGCTAGTGACCTTGTACATCCCTCCATCCCTCAAAACAAAGTCAAGTGCAAGTCATGTCATCATTTCTTTGATGGCATGGTCTGCTTCGACAGTGAAGGATGAACACAACCTCTTGTTGCCCTACTCCAGATCTGACCTTTTCCCTTTCCTCCCACCACCACTTCCTTAAGTCTAGTAGACAATGCATGGTGTCTTCAGGCAGGTAGGTTGCAGTTCGATCTGACTCTTGTCACCAAAGTCACTGCTGGGCAGGACTAAGTTAAACTAAAGATGGCCCACAGTCATGTTCCTGACCCCTGATCCCAAAAAGCCTTTGCAAAGCAAGCTGGGAAACTGTACTGAGGGATTTTCAAGGGACCAAATACTAAATGATGCATTTTAGAATTAATGTTTGGGATGCAAACTAAACTGCTGAGAAAAGAGCTGGGAAGGAGAGGCAGCAGATAAGATTTTAGCTACCAACCATGGGAGGGTGCACTTAAATTGGGGGCCGATGTGGCCAACAATATGATGAGAGGAAAATATTCTGTTCTTATTGATATTGGATGACAGAAAGCAGTTTTTATATACAATGACTTCATAACTGTCCATTGGATATCTTTTTGCCTCTCTAGCAGAAACATCATTTTAACCTCTCAGTGTCCTCAGGCAACTCTCTAAGATTGGAAAACTGAAGAAAAGTTGTTCCTATATGCCTTGGCTGAAAGCCTCGCCTCACCAGAGGTGCTTAACATGAATGAAGCCACAGGTCCAGACTCTTCCTCTCCCAACTCACTTTTTAAAAAAAAAAGGAAGTACAGTAGGAAGAACATGGATCCTGGGCTCACAAGACCTCACGATATGACCTCGGGTAAGACATTTGCCATTCCTGGGTCTCAATATCCTCATCTATAAAATGAAAAGCTTGAATTCATGATCTTACATACGTATATACACACATATATACATATATGTATGTGCATACATATATAGGTCATTATATATGTGCACATGTTACACATAAAATAATGTAAGGTATTCAATTGCTTCCCTGGGTTGCCCTTGGCCAAATGTTGCTTCCTGGGTTTTTCAGTCCTAAGAATGGATGACTAGCCCTTTGTTCCTTTTCTCTCCCAAAAAGGAGAACAACTTATACAATAACATTGTAAAGATAAACAATTTTGAAACATTTGAGGATTTTGATCAATGAAATGATTAACCATGATTCCAGGGGACCAGTGTTGAACCATGTTTCCCACCTCCCACAGATAGGCTTCAGATGCAATATATGACATATTGTGGGACATGACCAGTTTGTGATTCCTTTTCCTTGACTATTTGGTAGAAGACTTTTGTTTTTCTTTTTTTTTAGTTAGAGGAGGAGAGGTGGGACAGAGATGTTTTTCAATAATTAAAAATTGAGCTGTTTTTTTAATTATAAAAAAAGAAATCCACATATACCTACAGACATCTCACCAGGCTATAAGACATCCATCTCCAGCATGCATAGGGAATTTTTTTTAATTTCCAAGGAATCTGGATTTGACCTCATTGAGGAAATGCCAAATTCTGATGAATATATTGATATGCTGAAAAGTAGAATTGTTCCAAAATTAGAGAAATTCATAGCTGAAGATGGAATATTGCAATACCATCTTGCACTATGGCACATGTCAAGAAAGGTTAAAAAATTTATCCAAAAGATAAATGTGCTTCAGTGGTCTAGGGATGCACCTGATTAAGGTTAAATTTCAGTTGTACTTTTATAATAGTCAAAGTGAATTTGTTTCATAATGTGAATTTAAACTGTTAAAACCTTGTGAATACAATGTCAAATCATCTAAAACAATGTATCAGCCAGAGAACATGTCGCTAATTAAAAGTTTCTAAAGACATAAAAAGTTGCAATATTTTTTGCAAAAGGCAATATATTTAATTATTTTAGTTTATCCCAGCTAAATTGCATATAACTATAACTGGTCTTCGTGCATATTCCTAAACCACAAGTCTAATCTGACACTCTACTGCTCAAGAAGCTTCAATGGCTTCCCATTGCCCAGATAATAAAATCCAAACTCCTCTGTGTGTCTTTTAAAGCTTTTCATAATTTGGCTCCAAACTGTCTTTCAAGATTGATTTTCTATTATTCCTCCTTCACATTGTCTATATTCTGGCCAAACTGGCTTCCTTCCTGTTCTCCATACATGACAATTCATCTTTTGCCTCCATCCCTTGCTATGGGGTCTTCCCTGTGCCTGGAATGCTCACCTTACTCAGGTCCATGTCTTAAAATTATTCTCTCCCTTTAAGAATCAACTCAAGTGCTTCCTCTTTCAAAAATTGACTTTATTTCTCCTAGTTATTAGTACAAGATGGTGTTGCAATATTTCATCTCCTTCTGGGAATATGTCTAATTCTGGAACAATTCTGCCTCTCAAAATATCTTTCAAAGTTTATTTCTTCAATGAGACAAAACATCAAGACTCCAGAAATAACACTAACTGCCTCTGTTATAATATCTCTAACAGTCATTAAAGTGTAACCCCAGCCACCATATTTATTTTGCATAAATTCTGCATTTACTTGTCTGTGAACATGATTCTCCTGAGCACCTTAAAGGTAGGAATTATCTTTTCCATTTGTATCTCTTGCTTCTAGTACAGGACGTGATACAAAAGCACTTATTAAGCAATTACTGATAAATTGGTTGTGACAGTAGAATAGCACTTCACAAAGATTGGTCTCAGGACTCCTGGAGTCCCCAAGACCCTTTCAAAGGGATCTAAAGAAGGACAGCTAGATGGTGCAATAGTTAGAACACCAGTCCTGGAGTCAGGAGAACCTGAGCTCAGATCTGGCCTCAGACATAACAATCACCTGGACAAGTCACTGAACCCCAATTGCCTGGCTCCCTACCCCCCCAAAAAAGAAGAAAAAATAAAGAGTCCTAAAGGTCAAAACTATTTGCATAATAATACTGAGATATTTTCATCTCTGATGCAATATATATCTTTAGATACATAGATTGCAAACTCTGTAAGGACAGAGCCTCTTTTTACCTTCCCAGTACTTAACACAGTGCCTGGCACAGAGTAATCATTTAATAAATGCTTATTGACCAACAACTAACTGAAAATAGCTATAACCCACATAAACCAAAGCCATCTAGGGGCTAGAGGTTTTCAACAATTTTCAAAAGTACCAAGAGGTCTCAAGACTAAGACAGAGAATCCCTTGGTTCTGCATCCCTGAGATGGCCTCAAGTAGTCATGTAACAGGAAGATGTTGAACCCCATCACCTCCACCAAAAGTGCTTCCATTGTTTCATTCAGGGTGGCTATGAATGGTGATTAATTTTTCTTGCCTTGCCCCAAACCTCAGAAATGGTAACCACAGGGTTTTTTCCCAAAAGTTTTGATCCTTTTCACATATCTAGATGATTCCATGGAGAAAAAAGAACACTTTTGTCTTAAACTTGGTTGTCATTGCTCCCTCTTCCACATCACTCCCTCCCAAAGCCACCAAACATCCAAGAGAAACTAGAGGGAGTGGAGATGATATTTCCCTTGCAGGTAACAGCAAAACAATTTTAGTGGCAGGACAGGTGATTTATTCTCACCCAATTATGCTCATTTACATAGGTATAAAGACTTAGAGGAAATGTGAGAATCTCTTCTGCCATATCTCTCCATAGATATGTTGCTATAAAATATTATATAATACATTACATTATATAATGTTATATGTTATGGATATAGATAGTTGCTATAGAATATTATTGGCATTATAAGGTAGCTTATTTCCTCTGAGAAAATCTAATGGTTAGTAAATTCTTTCTTCAAATAAGCCAAAACTTCACTCCAAGTTACATGGAACTTCATGTGTCATAGTGGAGCAACTAACTTGCACTGTGAACACAGAACTGGACTTAGAGTCAGAGAGATATGAATTCAAATCCTGCCCAGACATTTACTATGTGTGTAAGTATGACTTGGGGTGACCTTGCAAAAGTCATTTAATAGACCTGTGTCAGAATTTGGCCATCTGTAAGATGAGACAGTGTATTTGATGCCCTCAAGGTACCTTTCAGCTCTAAATCTTGAAGTCTACAATCCTATGAAGTCTTGTCCACTGGTCTTCATTCTGGCCTCCAGTGAAACACTATCCCTCCTCCCTTCTCTCGTCCCCCTCTCTTTTTCAGGGATTCAAGGTTAAGTGACTTGACCAGGGTCACACAGCTAGTAAGCATCTAAGGCTGCATTTGAACTCAGGTTCAACACTCTTTCTATATGCCACCCAAGTGCCCCATGTGCTATTCTTTCCAGTATTTAAAGCCAGCTTTCATAGACTTAAGCTCAATTCATGTTTGATGTGGTTTGAGCAGGGAAGAGTATATTAGCACTCTTCATCTCGATGACCACTCCCATTAGTGTAGTTCAATGCTCCACTAGTCATTTTAGCAGCCTCATTTATCACTATGCTGGTATATATTGAGTTTATGGTCCACTCTAACCCCTGTCTTTTTCCACATCACCAGAAGTCAAGGCAGTTCTCTCTGATTCATATTTATGTAATTGAATTTTAAAATCTAGATGCAGGACTTCTTATATTTAGCCCTGTTAAATTGAATCATGCTGGTTTGGGTCCATCATTCAAATTTATTCGGATTTTGACATATGGCATTTTAGCTATCTCTTCTGGTTCTGCGTCATCCAAAGATTTGAAAGTCATGCCATTTATGTCATCCAAATCATTGATTTTTTTAAATACTTGGCACAGTGGAAGAAATGCTGAATTTGGTGTCCAAAAACTTTTGTTTGAATCCCAGTTCTTTCTTCTTATTGCCTGGGAAGTTCTGGGCTGATCACTTAAACTGTTCTAAACCTGCTTCTTCATGCATTAAACAAAGAGTTTAAACTAGAAGACTCCTATGGTTCCTTCCAGTACTAAATATATGTTCAACAGGACAGGGAAGGGGGAAACAATACTAGAGACCTTCCCTTAGATTGATATTGATCTGCTGAGTGAGCTGTTGAACCAACCACAAAGTCATATGATGGTACTCTTATCTGGCCCACATTTCCCCTGTCATCTACAAGGGCACCATTTAGAGTATTCCCCTGATCTGCCAATCTAGTAATAATATTAAAGAAAACAAGATTATTTTGATGTGATTTTCTCCTAGTAGACTCATGGTGCTTTTATATAATCATTAAATTTCTCTCCTACGGGATCATAAACATTTTACCTAGTACTTATTTGAAGACAGTCCTTCTTGATGGAGAAGACAAAAAGAAGCTAGGAGTTCTACTTCTTTCATTTATCAACATTACATCATCTTCCCTAAGCAGTGACCTTCCCAGTTTGCCTTTAAGTACAACTAAAAACAAACAAAAAACAGAGGTTCATTGAATGGGGGGATGGCCAGACCAATTGTGGTATAGGAATGCAATTAGATAGTACTACTCAGTAAGAAAGAATGAATATGATGGATACAGAGAAACATGGGAAGACTTAGATGAACTGATGCAAAGTGGAGCAAATGAAAGGAGGAAAATAACATACACAGTGATTACAATAATGTAAATTGAAAGAGAAATAACAATGAAACAATTGAAAGTGACTATTTGAAATTATAACAACCAATATTGGATCCAAAGAATAGACTTCAGAACGCTTCTCCCTCCCTTCTTTACAGGTTAGAGGGGTTATGGGTATGAAACACTGAAAATGAAATCTAACTCTGTGCTAAACTGCTTTCTTTTCTTTGTAAAAAAAATTCTTTGTTACAAAGGATGACTTTTGGAGATGGGAAGAGGAGAGGAATATACTGGAGAATGTAGATGATGTCAAAACTAAATATATCATTTAAAAAAAAAAAACCTTTTATCTTAGGCATTTTGCAACTCTCAGTTCACCCAGGAATTTAGCCTCCCTAGCTCCATTCTTACAGTTTGTGAAGTGTTTATATTCTTCTCTAGTTATATACTTTTCCTTCCATCTTTAGAATATACCTGTTGAAATCATGAATTATTGAATTAGAATAGACTGCAACTCTGTTCCAGAAGAAAGGTTAGAGGTTAAAGCCCTAACTAGCCATTCTTGTGCCTGTGGCAAGTAGCATTATGAAGGCAGGGATCACCTTAGCTGTGACTGAAGGGGACGACATCCATCTTGGATCATTAGGAATTTTCCATACAGTTGTAAAACAAAAGGGTGTAGTGTAACGGCTGAGAGGTAGAAAATATTAAAAGACTGGATCCAGTGGTTACCAGGGGAGGAAGTATACTCTGGAAACTTGGGAGCTTTCTATGCTCATGAAGGGGATGGAAATTCACTTCCCACCAATGCAATTAGGCTAGGAAGAAGAAAAAGCCTGCTCTAAGATAGTGATGTTAGCATCCTTTAAATTTTCCATCTTGAGACAAAGTCCCGAAAGTCCCATCCTACTTATGGCTTGGGATTGTGACCCACTAGAAAGAGGTGATAGTAACTGTTATTCCATGTTTAACTCAGTCACTTAACAAGTATTTCTTATGAGGTTATAAAAGAAATGTGAAAGACAGTGATTTATTTCTCTATTAAATGTAGATCTGAAGAAGTATTAAATTTCCGAGTGCATTTGTCTCCTCTGAATTCAGAGGAAATACCAAGAGGAAAAGAGGGAAATAGAAAGAAGAGTGGAAGGAAACCTCTTATTCAGACTTTGGGAATGGTTGTGAGGTGAGAATAATAACCCAAAAGAATTGTCCTCAAATCTACCCAGTGTTCACTCTATGATTACCCGACACTCCATTAGCCTTTACTTGATACTTCAAAAGTAGCCTTACATGTATCCCAATGGAAAGAAAGACAAGAAAACATGAGTTAGTTTCCTGCCTCTAGCAAATACTGTCTACAGATCTCAGGTCCTCATCTGTAAATTCAGGGGTTTGTAGCGAACAGTTTCTAAGGTTTCTTTCAGTTCTAAATCTATGGTCTTTCTGACAAATTTTAAAAATAGTTTATAGCTCAGCATCATTACCAACAAAAGACAGGTATTCACATGGGAAAGCTGTACATTAATTTCCCCCAAAGCTATCACTGCTCAGAACCCTTTTGGAATGGCATGAGAATTGTTTTAAAAACCAAACATGAAAGTATATCATACTTTTAGAGTTTTGTTTCACTTTATTTTTACCCAAAACAATGTTGTCACCTACCCCCCCCCCTTAATCATGCCTTAAAAACACAAAGGACCAACTCCTGACACACTGAAATCATAATGTACCATCAGAATACATTTTACTCCATCCCCACTTTAAAAAAAAAAAAGGAATACATGTTATCAGGAAAAACAAATTTCCTGGACCAGATACAACAGGGACTCACTCCAGGGTCACATTAAAATTTCAGCATCATCTTTCTCCTCCTCAGATTTATTGTACTTTCTCTCTGTATTCTGGCTAGTATCACTCCAGATGTGAAAAGCTTTCCACTATTTCACCAGGTAGCATATCTGATGGGAACCCAGACGAGGACATTTGTGGATTCTGGGGGAAGCGAGATTTGGCTTGAGCTAGCTCTCCTCCTGATTTGTTTTCTTCCTTAACTGATCAAATCTCTTTTGAGTTGTCTCCAGCAATTAGACATTCAAATTTACTAAGGGGGAATCAGCCAGCTTGTACCCAGAATGGGACAGATGCCCTGGAAACACATCCTGTTCTCCTAACTTTTCACCCCTTTGTTTTGCCAGTTGGGGAGATGACTTGGTTTTTGTTGAAACTGATGGTTCTTAGTTTCCTGGTGGGTACCAGGGGTGGGCTGCTGGATGCCCTTCCTTTCTGAGATGCAGCTGCCCATCTCATCATATATGTGAAGGCTGTTCTTTCTTGTCTTTTCTGTTCTTCATAATATCTCATCTGTCTAGACAGGATGGTTCTGAATTCTCTTTTTTTCCAGAAGAAAGAGGAAGCTTTTCCATAGCACAGATGGGAAATATAGTATTGGACAGATCTTGCTGAATTAGGGGAGCTACACACAAATGTACAGTTCGGGGAAATTCGGAGGCAAGTGCAAAGAGGACTGTTTTCAGAATCAGAGGACCCAGGTCCAAATACTGTTTCTTACAATCACCATCTGTGTGGCCTTCAATAAATGTCCAAACCTCAATTTCTTTATCTGCAAAAAGAGAGTGATGGGTAAGACTTCTGAAGTGCCTTCCTATTCTTGGTCTGTGAATGAAGTGAATTCTAGCACTGTTTTGCTATGAGACCCCAGGGCAAATTGTCTTTCTTCCTAGAACTTTTGGTTTCTCCATTTAAGCTGTGGAGAAGATATTAATGAAAACCAATTCAAAGTCTGTCCTGAGCTCCATATCTATGATTACCCCTAGACTCCATCAACCCTTACTTGACACCTTAAAAAAAGTCTGAGTATATAATCAATCAACAAGCATTTATTAAGTGCCTACTGTGTGCCAGGTACAGACTGTGGTAGACACTAGGATTTACATGCCATGCACTTGGCACTTTGCCTATGAAACCTCATTCAGTGTCACTGGAAAGGTTTGGGGAGTGGGAGAGAAGTGTTAAAAGGAAATAGGTATTATCAGAAAACAATCTGTGACTTTTCTTAGCATCAAGAACTATCATTTGGAAATTTCCTCCTCCTTTACAGACACAAGTGGACTAGGATTTACGCCTAGGTCCTGGGGAGTTGCCTGAGACACATAGAGGTGTATCAGTGGTTATACACATTGTCAGAGGTAGGACTTGAACTCAGGTCTTGGCAACTCCAAGGCCTATAATTATCCATCACAACAAACTGTGTCTTGACATTAGCACTGGTATTTAAAATAGAGATTTGGAGAAGAAAAATCCAGTGAGCAACCTTAAATGCTGTTTTTTCTCATAGTTGACAGAAAATATGTCTATCCAAAGCCCATTGCTGAAAAAAATTTTTAAATAAAAATAAGATACAAAATGGTGTCAGTGATAACAAGGACTTGCAGCAGGTATTGAGAATGATGGTACCATCTGCATTCCTCTGACTCCAACCCAAACAATCTCCCTGGTGACTGAGAGAGGCCTCAACAGAATCCACTTAGAGGCAAAGGAAGGAAATCATGGTGCCTTTGGCACAAATGTGAAATCTGCCTCAAATTGGTCAGGAGACGGTGTGTGGGAGTAGCTGCCATTTAGTGCACAGGCTTAGTGGTTCCCACCTGCATATTCGCCAAGCATCACAAATCTGGTATTGTGGGACATCTGGCTAGAAAATGCAAAATGAGATATTTCCGTAGCCTAGGCCCATGGACCATAAGCAGCAACCATGCAGCTACCAAGGTCCCATCCATGCCAGGTCTTTTGGCTAGGATAGAGTGAGAGTCAGTGTAGTCCAAGAAACAAATGAAGTAACAGATGGAACGACTGAGTCTAGGTCCCATCATGACAGGCACCTGGTCTGCCTTCTGTTCCCACTGTAACCACTGGGCTGAGTATATGTATAGGAGCTTCCAAATAAATGTCCCACTTTCCAGACAAACATAACACAGGCAGCCCTCCAGAATAGACAATGGAGTCTGGCACCCATCTTGTTTCTCAGCCATTTTGGCAAGGCATCGAAGGGAACCCATTTATTTAAACCTTTGCTTTAGCTGCAAAATTGGTTGATCTGGCAGCACTTCCTTTTCCTTTTCTTGGCTCTTTAAAATTTTCATACTTGGATGTACATAGTAGGAATTAGTGGAGATTTATAAGAAAACATCTCTGATGTGGAATGAGGTTTCATCAACACTGTAAGTCACCTTTTATCTGAAAGATAATGCAATAATACTTATGTAGGGAGCTTCTGCAGGGGAGCAAATAACACTGAGTTTGAGTTTCTGTATCTTTGGGTATGCGCAAAGAAATAGATACATACATATATACACAAATATGTTTATATTTATATGCATATGTTTTGCCAGTTACATGTATTTACACGTAATCATACCATGATCTATATGACAGCCTCTGTTTTATTAAATGCTTAATATTACATATAATATATTCTTCAATTTTCATTGGATCTGTGATTTTTCACTGATTGGGTGCTCTCTGTGGTATGGATGACCACCCACCCAAGATGTCCCTGTGATTTTTTTTCCCAGGTCTTAACGTAAATCCCCCACCAGGATTACCACTGAGTACACTTCTTTTAGGTCTTTTAGGTGGATATGAGTGCAGCACCAACTGTAATATCTCACAAAATATTACCAACTCAATAGCTTTTATCTGATCAAACATCTCAGGTGATATTTTTTGGACCATTCCTTATGTAACAAATTTTAAATATGCTCCTAGGACCAGGGAGCTTGGGCTCTCTATTCTCTGCCTCTCCCCAAAGGAACTGCTCTCAACTCATGCCTACACTGATGATATTATGTCCTAAGGGAGTCTGAACACCTATAAAAAGAGTCAGGCTCCTTTGTCTCATTGTCTCCTCACTCCCCCAATCCTAGAGCCTCAGGAGGACTCGGCTTCTGTCTACCATCTCCCCAAAGCAAGAAGAAGAAATGCATTTAATATACAGTGTTGATCCCATATAGGACAGTCAATTATTTCTTCTACACAAAAGAAAAACTTAACACATAAGATTCAAAAGTGCAAATTGAGAGAAAAATTTAAAAAGCAGCCAATAACATAACTACTGTTATACTCTTTCAGTAATTTGATGTTTGAAACATTAAGACATGACTACTGAATGTAATCATTGTCATACATATATGTGCGTACATACATATATAGGTCATTATACATGTACACATATTACACATAAAATAATGTAAGGCATAAATTGCATTCAATTGCTTCCCTGGATTAAAACTATTGAATAGACATTTTACATTTCACCTCCATTTTGTACTGTCCAAAAAATTCCCTCCAGGTCCCTGTCTTCTAGCACACTTTCTGAAGCGTTAAATGCCTCCCTTATCTGTGCTCATTCTTTCCAAAGCAGAGATTCCCCATACTAGTTAGCCCCAACCAAAGGAATCAGAACTCCTAGACCTCTCAGACTCACAAGGTTGCATCCAAGGTCAGACACCTCCATTCATGCATCACTGCTTGCTCACCTAAAGTCAGTAAATACATAAAGCCAATATGGCAGCTCGAGACCCAAGACCACACATGTATTCGAGTTGTCAGATGATCATGGTTCACCATTTGAACATATGTAGGGGAGGCTCACCAGTCTGACACATCTAGGGAGAGGCTCAAGATTGTTTGTCATGTTCAGCAAACAGGAAGAAAAGAAAAGACAGAGGGAAGAGTCGCTCCTTTTTTAAGATCTTCTATGATTCTTCCTGCTCAATGGCCAATAAGAAAATTGCCTTGTCATCACAAAGTACTCGTGTTCTTCAGCACTGAGCTGGCCAAGGCACAGGCTCAACTCTGTGGGACATACTCCAACTGAACCCCTGCTTTACTTCCAAGCAAATCATTATTGGTAATATGCTACATATACCATATATCCCTATGTGCAGCATATATCTCTTCATTGCTCTTTTGGTTGCCCACAATTTTGTTTCTTTAAAGATCAAGGTTTTTCATGATAGAAAACTATGTGGAATCATTGGAAGAATATTGGTGTTTAAAGAAATGATTGGATGGAGCCAAAAGGGCATAGTAAAGTTGAACCTTCCTAACATTTCCTTCCAAAAGACTTTAAAATAATGCCTCAGATCAAATTCTGGAGCAGCAAAGCCAACTTTTTATAAGGTCTGGGTGAGACATTCTTCTAGCCTAAAGACAATTTAGGAGACTTGCAAGATAGTTCTCTAATATTGGAGTGGGAACCAGCACAGAGCACCCCCTTCCCCTAGCCTCAGCACTAGCAGTGGGCATTGAAAATGGCTACAATAGCAACAGCAGCAGCAACAACTTCAGGGTCTTTCTGCCTAAAAATGATGAAGAGGTAGGACAATATGTCAGAAAGAAATTACAGCTGGCAGTGGGTGCAGTTGGGGCTGATAAACAACTCTTGACCATATGCAGTTCTGAGTCACAAGTACAGGGCAAAAAGGAGCATTTGTGATTGGTCAACAGAAAGCTGGATCCCTGGTCAGAGAAGTACACTAGTGCTTGCAGCTGCAAGAGAGCAGGGGACTCGGGCATAGGCCAAAAGTTAAGAAAAGCACTAACACATGTAGTTACAGTAGGCAAGGGTACTTTCTGAATAAATATCAGAGCACAGACCAGGATAACAGTGTCTATACCTCTCCCTGGGTCACACCACTTTGGAAGTGTCAAAAACTCACAGACCCAAAGAACAGCAGCTTGAAAAGACCTGAATCTTGGGACAGTGTCTCCCCACCCCTAGGTAAGTAGAGCCCAACTTTCAGATAAAGTTCAAAGAAATAGGGTGGGGAAATGAGCAAATGACAACAAAAAATCACAAAAAGCTACTATGGTATGAAGACCAAGACATAAACTCAGAAGACAACAATGTGAGGAGAGCTACAAGCAAATCCTCACAGAAGAATGCTAACTGGACCCAATCTCAATTTTTACCCAAAAAGTTAAAGAAAAAGATAAGAGAAATAGAGGAAAAATTGGGAAAAGAAATGGGAGTGATGCAAGAAAATTATGCAAAGAGAATGAATAGCTTAGTAAATGAGGCACAAAAAGATAATGAAGAAAATAACACCTTAAAAAATAGAATTGACTGATGTAAAAGAGGCACAAAAATTTACTAAAGAAAATAACTTCTTAAAAAACAGAAAGGGCCAAATGGAAAAGGAGGTACAAAAATTCACAACAATAAATTTAATAAGTAGAACTGACTAAATAGAAAAAAAGGAGGTACAAAAGCTCACTGAAGAAGCTCGTTTCTCAAAAATTAGAATTGGGCAAGTGGAAGTTAATGACTCCATGAATCTTCAAGAAATAGTAAAATAAAATAAAATAATTAAAAAATAGAAGAAAATATGAAATATCTCACTGGAAAAACTACTGACCTGGAAAATAACCAAGGAGAGGTAATTTAAGAATTGTTGCCCAACCTGAAAGCTGTGATTGAAAAAAGAGTTGAGACATCATATTTCAAGAAACTATAAAGGAAAACTGCCCTGATGTCTTAGATTCAGAGGGCAAAATAGAAATGGAAAGAATCTAATAATCTCCTGAAGGAGATCCCAAAATGAAAATTCATAGGAGTATTATAACCAAATTTCAGAGCTCACAGGAGAAGGAGAAAATATTGTTAATGGCTAGAAAGAAACAATCCAAATATTGCAAAACCACAGTCAGGATCTCACAAGATTTAGGAACTTCCATGTTAAAGGTGTTGAGGGCTTGGAATAAATTATTCTTGAAGGCAAAGGATTACAACCAAGAATAACCTACCCAGCAAAACTGAGTATAATCCATCAGGAGGGAAAAAAGAGCATTTAATGAAATGGAGGACTTTTAAACATTATTGATCATTAAAAAAAGACCAAAGCTGAATAGAAAATTTGGCATGGAAATAGAAGATTCAGGAGAAGCATTAAAAAAAATCCATGAAATCATAATTTAATTCGGTATCAAAAAAGTGTCAAATTCAGTGTCAAAAAAGTTTCTACATGAAAAGAGTCTACATAGAAAGAGAGCATGAGTGTGAGTCGATTATGTTAAGATAATCTCTAAAAAACAGGATAGGGGTTGAAAAAGGGATGCACTGGAAGAAGAGGGTTGGGAGAAGTAGAATGGAGAAATTTTCCTTACATAAAAAAGGTATGTAAGAAAGAGCTTTTATAGAGGAGGGGAGAAAGGAAGGGTGGGCAATTTTGTTTTACCAAATCAAATGGTTTTTTATATACACAAAATATACAATGAGATCTTGACCTCTCAGATAACTTTGTTACTATAAGAAGCAGCATGGTATAATGAATTGAAAGCTAAGTATTAAGGAAGACCTAGGTTAAAGTATTGCCTCTCAGCCATGCTGGTTAAAGAACTTTGAGGAAATCACTTAAGCTCTCAGTGTTACCAAGACATTCTCTAAGACCATAAATTGCAGACCAGTCCTGTCCATTATTATACCAATGGGATAATAAATCTGTTTTTTTAATAACAGTGATGTGATTTTTTTTTTTTGTGGAATATTGCTGTGAAAGCTTGTCTGTTCCTTTTTTGTATTTTCAGCAAGGACACCTTCAATGCATGTAGAGAACATTCTCAGGAAGATTTTATGGAGAAAAAAAGTAGACAGATAGTTTAGCAGCTTTTTATATCTTCTTAAGTACTTCTTGGTGACTTTCCCTCATCATTCAGTATTTGCTCCTTTTTCAGTTATCTTGAGGATGGATTTCTTGATAACTTCAAAATCCTGTCAGTTTTAGCAGAGTTCTATGTAAATTAAATTTATTCCAACAGCCATAAAAGTAACTAAAGCAGATGCTGTGAAGTACCTAGAGCTTGGTCAGACATCAATGATGCCAAAGTCACCCACTGCATCTCGGATTATCACTGGTTTTCCTGCATTGAACTTTGATGACTCAGGAAGAGAGTGAGGTTGATGACTTTGTGCAGGTCTGCCTCACTTAAATCCAACTCATGTGCAAGTCAAGACATCATCTGTGCTGTCATTGATCCTGTTTGAAAATGAAGGACAGACAACACACACACACACACACACACACACACACACACACACACACACATATATATATATATATATATATATATATATCTGCTCTTGGCATTCTCTTCTTTAGTTCCACTTAGACTTTCTCAAATAGCATATCAGATTCTATATGTGAGGCTCCCATTGTTAGTGATGAAGAAAATAAATGTTATAGAAATTATGAAAATCTTGCTTCATCAGGTTGCTGTCCTCAGTCCCATTTTACACTGAAGTCCTCTTGGGATGATCTGGTTTAAACGGGTTGCCTGTCAAACTTTTTGCAAACATGCTTTTTCCTCTACCACTCTTCTGTGTTTTATGAGGCAGTGTTGCTCATAATCTTCCACCATCCTCCTCCACAATGTTTTATAAATGAACTTATATTCTAATTCACTGTTTCCCTTGGCTGTCATGTCAACCTTTGGCAAGAAGATCAAGTATTTGTTGGTTAAGCAAACTAGTCCCATATCTCCAGCTCCCTGCTAGATATTTCCACCTGAATGTCCCATAGGCATCTCAAAAACAGGCTCCTTCTGTTCCCGATGATATAGAGTAAGCCCTTCCATCATGGTAGAACCTGCCAAAGCTTGCATTCTGTTGGCATAGCCTTTGAGACCCCAGGGTCACCTCAATGTCATGATGAGGCAGCAACTCAACATGCCTAAAACAGAACTCATAATCCTTTCTTCTAAATCTAGCCCTCCTTCTGACTTTCTCATTTCTATTGAGGGAGCACCTATTCCTTCAGTCACTCGGGTTCATGAGTAGGAGTCAACTCTCACCACTTTATAATCACTCATCTCCAATATCTGGTCATTGCCAAGATTTATCAATCCTATATCTCCAATATTTCTTGTATTCTTGTAATAATGTCTTCTTATATTCATGTATACAGTCACCACCCTCATTTGCTTCCACTATTACAATGGCTTCCCAACTGGTTTTCCAGCCTTCTCCTTTCCTCTGCAAGCTTTCCAATTTGGATTTGGTTTTTTTTGTGGGGGCGGGGGGGGACTGGGGCTCTAAACCTTTGTACTTATAAGAGATAGCACAGTCACTTCACAAATAGTAGATGCTTAATAAATGATTGTTGAACTGAATTAATTGAAACCAAACTACCAGGTCTGGGATAAAAAATCTGAACTAGATTTTCTTAGAGTCAGATTCAGAATCTTCATCTTATAAACTACTTAGATAGCCTGGAGGGTGAAGGAAGGGAGAGAAGTTAGAATGTATATAAATGATTTTTTCTTCCTTGTCCCTTTCCACTTATTAGGCAAGAATATTATGAAGTACTATTTTCATGAGTCCATAATGGTAATAATAGTGATGAGAGCTTATATAATGGGTTAGTCAATCTTATGCTAAGTGCTGTGTTTACCAAGAAAGGCAAAAGACAACAGTCCTTGTTTTCAAGGAGTTAACAGTTTAATGGGGCAGAGAAAATAGAAAAAAACTATTTGCAAATAAGATGTGTGTATGTGTATATCTGTCTATATACATATACATATAGAAATATATTGGCTTGGAGATAATCACAGAGGGAAGGCATTAGCATTAAGGGAAATTAGGAAAAGATTTCATGTAGATGATGGGCTTTTCTCAGGAACTTGAACCAGGGAAACTAAAAGATGGAGATGAGGGAGGAAAAGGTTCCGGGTATAGAGGACAACCAGTGAAAATGACTGGAGCTGGGAGATGTAGTGTCTTATGGGAGAAGTCTAGTCTCACTGAATTACATTAGACTTTGGGGTTTCCAGATTATTCGGTGTCAAAATTGGGGGAATGTATGGCTGACATTTCCATTTAGACACTACTCACAGATGAGGCAGGAAACACAAATCAAATAGGAAATTGTTTAATCAAAATGTAAAGAAAACACTGTAGTATGATTATTCTTAGCAACCCAGCCCAAATAGATGAGGGCAACTCCTCACCAATTCATAAGCCAGTGGAGAAAAAGAATTCATTCTTTACTCCTTCCTCACTGGGAAACACTTGTTGTGTGGTCAGGGAGATGAAGCACCCTTTCCAAGAAGCTCCTTCCTCCTTAGCTGTAATTTGCTAAACCTTAGAAACTGCCATATAGCACTGATTGATAAAAAGAACTTTCATACTTATCTTGCCTCAGTAACTCTGGGGGATCAGGTCATTGTTTTTCACTAATGGCCCCCAGACTGTGCCATAAAGGAAGTCTTAAGACTTCCCACTCTCTGAGGCTGTTGCATCATTTGCATGTTAGGTGAATGAGGTGAAGCCTCTCTTACCTTGGACATTTGAAAGGTGAAAAAGGTGTCTCAGCATCTAGAACCCCAATGTTTTAATGCCTAGATTTCAAGGTGAGTGCTTCAGTCCCCCAGAATCAATGCCTCAAGAAGGAAAGTGACCCTACAGGACCCCAAGAATCAGACAGCAATACCACCTTAGGACATGAACTTGGTGGTACAATTTCATATATTAACTTCTAACTTAAGTTTTGAGTTACTTCCCCAGAGACTAAGGGTGTGTAAGGAAGAGTATTCCCCAGAGATAGTGAGAGAAAACATTTGTACATTTGATCTGTTATTTTTAAGTAAATATCCCTTTGTAAAAACTAAAAAAAAAAAAAAACAAGAATATCCTATTTTTAAATACCTCATTTCATCTTGACAATCACCCTGTGATGTTGGTAAGGCAAGTATAATGATCCCCATCCTTCAGATGAAGAAACAAGCTGAGAGGCTGATTTGCTTAGGATCACCCAGCAAGCAAGTGAAAGAAATGGGCATGCTTTACCTGGAGAAAAGAAGATTCAGTGACTCGGCAAATCACTTTGAGCTAGTGGCCACCATCTCCTTTTTACTTTGTGACTTTAAGCTCAAGAGTCTTTATCAGCTGATGATTAACAACTGATATACTCATTCTGTACCCCTAACTTGCTGTACAGAGTCATCATGGATAACAGGATCGCAGGACTTACACTTGGAAAAACATTTAGAGATCATTTAATCCAACCTCCATCATTTCTCAGGGAAGGAAGTAGGAAGGCAGACACTTACAGGACTTGCCCAAAACCCCATATGTAATAAGTAGTAGGGACAGGATTTGAACCCAGGTCATCTAACCCAAGATCCATTGCTCTTTCCTCTATAGCACAAGGGGACATCTTGAAGTGCTCAACACATTGTTTGAGGATGATTCTACAAATCAAAGATATTGGGGTAAAGTTCCAGAATAGGGAACATGAGGAAGGTTATACAATGAGACCCTCATCCTCCATCCTAATGTTCTTACTGAGGTGAGTTAAGGTTAAAATGAACATCAAGCATCACCTTTATCAACAAGAATTCAGAGCATAAATGTGGAGGAAAGAAAAAGAGATATGTAACA
The DNA here is from genome assembly GCA_023548195.1 of Bettongia penicillata ogilbyi. NCBI lineage: Eukaryota > Metazoa > Chordata > Mammalia > Diprotodontia > Potoroidae > Bettongia > Bettongia penicillata. The sequence continues at coordinate 2,012,999 of JAJHZJ010000309.1, forward strand.
AGTAGACATGGGTTCAAATCCTGGCTTAGCCACTTACTAATTGTGTTCATTTGAACAAACAAGTCTCTGTATCTCTTGGGTCCTCAATTTCCTCATCTATAAAAAAGGGGTTAGATTAGATGATTCTCGTGGTTCCTTTCATCTCCACCATTCAGAGACTGCAAAAACACCAGGCATAAAAAGATAACATAAAAGAGAGCAAATTTTGTCATTAGAGCAAGAAGGCTACATCACGCCACCAGCTACTCATCTTCCTGAAGTTGCTGTATGCTCCTCCAAAGCTTCAGGGATGAGCCTAATGAGCTCCATTTGACATGTCCCAGGGATAGCTCTGACAAATGCATTTGAGTCATTATCCTTTCCTAACTCAATGATCAAGCATTGGCTTTGCTGGCTCAGACATGTGATCAGGTGCATGATTGTAGGTTCCAAAAAAAAATGCCATTGCCGAGCTAAGCCCCTGAAGAGGAGGAGCAAAGAAAACCCTTAAAAGATGCCTTTAGCAGGCTACCAAGGTCAGCACTATGCCCCTCTTAATCTGTTCTGATTTAGAGGCAAACGTCTGGCATATCGTAGAGGAGCAGTGAATGTGCAAATTTCAGTTGCATTGCATCTCAAAGAATATGATATTGTAAAGAGATGCAGAACCATCTAGCATGCAGAATTTCAGTATTACAAGATAAGGGCCACTTTGTGTATCAATTGTCAATGAAATGAAATAATGAATATGGAATAGTAAGATAGTAAAGGATGAACTCAGATCACCTCTCTCTAGAAAATTATAAATCAAGGTGAACCCCCTTTGGGAAACTGGAGCAGTTTTAGGAGGAGGAAATAACTGTAGTGTAGTAGAAAGAACAGTAGTTGAAATAAGAGTACCTGCTAATTCTTGGCTAAACCCCTCTCCCTCACCTACCTTTGCATTTGCAGATTGGATAAGCATGTTATCCTCCTCTTCAGGTCATCAATAAAAAAATGTTAAAGACAACAGGGCTAAGGGTGGGACTTTGTGTCATTTCCTCAGATACCTCTGTCCAAGCTGATATCTATGTCAACAAATTCAAGACAAGTTAAAGATTGTCTGATCTATTTTCCTCATTTTAGAGATAAGGGAAATGAAGCCCAAAGAGGTAAGTGACTTGCCCACAGTCACACAGTTACTAAATATCAGAGCTGGGTTCAGGGATCCCCAAGCTCAGCCTCTTCGTATCATACCATACTGCCTCCCATTTAATTCTGTATCCTATGGTATCCTTAAGATCTAGTGGACAGGACTATCCAAAGAATAAAACTAAAATATGTAAATAACTACTAAAATGTGAACGTATTTCTTTTCTCCATTGAATGATGGTAATATTGAAACTGATGAGGACATGCCTCCTTGTTTGGGAGAGGCAGGGGTAAGAGGAAGTGTGAGGAAACACTGTACAAGTTCTGTGATCTCTATGATATAAGGCATAGAGTAGGCACTTAATAAATGTTCATTTGATGAAGTGACTTGGCCAGTCACATTGGCCTCCAGTCACTGCTCAGGCAGGATTTGTTCAGTTGATGTCTTCTACTGTTCAAGGTGACTGCCCCTACCCCACCTCAGATTCCATTAATCAACCAGATCTGAGCCCCCATGGTACAGAACAGAAAAAAAAAACCTCTTGTTTGGACCTAATGATCCTGTCCCACAAGTTGCCTGTACTCCAGACATGTCCTAATTATGCCTAATTTTAGCCCAGATCTTTCTCTGGACATTCCCACAGAAGGAATAACTTGTTTTAGGCTAAAACAGCTAGTTTCCTAGTTCCTTGGCCCATTTCTTTTTTTTTCTGTTCAATTTTTTTTCTGTGTTCAGTTTCGTTTAATGACTGGCACCTCCCTGCAGAGGAGGAAGCAGGCAGCTAGGTGGTAGCAGGGAGGACAGTAGGGTCTTTCCAGTATCTCCCCAGTTTTTCTTTCATCTGGGTGAGATCCAAAAGAGAGAATGGAACATGCACCCTGGTTGTCCCACTGGGTGGGGTTGGCACTTCTCTCAAGGGAAACAGCCCTGATGGCCCAATGGGGACAGGGGGTTGTGGAGGAAGACAGGAAATCCCACTTATTGTGAGGGTGGGGCTGGGGAATACCTGCTGAACTGGATAAGGCTGCAGGGCCAGGGGATCTGACTGGTACCTGAGAAAGGGTAGGGATCAAAGGGGGAGATGCCCCAGAGAGTGCCACGGGAACGGGGCCTAAGCCTGAGTGAATATTGCCCCAGCAAGGGGGGCCGCAGAGGGAGGTACCACAGCAAGGCCTGTAGTTGGGGCCTGAGTGGGGGTTACTGAGGGGGGTGAGGGCACAGGAGGAGATACATGATGGGTAAATGAGGCAGAAATTGACGGGGGTTAGGGTAAAGGAGAGGTTGGAGTAAAGGTAGCCGAGGGGAAGGTGGAAGGACTTAGGGGAGGTAGGGGAGCAGTAGAATGTTGGGGAGCTGGAGGAGGACTCAGGAAGGATTGGGTGGGGGGAGGGATTGGGATGGTGGTAACGGAAGTAGCGGAGGAAGTAGAGGAGGTGAAGTCGAGACCCTAGGAGCCATAAACAAGGGGTCATCCAAAACATCCAATTCACCCCCATTTCCCTTTTGTGGGGTGGCTCTAGCTACAAGCATCTTACAATCTTTTCTGAGAATGGGGTCCTGAGAGAGTTTGACAAAGGCCCTTATCCATTTTTTCCTTTTGGAGACAATATAATTCTAACTGTAAAAGAATATTACATTGTAAGGTCCCAAACATGGGTCACACTTCGTTGTCCTCCAGGTGATCCTGAGGCCAAAGTGTGTTACAAAAGAATACCAACTTTTTCTTTTTAAGTTCTTTAAAGAAGATAAATTTTTTCCAATTTTGTAAAAGACAGCCCAAAAGTGAATTCTTTGGAATTGATGAATTTATTAAAGATTCGCCATCTTGGGTTGCCTCTTAAGGAACCTAAGCATTTGTGACGCTTGTATTCACAAGCAGACCAGATAGAATCTCAGCTAGACAGTCTGAGCTGGATTGCATCTGAGCCTCCTTGGCCCATTTCTACCTATAATCTAACTGAGAAGAACCCTTCCCTATAAAACGCTTCTAGGTGTTTTAGATCCAGGAGCTACCCTAACCTCTAGAAGTCCCCTGGGCACCCCAAAGCAATTGCCAGGAATCCCAGTTATAGGTTGATGTCTCCAAGCACCAAATCCTGGGAGAAGCCTCTGACAAGACAATGGTGATCTCCTTTCTCTTATCATGGTCTAGAGACCATCATGATCAAGGCTCCCTGGCAATAACTCTAATTGTACAGTTTTTCTTTTCTCCCCCTTTTTCTTATCCTCTCTCTTCCTTTCCCTGCCTAGTTTGCAAGCATCAGTCCTGGATCTACTATGAGAGGTCAGCAAGCTACTCCAGCTTGGAGGTATCAATTGCTGCTCTATTGTGTATGGATGCTATCCTTGTACCCTTCCCTTATTGCACCTGTCTCCCTTTCCATGTTCCCTTGGGTATTTCTAATCAAGCCACATGCCTTTCCTTTAAATCAAGCAAAGAAAAGGACTTATTGTTTTTAGCATTAATTGGTTTATCTAATTCTCCTGTAAAGCCAGATTAAGTAAATTCTAGGGACAGACTCAACATTAACTGCATTAACATTTAATTGACATCTTTCCATCTTGTCCAAAAATAATCATGAAAGATTTTGTCAATGCCTTGCTGAAATCAGTTGTACTATGTTCATGGCAATCTCCTAATCTAGTCTCATAACCCTGTCCAAAAGGGAAATGAGATTAGTCTGCTGTGACATTCTTCCTGAACACATTGGCTTATAGTAAATAGCTCTTCCCGTTCTACAAACTCATAAATTGTCCCTTAAGTAATGTGACCTAGAATTCTTCCAGAAATTCACATCAAATTCATTGATCTAAATATCTTTCTTCCCCTTTTTGAAAAACTAGAATAAAAATACTAGGAAAGTCCACCCATCTCCAAGTACGTCAATCATCAGTAACAATGCTTCTCTCTTCACATCCATGAGAAGATAGGTTGATTTTCTAGGCCAGAATGCCTTGAACTCATCTGCAAATAGTTTGGTCCTCTTGCTTTATCTATCCTAGTTCTCAGCTATCACAATTACCCACTTACTTTTGTTCAGTCTTTCTGAATCTGGAGATCATTCTCCTTGGTAGGAAAAAAAACTTTATGAGTGAAATAGAAATGAAATAGTACCACCTTTTCACTATCATCAAATATTTTCCTATCTACCCCAAGTCAATGGCCCTAAGAGAGGATATTTAGAACCTGTATTAAGATAGCAGGAGTTGGAATAGAAAGAATAAGATGCCTATAAAAGATTGTTCTTTCTTCAGAGAGACAATAAGATTGAATTAAAATGTTAGATTTGCACTTAAGACAACAAGGGTCAAATCCTGACTCTGACACTAACTCTATGGTCATAAACACCAAAGAATCAAAGAATCAACTTTCAGAGTTTCCATCTAATCAATCTAATAATACCAGTACTATTACTCCTGTGGTGCAGTGGATAGAGGACTAGTGTTGGAGTCGAGAAAACATGGATTCAAGTGCAGCCACCTCCATATAATGTTTATGTAGTCCTGGGTAAGTGGCTTAACTTTGGGATTCCTATGCTGTTCTCTAGAACTACAAACTGGAAATTAGTTTTACACCCAAGGGTACTCTGCTGATGAATTCATACCCCAAGAACATCAACAACTATCTCAATAAATGATCTTGCCTCGAGGTAGCAGTTATTGAGAGTGAAATGCCTTTCCAATATGAGAATACTGCATGAAGGTGTGCTCTTCCTGCTCTTTATGTTTCCTTGGATGTTTCTTATCAAACCACATGCAATTCCCTTGAGTCCACCAAATAAAAGAGCCTTTTGCCTTCAGCATTGAGTGGTACCAATTTAAGTCAATCCAGTGACAAACTCCAATATTACCTATTATATTATCATCTAATCGACATCTTTCTGTCTTTTCCACAAGTATATCATGAAAGACTTTGTCAAATGCCCTGCTAAAATCCAGTTTTGCTGTGTTCATGGCAATCCCCTGATCTCACATCTGTCTCTTTCCCCATCAGAGATCTGAAGAGTCACTTCTGTGTTTTTTTAACCCTTCTTAGCAGCAGATCTTTAGCCTTCTTAAAGGACCACTCATTCATATTCATCCCCAGTTGTCCACCCTGATTCCTATCCTTTAAACAAGCCCTTCTCAAATCTTTAAGTTCCCTGTTGAGTTCTGTTGAGGACACATTGGCCTCTTTAGACACTTCCCTCTTTTCTTCACAACCGGAATCAATGGCCACTTCATTAGTAGAGTCTTATTCTAGAGAGCTTCCCCCTCTCTCTTGAGCCGGCTTCCGTTTTGGAGCTGTGAGCTGGAGGATGCTGCCTGTCCTGTCTATGAACTCCTTTCAGCCTTCTCCTCTAAAGTCTAGGAGAAATGTGACTGTGCCTTATCAACCACAGACTTTAAGATGGCACAGTCATTGCCGCTGAAGGTCCCCATTTCCTCTTCACTGAACAGTTCCTCCTTATTGGTCAGAATCAAGCCCCAAATAGTAGTTCCCCCTCATTGCTTCCTCCATCATCTACAAGATGAAATTATTAGTAAGAGAAGGCAGGAATTTGTCAGCTGCTCTATTTTTAACCACACCTACATACACACACACACACACATACACACACATATACATAACATACATACACACATACATACACTAACTGTATGTTGTCTCTACATCATCCTTTTGATTTGCTTAAGGAATTCAACCTCCATATCTTATAGCTGGTCTACTTCTTTCTTCAGCTGTGGTATTACTTCTCTTTCCCCTCTGTTGCCTCACTCAGATGTTCTCCATCACATTCTCTGGCCACCATTACTCCCAGTTTTGTTAATTTCCACACAGGCATGGGACTTCATGGGGTCAGAGATCTACAGTTGGAAGAAATTTTAGAGATCATCAAGTCCAATGACAGAGAGGGATGCAGAGATAGAGACAGAGGCAAGAAGAGATGGAAGGAAGGGAGGAAGGAAGGAAGGAAGGAAGGAAGGAAGGAAGGAAGGAAGGAAGGAAGGAAGGAAGGAAGGAAGGAAGGAAGGAAGGAAGGAGCAAAGAAACCAAGAAAGGGCATTAGTCAATCATTTACTATGTGTAAATACTGCACAAAGTGCTGGGGATATGAATAACAGCAAACAAAGAAAGACAGCCCCTAACCTTAAGAAGATTACATTCTAATGACAAATAAAAGAGCTGAAAGAGGTTTGAGGAGAGAGCAGGGACAGAGCTCCAGTTGGACTTTGGGAGAATTGTGAACCAAATCAGAATAGGAATAATCATGGTTGGCATGAATGGTTCTCTAGAAGAGGTTTAGCATGAGCTTACCAATCTTAGAAAGGGACTATAGAGGTGAAAGCATCGTCAATACTGCGGCAGGACCACAGATGGCTACTGAGGCAATGATCCAGAAGGAGACCAGAGAGCCATGGTAAACTAGATTTAGAGAAGGCATGGCTTAAGATGAAGAAATAGAAAACTAAATAATGTGTGTATGGTCACAGAAGCATTATCTAGGATGGGATGTCTACTTAGATCCTCTTGACCTTGGATCCAGTGCCCTATCCACCATACCATATCACCTCCGTTCCTGGTGTACTCTACCTCACCACCCTTCTGCTGAATCTTTTCCTTCAGAATATTGCACCCTATCACCCATTTCCCAGTCATATCCCATTGAATCCCAAAGAAACTTGTGAGGACATGCTTACTTCCTCAAGTTGAGGTCTCTAGTTCAACTTTGTTACTCAGAGCTGGAAGGCTTTGGTGCTTAGACCTCAGAAAGTCATTTCTGCCCCGCTTCCTTCCTCTCTCCTGTAAGTGTATAGCATATGCTGGTAAAGTGAAGGAGAGAGAAGCTTCTTCCAACCCTTTTACCTGAACCTCCAGCTTAGAGAGCAGTGTATACTTGTTGTACCCATACTTGTTAAGAAGCTGGGACAAAAACACAACCTCTGCATGTCACTAGAATAGCTGTTTCTTCATCTGTATTTGTTGAAATTGAGATCACAGTTGTCTTTTTGTTCCTTTTACTCCTTCTAATGACCCCCAAAGTTTACTGCCCAGATGACCCCCTGGTCTGTCATGTCTGCTCTTCTCTAAGGCATCTGGATGAGCAGTTTTATCTGAGCTCTTTCTTCCTCTCCATCAATCAGTTTCTGTCAAATACATTCTTCCCAGCCTTTGTTAGATATGCTCTGTCCCTGGCCAAGGACCAGTCATGCCTGAATCATGTGCCTTGCTCTGGAAAGCTTAATCCATCCTTTGACGTCACTTTCCATATCCTACTTTCACTTCAATCAGTAGCAGCAATTAAAGTGTCACCTATGCCACTAAATCCTTCCATTTCTGTCCCATTTCTGCCTAATCCCTAAGAATCCTTTCCAGGCTCCTGATGGCAGTGTAACTGATGTGCACAATAATCACCAGGCATGGCTAGCCTTGTCATTTCTCCCTAGAAAATGTCACTCACCTCTGTTCCCTTTACTACACTCATATTACCATTACCCTTGTTCAGTGGCTCATCATATCTCACCTGGACTATTGCAAAAGCCTCCTAGTTCGAGTCTTCAATTCTTTCCCTATTCCTACCCATCCTCCACACGGATACCAAAGTGATTTTCCTAAAGTACCTATATGTCATTCTCTTAGTCAATAAACTGCAGTAGCACCCTATTATCTCTAGAAAAAATAGAAACTTGTCTGTCATTTCACAGCTTTTCACAATCTGGCTCTAACATACATTTCCAGGCTGAGTACACATTACTCATCTTTATGCACTCTATGGTTCAGCCAAACCAGCCTTCACACTGGTCTTCATATGTGATGCCTCTTCTCCAATCTCCATGCCTTTACACTGGCTGCCCCCCAGGTTTGTCATACACTCCCTCCCCTCCTCTGCCCAGGGGTGTGCTGGAGATACTCACTCTGGAGAGCCCAATTGTTAAATTTTCAATGTGAGCATTTATACTTTGGAAATGGGCAAAATCTACAAATCAGGGCTTCATTTATTATCTTGTTGATTGTAGAGAATAAAGGAGATTTGCAGTTTCATGTGCAATCATCATTTTTATTATACTGTTATGGAAATACTTGTTTTATTCTGTAAATTAAAAATTAAATAAATGAAAATTAAAACAAAAAGAAACAAAGAGGGTAGAGCCAAGATGGTAGAGTAAAAGCAGAGACTTGCTTGAGCTCTCTCCCAAACCCCGTAAAAACCTGTAAAAATGACTCTAAACAAATTCTGGAACTGCAAAACCCACAGAATGACAGAATGAAGCAAATCTCCAGCCCACAACAACCTGAAAGGTAGATGAGAAGTATCTATTTTGCTGGGCTGGCAGCAAAATGCAGTCTAGTGTGGTCCTTGCTGACATAGACAGGGCCTGAACAGGTCTCAGAGGGACTGAATCACTGTCAGCTATGGCAATTTCTAAACTTCTTGATCCACAAACACTGAGGACAGCATAGAAGGTCAGTGGGAAAATTCTGTCAGCCCAGTGTGAGAGAGTAGCACAGTTTGACCCCAACTCTAGGTGTGAAGGGTGCAGACAAGCTTGTGGCAACCACAGCAGCAGTGGCAGCAACTGTTTCTGGAACTCTAGGCCCACAGATTGTGCGGGAATGGAGTAACTGATAGTACACCTCCCACCCCCATTGGAAGCAGAGAAGTCAAATAATTGCCTGGGGAAATCATCAAAAATCAGGAAAAAAAAATCAGACAATAGAATCTTACTTTGGTGACAAAGAAGAATAAAACATAAAACCAGAAGACAACAAAGTCAAAGCTCCTACATCTAAAATTCTCTAAGAAAAATATGAATTGATCTCAGACCATGGAAGAGCTCAAAAAAGATATTGAAAATCAAGTAAGAGAAATAGAGGGAAAATGGGAAGAGAAATGATAGGGATGCAAGAAATCATGAAAAACAAGTCAACTGCTTGCTAAAGGAGACCCAAAAATGCTGAAGAAAATAAAACTTTTAAAAATAGACTAGCCCAAATGGCACAAGAGATCCAGAAAGGAGATGAGGAGAAGAATTCCTTAAAAAGCAGAAGTGACCAAATGGAAAAGGAGTTCCAAAAGCTCACTGAAGAAAATAATTCCTTAAAAATTAGAATGGAGCAGATGGAAGCTAATGACTATGAAAAATCAAGAAATTATAAAGTGAAATCAAAAGAAGAAAAAATAGAAGACAATGTAAAATATCTCATTGGAAAAACAACTGACCTGGAAAATAGATGCAGGAGAGACCATTTTAATTATTATAGGACTACCTGAAAGCAAAGATCAAAAAAAAAAGAGCCTAGACCTCATGTTTCAAGAAATTATCAAGGTTAACTGCAGTAATATTCTAGAAGCAGAAGATAAAACAGATATTGAAAGAATCCATTGATCACCTCCTGAAAGAGATCCCAAAAGGAAAACTCCTCAGAACATTGTAGCCAAATTCCAGAGTTGCCAGGTCAAGGAGAAAATATTGCAAATGGTCAGAAAGAAACAATTCAAGTATTGTGGAAACACAATCAGGATAACACAAGAATTAGCAGCTTCTACATTATGAGATGGAAGGGCTTGGAAAATGATATTCCAGAGGTCAAAGGAGCTAGTACTAAAACCAATAATCACCTAACCAGCAAAACTGAGTATAATACTTCAAGGGGAAAAAATAGTCACTCAGTGAAATAGAGGACTTTCAAGCATTCTTGCTGAAAAGACCAGAGCTAAATAGAAAATATTTCTTTCAAATACTAGAATCAAGAGAAGCATGAAAATGTAAACAGGAAAGTTAAATCATAAGGGACTTACTAAAGTTGAACTGTTTACTTTCATACATGAAGATAATATTTGTAACCCTTGAGAGTCACAGAGGGCCCAGGGTGAATTGAATATGAAAGAATGGTACCTAAAAAAGTAAAATTAAGGGGTGAGAGAGGAATATATTGGGAGAAAGAGAAGGGAGAAATAGAATGGGATAAATTATCTCTCACATAAGAGGCAAGAAAAAGCTTTTACAATGGAGATGAAGGGAGGGGAGGAGAGAGGGAAAGAGGGAAACTTACTCTCATCTCATTTGACTTAATAAGGGAATAACATGAACACTCAGACTTCTCAATTGGGTATGGAAATCTATCTTACCCTATAGGAAAGTAAGGGGGAAGGGAATAAGGGGGTAGGGGATGATAGAAGGAAGGGCACACAGAAGGAAGGGATAATTATAAGCAAACATTTTTGGGGAGGGACAAGGTCAAAAGAGAGAACAAAATAAATGGGGGGCAGGATAAGATGAAGGGAAATATAGTTAGCCTTTCACAACATGACTACTTTGGGAATGTTTTGCATGACTACACATGTATAACCTATATCAAAATGCTTGCCTTCTCAATAGGGGTGGGTGGGGAAAGAGGAAGGCAGAGAAATTGGAACTCAATATTTTAAAAACAAATGCTAAAAAGTGTTTTTATATGCAACTGGAAAATAAGACATACAGGCAATGAGGTATAGAAATCTATCTTGTCCTACAAGGGAATAAGAAAAGGGTGTGTGTGTGATAGATGAGAGGGCAGATTGGGGGAAGAGGTAATCAGAATGTCTTGGGATGGGGGAGGGGAGAGATGGGGAGAAAATGTGGAACTCAAAATCCTGTGGAAGTGATTGTTGAGAACTAAAACTAAAAATTAATTAATTAAAAATGATGGAGAAAATATTAATAATACATAAAAAGTGTGTGGTGAGTTTGACAACATCTGGTCGTTAAGCTTTTACCAACACACTCCTGCCTTTGCTTCATTGAATTCCTTTATTAAAAAATTAGACAAGTTGCCTAAGTCTTTCTTGATTCCCACAGCTACTTATGCCTCCTCCACAATTACCTTATATTTTGCTTGTATATATTTTGTATAAGCCTATTTATATACATATATGTGTATATATGTATGTATGTATGTATATCTATATATGTTCTTCTTGATCTCAGAATTCACTATCAAAAAAAGAAATTCACCTTTCATATTTTCATGTCAGTCAGCCTACTGCATGCCGGGTACTGTGGTATCAGAATAGTTTCCTGCATACTTTAGTAAGGAGTTGGTTAGCCCCCAACAACCTATCTTTTCTTCCTGGAATCATTAGTGGATAGCTTCCTCCAAGTGGCTCTCTTACACAGAATGTGTAAAGTTCAGACCTATCTTCTTTGGAAAGAATCTTCTACCTTTTATAGAGCAGCAGCTGTTCAAAGATCCTCCCACTTTCTCCCCTCAGGGTCACATTCCTCAATTAATTGTCTGACCCCTTGACCCCCATGCACATGGTTTGTATTTTCCTTCTGTTTCCTTAGTGGTCTTATCGACTGTTCAGGCCTGATTTTCCATCCTTCGAAGGTACACCTTGTATTCTGATAAGAAAACTAGAAAACAGAAATTCCTTCCAGCCCTTTTTTACCTTCTCTTCTATCAGGAAGACTAACATGCACTGGTATGTATACTTGCTAGCTTCCTGAAACAGAAAATCAAGTAAACATTATCCCTCAATAGTCTGGGTTCTCCCTACCCATGACACTGTGAAAATGTGTCCCGTCCACAGATTCAGAGCCGCTCCCCGCCAATAAACACACCTAAAAACAAAATGTGGGAAAAATCCTGTTCTGTGAAGGAGAAGTAATCAATCATTGATATAGCTTTATATATTGAACGCTTCATATGCAGAGCCCTGAAGTTTCAATGAGTAGTCAAACTATTGTTTATTATGTTGCCTGCAGACCTTCTGTTCAATGCCACTGAGCCTTCAGTGAGGATGTCTGCGGTCAAATTCCACCTTGGACACTTACTAGCTGTGTGACCCTGGGCAAATCACTTAGCTGCTGTTTGCCTCAGTTTCCTCTTCTGTAAAATGGGGATCATAATAGCATCTATTTCCCAGGGTTGTTGTGTGGATCAAATGAGATGATAATTGTAAAGTGCTTAGTAGAGTGACTGACTCAGTAAACATTATATAGATGTTACTTATTGCTATCATTATCATCATCACCACCATCATCATCATTAATAATTATTACCTCCTGCCAAACCAAAGAAAGGTTCCCTCTGAAATGGCAACATAACCTCTTCCTCCATCTTGCAAAATGGATCACTTTGGTATGGGAAAATATGGAATCTGATGCCCCAAGCCATAAACTATTTCCCCTCTTAGTTCTTCCAAGGGGCTATTATACTGAAACTTTTCTCCCCAAAGCACAATCTACTAATGGATAGATGACAGCTTTTTGAGTGTCAGCACTTTGTGGGAAGCTTTGTCTTTCTCTTTCCCTCCCTCCCTCCCTCTCTCTCTCTCTCTCTCTCTCTCTCTCTCTCTCTCTCTCTTTCTCTCTCGCTCTCTCTTTCTCTCTCTCTCACACACACACCCACACTCACTCACACACACATACACACGCACACATTACTATTTCCCTCCATCCCGTAGGACCTAGAAAGCATTAGACCTAGAAAGTCTAAATTACTCCCATAGAATTTCAGTGAAGATATTCTTGGGATTTATCATCCCTCTTTGGTTAATGAAGAAAATTAATTAATTAATTTGGAAAAAGCATAAGAAAGTCAAATTCAGTGAGTTGCCTGTCTGGGGTCACACCATGAGTCTACAATCGGGGCTGAGACTAGGAAGGAGATGATCTGATCTTCCCCTTCTTCCCTAACCATTCGACCACACTTCCTCTTTTCTCCCTCTATACCAGAGGCAGCTGTGGTTCCTATGGTAACCAATTTGCCTGAAATAGGAAGTATGTAGGAAACAAAACAGTTAAAGCCATTTCGATCCTTTCAAACATAAACAGTGTCAAATTAAGGGCTGTTAACCAAGTAAGTCACTGGCTTTTGGAACAACTTCCCGGTAATATCTTTAACTAAGCTGGAGTGAAACGAATCCTTCTTTCTAAGCGAGACCTTCCTTCTACTTTGTCTTCTTCCCCTTCTCAACATTCATGAGGTGCCAAGGTCCTAATCCCTTAAAATAAACTTCTGGCCAAGGCATTTTTATGACCAAAAGAATGTAACAAAGGTGGGAGTTTCGGAATCCCTATAGACAATGCAAGCATCCTAAAGCAGAGATGGGACAGCATCCAAATCCCACACAGAAACTTGGCAGCTTTATGCTCTGTGGCCAGTTTACAAGGCAGAGGGCTTTTTTATACATTCTCCCATTGAGTCGGCTCCACTGGGAATCCATAGGGGATGGGGTCAAAAGAACATGAAACTAAAGTTAGTGATACACAAATACTTTAGCTGGCATTTTTAGCTCCTTGCTATGGCAATCAAAGGACTTGGTAAAAGAGCTTATGTTCTATAAACTATAACCCAGAATGAATGCCCTAGAAAGGTAATGTGCTGGCTGACCCTTCCACTCTCCCTCTAAAGCTTACTCCTACCTCAAGGCCAGTTTAAATCTTTCCTATTCCAAAAAAGTATTTCCTGATCATCAATTCCAACACACAAGTTCTTTCTCCTTTGAATCTTTCTAAAGTGCTTCCCATACTCAAACTTTTTCTAACAGTTCTTCTTTCATGTGTCTGTATTTTCAGAGTCATAACTAGGGCAAGTCAACCAGGGCTTTGCTCCAGGGTACCAAAATTTAGAAGGCACTGACAGAGCTTACATTCCTCTGCAGGTAGAGACAACTGAGTTTGGCACCTAATTAGTAGGATTATGTTTTTATCGTTAGAAAAGATGATTAGTCAAAATGTAACCCTGCCAAATGGTGTCCATTCCCTTCACCCAGCAGCCTCACCCCAAGTAAGCTGTTCCTTGGCTTGGCTCTACTCTGCTTTCTTGACCCAGTAGTAACCTCTCCAGGAATGACCTACCAAAGTCCCAGGTTCTATGAGTTTTCTATACAGGCCTTCTGGCCCAGGGCCTCTGTCTCTCAAAAGTGATCTCATCATAAGCTGATTTAGGGGGAAAGTTGGTGTTATTTAGCCCAGACACATTTTGTGAAATTTGCCCCAGGATGCCAAACTTTCTAGTTAGGACTCAGTGTTCATTCACCTTATTATGCTCTCTGTTACACCACCTGCTCTTTGAAGGTAAGAAACATGACAAATGTTTGTTGACACTCCCTAAAGAACCTAGCTCTATGTGTGGCTAGGTCTGAATGTTTTTAAGAACTGTAAGTTCAATATGAGGATGATAGTGTGATTTGGAAGCTAAAAAAGCCATTCTGATTTTACTGTTGCTCTTGGTGAGTCATTTCAGTCGTTTGACTCTTCAGGACTCCATCCTTGGCAGAGATACCTAAGTGGTTTGCCATTTCCTTTTCCAGCTCACTTTACAGATGAGGAAACTGAGGCAAACAGGAGTAAGTGACTTGAGCAGAATCACATACCTAGTAAGTGTCTGAGGCTAGATTTGAACTCAGATTCTAACTTAGCTGCTGTACTCTGACCATAGGTAACTGTCTTAGGAGAGTCATGGCATCCATGACAACAGTTATTACATACACTATACTCGGTCCTAATGAAATCATATCTGAGTAGTCTGTCCAGTTCTGGGCCCAACATTTTAGGTCCAACATTAATAAGAGAGGGGAAACTGTGATGACAAAGGGTCTCAAAGCCATAGGGATCAGTAAAAGTTTTGGTGAGTTTTATTATAAAGAGAAGACTTAAGGGGAAGACAATGGCTGTCATCGGGTACCCAAAGGGCTGTCATTTGGAAGAAGGATTCAATTACTCTGCCTGGATACAGAGAACAGAACTAGGGAAAATGGATAGAAGCTGCAAAGAGGAAAATCTCACCTCTCTGTGAGGAAAAGTGACAATTCCCAACAGTTGGAGCTGTCTGAAAGTGGCTTCTTTGAGAAGTAGTGAGCTTCCCATCATTCGAGGTCCTCAAGTGCAAAACAAATTAGGCATGCTATAGAGCATTTCTTAGTCGGTATGGCTTGGACCAGATTTGGAGTTCCCTTCCAATGTTAAGATTATACAAGTCTATTCTCCCCTAGTCAGGGGAGTAGTGCCTTACCTTTCATTTTAGAGCCTTTCTCTCAATAAGTCAATTCAATAAATATTTATTAAGCACCTACTATGTGTCAGGCACTATTAAACATGGGGATACAAACAAGAAAAAGAAGCACCCCCTACCCACAAGGAGCTTATAATCTAATAGGGAAAGACAACAGACAAGAGAAAGCTGAAAAGTCAGGGTGGGGGGGTTTGGGAGGGACAAAAGAGTCAAAGCCAAGTAGAGCAACTGATGGAGAAATGGAGACTGAGAGTTGAAAGTAGGGGAGGAGAGTACCCGCTTGGGATCTCTCATATGACTAGGAGACTGGGACTACGTGTATTGATTTATTGGTCAGTAAATACAGGAGGCGGGCTTCATATATCATGATGACAGCAGAGTTCATCAACAGACACAACTCTTGACCTTATGCATCTCACTAATGACTCATTTCCAGCTTTAAAACTGGCTAAGTGTTTAAGATCTCTGACTCTACCCTTTGGGTCACATCTTTGAATAACCCTCGACTCCCACCATATGAAGGATTTCAAGAATCCAAAGGTTCTGTTACTTCACTGATACTTCACTCCCTTCATGGAGATTCTTTAAAATCCCTCCAAACCTTAGTAGACTAGATCATAAGGTCTTATAGGCAAATGAGATCATCACCTAGAGTGATCAACTGATCCTCTGGAGATGAACCTCTCTGAACTTAGCTAGACTGGTCTTCCAATAGCAAAGGCAGAATCCATTGACCAAGCCGGTTGTAGAAGGCTTGGTGGGATTTTTCAAAGCTTAAGCTCTTCTGAAATAGCCTTCTAGAACTTAGGGAGCCCCCCGCAACATATGATGAGAAATAAAACAAGGAAATAAGTATAGTTTTTAGGGAGAGAAATTGTGCCTGTAAAGTAACTAGAATCATCAGTAGTTGCCCATGTAGGGATGCACAAAAATTGGTTTCCCCTTCCTGCCTGCCCCTGGAAGCCCTACCATTATGGGTCTTTACCTGACTTGCTGTTTGGATGGTAATTTGATCCTGGCTCCCCAAGCTAAGGAACTCAGCCTGCTGACATTGGAATGATGTCCAGCTGATACTGCTCCTTGTTCCCTCCTTAATGACATCCTATTCCTTGGAGCTCCATTGACCTAGCAGATTCACATAGAGATGATTTTCTCTTGTGGATGGACACTCAACAAAATCAGCCCCAGAGTCTCCCATAACTCACATGTTTTGGCTGCAAGTTCAAGATTTTATTATAAGCTCTGCAGACATTCAGTCTCCATTGTCATCTTGAAAA
Source organism: Bettongia penicillata ogilbyi (assembly GCA_023548195.1). NCBI lineage: Eukaryota > Metazoa > Chordata > Mammalia > Diprotodontia > Potoroidae > Bettongia > Bettongia penicillata. The sequence continues at coordinate 2,029,371 of JAJHZJ010000309.1, forward strand.
AGAAATTCCAGTAACAGATGCCCCTCCAAATGGGGCACAGTTTTATAGAAAGCAGATGGCAGTTTCTCCTAATAATACTCCTGGGACCAGCCAAAACAAATTAGCTAAGGGGCTGAGATTGTTTCCTGTTGAGTTTAATAAAGTTAACATAATAAGTAAGTGGGGTTGAGGGTGGGGGAACTATGTCAGAAAATCAGAATTTTTTTCTTTCCCCAAAACCTGGAGATCTTACAGATTTTGGGAGAAACAGAAATCATACTTGGAGATTTTTAGGATCACACGTCTGGAGCAGGAATAGATGCCAGAGATCATTGAGTCTAATGCCTGCATTTTATAAATTTATAAGACCCAGGAATTTGTACAGGGTTTTACATGTTGTAAGTAAACTTGAGAGGTAGAATTCAAACCCAAGTCATAGAATCATAGATCTAGAAGGGACCCCAAGGAAACTGAGGATAAGTGACTTGTCCAAGGTCATGAAGGTAGCAAACCTTAGAGGCTAGTTTTGAAGTCAGGTTCTCTGACTGGAGAATGAGTGCTCTTTCTCCTGCACTACATTGACTCCTATTTATCATTCTTCCTTTATCCTGGGGGTCCCCCAGAAATTTCTTCTGGTTCTTCTCTAATAAT